>JAQPPZ010001844.1:9550064-10910919 GCA_028583015.1 Wollemia nobilis
CCAGGAACCAGGGTCCGCCAGAAAGGATGTTGCAGGAATCTTCTGCATTATTCAGTCTGATCGCAAAAAACCCCCGGGATAGGGCCACTAATTGCATGTTGCCACTCGTTCGCCATTTGCCGCAAGCCCATTTTTGGATCGTCTCCATGTCAGGTCTGCCCTCGATGAACTTGCCAATGAGGGTGAACTTTTCTTGATCAACGTAGCTGTTCAGCAAACTGCCTGGGATCACCAGGTCGGAACCTGAAGGGATCAGGGGTTGGGAAAGGGTCGGGGAAGGTGACCCTTTCGAGACCGCATGGGCGTACGAGCCCTGGATCGGAGGGAAAGACCCTCTATCGGGGGGTTTTTCATGACGGGAAGGAATCTCTCCTTCCTTAGGGGGTTCAGACTCTGGATCGCCTGAACCAGAAACCAGGGGACCAGATCCTCGAGGCGGGCTGCCAGACCTTCCGCTCGCCGTCGCTTTCCCGCTATCCGTTGTCCTCCCGCTCATGTTTTTCTTCAAATTATTTGAGGATTCAATATCCTCACATATTCATCCCATACAGATATTTCTTTAACTTACATACAAAATCCTCCTTTACTTCAACAATGAATCCTTCAGGCTATCTCATATAGATTTCTTCCTCCAAATCTCCATGAAGGAATGTAGTTTTTACATCTATTTGCTCTATTTCAAGATCAAATGCAGCAACCACAGATAAAAGAAATATTATTGAGGTTAGCTTTGCAACATGAGAAAATACTTCACCATAATCAATTCCCTCTACTTGAGAATAGCCTTTAGCAACCAGGTGAGATTTATATTTCTCCACTTTACCTTCAACATTCTACTTCTTCTTGAAAATCCATTTGCAACCTATTGCTTTTCTTCCACCAGGTAATTTTACTAGATCCCATGTCTTGTTCTTTTTTAGGGCCATCATTTCCTCATTCATGACCTCTTCCCAAAGATTTACCTCTTCATAATTAACTTCTCTAACTATTCTAGGATCTTCATCTGTAATAGATAAAACAAAGGAATAAGGAAAAGCATATAGACTATACCTTTCAGGTTGCCTTCTTTCTTGTGTTGATATCTTTACCACAGGTGTATGAACCTCTGGTTCATCCTCTTATAATGAGTGGGATTCTTCTTACATGAGATAAAATTGTATCTTTTCAGGTTCTTCTGTTACTTCCTTCCTGCGATCACTTTTCATTTCTCTAAACACCACATCTCTACTGTAAACTATACTTTTTGTTTATGGATTCTAAATTTTATATCCTTTAACACCATATATATAACCAATAAAAATACATTTAATAGCCTTATTATCAAGCTTACTTTTTTTCTCCTTTAGAATATACATGTATGCATCACAGCCAAAAAATCTAAGATGTGAAAGAGAGGGTTTCTTACCAAACCATGCTTCAAATGGAGTTTGATCCAGTAATGTTGATGTAGGAGATCAATTCCACAAGTAACATGTTACATTCACTACCTCTGCCCAAAATTCCTATGCTAGACCAGAACCACTGAGCATACTTGTAACCTTTTTCATCAGTGATATTTTCAACCTCTCAGCAACTCCATTTTGTTGAGGTGTATATGGAGTAGTCTTCTGTCTTGCAATTCCACATTGCTTACAAAAATCCTCAAATTTATTTGAACAATACTCTCCTCCATTATCAGACCTCAACACCTTAATATTTTTCCTAGTTTTATTTTCAACAAGTACTTTAAATTATCTAAACATATCAAATACTTCGGCTTTACTTTTAAGAAAATAAATCCATGCATATCTTGAAAATCATCAATTAAATAAGCATAGTACAATTATTGTCTAAGGGATGGAATAGGAACAGGACCAAAGATATCACTGTGAATCATATCTAATATTCCTTTTGATCTTACAGCACCATATGGGAAAATCACACAATTTTGCTTGCCATAAATACAATGTTCATAGAAATCAAAAACCATTGAGCAATTAGGGATACCTTGAACCATACCTTTCGTGTACAAGGTACACAATCCCTTTTCTCCAATATGTCTTATTCTTTGATTCCAAAGCATTGAAATTTTATCTGATTTAGCCTCAGGAATAGTCGAGCTATTGCACTTATTTTTTATAGTGCTTCCCAATAGCTTATACAAGGTTCCAATCTGAAATCCTCTTGCTAACACCATATATCCATGAACCATTTTGCATGAATCCTTACTAAAACTGATTTTCACTACTACATCAGCCATTTTGCTTACAAAAATTAAATTTTTAGCAAGGCCAGGAATATGCATCACACCTGGGAGGGTTTTAACCCTACCATCCTGCAATAGTATTTTCACTCTTCCATGACCAATGATTCTAAGTGGTGAATCATCTCACAAAAGTACCTCCCCTCCATCATATTTTTCATATTCACTGAACCACCCCCTATGAGGAGTCATATGAAAAGAGGTACTAGTATTGATCAACCAATATTTACTATCTGAACGTGTTGAGCAAGATGCCAAATATACATCCCCTCCTTCATCATTGGATTTATTTATCTTCGTGGAAGTGTATTCATCAAATCTCTTTTGAGAATCAATATTCTTTGATCTACAATCCTTCTTCATGTGTCCAATATTACCACACTTCCAACATTTTCTCTCAAACCTTCCCCGAGACTTGGATCTACCTCTAGACTTAGATCTATCACCAGATCTTGTTTTATCTTTTTCCTTGGCATGCCCTCTCACTATTAGGGCATCCTTTGATGTGCCCTCCATGGCTTTTCTCCTCATATCCTCTGATAATAGAGATGCCACAACATATTCAAACTTCAATGTGGATGAAGTTGTACTACCAATTGCTACAACCAGGTTATCCCACGAATATGGTAAAGAGCATAGCAAAGTAATACATTTATCTTCCTCACTACCATCATATTGAATGCATTAATATGATCTACTATTGAATCTCCTTCATTCATCCTTAGATTATACAATTTCTCTCGGAGGAATAATTTGTTCACTAGGGACTTAGATTGATACAGAGCCCCTAAATTCTCCCAGATATCCTTTGCAGTAGCTTCTACAAAAACATTGATTAAGATTGAATCTGCAAGGCATATTCGAATTAGAATCCTCGCTTTCTGATTCAACTTTTCCCAATCTTCATCGGATGTACTAGCAGGTTTCTATTTAGAAATAATAGACCACTGATCTATGTCCATGAGCAGATCCTTCATCTTTAATTTCCATAGCTCAAAATTTTTCCATCAAATTTCTCTATCTCTATCCTTGAATGATTTGACGTCATTTTAATTCAAGCTCCTTCTGCAAAAAACCTCCCACTCTGGAATAGGTTTTCTATAGCTCCTAAAAACCCTAGATCCTCTTCAATGAACTAAAACCCTAGCAATAAAGGTGTCCCTCTATGGCTAACAATCTGGCTCTGATATCATATGAAGAGATATACCCAGACTTATTCCAGAATAATAATACAAAAATAAATAACTCAGAAGAAAATAACAACTCACAAAATACATGCACATAGAACATAAGATATTTATCCGGGTTTACCCAATATGGGCTATGTCCAACAAACAAGAGCCACACCTCCTTTTCTATTATTATTCACCTTTTCCGCACTGGGACATTACAATCAATATAATGGAAACTCTTACAACCCTAAACCACAACGTGGTATTAGAATACCGTGGGCACAATACCATGGGCTAAAACCACCCATGCCCACAAATCACGAGAATCCCTCCAATGCCTCTAAAAATAGCTCCAAGAAATATCTTCGAAAAGAGAGGGCCCAAAAATTTTAGGAGCCTACCATACAATACTTCCTCTACAAAGGATGAGACACATCCAACATGAATGACAAGGGTGATCTTCTTGATCCCATGGTTTTAGGATTGAACCATCAATAGTATAAAATTTTGCATGTGTGAGATCAACTTCTTACACTTCTTATTTTAAACCAGCATCACCTTATTTGAAGGAGACACTCAAGAATCTTGTAGGCTATATTTTTGATGTGGATATACCACTATTTTAAACAAACATAGTATGTCACTAAGGTGAGAGAGATAGGATCTTCCTGTATAACATTACAAATATCCAATGATACTATATCACAAGTGATTGTACTAAATATTAGCTTGATGTTGTAGTTGAGGGTGCATTGGCACCAAATATTAATACTCTTTCCTCATTACAGCCAACACAAAGAGCAAGGTTGTGAATGTGACATGGTTTAGAGGTTGAGGCTCTTGATAGTGTCTTAGCAATGATGTTATTTTGGTTTACAATATCAACAATGATATAGAGGGGCTTGTCCTTCACCCAACAATGGATGTGGACGAGGTATTCTAAGTTTTTAAGGTGATAAGATCTTGAGTAATTACCTATCTATTAAGTTCTTACACTCATGTATGTAACATCTATCTCATATTCTTTATAATATGAATATGGATGATAATTCTCTCCTAGGTGATCCACTAGTGTCTTCTATCAAAACTAACACTTTAGGTAAAAATGAGAGTGAGTTTTATGGTAGGTGCACATTCATTGTCCACCTTTTATTTTCCTTATCCTAAGTTATAGGTAGTTTTTCCCCTTTTGGTATGGGTGGCATTGGTGATCAAGTGTTTGGTAGTTTTTTTTTTGGTGTTGGGTTCCTATACAAGGTAAAATTTGGGTCTTTTTGCTTGACTCTTGATTTGTCACCCAATTTTAATGCAAGGTGGTATGCTTGTGCCAAAGAATCGATAGGAACTCCATATTCAACCATATATGGTAGCGTAGACCACTTATGTATTTGAGTGTTTGTTGTCTCTCATATTCTTTCATATGAAGATTATTCATATGATTGTTAAACTCATCAATATATTATTAGATTGTTTGGTGTCTATGTTGTCGCATTTGCTAAAAGTGCTTGTAATTTTCTTCACCATTCATGAACCAACTTTATAATTTTTTTTAGGACGAGACAAGATTACCTCACTCTTCAGTCTATTGCCAATAACTTTCCACTAGCAAATAATCAATTTCAACAAATTTAAATCCATGAAGGTTATCTAGTCAATGTTGAAGAGCCTATTGGTGGTGTAGTATGCCTCTAGCCATTGAGATCAAGTGTCCAATTCATTGACATTAATCCATTATGAGAAGATTAAAATGGTGATGTTAGTCCGCACTTCTAAAGTTTATTGGATTTGTAATGGCAAAAGGTTCATAGTTATAGAAGGGCTTTTGACTGAAGCATAAGATCCCAAAATTATCCAAATGGAGTTCTTTATTCCTCTAGAGCATTTTAAACTAGGTGCTTGATATATTGGGTTTGTTATGAAATTTTATTCTCATTAATAGAAATCATTCACCATTATGCATAAATATCAAATCATTCATCCACAATAACCATCCATGCAATAAGACAAATATAGATAATACCCTCAAGGTAGGGCAACACCAATAATACTCCTTAAGAAAGGAATAACTCCACAATATTTTCTAATATGAGAGTGCCACTTAGAGAGGGCAAAGTCTTTGAAGCCACTTCATGGGTAAATATGATTACAAGTAATACTTTAAATGAACGGTCTCCACGACAATCACAATGACAATATCCCTTGTTTATATACCCATCTTATAAACCCCCATTCCACTTATTATTATAATATGATATAATATAATAATATATTCAACCCTGGATTATGTGTAGCCCATGCTAACTATCCATAATACCCATATATAATATAATATCATATCCTCATATACCTATTCCTAGATACCTAACATTCCACCCTCCTTACAAATATTTTGTTCTTAAAACATGAGAAGAAACAAAATAATATGATCTTCTAAGCAATGTTGACAACTAGTACCTATTGACAATATTGTCACATTCCACCAAGGGGCCAAAAAATTGAAACTTTGTATGATATTTGTTTCATTGAAAGTTTTCTTTTGTTTATAAGTTATAGCAATTTTGATTTTCCCTATCGCCCCTTGGTGGACAAAATAAAAAGAAAAGAGCTTCAAGCCTGAAGCGCTTCAAATCACCACTTTGCGCGAAAGCCTTACGAAGTAATTTCGTCGAAGAAAATACAAAGATAACGCTTCGCACCCGAAGCATTCCCAATAGCTACTTTGGGTGAAGAGTTTTGCGAAGCGACATCCAAGCAACTTCGTCGAAGAAGAAAAGATAGCCCAAATCAGCTAAGGCAAAGAAATTACTTCAAGCCCGAAGTATTTCTAAAATCCACTTCGGCCAGTTTTCACCTGAAGCAGTAGAGGTCAAGAAAGTGCTTCGGCCAAACCTCCCCCAAACCGCCGTTTCAAAAGAAGATCGGCCCGAAGCACTTTTCCCAACCCATTAGCGAAGCAGTTTTGCCCGCGAAGCAGCAAAGGATAGAGGGAGGTCAGCTTCGGCACTCCACGTCCTCGAAGTAATTTTGCGAAGCAGAAATAAATGAGGCGCTTCCCAAGAACGCTTCCCAAGTTGGGCATTTTTTTGAGGCAGTCAGAGAGCCTCATAAATGCATTTTTTCTTGCCCGATAAGCCGCTGCTCATTTTTGGCAATTGGATGCGAAGTATCAGTCCGTGAAGAAGAACCCGACAAACATGGCCGCCACTCGAGCACCGCACCTACAATCCAAGGACACCTAGGTGGCTCATTTAATGCGTCTTTCCCCGACTGACTCGGTCACCCTTACCAGTTTTGGTAGCCGATTTGAGGGATCATCCGCAGCATCAGCAAGGAACCGATTTCTCAGGGCCCGAGGCTGTACTCCGTCGTTTTTGTAATAATGATTCAGAGGGTCGGGTCCTCTATAAAAACCTAGGCTTTGCAATGTAAATAGGGGGGGAACTTTCTACTAGAAATATGCTTTAACTTGATGTCCTGTGTTTAATACTAAAGATATTTTGTGCTCTATTTCTCTCTTTTATGCTGCCTTCTGTGCTTAATTATTTTGTCTTTTCTCGTTCGCATACTAAGACTCTGAATCCTGAATTCGGAGTGCGATCAGGGACCGAACCCCTGAAATTTGCCCTGAAAGATACATAGGAGAGGAAAATCGCCTTGTCGCTTTCCTTTATGCTGCCTGGTGGATTGAGGTTTTTGTTATTCCCTTATCTTAATCGTTGTTACTTTGAATCCTGAATTCCAGCGAGAGGGAAAGGAGAACCTTACGAACCCATCCAGAGGATACATAGGAAGTTCGACATTTCGTTTCCTTCATGTTATTCTTGGTATTTCTTGCTACTATTCGAGTTGTTAGCGAGTAATCGTGCTTCCTGTTCTCTCCCACATTAAATCATCATCTTCTAACCCTCCTGCACTCTTGTCTTAAACCCCAAAAGTAGATTAGTATAGGAGCCGACCTTTCTCCAGATATTGGCACGAGGGGCATCTCTTCCCCCCGGCATTTCAATGTTGGTCGCAGGTCTAGGGTGCGCAAACCCATTGAAAGTCCTTTCCTGTGCAGATTTGATGACCAATAGTTTCTGGCACGCCCGGTGGGACCCAAGGTCCCATATTTGAGAAAATTTCTAGCCCGTCTTCACCGAAGCCAGTAGTTATAACAAAGTTCCCGATGAGATCCGGTCAGTCTCATCCCCTGAGTAGCAATGAGAATCGATGCTCTCATTACTAAGAGACTCCTAGCATCTAGTGACTCTATTTTACTCGATAATATTTAAGTCGTAAAGACCAGTACTAAATCCTGTGCCTTCATGCAAACAAGATGGAGAGTTAGGAATAGAGGAGAGGAAACCGAGTTCTTTGAGCTTGATATTGACGCCTTTGGGGAACGCTCTAGGTTAGTTACCCCCGAATATCTCTTACGCGGGACATCCTCGCAAGAGGCTATTGTTGACGAGCAAGGCCTAACTTTCGATAGCACAGTAGCTAGTTTTCCTTCGAATCCTCCCAACTCACCGAAGCATCCTAGTGCCTCTGTTCCCATTGGCCTTTCGACGAGCAACCCAAGAAGGACTTCGAGGATTTTGGTTCCATAGAACCCAGGCACAAATATGGCCCAGCAACAGCAGCAACAACAACAACAACTGCCGCCCATATTATTTCCAGCATGGAATTCTTTGTCACCGTTGAATCTCGTGGGCCAAGGGCAAGTTCCACCTGCTGCAATCAAAAAGCTCTCGACGTTCGACAAAATCGAAAAGACTGCTCTAAAGCATATCCAGGACATCATTTCCCTGGTGACAATCCACAATATCATAGAAGAGCGAGTGATGGTGAAGCTCCTGGTTCTCTCCCTTAGAGGAAAACTCCTCTATTGGTACAGATCTCTGCCATCCGGCACTATTACGAGATGGGACCAGTTAGCCGGCGATTGATGCAAGGCTTCAACGAGTCCGTCGATCCAACTTCTCTTCTATAGCAATTCACTTCAATCCAAAGACATCCACAAGAAGAGATTGCAGACTTCAATGTTAGGTTCACTCAAACCTGGCAAAGAGTCCTAGTTGGACTTCGCCCAACTGACGAAGCCACGACGTACTACTTCCTTCGGGCCTTCAACCCTGATATCGGTCTTATGATAAGGTACTCCAATGTCAATACCTTTCCAGAGTTGTATGGGTTAGCCAAGAAAGCAGAAATAGACCTCATAGCCGTGGGTAAACTCCCTCAAAGAATGCCAATGCCCATACTCCCCAAGTTCCTTCAAGCCCAGTACGCGAGCGCAGTCACTCCACAAATTTCTACAATCCCTGCATATTCAATCTCATCCTGGAGCCCAAATCCCGTTGTGTCGCAGATCACCACTCCACAGATACATTTCCACACACTTTCAACTATGCCCCCCACTATCACTCCAACATTTCTAATGTTGCCAGCACCCCTCCAACATCTTGCCCTACCTCCGATACCGACTATGGCTTCTTTACCATCAGTTCCCAAGGTCGATGATATGCAGGCCAAGATATTGCAAGAAATGCAATCGTTAAATGCCACGATGCAGACCTTGTCCAACGACATGACCATTGTCAAGAAGAAGCAAGCGCAACAAGAGTTTCTACCAAGAAGGTCTTATCCCACGCCTGCACTTACCAAAGATCAAGCGGTCCATCAAGGAAAAGCTTTGGCAAGAAATGTTGTGATAGAAGAAGCCCCGAGCACTTTTGATCATGTATATTGGTGCTCTACATGTAATGATCCTCATAAGGAAAATACATGCATGTTGCATCAACACTACGTGCAGACACTAGCAAGCAGCGGTCAAAGCGGTCAAGTCAACGTCATCAGACAATTGGATCAGAACTTGTCCATCGGCGAGGAAGAGCCAGTTGCAGTCCTTACCAGCAGAGGTAAAAGGTTGATAGAGGTGGATGCTACTTAGATGGCTCCTTTGAAGGTACACACTCGATTTGAGAAGGGACAAACGTCCTCTTCGGCCTCGAGCGAAGCTCCTCCGCCAACTCCAGTCAAGGAAAAGGCCCAAAAGGCCACTGCCGAACCACCTCAGGTGGAAACCAAAGAACAGGCTAAGGAAAAGATCAAGTTTCCCTCACTCACCAAACGATAAAGGGTCGAAGAGACAGAGCAATATTGCACCAAGTACGAATCGAGAAATGAACCTGAGGTGCATAGCTCCCCAACCTACAACATTGTAGAAGAATTGAAGAGAATTCCAGCCAAAATTAGTTTGTATGATGCTTTGCGACTTCCTCGGCAAGTGGACCTGCTGCAAGAATCATTGAAGAAGATTAATACAAAGAAGGCAGAGCCGCTCGCCTTGGTACAGACCCTGTTCGCGTCCATCACGGGGAAAAATAGACCACCATCGTTCTACTTATCCTTACAAATGGAAGGATGTATCGTGCATAACTGTATGATAGATTCTGGAGCTGCGACGACAGTAATGCCAAAGGCGGTATGCAAGGAAATAGGCATGGAATACACACGAAGCAGTCACGGAGTCCTCCAGTTGGATGGTACCCCAATGAAGACTGTAGGTGTCATCAAAGACATTCCTATTCGGCTACATAAGACACCTCAAATCATAGTCATACAAGAGGTGGTAGTCATGGACCTCGAGCCCTACTTCAGCATGTGCCTATCGAGGGAATTCATGGCAAAGCTGAGCGGATATCTTTCCATGGACTACACTGATCTGGAGATCCCCTTCAAAGGGAAGAAGGTGAAGATCTATAATGAAAAGCCCTCTACGTTCCTGATTCAGAAGATGTCTGAGGAAGAGAGCAATGGCCCCTGTGCATACGATCGCGAGAGGAACTAGAGCAAGTGGATCCAGTCCAGGAATCCCTCGCACGGTTGTGTTGTGAAGATGAATTTTCATTGGCAGATTTCAATGCCATGATAGAGGCGAGGTGGGGTGCTACACCATCGCCAAGTCTGAGAAACCAGCCAAAATGGAGGGAAAGGTTTCTGCTCAAGAAGGACTATGGAAATTGTTCTTCGATGGTGCCCGATGCAAAAATGATGTCGGGGCAGGAATCCTTTTGATTTCGTCGTCTGGTGAGCAAAAGGAATATTGCTACCGATTGACATGGAGTTGCACCAATAATGCAGCAGAATATGAAGCCTTGTGCTTAGGACTCAAGAAAGCTGACAAGTTAGGCATAAGGCATCTTCAAATCTTCAGAGATTCTGAACTAGTTTGCAACCGGGTCACCAACAGATGCTCTTCAAAGAAGCACTATCTTAGATCATACTGCAATAGGGTATGGGACCTGTTCGACCAGTTTGAATCCTCAATCTACAGTCTATTCCACGAGAAAAGAATCGACATGCAGATGTCTTAGCATCCATCATAGCCCGATATTCTCTAATGGATGATATGGTGCATAAAACGAAGGCTGTAAGGATGATCTATAGACCCTCTATCCTGGATAGAGATTTACACTGGCAAGTTTTTGACAACGACGAGCAGATTGTCAATTTCATGATCTAAGAAGCCGCTACAGTCGAAGACCGAAGCCCTGATGAAGAAGAATATGAAGGATTGGTCCAGTTGAAGAACAACCACGTTCCCAAGGGATTGATCACGCTTGAAAGCCTTTTCGATCAAAATGATCGATCGCTCTCCCACAGGATTCAGATCAGTGCACAACAATATCAAGATTTAGAACTGGAACCTGGGAAAGTAATAAAGATCGGGACCGATTGTACTTCAAAAGAAATAGAGTGAATCTGATGTTTGTGTAAGAGGTACCCGGATATCGTGGCTTGGTCTTATCATGACCTCAAGGGATATGATCGACAGCTGATCCAACATACAATCAAATTACAAGAAGGGGCTAAACCTTTTTGACAGAAGCAAAGGCCGGTCAATCCAAAGATCGAGGTCCTGATGAAGATCGAATTGCTAAAAATGCTCGAAGCAAAGATCATTTATCCTATCAAGCATTCTTCCTAGGTAGCAAACTTGGTCCCTATCATAAAAAAGAACAGAGACATTCGGTTATGCGTGGACTTCCACAACCTGAATCATGCTTCTCTCAAGGACCACTATCCTCTCCCGCAGATCGATCAGATCTTGCATTCGATGGCTAGAGCTCAACGATTCTCCTTGCTTGATGGTTTCTCCGGATATAATCAAATCTGGGTCAGGGATGAAGACCAGCATAAGACTGCGTTCACAACCAAGTGGGGCACATTTGCCTACCAGCGAATGCCTTTTTGCCTCTCGAACACAGGAGCTAATTTCCAGAGGGTGATGGACCTAGCTTTTGGCGAGCTTCTGAACAAGGTTATCATTATCTATTTGGATGACATGACCGTCTTCTCCCAAAAAAGAGAGAACCACCCATAACATCTTCAACAAATTTTCAAAAAATGTCGATAATTTGGCATCTCAATCAATCCAAAAAAGTCTATCTTTGCAGTCAACGAAGGAAAGCTGCTAGGACACGCAATTTCGAAAAAGGGTCTCGCTATGGATCCTGACAGAGCCAAAGCTCTGATGAAACTCCCAATCCCAATGGATAAAAAGGGCCTTCAATCTTTCTTCGGTCAGATTAACTTCATAAGGAAGTTTGTCCCAGACTTCGCCCAGGTCATTAAGCCGATGTCTGAGCTTTTAAAGAAGGGCGCAGAATTCATCTGGACAGAAGAGAGGAGAAAAGCATTCAAAGAAATCAAGGCCCGAATTGTTCAGGCATCGGTCTTGATCAACCCCGACTACAGTCGAGATTTTATCCTGTATGCAATAGGAGAACTTGAAAAGGGGGAAGATGGAGAGGAACGTCCCATCGCGTTCCTCAGCCAGATAATCAATCCCCATGAAGAAAAGTACAATTTCATCGAGTTTCAAGTGCATGCAGTAATGAAGTCTCTCAGGAAATTTAAACAATTCATTTCTTAGAGTCGAACCACAATCTTCGTCATTCACCCCGATGTGCGTAGTTTCATTATTCAAGGGGAACTGGGAAGAAAGAGAGCTGGTTGGGTAAGCAAAATCTAAGAGTTCGATATTGATATCAAGCCTACCAAACTAGTTCGCGATCGTGCATTATGTCAAGAGCTGGCGAAGAGCGCAACGACCGAAATAACAGACTGTCAGTCGGATGACTTGCCAATAGGAGAATGCCTCGCTAATCAGGAAGAGGTCGAGAAAGATTGGGTTGACAAAATAGTGGAATATTTTAGCATCGACAGATGCCCCTTGCATCTGAATGCTTCGCAGCGAAGACATTTCAGGATGCGGTCCGCCTGATACACTATGCACCCAGAAGGCTTATTTTTCAGGAACATCGACGGCGTCCTCCTCAGATGTATAAAAGATGATGATAAGAGGAGAATCCTGGGCGAATTTCATTCAGGACTATCTAGAGGACACTTTGCTGGAAGAGCGACGACGCTAAAGATAATCAAGGCAGGTTACTATTGGCCCACACTCTTTGTCGATGCCTTCTCCGTTTGTCGCAGGTGCGAGCAATGCCAGAAATTTTCTGATCGAGGCAGAAATGCTCCGATGCCCCTTCGACCGATACAGGTGGAAACCCCCTTTTAGCAATGGGGACTGGATTTCGTAGGGGCCATATCGCCAAACTCCTTTGCTGGGCATAAATTCATTCTGACTACGACTGATTACTTCACTAGGTGGGTCGAGGCAGTCCCCATAAAACATGTCGATCAAGATACCATCGTCACCTTCCTAGAAGGATTAATTACCCGCTTTGGTATCCCCAAAGCAATTATTACATATAACGGTCCTGGTTTCACAGGCGCAAAGATCAACGAGTTCCTATATAAGTATGGGATATATCACAAGGTGTCTTCCAACTATTATCCCCAGGGCAATGGATTGGCAGAATCCACCAACAAAACCCTGTTGAGGATACTGAGAAAGTTGATCGATCAAAACAAAAGAACTTGGCACCTCCTTTTGGATCGGGCCTTGTGGGCCGATCGGGTTTCTATCAAAAGGTCAATCAAGACTTTGCCTTATGCTCTGGTCTACGGCAAGGAGGCCATCCTACCCACTCACATTGAGATTCCTGCATTACAGCTGTTAGAAGAAGATGGAGCCAACCCGATGGAGGAACGCCTGGTCCAGCTATTACAACTAGAAGAGGAAAGTGAAAAGGCCTACTAGAACTTTGCACGGCATGCTGAGGTCACTCGAGAATGGTTCAAAAGGAAATCATCCGATCGCACATTCAAAGCAGGAGACCTGGTATGGAGGTGGGATTCATGGAAGGCCAAGCCTGGGAATCATGACAAAATGGATGCATTCTGGGACGGACCGTTTGAAATAGTAAAAGTGAATTCGGCCAATTCCTTCATCCTCAAAGATGCGAATGGCTAAGTTTTACCAATCTCTGTCAATGGTCTTCACCTAAAGACCTTCAATCGTTGAGGTATGTGTGCTCCAAAAAAAACAAAAAACAAAACCAAAAAATATATATATATATATATATATATATATATATATATATATATATATATATATATATATATTTGCATATGTCTTTGTTTATAGGATTTCAGTGCTTTGTCTATACTCTGTTCAAAATATTGCAGAGAGCAAGCGCCACTCCAACCGCAAAAGCTAGATTCCTGGCTTTGGCTTCACAAAGCATGATCAAAATCACCTTCGAAAGGGTTTTGGTCTGAAGTAACCGACGAAGGGGAGTTCACCGCGAAGCAGTTCATCCTCATAGAACCAAACCATGCGCAAATCAAGGACGTGGAAAATGCTTCGCTAAAGAAATGTGCTGAGGGAATTTTTTGAAGTAATTCTTGGCGAGGCCCTCCTCAATGAAATGAGTTTCGGTCGGCGGTACTCGTGAACCGAAACAACAGCGTGGCGAAGGAGAACTTCGGGCCCGAAATGAAGAAAATTAGCCCGAAGAAGAATTTCGCGACGAAGTATTTTCTTCGCCAACTCCATATTGTCGACCCCCGCATAAGAGACGGACACATTTAAGATGTGCCTCGGGGAGCGTGCCAACAACAGCCTCAAAAGGGGGCCGAAGCAGAAGAACTCAATATGAAAGAAACAACACTCATCCCAAGGCAGTTCGTTAACTGAAAAGCCATGCAAGGGTACCAGGTGGCAGCGATTCGCGTTCCCAATACAAAAGCCAATCGTCGAATTGCTTGACCTCACGTACGACGCCGCCATATGGCCAATCAGATGCCACAACGATACTTTTGGGTCAGGCCCGCAAAGTAATTACGATAGTTACCATAAATGTTGGAAGTTGCCCTCCGAAGCTATAAAATGCAAATGCCCGTTAAGAACAAACCATTTGCAAGTGTGAGAGTCGAGTCTGCATTCTGTCACCTCGGAGAGCTTTTGCATCAAAGGTTCCATTGTTTGCCATGATTATCCCATCCCTTGTTTTGAGGTACTGAACTTTTCTACCTCACATGTTATTCTGCTGCGATCATTCGCAATGGGAAAGAAGAACCCCACTCAAAAAGGAAAAGGGCCAGAGACGATGGTTCCAGAGAAGGCGAGAGCCGCAGAAGAAAAGAAACAGAGACCTAGGAGGGTCAATCCTCCCCCATGCCCAGGAAAACAAGTAATGGAAGGAAGGGAAGAGTTCGATGACAAGCCCAGCATAGAACCACTTGTCGATAAGTGGGTGAAAATCAAAGACCCAAAGCTCTCAAGAACCGTGGCCGAACTTTGGCATACCATCGACTTCATGCGAAGCAGGCTCTCGACGGAGAACAAGAGGGCCACGACGTATTATTCCCACATATACTGGTATCTAGTTCCTCCTACACATCACTGCCTCGAGCTCATGTACGCCATTGCTCAGAACTACCAACCACAAACTAGACAGGTGTTGGATACCTTGGGTCAAAAGTTGTTTTCCATTCTGAAGGAGGATGTGCAGGTAGCGTTCGCACCACAGCAAAGGCCACCAAAATGCTATACCGTTCGCAATGTCAGCCTGAGCGAACAAACGGATAAGTTCACCTCTAATCCCTTCATTCTGAGCTTTTTGTGTGAAAACCTCAAGAGCGGACTTCCTTCCGGCAAGTGACCCCAGATGCCCCTACCCTTGGCGGCCTTCAAGAACACATATATATTCTCTATCATTGCATGGGTGGGAGGATTTTCAAGTGATACTTCGATATACCCATGGCAGGTGTCGCTAGCCGAATGCATTTCCAGAGGAGAGTTCTACGCTCCCGACGCTTCGTGGCCGAACACCAACCCAGTTTTCTTCGATTGGGCAGAATGGGTGGCCCAAAATCTTCATGTGCAGTTGGCATCCATGAAGGATGCTAGCAAGGAGCCGCACTTCCAGCCTTGTTCATTCTTGGTTTGGCTCTTCTTCTTTCATGTACATAAAGCCCTTCACCATTGTGATGTTTCACCAGTCGACAAGGATGGGATCCCTTTACCTGTATATTAGTGGACCCATATCTTGCTGAGGATGAGGTCCTATTACCCTTTCAATCAGCAGTTTTGGGACCTACAATGCACGTTCTGACAAAGTCTAGCCCCCGGGTGCCTCTCGACCTCAGAGATAAGGTGGTACTAGAGAAAAGGGGAGATGTGTTTCATTTGACACAAGGGCTTGTGATCCGCCTTTTTGGCTTCACAGGGAAGCCCTTCCTGCTACCCTTTTTCCCTTCGGAGTACCAATTTGCCCTGGAAGTTGCTCGGCAAAATGACGCGTCCGACGAAACCTACGGCCACGGACGAAAATGGGCACACACCTGCGACTTCCCCTTTAAGGTGGGAGTGATCAAAGTCTTTGCCCTGAAGCAGAACATATACCTAGAAGAGAAGCTCGCCGATTTTGGTCTGCTTCAAATACCACAGAGGTGGCTCTACGACCTGTTGGGGGTGATAAGAGATCATTTGAAAAGCAAAAACTTCCATTTCTGTCCTCGCCCCAAAATTCTAGAGCAAAGAAATAACCCCAATGGTACGGACCTAGAGTGGCACTTAGAGAAGATGAGGACGTTGCCTCCTTGGCATGACTTTTATCCTATGGAGGTCGAATTCGACCCAGACCAGTACCCATTCTCAACTCTCGACTCCACTTTCTGGAGAAAAGCGAAGGACAATTTAAAAGAGGAGTTGAAAGACTGGGACGAGGAGCAGTTAAGAGAATGGTGGATTATGAGAGTCCATCGTCAAAATATGAATTCTTATAGGCTTCTAAAAATGGACAGGGAATTTGTAATTGTATATCAGACCAATATTGGGTCTTGGGAGCCCTTGTCCTTCGTCGACTTCGTGCCACCAGCCACCCCAAGTTCGAGCAAAAGCCCCAAAAGGATTGATAATGTCCCCAAGGAAAAAGTAGCCAGGGCTGCACCGAAAGCTTTACTACGGAGTCCATCTGAAGATCTAGAGACATCAATAGAGGAATCAGAACAACCCCTCAAGAGGAAGAAAAGAAAAGAGCAGGAACCTACACAGGCACCCCCGAACTTCCCAAAGCGACTGCGTACAGGCACTCCGAGCGCCCCTATCGAAAGATCAATATCAGGCTCGATCGAATCAAACGACGGAGGAACTCCACCAAGTGTCGAGACAATCCCAAATGCAGATGTCGTCAACGTGGAGGAACTCATGGAATTCATGGAAGCTAAGAGTACCGAGGCCCAGAAGGAACAAGAGCCAATCACCCAGGAGATCACCATGGCCACTTTGCCAGGAGGGCACGTAGGTACGTTTTCTTCACCTTATGCTCTGGTTGCTCGTAAGTCTACCCCGACCTTGGTCGAAAGCTCTCACCTGTCTACCCTGCCTCCATAAGGTCAGTCACCTTCTTACACCGTGTCCCTAACTACTCCCCTCAAGTCTTCCGGCCAGGATAAACCTGTTGAAGTTACTTCGCCTAACCACACCGCCAATCCTTCGATCATCAACCAGGGTGAAGCTAATAGTCTAGTGCCGAACCCCGAGGCTCATTCCTCCGTTGTACATAACGTGCTCCCACTCGCCGAAGCCCCCGTCACCCCTGTTGTCGAACCTTCGGGTGAGGCTATCCCCTTCAACTCCTTATATTTGTTCAATCCCTCGACTGTAGACCCAGCCGCATTCGACTTCGAGCTGTCCTCAATACGGGAATCCCTCTTGGCCAAAAAACTCCTCCAATCCCGATAAAACATAGAAATAATGTTAAAAGAGGCAAGAAAGAAGAAAGGGTGCTCGCTCGCTCAAGTTGAGAAATGTGCCGTCTTCGATTTCGAGGTGGGAAAGTTGCATAAAGTAAAGAAGATACCCAAAGTCCAGAAGCCCCTGGATGAAATGACTCCAGCGGACTATGAATATCAGGATAAAGAAAAGGACTTGGAACATCTGAACGTGGACAAGGAGTCCGCCTTTATACACATTGGAATCGAGACCTTCAAGGCGCATGCCAACATTGCCAACAAGTGCAGGTTCGAAGCCGAGAATGCTAACATCTAGCTGGAAGAGGAGCTAGCAAGGGCTCGCTCCAAATTGGTAGAGGCCGAGGAGCAGTGCAAGCTGATGAAGAAAGAAGCGCATGCCCTAAAGCTGCGCATAGCATAGCTGGAGTGCACAACTGAGAATCAAGCACAAAGGCAGGCAAAAAATGATTTGAGGGCCAAGGAGCTTGAAAGTAAGATCTTGCAAGCTCAGATACAACTGCACAAGAAGGAAGGCCTAGGGCTATTTGACAGGAGCAAAATCAAGGAGATTCGCTCACATTTGCTCAAAAATTTTAGGTCTCGGGCTATTAGTGCCCTTTCAGTTTTAGCTTACACCATAGAGGCCCGGGTTGCCGCCATCGAAGGAGAGCCGATCATCGAAGAGGTCATTCAGAATGTTAGAGCCCAACTCAAGCTGGACCTCAAGGTCCAAGATGCAAGGCATCAAGATTTGAAGCTTGCAACGATGGGTCGGACAGCAAGGGATTGGTCAACGACCCAGGCCACAATTTGTGCCTTTTTCTCCATAGCCAAGAAAGCTCAAAAGGCAAAAATCCTACTAGACGCATTCAAAAGCGAGAGGTGCACGTCAATGGGCTACTTCGAGGACCTCTTCTCCTTAGGCTTCCCGAGCTTCATGGATAATGATGGGAAGCCCTTAGCCAAGGAGGAAATCATGCCGAAGTGGCAGTAGTTTGAAGGCAACGTCTCAAAGATAGACGAGTTGGCCGAACCAATAACAGAGAAGCAGGTTTCTGATTACATATTGAAATATTGTAGAATTGTCGCCTCCTTAAATGATCTGTATACCAGGTCCCAGCATGCAGAAATTAGGCAGATCGATAGATTTTGTGCTCTGGTCAAATCGCTGGAAGATCAGGAGCTGTTCACGAAAGGCGTATGGTCTCAGGTTCGCCGAACCTTAAGAGACATCCGTGTCTGCCTGGCCCCATTGCCAACAACTGAAGACGTAGCAGAAGCAATGGCGACAAGAGGAGAAGAAGCAGTGGCGGAAGAAGAGGAAGAGGAAGGACAAGTTGTGAAAGCGCCCCCAAAAAAGGAACAAAGAGAAGGGTCTGGAGGTAACTCTGGCCCAATGGATAAAATCTGAGGGTTCCACCACCGAGACGAGCTCGTTGCCCCGTGAGCCGCCAAGAATGTTGACAATATTGTCACATTCCACCAAGGGGCCAAAAAATTGAAACTTTGTATGATACTTGTTTCATTGAAATATTTCTTTTGTTTATAAGTTATAGCAATTTTGATTTTCCCTATCGCCCCCTGGTGGACAAAATAAAAAGAAAAGAGCTTTGGGCCCGAAGTGCTTCAAATCACCACTTCGAGCGAAAGCCTTGCGAAGTAATTTTGTCGAAGAAAATACAAAGATAACGCTTCGCACCCGAAGCATTCCTAACAGCTACTTCGGGTGAAGAGTTTTGCAAAGCGGCATCCAAGCAACTTTGTCGAAGAAGAAAAGATAGCCCAAATCAGCTAAGGCAAAGAAATTACTTCGGGCCCGAAGTATTTCTAAAATCCACTTTGGCTAGTTTTCACCCGAAGCAGTAGAGGTCGAGAAAGTGCTTTGACCAAAACTCCCCCGAACCGCCGTTTCAAAAGAAGATCGACCCGAAGCGCTTTTCCAGACCCATTAGAGAAGCAGTTTTGCCCGCAAAGCAGTGAAGGATAGAGGGAGGTCGGCTTCGGCACTCCATGCCCTTGAAGTAATTTTGTGAAGCAAAAATCAGCGATGCGCTTCCCAAGAACGCTTCCCAAGTTGGGCATTTTCCCAAGGCAGTCAAAGAGCCTCATAAATGCATTTTTTCTTGCCCGATAAGCCTGCTACTCATTTTTGGCAATTGGATGTGAAGTATCAGTCCGTGAAGAAGAACCCGACAAACATGGCCGCCACTCAAGCACCGCACCTACAATCCAAGGACACCCAGGTGGCTCATTTAATGCATCTTTCCCCGGCTAACTCAGTCACCCTTACCAATTTTGGTAGCCAATTTGAGGGATCATCCGCAACATCAGCGAGGAGCCGATTTCTCAGGGCCCGAGGGTGTACTCCGCCATTTTTGTAATAATGATTCAGAGGGCCGGGTCCTCTATAAAAACCCAGGCTTTGCAATGTAAAGAGGGGGGGAACTTTCTGCTAGAAAGCTGTTGTAACTTGATGTCCTGCGTTTAATACTAAAGATATTTTGTGCACTATTTCTCTCTTTTATGCTGCCTTTTGTGCTTAATTCTTTTGTCTTTTCTCGTTCGCATACTGAGACTCTAAATCCTGAATACGGTGTGCGATCGGGGATCGAACCCCTAAAATTTGCCCTAAAGAATACATAGGAGAGGAAAAATGCCTTGTCGCTTTCCTTTATGCTGCCTGGTGGATTGAGGTTTCTGTTATTCCCTTATCTCAATCGTTGTTACTCTGAATCCTGAATTCCAGCGAGAGGGAAAGGAGAACCCTGCGAACTCGTCCAGAGGATACATAAGAAGTTCAACATTTCGTTTCCTTCATGTTATTCTTGGTATTTCTTGCTACTATTCGAGTTGTTAGCGAGTAATCGTGCTTCCTGTTCTCTCCCACATTAAATCATCATCTTCTAACCCTTACTCTTTTTATTTCTTTCTCTAACCCTTATCCTGTTTATTTCTTTCCTGCACTCTTGTCTCAAACCCCAAAAGTAGATTAGTATAGGAGTCGGCCTTTCTCTGGAGATTGGCACAAGGGGCATCTCTTCCCCCCGGCCTTTCAATGTTGGTCGCAGGTCCAGGGCGCGCAAACCCACCGAAAGTCCTCTCCTGTGCGGATTTTATGACCAACAGTACCAATCTTGATCATCCATCCATCCAAGTGAATTTTTGATTTATGGTGGTCTTTGATGATGTCAAGTTTCCATTATGCCACTTGGATATTCATAACTGCTTTGTTGGCTCCATGCTTCTATTGCTCTATTTTAATATTTTGAATGATTGGTCCTATTGTTCCTTGATATTTTTGCACTCCTTTGAAATCCATAATCACAATGTTTTTTTTCAAACATTGCCATACTATATGCCTTTTTTGACTCCATGTAGATCCATAATAATATTAATGCCCTAAGCCATACCTCCAAGATTGTTGTCGCTCAGGGTGGTGTGGGTGGTGATATGTTGTAGCCTTAACCTGACATTATGTTTCCTTTGATTCTTTAGCAATTTGTTTCTTTATTTTAAATACTTCCTCATGTTTTCTCTTTGGTGCCCTTTTTTGGGTGCATCCTTGTGTACTTTTAACATAGCTTCCTTGGACTTTGTTGTTTCTTCTTCCATGGACTTTGTTATAATTGCTCTATAGATTCGACTTTTAATTCTTGTATTGGTTTCTTGACTTTTTCCCTTAGTATACTTGCTTTCTGCTTCTCCTTGAATCCTTACTCCTTAAGCAGAGAAATATCCTATATTGTTATCTTTTTTTCCCTATACCTTAATTTCATAAACTTCTTTTGCACATTAATGTTAATAGTACCCAAAGAATTCAACCAAGGATAACCAAGAACAATATCCACATCATCCATCTTAGTAGTATGAAAATTTGAATGTAAAACATATTTATCCATGGTGATCTTCAAATCTTAAAAAATGTGATCATTCTCACCCTCCAGTTTTATGTCCTTAATTTTTGTTTCTTGAACCTACAAACTCTTAGCCAAAGCACTATTAATAAAATTATATCTACTACTAGGGTTAATGGAAATAATAACCTTTTTCCTTTTGAATGCATCCATAAACCTACAAAATAGAATTTTTAGATGAATTTAGATCCTTCTCTTGCTTTTATAAATCCAAATATGTATCTTCCTTAACATTTTATCTTTCTCCTCCTTGAATAATTTTTTATTTCTTTTTCATAGTCTTCATTCTCTTTCTTGAAAAAATCCTAGTATTTTTTATTTTATTTCTCTCATTTTGAATCCCTTGTAGTTTCTTTCAAGGTCTTTGATAATACCCATCAGGATATCTATATTGTTGCTCTTTCCATCAATCTCTTCTATACAAACATCCAACTTTCTTTCTAGTTGAAATTGAATAGGTTTCCATCTACTTAAAAATGTGTGCTTCATTTCATCCCAAGTATAATTATAATTATTTCATAACAAAATTCTCCACCAAAATTAAGCTTTCTCTTTTAAAATCTTGCTAAGGTGAATTCACCAACAGTAATCATCAAAATATAGAGATCTAAACTTCATCCACTATTCTCAAACATTTATATCATCCTCTCTAGAAAAGTTGTATAACTCAATAAGTTTACATCCACAAAAATGCAAACTAGGGTTATATATATATATATATATCCCACAAATTTTGAAGCTAAAATTCCACATAAACAATTAAACCCCAAAAAAATTACAGATGATTTGCTTACCCCAACTAATAGATATCTCAAATTTCGTTCTCTAGAAAAATGTGATTTAAGATTTTGTCACTATCCTTGGTCTAGACAATTGATTTCATAGGGTTATATCTCCTTCAATATTGCTCAAATTACTTTATATGACCACACATTTTAAATCTCTTCAAATTTTAAATAAAATGGTGCAAGATATGTCAAAATCAAAAAATTTCACACAAAGATATGGCTCCAAAAAAATGAGATGTTTTCTTAAAAAATTGCCCTAACACTATCCTTATTCTAGATAGTTGACTTCATAGGATCGTATCTCCCTTAATACTACTTGGATTCCTTCATATGACCACTCATTTTAAAGCTCTTCAAATTTTAAATAAAATGGCACAAGAATCATCTGAATTGAACAATTTTACATAAAGATACAACGCTTGAAAAATAAGATATATACTAAAAAAATTGCCCTAATTCTACAATCCATAAAAAACAATCCCCACTTTGTTAGAATCATTGCTTTGACACTACTTATTATGAAATTATTTCTCATTGACAAAAATCATTCACCATTATGTATAAATATCAAAATATTCATTCCCAAATAATTGTCCATAGTAATAATCCACACAACGAGACAAAGATAGACAATACCCTTAGGATAGGGCAACACTAAATACTCCTCAAGGAAGGAATAACTCTATAAGATCTGTCAATATGAGTTTCGCTTAGAGAAGACAATGTATCATAAGCTACTTTATGGGTAAAGATGATTATAAGTAATACCTCATATAAATGATCTCCATAATTATTACAATGACAACATCCCTTCTCTATATACCCATCTTATAAACCTTTATTCCACAAATTATTATAATATAATATAATAATATAATCAACCCCAAACTATGTGTAGCTTATCCTAACTATCCATAATATCCATATACAATATAATATCATGTCCCCATATGATATGGATTCAAAATCCATATTGGTATTTTTATTTATGAACTAAGTCTTTTAAAGGTATTTTTGCCCAATATACATAAGAATCTCCCAATTGCAACAAAATGTTAATTTGGGAGATTAAATCCTAACAAATGTAAATCATAAGCTTACAAGCCTATCTTCTAGAAGGCTAAATAATAGTTCAAATAAGAACCTAGATCTAGAAGCATACATGATATTAGGGCTCACGTTTAAAAAGAAACCTAGGAAATAAATAAATCCAAAGGTTAAATTAATAAAAACTTATACTAATAGGAATCCTCATCATTCCTCCCAACAATAGAAGCATTAGAATCGAATGCTTTTACACAAAAATATCAGAGAATGTGGTAATGCGCAAGTGCCCAAAATGTAATCCATGAGCTGATGAAGAAGATAGAGACCCTCTCGAAGGCTTTGCTCAATCATAATTGCCTTAGTGGAATGGAGAAGTGAAATCCTCTAATTTTCTTTAATCTTCTTTGTAAAATGTTGTCTCCTTCTTCACATGATTCATGCTTAACTTGAAGCATGTACCTTAAACTAATAGTCATACCATCCTACCAAGCAAGCATCTTGAAATTGTAGTTGGTTCAATGTGAGGAAAATTTGCAACAAAGAGAGAAAAAGGACACAATTCCTTGTGATTCTATGTTTAAGGTGACTCGCAAGGTGCTTTTTAATTTTTTAAAGAAGACATGAGCCAAGCTAAAATCCACTAATAGAGAAAAGCCACAAAAGGGCTCAGACAACTTCGATGGAAGGAGTACCCATGATTCCATGATCAAAGGAATCAAAACAAATGACCATGGTCAAAAAAGAGATAAATACAACTCCTAAATTAGAATACTTGGATGATTCCCATGATCGAAAAATAATACCTCCTATTGTAGGAGCACCCAAAATCATGATGGAATCTCAAGAAGGCCATAGTCGTGAAGAAAGGTTGCTTCTAAAATAGTCTTCAAAGATAAAATGGATTAAAGGAGTGTCACGTTCAATCGAAAATGCACTCCTAATTACATCAATTTAATAGAAATACGACAAACCCAAATCGAAGGATAAAAAAAACCCTAATCCTCAAGATCGAAAAGGTAGTCCCTAACCATGGATCGGAAAGGTGGACCCTAATCCAAGATCGAAACAAGATGTCAACAATAGAAACTTTGACGCACCACATATTAGAGTAGACCTTTACAAAATATTAAAATAATGGTTCCATTGGAACCGGCTCGAAAAGAGCTTTCTGACAAGTATAAACAAGCCTATACTCAAGAAAGAATAGTACCTCAAAAAACGAGAAAAATAGGTGTCTCATCGGGCAAAAGGCAAGAGGGGAATGTTTCCCTCCTATGAAATCTTTTTGGAATATTCCATATTATAATACCTCAAAAGAAATTATTCCAAAAATATTCTTTGCAATATTTAAATGTTTTAAAAACTTGTATTCCCCTTTCTACATTTCCACACATATTTCAAAGACAGTTTATAAGACCATCAATTTACCTTTTCGTGATGCATGTGGGATAAACAATTACACCAAATTGGTGCAAGCATCCACAAAAAGCCAAATGCAGGCTATAGGTTAACCAGATCAAACGAACCAAATGTAGTCAACTAGGTCAAAGTGCCTAACAAATATCTTGCCACATGCACAACTTGTTAGTTTCACCAAGCTGACTATTTAAAATAATCTTGAAAGTTATTTTTAAAAGCCTCGAATCCTCATCGCCATATAAATATTCGTAGGTACCATAGTAGGGTTTTAATCTTGGGTTGAGATGTTGACTTTGCCATTGCTTAGGTTCTTTTGCAATGGAAACATGCTTCAAGGTACTTGGATGCAAAACCTAGAGTGATGCCTTACTTCTTGCATTAAAAATGTGTGGATAAGCATTCAATGACAGAACATACTAGAAGGACTTGCACTGAGTGAGGATGTCTACAAAGAGGATAAGTGAATATGAGAAGTCAAGAAGCAAGTGAAGAGTGCTCCATTTTGCCTCACTTTAGTGGATCAAAAAGTTGCTCTTATATCAACTTGATCTCCACACCAAATACCAAGAAGGTTGGCATCGAGGACAACTCATAGAACCAACTAGTGGTGCCTATAAGCTATAGTCAAAGTGATATTATGAAAGTTGTGATGTTATGGAAGCTAGGGTGTATTGTTTGGCTAAAATGCAACCCAATATATGCACACGAGAGAATGTTGCAAATGCAAACATATAATCTAGAATATAAAGGTATTATTGCATGGAGGAGATGTCATTACATAAGCTTTATACAAGCAATGCTATAATGAACTTTGTTCTACCAAGATACAATAGTAGCAAGCAAAAGAAAATGAAAGAAAAGACACAAAGAATGAGAAGTTCTAGGTTCTTGGTTTTCAAATTGTTTTAGAAGTTCTAAGCTATATTCAAGAATGTACAAAGTTACATAAGATCTTAAAGATGAGATTCTTCGGCTTCTAGTGAGTTGTGGTGATATCAAGAAACGATAATGATTAATATTGTTTCTTGCACTGTAGAAAACCAAGCACTAGTTCTTGTAGTGTGTAAGTGGTTGATTTAGACTACAACATACGAGTTGGTGTTACAACAATTATCACATGATGATGTGCAACATTGACATTAATCGTTTGTCGTATTTGCATAAGTGTTAATGTATTTTGTCATTTTTGGATGAGCACCAACTAGATGGGTATCAATGGCCTCAAGGAAATTTGAGCAAATCCTACTTTGTTGAGATCAATCTATATATGTTTTTTTTAATGATGCTCATGTATGGGGTTGAACTCAACAAGGTAGTGCACCTTCTTTCTTCCTAGCTCTTTTGTCCACATTGTTGCCCTAATTTTTTTCCTTACATAGACTTTTATATCCTTATATGGGTTTTTTATCAAATCAAATACATCACTTATTCAACCATTTGACATTTTGTTTCATCTAACTAGTTTTCCTCTTTTTGTTTAGCTCATCTCCTATTACAACCTTAGGTTATTTATTTATATCTATTTGTTTAAACCTTTTTAAATATCTTAGAAGACATCATTATGATTGCCTTTATAGAAAAGTACATATTTTTGCTAGAAGTATTTCATATAGAACCAAAGTTTTTTATTTTGAATTTACTTATACTCAAATGCTTTTAGATGTTGACTTGTGCTTTACACTCATAAAGCACCACTACCACTACCAACTATCGAAATAAGATCCAAATGGTCTTTCAATCTCACATTTTTAGCTTCTTATACATGTTTTATAATGCAAAAAGTGCTCTCCAACCTCCTATTATTCTTTAATTTGCATGTTGATCAACCGAGATTGTTTTTGAAATATAAACCAAGATAATTATTTTTTGTCACTTCTTCTAAGAGATCCCATTCGAATTGGAAGTTTTACTGTTTTATTTTCTTTCCATTAATAAAAATCAATATCTTGATTTTACTAATATTTAGTCACATATCGAACTTGCTTATAAAATTGTTATAAACCCTTTAAAATTTGTTTTATCCTTTACATTCTTTTATTTTTTAAAAAACCATACTTAAATTGAAAACTTAATTATTTTTTCTTTTATGATTTTAATTTTACTTAAATATCAAATTGTGTTAGTCTCATGGAAGACAACAGTTTAGGCTTTGACTCTTCTTCGGGAGGTCCAAGGTTTAAATTTCCTATTGATATGTGTAGCTCTCGATTTTAGAAGGGGTTTTGATTGAGAGAAGTCTTCCCAATTTTGTAGGTTGATCACAAAAAAATTTTACACTCACCAAACAAAAAAGAAATCAAATTATATTTTATATTTTAAAAATCTTCATATAAATTAAAAAAAACAAATTATTTTCTTTGATTGAAAACTATTATCTTCGACTTTGTTAGTACATATTTTTAAATATATTCGAGACGCATTCAAATTAATGATTTTTTTTTTGTTTCATTCAAATTAATGGTCGGTGATCACCATGTATTGATTTTACTTTTATGCGACCTTCCTTACAAGCGAATTCTAGAACCTTTAAATCTTATCGTAACACGCACAGCACGCGGATAGGCATTCAAACATGGTTTTAAATGCTCTCCTAACACGCACAGCACCGGATAGGCATTCAAACATGGTTTTAAATGCTCTCCTAACACGCACAGCAAGCCGATAGGCATCCGAACATGGTTTTAAATGTTCTCCTGAATACGCACAGCAAGACGACAGGCGTTCGAACATGGTTTTAAATGTTCTCCTGAATACGCACAGTAAGCCGATACGCATTCAAACATGGTTTTAAATGTTCTCCTAACACGCAATAGCAAGCCGATACGCATTCAAATGTTTAAAATGTTCTCTTAACTGGAATGTTCCCTTAAGCAATTGTTATAACTTTAAAAAAATAGAGAACATGAAAAATAACATAGAACAAAAAGTTACATTGTTGGAAGAATAGGTGGATGAAATAAAATAAGAAATAGATAAAAAGTTTGAGAAATCAACATTAATAAATATACAAATTTCAATAAAGATATAAAAAATAAAGTGAAGGAAAAGTTTAGAAATAAAATGTGGAAAAGTGCAAGTAAGAGTAATAGTTCTTATACACATCCACCATTAAAAATAAAAAATGATAAAGATAATACTATATTGCAAAGTTTAATCAAACTTGATCATAAAGAAAAAACATATATAGACCCTGAAATCAAGTGTAGGGGAAAAAATGTGACTAGCTCTCATAGACTTAGATGTGAAAAAGGAGATGAACAACGTCAAGGAACAATGAAAAAAAAGGATATGTGCTTATGCAACAGGGGGCAATAGAGACAGGAAAATTTCATCTATGAATGGCAGAGTTTTTAGGATATACATGGAAAATACTAATAAACACTTAGAAAAGGATCTATGGTAAAATTATTTGAAGACAGTAAAATAAAAAAATTAAAATTTGCTAATCCAAGTCAACAATAACCTTCTCAAATCATAACTGTAATTCCATATTTAAAAATTCCATAAATCATATTTGAATCTCACTAACGTCATTCGTTCATTCAAGCATGACGTCATTCGTTCATTCAAGCATGACGTCATTCAAGCACGGAGGACATTCATTCAAGCATGGTTTTAAATGTTCTCTTAACACGCAACAGAAAGCCGATAGGCATTCAAACATGTTTGATAAATGACTATCGTCTGCAAGACCAACATAATTTATGGCTCTTGAGAAAATAAAATATTAATAATTTTAATAATTATAGTTCTTCAGAAAATAAAACATTGATAATCAACTATGTTTATCGTCAATAGCCTCGTCAACAACACTTAAAAAGGAGTTCCTATGACTTGAATCTTTACCATTAAAATGAAATAAACTTCTTAGAAGAAAGTTTACGCTAAATTGGTTAAGGCACAAGACAAGGGGACCAACACAACACGCGAATCATGATGGCCTTCCCTGGTGTACTTTTAACCAAGGGTCATGAGTCGGCATTCTTTTTCCGCGGAATATGAATTCAATAGGCGCCATGTTACCTACATTTTCCATTTAACCTCACTAAAAGAGCTCAAAATTTTTGGTACAGAAGCGTCATATGCTCTCTGAAAAGTTCGAAGCACAAGGGAAAATGACTAGAATGTATTTAAACTGAAGTATGAAAGAAGAAAATACTTAATATTTTATGCAAAGTGCAGAGAGCAGATATCTTTTTGCACTCTTTCTGATCCTATATTATTCACTGAATAATGGAGTCGTGTTCTTTACTTCTTCGGGTTCTGCCAGTAGGCGTGCTATTTGCAGTCATTGTTATTTTGAGCGCGAGGCCCGCGGCTTCGGTAGCGGGTTCTCCTAGTTTGAACGTTTTAAATCTGTTGCTTCCTCCTCGCATAAACGATAATAAAATTGGCTACAGACTTCAGGGAAGCAATGGCTGTTTTACGTGGTAAGCCTACTTTCATCGTTTCGTTGCTTGTATTTAAACACATATGCGTTCACTTATTTTATGTTGTTCACGAGGCTTAAGAACGTTGCTAGTCATTTACTTAATTTATGCTGAAACTTAAGACAAGCTCGGATTCGGTAACTTTTGAACTGGAATTTTTTGGTGAGCTTACTTGCATCGTTTTGTTGGTTGTTTTCAAACCCATATGTCGTCCGTTTATTTTATGTTATTCACAAGGCTTAGAACCTTTGCTAGGCATTTACTTAGTTTATGCTGAAGCCTAAGACAAGTTAGGATTCAGTTACTTTGAGTTTGAATTGGAGAATTTTGCTAAGCGTGTCTGTAGTCATTAAAACTATTTCAGGCTTTTCCTTACATTGGATTTCGACCTTTGGCTAAGAATTTATTTTAATTATGCTCTGAAAACTACAGAGAATATGCAAGTGACTCTGAAACATAGGTTTCATCCATGACAGTGCCCGATACATTCCAACCTAGTAACGTAGTTAAGCTATATATTTTATATGATGAATGGAATGGGCTTGGATAAGGATTTAAAGAATAGGCATCGCCGCTACTAGCTCTATTTACAAGGGACCTTCAAGCGTCTGACTCTATCACACTAACTACATAGCCACCACTATCTACATGGTCGTTATGACTATTAGTATGGGTTCTTGTCTCCTCTGTTTACAAACACTCTCCAACAACAATAATGTTGCGATTGAACCCAACTTAAGACAATTCCTTGCCATGTCCATCAATCCATTGATTGTGCTTAACCAAACACCGTCATTTCCAAAATAGGCATTCAATGTGGTGGCCCACTATAACAGAATATAAGTCCTTTAACGTCCGCGAGGCCCACTTCATTGCCATTTATGTCCACAACATTTTGTTAATTTAATTATTAGCTCATTCTGGTGTGCGTTTTTTAGACTCCTTCTGTGGCCCTGTAATCCTTAATGCCTCTTTAACCTTCTTCCATATACTTGCATTTTTCTTTTTGGTTTCCTTGCTGCAGTGTGTGTTAGAAATTAGAAATAACATATTAAATATGAAGTGAGAGATATAGATGATAATAGGTTCGTGGCTGAAAAAACAGAAATATATTATAATAGGATGTGTGATGGGGTAAAAATTTCGTGACTGAAAAAATAGAAATATATTTTAATAGGATGTGTGATGGGGTTGTAGTCTTAGGATAGTAGGGTTCTTAATTTATTGACTATTGAAGAATGCTAGTTTTATTAAAGCACTTTCCTCATGGCTTTTTGAGCTTCCTTTAATTACAATTTTCCAGTGGCAACAGATAATATCTTTGCTCTAGCTGCTAATTTGGAATGCACATCTATTATGATCGTTGCTTATTAACTTAAATGGTTTGTGATAGTAGCAGTCAACCTGTCATGCACTTCAGTCTGCACTATCGGCATAACTTCCTTACAATCTTGCATGGAAACAGATTCAGTAGGATACGGTATCGAATATAGATATGAAATTTTTTCAAAACCCCCTGATATAAATACGGGATACGCCATTATAAAAAGCAAAGAAAAAAAACAGAGAAAGTAGAATTGTTTATACAAATATAAGTTTTAAATAGGATATTTTCATTAAGTAAGAAGTAATTTTTAAATATATTTTTTAAATTGTATATTTTTCTTTTAATCTCATGTTGTGGATATAGCTTTAGATGTGATTAGGCCATACTCGGATGCCTTTGATACAGACCAGATAGGGAAATATGGTTGGATATGTCTAGATAGGATATCCTTGTATTCAAATACATTTGGATATGGTATCTGAGAAGTATCATATCTGTATCTGTATCCGTAGCTGATACAGGGCTACGGGTATCTAGGCAGGAGAAGTAACAGATACGGTAAATATGCTTTCTAAAAATTGTGCCTTGTTCTGGACAATCCATGATGAAGTGCCTTCACTTGACGCATTTGCAACTCTAAACAATTTGGTCACCTAGTTATTCTGTAATCTTGGCACCAATATCTTGTAGGTATTCAATGTATGCGACTTCCTTTTCTATGTTGTTTTTACTTGGGTCATTACTTTAGGTACATTTTGATGTATTGTGATGAAAGTTACTGTATCATATATATATCCTCTGCCCAGATCCTTGTGTCTGAGTATCATATATATATATATATATATGAATATGATACGTCCCAAGTATTGTATCCAAAGGTATCCGAATACATGCATATCATATCTTAAAGTATCTGAATCGATGTCATATATGCTCTATATCTAATACATCTGAATATGGCATGGGCATAAAATTTCCAAGCTAAAATAGTTTTGTTTCGTATCATTTTATTGTATTATTCAACAAGCAAAGCACCTAGCAAAGCCAGTGCCTTACCTTGTGAACACTAATTCAAAGCCAGTGCCTTACCTTGTGAACACTAATTCTTGGTCTAGACCATGATAATGATAACAAAATACTCTTAATTTTATTCTCAAGTGGCCACAATAAAATAATCTTAAGCTAGTGGGATGGTATAGTGGCAGGTACTTTTAAGTTGCCACAATAAAATGGGATGGTATAGTGGCAGGTACTTTTAAGTTGCCACAATAAAATGGGATGGTATAGTGGCAGGTACTTTTAAGTTGCCACAATAAAATACTCTTAAGCTAATGGGATGGTATAGTGGCAGGTACTTTTAAGTTGCCACAATAAAATACTCTTAAGCTAATGGGATGGTATAGTGGCAGGTACTTTTAAGTTGCCACAATAAAATTATCTTAAGCTAATGGGATGATATAGTGGCAGGTACTTTTTAGGTTTTAACTTTGCTCGTGTCATTTTTTTACACTTTGAAGTGCTAGTAAATAAAATCTCTATCTATTTTGCTTTTTATTGTTAATTACAAAATGCATCAATTGCTGTTATAATGCCTTTCATAGTCAGGTGATATATTGATTGTGCATGTTTACTATTTTTTATATGTCATATTGTTGGCCAATCATAGTGTACAATTGAATTTGTTTAAGGTAATTTTAAAGGTTGAAAATTAATTTATCTTATTTTTTGAAAAACATATGAAGAATAAGAGAGTGCATTAAATATTTACAAAACTAATAATTATTATCAGCATTAATTTCTCAAAAAAGACATATTATTAAACTTATGTATAAAATGTTATTATTGCATTCATAAATTCTTCCAAAATAAAAGGGTGCATTAAATATTTGCAAATCCATAATTATTAATAGTAAATTCTAAATATTTTTTTTTATTGATTGAATTCATAAATTCTTCCAAAATAAAAGAATGCATTAACTATTTGCTACCCATAATTATTAATAGTAAATTATAAATAATTTTTTTATTGAAAACCTAATCTTCAAAATATAAAACTTTTTGTTCTTGGTGTAGGGTATTTAGTATTATATTTTGAAGATTTTGTTTTCTGAAGATTTAATATTATATTTATGAAGATTTTGTTCTTGGTGTAGGGTATTTAATATCTCAAAATGTTCTATGAACAGATTGTAGGTTTTGCTATCTAACAACCAAGCATTGCCACCATGTGGCCTTGTTATACATGGGATTGATATTTATAGCATAGAAACATCTGTTTTTTTTTGTAGTTGGTTATATGGTATTGAAATGTGCCCCACCTGTTTATATTATGATCAAGCTGCCATAGTATTTCAACAAATCACATAGTGGTATTACAACTTACAATTATCCATATATTACTTGACAAGATTTGAACTTGGGTGTCCTCTTTGAGACGTCATGTCTTCAACCACTTGAGCTCATGCCATTTGATGAAATGTTAAGTTTCATGCATGGGATTGGAATCTTGGTGTATGGTGTAAAATTCTTCACTTCCTACCACTTACTTCAAACCCAATGGCTAAATGTTAAGGTTCACCAATGAGATTGAAACCTTGGTCAATGTTGTGCGACTCCTTATCTCTCACTAGATGCTCCAAATGCAATGGACCAATATAAAAACATTAGTATTTTTTTTAATAGGCTATGTGTGGCTTCTATTGGGGCCACTCCCATTACAAAAACAAAACATTATATTGCTTTTGTTACATTTCTAACAAGTTAATTAAACCATATCCAACTTGCCTTTCTATCAAATCATTTGCCTTTTTATCAAACATATTCTCCATCTTCCTCAAATTGCTAAGTTTCCACAATCAACTTCTTATATCAGATGCCTTCCGAAATTAAAATTTTGTCAAGATGAAATTCAACACCACGAATGGCTAAAATATTTACTGCCTAGTTTTTATGTCTATAAATATCTTGTCTATAACAACCTAACATTTTCTTAATACCTTTTATTAGGGTTCTTATTCATGCCCCTAATATTCCAAGATATTATTTTCATTGTTATTTTTTGTTTTTATTTGTGGGTTTAGCCCCACTCCTTGTTAACACTTGCTATATTTGCTTTTGTTTTCCCATATCAATATCCGTCTGGGTTTCTTTTTTTCTTTGTTTTTGCTTCTTGAGACTTCCTCTTTTTTTTTTCATTCCTACCAATACTTTCATCTTCATCAATCTCTTCAATCTTCTCATATTTTTCATAGTAAGACTTATCATCTTTAGGTTTGTCTTGCTTTGAAGGATTTGAAGTGCAAGGAATAACCTCAAAAGCACATTCTTCTTTATGTTGCCCTAGAAACCCTAAAGTGCAAAGATGCTCTTCCATAGCAATTACCTTCTTATTCTGTCCTAAAAACCCTAAATTGTTATGGATTTCCTCCATCCTCATTTCTTTATTATGTTGCTCTTGAAACCTTAAAGTGCAAGGGATAACATCTACACCACTTTCACTTTTATTACCAAGAGAGGATTCTATACTACTTGAGGAAAATGAAGATGATTTACCTGGAATAAACTTGACCTCTTCTGTCGTCTTTGTTTTAGGATTTTCCTCCACATCTTCCTTTGCACCTTTAATTCCTTCTGAACTTGCCAAATGATGTTGTAGATAGGCTTTCTTTGCCTATTCTTTTGGAGTGGAATATCCTTGATCTGATCTTAGCTTCTATTATTGTATGATTTCCTTGCTTCGTCTTGAAGTTTATCTTATGACCAATTTTTTTTGTCTCTTTCTTCATAGTTTTCACTTTGTAAATTCTTGCCATGTGTCCAATCTCATAACAATTGTGGCATCAAAATGTGATATTTTTATAATCCACTTGTTGATCCCATTCTCTTGATTCAGATTTAATCTTAATGGATTGTGGCAAAGGTTTTGAAACATCCATAGCAACACATATTTGGGTATATATAGCATGCTTTCGTCAAAACATCCTTATTAATAAGTTGATATGGAGTCCAAAAAGCCACCCACACCAGAAGCTTCTTAATAGTTTGTCTCAACAAAAAACTTTCATTCCATGGTCTCAAATAAAAGGTATCTCACCCCTAAACTATGGGCCACCGCCACCCATTATTTTATCCCTAATTTCTGAACCAGAATAGATGATGAGGAAAAAACCTTTAGGAAGAAAATTCATGGAGTATTGAATTCAATCCTCACTTCCACTTGATCCAATTTTGAATCTCTAAAAACCCGTAGGTCGAAATGATCAACAGTTGCATTAAAAATTGAATGAATAAATACAATATCAAAAGCCAACAATAGCTCTAACCATCAAGCTAAATATTCTAACAAGAAACAACTATTAGGCTAATAATAAACAAATCAAAATATAGCCTAACAATATATATTCGCTAAACAAATGTTGTTTAGCGAATAACAAACCTAGCTAGAAAATGATGTAATAATATAATCTACCCTAACATCCCCCCTTATTACATTATTTTGAAATACAAAGAGAGTTGCGAAACAACTCAAATTTGACACGTGCAAGTGCCTTAGTGAAGATATCCACAACTTGTTCATTGGTGGGAATGTACTGGAGCTGAATATTGTGTTTTGGAACTGTTGACAATTTTGTCACATTGCTTGGAGGGGTAGAAAATTTTGGAATATAAGTTGATTTTGTAAAGTATTTTCTTGTTTTTCATGAATTTGTTCCCTTGCTTTTTCTTGTATTTTGTAGCACTACAGCAATTTTGGTTCCCATTTTTGAACCCCCTGTATATAAAGAGCTTCGCCAGCAAAAATCAGAAAAGAACAGAAAGCTTCGCTGAAGGCAGGAAAAGAGGAGTAGCTTCGCAAAAGGAAATCAGAAAAGTCCTATTTTGGCCTAGAAATTTCTAAGGCATAGGAGACACTTCGCTCGCGAAGCTGCCGAAGCATCCACTTCGGGCGGAAAAGTTGCGAAGCTGCCATTTTGAGTTAATGGAGAATGCGCCAAGTCAGCGGAAGTCACTTCGCTAAAATCTTTGCCGAAGTGTTGCTTCGGCCCATCTTTCCTAGCGAACCATCTCACGGATAGGCAAGCGCCGCTTCGGGCCTCAATATAGCGAAGCAGCCACTTCGGCCAGTTCCCCGGCGAACCTCCCACTTCGGCCATTGTTTTGCCGAAGCGCTAAAAGAAGGGTGAGAAAATGTTCAAGGCATGGGATCAACTTCGGGCGATGCTCCCCCGAACCGCCACCTTTTGGTAAGATCGCTGCGAAGCATCTAACTAAGGGCGAAGGGAGGAAGATTTTGTAACATGTTGCCAGTGGTCAGCCGCTTCGGGCAAATTCCTTGCCGAAGCAGCATTTTGGCCTCTCTCTCGGCGAAGCAACGTAGCTAGAGATTAACCATGCCTTCCACAAGCAAACTAGCTACTTCGGCTTATTCATCCAGTGAAGCTATCTTCAAGGCTGTTTCTCAGCGAGCCATCGTATACTTGCCTACCATCCCGACCTTTGCTTCGGCTCGAACTCATTGCGAAGCTGCGCTTCGGTTGAAAATACAGCGAAGCTTCACCTAGGGCACGTCTTACGACATTGCTCCTCCCGAGGGGTACACATTCCAAGGCTGGGTATGAGTCCGAGACACGCCCGCGGCACATAAATGCAACTTTCCCCGTCTAACGCGGCCCTGCAACTAGTTATAGAAATAGGATGGGAAATTTCATTTGCATAAGAAGGCGAGCGTGATTTTTGCGGCCGCCTGGACGTACTTGTAAATCGGGTGCATTAATGGCTCAGAGGGATGGGTCCTCTATAAAAACCCACGCATTGTAATGAAAAGGGGGGGGGAACATTTTGCTAAAGAAGTTGTTGTAACTAGACATTCTGCATCAATATAGAAGATCCTTGGCTCTGAATCTGTGCTTTCTTTTTATGCTGCCTCTGGCAAGTATTTCTGCTTTCATTTATTTTTCTGATTGCTGTAATTCTGATATCTGGATTTTAGCATTGGGAGATAAATGTGTCTGGAATTTTGGTTAGAGGATACATAGAGAAGCATATGCAGTTTTAGTTTATGTTACATCTTCTGTATTATTTGTTGTTGGTTTAGATATAGATGAGTTATTGTGTTGCGTGTTCTTTCCCACTGCGATATCCAGTTATTTCTATCCCTTTCTGCATTGTTTATCTCTTTCCTGCACCCTCACTCTTTTAATCTCTTTCCAACACTCTTATCTTTTTATTTCTTTCCTGCACTCTTATCTTGAAACCCCGGTAGTTTAGTATAGGAGCCGGCCTTCTCCGGAGATTGGCACGGAGGGCATCTCTTCCCTCCGGCCTTTCAATGTTGGTCCAGGTCTAGGGCGCTTAGACATACGAAAATCCTTTCCTGTGGCGGATTTGTGACCAACAGTTTCTGGCACGCCCGGTGGGACCTGGTCAGTCTCACCTTATGAGTGGTATTGAGAGTTGATGCTCATCTCAGTATTGTAAGACTCGAGCATCTGGCGACTCTGTTCAACGTGAAAATCTTAAAGCCTTAGAGACCGGTACTAAATATCCGTGCCTTCATGCATACGAGATGGAGAGTTAGGAATAGCGGAGAAGAGACCGAGTTCTTTGAGCTCGACATTGACGCCTTTGGGGAACGTCCTAGGTTAGTCACACCAGACTCACTTCTAAACGAAGGGTCATCGCAGGAGGCTGTCCTTGACGAACAAGGTCCGACTTCGGACAGCACTGCGACCAGTCTCCCTCCTAATCCCCCGAACTCTCCAGATCACCAAGGCACCTCGGGGACTTCGGTTCTGCCGAACCAGCTGTTGCTTACCCCTTATCAGCCAAATCTAGGTGCAAATATGGCTCATCAGCAGCAACAACAACAACAACAACAGCACCAGCACCAGCAACAACAACAACCGTTGCCGCCGCCCCCGCCTAGGTTGTTCCCGGCTTGGAATTCTGTTGGGCCGTTAAATATAGCAGGACAGGGGCAAATCCCACCTGCTGCTCTGAAGTCGATACCCACGTTCGATGGCACGGGGAAGACAGCGTTCGAGCACATCCAAGATATCGCTTCTCTGGCTGCGATACATAATATCACAGAAGAGGAGGTTATGGTTCGGCTATTGATTTTGTCCCTCCGAGGGAAACTCCTCTACTGGTACAGAGCCCTACCACCGGGCACTATAACGGGATGGGACCAGTTAGCCGGACAGCTGATGAGAGGATTTAATGAGTCCGCTGATCCTTCCTCCCTCCTGCATCAATTCACAACGATCCAAAGGCACCCTCAAGAGGAGATAGCCGATTTTAATGTAAGGTTCGCCCGAACCTGGCAAAGGGTACCTGCTGGACTACGGCCAACTGCCGAAGCAGGGGCCTACTATTACCTTAGGGCCTTCAACGCCGACATCAGTATGATGATAAGGTTTTCAAATGTCAATACCTTCCCCGAATTATATGAGTTGGCCCAGAAGGCAGAAATGGATCTGATCGCCATTGGTAAACTCCCTCCGAGGATGCCGATGCCAATATTCCCTGAGTTTCCCCAATCACAATATCCCAGTGCCGCTACTTCGCAGACTTCCACATCTCCCGCATGCCCTATTCCACCATGGAATCCTAACCCTATTGTGTCCCAGTTCGCTGCTCCGCAGATACATTTCCCCACACCCTCAGTACCACAGCCTACGATTCCTTCGCCATTCCCGGCATTACCAGCGCCACCACAGTATCCTGCCCTGCCCCCAGTGCCAACCATGGCTCCATTACCACCTCCGGCAGCATCAGCCCCTGCAGCCGTGGACGTGCAAGTTAAGTTGTTACAAGAAGTTCAGTCTCTGAATTCTACTGTGCGAACCTTATCCAACGACATGGCCGTCATGAAGAAAAAACAAGCTCAGCAAGAATTCTTGCCAAGGAGATCTTATCCTCCACCAGCGCTCACAAAAGACCAGGCAGCACAGTCGGGCAGACCTCCTGCGAGGAACGCCGCCATTAGTGAGGAGCCAAACACTTCTGAGCATGTGCACTGGTGCTCTACATGTAACGACCCACATGAAGAAGGTACCTGTATGCTGCACCAGCACTATGTCCAAACGCTGGCAGGCAGCAGTTCCAATGGCCAAGTCAATATAATCATGGAAGCAGATCATAATCTGGTGATCGCTGAGGAAGAGCAGGTTTCGGTTCTCACCAAGGGTGGGAAGAAACCGATTGAAGTAGATGCCGCCCAAATGGGCCCCTTGAAGGTGTACACCCGCCGTGAAAAGGAGCAGCCACCTGCCAAGGCTCCTGATAAAGCTCCTCTAGCCGACGACTACGGCTCCGCCACAGGTTGAAACCAAGGAGCAAGCTAGAGAAAAGCTGAAGTATCCCTCATTGACGAAGCGGCAAAGAGTCGAGGCCACACAACAATATCGCACTAAGTACGAGGCAGCGAAGGAGCCAGAGATACCTCGCGGCATATAATATCGTGGACGAGCTAAAAAAGACTCCCGCCAAGATCAGTCTATATGAGGCTCTACAGCTCCCAGGACAGGTAGACCTGCTGCAAGAATCATTGAAATCAGCGAAGGCAGGGAAGTCAACACAGTCTGTCTTAGCTCAGCCTCTACCCACTTCGATTACTGGAAAAAATAGGCCTCCTCCGTTCTACCTGACCCTGCAGATGGAAGGGTACATTGTTCATAATTGCATGATTGACTCCGGTGCCGCGACCACCGTCATGCCGAAGGCCGTCTGCGAGGAGATAGGGATGGAGTATACGAGAAGCAGTCAAGGCGTGCTTCAGCTGGATGGTACCCCTGTTAAGACAGTCGGTGTAATCAAGGATATACCTATTCGGTTGCACAAGGTACCTCAAATTGTGGTAATACAAGAGGTGGTAGTCGTTGATCTCGAGCCATATTTCAGCATGTGCCTCTCAAGGGAGTTCACGGCAAAGCTTGGTGGCTATCTGTCCATGGATTATTCACACTTGGAAGTTCCGTTTAAGGGGAGGAAAATTAAAATTTACAATGAGAGACCCTCTACGTTCCTCGTAGAAAAGATGGCCGAGGAAGGAGAGCACAAGGATTCAGTCCACCTGATGACTGAGGAGTTAGAACAGATAGACCTAGTAGAAGAAGTCGTGGGCGAGCTGCGTACCGAGGACGAGTTCTCATTAATGGATTTCAATGCTATGATCGAAACAGAGATGGGGTGTTATTCCATCACTAAGTCCGAGAAGACCATAGGGCCAATGCAGGGGAATAAGGAAGTGGCCCGAGATGAATTATGGAAATTATTTTTCGACGGCGCCCGATGTAAAAACGGCGCCGAGGCAGGAGTGCTCCTGGTATCACCCTCTGGCGAACAAAAGGAGTATTGTTACCGGCTTGCCTGGAGTTGTACCAACAATGCCGCCGAGTATGAAGCCTTATGCTTGGGGCTGAAGAAAGCCGAGAAGTTAGGTATCAAGCAGCTCCAGATATTCGGCGATTCAGAACTGGTATGCAATCAAATCACCAATAAATGCACTTCCAAAAAGCATTATCTTAAGGCATATCGCAACAGGGTATGGGACCTGTTGGAGCATTTTGAATCGCTCAACGTTCAGTCCATCCCACGGGAGAAGAACAGGCATGCTGATATCTTGGCCTCCATTGGGGCCAGGTACTCCCCGGCTGATGAAATGGTGCATAAGCCCAAAGCTGTGAGGACTATTTATAGGCCATCCGTGCCCGATAAAGACACTCATTGGCAGGTCTTCGACAGCGATGAACAAATTGTCAACTTTTTGGTGCAAGAGGCAGCCACCATCGAAGGAAGGAACCCCGGAGATGAAGAATATGAGGGGTTAATACAACTCAAGAACAACCATGTTCCGAAGGGTTTGATCACACTAGAAAGCCTGTTTGATCAGAATGACAGGGCGATCTCCCACAGGATCAAGGTGGACGCAAAGCAATACCGAGACCTTGAGCTCGAACCAGGCAAAGCGATAAAGGTCGGGACAGATTGCACTTCAACGGAGCTCGAACAAATTCGGTCTTTATGCAAGAGGTATCAAGACATCGTGGCATGGTGTTATCAGGATCTGAAAGGTTATGACCGAGACATCATCCAACACACGATTGAATTGCAAGGAGTCAGGCCCTGCAGACAAAAACAAAGGCCAGTGAATCCGAAGATAGAAGTTCTGATGAAGGCAGAACTATTAAAGATGCTTGAAGCCAAGATTATCTACCCGATAAAGCATTCTTCTTGGGTCGCAAATCTAGTCCCTGTCAGAAAGAAGAACGGAGACATTCGCCTGTGCGTCGACTTCCACAATTTGAATCAGGCATCTTTAAAAGATCATTACCCGCTTCCTCAAATTGACCAGATACTCCATGTTGTGGCAGGAGCACAACGCTTCTCCCTTCTGGACGGCTTCTCAGGGTATAATCAGATCTGGGTCAGAGACGAAGACCAACACAAGACAACGTTCACCACCAAATGGGGAACGTTCGCTTATCAACGCATGTCGTTTGGTCTTTCGAATGCGGGGGCTACATTCCAGAGAGCCATGGACTTAGCATTCAACGAACTGCTGAACAAAATCATTGTCATCTATCTAGATGATATGACTGTATTTTCCCATAAAAGAGAAGATCACACTCTGCACTTGCAGCAAGTATTCGAAAGGTGCAGAGAGTTTGGCATTTCAATCAACCCGAAGAAGTCCATCTTCGCGGTGAAGGAAGGGAAGCTGCTAGGCCATATTATATCAGAAAGGGGACTTGCCGTTGATCCTGATAGAGCTGAAGCACTCCTCAAGCTCCCACCCCCGATGAACAAGAAAGGGCTGCAGTCATTCTTCGGCCAAATTAACTTCGTAAGGAAGTTTATCCCGGACTTCGCGCAAGTCATCAAGCCGATGTCCGAACTCCTAAAGAAAAATGTTGAGTTCGCCTGGACGGAAGAAAGAAGAAAAGCGTTTGAGGAAATCAAAGCCCGGATCGCCCAGGCTCCCGTATTGATTAACCCAGATTACAACAAAGATTTTATTCTTTATGCAGTCGGGGAGCCTGAAAGTTACGCAGCAGTCCTGACACAAAAGGGAGATGATGGTGAAGAGCGCCCAATCGCCTTCCTAAGCCAAGTGATACAACCTCATGAAGAGAAATACAATTTTATAGAGCGCCAAGTGCATGCAGTCATGAGGTCCCTGAGGAAGTTCAAGCACTTCGTCTCTCAGAGCCGAACCACAGTGTTCGTCGTCCACCCAGACGTGCGAAGTTTCATCATCCAAGGAGAAATGGGCAGCAAAAGGGCCGGTTGGGTCAATAAAATACAAGAGTTCGATGTGGAAATCCGGCCCACCAAATTGGTTCGCGGCCGTGCACTATGCCAAGAGCTCGCGAAGAGTATAGTTGCCGAAGTAACAGCATGCCAATGGGACGACCCGAGTAGCGGAGAACAACTTCGCCGATCAATTGGACTGATGAAATCATCAGGTACTTCAACACTGGGAGATGTCCCGAGCATTTAAACGCCTCGCAGCGAAGAAGGTTCAGGATGCAATCCCTCCGTTATGTCTTACGCCCCGAAGGACTATTCTTTAGAAATATTGATGGTGTTCTTCTGAGATGCATCAGAGGAGATGATAAGAGAAAAGTCCTCGACGAGTTTCACTCTGGGTTATCAGGAGGCCACTTCGCAGGAAGGTCGACAGCCTTAAAAATAATTAGGCAGGCTACTATTGGCCTACAGTCTTTGTCGACGCCTTCGCAGTCTGCCGAAAGTGTGAACAATGCCAAAGGTTCGCCGGCCGAAGTAAAAACGCCCCGATGCCTCTCCAACCAATACAAGTCGAAGCACCATTCCAACAATGGGGGTTAGACTTTGTGGGGGTAATATCCCCGAATTCATCGGTAGGACACAAGTTCATCTTGACCGCAACGGACTATTTCACCAGATGGGCCGAAGCAGTGCCCACGAAACATGCTGATCAAGAAACGGTCATCGCATTCCTAGAAGGTTTAATCACCCGCTTCGGCGTTCCAGAAGCAATAGTAACAAATAACGGCCCAGGATTCATAGGTGCCAGAATCAATGAATTCGCCTGCAAGTATGGAATATATCTCAAGGCCACTTCAAACTACTATCCACAGGGCAATGGATTAGCAGAATCAACGAATAAAAACCTGCTAAAAATCCTGAAAAAGCTTCTGGAGAGGAACAAGAGGACTTGGCACCTGCTCCTGGACCAAGCGCTATGGGCCGATCGGATTTCCTTCAAAAAATCAATCAAGACTTCACCTTACGCCCTGGTCTACGGCAAAGAAGTTGTCTTACCGACTCACATGGAGATTCCTGCACTATGGATGTTAGATGACGAGAGAGAGGAATTGGATCCCATGGAGGCCAGATTAGCCCAGCTGCTACAGCTTGAAGAGGACCGAGAAAAGGCCTACGAAGTTTTCATGAAACACACGGAGACCACCCGAAGATGGTTTAAGAAGAAGGCCACTGCCCGAACTTTCCAAGTCGGCGACCTGGTATGGAAATGGAACTCATGGAAGGCCAAGCCAGGTAACCATGACAAATTTGATTCTTTCTGGGAAGGTCCGTTTGAAATCTCACAAGTGAACCAAGCCAACTCCTTCATCCTGAAAGACATGACCGGCCAAATTCTGCCCATCCCGGTCAACGGTCTTCATCTGAAGACCTTTCACTACTAAGGAGGTACCCAAAAATTTTTTGCTCCTGTACATAATATTTCGTTTTCAGTTTTGTTGTTCTTGCCTGTATATATATATTTTATTTCAAAGCCTTTCACTAGTGAGGGGAATTAAGATAGATTCGCAGCCTTCGCTGCAAGATAAACTGACCCCAGTCCAAAACAACTAAGGATCGCCAAATACCTAAGCATAACAAGGCACTTCGGCAGTTTTTCGAGCGAAGCAGTCGTTACCAAAGGGTAAACTGCGAAGCACCTCAAGGCCGATGAAGCAAACAAAGTAAAATAGTGTCCAAATGGTGCTAAGGCAGGCTTCACATCATAAAAGCAGCGCTTCACTGGTTTTCCAACACCAGAAGACAGTTCGCACAGCCCAAAACCGAAGGAAGGGCAGGAAGGGGCAATTTCCACCAAGAACAAGTCAATAGACAGCTTCGCTGAAAAGGAATTAACTCAAGGGTCACTTCGGCCGAAATCTCCAAGATTGACCGCTTCGGGTCTCAAAAACGCCGAACCACAACCTCGGCTTCAACCCCAGCAAACCTCCCCATGCCGATGATGAAGAAAGACTAAGGCCGCTAGGTTACTTCGCCCAAAAAGTCGCCAAAGTTGCACTTCGGCCAATGCCCTTAGCGAACCATCCTCAGGAAGGCACTAAGTTCGGGTTTGATTTTGGCGAAGCATCCGCAAAATTCAGCGAACCACCCCTCTTCATAACATCAGTTCGGCCTCGAAATATGCGAAGCAGGCACTTCGCCCAGAGGGTGGCCGAACCTCCACTTCGGGGCCCATTTCGGGCGAAGCAACCATCCACCAAGGTAAATATTGACATCTCCGAAAGAGTAATAGAAGGTTGTAAGTCAAGTTTAAAGAAGCAGGTTCGGCGAAGTTTTACTTCGCTAACTTCCATGGATAAGATCCGCTTCGGGCAAAAGCACGCCGAACTACCCTTAGTTCCAGCGAAGCAACAAAAGGCGCATGCTCATCCGCTTCGGGCAAAAGTAAAGCCGAAGAGAAACTTCGCCCGATTTTCATCCGAAGTACCCAAGTTGAACCATGAAAGAGGCAAGCACATTTAAAACGTGCCTTGAGGCGTGTGCCAATTGGCGGCTTAGTTAGACGTCCGAAGCACACGGAATTAATGCAAAGGTGGCGGCACACATCCCAAGGGAATTTAGTTAGACTAGAGGTTCGTGCCCAGGCGCAAGACAACAGGAATTTAAGGTTTCGAAGCAGGGTAAGATCTTCGAAGTACCTCGGTCCTCGTAAACGGCGTTGGGAAACCAATCAGAGGACAATGCGATCTCCTCCGGCCCGATTTGCACATTTATTTCAAGCGGGCGCCATTAATAGAAGCAGCCTCAACTTTTGTCTATAAAAGCCAAGCGCCTTCGACAAAATTTATTTACCTACTGGTTAATTCTTTGCGGAGAGCTTATGAGCTGTTGAAACCCTAGTCGAGACTCTGCTGCATTTCCGCCACTCCGCCCTTTCCGAGTACTGTAATTCTGCTACATTCTGTAGAACCTTAATGGGAAAGAAAGTCTCCAAGGAGAAGAAGAAGGCGCCCGAGGAGGCGAGCACAGAAAAGGTCAAGAGGTCGAAGGAGGAAAAGAAGCACAGACCGAAGAAGGTCGACCTTAATGTCCGCCCGGAGAAACAAGTCATGGAGGAAGAGGAGGATTCTGAAGATGAGATGCCCATAGAACCACCTATTGATGGGTGGGAGAACATCAAAGACACCGTGCTCTCCAAGAGCGTTGCTGAGCTCAGGCAAACAATTGATTTTATGAGGAGTCGACTGTCCGCAGAGCACAAACGGGCTGTTGTTTATTATTCGCACCTATACTGGTACATGTGTCCTCCGGTGCACCATTGCCCCGAGCTGGTCTATGCAATCGCCCGAAATTACCAGCCTCTGACTAGGCAGGTCCGAGATGCCGCAGGAAATAATTTGTTTTCAATTTACAAAGATGATGTATTGGAGGCATTCGCCCCTCGTCAAGAGCCACCCAAGGGGTATATAATCCGAAATGTTAATATGAGTGAGCAGACGAACAGATTTATCCCCTCCCCAAACATCATAAAATTCTTAGGGGAACACTTGAATGTCGGGCTCCCTTCTGGCAAGTTGCCAAAGATGCCTCTGCTTCTCAGCGACTTCAAGTACCCGGACATTTTTTCCATTCTTGCATGGGTGGCGGGCCTGTCTTCCGACGCTGTTGTGTATCCCTGGCAGGTGGCGCTCGCAGAGTGTATTTCCCATGGAGAATTCTACGCCCCAGACCCATCAAGGCCGAATGTCAACCCAGTGTTTTTTGACTGGGCGGAATGGGTGGCCCGAACCCTGCACACGCGGCTGACCAATTTGAAGAATTCAGGGCCAGACCAGTACTTCGGGCCATGCTCTTTTCTGATTTGGCTTTTCTTTTATCATACTCAAGAACATTTCCCGCACATTGTTGTCAACTGTGTTGACAAGGATGGGACCCCACAGCCAGTCTACTAGTGGACTCCTCTTCTGACGAAGGCCGAGTCTTATTATGTTTTCAATCAACAGTTTCTGGGACGCGCCATGCAGCTTATGTGCGGCTCTTGTCCTCGGGTCCCTGCGATGCTCAGAGATAGGGTCGTCAACAACAGGTTGGGCGACGTTTTCCAATTGACGCAGGGGCTCGTAGTGCGTATTTTCGGGTTTACAGGGAACCCCTTTCTGTTGCCCTTTTATACTTCGGAATATCAGTTTTCACTGGAAGTCGCTCGCCAGAGTGACTTCACTAATGCAGTCTATGGCCACGGCCGAAAATGGGGCCCTACATGCGACTTCCCTTTTAAGATGGGAGTCATTGAAGTCTTTGCTATCAAACAACATGTTCATCTTGAGGTGAAGCTCGCCGACTTCGGTCTACTGGAGATTCCCCAACGCTGGTTCTACGATCCTCTGGGAATAATGAGGGATTTCCTCAGATTCAAAAATTTCCATAACTGCCCCCACCCAGAGATAGTCGAGCAACGCAATAACCCGAACGGGAGGGATTTGGAATGGCACATTGAGCGCATGCAAGCTCTGCCTCCATGGCATGATTTTTACCCTATTGAAGCTGAATATGTCCCTGCCAGGCACCCATTCCCAGATCCCGATTCTGCATTTTGGAGGAAGATAAAAGATGAGTTGAAAGGGTGGAGCGAGAAGAAGCTAAGAGAATGGTGGATGATGAGGGTCCACCGCAGAAAGCAGAAATCAAGCGGTTTCCTCCAGATAGATAGAGATTTCTGCATATTATATGATGCCAATGAAGATTCTTGGCAACCCATCTCCTTCGCAGACTTCGTGCCCCCAAGTGTCCCTGGCTCAGGAGAGAGCCCAAGAAGGATTGAGGAAGTGCCCGAGCAGGAAGAAGAAGAAGAACAGACGAGGCGCAGCAGCAGGGCGAGCCTGCCGAAGGTTCCAGCCAAGATGCCGAGAAGGATGCGCGCCAGCTGAAGAAGGAGAGGAAGAAAAAGAGGAAGAAGGCTGATGAAGCCCAAATGCCCCCTCCACATCCGAAGCGGCCTCGCACCAAACCCTCTGGTTCTACTAGCGAACAACTTTCGGAAGGGCCAGTTGAGAAAGATGCTAGCGAAGCGGCACCTGAACCTCCGCCGCAAGAGGAAAAGGAAATTGTTGATGTTGATGTTATCGATGTAGAAGAACACCTACAGGAAGAGGGGAATGCAGGAGAAAAGGAAATGGAGAATGTCGAAGGGACAGAGGAGGAAAGCGGCCAAGGGCCCAACACGCAGGACTTCGCCACTACCGCTCTCACGGCAGAGCACGAAGGTACGCGCTCCCTTTCCCCTTCTCTTGTCTCCAAAATTGCATCTATAGTTGCCCCGGCCGAAAGGCCTTCAGAGTCTTCTTTGTCTCCAAATAATCCCCCCCAAACCACTAATGTTTCTCAACCACCGATCGATACAGCCTCATTTGCCACCACCGCTTCGTTTGTGCAAACTGCGTTCGACACTTTCGCTGGTTCCCCCAATGTTTCTACACCATCTGCGTCGCTCGGCCGGGGCACCACCAGTGAACCACCACCCGCCCACACCAACCCCACACCATCCGAACAGCCCAGGGGCGACTCTTCGCTCCCAAACCCCAAGAGTCCAGTCATGGTTGCACAACCCGTTGCTTCGCCATTGCCCACTGAATCCCCCACCACACCCATCGCCAATCCATCGGGCGAAGCATCATCCCACCAGTCTTTGTATTTGTTCACCCCCTTGGCTGGTAATCCAGCCTCATTGTATAATGAATTAGCTTTGATTGAAGAACGCCCTCTGGCGGAAAGATTGCTCCAGGCCCGACAGAACACTGACAAGTTGCTCAAGGAGGCCAGGAAGAAAAGAGGGCGGTCCTTAGCAAAAGTGGAGAAATGCGCAGTCTTTGACACAAAAAATGGAAAGCTCCACAAGGTAAAGAAGGTGCCCAAGGTCCAGAAGCCCCTTGATGAAATGACACCTTCTGATTACACATATCATGAAAAAGTCAAGGACCTGGAGCAATTAGATGTTGATGATGAATCCGAATCCATGCATGTGCGGATTGAGTCAGTTCACCAACACACCAAGATAGCGAATGAGCGCCGCTATGAGGCGGAAAATGCAAATATGAAGCTGGAAGAAGATCTCGCGAAGACCCGCGCCCAGCTGGAGAATGCTCAGAAGCAATGCGAACTGATGAAACAGGAGATAACTGCCTTAAAACAGCAAGTGGCTCAGCTCCAGGATGCTGCAGGAGGTCACGATAAAATACAAGCAGAAGCAGAGGAGAGGGCTAAGAAGTTTGAAGCCCGAATCATGGAAATGCAGCAACAGTTGTATGAAAAGGAGAGTATGGAGCTGTTTGATAGGGGCAGAATTAAGAGCATCCGCACACATTTGTTAAAAAACTTCAGATCTCGGGCCTCCAGTGCCCTGTCTGTTCTTTCGTACATCACAGAAGCCCAGAGTGCAGCTTCGCAGAGTGGGCCCGTTGTCGACGAAGTAATGCAAGAAATACGGCGCCGGCTCAGGTTGGCAATGGAGGTACAGAGCATTAAGTATCAAGATTTACAGGTGCCTGCCATGAGTCGGACAGCGAGGGATTGGTCCACCGCTCAGTCCACAGTCAGCGCCTTCTTCTCAAAGTTGAGGAAAGCTCAGAAGGCCAAACGACTGATGGACATTTTTGAACAGGAGCAGCGCACTTCGTTGGTGTATTTTCAAGACCTCTCATAGTTGGGTTTCTCGAGTTTCATTGACGATGACGGGAACCTTTTGTCCAAAGAAGAACTCAAGCCCGCGTGGCTCCACTTTGAGGGTGACACCTCAGAAATTGATAATTGGGTTGAACCCATCACAGAAAAACAGGTCACGGATTTTATCCTGAGACATTGTCAGATTGCAGCTTGTTTGAATGACTTGAATACACGAGCCAAGCACGCCGACATAGGCCAAATTGACCAGTTCCACATTTTGGTCAAATCCCTTCAAGATCGCGAACCATTCCAGAAGGGAGCTTGGGCTCACATCCGCCGGACAATGGAGCGCATCCGTGACCGTCTTCCCCCACCGCCAGAACAGGAACAAGCACCCGATGAGGAAGGAGAAGGAGAAGGAAATGAAGAGGAGATAGCTGCAGAGGTACCCCCAGAAGGAGAAGGGCAGATTGAAGCAGGGACCGGAGGCAACTCTGGCCCAATGGATCAAGGCTGAGGGTCCGTGCACCGAGGCGAGCTCGTTACCCCGCGAGCCGCCAGGAATGTTGACAATTTTGTCACATTGCTTGGAGGGGTAGAAAATTTTGGAATATAAGTTGATTTTGTAAAGTATTTTCTTGTTTTTCATGAATTTGTTCCCTTGCTTTTTCTTGTATTTTGTAGCACTACAACAATTTTGGTTCCCATTTTTGAACCCCTTATATATAAAGAGCTTCGCCAGCAAAAAGCAGGAAAAATAGAAAGCTTCACTGAAGGCAGGAAAAGAGGAGTAGCTTCGCAAAAGGAAATCAGAAAAGTCCTATTTTGGCCTAAAAATTTCTAAGGCATAGGAAAGCACTTCGCTCACGAGACTAGCGAAGTATCCACTTTGGGCGAGGAAGTTGCGAAGCTGCAATTTTGAGTTTGTCGGAACCTACTAAGTCAGCAGGGTCACTTCGCTAAAATCTTTGCCGAAGTGTTGCTTCGGCCCATCCTTCCAGCGAACCATCTCATGGATAGGCGCCAGTTCGGGCCTCAATATAGCGAAGCAGCCACTTCGGCCATTTCCCCGACGAACCTCCCACTTCGGCCATTGTTTTGTCGAAGCGCTATTAGAAGGATAAGAAAATGTTGAAGGCAGGGAGTAAACTTCGGGCGATGCTCCTCCGAACTGCCACCTTTTGGTTAGATCGCTGCGAAGCATCTAACTAAGGGCGAAGAGAGGAAGAATTTGCAACATGTTGCCATATCAGCCGCTTCGGGCAAATTCCTTGCCGAAGCAACATTTTGGCCTCTCTCTCGGCGAAGCAACGTAGCTAGAGATTAACCATGCCTTCCACAAGCAGACTAGCTACTTCGGCTTATTCATCCAGCGAAGCTATCTTCGAGGCTGTTTCTCAGCGAACCATCGTATACTTGCCTACCATCCTGATCTTTGCTTCGGCTCGAACTCATTGCGAAGCTGCGCTTCGATTGAAAATCCAGCGAAGCTTCACCCAGGGCACATCTTACGACATTGCTCCTCCCAAGGGGTACACATTCCAAGATTGAGTATGAGTCCGAGACACGCCCGTGGCACATAAATGTGAATTTCCCCGTCCAACGCGGCCCTGCAACTAGTTTTGGAAATAGGATGGGAAATTTCATTTGCATAAGAAGGCGAGCGCGATTTTTGCGGCCGCTCGGACGTACTTGTAAACCGGGTTCATTAATGGCTCAGAGGGTCGGGTCCTCTATAAAAACCCACGCATTGTAATGAAAACGGGGGGGAACATTTTGCTAAAGAAGCTGTTGTAGCTAGACATTCTGCATCAATATAGAAGATCCTTGGCTCTGAATCTGTGCTTTCTTTTTATGCTGCCTCTGGCAAGTATTTCTGCTTTCATTTATTTTTCTGATTGCTGTAATTCTGATATCTGGATTTTAGCATTGGGAGATAAATGTGTCTGGAATTTTGGTTAGAGGATACATAGAGAAGCATATGCAGTTTTAGTTTCTGTTACATCTTCTGTATTATTTGCTGCTGGTTTAGATATAGATGAGTTATTGTGCTGCGTGTTCTTTCCCACTGCAATATCCAGTTATTTCCATCCCTTTCTGCATTGTTTATCTCTTTCCTGCACCCTCACTCTTTTAATCTCTTTCCAGCACTCTTATCTTTTATTTCTTTCCTGCACTCTTATCTTAAAACCCCCAGTAGTTTAGTATAGGAGTCGGCCTTCTCCGGAGATTGGCACGGAGGGCATCTCTTCCCTCCGGCCTTTCAATGTTGGTCCAGGTCTAGGGCGCTTAGACATACGAAAATCCTTTCCTGTGGCGGATTTGTGACCAACAGAACTTCATCTCGAATAAAGTGACATTGAGTGTCAATGTGTTTGGTGCGTTCATGGAACACTAGATTCTTGGCAAGTTTCAAAACACCTTGGTTGTCACAAAACAAGTGGATTGGAAGTTTCTTGGGAAGACCCATACTTGCTAAAATGCGACTTAACCATATCGCCTCACACACTGATCTGAGCAGAGGGTCTTAATAGAACTTCTTGATTCCTTCTCAACATATTTCTTGAACTGCTGAAAAAACATGAAGGCCTCAGACTTCAGATGTAGAAAGAAAACCCACATTTTCCGTGAGTAGTCATCAACGAACAACTGAAAATACCTATTTCCCCCATAACTGTTTGGTATAGGACCACACAGATCGATGTGTACCAACTCCAATGGTCGTTTGGCTTGTGAGGAGCTCAACTCAAATGGTACTCGATGTTGCTTCCCTCCTAAGAAATCTGAACAAACTGGCAAAGTAGATGAAAGGGTGGGAAGGCCTTTCACCATCTCATATTTACTCAACTCAAGTAAATATCTTGAACTTAGATGCCCATATCTTTTGTGCCAAAGAGAAGTGGCCTCTTTTGTGTTTACCGCCAAGGCAACATGAGGGGTAGAAATGGCATCTAAAGCAAACAAGCCATGCTGGTAGGAAGCTATTGCTGGTAGGAAGCTCTTGCATGAAAGTTTGTTTTTAGAATGCAAAAATTTGATAGTCACAATGTCCCCCCTTGTTTTACAATTTTGCAAAAGAAATTGACAAAAGAATTGCCCCCCCTATTGTTTGCAAAATAAACAAGTTTTGATGCTCCAATTTGTTTTGAGTTTGCCAAAAATTGACAAAGTTAATCCCCCTTTTTCAAAGAAATTTGTCTTGCAAAAATACAAGGTATGAAAGCAAATTTTGTTCTCCAAGTTTGTTTGCAAAAAAACAATTTTGTGCTCCAATTTTCAAGGACAAATAATAAGAATTTCTAATTGTTTTTTTTTTTATTTTTTTGCAGCAAAAAAATAAAAGTACCTTTTTTTTAAGCCCTTTGAAAAAAATGTTGGCCGTGAGAATTGAACCCATGACCTCTCTCCTGTGCAAGACTACGCGCAGATTCAAGCCACCAATTGCGCTGTTGCTTCCGACGGAAACAAGGAAGTGAATACTTCCTTTTCAACTATGGTGATCGCACATTTTTTTTTTTTAAATTGTGAGCTTTTATCCCACATCGAGCAGGATGTGGATCTCTTGGTGACTTAAAAACTCAAATTCCCCCCTTTAGAATCGATTGCCTTCAGGCAATTGGTCATCTGCCAGTGTTTTGCTGCTGTCTACGTCAGGGAGACTTAGATGCCGCCACGTCACGACGAATCTGACGCTGCCACGTTACAACGAATCATATGTCGCCACGTCAGATGGTCGGGTCCACTTCAAGCCACTTCAGCACCATGTCAACAGAGGTTTCCACGTCACCGGAGGTTGCGCCACGTCAACATAGGTTGCCACGTCGGCTCTACCAGCAAGGATGCCACGCCAGTACATCGAGAGCCGCACTAGGCAGATCGATGTCAGATCTGCAGGCCTTGATTTCTGTGCCTGGCAGATGTGTCAGATCTGTTTGCATCATAAAATTTAATTCTAATTGTGTCACCCTCAAGTGTCCGTGCGCCTCAGACCGTGCATTAGAGGAGTTCTACACTACGGATCGCGCTCGCGTCAGGGGAGTTCTACTTTACGGATCACGCTCGCATTAGGCCAGCAGGGAGATTTATGCCTCGGAACACGCGTTGAGCAGGTTACATTACCTCGGGAATCGGTCAGAGTGCACAGCGAAACGACACGAAATGTCGCCTTACTCCCCTTGATCAGGGATCCGTGCCCGCTTTGACAGGGAGTCCTACAGCTGTTAGAATCCGTAGATTTGTGGTGATCTCTGTCCAAACTGAGGTATCCACACCTCAGTGATTTCTGTGTAGACTGTGCACTTGTTCAGGATCCACCTCGGGATCCAAGCCCGATAAAAAATGCAAGCAAAACAAATGCGTGCAATGTGAGCTCTGATACCAATGTAGGTCGAAATGATCAACAATTGCATTAGAGATAGAATGAATAAATACAATATCAAATGCCATAACATCTTGTTATGTGAGCAAAGAGGGTTTTCTTGTTATGTTCTTGACATAACATCTTCACACATAAACAAGAAAAAAAGACAGTTAAGAAGTCCTTCAAAGGATACCTTTGATGTTTTGAATTGGACAAATAGAAAGAATGACTTAAGTGTTATTTTTAGTTAAATGGTGGTATAATACCACAAATCATATTTTTGGTAGTCCCTTTGTTTATGATATTGTATGGTTTTGAACCCTCTAAACCCAAAGAATGCTTGTTTAGGTAAAATTTCCTACAACATTCAATTTCTTTAAAGAATTTTAAGAATAGTAAAATTTTTAAAAGAAAATATAAGATGTGTGAAATATGTAGGCTGATATTGCTCAAAGAAAGTATGAAGTGGTTTAGACATGTTTACGACCATATGAACAGATGTCGTTAAAACAATGTTTTAAATTTTTTACATTAAGTCAATGCATACACCTTAGACATTTCCAACAAACAATGTTGTCATGGTTGGTTTTATGTATCTTGTCTAAAAAGGAAGGTAGGAATGCATCTATCTACTAAAACAGAGATTTGATTGTTAGGTGAAGGAAGACTTGTTCTAAAAACTAAGGGTTTATTGGAAAGTGATCGAAATCCTTTCACTCTTGACAAGTCGTGGAATACCTGATTAAAATGAAAACATGCCAAGAGATGAAATTTTTGTGAGAACAAGTCATTTGTCAATCCTCATCCCTCACTCTGGACTGAGCAGTTTTGGAAGAGAGGAATTATTATGGCCCTGATTATTTAGGGATTTTTTTGTCTGTGGGACGTGTCTGCACGCATCTTACACACCTATTGATAACCTATCATCTAACCTTGTCCATAATCAATTTAAATATCATATAGATAATTGATATATATAATCTATTCATTTGTGTGTCTTCTTCCTATCATTACAAATGCTGTAATCTTTAGTGTTCAATTCTAAAAGTATAGTGGTTCTATCAATGGACTTCTTTTATGTGGTATTGTGTTCAATTTTGTAGTTTTCTAATTCTTTTTTCAACGAGTTTACACAGGGTTTTATGAGGGGTCCCGGTCCCCTCCTGAGTGGGGTTTGAAATTTGGACCTCTCAAAGAGAGGCCAAAGCCCTTACCACTGCAGTAAGCTTGCAGCTATAGTTTTCTAATTCTTGTTTCTGAAACAAAGAATAATTCTTCATTGCCCAAGCTTATTTTTGTAAAACAAAGGTCTTGTAGTCTCCAGTCCTTATTTCTGAATTTTGTAGTTTCTAGTGCTTCGTTTTGAACATATACTGCTGTTTCCTTTGTGCACCATTACAAAGTCTATTGTCATTAGTGCCTGTTTCTAACACATAACATTTTATCATTGGACTTCTTTCGAGTGTTACTATGTGTAATTTTGTGGTTTTAAATTTCTGTTTCTAAAACACAGATAAGTCCTTAATTCTCCATGCTTATTTCTGTTAAACAAAAGTCTTGTAGTCTTCAGTTCTTATTTCAGAAATTTTTATTTTTTAATGCTTCTTTATTAAACATATATTGCTGTTTTCTAGTTTCTAGTGCTTTTAGTGTGTATCTGAAGACTTAAAAAGTTGTTTTAATAATGAATATTCTATTCTTTTGCCTTTTGTATTTAACGACCCAATTTTCTTTTCATAAACAGGGCATGGGATCACCATGACATATTATCTGTTGAATCAGAGTACAATGAGACAAAAGGGTGCTCAACAAGTGCACACTTATTTTCAATTGCTCCATATGGTGGCCGAAAAGTGACAGCAGTTCATGCTAAGGACACGATCAGTGGACATGTTATTCGTTGTGAAGTATTTATTGATAAAATTTCACGCATTCAAATCTTCCATAATTCTGTCAAACTCGACCTTGATGGGCTTGCCACACTTCGAATTCAAGCTTTTGATAATGAAGGTTCTAAAAATCTACAACTATCTGATCATTCATGCTTTGGAATTTATTATTGTGTTTGTGATCAAGACTTGTTGCATTGTATTCAGGGACACATAGATAGAGTTGTCTTGCATGAGTAAGCTATGGAAGTTTTTTCCTTAAAGAATTTGAAGTCAAAGTGGATGCTAAATTTACATTCTTATAACTGTAAAATTTGAAATTTGTTTGTTTTAGTATGTCATGGCACTAGTTTGTTTCGATTTTTTGCTCACTTTTTCATCCTTTTAATGTTTCAGCTTATTATTTTTGATTGCCATTCAAAATATTCTTTCAATTGTTAGTGGTTCTTCATGTCATGTTTGCAGTCTGATAATTATGAGGATGCACAGTGAATCTCACACACTTGACACTTCAATCCTATTTCCACACATCTCTTTAGAAGTGCTTTGTCTTGATTGTATAGCACTATCCCAACTGAGTTGATTATATTTTCATTGATAACTCTGCAAACCTACAAAAACAGCAGTCAATTGCTTTGTCTCATCTAGATATACATCTAAAAACTAAAAATACAAAAACAGAAAACAAGGTTGAAGCCAGCAAGATTACCCTTCTTTACTCTCTCCAAAATTTCTCACTGTTGCTTGATGAGAAGAGCCTCTAGTATTTACTGTTCTTTGATTTGCCTTTTCAAATTCAGTTTTAGAATCCTTTGTAATAATGTTCTTAGTCTCATGATGAGGTAAATTTTATCATGTACCAAACCAAATATTCATTAGTTGATAAAATTGCAAATTTATAGATTTTAAATGATGATGAATAATATTAATATAGAGAACACCTAGGAGAGGAAAAACGAGAAAAAGGAAGAACATCTAGGAGAGGAAAAACTGTACACCTCAGCACAATGTGTGGGGTCCTTATTTTTGGGGCGATCTCCTTAGTTATCGGGTATGGGTGGTTTTAGCCCATGGTTTTATACCCATTGTATTCTAATACTACTTGGTGGTTTAGGGTTGTTCGGTACTGCAGGATACCTACCTCGGTGATAGCTTTTTTGGTGCAGGTCCTACCTCTTTCCTTGTTGACTGGTCAAGTCTCTCAGGCTGAGTGACGGAGCATCAGCCTTGCTCAGTCTTGATCATGGCGTTGAAGTCCAGCAAGGAGAACTCATCCTCCACTTGTAACAGCTCAAGGGCTTGTTCTGTCATGTCCACCACCACCAGTTCCTTAGTCGTCAGCTACACCATGCCGTTCTGTGACTCTTCTCCGGGTATCTTCTCTACTAGAAATGTGGAAGGCTTTTCATTGTAGATCTTCAGTCTCCTTCCTTTGAAGGGCACTTCCATATGTGAGTAATCCGAGAGACAGATACCCACCCAGCTTTACAGTGAACTCTCTGGAGAGGCACATGCCGAAGTAGGGTTCCAAGTCGACCACAACGACTTCCTGTATGACCACTATGTTGAGGGCTTTATGCAGCCGGATCGGGATATCCTTGATGACACCAACTGTCTTGACAGGGGTGCCATCTAGCTGCAGCACACCTTGGCTGCTCCTTGTATATTCCATACCGATCTCGTCGCAGACGGCTCTCGGCATAACAGTCGTGGAGGCACCAGAATCCACCATGCAGTTGTGTACTATATAGCCTTCCATCCGTAATGACAGATAGAAAGGAGGTGGCCTGTTTTTTCCGGTGGCGGAGACTGTCAGGGGTTGAGCTAACACAGCAGGTTGCGTTGGCTTCCCGTCTTTTATGTTCTTCAAAGATTCCTGCAACAGATCAACTTGCCCTGGGAGCAGAAGAGCCTTGTACATACTTATCTTTGCGGGGGTCCTCTTTAACTCGTCAACTATGCTGTAACTTGAAGTGCTGGCTCCCTCCGTTTCTTTCGCAGGATCATACTTAATCCGATATTGCTGCGTGGCTTCGACTCTCTGTCTCTTCGTCAGCGACGGATATCTCAACTTCTCCTGAGCTTGTTCTTTTGTTTCAGCTGGAGACTGAGCTGCGGGGGCTTTCACTGCGGGAGCCTTTTCTTTGCCTGCAGGAGGCCACAGTGACTTGTCAGGTGGTAGCCCAGCAGGTTGCGCCTTTTCTCTTCTGGCGTATACCTTTAATGGCTTTGCTTGGGCCGCGGCAGCTTCAACGGGCTTTTTGCCTTCCTTGGTCAGGAGCAACGCAGGATCTTCTTCTGGGACGGCAAAGTTGCCTTCATCGTCCAGGATCATGTATAATTCATCCTCTATGGCGCTGCTCGCGTAGTCCGGAGATAATGTCGATGCAGCGTGCACCCTTCTTCTGAGTGTGGGTCGTTGCACGTGGAGCACCAGTTGACCTGGTCAGAAGTGCCAGGTTGATCCTCAATGGCAGCATTTCTTGCAGGGGGTTGCCTTTGAGCTTGTGCGGCTTGATATTTCGTTAGCGTCGGAGGAGGATACGGTCTCCTTGGAAGGAACTCCATCTGGGCTTGCTTCTTCTTCATTATCGTCATGTCGTTTGACATGGTATGATACCCAGAGGCCAGAGCCCGTACCTCTTGGAGGATTTTATTTTGAATATCATTGTCTGCAAGTGCCAACCGAGCCGGCGGAGGTAATGCAGCCAATGGCGAGGGCGCAGAATACGCCGCGTACTGAGGGGGAGCTGGGAGTAAGGGATACTGCGGAGGCGGAGGTGGCGGGTTAGGATAATGTATTTGAGGCGGGCCGTAGGGGTTTATAACTGGTGCCGGATTCCATGGCTGCTGGGGGTGCTGGCTTGAGGATGATGGCATCACCCCAGAGGCCGATGGATACTGGGACTAAGGAAAATCAGGGTAAATAGGGGACTGCACTCTATGCGGGAGTCTGCCTATGGAGATTATATCTAATTCTGCTTGTTGGGCAGCTTCGTACAGGGCAAGGAAGGAGTCGACTCGGGATATCTTCAGAAGTAGGCAAATATCTGAGTTGAAAGACCTCAGGTAGTAGTGTGCAGCTTGACCTGCTGAAGGTCGCAGTTCGCGAGGTACTCTTTTCCAAGACCTCGCAAACCTTATGTTGAAGTCTGATACCTCCTATTCTGGGTGTCGTTGGATGCTTTGGAACTGATGCAACAGCGAAGAGGGATCGGCAGACTCGTTGCATCCTTTTACAAGCCTGTCCGCCAGCGAGGCCACCCCGTGATAGATCCTTCTGGCAAAGATCTCCACCAATAGAGAAGCTTCCCCCTTAGGGAAAGAGCCAGTAGACGGGTCTTGACACTCTCATCAGTAATAGAGTGTAACGCAACCAAGGCCAGAATGTCCTGGATGTGTTCATACGCCGTTTTGCCGTAGCCATCATAAGTAGGGATGGCCTGCAGGGTAGCGGGGGGTACAACCTCTTGTCCGACTAGGGCTAAGGGCCCCGTGGAGTCGACCGTTGGGAAGAGATTGTCATCCTTCTGCTGAGCAGCCATTTCTTCCTCTCCTCCGGTCGTGTACTCGGTATCGGTACCGTCCGAAGATGTAGATTGCTCTTCAACTTCGGCCTCTTCGATTTTAGTTTCGGATTCGTCTATGCGAGCTTGGTAGTCAGCCAGCCTGACGCGCTCTCCCGGAGCGTTGATGTCAATTTCGTAAAGATCAGGCTGGTTTCCCGGGTTCCTTGCTCTCCACCTTCTTGTATCCATGAATGCGCTTGGACCGGTCTCACGGACTCAGAGAACATTCAGGTACTTGCAGAGTCACCATGTGTTCTGATTTTAATAGCAATGAAGCGAACACCGATGCTTCGATTCTGTTTTGGGTAGGAAACTTTCAGGTCCCACCGGGCGTGCCAGAAACTGTTGGTTACGAATCTGCCACTAGGAAAGGATTTAGTGAAATGCGCCCTAGATTCGCCCACTAGATTGAAAGGCCGGAAGGAAGGGATGCCTTCCGTGCCAATCTCCGAAGAAGGCCGGCTTCCTATGTGTTTTCTCGGATGTTTTAAGCTCAGAGTGCAGGAAAATAATTAAAAATGCGGAAAGAAATACAAATATGATTTGAGTTGGGTGGGGAAGATAAGCAGCACGGCAACGATCAATCACCACTACTAACAGCAATTAAATACAAAATACACTACAGAAACTACAACTGTCACACATCCTATGTATCCTCTATCTATGCATTCCGAGAATACTTAATCATCAAATACCGATATCCAGATAGCAGAATAACAGTAAGCAATAAAATCAGCAACATGAGGCAGAAATGCTAAGTAAAGGCAGCATAAAGAATGATAATAGCAAATAGAGCCAAGTGTATCTTGCATTCAGAAGCAAACGTATAGCTACAATGGTTCCCTAGCAGGATATCCCCCTTCCACCCTTTACAATGATGTGGTGCGGCTATTTATAGCGCAATTTCCCCCCGATTACAACTATGGGCACAAAGTCCCAGACCCGACAATAGCTGACAAAAGCTGACAAAAGCGGCAAAAGAGCTGCTGATGTTGACTCCTGCAGACAGGGACTGTACTGGCAACAAGGTCCACCTGAAAACTTGGCAGCTACGTGGCAGTGCGGTTGATGAAACTATGCGTCAGCTTGAATGCGGGTAGCTGCGGTAGATGGAACTTTGAGTCAGCTTAAATGAGGGTGGCTGCGGTAGATGATCTGGCCCATGCCTGTCCTTTTTCCCATCACATCTTCGGCTCGAATCCCGAGGCTGGACACTTGTCAAATTCTGATGAGGGACGCATCTGCCTTGAAAGGCAGTCTCTTTTTTGTGTCCCACTTCGCCTGGAATCGGAGCGCAATTGGACAACGCAAGTGGGGAACAACGCAGTTGGGGAGGCCTCCGTGCCTTAGACTGTTTTTGGGCCGCTTGAAACATCCTGCCCAAGTGCGCACAAGCTAGAGGGCGCAGCCCGACTTCGCTGCGAAGTCGGGTTGCGCACTCCGCACTTAGCTTTGCTTGTTGTTCAGACTGCGCACAGGAATCAGGGCGCAGCCCGACTTCGCTGCGAAGTCGGGTTGCGCTCTGGCACTTAGCCGATTTTCTGGATCCGCTGCTTCCCAGGTGCGCACAGGAAAGAGAGCGCACCCCGACTTCGCTGCGAAGTCGGGTTGCGCTCCTGTACTTAGCCGAATTTCACTCCTTTTCGGTACTTTGCATTCCCGAGTGCACTTGAACTTAAGGGTGCACCCTGACTTAGCTGCGAAGTCGGGTTGCGTGCTTGGACTTAGAAATTTTCAGGGAATGTTTGTTCTGTTTTGGGAATCTGACCAGAGAAAGTACGAAGGGGAAAAAAGGGGAAATGAAACTGACAGAAGGGGAGAAAGGGGATAGCAGAGAAAGGGACAGGAGGAGGAGGGAAGGGAGAGCAGCATACTTACAAAAAATGAAAACATGGCACCCCGTGCAAAATGTGGCAACAGTTTCTAGTCCTACGACGTCTTGAATATGCTCATGCGTTGTCTTTCCCGTACCGCGTAAGTGGGTAAAGCTTTCAAGGCTACAGGAGGTATTGTGTGCTGAGCCTGTAGGGCAAGGGGTCCTGTATGATTCAAGGTTGGGAACTGCCTGGGCGGAGCTTGCTGCGACATTGGCGTCGACGGAGTTGTTTGATCCGGAGGAGTTGGTAGAACTTGCTGAGTCGGAACAGTCGGGACACTCAGAGCACCTGGTTGAACGTTCTGTGGAGCCGAAGTATTCTAATGATCTAGGGAATTTGGAGGATTCGGGGGCAAGCTTGTTGCCATGCTGTCGGGAGTTGGAGTTCGTCAAGCAACAACAACTTCTTGCGAAGATGTCCTGACCACCCTAGGATGTTCTCCCAGAGCGTCAATGTCAAGCTCGTAGAACTCGATTTCTTCTTCTGCATTTCTAGTTCTCCATCTCGTACGCATGAAGGTGTGATCTTTTAGATTGGTCTTCGAGACTTGGAGGTATCCGAGTTCAACAGAGTCGCCAGATGTTCAGATTTGATAGCACTAAGATGAACATCACTTCTTAATATTGCTTTAACGTGGAACGATTGCGTCCCACCGGGCGTGCCAAAAACTGTTGGCAATCGAATCGGCCTAGTTATAGATTTTCTAAGTCTACAGCGCCCTAGACCCGCTGCCAAGCATTGAATGTCCAAAGGAAAGGAATGTCCGTGACAATCTCCAGTAGGGCTGGTTCCGAAAATAAAAAGGGGGTTTGAGATACGAGTTAGGAAGATACTGAAAGAGATGGGAAATTACTGAAAGGAATGGGAAAAGGCTAAAAGCCAGAAATACGAGGTGATGGACAGGAAGCACGATACACAGCCAAATACTTGAACCAACAACAATCAAAACAATAGACCTTTAACAGAAACCAATGTTAAATCTTCAGAACTGCATAAACTCCAAGGGTATTCCAGGGATTCATTCTTTACTAACATCTAAATCCAGATAACAGAATTAAGCTAAATCATAAAGAGGCTAATTTAATAGAAATAACATGATAGAAGTCATACAAAGAGATAGAAGATTCAAAGCCGGAGCCAGAAGTCTGTATTTCAAAAAGAAATTTTAAAGTAAAAAGTTGTTTCTCTAGCAGAGATCCTTAATTACAGAGAAAAGAGCAGCTTTTATAGACAATTCTGCCTCCTAAAACTTTAATGCCCAACCACTCCCCAGCAGTGACAGGCAGACTTAGTCCGCAACTGACTTACAACATTTATTCGGCCTTGCAGATGACTCAACATTGAAGGTAGAAGGTTCCGGCGATCCACTATGATCGAACGGCTTAGAGCGCAGCTTCAGGTCGTTTTAACCAGTCAATGCCGAATCCAGGCAGTCCCTGACAGTTCCGGGCATTCCATAGCGGTTCTGGGTAGTTTGCACTGTGATTTGGACCTGCCAGGAGCTTTGCTTCATAACTGGAGCAACAACACTTTTCATGCAAACTTTTTGGTGTTTTCGCCTTGGGTGGAGCGACAAAAGCTTTCGCTCCACCGGTGGAGCGCTTGGAGGGTTCGCTCCACTGGTGGAGCGACAAACACTTTGACTGTTTAGACTTTTCTGTCAAGCTTGTCGCTCCCTGGGTGGAGTGACAGAAGCTTTCGCTCCACTAGTGGAGCGCCTGGGACCTTCGCTCCACTGGTGGAGCGCTTGGCCCTTTGACCAAGATGTTGACTTCTCCTTGCACTTAGTCTCATTTTCGCTCCACTGGTGGAGCGCTTGCAAGTTTGACCGCCTTTGACTTCCTTTGTGCACTCTTAGCTATATTCGCTTATCTCTAAGCCCTTCTAGCCCTTCGCTCCACTGGTGGAGTGACAGGGCCTTTGACCGACAGTGACCTTTCTCTTTGCACTTAGCCTCAACACTTGCTTTAATATGTCATTGCTTGGTTTTCGCTCCACTGGTGGAGCGCTTGGAAGATTCGCTCCACTAGTGGAGCGCTTGGTGTTTTGACCAAACTCTGACCTGCTTTGCACCCTTTCTTTGCCAACGTTTTTGTACCCTTTTGGGACCTTCGCTCCACTGGTGGAGCGACAGGGACTTTTGCTCCATTGGTGGAGCAACAGGTCCTTTGACCCAAAAGTTTGACTTTTTGGGTCAAGCCCCTCTAACCTGTTTTTTTCTTGGAGTGTCGCTCCATAGGTGGAGCGACTGGGAACTCGCTCCAGTTAGTGGAGCGCTTGCAAGTTTGACCGCCTTTGACTTTCTTTCACACACAGCCATTTTCGTTTCTTTAAAACCCTTTCTGGCCTTTCGCTCCACTAGTGGAGCGACAACACCTTTTAACAGAAAAACATGCTAAAAAACGCCTAAGTGCTGGAAATCACTACCATATGCGCAGATATGAAAAGAACTTTGCAGAAAAACAGTAAGGAAGAGAACATATCCATAACATCGCCCATGCTAAAACATCTACAATTTTGCATGCGATACGACCGGAAAAGTACAGAAAAGGTAAAGGAACCACAGAATGTGAAAGAATACAGTCTTAAGCTAAAGAGACAGCTGGTGAAAACACAGCAAAATAACGTCTTGACCATTTAAATGGAGAAAGAGAAGTTTTACAATGATTTAGTCTCAAAAACTGTATACAACATGAAATTTAACAAAATGTGGCAAAACTGGCAACAGGACCCCCATGTGGAGATGAGATGTTTTAACTTTACAGTAATTATATTGTTCTTATTTTGTACTTTCATGGGGTTTGAACAATTAACAAAGCTCATGGTAAATTGGACATTTCCAGTTCAAGCCCGATGTACAGTTATACCTATGTATTCATGGATACTTGACCAAAGGAAACAAGAGTGTTTTCCATACATTTTGGCCCTTGTAGAATCATCTGATTACAGCATCTATCACCTTTTTGATATACTTTGCAGGTGAAGCATTCAATATAATAATGTGACAGACTATGGAATGGACATCTAATCTCAAGAGTTGAAACCAAATTCTGAAATACTGATTTTCCATTTGTTTTGCTTCAAAATATAATATTGAAGTCATAATAATCTCTCTTGGGTGGTCAAGACATGATGGAAGTTGTAGTTTGCATGCATTATACTTTAGTAATGAATGTTAATGAATGCTCTGACAAACTATTTCTTCTATTTTAATGTTACATGATCTTCATATGCAGATAATGTTTTTTCATCCTTGGTGGGCTTGAGGTTCACTTGGCAGCTAACGCCAGTGATAGGTTCTGTAAAAGATGAAGTGTCACATCGGTTGGTTCATGTTCCACTAAGAAATGCTCCTTTGAGTGACTGTGAAGGTTTCTGTGGACATATTGATACCCGGATTGAGCTTGAGGAAACTGTAAGCAAAACTTTATGAACATGTTAGAGATTCTGTCCTGCGGTTAGCAATAGGCTATGAAAATTTTGGTCAATGCATTCTTATTTGGTGCTAATGGTGATGCTGTACAAGCTTAGCTGATGCACCCTGCTTGATATTGTACGGATTTTATTTTTCTTGCAGGGTGGGGGTTCAGATATATATGTTGTGAGAGGCATTGACATTGGTCATGAAAATATAACTGTACATTTAGCAGAGCCAAAACTTGAACATTTATCAGATACTATTGTCTTAACTGTGGCGGAAGCAATGTCTCTTGAACCACCATCTCCTATATATGTTATTGTTGGAACTCGACTTCGTTACACTTTGAAAGTCCTTCGTCGGAATACACCTAAAGGTAAGCTCGAGTCATTGTTATCTTCAGTTAAAGTTCAGAGGCGGCAAAGGTGAGAGGGCATAGGAACATGTTAAATTGCATTAGATTTTTAAAATCTTTTAGGATTCTTCTCATGTCATACCACTTGTCAGACTAAACAGTAAGGCAAATTTTAAACTTGAATTGTAACAATGGAGGACTGGAAAGTATTGTACATAAGAAATATTTAGCGAGCTCAGCAATTTGTATGGATGTAATAAGATTTATATGTACATAAGAAATGTGTGAGAGAGACAACTCATAATAGGGCAAATGTGCCTATTTACTATTTTGTAAGATTCCCTTGCATATGGTTATTTTGTTTAGAACATCAAATGTTTAAAATTTGCAATATTGTGTTAAAAATTAAATCATATTTGTTTGTATTGTTTGATCACATACCTCACAAGCTAGTACTTATCTTAGGTGATTGATCTTGGAAAGAGTGCCCAATTGGCTGTTTTGCTTGCAATTTATGTCTTAAGTTTAACGTCATTAAGACCTAAATTAATTCAACCTTCCCTATTTAAAACGAAAAAGGGAGAAAAAACTTGTCTAGGCATAAATTGTTCTTTCGTATCCCTTATTTCAAATTTATTCAACAATATAGAACCCAGAACTAGTAATTTTCAGTGTTAAAAGATTCGAAAATGAAATGAAATAAAATTAATGTTAATGCCCATGAATAACCAAACTAGGTTATTGAGACTTAAAATTAGTATTACTGTCCATGAATGACCAAAATAGGTCATTGAGACTTACAGCCTGTTACAATAGAAAATTCTGGGCTTGAAGGAACCCATGGAGGTGAGAACTGAAGAGAGGTTAAACACATTGGGTGGGGGATGGGTGGTTTAAATTGGCCAAAGAGTTGTTAGAATTATGGCGGCCGTCTTACTTTCACTTTAAATCTATGTTGCATGGAAACGGATTTAATATTGGATATGGATACAGATATAAATTTTTTTGAAGATGCCCTGCTATGGATACGGCTGGATATGTCATTATAAAAAGCATATATGTTATATATATAAAAAGAAAAAGCAGAGATCACAAAAGTTTTTATACAAATATAAGTTTTGAATAGGATATTTTCATTGTTTCTTAATTTTTTAATATTCTTTTTAGAATTGTGTATTTTTCTTTTAATCTCATGTTGTGGATATAACTCTAGATGTGCCTAGGCCATGTTCGGATGCCTTAGATACAGACCAGATAGGGAAATATATTCGGATATGTATGGATAGGATATCCATGTATTCAGATACATTTGGATATGGTATCCGAAAAGTATCGTATCTGTGTCCATATCTAATACGCGGATAAGAGTATCTTGGGAGGAGTGACAGATACGGTAACTATGCTTTATATATTTAATGCCCAGCAAAGGGCCTTTTTGAAAGATGTCAAGGACTATTCTCATCTTCTTACTATATCTAGGGATTAAGTATCACTATTAAATACAATGCGTGAATGTAGAGACTCTTACACAAGATTCAAAAGATTGAGGCAAACCTCACAAAACAATGCCAACCATATCCTCATCATTGACTATCTTTTGAAGAGCAGTCAATTGATCTCTTTGATAGGATTCATAAGGTACTCAGAAACAAACCTTTATTTTTTGCAACAGAGAATATTAGAGAAGATTCTTTAAATACAAAGCACACCTTGCTTTAGATGTTTGATGCTTATTTTATAACTTTGTCCACAATGTTACAACATCATTCTTGTTACAAAATTTAGGAATCAAATCATTTGCAACGAACAATTTGAGAAGCATCAAGACTACTCTATGTTGCTTGTCAAATTCATCAACACCTTCTTTGGGTTTGTTTTCTTTCTTGAGAACTATTTACCAAATTTCACTACTCACAATTTTTGAAGTATTTTATGACTTTACATTGTAACTTATTCCAGCCAGTTTCTGTGAATCTAGAAGAATCATATTCTGAATATTTGCCATTCTTCCACTAATTGCAACTTCGAACAACAAACTCAAAATGCCAAATGGCAAACAAGCCTTGAACACAAGACTCATAATACTGAATGCCAAACATTGCACACTGCTCCATCCAAGTTGTAAACTTTGGGCAAATGGTACTTAATGTTGGTCACGAATCCGCCCTAGAAAAGGATTTGGTTTGCATACGCGCCCTAGACCTGGACCAACCTTGAAAGGCCGGAAGGAAGAGATGCCTTCCGTGCCAATATCCGGAGAAGGCCGGCTCCTATGCTACACTAATTGGGGGTTTTAGATTAGGGAACTGGAAAGAGATTGGGAAATGACTGAAAGAGATAAAAAGGGATAGTAGAAAGTGGGGAAAAAAAAGCAGCACAATCACTCATCTATATCCAAACCAGCAGCTATCAACGCAAAGAATGAAACATAAACTAACCCTGCGTTTACTTCCCTATGTATCCTTTAGTGAAAATTCCAGGTTCACTTAGTTTCCAATGCCTAAATCCAGATAGCAGAATTACAGCAATCAGAAAAATAAATGACAATAGCAGAAATAGTCACAGAAGGCAGCATACAAGAAAGAGACAGAGTCAGAGCCAAGGATTCTTTATATTGATGCAATAGTTTGAGTACAACAGCTCTCTAGCAATATGTTCCCCCCCTTTTTTACATTACAATGAGCGGCTTTTATAGAGGAATTCAACCCCGTAATCATTAATGTCAAAACCCTAAAAGTAGCTGAGATTTGACCTCCCTGCAGATGACCTGACATGGTCGTCCTGGTGCGTCTTGAATGCTCACCTACCTTCCTTCCTCGGGATGAGTGCCCCTTCAGTGGCTGCCTTAGCGTTTTAAAACCGCTCTTGCTGGAGTTCGCCCGAAATAGGGCCTGAAGCTGAAGTTCGCTGAAGACTGGAGCCGAACCTAGGGTTTGCTGGAAATTTGGGCGAACTTGAGCGTTTTTGGCCGACACTAATTTTTTGGTCGACATTGAGTTTTTGGCCGACATTGAAGTTCGCAGCCGACTTAGAGCTTTTTGGCCGACGCTGAGGTTCGCGGCCAGCGAAGCTCCACTTCGGCCCCGAAGCTCAATGTCGGCCTAGAACCTCAGCGTCGGCCAAAATGCCTATGTTGGCCGCGAACATGGGCAAACTCCAAGCTCTGTTTTGCCCAAGCTGGAAACGTGAGCAACCTCCAAACAACGCTTTGCCCATGTTGGAAATGTGGTCAAACTTTAAGTTGTGCTTTACCCAATATGGAAATGTGGGCAAACTCTGAGTTGTGCTCTACGACAGCCTGGTTGTACTCCTAACATCACAAGCCACAATGTATTAAGTGATGAGAAAACCACCAAAAACAAAACATCAAAACATAAAATACGATGTGCCAGATCCAACAGATCTAATCACAATGCAAGGGAAAACCTTTGTTTGTTGGGACTGAACAAAAGGCACAATTGTATTTACAAAATGGTTACAATATATAGGCATGAGGCCTATGAGGGAGATATGACAAGTGTCATAATCTCTACTCCATGTGTCATGCACTCCAACTCAAACTGAAGACATATAACAAGTGGCAGAAGACAAGTGTCAAACTGAGGCATAGTGCACATTATAATATTCTAACATTCCCCCTTAATGTGCACTATCCTAACTATAGAAAAAAATAAGTCAACATTAGATAACATTCCCCCTTAATATTGACTTCTCTTATATACATAGAGCAAATTGCTAAACTGAGAAAACTTGTCTTGCTCAAGTGACTTGGTGAAGATGTCAGCCACTTGATATTGAGTTGGTACATACTCCATGTGTATTATGTCTTCTTGGACCATTTCTATGATGAAGTGATGATGGATCTCAATGTGCTTTGTTCTGGCATAAAAAACTGGATTCTTTGTCATCTTGATGGATCTTTGATTGTGACAATATATGGTAGTTGGACCATCTATGAACAGCCCAATGTCCTGAAGTAATTGCCTCAACCAAATAGCCTTCTTAGTTGCCTCAACTGCTGCTCTATATTCAGCCTCTGCTGAAGATAATGAAACTATGTTCTGCTTCTTGGTGCTCCATGAAATAGAGCCATGGCCCAACTGAAAACAATAACCTGATGTGGATCTTCTAGTTTCAGGACAACTAGCCCAATCTGAATCTGTGTAGCCAATCAAAGAAAAATCATCACATGATGTAAACATAAGGCCATGATGAGGGGTGGCCTTGAGGAATCTCAAAATTCTCTTAGCTGCTATCCAATGGCTATTCTTAGGATCTTGCATGAATCTGGAAGTAAGGCCAACTGAATAGGAAATATCTGGTCTAGTTGAAGTTAAGTAGATCAAACTTCCAACTAGTTGCTTGTAAAGGGTGTCATCAACCCTTTCTTCATCATCACAATTAACCAATTTCAACCTGGTTTCCATGGGAGTGATGGAGGGCTTACACTCCTGCATGCAAAACCTCTCCAAAATAGACTGAATGTATGTCATGTCCCCTTTCTGAGCTCGTCAGCATTGGCACAGTGCATAGCCTATTCACGCGATCCTGTAGGCTATGGGAGCAGTTTAAGGATCTTGGAAGTCAGTTGGAGCAGTTTCCTATTTTTTAGGGTTGTGCTTTTTTCATAACAGTTTCTATATTTGGACAGTTCGACCAAAAGGGTATCCAAAAATGCTATCAGATGTTGGCTTGGGTCTTCTGGTGCAATTATTTTAATACTCGTATTTATTTAATTATAAAGTCGTATTCAATTAAATAGACTTTATATTATGTGTGCACATAAGTCACTTAAGTGAATTATTAATTATTTGATAAAGTGACTTAGGGAGACATAAGGATTTATTAAAAAGGGGGTTTTTTATCCCACATTGGTTATGTTATGATACAGCCAGGCCCGAGTCAATAATAAATAAAGTGGTCGGGCTCTCATTCCAGCATCCTTGAAGATTGAATATATTGCTTGATGCATTCTGGAGAATTTGCTTGCAGATTCGAGCTTGTTGAGAACGGAAACTCTCGGCAAGGACATCCACTACGGTTGTGAAAGATCAGCTCTATTGGATTTTGATTGTCTTCATTCAGAGGGCAAATTGGAGATCAAAGAGAATTTCTGGTTCGTCATTGATATCTTGTGTGTGTTGGGAGATAGCAGCGATTTAGACCTGTAGATGGTACTTATTTGGAGGCTGTAGCAGTTCACTATTCACGTGGTACTGTAGCAGTTTACTATTCACATGGTACTGTAGCAGTTTACTATTCAAGTGGCACTGTAGCAGTTTACTATTCATGCGGTACTGTAGCAGTTTACTATTCATGGGGTACTGTAGCAGTTTACTATTCAAGCGGCACTGTAGCAGTTTACTATTCAAGCGGCACTGTAGCAGTTTACTATTCACGTGGCACTGTAGCAGTTTACTATTCACGCGGCACTGTAGCAGTTACTATTCACGCGACACTGTAGCAAATCACTATTCACAAACTATTTCCAGAACGTGGATTGCTGCGATTTGCTTTCAGACTTGAGGAAAATCGGGTATTTTCAGTGCTGATCATCATTGTAATTTCCCTTGCAATTAAGTTGTTCCAGTTTGTGAAGCTTTCTTTCAGCAGTATACTGTATGTTTAAATCCCATAAAATACCCAAAAAAAAAAGAGAATATATTTGAATAAAAAAAGCAAAAATTTGTGTTTTTTTTTACTAGTCAAAATAGATAGGAAACAATCCAGAATAGGGTGGGTTGTTACAGTGGTATCAGAGCTGGTTTCCTGCCAGCCTGTGATCAAATCTGAATTAGGGTTTCATGAAGAGGATTCAGCATCCCTGAGTAGATCAGCATTCAGAAATTTTTTGGGCACTTTTGAAGGGTTTGTGGTGGAATTTTGCTGAAATGAAACCTAGGGTTCTTGAACATTAAATTTTTAATTGTGGATCATGGCACTATTGGGCGAAAACGAGTTGGTCGAAAGGCTTACTAATGCAGGAAGAAAACTTGGATTCATATCTCAGCCAAAAGATGTTCTCTACTGTGTCCTAGGGGAGGTAGAAGATTGTTTGTATATGATGGATTCATCACCTTCTCAAATATTACAAGCAGCTATGACTCCGGTGGTGAAGTCTTTGGGCAAGCCTAGATGGTTGAAACACACGGATAAGGAGGTAAGACTCATGGTCACTTCTTGCTTGAGTGAAATTTTGAGAATTTCAGCTCCTAAAGCTCCTTATAATGATGACACATTGAGAACAATATTTCAGTTGTTTGTTGATAGTTTTGAAATTTTGGAGGATGTTACTTGTTCTCATTTCTCTAGGAGAGTTTCCATACTTGAATTATTTGCAAAAACTAGAATGGGCAACATCTTGTTAGATTTGGACATGGATGAGTTGGTTTACGAAATGTTTCATCATTTCATTGCTTCAACTAGAAAAGAACATGCTAATAATGTTATTGCAGCTATGAGAGACATTATGATTTTGATTATAGATGAAAGTGATTATATTTACCAACCACTCTTATCAATGTTATTGGACGTTTGGAGGCAAGACTTGGTTGCTTCCACTGCTACACATGAATTGGTTAATAGTGTTGTTAAACAGTGTGAGAGGAAGCTGAAACCTTTCTTGGACAATGAGGATATTAGGGGAGAAGAGCAGTCCATGGCAGAATTTCACATGAGGAAGTTAGTAAAGAAGAGCTTGTGGATCTAAAGAAGAATTCAGTGGAAAATTCTGAAGTTGTACCTACCCTGGACGAAGAAGAATTCAAATCAGAAATGGTTAACCAAGAGATTGAATCACCACATGAGATTGTTGTGAAAGAACATGATGCAGATGAATGTATTAAAGTTCCCAAATCAGTTTGTGATGATAATGGATATGGTCTAGATTCCCAAACTAAATCCTTGGATAGAAGTGTTCACACTAGTTCCAACTCCTTGGATTTGGAGAGTGATGTGTGGGAGAAATCAATCCCTCATGAGGATCACAATGAACATACCTTTTCAGATCAGCTCCTAGTTCCTTGGGATCCAGGTGTTTTGGTACCAAGGTATGATGAAGGCATGGAGGCCATTGGAGGCTTCTCTTTCGCAGTTTCAGCCTTTGAAGAAAAGCGTTCAGATTTGGAGATCCTAGAAGAGAGCAATACACACCCAAATATGCCAAGTTTATTCATAATAAATGGTGGCAACTATTTTTCCAACCAACCTAGCTTAGATTCAGTATTGGACAGAGTTGAGAGTACATCTTCAGTTTTGGGGTGTTTGGATGAGAACGGCCGCCAGTTGGAGTCATCTCTACATCCATTGAGATCATGGATCAGCCATGATATTACTCCCATAAGGTATTGAGCTACATCCTGATTTTTATAGCAACAGATTGAGATATTTTGGCACTCATGAATTAGTGGCAACAATGTGTTTGATAAGACTAATGATGTATGAGAAGTATGGGACTCTTGCACCACATTCTTCCATGCTGTTAAGAATCATATGGGCTGCATGTTTTTGGATAGTTGGAGCACTTGATGGGACTGTATTAACAAAGGAAGCACTCACAGTTGGTGATGATATGATGCTTGTGTATAAAACTGATTACATGAATGAGGAGACAGAGATTGTTGACTCAAAATTTAAACTCTTTCTCACTCATTTCTCCTCAATGTTTGATGGTTCTATTCATTTTTTGCATAGTACAGTCTTTGATAGAAGTAGTAAACTAAGTTCGGTTGACGTTAAGGACATTGAACAACTTTTACACATTGCTGTTCATGGGATTCACAATGAGCACACTTTGTCAGAAGGAAGGCATCAGCCCTTAAATGCATGGAATCCAGGTGTAAAATTCAATTGTGTTAGTGGCAGCCATGTATATAGATCAGTCTTCAGATTTGTTCATCACCATCACTGATTTTGTCAGAGTTTTACATTTCACAGCCATAGGAAATGACGAGGAAAGATGTCACATTGTTGTTAGAAGGTTTGTGCCACATATGAAGACTGTTTATGATACACAAAAGATACAATATTTGCTTATTTCAGAGGATGCATTTGCAAGAACAGTCTTAGCAGGGACGTTGGGTCAATTGGAACCTTGTACCACTCAACTTGGCGCACTACATGCCTATGATGAGACGTTGTTGTATAGGAGTTATTGGATGGTTGTGTTGGAATTTGTTACATTACTTGGTGCAATTTGGGCTGCACATGTGAAGACAACTGAGGAGGCAGTATACAAGGAGTTTTGCGCAGCTTTGTGGAGGAAATTTGATGACCAAACAATGTTGTTTTGGACAAACACTTCGCTGATTTTCAAGATTGATTTTGGGACTGTTGTGAGGGAGAATTTTGGTACCAATAGGACTGATTGTCTGCTGATTTCAGAAGCGGCATTTGGGAAGGCTATGAAGGAAGGAACGATGGAGAAATTGAGGTCTCATTTGGCAAAAAAAAAGAGTTGCATCTTTAACACCTTGTGAGACAGAATTGGAGACAATATGGGTTTCACGTAGACTGATCGGTAAGGCACCAACGACTGCACATCACATCAGGTCTGATTTACTTACATTCGCTGAGTTTTTGGTGACGAGGAATTGCTACACCACACGTGTTTTCAGTTTTGGGTGAGAATTGTATGAGGCCTGTGTTAGTCCATTTTGGGAGATATAATAAGGTGTCTTTCATAATGTTAAAGGCTGTTCTTAGAGCTGAGTATGAGCATAAGTTAGTAGTTTACAGGTATGCTCACTTGCAAGACATGAAGAGGGAGCATTGTCAGTTTTTGAGGAAGTTGGAGCAGCTGTTACACTTGGATTTGATGGCACATAATGGAGATAAAGTTGCATTTTCAGTTTTGATACATTTGGGGGCAAGTTGTTTTGGAGTTGGAAACATGGGAAAAGTAGAGCTTCAGCCATTGACATGCACTTTCAGTCCCATTTTGGAACAGCAGTTAAGAAAAGCATGGAGTGAGGTATGTAGGAGTATTTTGGTCATAAAACTTGACATTTATGATGTTGATAATGTTTGTCAAGGTTGGGGAGTATTGGATTTCCCTTGGGGAAAGGAAGAGGTGATGTACTTGACTTATGCATATGGAGAGCCAGAGTTTGTTGATTATAATTTCCTTTTTGCTCTCTTTGGTGTTGATTCATTCATTACCTTTGCTAATTTTATTACACTCTTGCATAGTACAGCCATTATAAATAAAGGAGAATTGAGTTTACACATCTTTGAAGAGATTAAACAGTTATTTACCATTGCTGTACATGACAAATCAGAACTGCTATGCATCACTTCAGATCTGGTCTGTGAGAGTTTGAGCCTATTTCCACTCAGTTTTTGCACAGTAGCAGCCTTTGGACAGTTTTGGAATAGCATGAAGACAATCTTTGGTCAGCTTGAAGCAGGTTTGGGAACAGTCTTGGATGAATGTTTGAGGCAACCTTGGGGCCACGCATTGTTGATTTGCATCTTGGCCTCACACTCAGATTTTTGTTTTGATTTTTATATAGAAGTGGCAGCTGTAATAATTGTGTTGAGATTGGTTTGGGACCCTGGAATCACAGGTGGTTCTGATTAGGTGATTCTGATGATGCTACCTGGGAACATGAAGACATTCTACAGCATCCGGCACTAAGATTGCTTGGGGACAAGCAATTTTTGGGAGGGAGGACTGTCATGTCCCCTTTCTGAGCTCGTCAGCATTGGCACAGTGCATAGCCTATTCACGCGATCCTGTAGGCTATGGGAGCAGTTTAAGGATCTTGGAAGTCAGTTGGAGCAGTTTCCTATTTTTTAGGGCCGTGCTTTTTTCAAAACAGTTTCTATATTTGGACAGTTCGACCAAAAGGGTATCCAAAAATGCTATCAGATGTTGGCTTGGGTCTTCTGGTGCAATTATTTTAATACTCGTAATTATTTAATTATAAAGTCGTATTTAATTAAATAGACTTTATATTATGTGTGCACATAAGTCACTTAAGTGAATTATTAATTATTTGATAAAGTGACTTAGGGAGACATAAGGATTTATTACAAAGGGGGTTTTTTATCCCACATTGGTTATGTTATGATACAGCCAGGCCCGAGTCGATAATAAATAAAGTGGTCGGGCTCTCATTCTAGCATCTTTGAAGATTGAATATATTGCTTGATGCATTCTGGAGAATTTGCTTGCAGATTCGAGCTTGTTGAGAACGGAAACTCTCGGCAAGGACATCCACTACGGTTGTGAAAGATCAGCTCTATTGGATTTTGATTGTCTTCATTCAGAGGGCAAATTGGAGATCAAAGAGAATTTCTGGTTCGTCATTGATATCTTGTGTGTGTTGGGAGATAGCAGCGATTTAGACCTGTAGATGGTACTTATTTGGAGGTTGTAGTAGTTACTATTCACGCGGCACTGTAGCAAATCACTATTCATGGCACTATTCACAAACTATTTCCAGAACGTGGATTGCTGAGATTTGTTTTCAGACTTGAGGAAAATCGGGTATTTTCAGTGCTGATCATCATTGTAATTTCCCTTGCAATTAAGTTGTTTCAGTTTGTGAAGCTTTCTTTCAGCGAGTATCATCGTATTTTTAAATCCCATAAAATACCCAAAAAAAAAAGAGAATATATTTGAATAAAAAAAGCAAAAATTTGTGTTTTTTTTTACTAGTCAAAATAGATAAGAAACAATCCAGAATAGGGTGGGTTGTTACAATGTACTTAGCCTGTGAGATAAAAATCTTACCAGGCTGTTGCCATACCTCTATGCCTAAGCAATAGTGGAGGAGGCCTAAGTTTGTCATCTCAAAATTTTTTCATAAGTCCTCCTTGAGCAACCTTATTCCTTCTGTGTCATCACCTGTAATGAGAAGATCATCTACATACAATGTAACCAAAATGATGCGGTTCCTCCAATGTTTCACATAGAGAGTAGATTTTGCTACAGATCTAGTGAAACCAAGGTTGATGAAATAGGAGTCAATCTTTGCATACCAAGCTCGGGGTGCTTGCTTCAACCCATATAGAGCTTTCTTCAATCTGAGGACTTTGTTTTCTTGGCCTTCAACTGTGTACCTTGGTGGTTGGTTCACATACATTTCCTCCTTCAAGTGACCATTGAGGAATGCACTTTTAACATCCATATGAAATATAGGCCAATGCTTTTGAGCTGCCAAAGCAATAACTGCCCTGATTGTAGTCATCTTTGCCACAGGAGCAAAGGTCTCCTCATAATCTATTCCCTCTTGTTGCTTATAGCCTTGAGCTACTAGGCGAGCCTTGTAGCGATCTAATGAGCCATCTGCTTTGTACTTCGCCTTGTACACCCATTTTGTGCCAATGGTATATTTGCCTTGGGGTAAAGCAACTAACTCCCAAGTGTGATTCCTTTCAATGGAATCCAATTCTTGATCCTGTTGGTTACGAATCTGCCATGAGGAAAGGATTTGGTATAATGCGCCCACATTCGCCCACCAGATTGAAAGGCCGGAAGGAAGGAATGCCTTCCGTGCCAATCTCCGGAGAAGGCCGGCTTCTTGTGGGTTTTTAGTGTTTTAAGCTAAGAGTGCAGGGAAAGAGATAAAAATGCGGAAAGAGAATCCAAATGTGATTGGAGTTGGGTGGGGGGAATAAGCAAGACGACAACGATCAATCACCACTACTAACAGCATTCCTATACAAAACACACATTGAAACTACAGCTATCATTCATCCTATGTATCCTCTATCTATGCATTCCAGGGAATACTTAATCACCAAATACTGGAGTCCAGAGTTCAAGACAACAGTAAGCAATGAAATAAGAAACATGAGGCAGAAATGACAAGGAGAGGCAACATACAAAATGAAGACAGTAAGCAGAGCCAAGTATGTATCTTGTATTAGAGGCAAACGCACAGCTACAATGGTTCCCTAGCAGTATATTCCCCTTCCACCCCTTACAATGAAAATGTGGTGGCTATTTATAGCCCAAGTTCCCCCCGATTACATTCACGGGCACAAAGTCCCAGACAAGACAATAGCTGACACAAGCGGCTGAAGAGCTGCTGATGCTGACTCCTGTCGGCGAGGACTGTACCTGCAGCAAGGTCTCCCTGAAAGCTGTACAGCTACGTGGCAATGCGTGCGGTCAAACCTCTGGTCAGCAGGAATGCGGGTAGCTGCGGTAGATGAAACTTCACATCAGCTTAAATGGGGGCAGCTGGCGTAGGTAGTGCAGCCCATGCTTGTCCTTTATCCCGTCATATCTTGGCTCGAATCCCGAGGCTGGACACTTGTCGGATGCTGATGAGTGACACGTGTCTGCCTTGAAAGGCAGTTTATCCAACTTCGCCCAGGATTAGAGCGCTGTCGGGTTGCGCAGGTGGAAAACGATGCAGTTGGGGAGGCCTCCGTGCCTTAGTCAATTTCTGGGTTTACTTGCCCAACTGCGCACCGGTCAGAGGGCGCAACCCGACTTCGCTGCGAAGTCGGGTTGCGCACCGGTACTTTGCTGTCTTTACCGCCGTTCGGACTGCGCACCAAAGGGGGCGCACCCCGACTTCGCTGCGAAGTCGGGTTGCGCCCCAGCACTTAGCTGATTTTCTGCACACTGCTTTCCCAAGTGCGCCCAGGAAGAAGGGCGCACCCCGACTTCGCTGCGAAGTCGGGTTGCGCCCCCATACTTAGTCAAATTCTGCTACGTTTCGGCCTGCCTTCGCACTTCGCCTTCCCTACTGCGCACTGATCTGAGGGCGCACCCCGACTTCGCTGCGAAGTCGGGTTGCGCCCTGACACTTAGAATTTTTCAGGGACACTTGCTCAGTTTTGGGAACTTGACTGGGGGAAGTACAAGGGAGAAAAAAGGGGGAAATGAAACTGTAGGAAAGGGAAAAAGGAAAGATGGAGAAAGGGAAGAAAGAGGAGGAGGGAAGGAAGAGCAGTACACTTAGAAATTTTTGAAAACATGGCACCCCGTGCAAAATGTGGCAACATTCCTGGCGGCTCGCGGGGTGTCGAGCTCGCCTCGACGCAAAGAACCATGCCTTCATCCATTGGGTGCAGAGGAACTTCCTTCCCCTGCTTTCCGCTGCTCTGATGGCTTCTCCCCGGGCAACCGTTCTTCTTCAGGATCACTTCCGGCAGTTGCCTCTTCCGTTTCTCCCTCCGAACCTGAATGTTCTTCGCTGTCAGCTTCCCGCTCGCGGATGCGTTCATATGCAGCCTTGGCTTGGTCCCAGACTGTTGCTTGGAAGGGCCCTAGGTCGCTGACCTCTCTTAGTGCTGCGTGGAATGCAGCAACCGTATGCAGGTCGATGGTGTTATATCTTTCTCCCAACTCCTTGAGGGAGGAGTTGATTTTGCAGTATTTCGACACCATCTGGGTGACCTGAGCTTCTTGGATCGGTTCTGCCCAGCTGTCAATTTCTGCTGTGTCTGCCTCAAAGGACAGCCAATTCTGCTTTACCTGCTCAAGGGTTAGAAACCCGCCATCCTTGACGTAGCTCGGGCACCCGTGTTCGGACAGAGTGTGAAAGGGGGCCAGGCAAATGCTCATTTCATGTTCTAATGCGTCCAACATTTTCCTGGCAGTTCTAATCTTCTCCGTCTTATCAAAATAAATATGCAAGGTTACCCTTGCATCTGCCCACTCTGAGGCAAGTTGGGACATAGGGGGAAATTGGAGGCCTTTGCGCTCAAACTCCTCAAGTTTCATAGCCAGGTCTAGCCATTGCCTCGCCTGGTGTTCGGCCTCCTCTACCACAGGCTTTCCCTGGGCAGATACTTCTTCGATCCTGGACACGAAATCTAGGACCGATAAGGACTTAACAAGGTTGGGCTTGCAACCCTGCAGCAGACTAGCCCGCATCTCCTTAACTCTATCTTTTGAAAAGGCCGCCGTCTGCGATGTTTTCTCTTCAAGCTGCGACTGCGCCTGTTTCAACGAATCCTGGAGCTGAGAAATCTGCTCCAGCGCTGCCTTTTTCTCTTCTGACAGCTGCTCGGCTGTCTGTTTCTGCGTTGCGGCCTCCTGCTGCGAGGCGGCCAGCTGGGCTTTCAGCTCATCTATCTCCTGCTGCGCAGATCCCAGCTGCGCGGTAGCCCTAGCCAGGTCCTCCTCAAGCTGCATTGTGTTGTTTTGCAGCTGAAACAGCGCCTCCTGGGTCTCAAGATGCTTGACAAGGAGATTATCTGTCCTACGACGAATACCATGGATTTCGTATTCCTCGTTGATGTCATCGAAGCTTTTCTCCTTCCTTTGGTGCTCGTAGTCTGCCTCGGTCATCTCCCGGAGAGGCTTCTTTACTTTCGGGATCAATTTCTCAGTTGTCAGCACTCTCCTGTCCAGGTCAAACTTGGTGCGTTTTACCGGGGCAGCTATCTCTTCGGCTCTCCTTCGTTTCACGCCCTGGAGAAAGGAGGCGGAGCATCCCGAGGCCTTTGCTGCCAAAGGCTGGTCATCAGCGCTCTGCAGTTCGCCCATGAAGTCCAGGTTCTCCAGCATTGGATCTTGTTGCGGCATCCTTCCCCGCAAACAGCGAAGCAGGAGGGATTCCGGAAGGAGTGGCCGCTTTTGAGGGCGACCGGGTCCTAGGGGAGGTGGGCGGCTGAGTGGATGGTGCCGGTAGGGTTTTGAACGACCGGGGTGAAGAGCGCGGCGGTGAATGTGCAGCTTCAACACTGGCCGCGGGCGAGGGTTCTAGGGTTTGGCTCAGTGACTGGAAGGCGTTAGGATCCTGAGCGAACTGGTCAAAGGAATGTGGGCCGCTAGATGGCTGGGCAGCTTGGGAAGAGGAAGACGCGGCTACGGCTTGCCCTGACTGGGACTTGGGGAGAGGTGCAGTGGACGTACCTGCGGGCTCCGCCTGAGCCGCTGTTCGAGGGACGCTTTCAGCCCGGGTTTCAGCTTCAGCCTCAGGGCTGTCCAGTGAGACGATCTCCGGCGCTGCTGTCTCTGTCTGCGCCGCGGCTGGTTGATGCACAGATTCTTTAGGCCGCGTGGCCTTTTCACTTCTCTTTCTCTTCTTCTCTTCTGGCGCCGTGGCTGGTTCGCAGGGAAGAGATGAGGCTGGAGCGGCAGGTAGTGATGTTCCCACGGTAAACTTGTACCGGGGTCTAGCTGGAAGGATGCCTGCCGCGACCGGTCTGCTAGCTGGTAGCGCAGGCGCTTTTTCTGGTTGGGAGGCCACCTCAGGAGTTGACCTCTCTGACCCTTGTGCCCTTTCGGGTACTGCTTTTGGAGCTGAAGGCTGCATTGGGCCCACTTGACTGCTTGTCGGAGTTGCGCTGGAAGTCGCGGGAGTAGGCGTTTGCTGAGAGGGGGGCCTCCTTGTATACCTTTTCTTTGCGCCTCGGGGAACGCAATTTCGAAATTCGAAAGGTTGCCAAGTGGCAGCATACTGGTCATATAGAGCCGAAAATTCATCATCGACGGCCAGCGTCTTCCGGTTGGATTTATCGTGTTGCGTGCGGCACCTCATCTTCCAGCATTCAATGATTTTGTCTTTATGCCAGTTGAGGGGCGCCACCTTGGCGAGAAACTTTTTGAAGCCCGCGGATTCCAACCGGTGATCCGGGTTTCGCTCCGGATCGTACGCTACCTCCTCGCAGTAGAACTCATGCCATGGAGGCCACGATTGCATCTGTTCGATGTGCCATTCCAGGTCTGCGCCTGTTTGGTTGAACCTTTCCTGCATAATCTCAGCTCGGGGGCAGATATGCGTAAATTTACCTCTGACCCCAATTGGGTCGTACTTCCAGCGCTGCGGCAGCATTATTAGACCCATGTCGATGAGCTCCCGCTCGAGGTAGACATGCTGTCCGATTTCATATACTTGGGTATTCGCCCAGGTGATGGGATACTGAAAGATATGGCCTCTCTTTTTGCCCTGGCCGAACTCTTCTTCGACATAGTCCATCTGCCGCGCGATCTCCATCCCGAACTGGTGGTCAGTGCAGAAGTAGGGCAGCAGGAACGGCTTCCCCTTGAACCCGTAGATTCTGACCATGATGCCCTGAGTCAGCCGGAAGGTGTCCCCGTACTCATTCTTCTTTAGGTATCTTGTCATGACTTCCGGCGGGCGGGATGCCTTACGGTTGAACAACCCTAGGACCATGCACAAAAATTTAAGATTAAACTCATAGAACGACCCTTTTCTGTACAAGATCTCGGTCCATTCGTACACGGGCAGCGGCTCTCCTTTTTCGTTTACTTTCTTCAAGTCAGGAACGTTCATCCGGTAGTGCATGTGATACAGGCACAGCCATGTGAGGAAGGAGCAAAACCGGAAATCCGTTGACTGCTTTTGCTGCAGTCTGACCAGGCTTGAATGAATCGCATATGCCAGCCAGTCTGCCCAGTCGAAGAAAATGGGGCGCTTTCCACTCTTTTGCGCCGTGGAGTCGTAAAACTCCCCGTGCAGGATACATTCTGCCAGCGCCAGCTGGTACGGGCGTACCATCCTGTCAGAATCGCAGCCGAGGACCCACGCCAGGATGACGTAAATGTACTTGTTTTCAAATTTGTCCAGTGGTATGGGGCCTGTCGGCCACTGTCCGGCTGCCAGTGGGGTCTTCAGCTCCGAGTCGAGAAATTCTCTCATCCGCTTTGTCTGCGTAAATCTGCCGGTTTGCTCATCCAGATTAACCCTTCTGACAATTGCGCCGGGTTCATACTGAAGCCCCGGGGCGAACGCTGGCTGGACGCTCTCCCTGAAGAGTGTGAACAACACTTTTCCCTTGTTGTCGCAGACTTGCCGGGCAGCTGGTTTGTAATATTCTACAATTGCTTCAATCAGCTCCGGGCACTGGTGGGTAGGAGGGCACAAGAACCAATACAGGTTCGATTTATACGCAGCCCCGAGGTGGTGCGAGGGCGAAACCTTGTCTGCCCACTTTGCGATATTCGGCCGCAGCTTGGTGAGGCTGATGGAGAAAGAGCCGTCCTTGTACCCGGCCAGGTGATTAACGGGCGGCGGCGGAATTTGCCCAACTACGCGCCTCTTCGTCCGGGTCTTTCTTTTCTGGTCCTGCGGCGCTTCGCTCTCATGAGCGCTTGACTCTGGTGATTCCTCAGCTTCGCGCCGCTCTTCGCTGGATTGCGCCTGTACGGGCGCTTTCCCCTTGTCCATCCTTTCTGAAATAGCAGAGGCGGGAATTACGGCTTCTGAATTGTCAGCTCTGCGTTTTGCAGTCTCGGAAGCAGTTCGATACTCTGAATTCTCTGAGTATGCCAGGGCCTTTTTCTAGGCAAAGACTGCAGCATTAATGGCGCGAGGGAGGGAGTTAGGGCGGTTAACTCGAAGTTGGTGGAGGCGTTATGATTTTTTGGCGGCTGTGCATGGGTTTATTTTTGAAAAGTGCACCCTAGTCGCGGTTGGTCCAAACGCACCTTGCTTTCTTAATGACATCGTTCTTGAAAGTCGTGCAATCATTAAACCTTCCTTGGACGTCGTGCTTTTGCTGACGTCATCGCCGCCGTCTGGGCACACTTTACAAGGGAGAATTTTTGGCCCATGACCCAACTTCGCACCGTGCCGTACTGCGCTCTGGGCCCACACTTAGAATTTTTCATGTTTTCCGTGATGGGTTATTCAGGCTGCGCCCAAAATTGAGGGCGCACTCGGACTTCGCCCAGAAAAAGAGCGCACTCCGACTTCGCCCATGTTTGACTGCGCAGTCAGACTTCGCCCCAAAAGTTGCGCAGCCTGACTTTGACACTTAGCCGTTTTCCGTGACAGATTACCCAGGGTGCGCCCGAGAATGGGAGCGCACTCGGACTTCGCCCCAAAAATGGGCGCAATCCGACTTCGCCCAGATTTGCTTGCGCAGTCTGATTTTGACACTTAGCCGTTTTCAGCCTTGCCTTTCCCAACTGCGCTCCCAAGACGGTGCGCAGCCCGACTTCGCTGCGAATTGCGCACCTAGACTTAGTCATTTTTGTTCCTGACTTCTTCCGAACTTCGCACTGTTCAAGGAGCGACACCCGACTTCGCTGCGAAGTCGGGGTTTGCCTTAAGTCTTACTTGGGCTCTTTGAAAAATTAAAAACTGAATGCTGAAATATATACATTCTGAAAACTAAAAATGCAGAAGGGAAATCTGTACGAGGAAGGACCCATTTGGGTGCCTTCAGCGGTGGTAAATTTTGAGGTGGAACCCGTTGACGGGGATGGGGAGAAGTTGTCCCTCCATATCCCGGAGCAAGAATGCATTGTACTGATTTGCCCGAGCAATCTGATAGGGACCTTCCCAGAGGGCGTCAAATTTTCCGTGGTTGCCCGGCTTTGCCTTCAGTGAATCCCACTTCAGCACTAGGTCCCCGATTTTGAAAACTCGGGCAGTGGTTCCTTTTGCAAACCAGCCTTGTGTCGCTTCAGCGTGTTTGGTGAAGGCCTGGTATGCTTTTTCTCTGTCTTCCTCTAACTGCAAGCAATCGGCACGACTTGTCGTCCACCGGATCCCCGTTGCCTCTCTCTTCGTCCAACATCCAGAGAGCGGGAATTTCTATGTGGGTTGGCAGGACTGCTTCCTTGCCGTAGACGAGCGCATAGGGGGATGTCTTAATGGATTTTTTGAATGATATTCTGTCCGCCCACAGCGCCCGATTCAGGAGTAGGTGCCAAGTCCTCTTGTTCTTTTCTACTGTCTTTCTGATGATCTTCGGTAGGTTCTTGTTGGTGGACTCGGCAAGACCGTTCCCTTGCGGGTAGTAATTGGAAGACATTTTGTGATAAATGCCGTATTTGCCGGTGTACTCCGTGAGTACAGCGCCTGCGAACCCCGGACCATTGTCCGTCACTATTGACTCGAGGGACCCCGAAGCGGGTAATGAGGCTCTCGAGGAACCTGATGACCGTCTCCTGGTCCGCGTTCTTGGTGGGGATCGCCTCTGCCCACCGTGTGAAGTAGTCGGTGGCGGTAAGAATGAACTTGTGCCCTGCTGCAGAGTTCGGCGTAATAACCCCAATGAAGTCCAGACCCCATTGCTGAAACGGAGTCTCGGCTTGGATCGGTTGAAGGGGCAGGGGTGCTTTTCTATTTCTGCCAGCAAATCTCTGACATTGATCACATTTTGTACAGACTGCGTGCGCGTCTGTAAAGAGAGTGGGCCAGTAGTACCCAACTCTGATTATTTTCAAGGCCGTAGGCCTTGCAGAATGGTGACCCCCAGGCATCCCGGAGTGAAATTCTCCGAGGACCCTGAGTTGGTCTGTTTTCTTGACGCACCGCAACAGGATGCCGTCAATGTTCTTGAAGTAAAGCCCCTCGGGGCGAAGAGTGTATTTCAGTGCACCTAGCCGAAACCTCCTTCTTTGTGAGGCGTTCAGGTGGTCTGGACATCTCCCGGTGCAGAAATACTTCACCAGGTCATCTGTCCAGTCACTCTCCTCTGGTAAGGAGTTGGCTAGGTTGGTGGTTGCTGTTGGATCCTCCCACTTACAGGCAGATATCTCGGCTGCTGCGCTTCGGGCCAGCTCCTGGCACAAGGCTCGGCCTCTGATAAGCTTGGTTGGCCGCACTTCGATGTCGAACTCCTGGATTTTAGCAATCCATCCTGCTCTCTTGTGACCCGGCTCCCCTTGTATGATGAAGCTTCGGACGTCCGGGTGTATCACAAAGACAGTTGTTCTGCTCTGGGAGACGAAGTGCCTGAACTTCCGGAGAGACTTCATGACCGCGTGAACCTGCCGCTCTATAAAGTTGTACTTTTCTTCGTGCGGCTGAATCACTTGGCTCAAGAACGCTATGGGGCGCTCTTCGCCATCGTCTCCCTTCTGTGTCAGGACTGCGGCGTAACTCTCGGGTTCTCCCACCGCGTACAGGATGAAGTCCTTGGAGTAGTCCGGGTTTATCAACACCGGAGCCTGTGCAATTCGGGCCTTGATCTCCTCGAAGGCCTGCCTTCTCTCATCAGTCCATAAGAATTCTGCATCCTTTTTCAGCAATTCGGCCATGGGCTTGATTACCTGTGCGAAGTCCGGTATGAACTTCCGCACGAAGTTGATTTGGCCGAAGAAGGACTGTAGCCCCTTCTTGTCAACTGGAGCGGGCAAACGGAGGAGGGCTTCTGCTCTATCAGGGTCCACGGCTAGGCCTTTCTCGGAGATGACATGCCCCAACAGACTTACCTTCTTTTACCGCGAAGACAGATTTCTTCGGGTTTATGGAAATGCCGAATTCACGACATCTCTCAAATATTTGCCGCAAGTGGGGAACATGATCCTCTCTCCTGTGAGAGAATACGGTCATGTCATCCAAATAGATGACAATGACCTTGTTGAGCAGCTCTCGGAAGGCCAGGTCCATGGCTCTCTGGAAAGTGGCACCAGCATTAGATAAGCCGAAAGGCATGCGCTGATAGGCGAACGTTCCCCATTTGGTGGTGAACGCCGTCTTATGCTGGTCCTCATCTTTGACCCAGATCTGGTTGTAGCCAGAAAAGCCATCTAGGAGGGAGAATCTTTGGGCTCCAGCAACTATATGGAGGATCTGATCGATTTGGGGAAGTGGATAATGGTCCTTGAGGGAGGCCTGATTCAGATTTCTGAAGTCCACACAGAGACGAATGTCTCCGTTCTTCTTCCTCACGGGAACCAAGTTCGCAACCCAGGATGAATGCTTGATGGGGTAGATAATCTTGGCTTCCAGCATCTTCAGGAGCTCGGCCTTCATCATGGCTTCGATCTTCGGATTTACAGCCCTCTGCTTCTGTCGGAATGGTTTGGCACCATCTTCTAGCTCAATGGTATGCTGGATTATATTTCTGTCATACCCCTTCAAGTCCTGGTAGCACCAAGCTACTATGTCAGGGAACTCTCGGCACAATGTTCTGATCTGCTCGAGTTCCTCTGACGGTGCAGTCTGTCCCGACCTTAATTGTTTTTCCAGGTTCAAGCTCCAGGTCGGCGTACTGCTTAGGGTCTACTTTGATCCTGTGTGATATTGCTCTGTCATTCTGATCAAAGAGACTTTCTAGTGTAATCAGTCCTTTTGGGACATGATTATTTTTTAACTGTATCAACCCCTCATATTGCTCGTCATCAGGGTCTCTACCTTCGATTGAACACGCTTCGTTAACCAAAAATGTGACGATCTCCTCGTCACAGTCAAACACCTGCCAGTGGGTGTCTTTATCAAGCACAGAAGGCCTGTAAATGGTACGAACCGGCTTCGGCTTCTGGACAGTGTCATCAGCCGGAACGTACTTGGCTCCAACAGACGCCAGAATGTCAGCATGCTTGTTTTTCTCACGTGATATAGCCTTGACATTCAATGAGTCGAACGACTCCATCAGGTCCCAGACCCGATTACGGTACGCCTTGAGATAGTGCTTCTTGGAGGCGCACTTATTCGTAATCTGGTTGCACACCAGCTCCGAATCGCCAAAGATCTGCAGGTGCTTAATCCCCAACCTCTCCGCTTTTCGCAAACCCAAGCACAGGGCTTCGTACTCCGCCGCGTTGTTGGTACAGCTCCAGGCCAGCCTGTAGGTGTAGTCCTTTTGGATCCCGGTTGGGGAAACCAAAAGTACACCAGCACCGGCGCCATTTTTGCATCGTGCGCCGTCAAAGAAAAGCTTCCACAACTTTTTTGGTGCAGGTCCCACTTCTCTTTTGGCCGACTTGTCAAGCCTCTCAGGCTGGATGACAGCTGTAGCAGCCTTGCTCGGTTTCGATCATGGCGTTGAAATCCTGCAAGGAGAACTCATCTTCCAGTTGCAGCAACTCAAGAGCTTGCTCCGTCATATCCACCACCACCAGCTCTTCCTCCGTCAGCTGAACCATGCAGTCCTGCGACTCTTCTCCGGGTATCTTCTCTACTAAGAAAGTGGAAGGCTTCTCGTTGTAGATCTTCAGTCTCCTTCCTTTGAAGGGCACTTCCATGTGTGAGTAGTCTAGAGACAGATACCCACCCAACTTTGCAATGAACTCCCTGGAGAGACACATGCCGAAGTAGGGTTCTAAGTCGACAACCACGACCTCTTGAATGACCACGATGTCGAGAGCTTTGTGCAGCCGAATAGGGATGTCTTTAATGACACCGACTGTCTTGACAGGGGTGCCGTCCAGTTGCAGCACGCCTTGGCTGCTCCTTGTATATTCCATCCCGATCTCGTCGCAGACGGCCCTCGGCATAACGGTCGTGGAAGCACCATAATCCACCATACGAGCTTGTGCACTATGTACCCTTGCATCCGTAATGACGGATAGAAGGGAGGCGGTCTGTTCTTCCCAGTGGCCGAGACTCGTCGGGGGTTGCACCGCAACGACAGTCGTATCTGCTTGCCATTCTTCATGCTTTTCAGAGATTCCTGCAGCAGATCAACCTGGCCTGGGAGCAGAAGAGCATCATACATGCTGATTCTTGCGGGGGTCCTCTTTAGCTCATCTACTATGTTGTAGCCCGAGGTGCTAGCTCCTTCCGCTTCTTTTGCCGGCTCGTACTTCGTCCGGTACTGCTGAGTGGCCTCAACTCTCTGTCTCTTGGTCAGAGACGGATATCTCAGCTTCTCCTGAGCTTGTTCTTTGGTTTCAGCCGGAGGCTGAGCAACGGGAGCTTTAGCCGGGGGAGCTTTCGCTACGGGAGGCTTGACTGCGGGAGTCTTCTCTTTGGCTGTGTAGGGCCACAGCCTCTTGTCAGGTGGTAGCCCAGCAGGTTGCGCCTTATCTCTTCGGGCGTATACCTTCAAGGGCTTTGCAACGGCTTCAGCAGACTTTCTGTCTTCCTTGGCAGGAGGCGGCAACAGATCTTCCTCCGAGACGGCAAAGTTGCCTTCGTCGTCCAGGATCATGTAGAGTTCTTCGTCCTCTATGGCGCTGCCGGCCAAGGTCTGGAGGTAGTGTTGGTGCAGTGTACAGTCATCCTCCGAATGCGGGTCATTGCACGTAGTGCACCAGTTGACCTGGTCAGAAGTACCAGGTTGGTCCTCGATGGCAGCATTTCTCGGAGGGGGGCGCCTTTGCAGTTGCTGCTCCGGGGCTCGGTCTTTTGTCAGTGCCGGGGGCGGATATGGCCTCCTTGGAACAAGGTCCATCTGGGCCTGTTTCTTCTTTAGAATGGTCATGTCGTTGGACATGGTGTGATATCCAGAGGCCAAGGCCCGTACCTCCTGGAGGATTTTATTCTGAATATCATTGTCAGGAGGCGGCAACTGAGCTGGGGGAGGTAATGCAGCCAATGGAGGAGGTGTAGAATATTGTGCATACTGCGGGGGAGCAGGGAGTGCTGGATAATGCGGAGGAGGAGGAGGCGGGTTAGGATAATGTATCTGCGGCGGGCCGTAAGGATTCACGACCGGCGCTGGATTCCATTGCTGCTGGGGTTGCTGTCCTGAAGTGGACGGCATCACACCAGAGGCTGATGGGTACTGAGATTGAGGAAAGTCGGGGTAAATGGGCGGCTGTACCCTGTGCGGGAGTCTGCCTATGGAAATGATATCCATTTCAGCTTGCTGGGCAGCCTCATACAGGGCGGGGAATGAGTCTATTCTGGCTATCTTCAGCAGCAGGCAAATGTCTGAGTTGAAGGACCTCAGGTAGTAGTGTGCAGCCTGACCTGCTGAAGGTCGGAGTTCGCGAGGTACTCGTTTCCAAGACCTCGCAAACCTGATGTTGAAGTCCGACACCTCCTCTTGGGGGTGTCGTTGTATACTTTGAAATTGATGCAGCAAAGAAGAGGGATCAGCAGACTCGTTGCATCCTTTCACGAGCCTGCCGGCCAGCTGACGCCACCCCGTGATAGATCCCTCTGGCAGTGATCTCCACCAGTAGAGAAGCTTTCCCCTTAGGGAAAGGGCCAGCAGACGGGTCTTCACACTTTCGTCTGTAATGGAATGCAGTGCAGCCAGGGCCAGAATGTCCTGGATGTGTTCGTACGCCGTCTTGCCGTAGCCATCATATGTAGGGATGGATTTTAAGGCAGCGGGGGCACAGCTTGCTGTCGGGCTAGGGCCAAGGGCCCCGTAGAGTCTACCGCCGGGAAGAGATCATCATCATTCTGCTGGGCAGCCATGTCTTCTTCTCCTCCGGTGGTGTACTCGGTGTCGGAACCGTCCGAGGATGTAGATTGCTCTTCAGCCTCGACCTCTTCGATTTCAGCCTCGGGTTCTTCTACGTGAGCTTGGTGATCAGCCAGCCTGACGCGCTCGCCTGGAGCGTCAATGTCAATTTCGTAAAAGTCAGGCGGGTTTCCCGGATTCCTTGCTCGCCACCTTCTTGTTTGCATGAAGGCGTTAGGACCGGTCTTTACGGACTCAGAGAATATTCAGGTACGTGCAGAGTCGCCAGGTGCTCTGATTTTTAACAGCAATGAAGCGAACACCCGTGCTTCGATTCTGTTTGGGGGTGGGAAACTACCATGTCCCACCGGGCGTGCCAGAGAAACTGTTGGTTACGAATCTGCCATGAGGAAAGGATTTGGTATAATGCGCCCAGATTCGCCCACCAGATTGAAAGGCCGGAAGGAAGGAATGCCTTCCGTGCCAATCTCCGGAGAAGGCCGGCTTCCTGTGGGTTTTTAGTGTTTTAAGCTAAGAGTGCAGGGAAAGAGATAAAAATGCGGAAAGAGAATCCAAATGTGATTGGAGTTGGGTGGGGGGAATAAGCAGCACGACAACGATCAATCACCACTACTAACAACATTCCTATACAAAACACACATTGAAACTACAACTATCATGCATCCTATGTATCCTCTATCTATGCATTCCAGGAATACTTAATCATCAAATACTGGAGTCCAGAGTTCAGTACAATAGTAAGCAATGAAATAAGAAACATGAGGCAGAAATGACAAGGAGAGGCAAGCATACAAAATGAAGACAGTAAGTGGAGCCAAGTATGTATCTTGTATTAGAGGCAAACGCACAGCTACAATGGTTCCCTAGCAAGATATTCCCCTTCCACCCCTTACAATGAAAATGTGGTGGCTATTTATAGCCCAAGTTCCCCCGATTACAATCACGGGCACAAAGTCCCAGACAAGACATTAGCTGACAAAAGCGGCAGAAGAGCTGCCGATGTCGACTCTCGTCGACGAGGACCGCACTGCAAGCATGGTCTCCCTGAAAGCTGTACAGCTACGTGGCAGTGCGTGCGGTCAAACCTCTGGTCAGCAGGAATGCGGGTAGCTGCGGTAGATGAAACTTCACATCAGCTTAAATGGGGGCAGCTGGCGTAGGTAGTGCAGCCCATGCTTGTCCTTTATCCCGTCACATCTCGGCTCGAATCCCGAGGTTGGACACTTGTCGGATGCTGATGAGTGACACATGGCTGCCTTGAAAGGCAGTTTATCCAACTTCGCCCAGGTTTAGAGCGCTGTCGGGTTGCGCAGGTGGAAAACAGCGCAGTTGGGGAGGCCTCCGTGCCTTAGTCAATTTCTGGGTTTACTTGCCCAACTGCGCACCGGTCAGAGGGCGCAGCCCGACTTCGCTGCGAAGTCGGGTTGCGCACCGGTACTTTGCTGTCTTTACCGCCGTTCGGACTGCGCACCAAAAGGGGGGCGCACCCCGACTTCGCTGCGAAGTCGGGTTGCGCCCCAGCACTTAGCTGATTTTCTGCACACTGCTTTCCCAAGTGCGCCCAGGAAGAAGGGCGCACCCCGACTTCGCTGCGAAGTCGGGTTGCGCCCCCATACTTAGTCAAATTTTGCTCTGTTTCGGCCTGCCTTCGCACTTCGCATTCCCTATTGCGCACTGATCTGAGGGCGCACCCCGACTTCGCTGCGAAGTCGGGTTGCGCCCGACACTTAGAAATTTTCAGGGGACACTTGCTCGGTTTTGGGAACTTGACCGGGGGAAGTACAAGGGAGAAGAGGGAGGAAATGAAACTGCAAAGAAGAGGGAGAAAGGGAGAAGATGGAGAAAGGGAAGAAAAAGGAGGGAAGGAAGAGCAGTACACTTAGAAATTTTAGAAAACATGGCACCCCGTGCAAAATGTGGCAACAGATCCATGGCAAGAACCCATTTAGGATCACCAAGTGTGCACTATGCCTCAGTTTGACACTTGTCTTCTACCACTTGTTATATGTCTTCAGTTTGAGTTGAAGTGCATGACACTTGGAGTAGATATTATGACACTTGTCATATCTCCCTCATAGGCCTCATGCCTATATATTGTAATCTTTTTGTAAATACAATTGTGCCTTTTGTTCAGTCCCAACATTGTTTACAGCACAACAATACCAAAACTGGTTGTAGAGGCACTGATTGCCAAAGACAAAACAAGGACTTGTCAGAAACGAATGAGGTGAGGCGAACACCTTTCTCCGTTCCATGGCTCTGATACCATAAAAGAATTAAACATAGGCTGCACTATTTGCATTTTTGAGCACAAATTTATAGTGATTTAGATTTTGGTAACCAGTTTGTGCCGATAAGAACAAATCATAACAATCCTAACAAGTTACCTTAACAAACTAACCGATTGTAACAAACACAATTCTATCAAGTTATCATAACAAATTAACCAATTGTAACAAACACAATCCTAACAAGTTACCTTAACAAATTAACCAGCTGTACCAAACAAGACAAGCATAGATATATGTAGCTTATCTTCTTTCAAACAAACTTCATTCCAACATTTGGAGTTTGTTTGTGTTGTCACCAGTGCCCATTGGTATGGAACTTGTTCTTGAAGCTACATCACCAAGTTCATGCGATTACAAGTTAAGATGCTCTCCATAACTATTACAACTTCTTGAAGCTACATCACCAGGTTCACACTGTTACAACTTGGGAAGCATCTGTATGGAACTTGGTTGTAGAGCATCCCAACTTGAAGAATTTTGCCCACGATCACTTCTTTGTGAGTAGCAATTGCACCCTCAACCCGCAACTTCCATGCAATGAAAACTTTGACGCTTCATTTGAAGGCATGGTGTTGATGTTAAAATATTGAACAATGTATTTTTTCAAATTTCATTATCTAGATTCCTCTCATCTAACAAGTTTATGTGACTGGCTAGGCAACCCTTACATATGTACATAGTTTGGGGCCCAAAAATCATCCATTCTAGAAGTTACTTTTCCTCAGGTGTTGGTCATATGTGTGCAACGTGTTCGCTAGGTGCTTCTTAAAGGCATCTTGGTCAAAAGTTAGAATCTAAAAAATATAATGAACCAAAGTGTTCTTGAAGGCTTTCTTCAGTTCATGGTCGTCATCATGCGACTCCCACCAATATTTGTGCCAATCACTGAAAGGAAAAATCCAGCTGATTTTTTCATAGCTAAACTTTGGCATGTCGCCTCTGGCTTGACAAAGTGGGTACCTTGCCATGTCCTTGGTTTGGGTGTTTGGTTGAGGGCCCATATCCACAAGTACAAGTTATGAGCTCAATTACTTGGTGGGGGTGATATATCTGTAGAAATGAAATTTAACATACTCAAACACAATTCCATTTATACTTAAATAAATCTGCAGATCTGCAACCATTTAGCAATAACAATACACAGAAAACAGTAATAGCAACAATAGCAGATAAATAAATATGAGCAGTTTTATATTAACAATGGCATGTATAGTTACAGCATTACAGTCTACAAACCCTATGCAGAATTCTCTTCATGACTGCATCATGCCCTACACACATACACACCAACCTTCTACCTTATGCATCAACATTATCCTTGAATGAAATGAGGGGAGGGACTTATTTATACAACTAAGAATTAGTTGCACCCTCTAACTGTTGGTCATCAGATCCGCCTAGGTAAGGATTTTGAGTAAATGAATGCGAGTATGCGCCCTAGACCTGGACCAACATTGAAAGGCCGAGGGGAAGAGATGCCCCTCGTGCCAATCTCCGGAGAAAGGCCGGCTCCTATGCTAAACTACTTGGGTGTTTGTAGACAAGAGTGCAGGAAAGAGATAAAAGGAGTTAGGGTTAGAGAAATAAATAAAAAGGGTTAAGGGAGAGAGATTGATGATTTGAGGTGGGAGAGAACAGGAAGCAGGATCGCTAACAGACAATTTGAATAGCAGCAAAGAACACGAAGAGTAAAACGAAAGAAACATAGTATTAACCCTCCTATGTATCCTTCCGAACGAGTTTCAGGACACTGTCCCCGATCGCACCCCGGACGTAGAGTTCAGCATCTCAGTTTACAAACGAGGAGAGATAGAAGAATCAAGCAAGGCAGGCAGCATAAAAGAAAGTCAACACAACACTTTTCTACTCCTATGTATCCTTTCGAACGAGTTTCAGGACATTGTCCCCGATCGCACATCGGACGCAGAGTTCAGCATCCAACATACAAACAAAGAGATATAGAAGAATCAAGCGCAGAAGGCAGCATAAAAGAGAAGAATTAAGCTCAAAGTCTCTTAGTATTAATCGCAGGACATCAAGTTACAGCAGCTTTCTAGCAGATAGTTCCCCCCCTTTTCATTACAATATCTGCGTTTTTATAGAGGACCGCGGCCTCTGAATCATAATTACATAGCGAAGAAGAGTACGCCCTCGAGCCCTGAGAATCGGCTCCCCGAGGCTCTCGTGACCGAGCTTTCAAATCTATTACCAAAATTGGCTATTGCTACCGGGTCAACCATGGAAAGGTGCATTGATGAGCCGTCTAGACGTCCTTGGTCTTCGGGTGCGTTGCTCGAGTGGCCGCCATGCTTGCCGGGCTCTCCATCATGGCTTGATATTTCGTTTCTGATTGCCAAAAATGAGTAGCGGGCTTGCTGGGCACGAAAAATCGCATTTATGAGGCACTTGATCGCCTCGGGAAAATACCCGGCTTGGAAAACGCGCCTGTGAAGTGCTTCGCTAAGTCTTCATCCACCGCTTCGCTTCGCAATGGTTCTGGGCCGAAGCAAAAACTCCTCTTTGATATGTACTTCGCAGGATTGCGCTTCGCAAAATTGCTTCGGGGGCGGGGAGCACCGAACCTCTTTGCTTTCGCCACTTTGTCGTCAAAATTGCTTTGCCGATGCCTTGGAGAAAAGCTTCGCTGCGATCCTCTTCCAAAACTGTGGTTCGAGAAGATTTCGGCCGAAGCAATTGTCTTCAAAAATGCCGCATCCCTTTACTTCGGATAGAAGTACTTCGCAGGAAATTAGCCGAAGCAAATGCTTCGCAATGTGTTCTTGCCGAAGTAAAGATGGTTCGCTGATGGAGGGGCCCGAAATGAGTACTTCGGCAACTTTCTGGCGAAGTACTTTTAATGTTCTTTGAGTTCTGCTTCGCTGATTTTCTGGCCGAAGTGACTGATGGAAATACTTCGGATGCGAAGTAGTTTCTTTGCCTTCTCTTTTGTATTTCTCTTCGGTGATACTACTTCGCAAAAAACTATACCCGAAGCGGTGTTGAAAATGCTTCGGGTGCGAAGCTCTCTTTTCTTTTGAATGCCGCTTCGCTCATCTTTTGTCCGAAGTAGCTACTGGAAATGCTTCGGGCGCCTAGTAGTTTCTCTATCTTTTCCTTGTATCTTCCTTTGGCGAAACCTCTTCGCAAAACTTTTACCCGAAGTAGCGCTGGAAATGCTTCGGGTGCGAAGCTCTTTTCATTTTTCTTTGGCGAAGCTCTTTTTTTCTAGTTTGTTTGGCAGCGAAGTTCTTTTTCTTCCATTTTATATACAAAGGGGTGGCATTGGGAGCCAAAATTGCTGCAACTTTCAAAATAAAAACAACAAAGCAAAAAAAAAAACTTTACACAATACTGTACAAAATTGTTTCCTTTTCTACCCCTTAAGAAATGTGACAAAATTGTCAACACTAACTACCTGACACCTCATCCTTACCCTAAACTACATTTAAATTGCATTTACATGACATTTCCCACTACAGGACAAACTAACTTATAACTTATGACTTTACCGATATACATGACTTAACCTTACATTATTACATACAATATTACATTGCCAATTTATAACATTATTAAATATATGTATGTACATTTTGTCAAACACTTTGCATACAATTAAAAAAATTAAACAAAATACCAAAACTTACTAAATGCAAACATATCAAGTTTCCTGCCTACATCTATCCCCTCCTCTAAATTGGTTGGTATCCTTGACGACGACACATGAACTGAACACTGGGAATATAAGTACTGAACAACCTAACGGAATCTCTTGTCGCGCTCTTGCTTTCTACTATTCCATACATCTTTTGCAGTTGACATCACTTCAAACTGGTTGCAACACCTTGTTCCCCAATTGTGCACTCCACTTGTTGCTTCACTTTTTGTAATCAGCCATATCATCAGCTTGATCAACATAACCAATATAGTCAACATGATGAATATGACCTTCATGACCAACATGATCAACATCAACATCGCCAACATAATGACAGGCAATGCCCTTTGCCACCTATGTTGGGGAGGGACAGCGCCCCTTCTTGGGCCAAGGCGTAGCCTGAACTAAATTTTTCTCCTCGTCAGCATTTTAGGAGCCTTCACTCAACCCTCTTAAAAATCTTCCCCTTAGCTCCAATTCACTCTTGTACTCTAGATGACAACTTGTCGACCTCTGACAAACATCCCTCTCAATGGCGATGCTTCTGATGGATTATTTTCAAACAATAACTTTTTTGATGGTAGCTCAGACAATAGCTCCTCTGACGTCAACTCCTTTGATTGTAGCTCCTCTGATGGCAACGTCTCAAATGGCAGCTCCCTTGATGGCAACATCTAAGACGACAACTCCTTTGACGACAACGTCTCAGACACAACTCCTCTGATGCCAGCTTCCTTGACGACAACGTGTCAGACGCAGCTCCTTTGATGAGAACTCTCCTAATGACGTCTTAGATGACAACTCTTGTGAAGACAACTCCCCTGACATTACCTCCTCTAACGACAACTCCTCTGAGGGCAACGTCTTAGATGGAAGCTCCTTTGACGACAACTCAGATGACAGCTCCTGAGACAACAACTCCTTTGATGACAACTTCTCAAATGGTAGCTCCTCAAATGACAGCACTTCTGATGGCAACACCTCAAACTGCAGCACTTCTGACGACAACACCTTTGACGACAACATCTTAGAAAACAGTACCTATGACGGCAATGCCTTAGACAACTATACCTCCGATAGTAGCACCTCTGACGACAGTACATTTGATGGCAACACCTCAGATGACAACACCTCAGACGATAGTACCTTAGATGACAACACTTCTGACGACACTTGCTCCTCCGTTGTATGATTGCGGTCTTTGGCCATCCTAGCCTCATCCATCTGATCATTCTCCTGACGACATCCTATTGTCTGGCCTTCTTCCTAAAAGTACCCTACTGTTGGGTTTCCTTGCTGGCTGCACTCTACCATTTGGTGATTGTTGCCACATTTTACTAAGGGGTAAAATTTTGAGGATTGCTGCATTTTTTATGACCAAATCCTCTCCTCTCCTCCTTCCCGAGCAGTCAGTCCAATCAGTCCCCGACGTCACACTCTGAAGCATGTCTCAGGTGAGAAAGCACGGTGCACTCCGGCGAGGTCCAAGGGGAGAAAACTTGATAAAAAATGGCTGAGGCATGAAGCCCAAGTTTCCCGGGAGTCGCTCCATTTCCGAGCGACTCCCGGGATCGCTCACATCTCGCAGCGAATGTCGTCCAGGAGCGAGGGCCAACGAGTGAAACGTCGGCCAAAAAGTCAACGTCGGCCAAAAAGTCAATGTCGGCCGCGAATCCCGATGTCGGCCAGAATTCCAATGTCGGCCGCATGTCGGCCACGTGTCGGCCAAAATGCCTATGTCGGCCAAAACAGCTGCGAACTTCATCCGAGGGGCACAACTTGATAAAAATTGGCTAAGTCAAGGTTTTTCTCAGAATTCGCTCTCAAGGGCAGCGATTCCCGAGAGTCGCTCCAGCTTCCTGCGACTAGCGAGCAAGGATGAAGGCTGCCCAAGGTTCGCTCAGCAAACAGCGGCAAAAGGTGCTTAAAATTTTTCTAAGGCATTGAGCCCGAAGTTCGCTCCACTTTGAGCGACTCCCGGGAGTCGCAGCTACTTCCCGGCGACCTCCGTAATCGCCCTGCCTGCCCGCGAATCGCCAGCCAAATGGAGAAGTCAAAACAGCAAGGCAGGGCAGCTCCTCCCGGGATTCGCGACAGTTTTGGGCGATTCTCGGGATCGCTCCTCCGTTGAGCGACTGACCGACAACCCCGCACGTCTGAAGATTGCAAAGTATAGAGGCTGCCCAAGGTTCGCTCCTCCGCCCTGCGACTCCCAGCTTCGCACGAACACTGCAGCGAACAACAGACTAAAGCTGAAGGCGGGAAATTTCTTGGAATTTGTGCCAGTCTCGGTAAAGCTGCAGGCAGATTTAAAGAAGCAGGGTAGGTGGGCATTAAGGCGCATCCGCAGAACACGAGTTCCAGTCTCCAGCCCATCCCATCAGTACAGCCATGTCAGGTCCCGGAAAAACTCCAAAGGGCAAGCTGCACCGGCCGCATTGATGAGACATACTCTCCCAGCTGCAGAAATAGTTCGGAGCCGCTCTAAACACGGGTGAGCCGTATTCCAGGTACACTGTCATCTGACAGGGGTCAAATCTCAGCTACCCTTAGGGTTTGAGCATTAATGTAATGGGGGGAAAATCTTTCTATAAAAGCCGCTGAGCGCATTGTAATCGGGGGGAACTTTTGCTGGAAAACTGCTATGCTTTGATTTTTGAAATCAATATTAAGAACTTTGGACTGCATTCCTCTCTTGTATGCTGCCTTCTGCGATTATTTCTGCTATTCTGTTTCTTTAATTGCATACAGTAATTCTGCATCCTGGATTTAAGTGTGTGATTGAGGACAGACCTCTGGAATTCTCCTGGAGGATACATAGGGGAGGAAACATAGTGTTAGTTTCTTTGTATGCTGCCTTTGGTCGGTATTTCTGCTAAATTCATTTATTTTTCTGATTGCTGTAATTCTGCTATCTAGATTTAGGCATCGGAGGATAAGTGAATCCTGGAATTCTTCCAAAGGATACATAGGGAAACGAGTACTGTGTTCATTTATGATTTAATTCTTGTATTGATTGCTGCTACTTCAAAGTATGAGTTAGTGATCGTGCTGCCGGTTCTTCCCCTTTAAATCAGTTGCATTTACATCTCTTTCTGCAAATATTTTAATCTCTTTCCAGTTCCCTTAGCTTTTTTAATCTCTTTCCAGTTCCCTTAGCTTTTTCCCAATCTCTTTCCTGTTCCCTTATCTTAAACCCCAGTTAGAATAGTATAGGAGCCGGCCTTCTCCGGAGATTGGCACGGAAAGCATCTCTTCCTTTCGGCCTTTCAATGTTGGTCCGGGTCAAAGCAAATCCTTTCCAGGTGGCGGATCTGTGTCCAAAAGTGACCTTGCTGACTGCACTTTGCCAACTGACCAACCTCCTGATGACACTCTGCAACTCCTTCCTATGGAGTTTCAATGACTTGCAGTATTTCTACTTCTTCAATTTGAATCAAGCTCATCAAGTTCACCACCTCAAGTAGGTTCACTTCTCAAATGCAATTTGCTTCACCACCTATGCTTCCTATCAAGGGCTGTAACTCTTCTTCGACTTTTCAAACTCTAGATGAATCATTGGTTCTTTTCTCGTTGCAGCACTTTGACAATCATGTGCAAAGTGCCCCCACAAATGGCATCGCCAACATTGTACAATGGGTCTATCCTCAGAATCATACTGAATTCTTCATCTGCGAGTTCTTCGACGGTTGTCACAAACTGCTGCATATCCCTTACACACCCTGGCCTGGGCGACGGGTTTCATACCAAAAGTGGGACCGGTGAAAAGAACCCCCAAGTACACATAAGAGGTGGTGATCTTGACCTCCCGACCTTGGAAAGAGAAGTGGAGATGAGATAGAGCCTCTTTGGTAGTATTGAATACCATAACCTTGGTCTTAGAAAGATTCATCGTCAACTGTCTTGAGTCACAAAAAGCGGCAAGCTTGTCCAGATGGCACTGAAGCCCCTTAGGGGAAGAGGCCAAAAGAACAACATCAGCAAAGAGGAGAACAGAAATCAGCACATAGTGAAGAAGGCAACCATCCTCTGCGTGAGTGTTTTCCTTTATAAAAGTCTCAAGCTCGTTGATGAAGATCCCAAAAAGTGTCGGGAAAAGGGGGCACCCCTGTTTCACTCCTATGGTGCTAAGAATACCGTCTGAAAGGAAACCTAGCACACATCTTTCTGCTTTAAAATCTTGCTGAAAGGAAACATAGCACACATCTGCATGAGGCACGACAGTGGCAGATCAGAGACAAATCTGGATGGAGCAGACAGAAGTGAAAACCTTCAGTACTGGTCTTGAATATAGGAATGAATTTATGCAGGAACAAAATTTGAACTGAGCTGAGCTCTGGCTCAGCAGCTTTTGCAGGTTGATTGGGAGTGGCCATCCCTTCCAAAGAAATCTCTGTTTTCATAATTTTGCTATGCTCTTTGTCTGCATTCATGTGGGAACACAAAGCAGGAGGACAGATTTGATGTGCCAGTTCCAGATCAGGCCTGAGATGAGCAAGTAAAGCCCTTAAAAATTGTATGCAACGACAGGTTTGGTGGTGTCTTCAGGGCTGCATTTGCAGGGAAATGAGCTTCTGTAGCAAGTGCAGGACGGAATCTGATCCAAGTTCACTAAAGAGATGCACCTCAGACATGGATTTAATTTGTCAACGATTGTCTTTAAGCACAGACACAGGGAAGAACCTTACAATATGCTAGGGATAGCATCTGACCTTGTGCGCTTTGGTCTGGTGATTATTTGTTGTTTTTTGCAACTTTCTAGAAAATTGCTTAGAAAACATATGTTTTTTTGTTTCTTTTATTTGGTTTTTCAAAGATTGTTCTGTTTACAACATATTATTACATTGTTGTCATGAAAAATATGGATGGACTATTTATTTTTATATTTCTTGCTAATACTCTGCTACTTTTGGTAGCATCATAGTACTCTGCTTAAGATTTACTTATGTGCTGTTCTGAGCAATCTACTTGATGTAATTCTGTTACAAATGTTTTGTTTCCATCCCATGTTGATGTGACAGAATTATGTGAATTGCAATAATTATCTAGAGTATATCAATAGCATTATATCACTAGTATTTATTAATTTCAGACAATTGACAATTTCTAGATTTTATTTATTTATTTATTTTAAAATTATTTCTTTTAAATTGGTTATATGGGATTGAAATGGACACCACCAATATTACATCATATGACCATATAGTAGTATTACAACAATTTGACTATTATGCATGTATCCTTGGCAAGATGTGAACTTAGGTCTCCTCGAAAGTCAAGTAATCTGACTGGTTGAGCTAATGCCATTTGATGACAATTTCTACATTTTATTCTAGGCCTTACGTAGATTTTGAACTTAGGAATATTAATTATTTTTTGTTGTCTGCTATATTGTTTTAGTTGAAATATGGATTGTTTTCTCTTCTTGTGGATTTATGTCATGGTCTCAACAAAGGAGAGAATATGCTTGAGCATGCTATTGTAAACTTATGGTCGCTGTTATCTTTATAGTTTGTTATCTTATAATTTCTCTTGTTGTTGCAGTTGTGAATTTGCCATCTTCAAGTCATCGTTGGTCTGTCTCAAACACCACGGTTGCTTCAATTGATCCTACAATGGGCATAGTAGATGCACAAATGATGGGAACTACAAGCATTCTTGTTGAAGACTTGAGAGTTTCCGGTCACCAACAAACTTCATCAATGCATGTAGTTATGCCCAGTGAACTTCGTTTGTACTTATCGACATTTGCTGGTCATGGAGGTGTTCATCAGGGGGAAAAGCTTATATCCTCTAAAACACCATGGTATCTTATGGTAGGCCGGGAATATGTTGTTCATCTTAGAGCATTTTTGTGGAAGTCTGGTGCTCAACCATTATACCTGCTTGAGGTTTGTTTATAAAATCTCAGCCTTTTTAAGCTGTTCCTTGTCTGAACTGTTGTTGCTTTGGTTATGTTTTGAAGCGATTTTAAGTTGCCTTTCCATAGATCAGATTGACATCATATCTTCTATTCTGTTTACTTGGGATTAGCCTAATTGCAATATTGTTGTTATTGTTAAGAAGAAAGGCTTTTAGAATAGCTTCCGTTTCAGGGTAAGCTTATTAATTGGTTAATGAATTTTGCATGCTTTGTCCTTGATTTGATTACTGTTGAAGCTGTTTTAGTTGTTCTCAACTAAATGCAAAGCGTAACCTACATAGTTTATTTTCCTTCTCAAAAATAATTTTGAATAGCTTTCATTTTTGGTGGTAAAATTTCTTCTTTTAACTTTGTGTGCATTTGTGAGCTATCAAGTCAGTATTTACTATTGCTTATTATTTGGTTGTAAAATGCACAATTTTGTATTGCTTTCTCTACTGCTATTATTATTCTCAGCTTTTTAAAATTTCTTTTATTGATTGATTGTTTTTAGAAGTGGCAATGTTTAAGATTGGACTAATTGGTTGCAACTTCTTTGCACGCAATATTGTCATGACTTACAAAGGTTATGCCATACTCATAGTGAGAAGTTAGATTTTTACTTTGCATACGATATCAATAATAGAAAAAAACCACAATGTTGAATTATAGCTACAGGCTAGCTGTAAATTTTTGTTGTATTGCAATTTTGTAATTGGATAGATGCTTGTAGACAGCAGTTCTAAGAAGAAATGAAGTGTTTGTTAAAATGTCTACACATCCAAATATTGTACATTGTTTTTACATACATATGGCATGCAAAATAGTCAAAGTGGTCAAATGTAATGTCATTAAGGTAATTAGCAATGTTAATGCAATGAAATCAAATGTATGTAATCAGCCGTCATTGCAAGTGGTTAACTATTTTGTTAATTACATTGTTTTTTTTTTTGACTTTACATGGTGGAATTGGTAGCCGCCATGAATCCGGGCAGGCTACAGTATTCTGCATTGTTCGCCCTGGGAGCCGCCACAGTATTCTGCGTTGTCACCTCGAAATCCGCCACACAGATCTCCGCGCAGTCCGCCCCTATAACCACCATGCCACAATCATTTTAAATCTTTTACGCCACAGAAAGCACCAGGAAAGGGACATGCATTCAGTCCGACGAGGCCCGAGAATTGAAACTTGGACTTCCCCCCCTTACGGGGTTTGGGGGAACCAATTGGTCGACACCTCAGACCTAGTTAATCACATTGTTAAGGCTGAAATGAGAAAGTAGTTTTGGTAGTTGAGGCCTGGTTGGTTACAATAACTACTAGAGCCACACTATATATAGACCCACCCCCCTTTAATTTGTTAGTCATCCAGATCCATATCCATTGCATAAGGATAGCAGCCATTGTAAGGGAAGTCAGACTGATAATGCTGTACATGATATTTCTACAGTCATATAACTGGGATGTACTTGTCTTCATGATAATGCGAGAACATCATTTTGTGCCAACTCTATGTCAATGAATGCTTGTATTGTGTTAGATTCTACGTTGTGTTACAATGTTGCAGGTAGGAGTGCTGAGACGAAACACAGTGGTCTAGCGGTTGTAGGGACAACTTTGTCTAACTGACCAAGGCAGCTGACATAGACTTGCCGTCGCAGACAAGCTGTCACACTTGGAGCCGACATTGACAAGTCTTCACACTTGCCGTCATACCAAAGAGCTGACATGCAACTAGCCATCGCAACTGTTGCCGACCTAGACAATGCCATCATGTTGTCTTGTTGGAGTGCTAACATCCGTCTTGTCGTCATGTCGTACCGACATGCTGTCATAGGCCATCCGACATTGTCAGCTATCGTCAGGACTAGTTTTGTCTTGGAGGAAGCCGTCAAGAATTTTCCGTCTAAGTGACATCCGCATAAGAAGTATCAAGACAACATTGTCATGTTCCTTAGCATGTATTGTCAATTCCCCTCCCACTAAACTATCATTCCCTCATCTCGAGAAGTCCTCAACGTTGTCTACATTTGGCGCCGTTGTCTACATTTTGCGCCGTTGTCTAGAATGCTGCAATGGAGGCCGGGATTCTGAATACCGACATGAAGTAGACCGGAATGCTTTGAAGAACCGTCGACAGGAGGGTGGCTCGACCAACCTGTGAGAGGAGGTGTCCTTTCCAGGGGGCCAGCTTCCTATGGATCCGATCAATCATCCCGCTCCAAAGGGTCTTGGAGGAAGCTCCTGTAAACAGGGGGGAGCCCGAGGTAAGAGGAGGGGAGGGAATCAGGGGTACATCCAAGAATCCGCCCGATTCTGATTTGCCTAGCCGGGGGGTATGGATAAAGAAAATTTTACTTTTTCGGAGGTTGATTTTTTGCCCGGCCGCCTCCTCATACAGGGTCAAGATGTGCTTGATGGTCTTGGCTTGAGGGATCGAAGCTGAAGTAGCAAGGATGGTGTCGTCCACGAACTGCTGATGGGCCACAGGGGGTAGGCCCGGCGCAGGCCTGATGCCCAAGATAAGTCCACGGGAGACCGCACTCGAAATGGTGCATCCCAGGGCCTCAGCCAGGATGATGAAGAGGATCAGGGACAGGGGGTCGCCTTGGCGAAGGCATCTGGAACTGGGGAAGAACCCGACGGGGGATTCGTTAATGAGGATAGAGAACCAAGGGGAGGACACACAGTTGCTGATGAGACTGACCCAGGAGGGGTGGAACCCGAACTTAAGAAGGACCTTGGAAAGGAAATCCCAGTCAAATCTGTCGAATGCCTTGTTCATATCTAGCTTGAACAGAAAGGAGGCCTTTTTGGATAGGAGGTCCAAGTGGATGGCCTCGTGCATGATGATAACTCCGTCTGTGATAAGTCTGCCTTTGACCGAGCTCCCTTGGCAGGGGGCAATGATCAGGGGAAGGATATCCTTAAGGTGAGAGGCCATGGATTTGGTCAGGATTTTGTATAAGACATTGCACAAGCTGATGGGACGAAAATCAGAGAGGGATCTGGCTGCCTGAGACTTGGGGATCAGAGCAATGAAGGTGGAGTTTATACCTCCGGGGATGGAGCTGGCGGACTGGAGGTCCCGGATGGCTGCGCACACTTCTTGGCCAACAAGGTCCCAAAAGGATTGGAAGAACCAGGGGGGAAACCCGTCCAGGCCCGGGGCCGCCTCCGCCTTCATGGAAAACATAGCAGTATGGATTTCGGAGTCAGACAGGGGCTGCAGGAGCATCTCGTTCGCCAGGGCCGAGACGGAAGTTGGGATATGCTCCAGTAGGGAGTCTGTCGCTTCTGGGGACATCTGGGTATTGTCGCCAAGGAGCTCCTAGAAGAAGTTGATGGCTTCAGTCCGAATGGCTTCTTCGTCCTTGATTATTCTGCCATCGCTGCCCACCAACTCGAAAATTCTGTTAGAGCCCCTATTTTTGAGGGTCGACGTGTGAAAAAACTTGGTATTAGCATCACCATCTTGGAGCCATAGAGCTCTCGAATTCTGCCTCCAGAATGTTTCTTCCCTGGCCAGGATGTTGTGGTACTCGCTGAGGGCTGAACATTCCTCTTCCCTAATTCCCGGATCTTGGGAGCCTTCCTGGAACCTGAGCTCAAGGTCTTCGAGCTTTTTCTTGATTGCTGCTTTATTTTCGAAGATGTTGCCAAACACCTCTCTGTTCCATACCTTGAGATGTTCTTTGAGACGTCTCAGTTTGTGGTAGACTTGCTCGGCAGGGCACCCAAGGACTGGGGGAGCCCACCAGCAACCAACCTGGGCCCTGAAGTTGGGGTGGTGCAGCCACATGGACTCGAACCGGAAGGGCCGCTTGAGGAAAGAGCGATGGTCGGTTTCGAGGAGGGGGTTGTGGTCAGACCCAATTTTGGGGAGAGCCAACAAGGTTGCGTCGACAAACAGGGGAATGGCTTCCTTAGAAAGGAACACTCTGTCCAGCCTGAACTAGATATGGCTTTCTCCTGCTCTTCTATTTGACCAGGTGAACCTGGCTCCTTTTAGGTTGACGTCCATGAGCTCATTGAGGTCGGTGAAGGCTCCAAAGTCTTCCATGCTTTTGGACGGATCCACTGAGCCCCCGCTTTTGTCAGAAAGGAAAAGGGGGCTGTTGAAGTCCCTTGCTAGGATCTAGGGAAGAGGGGCAAAGGCTTCCCTCATCGAGCTGATTTCCTTCCATAAGGCAACTTTCTCAACCGGGCTGTTGGGAGCGTAGACGTTAGACAAGATCCACGACCGCCTCGACTTCACACAATGGACCAGAATGTTGATTATTCTGGGGGAAGATGAAATGAGTCTCCCCTCAAAAGACCGGAAATCCCACATGCACAGCAGTCCTCCGGCTGTGCCAGCCATAGGGGTAGACAGTGACTCGCAATTGCGCCAAGTAGCTTGGGCGACCCTCTGAGCGGCCGCTTCATCTATTTTGGTCTCCTGGAGGAGGAAGGACGGGCGGTGATCCTTGCGGAGTTGGCCGAGGATCCTTTTTTTGGGGGCACCATTAAGCCCCCTAACATACCAGGTGATGAGCTTCATTTGACACCCTTGGGGGGTCGCTTGCCCCCCTTCCCGAGCTGAACGGGGGGTTTGGATCGAAGGGCGTCTGCTTTGGGAAAGCTCGTGGCGATGTCCGAGAGGGCTGCCTGAGAGCCATTGGCTATGTCTTCTTCAGTGATCTTCGATCGCTGATCGCCCAGGGTGGGGCAACCTCTCTTGAGTTTGCTGCCAAAGTCTGTGGCAAACGTCCTACTTCGGGTCATCTTGGGGCTGATTTCATCTAGCCCGGACAGTGAGCTGCCCTCAACCTCATCGTCGGACCTCTCGGAGCTGCACTCTGATGGGGGGAGGCCGGCAGGGACCGCTGGGAGGGGCAGGAGGGGGTCGAAAGGGGGATAGCGAGGAGGGGGAGGAGAAGGAAACTCTGGCATCCAGAGGGGAGGAATGGAAGGCTGGAGCCGGCGGGGGAGAGAGCCCGAGCGGCTTGTAGGGCTAAGAGGGGGCACAATCGAGGGCCTGCGGGGAGGGGGAGGGGGAGGGATCCGCACCGGGCGAGGGGGGGAGCCTGGGATCGGGGCCTCGGGAGGGCAACCATGGAGAGGTTCGGGGGAAGGGCGAGCCTGGGAAGGGCTATCCGTCAGGCAAGGGCCCGCCTGGGATTCCTTTGGGACAGAAGGGGGAGCCTCCTTGTTGTTCCAAGCCTGGGATCTTTGGCCGTCGCGGGGGGGTCCGCGGGAAGGGGCCCTACCTGGTTGGGAGGGGGGTTTAGCAGGGAGAGAGGCATCAACCTTCTTGGAGATGGGGCATTGGTAGGGAAGGTGCCCCTGAGTGCAGCAGAGAGGGCAAAAAGCAGGTTTGTTTTCGTAAATCAGGGTTTGGCACCAGAAGGACCCAGAGGAGATGCACACAGAAGAGGGGAGTTCGGATTCTAGATTTGCATTGACGCAAAATCTGGCATGGACCATGCGAGAGCCTGCCTTGGTAGCGGGATCGAAGGCCACCAGCTCACCGACCGATTGAGCAATGAGCCTTAGTACGTCTTCGTGCCACAAGTGAAAGGGAAGCTCGGGGAGCCGAACCCAGATCGGGGCGAAGTTGATACTTTGGGTGTTGGGATGGAAGTCAGCTCCATATCGCCTGAGGAAGAGGCTTTTGCGTCCCAGGAACCAGGGCCCACCAGACAGAATCTTTCAGCGTCATCATTGTTGTTTAGTTTGATAATCAAAAAGCCCTTGGTAAGGGCCACCAACTGAATATGTCCAGAAACTTTCCACTTGGAAGCCGCCCATCTGCGAATGGTTTCCATGTCCGATCGCCCTCCCAGGAACTTCCCAACTAGGGAGGCAGAGGATCCAAAGACAAAGGATGAGTAGACCTCTTGAATGGAAATGTGGGTGCCCTCGAGGGAAAGCCCTATGCCCGGGGCCCGAGGTCGGGCCCCGGCGCCGGCCCGGGATCTCGCCGGTAGGAGGGTTTGGGCCCTCCCGGGCAGAACCTCGCCCGGGATCCGGAGGCTTTTTCCCTAGGCCTGCAATTGCGTCGAGGCTGGGAGGAGGCCCTGGGCCCAAGATGTCGTCCCCGCCATGGCCGCCAGTCTGCTCAGCCTCTAAACCCTCCTCTGGTCTCGTCGAGGGCTTTGCGGGCCCGGGCTCGGGCCCTGACGCGCCCGAACCCGATCCCGATCGTGTGCCCGCCCTGGATCCTACGCCTGCGTCTGAACCTGCTCCCGCTCCCGCTCCCGTTTCTGCTCCAGCTCCCGCCATCAATCACCATTCATATTTGATATTATCAATACTATTAGCTTTTTGGTTTCCATATCCACAACTATTATTTGTTGTATATGATATTATTTACTCTTAGAGTCTTAGTTAAGGCTGGACATGGATGAATTCTAAGACTTTGGTTTTTAACTTTTTATTGTGTTGTTTCCCTATGAGTAGGAGAGGTATTAAAGTGGAGCGAAATTCCAACATAGGAATTTCCATGAGTGTATTCTCTCTTTTATTTTTATTTTTAATTTCCATGTTCCATGTGCTTAGATTGCATCCAAGTTTGAAAGGTGTGGCATATATTTGGCTTCCTCTATGAGTCTTTTTTTCCTTTTTCTTTGCATATATGGTTTCTTAAATTTTCTATTAGTCTTATGAAATTCTCTTTGAGTTATGAGTTATTAGCACATTCTTAGAAAGGGAGATTTACAAATTAGTGGCCACAAACTTAGGTATTTACTATTTATGTATCCATGTGCAGGATAATGGCAGGCACAGGAAAAGCAGATCTTATTTGGAGATATGGAGTAGAAGAGTCCATAGTCCATAGTGTGTTTCTAGACGACTTGGTGTATTCTCTCTTTAGGCACATGGTTGTTGGTGGGCCCTACTCCATCCTTCCTCTTTTCTTGATAGTGGGCACAAGGTAGATAATGTGATTGCTTTAGACTTCATCATTCTACCGGATAACACACTTTCTCTAGACAACACCTTGTCTCTAGATGGAACCCATCCTTTGGACGATACCGATCCTCAAGATGACAGTTGTTTCTTAGACAACACCCTCTTTTGGACAAAATCCTTCCTTTGATGACAATGTTTTTGAGATGCAATCTTTTTATTGCTTGTCATCATCTGTGCATGCATATGAGAGTAAGTTGCTAGTTTCACCATTGTCGTGATTGCGCTTCAATTATAATATAACTTTTTAAAGGTCCATGAGCATTGCCCATATTAGATAGACCCTAGAGCAAAAGGTTCGTAGTTTTTCCAAGGTGTGCAATACCTGCCTTGTAACCTCCATGTGAGAGTTGGAGTTAGGTTCCACTTGTATGTCTACATCATTGTCTACACAACTCTCTTTTGCGTTAGTTTATCATCCATCGTGGCTTGCTTCACCTCTTTGGAGCTTCCTTCCATTTGGAAATGTAGGATTGGTTCCCAAACAAAATAGACGTGAGACCTCTCCATTGCTTGATGTCTCACACGTTAGTCTTGTATTAGCCCACCAATTATTACATCACTTATTCTCAAGTTAGAACTACAAACAATCTTGTCCATTCACAATGTGTGCAAATATGAATCATATGCTTATAACTAGAGTACTAAGACTCATAATTGGCAAAGACTTGACAAAAGATTTTAGACTTGGACTCATTGACTTGACAAATACACAACACTTAAAATAGAGTGATGCAACCTTGGGCTTGTATGTGCACAAGGATACGTTCCTTGGGGGAGACAGATAGGGGGATGCCATGGGAACATTCCCTTATCATCCTATCGAAGAGAATGAGTAGGGAACTTCGCCATTGCATCCCCCCTTACCCCCATCTATGCAAGGATACGCAAAGGTCCAATAGGCATCCCCTTGAGGGTGAGAAGATGTCTAGTCATCCCTTGCATGGGTCCCATAGACCTTTCAATAATTTACTGTAACTCGCACAATTTCCAAAAATACAAATAAGATATTAGTGAGAATGGAAGTTTTTGATCCTATACATGTAAATGTCAGTTTGTCACATGTTGATCACTTTGAAAGCGGGGATGACAACTTTAATATTTGTTGTGGTGCAAACATAATAATAGAAATCCTACTTGTATAAGGTTATAGACGACCCTCTTTGGACAACGCCTTGTTTTTGGGGGTCACCTATCCTTTGGGGGACACCCATCCTCAAGATGACACTCATGTCTTAGACTATACACTCTTTTGGGAAAAATCCTTTCTTTGTTATTGTTTTGGGATGTATGATTCCTCCTATTTGTCTTCATATTTGCATCTATTTGAGGGTGAGTTTCTAGTTCCACCCGTTTAATGACTTCATTTGGACTATAGACAGAGAGACCTGTTGGATACGAATCTGCCATGAGGAAAGGATTTGTTGTTATTGCGCCCAGATTCGCCCACCAGATTGAAAGGCCGGAAGGAAGGAATGCCTTCCGTGCCAATCTCCGGAGAAGGCCGGCTTCCCTGTGGGGTTTTTAGTGTTAAGATAAGAGTGCAGGGAAAGAGATAAAAGTGCGGAAAGAGAATCCAAATGTGATTGGAGTTGGGTGGGGGGAATAAGCAAAGACGACAACGAATCAATCACCGCTACTAACAACATTCCTTTACAAAGCACACATTGAAACTACAGCTATCATTAATCCTATGTATCCTCTATCTATGCATTCCAGGAATACTTGATCATCAAATACCAGAGTCCAGAGTTCAGTACAACAGTAAGCAATGATACAAGAAACATGAGGCAGAAATGACAAGGAGAGGCAGCATACAAGATAAAAGACAGTAAGCAGAGCCAAGTATATGCTTGTATTAGAGGCAAACGCACAGCTACAATGGTTCCCTAGCAATATATTCCCCTTCCACCCCTTTACAATGAAAATGTGGTGGCTATTTATAGCCCCAAGTTCCCCCCGATTACATTCTCGGGCACAAAGTCCCAGACTAAACATTAGCTGACACAAGCGGCTGAGGAGCTGCTGATGCTCGACTCGTCGGGCAGGACTCGTACTTGCGGCATGGTCTCCCGAAAGATGTACAGCTGCGTGGCGGTGTGTTGGGTCAAACTTTTGGTCAGCAGGAATGCGGGTAGTTGTGGCGGATGGAACTTCTTATCAGCCTTAAATGATGGCAGCTGGCGTAGATAGTGCAGCCCATGCTTTGTCCTTTTCCCGGTCATGTCTCGGCTCGAATCCCGAGTTGGACACTTGTCGGATGCTGATGAATGACACGTGTCTGCCTTGAAAGGCAGTTTATCCAACTTCGCCCAGGATTAGAGCGCTGTCGGGTTGCGCAGGTGGAAAACAACGCAGTTGGGGAGGCCTCCGTGCCTTAGTCAATTTCTGGAGTTCGCTTTACCCGATCGCAGGACCGGTCAGAGAGGCGCACCCCGACTTCGCTGCGAAGTCGGGTTGCGCACCGGTACTTTGCTGTCTCTACCGCCGTTCGGACTGCGCACTGGAGAGGGGGCGCACCCCGACTTCGCTGCGAAGTCGGGTGAATTTTTTTTATTGCGCCCCAACACTTAGCTGATTTTCTGCCGCACTGCTTCCCTAGTGCGCCCAGGAAGAAGGGCGCACCCCGACTTCGCTGCGAAGTCGGGTTGCGCCCCGACACTTAGTCAAATTTTTCCTGTTCCTGTCACGCTGCGCACTTCGCGTTCCCTACTCGCGCTCCAACCGGAGGGCGCACTCCGACTTCGCTGCGAAGTCGGGGTGCGCCTTGACACTTAACCATTTTCAGGGAACACTTGCCGGAAACTTCGCTGGGGGAAGAAGAGGGGGAAGAGGGAGGAATAAGACCGCAAAGAAGAGGGAGAAAGGGAGAGATGAAGAAAGGGAAAAGAGAGGAGGGAAGGAAAAGAGCAGCTCACTTACAAAACTGAAAACATGGCACCCCGTGCCAAATGTGGCAACATTCCTGGCGGCTCGCGGGGTGTCGAGCTCGCCTCGACGCAAAGAACCATGCCTTCATCCATTGGGTGCAGAGGAACTTCCTTCCCCGCTTTCTGCTGCTCTGACCGCTTCATTCCGGGCAACCGTTCTTCTTCAGGATCACTTCCGGCAGTTGCAGTCTCTTCTTCTGAACCTGAATGTTCTCCACTGTCAGCCTCCCACTCGCTGATGCGTTGGTATGCAGCCTTGGCTTGGTCCCGCACTGTCGCTTGGAAGGGCGCGAGGTCGCTGATCTCTCTTAGTGCTGCGTGGAATGCAGCGACCACGTGCAGGTCGATGGTGTTATATCTTTTTCCCAACTCCTTTAGGGAGGAGTTGATTTTACAGTATTTCGACACCATCTGGGTGACCTGAGCTTCTTGAATTGGCTCTGTCCAGCTATCAATTTCTGTTGTATCTGTCTCGAAGGACAGCCAATTCTGCTTAACCCGCTCAAGGGTCAGAAACTCGCCATCTTTGACGTAGCTCGGGCACCCGTGCTCAGACAGAGTGTGAAAGGGGGCCAGGAGAATGTTCCTTTCATGTTCTAGGGCGTCCAGCGTCCTCCTGACCGTTCTAATCTTCTCTGTCTTATCAAAATAAATATGCAAGGTTACCCTTGCATCCGCCCACTCTGAGGCAAGTTGGGACATAGGGGCAAATTGGAGGCCTTTGCGCTCAAACTGCTCAAGTTTTATAGCCAGGTCTAGCCATTGCCTCGCCTGGTGTTCGGCCTCCTCTACCACAGGCTTTCCCTGGGCAGATACTTCTTCAATCCTGGACACGAAGTCCAGAACTGACAAGGACTTGACAAGGTTGGGCTTGCAACCTTGTAGCAGACTAGCCCGCATCTCCTTGGCCTTGCTCTTTGAAAAGACCGCCGCTTGTGATGCTTTCTCTGCAAGCTACGACTGCGCCTGTTTCAGCGAATCTTGAAGCTGCGAAACCTGCTCCAACGCAACTCTTTTCTCTTCTGACAGCAGCTCGGTTGTCTGTCTCTGTGCTGTGGCCTCCTGCTGAGAGGCGGCCAGCTGAGCCTTAAGCTCCTCTATCTCCTGTTGCGCTGATCCCAGCTGCGCGGTGGCCCTAGCTAGGTCCTCCTCAAGCTGCCTTGTGTTATTCTGCATCTGGAACAACGCTTCCTGGGTCTCAAGATGTTTGACGAGGAGATTGTCTGTCCTACGACGAATACCACGAATTTCGTATTCCTCGTTGATGTCGTCAAAGCTTTTCTCCTTCCTTTGAAGTTCGTAGTCTGCCTCGGTCATCTCCCGGAGAGGCTTCTTTACTTTCGGGATCAATTTCTCGGTTGTCAGCACTCTCCTGTCTAGGTCGAACTTTGTGCGTTTTACCGGGGCAGCTATCTCTTCGGCTCTTCTTCGTTTTACGCCCTGGAGAAAGGAGGCAGAACATCCTGAAGCGCTTACTGCCAAAGGCATGTCATCGACGCTCTATAGTTCGCCCATGAAGTCCAGATCCTCCAGCATTGGATTTTGCCGCGGCATTTTTCCCGCAAACAGTGACGCGGGAGGGATTACAAAAGGAGTGGCCGCTTTGAGGGCGACCGGGTCCTAGGGGAAACGGGCGGCTGAGTGGGTGGTGCTGGTAGGGTTTTGGACGGCTGGGGTGAGGAGCGCAGCGGCGAAGGAGCAGCTTCAACACTGGCTGTGGGGGAGGGTTCTAGGGTTTGGCTCAGTGACTGGAAGGCGTTGGGATCCTGAGCAAACTGGTCAAAAGAATGGGGGCTGCTGGGTGGTTGGGCTGTTTGGGAAGAAGAGGATGCAGCTACAGCTTGCCCTGATGATATGGGGAGTGGCGTTGCGGCAGGGCTGATGGAGACTGGGGGAAGCGGGGAAGTAGACGTACCTGCGGGCTCCGCCTGAGCCGCCGTTCGAGGAACGCCTTCAGCCCGGGTTTCAGCTTCTGCTTCGGGGCTGTCCAGTGAGACAACTTCTGGCGCAGCCTGCTTGGTCGGCGCTGTGGCTGTCTGCGGCACTAGTTCCTTAGGCCGTGTGGCCCTTTCACTTCTTCTCTTTTTCTCTTCTGGCGCAGCAGCTGGTTCGCGAGAAGGAGATGAGATTGGGGCGGCAGACAGCGATGTCCCCACGGTAAATTTGTACCGGGGTCTAGCTGGAAGAATGCCTGCCGCGACCGATTTGCTAACTGGCAGCGCGGGCGCTTTTTCCGCTTGGGAGACCACCTCAGGAGTTGACCTCCCTGAATTTTGCGCCTTTTCGGGCACTGTCTCAGAAGCTGCCGGCTGCATTGGGCCCACTTGACTACTTGCCGGAGTTGCGCTGGAAGTCGCCGGAGTTGACGGTTGCTGGGACGAAGACCTTCTTATATACCTTTTTCTTGCGCCTAGGGGAACGCAATTTCGAAATTCGAAGGGTTGCCACGTGTCAGCGTGCTGGTCATATAGGGCCGAAAATTCATCATCGACGGCCAGATTCCTCCGGTTGGATTTATCGTGCTGTGTGCGACACCTCATCTTCCAACACTCGATGACTTTGTCCTGTGGCCAGCTGAGCGGCGCCACCTTGGCTAGGAATCTTTTGAAACCCGCGGATTCCAACCGGTGATCCGGGTTCCGCTCTGGATCGTACGCTACCTCCTCGCAGTAGAATTCATGCCATGGAGGCCATGATTGCATCTGCTCGATATGCCACTCTAGGTCTGCGCCAGTTCTGTTTCTCCTTTCCTGCATGATCTCCGCTCGGGGGCAGATGTGCGTGAACTTGCCCCTGACCCCATCTGGGTCATATTTCCATCGCTGCGGCAGCATTATCAGGCCCATGTCAATGAGCTCCCGCTCGAGGTAGACGTGCTGCCCGATTTCATATACTTCAGTATTCGCCCAGGTGAAGGGATACTGAAAGATGTGGCCTTTCTTCTTGCCCTGGCCGAATTCTTCTTCAACGTAGTCCATCTGCCGCGCAATTTCCATCCCGAACTGGTGATCCGTGCAGAAGTAAGGCAGCAAGAACGACTTCCCTTTGAATCCGTAGATTCTCACTATGATGCCCTGAGTCAGCCGGAAGGTGTCCCCGTACTCTTTCTTCCACAGGTATTTTGTCATGACCTCCGGCGGGCGAGATGCCTTGCGGTTGAACAACCCCATGACCTGGCACAAAAATTTGAGATTAAACTCATAGAACGAGCCTTTTCTGTACAGAACGTCAGTCCATTCGTACACGGGCAGCGGCTCTCCTTTTTCGTTTGTTTTCTTCAAGTCAGGGACGTTCATCCGGTAGTGCATGTAATATAGGCACAGCCATGCGAGGAAGGAACAGAACCGGAAATCCGTTGACTGCTTCTGTTGCAGTCTGACCAGACTTGAGTGTATAGCGTACGCCAACCAGTCCGCCCAGTCGAAGAAAATTGGGCGCTTTCCACTCTTCTGCGCTGTAGAGTCATAAAATTCTCCGTGCAGGAGACATTCTGCCAGCGCCAGCTGGTACGGCCGTACTACTTTGTCAGAGTCGCAGCCCAGGACCCACGCCAGGATGACGTAAATGTATTTATTCTCAAATCTGTCCAGGGGTATGGGGCCAGTCGGCCACTGTCCGGGCGCCAGCGGAGTCTTCAACTCCGAGTCGAGGAATTCCCTCATCCTCTTCGTCTGCGTAAATCGCCCCGTCTGCTCATCTAGGTTTATTCTTCTGACAATTGCGCTGGGGTCGTACTGCAACCCTGGGGCGAACGCTGGCTGGACGCTTTCCCGGAAAAGCGTGAACAACACCTTTCCTTTGTTGTCGCAGACTTGCCGGGCAGCTGGTTTGTAATATTGTACAATCGCTTCAACCAGCTCTGGGCACCGATGAACAGGAGGGCATAAGAACCAGTACAGGTTCGATTTGTATGCAGCTCCGAGGTGGTGTGAGGGCGAAACCCGGTCTACCCATTTGGCAATGTTCAGCCGCAGTTTGGAGAGGCTGATGGAGAAGGAGCCATCTTTGTATCCAGCCAGGTGGTTAACGGGTGGCGGCGGAATTTGCCCAACCACGCGTCTCTTCGTCCGGCTCTTCTTTTTCTGGTCCGGCGGCGCTTCGCTCTCATGAGCGCTCGACTCTGGTGATTCCTCAGCTTCGCGCCGTTCTTCACTGGATTGCGCCTGTACGGGCGCTTTCCCCTTGTCCATCCTTTTCGAAACAGCAGAGGCAGGAATTACGGCTTCTGAGTTTGTCAGCTTTATTCCTTGCAGTCAGGGAATCAGCTTGAACGATTTGAATTTTCTGGTTGCGCCAGGGCCCCTTTTGTAGACAACGACCGCAACATTAATGGCGCGAGGGAGGGCGTTAGGGCAGTTAACTTGGAGTTGGTGGAGGCGTTATTATTTTTGGCGGCTGCGTATGGGCTTATTTTCGAAAAGCGCACCCCATTAGCCGTTGGTCCAAACGCACCTTGCTTTTTTAATGCATCATTCTTGAAAGATGTGCAATCATTTAAACCTCCTTGGACGTTGGGCCATTGCTGACGTCATCGCCACCATTTGGGCACACTTTACTAGGAAGAATTTCTGGCCCATGACCCAACTTCGCCCTGTGCCGTACTTCGCCCTGGGCCCACACTTAGAATTTTTCATATTTGCCGTGGTGGGTCATTCGGACTTCGCCCGAAATTCGGGGCGCACTCGGACTTCGCCCGGAAAATGGGCGCACTCTGATTTTACACTTAGCCATTTTCAGCTTCTCGCGTCGGATCATCCAGGGTGCGCCCGAGAATGGGAGCGCACTCGGACTTCGCCCGAAAAATGGGCGCAATCCGACTTCGCCCAGGTTTGCCTGCGCAGTCTGACACTTGGCATTTTCTTGCTGTCTGTTACCCAACTGCGCCCTTTGGAGGGGGCGCAGCCCGACTTCGCTGCGAAGTCGGGTTGCGCACCCATACTTAGTCATTTTAGCTCCTCTTTTCAGCTGCCTTCTTCCGAACTTCGCACCGTTCAAGGAGCGCTACCCGACTTCGCTGCGAAGTCGGGGTTTTGCCTTGGTTTTACTTGGGCTTTAAGAAAACTTAAACAAACTGAATGCTGAAATATATACATTCTGAAAACTTTAAAAAATGCAGAAGGGAAATCTGTACAAGGAAGGGCCCATTTGGGCGCCTTCAGTGGCGGTAAATTTTGAGGTGGAACCCATTGACGGGAATGGGGAGAAGCTGTCCCTCCATGTCCCGGAGCACAAATGCATTGAACTGATTCACCCGGGCAATCTGATAAGGGCCCTCCCAGAGGGCATCAAACTTGCCGTGGTTGCCCGGCTTCGCCTTTAGCGAGTCCCACTTTAGCACCAGGTCCCCGATTTTGAAAACTCGGGCAGTGGTACCTTTTGCGAACCAGCCTTGTGTTGCTTCAGCGTGTTTGGTGAAGGCCTGGTACGCTTTTTCTCTGTCTTCCTCTAACTGCAGCAGTTGGCAAAGTCTGTCATCTACCGGATCCCCGCTGCCTCTCTCTTCATCAAGCATCCAGAGAGCGGGAATTTCGATGTGGGTTGGCAAGACTGCTTCTTTGCCGTATACGAGCGCATAGGGGGACGTTTTAATGGACTTCTTGAAGGATATCCTATCCGCCCACAGCGCCCGATCCAGGAGTAGGTGCCAAGTCCTCTTGTTTTTCTCTACTGTCCTCCTGATGATTTTCAGCAGATTCTTGTTGGTGGACTCGGCAAGACCGTTCCCTGCGGGTAGTAATTGGAAGACATTTTGTGATAAATGCCGTATTTGCTGGTGTACTCCGTGAGTACAGCGCCTGCGAACCCCGGACCATTGTCCGTCACTATTGACTCAGGGACCCCGAAACGGGTAATGAGGCTCTCGAGGAACCTGATGACCGTCTCCTGGTCCGCATTCTTTGTGGGGATCGCCTCTGCCCACCGCGTGAAGTAGTCGGTGGCGGTAAGAATGAACTTGTGCCCTGCTGCAGAATTCGGCGTAATCACCCCGATAAAGTCCAGACCCCATTGCTGAAACGGAGTCTCGGCTTGGATCGGCTGAAGGGGCAGGGGTGCTTTTCTATTTCTGCCAGCAAATCTCTGGCATTGATCACATTTTGTACAGACCGCATGCGCGTCTGTAAAGAGAGTGGGCCAGTAGTACCCAGCTCTGATTATTTTCAAGGCCGTAGGCCTTGCAGAATGGTGACCCCCAGGCATCCCGGAGTGGAATTCTCCGAGGACCCTGAGTTGGTCTGGTTTCTTGACGCACCGCAACAGGATGCCGTCAATGTTCTTAAAGTAAAGCCCCTCGGGGCGAAGAGTGTATTTCAAAGGCACCTAGCCGAAACCTCCTTCTTTGTGAGGCATTCAGGTGGTCTGGACATCTTCCGGTGCAGAAATATTTCACCAGGTCATCTGTCCAGTCGCACTCCTCAGGTAAGGAGTTGGCTAGGTTGGTGTTTGTTGCTGGATCCTCCCACTTACAGGCGGATATCTGGGCTGCTGCGCTTCGGGCCAGCTCCTGGCACAAGGCTCGGCCTCTGATGAGCTTGGTTGGCCGCACTTCGATGTCGAACTCCTAGATTTTAGCAATCCATCCCGCTCTCTTGTGACCCGGCTCTCCTTGTATGATGAAGCTTCGGACGTCCGGGTGTATCACAAAGACAATGGTTTGGCTCTGGGAGACAAAGTGCCTAAACTTCCGGAGAGATTTCATAACCGCGTGAACCTGCCGCTCTATAAAGTTGTACTTTTCTTCATGCGGCTGAATCACTTGGCTCGAGAACGCTATGGGGCGCTCTTCGCCATCGTCTCCCTTTTGGGTCAGGACTGCGGCGTAACTCTCGGGTTCTCCCACCGCGTACAGGATGAAATCCTTGGAGTAGTCCGGGTTTATCAACACCGGAGCTTGTGCAATTCGGGCCTTGATTTCCTCGAAGGCCTGCCCTCTCTCATCAGTCCATAAGAATTCTGTATCCTTTTTCAGCAATTCGGCCATGGGCTTGATTACCTGTGCGAAGTCCGGTATGAACTTCCGCACGAAGTTGATTTGGCCGAAGAAGGACTGCAGCCCCTTCTTGTCAACTGGAGCGGGCAAACGGAGGAGGGCTTCTGCTCTATCAGGGTCCACGGCTAGGCCTTTCTCGGAGATGACATGCCCCAACAACTTACCTTCTTTTACCGCGAAGACAGATTTCTTCGGGTTTATGGAGATGCCGAATTCACGACACCTTTCAAATATTTGCCGTAAGTGGGGAACATGATCCTCTCTCCTGTGAGAGAATACAGTCATGTCATCCAAGTAGATGACAATAACTTTGTTGAGCAGCTCTCGGAAGGCCAGGTCCATGGCTCTCTGGAATGTGGCGCCAGCATTGGATAAGCCGAAAGGCATGCGCTGATAGGCGAACGTTCCCCATTTGGTGGTGAACGCCGTCTTATGCTGGTCCTCATCCTTGACCCAGATCTGGTTGTAGCCGAAAAAGCCGTCTAAGAGGGAAAATCTCTGGGCTCCAACAACTATATGGAGGATCTGATCGATTTGGGGAAGCGGATAATGGTCCTTGAGGGAGGCCTGATTCAGATTTTCTGAAGTCCACACAGAGACGAATGTCTCCGTTCTTCTTCCTCACGGGAACCAAGTTCGCAACCCAAGATGAATGCTTGATGGGGTAGATGATCTTGGCTTCCAGCATCTTCAAGAGCTCGGCTTTCATCATGGCCTCGATTTTCGGATTTACGACCCTCTGCTTCTGCCGGAATGGCTTGGCGCCATCTTCTAGCTCAATGGTATGCTGGATTATATTTCTGTCATACCCCTTCAAGTCCTGGTAGCACCAGGCTACTATGTCAGGGAACTCTCGACACAATGTTCTGATCTGCTCGAGTTCCTCTGTGGTGCAGTCTGTCCCGACCTTAATTGATTTTCCAGGTTCGAGCTCCAGGTCGGAGTACTGCTTCGGGTCTACTTTGATCCGATGTGATATTGCTCTGTCATTCTGATCAAATAGACTCTCAAGTGTAATCAGTCCTTTTGGGACATGATTATTTTTTAGCCGTATCAATCCCTCATATTGTTCGTCATCGTGGTCTCTACCTTCGATTGAACACGCTTCGTTAACCAAAAATGTGACGATCTCCTCGTCACGACCAAACACCCGCCAGTGGGTGTCCTTATCAGGCACAGAAGGCCTGTAAATGGTACGGACCGGCTTCGGCTTCTGGACAATGTCATCAGCCGGAACGTACCTGGCTCCAACAGACGCCAGAATGTCAGCATGCTTGTTTTTCTCACGTGATATAGCCTTGACATTCAATGAGTCGAAAGACTCCATCAGGTCCCACACCCGATTACGGTACGCCTTGAGATAGTGCTTCTTGGAGGCGCACTTGTTCGTAATCTGGTGGCACACCAGCTCTGAATCGCCAAAGATCTGCAGATGCTTAATCCCCAGCCTCTCCGCTTTTCGCAAACCCAAGCACAGGGCTTCGTACTCCGCCGCGTTGTTGGTACAGCTCCAGGCCAGCCTGTAGGTGTAGTCCTTCTGGATCCCGGTTGGGGAAACCAAAAGTACACCAGCACCGGCGCCATTTTTGCATCGTGCGCCGTCAAAGAAAAGCTTCCACAACTTTTCTGGTGCAGGTCCCACTTCTCTTTGGCCGACTTGTCAAGCCTCTCAAGCTGGACAACGGTGTAGCAGCCTTGCTCAGTCTCAATCACGGCGTTGAAGTCCCGCAAGGAGAATTCATCTTCTACTTGCAGCAGCTCAAGAGCTTGCTCCGTCATGTCCACCACCACCAGTTCTTCCTCCGTCAGCTGAACCATGCAGTCCTGCGACTCTTCTCCGGGTATCTTCTCTACTAGGAAAGTGGAAGGCTTCTCGTTGTAGATCTTCAGTCTCCTTCCTTTGAAGGGCACTTCCATGTGTGAGTAGTCTAGAGACAGATACCCTCCTAACTTCGCAGTGAACTCCCTGGAGAGACACATGCCGAAGTAGGGTTCCAAGTCGACGACCACGACCTCTTGGATGACCACGATGTCGAGAGCTTTGTGCAGCCGAATAGGGATGTCTTTAATGACACCAACTGTCTTGACAGGGGTGCCGTCCAGTTGCAGCACGCCTTGGCTGCTCCTTGTGTACTCCATCCCGATCTCGTCGCAGACGGCTCTCGGCATAACAGTCGTGGAAGCACCAGAGTCCACCATACAGTTGTGTACTATGTACCCTTGCATCCGTAATGACAGATAGAAGGGAGGTGGTCTGTTCTTCCCAGTGGCTGAGACCGTCAGAGGTTGCACCAGAACAACGGGCTGTATCTGCTTGCCATTCTTCATGATCTTCAGAGATTCCTGCAGCAGATCAACCTGGCCTGGGAGCTGAAGAGCATCATACATGCTGATTCTTGCGGGGGTCCTCTTCAACTCGTCTACTATGTCGTAGCCCGAGGTGCTAGCTCCTTCCGCTTCTTTTGCCGGCTCATACTTCGTCCGATACTGCTAAGTGGCCTCAACTCTCTATCTCTTGGTCGAGACGGATATCTCAGCTTCTCCTGAGCTTGTTCTTTGGTTTCAGCTGGAGGCTGAGCAGCGGGAGCTTTAGCCGGGGGAGCTTTGGCTACGGGAGGCTTGACTGCGGGAGTCTTCTCTTTGGCCGTGTAGGGCCACAGCCTCTTATCAGGTGGTAGCCCAGCAGGTTGCCCTTTATCTCTTCGGGCGTATACCTTCAAGGGCTTTGCAGCGGCTTCAGCAGACTTTCTGTCTTCCTTGGCAGGAGGTGGTAACGGATCTTCCTCCGGGACGGCAAAGTTACTTTCATCGCCCAGGATCATGTAGAGTTCTTCGTCCTCTATGGCGCTGCCGGCCAAGGTCTGGAGGTAGTGTTGGTGCAGAGTGCAGTCATCCTCAGCATGCGGGTCATTGCACGTGGTGCACCAGTTGACCTGGTCAGAAGTACCAGGTTGGTCTTCAATGGCAGCATTCCTCGGAGGGGGCCGCCTTTGCAGTTGTTGCTCAGGGGTTCGGTCTTTCGTCAATGCCGGGGGCGGATATGGCCTCCTTGGAACAAGGTCCATCTGGGCCTGTTTCTTCTTCAGGATGGTCATGTCGTTGGACATGGTGTGATACCCAGAGGCCAGAGCCCGTACCTCCTGGAGGATTTTATTCTGAATATCATTGTCGGGAGGCGGCGACAACTGAGCTGGGGGAGGTAATGCAGCCAATGGAGGAGGTGTAGAATATTGTGCATACTGCGGGGGAGCAGGGAGCGCCGGAAAATGCGGAGGAGGAGGAGGCGGGTTAGGATAATGTATCTGTGGCGGGCCATAAGGATTCACGACCGGCGCCGGATTCCATTGCTGCTGGGGTTGTCCTGAAGTGGACGACACTGAATCGGAAGCTGATGGATACTGAGATCGGGGGAAATCAGGGTAAATAGGCGGCTGTACCCTGTGCGGAAGTCTGCCGATGGAAATGATATCCATTTCAGCTTGTTGGGCAGCCTCGTACAGAGCAGGGAACGAGTCGATTCTGGCTACCTTCAGCAGCAGGCAAATGTCTGAGTTGAAGGACCTCAGGTAGTAGTAGGCGGCCTGACCTGCTGAAGGTCGGAGTTCGCGAGGTACTCGTTTCCAAGACCTCGCAAACCTGATGTTGAAGTCTGACACCTCCTCTTGGGGGTGTCGTTGTATACTTTGGAATTGATGCAATAAAGAAGAGGGATCAGCAGACTCGTTGCATCCTTTCACGAGCCTGCCGGCTAGCTGACGCCACCCTGTGATGGATCCCTCTGGCAATGATCTCCACCAGTAGAGAAGCTTTCCCTTAGGGAAAGGGCCAGCAGACGGGTCTTCACACCTTCGTCAGTGATGGAATGTAGCGCAGCCAGGGCCAGAATGTCCTGGATGTGTTCATACGCCGTCTTGCCGTAGCCGTCATACGTAGGGATAGATTTTAAGGCAGCAGGGGGCACAGCTTGTTGTCCGACTAGGGCCAAGGGCCCCGTAGAGTCCACCGCCGGGAAGAGGTCATCATCGTTTTGCTGGGCAGCCATGTCTTCCTCTGACCCGGTAGTGTACTCGGTGTCGGAACTGTCCGAAGATGTAGATTCTTCTTCGGCCTCAACTTCTTCAATTTCAGCCTCGGCCTCTTGAATTTCTTCGACGCGAGCTTGGTAATCAGCCAGCCTGACGCGCTCGCCTGGAGCGTCAATGTCAATTTCGTAAAAGTCAGGCGGGTTTCCCGGATTCCTTGCTCGCCACCTTCTCGTTTGCATGAAGGCGTTAGGACCGGTCTTTACGGACTCAGAGAGTATTCAGGTACGTGCAGAGTCGCCAGGTGCTCTGATTTTTAACAACAATGAAGCGAGCACTCGTGCTTCGATTCTGTTTGGGGGTGGGAAACTACCATGTCCCACCGGGCGTGCCAGAGAAACTGTTGGTTACGAATCTGCCATGAGGAAAGGATTTGTTGTTATTGCGCCCGGATTCGCCCACCAGATTGAAAGGCCGGAAGGAAGGAATGCCTTCCGTGCCAATCTCCGGAGAAGGCCGGCTTCCTGTGGGGTTTTTAGTGTTAAGATAAGAGTGCAGGGAAAGAGATAAAAGTGCGGAAAGAGAATCCAAATGTGATTGGAGTTGGGTGGGGGGAATAAGCAGCACGACAACGAATCAATCACCGCTACTAACAACATTCCTTTACAAAGCACACATTGAAACTACAACTATCATTAATCCTATGTATCCTCTATCTATGCATTCCAGGAATACTTGATCATCAAATACCAGAGTCCAGAGTTCAATACAACAGTAAGCAATGATACAAGAAACATGAGGCAGAAATGACAAGGAGAGGCAACATACAAGATAAAAGACAGTAAGCAGAGCCAAGTATATGCTTGTATTAGAGGCAAACGCACAACTACAATGGTTCCCTAGCAATATATTCCCCTTCCACCCCTTTACAATGAATTAGGTGGCTATTTATAGCCTCAAGTTCCCCCCGATTACATTCTCGGGCACAAAGTCCCAGACTAAACATTAGCTGACACAAGCGGCTGAAGAGCCGCCGATGCCGACTTCTGTCGGGCAGGACTGTACTTGCGGCATGGTCTCCCTGAAAGCTGTACAGCTACGTGGCAGTGTGTGGGGTCAAACCTTTGGTCAGCAGGAATGCGGGTAGTTGTGGCGGATGGAACTTCTTATCAGCCTTAAATGATGGCAGTGGCGTAGATAGTGCAGCCCATGCTTTGTCCTTTTCCCGGTCATGTCCTGGCTCGAATCCCGAAGTTGGACACTTGTCGGATGCTGATGAATGACACATGTCTGCCTTGAAAGGCAGTTTATCCAACTTCGCCCAGGATTAGAGCGCTGTCAGGTTGCGCAGGTGGAAAACAACGCAGTTGGGGAGGCCTCCGTGCCTTAGTCAATTTCTGGACTTGCTTGCCCAACTGCGCACCGGTCAGAGGGCGCACCCCGACTTCGCTGCGAAGTCGGGTTGCGCACCGGTACTCTGCTGTCCTCCGCCACCCTCGCCGCGCACCGAGAGGGGCGCACCCCGACTTCGCCGCGAAGTCGGGTTGCGCCCAACACTTAGCTGATTTTCTCGCACCGCTCCCCTAGTGCGCCCAGAAGAAGGGCGCACCCCGACTTCGCCGCGAAGTCGGGTTGCGCCCGACACTTAGTCAATTTTGCCCTTTCCTCGTTCCTTGTCGCACTTCGCGCCTCCCTACCGCGCTCCAACCGAGGGGCGCACTCCGACTTCGCCGCGAAGTCGGGGTGCGCCCGACACTTAACCATTTTTCGGGGAACACTTGCCCGGAAACTTCGCGGGGGAAGAATAGGGAGGAAGAGGGAGGAATAAGACTGCAAGGAAGAGGGAGAAAGGGAGGAATGAAGAAAGGGAAAAGAGGAGAAGGAAAGGAAAAGAGCAGCTCACTTACAGAAACTGAAAACATGGCACCCCGTGCAAAATGTGGCAACAAGACCGTGTAACAAAAGGTTCATAGTATTCCAAGGTTTGCAATACCAATCTTGTGATCTCCATGTTTGAGTTGGAGTTAAGTGCCATTTCTTGTGCCTCCATTAATGTCTACACAACTCTTTTTGCATTATTTTGTCATCCACTGTGGCTTGCTTTACCTTTGTCGGAGCTTCATTACAACACTTGATGTGAGATTGCTTCCCAAACAACACGGATGTGAGACATCTCCACCTCTTGGTGTCTCACATGTTGGTGTTCTATTTGTTTGCCAATTATTAAATCACTTATTCTCATGTTAGAATAACAATGAAACATAACACAAACTATCTACAACTCTTGTGGGTCATCTGATAGACCAACTTGTTCATCCACAATGTGTGCATATGTATATTATATTCTAATTACGATAGTATCAATACTTAGACTTGGCAAAGACTCGATAGAAGTTTGAAGACTTAGACTTGTTGACTTGACAAATAAATAATATTTAAATAATTTTTGTTCCATAGCAATGTGTCCTTGGGCTTGTATATGCATGAGGACATGTTCCCTAGGGGATAGATATGGGGGGATGTAGTGTGGATGTTGCCTTATTGTCCTCTCAAAGAGGATGAGTAGGGGGCTTCCTCAACTCACCCCTCTTATTATTATCTATGCAAAGATGTGCAAGGAACACATAGGTGTTTGCTTGAGGGAGGGGGTTGTCTAGTTCTCCCTTGCATGGGTTCGATATACCTTGCAACAATTTAATGTAGCTTGCATAGTTCCCAGAAAAAACATACAAGGCATTAGTAAGAATGGAAGTCTTTGATCCTCTGTGCAAATGCCACTTTGTGGCATCCTAATCACTTTGAATGGGGGATGATCAATATTTGTGGTCCTATGAACTAATCATAAGAATCCTACCTGTATTGATGATCTTATACGTGATGCTTCTTTCTCTTTGACCTATTTGCAAAAGGATGTTGGGATTGAAGAGGAATATGACTTGATGCATCTCTGTTCCATAACATCATGTGAACCTCTGAACACATTTTCCATCATCATTGAATCTGTTGGTGACCAAAAACAAGTTGTCAGAGTGCCATCTTATGGATTAATATAAGTGTCAACAAATTGTTGACTTGCTTGTGTTGACTTTCTTGCTTCCATTTGACCTGCTAATGATCCTTTTGGATCACATATTTTAGTCATGCATGTACAAGGATTATCAAGAATAGTCTTTGCTAGAGGTGGAACATATTAGATAATTTTGATGGGATTTTATTTGTTTTTCCCAATATTTATTAATAATACAACTGAATTAAATATCAAATAATATGTGGCTTTCTTGTTGACTATGGATCCTTTCATTATTCATTAATTAATAGACCTTTTGCTCATACTACTCTAATATTCTGTGTACGTTTACAACTTTGCAGAGTAATCATTTGGAACTCAAGTTTGATGACTCTCCTCATTGGAATGCTTTTCCAATACCTGAAGAAGTTGACATTGCACATGGATGGCATAACTGTAGCCGTATCCATGCAATTTCCCAAGGACTGGGTAAATTAAGTGCTTCTCTTAGGTATTATTCTGGCAAGGAATACAAGGCTGACCAGAAGCTGTCAGGGGTGCCTGAGATGGTAAGCTGTTCTCATTGACTTGTACCTTTGGAAGATTTTGAAATTTGTACGTCTGTTAGTTGGACTATAATAAAATATTGTTTAGATCTCTATGATTGATTCAGAGCAAAGTGAATTCGTTTTAAGCGTGTGTCTGTTTCAGGACTAATTCAATGTCAATGAATTTGTCAGGTTATTTCAGTTGTACAAGAAGTCATGGTTTGTGGGGCTGTAAAGATTGAATTTACTCAGAGGGATAAGGCCTCTAAAAGTTTACAGCTTCCCTGGCTTCCTGGAATACATCAGGAAATTGAATTAGTGGCAAAAGAAGGTTGGATGTTGCTTTGGAAGATATAGTTATCTGTGACTGATTATTGTAGAAGTTGACTTTTAGAATAGGCAAACTAAATGCGAGTTGTTTTTATACTTGCAGGTTGTGGTAAAACAACAAAAGACTATCAGTGGCACTCTTCTGACAATGATGTTGCCTCTGTAAATGCAATGGGTGTGGTGCAAGCAAGGAAAGCTGGTAGAGCTGTCATAAAAGTGGTAGCAATTGCCGACTCATTGAATTATGACGAGGTATGCTCAGAACTTCAATTCCAATTTTGGCAGATATAGTTCAAATTGTATCAGATTGGTTGTTTGTCTTATTTAGCAAGCTTAATAGCACAATGTTTTTCATGTGTTGCAGCATGGGATGCTCTAGTATCTAGAAGATCATTTCTTTTGGATGAGTTAATATCTATTGGCTATTAGTAGTACAGAAATGTTTTTCTTTTGCATCTTTTTTATTTGTGACTCATCTTTTCTTAAGCACAATATATATCCATGAACCTACTTTTTTCTGTTTTTTTCTTTGCGCAGCCTGTCTGTTGTGGAATTTTGCCAAGCCTTTGAGATTTTTTCTGTGAATTGTGTATTTTTGTTCTTCTTCATTTTCTGTGATGACATTAATGTGAGCAGTATAAAGTTTGATATGTATCTGTACTGATGTCAATTTTGCCACATTTTGTCTAAGGGGTAAAATTTTGAACTGCTGCTGCAATGTTTTTCCTGTTTGGATTCATTTTCTCCTCTAATCACAGCTTTCTCCGCCAAAAACTCTTCCCTGGTGTTTTTATGGCACAATCTTTCGCCCATCTTTCGGGCACAATCCAAGTTTTGAGCAGTTTTGCTTAAAAAACATAAGTCCAAGATCAGCTTCGCTCAAAAAAGGGGCCGAACCTCAGTTTCGCTCAGTTTCGGGGCGAAAGACAGCTTCGAGCGAAAGACCACTTTGGAGGTTCGAAAAACGCCCAAGGCAAATAAGGCCTTGACTTCGCCCGAATTGCTAGCGAAGCCCAGCTTCGGGCCTTTCCAGGAGCGAAGTGCAGTTCGAGCGGAAAAAAAGCGCCTAAGGTAAATCCAGCTCGACTTCGCCCAAACTGTTGGCGAACCTCAGCTTCGGGGCTAGCTGAGGCGAAGGCACACTCCGGGGTTAGTAAAGAGCGTCTAAGGCAAGATTCACCTTGACTTTGCCCAGGAAGCCGCCGAAGCCCAACTTTAGGCATGGTCGTCAACGAACCTCGTCTCAAGCGAGGATGCACTTCGGAGCGAGAAGTGACTAAGGCAACGAAGTCAGGGAGGACAGGCTCATCTTCACCCCGATTTCCAGCGAAGCTCGGCTTCGGGGGCTGTCTTCAGCGAAGCTCCCATCACCAGCACACTTCGGGCAAAATATTTCTAAGGCAAGGATAAGCCGGTATTTGCTCCTCAGCTCAGTGAAGCTCCGTTTCAGGGGCTATCTTTGGCGAAGCCCCGTTTCGGGCCCAACTTGAGCGAACCCCATCCAGTCCATTCCGGACTTAGGCGGAAACAAAAGCTGAAAGCCCTCCCCCAGCTCCAGCAGGCTCCCAGCTTTGGGCTCCAACCACTACGAAGCTGCGTTTCGGATGCCATTCAAGCGAACTTCGGCCAGCATATGCCAAATTGTTGGCGAACCTCAGCCTTGGGCCTGATTTCTAGCGAACTCCAGCGAGAGCGTTTTTAAACGCTAAGACTGCCACCGGAGGGAGCACTTCTAGCAGAGAGGAAGGTAGGTTGGCATTTAATGCGCATCTACAGCGCACGAGTCTAGGTCTCCGGCATATCCCATCGAGATGACACTGTCAGGTCCTGGGAAAGTTTCCTAAGGCAAGCTTCACCAATCATATTGATGAGACATGCGTCCCAGCTATATAGCATGCTCCAGAGCCGTTGTAAACATGAGTGAGCCGCGAATTCTGTCCGAAGCCGCTGGAAACACGAGTGAGCTGCGAATTCTGTCCGAAGCCGCTGTAAACACGAGTGAGCCTAATTCCATGGATACTCTGTCATCTGACAGGGGTCAAATCTCAGCTGCCCCAGCAGTTTTTAGGGTTTTGGCATTAATGATTACGGGGTTGTATTCCTCTATAAAAGCCACTCAATGTAATGTAAAAGGGGGGAACGTTTTGCTAAAGAGCTGCTGTACTCAAATTCTGCATCAATACTAAGTCTCCTGGTTCTGATTCTGGACTCTTTTTCTGTGTATGATGCCTTCTATTATTATTTTTGTTAATTTTGTTTCTTTATATGCATACTGTAATTCTGCAATCTGGATTTAAGTGTGTGATAAAGAACGAAACCTGGAATTATTGAAGGATACATATCAGAGAATGTTTCGGTGTTAGTTTCTGCTATATTCATAGTATTGATTGCTGCTGATTTAAGTAGAAGTAGTAATTGTGCTGCTTGTTCTTCCCCTTGGAACTATCCGGCCTGTGGCCATATTTCCCTATTTCTTTCAGTTATTTATTTCTTTTAGCAATTTCCCAATTCCTTTCTTGTTCCCTAATTTGAAATCCCAATGTAGTGTAGTTAAGGAGCCAGCCTTCTCTGGAGATTGGCACGGGAGGCATCTCTTCCTCCCGGCCTTTCAAGGTGTTGGGCGGGTCTAGGGTGCATAGATAAACCAAACCCTTTCCCCATGGCAGATTCGTAACCAACAAATACTACATTAATAGATACTTTTGGTCATGATTAAAATGTTCAAGCTACATCAGGTAAAATATATATCTCATCATATTAGGCATGACATTTGTTTCAACTTTTATGTTTCCTTTACTACACCCTTTATAAGGTATCTTCATGCACATTTATTTTCATAGGTAGGTAGATATATAATTTATTGATGTCCACAAATGGCTATAGTAGGCCAATGAGACATATTGAAAAGAGCTGTTACAATGCACTGTAGTAACCAAAAAGTACTTTGAAAATAAGCTAAACTAGAGTTAAACAGTCTTATATTTGGGGAAGTGAGTGAATTCTTAATTATACATTTGTGACTTATAGGTTGCTTAAGTCAACGATGTGAGGTTTCAGTATGCTACCCATTGTAGTAGCGTTTGGGTTGCATATATTGTATTCAGCCTTCTCTGTTTGTTCCTTTCTTGTGTGTCTTCTTTGTAGAATCATGACTGTGTGTGTATCTGGCTATTATAATTTCCTTTTCTCTTTTTTTGGAAAAGGAGACTTTGACCCTGTGTAGCTGTACATTGGTTAACCCAACTAACATAAAAACAGGAGAATAAGAGTACTATATGTCTATATATCTGAAAATTGATTTGGAGGACTAGATTCATAAAATCATACTCTATATCAAGAGGAAAAAGCATGGAGAAAGGTGAAGGACAGCAGGAAGTTTGTAAGACTATGGACAAAGAATCATCTAAATGATTTAAATATCCACCAAATTCCCTTGTCAGCAGTTGATGTATAGTCAGCTTTTGCAGATGATCAGTGTAGCGGATCTAACCACTGCCTTATTATATCTCTTATAATACCTTTATATTAGATTACATATTTATATTATTCTAATATAAAACTTACCTTGTTAATAACACATTACATGTTAATTTATTAAGAGGTAGGTATGAGTCTCTATATTATACTCCTTGGATGAGATATATATATACCCGTTTACCATTTGGGGGAGAGAGTATCCTGTTGGTTACGAATCTGCCATGAGGAAAGGATTTTGGGTTAATGCGCCCAGATTTGCCCACCAGCATGAAAGGCCGGAAGGAAGAGATGCCTTCCGTGCCAATCTCCGGAGAAGGCCGGCTCCTTTAGGGGGGTTTTGTGGTTTAAGCTAAGAGTGCAGAAAAGAGATAAAGAAACGGAAAGAATTTACAAGTGAGATTGTAACTGGGTGGGGGGAACTAATAGTACGGGAACACATCAATTACCACTACTTACTGCATCATAAATACAAAGCATGACAAAGAACTGCAAAACCTAAGTATAGTTTCTGAGATATTAAGCAGTGTACGCACAGCTACAATGGTCCCCTAGCAAACATTCTCCCTACAAGGAGAACTAACAGCACAGCAATGCATCAATCACCACTACGTACAATAACATAAACAGAAAGCAACCCAGAGATGTCAGAACCAGGTATATGTGTTATGTAGAGAATTTATACGCACAGCTACAATGGTCCCCTAGCAAACATTCTCCCTACAAGGAGAACTAACAGCACGGCAACGCATCAATCACCACTATGGACAGCAACGTAACACACAACTGATGGAACTGCTACCACATCTATTCTATGAAGTTCAAAAGTACTTGGCCACCAAATGCAGAAATAAATCAACAAGCCATGACACAAGAAATGCTATAGGCGCCTGATCACCAAATGCTGAAATGAATCAACGAGCCGTGACACAGGGAAGCGTAAGGCATAAATATAAACAATAAAAGCAGTAGAACAGAGCCAGGCATACAATTTATATTTATAAGCAGAAGCACGGTTACAATGGGCACAGTGGTTCCCTAACAGACATTCCCCTTCCACCACTTACAATGAAAATGTGGTGGGTTTTTATAGCCCGAGTCCCTCCCGTTACATTAATAGGCACAAAGTCCCAGTCAAACACCAGCTGACAAAAGCGGCGAAAGAGCTGCAAATGCTAACCTTTGTCGGACCGGACCGTACCCGCAGCATGGTCTTCTTGGAAGCTGGACAGCTACGTGGCAGTGTGTTGAGCAGAACTTCTTATCAGCAGGAATGCGGGTAGCTGGAGCAGGCAGAACCTCCAATCAGCCTTAAATGAGGCAGCTGACAGAGGTAGTGCAGCCCATGCTCGTCCTTTTGTTCGGCACGTCTTGGCTCAAATCCCGAAGCTGGACACTTGTCAGATGATGGATGATGTTGTTTGACACGTATCTGCCTTGAAAGGCAGTTTATCCAACTTCGCCTGGGATAGGAGCGTCATTGAGTTGCGCAGGCGGAAAACAGCGCAGTCGGGAAGGCCTTCATGCCTTGGGTGCATTTCCGAGTTTATTTCCCTACTGCGCACCTGTCAAGGGCGCACTCCGACTTCGCTGCGAAGTCGGGCTGTGCACAGGTGAAAGCTGGTTTTTGCCACCGTACGGACTTCGCTCCAGCACTTAGTCGTTTTTCTGCCATCCTGCCAGCCTGCTACAAGGTGCGCCCAGATTGAGGGGCGAAGTCGGACTTCGCACCAAAACTGGGCGAAGTGCGCACTTCGCACCAAAACTGGGCGAAGTGTGAACTCCGCACAAAAACTGGGCGAAGTGCGAACTCCGCACCAAAACTGGGCGAAGTGCGAACTCCGCACCAACACTTAGCCAATTTTCCAGGGCAACTGTTGTCAACTTTGAAATTCAACTGAGGGGCTCCAAGAAAGGGGGGAAGAAAGAGAATGTAGGGAAAAGAGAGAAAGGGAGAGAAGAAGAAAGGGGAAGAGAGGAAGAGGGAAAAGGAAGAGCAGCACTGTTACAAAACTGAAAACATTGCACCCCGTGCAAAATGTGGCAACATTTCTGGCGGCTCGCGGGGTGTCGAGCTCGCCTCGGCGCAAAGAATCTATGCATTCATCCATTGGGTGCAGAGGAACTTGCTTCCCCTGCCTTTTGCTGCTCTAGCTGTTCTCCTCGCGACAACTGTTCTTCAGATTCTCCTTCGTCAGTTGCCTCCTCAGAACCATCTTCTGAAGGCTCTCCAGCTTTGGCTTCTGCTTCACAAATGCGGTTGTATGCGGCCTGGGCTTGACCCCAGGCTTCTGCTTCAAATGGCCGACGGTCAGCAACTTCTTCTAATGTTGCGTGGAAAGCAGAGACCGCGTGCAGGTCGATGGTGAAGTATCTTTTTCCTAGCTCCTGAAAATAGGAGCTGATCTTACAGCATTTGGACACCATCTGGGTGACCTGACTTTCCTGAATTGGCTCAGTCCAGCCTATCAATCTCAGTCAGTATCTGCTTCAAAGGACTGCCAATTCTTTTTCACCTGTTCAAGGGTGAGAAACTCACCATTTTCAAAAAAGCCCGGGCACCCTAGTTCAGAAAGAGCGTGAAAGGGAGCCATACAAATGTCTCTTTCATGTTCAAATGCGTCCAACATTCGTTTGGCAACTCTCACCTCTTCGACTTTCTTAAAATATTTATGCAAGGTTACCCTTGCATCTACCCATTCTGCAGCGAATGAGGACATGGGTAAGAATTGGAGGCCATCGCGCTCGCGCTCCTGAAGATTTATTGCCAGGTCCAGCCATTGCTTCGCTTGGCGTTCGGCCTCCTCTACCACAGGCTTTCGGGCGAAACTTCTTGAATTCTGGATGCGAAATCCAGAACTGACATAGCCTTATACGTGTGGGGCTTGCATCCCCGCAGCAAACCAGCCCGCATCTCCTTAACTCTGTTCTTTGAAAAGACCGTCGCTTGAGATGCTTTCTCTGCGAGTTGTGACTGCGCCTGTTTCAAAGACTCCTGGAGCTGAGAAATCTGCTCCAGGGCCGCTTGCTTTTCTGTTGCGGCTTGTTGCTGAGAAGCGGCCAGCTGGGCTTTTAATTCGTTAATTTCTCGCTGCGTCGCTTCCAGCTGCTCAGTGGACCTGGACAGGTCCTCTTCAAGCTGTCTTGTCTTGTCTTGCAACCTGAAAAGCTCTTCCTGTTCCTCCAGAATTTTGACAAGGAGATTATCTGCTTTACGAATGATTCCCTGAATCTCGTATTGCTTGTCAATGTCGTCAAAGCTCTTCTCCTTTGTCTGGAGCTTGTAGTCCGCCCTGGTCATTTCCCGGAGAGGCTTCTTCACTTTAGGGATTATCTTCTCTCGTTGTAAGCACTCTCCTCTCAAAGTTAAACTTGGTGCGCTTTACCGGGGCGGCTATCTCTTCAGGTCTCCTCCGCTTCAGGTTTTGGAGGAAAGAGATAGGGTACTCTACAGCTCTTGTTGCCAGAGGCAAATCGTCCGTATTCTGGAGGTCATCCATGAAGTCTGGTTCCCCCAGCCTTAGGTTATGCTGAGACGTCTCTCCTGCGGGAATGGGATCAGGAGGAACCGGACGGACTTTGGAAGGATCGGCTGCTTCTGAGGGCGGCCGGGGAGTGGAGATGGGAGCGGCTGATGCTGAAAGGGTTTCAAGCGGCTGAGGCGGTGGATGTAATGGTGAATGTACGGCTTCAGCACTGGCCACAGGTGAAGGGTTTGGGGTTTGACTCAGAGATAGGGAAACGTTGGGGTTCTGAGCAAACTGGTCAAAAGAATGGGGGCCGCTAGAAGGGTGTGGAGACGGGGAGGAAGATGCGGCCATGACTTGCTCGGATTGAGCGGGAGATGGAGTAGGAGTAGGGCTGGATGAGATCAGAGGGAGTGGGGCAGCAAACGTACCTGCGGGCTCCGCCTGAGCCGATGTTGGATGGATGTCTACGATTCTGGTTCCGGCGGCTAGCTCGGGACTTTCCAGAGAAACAATCTTTGGAGCGGCTGGACGCGGTTGCGGCTCTGCTATTGGCTGCTGCACTGTCAGGCTAGGTCGCCTGATCTTTTCAACTCTCTTCCTCATTTTACTTTCTGGAGCGATGGGTGGATCGGGGGAAGGAGATGAAGCAGGTGCAGCAGGCGCTGAATGTTCCCACGGTAAACTTGTATCGGGGTTTGACTTGCAGAAGGTCTGCCGCAACCGGTCTGCTCACTGGCGGCGCTTGCGTCTTTTGTGCCTGAGGAATCACCTCGGGCGTTGCCTTGACTAATTTCTTCGCCTTTTTAGGCGCCGCCGTGGAAGCCACAGGCTGCATTGGGTCCACCTAGATGTCTGCTGGGCCCGCGCTGGCAGTTGCCGAAGTGTACAACTGTTGGGAGGAAGACCCTCCTTTATAACCTTCAAAGGGACCTCGGGGGACGTAATCTCGATATGCGAATGGCCGCCAGCTGTCATGATGCTGGTCATATAGAACTGAAAAGTCGTCATCAACGGCCAGATTTCTCCCCGGTGGATTTGTCGTGTCGCGTGCGGCACCTCATCTTCTAGCATTCAGTAATCGTTTCTTTTGGCCAGTTAAGGCCTGCTATCTTGGAGATGAATTTTTTGAACCCTGGAGAAGAGAACTTGTGGTCCGGGTTTCGCTGGGGATCATATGCTACCTCTTCGCAGTAAAAATCCTGCCACGGAGGCGAAGCTTCCATCAAGTCAATTTCCCAGTCGAGGTCAACATGGACCACATCGCATCTGTCATCAATTATGTTCGCCCGGGGGCAGCTGTGCGTGAACTTTCCCCTTATCCCGTACGGGTCGTACTTCCAGCGCTGCGGCAACAGAACCAGGCCAATACGAGAAAACTCCTGCTCGAGGTAGACATGCTGTCCTACCTCAGAAATCTCAACGTTTGCCCAGGAAAGAGGATATTGAAAAATCTGGCCTCTTTTCTTTCCTAGGCCGAACTCCTCCTCAACATAGTCCATCTGCCGGGCAACCTCCATCCCAAACTGATGATCTGTGCACCAGTAGGGCAGCAGATGAGGTTTGCCCTTGAATCCGTAGATTCTGACCACACTTCCCTGCGTCAGTCTAAAAACGTCCCCGAGCTTCTGACTCAGCAAAGAGTTCGTCATTTCCCGCGGGGGGCGAGGGTTTTCGCCATCGTTGAAAACTGACATGACCAATCCCAGAAAGTTGAAGTTGAACTTGTAGTAAGAACCTTAGCGGTATAGGTCATCCGTCCAGTTATAGACGGGCTGTGGCTCTCCCCTCTCATTGACCTTCTTCAGGTTCGGGATCGGCATCCGGGAGTGCAAATGATACAGACATAGCCAAGCTAGGAAAGAACTGAACCGAAATTCAGTGGACTGCTTCTTCTGGAGCTTTACCAGGCTGGAGTGAATGGCGTATGCCACCGACCCGCCTGCTCGAAAAAAGATGGGGCGCTTTCCGCTCCTCTGCGCCGCTGGTTCGTAGGATTCTCCACACAGAAGACATTCTGCCAGCGCTAGCTGGTACGGCTGTACCAGCTCATCAGAGTCGCAGCCGAGGACCCATGCCAGAATGGTGTATAAGTATTTGCTCTGAAACCTCGCCAAGGGCATGGGGCCGGTTGGCCACTGTCCAGCTGCAAGCGGGGCGTTCAGCTCTGAATTGAGGAAATCCCTCATCCTTTTTGAATGCATGAAGCGTCCCGCTTGCTCGCCCAGATTTATCTTTTTGACAATAGTGCTGGAGTCATACTCCAACCCTGGGGCGAAAGCTGGCTGGACAGTCTCCTTGCGCAGAGCGAACAAGGGTTTACCGCTGGAGCTGCAAATCTGCCGGTAGCCGGTCCGTAGTGTTTGACAATCAGGTCTACCAGCTCCGGGCATTGATGGACAGGAGGGCACAAGAACCGGAAAAGGTTCGACTTGTACGCTGCCTCGAAATGGTGAGAGGGCGAAACCTTGTCAGCCCAATTCTCCACATTTGTCCGCAGCTTAGTCAGGCTCATAGAAAATGAGCCGTCCTTGTATCCCGCCAGGTAATTTACTGGAGGTGGTGGGGCTTGCCCACGTTGTACTTTCTTTTGCTGGGATTTTGACTTTTGCCCTGGCGGTGTTTCACTTCTGAAAACACCTGGCTGCGGTAAATCCTTGTGTTCGCTCCCTTTGTTGGATTGCGCTGACATTGGCGGCTTTCCTCTGTCCATCTCTCCGAAACAACAATAATTGCAAATTCAAGGCGTCTGCAGCAGATTTCGCAGTCACAGGAATAATCTGCACAGTTTGGCATGTCTGGATGCATCTGACCCCATTTTCTAGATAATGACAGCGTCATTAATGTCGCGCAGGAGGGGGTAGGTCGGCTGGCAAGTGAAGGAGTTTATGTTTCTTGGGTGGCCGTGCAGGAGAATGTTTTGAAAAGTGCACCCTTGGCAGCCATGCCATGCTTCTTTGATTGCACTTTCATTGATGATTGTGCAATCATAAAATTTGTTTTGAATGCTGCGCCATGGCTGACGTCACTGCCGCAATCTGGCACACTGCTCAAGGAAAAACCCCTTTGTGCGGAAACCAATCTCAAACGATCGCAACGCGCCTTGGGCCCAGTCTTGGAATTTTTTGAATATTTTATTCATTTTTTAAAAACGGTCCAAGCTGGCCCAGAAAACAAGTCGCAGTCGGACTTCGCCCAAAGTTGGGCGAGACCCGGCTTCGCCCAAAGTTGGGCGAGACCCGACTTCGCCAGCGCAGTCGGACTTCGCCCAAAGTTGGGCGAGACCCGACTTCGCCAGCGCAGTCGGACTTCGCCCGAAGTTCTGGCGAAGTTCGAACTTCGCGCGAAGTTTGCATTGAGACTGTTTTCCTTCTTTTTTTTTCTTACTGCGCCCAAGAATTGAGCGCAGTCCGGCCCTTTGAAAACTTCGGACTGCACGAGCTGCGCTAAAAAGATAGAGTGCGTTTGGACTTCGCCTGAAGTTCTGGCGAAGTTCGAATTTTGCGCGAAGTTTGCACTTCGCTCGAGGGCTGTGCGCAGTTCGTACTTCGCGCGCGAAGTCGGACTTCTCTCAAAACTGAGCGCAGTCCGGTCAGTCGTTCCTTTGCAATTTTTCTCCTTCAAGCTTCGCTCTTTTGATTGCGCGCAGCCCGACTTCGCTACGAAGTCGGGCAACGGCCAACACTTAGCTGTTTTTTTTCTTTTTTCTTTTTTCTTTGCTCATTCAAGCAGCCCCTTCACAAACTTCGCTCCTCCTGAGGGGCGACGACAGACTTCGCTGCGAAGTCTGCATTCTCTCCCGTGTCGAGGTTTTAGCTCAAAAAATAAAAAACTGAAAGCTGGAAACTGTACATGCTGGAAAAGCAAAAATGCATAAGGGAAATTTTTACAAAGAAGGGCCACTCGGGCACCTTCAGCAGCGGTAAATTTTTAAGTGGAACCCGTTAACAGGGATAGGTAGGAGCTGACCCTCCATATCCCGCAAGTACATAGGCATTGAACTGGTTCACCCGGGCAATATGATAAGGGCCCTCCCAGAGAGCATCAAACTTCCCGTGATTGCCGGGCTTCGCCTTATATGAGTCCCACTTCAGCACCAGGTCCTCGATTTTAAAAACTCGGGCAGTGGTGCCTTTTGCAAACCAGCCTTGAGTGGCTGCAATATGATCGGTGAAGGCTTGGTATGCTTTTTCTCTGTCTTCTTCCAACTGCAGGAGTTGGCACAGTCTGTCGTCCACCGGGTCTCCACTGCTCCTGTCTTCGTCCAACATCCATAGGGCAGGGATTTCAATGTGGGATGGCATGACAGCCTCTTTGCCATAGACGAGTGCATAGGGGGACGTTCTGATGGATTTCTTGAATGAAACTCTGTCCGCCCACAGCGCCCGGTTCAGGAGTAAATGTCAAGTCCGCTTGTTTCTGTCAATGGTCTTCCTGATGATTTTCAGGAGGTTCTTGTTAGTGGACTCGGCAAGGCCATTCCCCTGCGGGTAGTAATTAGAAGACATCTTGTGATAAATGCCAAGTCTGCCAGTGTACTCCATGAGTACAGCGCCTGCGAATCCCGGACCATTGTCTGTCACAATTGACTCTGGAACCCCGAAGCGGGTAATCAGACTCTCAATGAACCTGATGACCGTTTCTTGGTTTGCGTTCTTGGTCGGGATTGCCTTTGCCCACCGTGTGAAGTAATCGGTGGCTGTAAGAATAAACTTGTGTCCGGCAGAGGAACTAGGCGAAATCACCCCAATGAAGTCTAGACCCCATTGTTGGAACGGAGTCTCGGCCTGAATCGGTTGAAGGGGCAGGGGTGCTTTTCTGTTTCTGCCAGCAAACCTCTGGCATTGATCACACCGGGAACAGACAGCATGAGCGTCTGTAAATAGAGTGGGCCAATAATACCCAGCTCTAATTATTTTTAAGGCCGTAGGCCTTGCAGAATGATGACCCCCAGGCATCCCGGAATGAAAATCTCCGAGGACCCTGGGCTGGTCTGATTTTTTGACGCACCGCAACAAGATGCCGTCGATGTTTTTGAAGTAAAGCCCCTCGGGGCGAAGAGTGTACACCTAGCCGAAATCTCCTTCGTTGTGAGGCGTTCAGGTGATCTGGACATCTTCCGGTGCAGAAATATCTCACCAGTTCATCTGTCCAATCACTCCCATCTGATAAGGAGTTGGCTAGGTAGATGCGTGTCGCTGTGTCCTCCCACTTACAGTCGGAGATGCCGGCTACAGCGCTTCGGGCCAATTCTTGACACAAGGCTCGGCCCCTGATAAGCTTGGTGGGTTGCACTTCGATGTCGAACTCCTGGATTTTTGCAATCCATCCTGCTCTCTTTGTGACCCGGTTCTCCTTGTATGATGAAGCTTCGATTGTCCGGGTGAATCACAAAGACAGTCGTTTTGCTCTGGGAGACAAAATGCCTGAACTTTCGGAGGGATTTCATAACAGCATGAACCTGCCGCTCTATAAAATTGTACTTTTCCTCATGCGGTTGAATCACTTGGCTCAGGAACGCTATGGGGTGCTCCTCGCCATCGTCTCCCTGCTGAGTTAGCACTGCAGCGTAACTTTCGGGTTCTCCCACCGCATACAGGATGAAGTCCTTGGAGTAGTCCGGGTTTATCAACACCGGAGCTTGCACAATTCGAGCCTTGATTTCCTCGAAGGCTTGCTCTCTCTCATCAGTCCATTCGTAAATTGTATCTTTTTTCAGCAGTTCGGCCATAGGCTTGGTCACTTGTGCGAAGTCCGAAATGAACTTCCGCACGAAGTTAATCTGATCGAAGAAGGACCGCAGCCCTTTTTTATCAATGGGGGCTGGCAAGCGAAGGAGGGCTTCTGCTCTGTCAGGGTCAATGGCGAGGCCTTCCTCGGAGATGACATGTCCCAGCAGCTTACCTTCTTTTACCGCGAAGATAGACTTCTTCGGGTTTATAGAAATGCCGAACTCTCGACACCTCTCAAATATTTGCCGCAGGTGGGAAACATGATCCCCTCTTTGGTGAGAGAAAACAGTCATGTCATCAAGATAGATAACAATGATCTTATTGTGCAGCTCTCGTAAGGCCAGGTCCATGGCCCTTTGGAATGTGGCACCAGCATTGGATAAGCCAAAAGGCATGCGCTGATAGGCGAACGTCCCCCACTTGGTGGTGAACGCCGTCTTATGCTGGTCCTCATCTTTGACCCAAATCTGGTTGTAGCTGGAAAATCCATCTAAAAGTGAGAATCTCTGGGCTCCAGCAACGATGTGTAGAATTTGGTCGATTTGGGGAAGCGGATAGTGGTCCCTGAGGGAAGCCTGATTCAGGTTTCTGAAGTTGACACAGAGACGAATGTTGCCATTCTTTTTCCTCACGGGCACCAAATTCGCGACCCAGGATGAATGTTTGATGGGGTAGATGATTTTGGCCTCCAGCATCTTCAAGAGCTTGGATTTCATCATGGCCTCAATCTTCGGATTTACGGCCCTCTACTTCTGGCGGAATGGCTTGGCGCCATCCTCTAGCTCAATGGTATGCTGGATCACATCTCTGTCGTAACCCTTGAAATCCTCGTAGCATCAGGCCACGATGTCGGGGAACTCTTGGCATACTGATCTGATCTGCTCGAGTTCTTCCGACGTGCAGTCTGTCCCGACCTTGATAGTTTTACCATGTTCAAGTTCCATGTCGGCATACTGCTTCGGGTCTACTTTGATCCTGTGAGATATTGCTCTGTCATTCTGATCAAATAGACTCTCCAATTTAATCAGTCCTTTTGGGACATGATTATTTCTTAACTGTATCAACCCCTCATATTGCTCGTCATCAGGGTCTCTACCTTCGATTGAACCAACTTCGTTAACCAAAAATGTGACGATCTCCTCGTCACAACTGAACACCTGCCAGTGGGTGTCCTTATCAGGCACAGAAGGCCTGTAGATGGTGCGAACCGGCTTCGGTTTCTGGACAACGTCATCAGCCGGAACGTACCTGGCTCCAACAGACGCCAGAATGTCAGCGAGTTTGTTTTTCTCACGCGATATCGCCTTGACATTCAACGAGTCGAACGACTCCATCAGGTCCCACACCCGGTTGCGGTACACCCTAAGATAATGCTGTTTATAGGCGCACTTGTTCGTAACCTGGTGACACACCAGCTCTGAATCTCCAAAGATCTGCAGGTGCTTGATCCCCAGCCTCTCCGCCTTTTGCAAACCCAAGCACAGGGCTTCGTACTCTGCCGAGTTGTTAGTGCAGCTCCAGGCCAACCTGTATGTATAATCCTTCTGGATTCCGGTCGTAGAAACCAGAAGCACTCCTGCACTGGCGCCATTTTTGCATCGCGCGCCATCAAAGAAAAGCTTCCACAGCTTCTCAGGTGCAGGTCCTACTTCTTTTGCAGCTGACTGGTCAAGCCTCTCGGGCTGTACAATGGAGTAACAGCCTTGCTCTGTCTCAATTACGGCATTAAAATCCCGCAAAGAGAACTCATCTTCAAGTTGTAGTACTTCGAGGGCTTGCTCTGTCAACTCTACTGTCACCAGTTCTTCGTCTGACAGCTGGACCATACAGTCCAACTCTCCTCCGGGTATCTTCTCTACTAGGAAGGTGGAAGGCTTCTCATTGAAAATTTTCAGTCTCCTTCCTTTGAAGGGCACTTCCATGTGTGAGTAGTCTAGAGATAGGTACCCACCCAACTTCGCAGTGAACTCCCGGGAGAGACACATGCCGAAGTAGGGAGCCAGGTCAACAACCACGACCTCTTGGATGACCACGATGTCGAGAGCCTTTTACAGCCGGATAGGGATGTCCTTTATGACACCAACTGTCTTGACAGGGGTGCCGTCTAATTGCAGCACGCCTTGGCTGCTCCGTGTGTATTCCATCCCGATCTCATCGCAGACGGCCTTCGGCATCACAGTCGTGGAAGCACCAGAATCCACCATGCAGTTTTGAACTATGTGTCCTTGCATCCGTAAAGACAGATAAAAGGGAGACGGTCTGTTCTTCCCAGTGGTTGAGACTGTCAGAGGTTGAACCAGGACAGCGGGCTGAATCTGCTTGTCGCTCTTCATGTTTTTCAGGGATTCTTGCAGCAGATCCACCTGGCCTGGGAGCAGAAGGGCATCATACATGCTGATTCTAGCAGGTGTTCTTTTTAAGTCGTCTACTATGCTGTAGCCCGAGGTGCTAGCTCCTTCTGCTTCTTTTGCCGGCTCATACTTCGTCTAGTATTGTTGGGTGGCCTCAACTCGCTGTCTCTTGGTTAGAGACGGGTACTTCAGCTTCTCCTGCGCTTGTTCTTTAGTTTCAGCTGGAGGCTGAGGTACAGGAGCTTTAGCCGGAACTGGAGCTTTTGCCATAGGAGGCTTAGCTGGAACAGGGGCAGCCTTTGCCGGAGGAGGCTTGGCTGGAACTTTATCTTTGGATGCCTTCTCCTGGGCTGTGTACGGCCACAGCCGCTTGTATGGTGGCAGCCCATCTGGCTGCGGTTTTTCTCTTCTGGCATAAACTTGCAAAGGCTTGGCAAGCATCTCGTGGTTTTCTTTTCTTCCTTGGCGGGCGGCACTAGATTCTCCTCCGGGAGGGTAAGTTGGCTTCGCCGTCCGGGATCATGTAGAGTTCATCGTCCTCTATGGCGCGCCGCGCCAAGGTCCGGATGTAGTGCCGGTGCAGAGTGCGCCTTCCTCTCGAATGCGGGTCATTGCACGTAGTGCACGGTTAACCTGGTCGGAAGGACCAGGCGGGTCTCCTATAGCAGCATTCCTCGGAGGCGGACGCCTCTGCAGCTGGTGCTCTGGGGGCTTGTCTTTTGTCAGCGCCGGGGCGCATATGGCCTCCGGGGAGCGAGGTCCATCTGGGCCTGCTTCTTCTTCAGAGCGGTCATGTCATTGGACATGGCATGATAACCCGAGGCCAAAGCCTGTACCTCCTGGAGGATTGTATTCTGAATGCTATTGTCAGGAGGCGGCAATTGTGCCGGTGGAGGCAATGTGGCTAATGGAGGAGGATTAGAATAAGGTGCATACTAAGGAGGAGCAAGAAGTGCTGGAAAATGCGGAGCAGGAGGAGGCGGGTGAGGATAATGCAATTGAGGCGGGCCGTAAGGAGTTACGACCGGCGCTGGATTCCACTGCTGCTGGGGTTGCTGTCCTGATGTAGACGGCGCATCACCAGAAGCAGATGGATACTGGGATCTGGGAAAGTCGAACGAATGGGTTCCTGCACCCTGGACGGAAGCCTGCCGATAGAGATAATGTCGCCTTCAGCTTGTCGGGCAGCCTCGTACGGAGCAGGAAACTCGTCTATTCTGGCAATCTTCAGCAACAGGCATATGTCTGAGTTGAAGGATCTCAGATAGTAGTGAGCAGCCATGCCAGCTGAAGGCCGAAGTTCGCGAGGTACCCGTTTCCGGGATCTCGCAAACCTGATGTTAAAGTCAGACACCTCCTCTTGAGGATGTCTCTGGATGGCTTGGAACTGATGCAGCAGAGAAGTAGGATGAGCAGACTCGTTGCATCCTTTCACGAGCCTTCTGGCAAGCTGGGGCCAGCCTGTGATGGATCCCTCTGGCAGCGATCTCCACCAGTAGAGAAGCTTTCCCCTCATGGAAAGGGCCAGCAGACGGGTCTTCACACTCTCATCGGTAATGGAATGCAATGCGGCCAGGGCAAGGATGTCCTGGATGTGCTCGTACGCCGTCTTGCCGTAGCGTCGTATGTAGGGATAGACTTTAAAGCAGCAGGGGGCACAACTTGTTGTCCGACCAGGGCCAAGGGCCCCGTAGAGTCCACCGCCGGGAAGAGATCATCGTCATCCTGCTGTTGAGCAGCCATTTCTTCTTCTTCTCCTCCGTCGGTTGTGTACTCAGTGTCGGTACTTTCCGAGGATGCAGGTACTTCTTCCTCGGCCTCTTCTATTTCGTACTCAGCTCCTCCGATCTCAGCTTCGGCTTCTTCTTGAATTTCAGCCTCGGCTTCGTCGACACGAGCTTGTGGATCAGCCAGCCTGGCAATTTCGCCTCGAGTGTTGATGTCCAGTTCGTACAAGTCAGGCGGGTTTCTAGGATCCCTTCCTCGCCACCTTCTTGTTTGCATGAAGGTGCTGGGACCGGTCTTTCAGACTCAGAGGATTTGTTCGTGCAGAGTCGCCAGGTGTTCTGACTTTGAACAACAATGAAGCGAACACCGGTGCTTCGATTCTGTAGGGGGTGAGAAACTTCCTTGTCTCACCAGGTGCTCAGAAACCACTGTCAGCGCCAGGTGGAGACTGATCAGAAAATCTCTCTTCAAATGTGGGACCTTGTCCCACCGGGCGTGCCAGAGAAACTATTGGTTACGAATCTGCCATGAGGAAAGGATTTTGGGTTAATGCGCCTAGATTCGCCCACCAGCATGAAAGGCCGGAAGGAAGAGATGCCTTCCGTGCCAATCTCCGGAGAAGGCCGGCTCCTTTAGGGGGGTTTTGTGGTTTAAGCTAAGAGTGCAGAAAAGAGATAAAGAAACGGAAAGAATTTACAAGTGAGATTGTAACTGGGTGGGGGGAACTAACAGTACGGGAACACATCAATTACCACTACTTACTGCATCATAAATACAAAGCATGACAAAGAACTGCAAAACCTAAGTATAGTTTCTGTATTAAGCAGTGTACGCACAGCTACAATGGTCCCCTAGCAAACATTCTCCCTACAAGGAGAACTAACAGCACGACAATGCATCAATCACCACTACGTACAATAACATAAACAGAAAGCAACCCAGAGATGTCAGAACCAGGTATATGTGTTATGTAGAGAATTTATACGCACAGCTACAATGGTCCCCTAGCAAACATTCTCCCTACAAGGAGAACTAACAGCACGGCAACGCATCAATCACCACTACGGACAGCAACGTAACACATATGACCTAATTTCTATTCATCTCACCCAGTTCTTGTTGCTATTCATCTCACCCACCTAATTTCTAATGGTTGTCTACTTGAGAATGAAAGGATGTGACTTGCAATACAAAAGGGGACAACCCGAAATACATAAAGTGTGAACTAAAAGTGAAGGATGTGACCAGAAAACTAACAAGTATGACCTAAGACATGGAAGGGTGTGACTAGAAACGACCTAATGCAAGGAAGGCTAATACAAGGAAGGGTGTGACTAGACACAACCTAAGACATCAAAGGGTGTGACTAGAAACTTGATATATGAAAGTTTGCGAACCAAGAATGAGTGTGTGATGTGAGATATGAAAGGGTGTGACCCAAAAGTGAGTGTGCAGCATGAGATACGAAAGGATGCGACCCAAGATACGAAAGGGTGCGACCCGAGATACGAAAGGGTGCGACCTAAGAGTTAAGCGATGCAATTCATAAGAAGCTACCACAAGTTTTGGAAAAATAATTGTTTGACAAGGATTAAAAAAATTGTTGGATTGAAGAATCATTATCAAGTCCAAAAAGTTGAAGAATGATGGAGAGTCGCCTTCAAAAACCAATTTAGATCTTGTTGATAAATATCAAGCATGTTGTTATTAATGGTGCAATTTCAACCATTATCAATAGCCTTAATAATACACCTAAAATAATTGAGGATGCTTGAACCATTCCTGAAAAGCATCTTAAAATTGAACCATGTAAACATCCTAATCATGGTATTTGTCATCATTTAAAATCAGTTTATCAAGATCCACATCATCTTGAAAGCCAAAATTGTTTTGGTTCTTATCATAAGTAATCATATGTTTCAATTTTTTGAATACACTCATGAATTGAATATTAAAGTAAATTCTCACAAAATTCCTATTGAAATCTGATGCCTCTTAAGGTTGATTTGGGATGGATTAGTCCTAGTTCGTTGAGGCAATATTCTTGGTATTTGCATTGTTCGCATCATAATATATCTTCCAGGACTCTAGAGAAGAACCAATATTTTGAGGGAAAATTGCAAGGAATCCATTGAAAATGCAGTATTCATTGATATTTGACGAGTCCAAAATTATTCAAGGTTGAAGCTTTTTTTAAAAGGGAGGACATGTAGTGGACCTATGCACTACCTAATTATATCTTTTATAATACCTTTAAATTATATCTAACTTAATATTTGTTATCTACCTTATCAATAACCTATTCCATGGTTATGTATTTAGAGTAGGTATGAAGGGTATATTTTACCTCTTGGACAAGATATATACCTCTCTACCATTTGGAGGAGAGAGTATCCATCCATTTATTCATATCTCTTTTATATGCAACACTATATATTGAATCCTATATGTATTTTGTGAAATAGACCTATCGGTTAATTATAGTAAGATTGAATTTTTTCAGGGATCCCAACGAGGATGTGCAACAATGCAGTGAAATAAAGCGGATGCATATGTAAAGATGAAATGGGAAGATATGAAAAGTGATGTTGAGAAATAAATCGAGGAGTATACTTATGCCCAAATCTACAATGAGTTAGCTAGTTTTAAATATGAAGAAAGTTCAAGCCTTTAAAGATTATGGTGCAAAGGGATACCCCTGCCTCCTTGGGTCTTACCCGAAAGTGGCATCCCTTTTGGGATGTTTTCCACAAATTAAAAAAAAAAAAGATTATGGTGCAAATATTTGGAAGAATCATTGGAGACAAATTGAAACAACAACATCTATGATGGATTAGGAAACCCCATACCCCTTGGGAGTCTCTAATTTAATTTCCCCAGATGTATTAGGAAATCATGTTGGTTGAAAATTGATTATAGGGCAATATCTTGTTGTGAATTACCTAACATTAAATGCCTCCATATGCCTTAAAAAAAATGGGACAAGCTAGGTCCAATTGCTGCTAATGCCTTGCCATCAGTATTGGACTGTGCTAATGCATTGTAACAACTCTTTTCAATGAGTTCTATTGGCCTGCTTTGGTCATATGTGGACATCAATAAAATTATCCTATCTTGCAACTTTTGATCAATCAACTTGATTCTATTTAAGAATCTATTGGCATGGTTGTTTATCATAGCCCACATGTCCTTTCGTCACCTCATATGTCAAATCAAAAAGAGAACTAGGAAAGTGACTATAGCAAACTTCAAACAATGACATTTTTTAAGCCATATATTGCCTTATTATAAGCATGTATAATGTAAGGCAATGTCTCATCCCAATTCTTTGGATTCTTTTAATTATGAATTTAAAGAAGATGAACCAAGGTTCGATTCACAATTTAGGTGGAAAAACAGACATGGTGCCAGCTTAGATGCCATCCTAGTGATTTTTCGATGAGCATTTATATTTTATTGTACATTTTTGTAGTTTGCCATTTTGTAGCACATATCATGGGTTTTTCATATTGTGTGTGACACTCTTGTGTCATAACGATGCACATTGGGTGGGGTTATTTAAAACTTTTTATGCATGTAGTTATGCATATTATATGCAGTGGTTAGGTAGTTATAACTGCTTCTCTGTTGCTTGTGCTTGTATATATTGACTCCAGATCAGTCTGGAGGTATCCTTTTGTGCATGCTAGAGTCGAGTTGTGCACGTTCATAGTGTTAGAGATTGTGCACATATGCCGAGACTTTTTCATGATGTACAATTTTGGAGAAAGTAATGGAATGATCTTGCTGTTCTAATCTCATATTTGCTGTTTATATTTTATTGCATGTTTTACGTATTACTTTATGCTCTGTTTTTCTGGGAACACAAAGCTATACTAAAACAACTTTGGTTGTCCATCCGTCGAAGGATGGAAAGCAATGGGCCTCTTTAACTAGCCCCAAAGGTGGTAGGAAATTTGTTATCCTGATCTAATCTAATGGATTTGTGCAATACCATGTGTATTCTACTGTGCATAATGAACTTACAGGCAGCTGAATGATGTTGTCCATCCGTTGAATGATGAAAAGCAATGAGCCTCTTTAACTAGTCCAAAATGTGGTGGGAAATATGTTATCCTGATCTAATATAATGGATTTGTACAATACCATGTGCATTCTACTGTGTGTAGTGAACTTACGGGCAGCATAATGATTAAAAAATGGTCTTTGTGCATTGCATTAGCACACATTTTTGTATTGAAAAACAAAATTATGAAAAGGCATCCATTATTTTGCCTCACTGCAGGCAGCCCAGATAGAAAATCCACGGTGACACTCTTCCAAGGTCTAGATAGAATTGACAATGGTACGTACAAACTCCTGTTTATTTTACTTGGTTCCATGGAGGCTCAGATTCATGGGTGACCACATGTCAAGGCAAGAAGGATAACTAGATAGAGCTCTCTGCTTATTAGAGTGGATTGATCACACAAAGCGTAGTGGGCAGCAACGTGGCTTGTATTCAGAGGCTACCTGGCTTCTTCAGTCCATTGGTATTTTTATAGATCAGCTCCCTCTGTATAAATACTCGTCGAATGCTCCTACTTGTCTCTTGCCCAACAAACAGGCGATCAGTAAGGAAAATATGGAAGAAATTAGATGATACATCCAAGTTTTGGGTCTGTTTGCCTGAATTTTGTAGCCCAAAGCTGATGTTTTATGCAAAACATTTCTTGTGGAATGTGGATGGCATTAACACTCGACTTGACTATGTTTAGTGCCATTGGACATATGGACTCAGAACTCTTTGGCCAGATTAGTTTCTGATTCCATTAGTTGCAGATTGAGACTGATCACAATATCCCAAGGATGGTGGGATCTGTTGCCTTTCCTCTTTCCAGGAGTTAGGGACAGAAGAACATTTCATCTTTAGATGCCTTATCTTATAAAGGAGTTATTAGAAATTTTATAGAGAGTTAGTAGGGTTAGTTGCCACTTGCCGCCTTTTCCTCCTATCTCAATCAAAGATGTTTGTCTTTGTATCTTCAAGCAGCAGTTATTCTTTGACGTTAGACCCTAAAGAAGATCGTTAGGACCACCAGTTTAATCACCTTCTTTCCGTCTACTCCTGATGTGGGAGTCGGCAAGTGCTCATTAGATGCTTGAAGTACCCAGACTGGGATGACCATTTTGCAAGGCCTTATCTTCTTTCAAATGCTACCTTGAGTTCTATGCCTTCCTCTTGAACATTGTGAGATAGATCTGTTGCTCTGCTGTATCATGTATTAATTACTTGTTTTTGCCAATGGACAAGGCAGTCTGGACAAACTTGTGTTGGCAGGTTCTTGTCCTCATCTGTGAATTAATCAACCATGGATGGTAGGAGAGTGTATGATAGTTGTTCTATGTGACCTGATGGGAATTACTGGCCATGCTATCCTATTCTTGTATATTCTTCCATGCACATATTTAAATCTTGCATCAGCTCCAATGTGGTTAATATTAGTAATGACTCCATTACAGATGAGTGAGTCTTTACATCAGGTGGTGCTTGGACCACATTTGCTTGATTTGTTTGGCAATGGATCCTTTACAGCTGTTTGCACTTTGCACTTTGCACTTTGCACTATCCATGCCGCTGTTGCTGCATGTTGTTTTATCTTTGACTTGTGCGGGGTTTGCCACCTTGGCTCCAACCATCCTAGAGGAAGCTTTTATAGTATGTTCTTGTACTTTGGCGATTCTTGGCTGTTAATAGGATTCCTTCCTTAAACACAATCCAGAATATACCTACATACAAAGATAAACGTGTCTTTTTCTTTACCACTTTTTTTGAAACCTATGTTCCATGGGGATGCATCTCAAGCTTTGGGGCCTGTCTCGAAGAAACGTCCCCATGCCTTCAAAAAGCTGTCCCAGCATCCTGGAAATACATCCCACTGTCCCAAAAACCTCTTCTGCCATCTTGCACAGTCCCAGTCTAGTTTGAAACTGTTGGGAAAACCTGAATTACTCCCAATATTTTAAGATATGTTATTATTGAATTCAGATGTTACAGCAATGCCTTCTGATCATAACTGTTACTCCTGGCCATAGTTTTCTTGTGCAGCAGTGTCTGACTAACATGAGTTATTGGATAGCATTGAATCACATGTAATTTGATGAATATTCTGTTTGGAGACTAAGCATTGCCCCCCCCCCCCCCCCGTTTTTTTTGTTTTTGGAGACTGAAATAAACATCCTTCTTGTTCTAAGAGTTGGATGTGTTCTGTTTCCTGGAGACAATGTGGAGTTGGTTGGATTGATCTTTTAAATCAACAAATCCAGAGAAGACTTTTTCACCAAAAATCCTTATGTTCAATTCTTTATTGCAATTTTTTGAATTTAAAAACCGTGAATTATCTGTATCAGTCACTTTCTATAAGATTTTGAATGAAACTTTCTATATACCAAAATGAAACCATTTAAGGAATGATTTATCTTTTATTTAGGTGGTAATTGAAGTTTCGGTTCCATCTTCTATGGCAATGCTTGGATATCTAGCAGTAGAGGCTCCAATTGGTTCTTATCTCCCAGCTGCTGTGACTTTGAGAAGCACCAGTGGTAACCTCTACAATAATTTTGTTTGTTAATCTTTTATAGTTGCCTTTCGCATACTATTTTTGAGAATGCAGTAGAGCTAATAGCAGGTTTGTATTTTTTCTTGATTTTGATTGCCAATATTGTAGGTGATATATATTCAAGGTGTGATGCCTTCAACAAGTTTGTAGCATGGCAATTATTTGGAACAGTACAGACTTTTGATATTTTGGATCAGATGAGTCAGGACAGTTTCTTACAGGCGATTGATGGCATTGATGAAACTGAATTACCAAATAAACAGGCCTTTGATAGTCCATTGTGTGCATGGACATTATTACATGCTTCTCAAGCAGGGAAAGCAACCTTGCAGGCATCTTTTGTGGTTATCAAAAAAGAATTACTTGACACTCCAGATGCTTTAGCATCCTTGAGGGCATCATGGACTGTGGCTGCTTATGCTTCCCTAATTGTACAGCAGGCAGGGGATGGGAATGCATTTGGGGGTTATAAACTTGATGTAGATATATTAGATCATCCACTAGTTGATGTTCAGGATGCAGCCCGGTTAAGTTTGAATGACCTACTTCTTGTTCCTGGAAGTGGGATGACGATATTGCTTCGTGGGGGACCAGAACGTTGGCAACAGGGAGTAGAGTTTTACGAGTCATACAATGCAGTAGCTTCAGATGGAAAAGACCCTGCAAAAGGGAGCATTACTGTTACTAAAATGGGTGGTGGTGGAGGAAGAATGTATTGGGTTTTTTGTCACTCTGTGGGGAACTTCGTAGGTTCCACAGCATAGCCTTTATTGTATTTCATGTTTAATTTTAATTCCTCATGTTTTGTAAATTTAGACTTTTGTTTAGCAATTAGCACCTTTACTAACGCAATGCAACTGAATATTTTCTAGAATAATGTGACAAACATAAGTGCCTTTTCTTTCTGATATTCTTTGTCCTGTATTTCCTGTTTTGGGACAGACACTGACATTTAAACGGGGCAACTTAATTGGAGATGACCACCCATTACCAGCTTTGGCTGAAGTTGTCTTGTCACTTGAGTGTAACATTCCATCTTCAATCACACTGAATGCTGATGAACCTGGTCTGTATGGAAGCACTATATTTGGATATTGCTAAGTTCTTCATTTTTTCCCGTTTATTTTGTTGATAGAAATAAGGTTAAGATCTGGCAGCATATTCAATTAACAGATTAAATATCCTGTAAGTGGACCATGCACTGATGTTAAACTAAATGTTTTTTTTCCATAACTGTTTAGCAAACACATTGGCTGTAATACGAGCTACCTCCCAGGCTGATCGTGGTGGGGGCTGTATAAGAGTGACACCTGTCACTGTGACAAATGGTCGCACAATTCGGGTGGCTGCAGTTGGAATGCATCAATCTGGAAGGCCATTTGCAAATTCATCATCATTATTTCTTGACTGGGCTCTCAATGATTGTGAGGAACTGGCTTTCTTTGTTTCAGCCAAGAATGCTGGAAAAATGACAGATGCTAGTTCTTGGGAAAAGTTTCTTGCTCTTCGTAATGAAACAGGGCAAGTATGTAGATTCAACATTAGTGAAGTAAATAAACTCTTGTTTTCCCTTGTATAGTTTTATATATGATATGATTATAAAACCTTATTGACCATCTCTGTTATGTTTTTTCAAATGCAACTGAACCATACATTCTGGATGTTTCAGAAAGCTCTTTATTTTGGGTAGCATATTGAGAGATAGGTAAAATAATAAACTTTATAGTGTTGGCAGTATATTTTTATCAGTAAAAGTGAAGTTAAAAGCTTGCTTGAGGTTTCACATTACGGACTTGTTCTATGTTATGCATGTGAATTTGGTTCATCTATTGATCTCAGTAGATTTTAATGCAGCTTAATTCTCAGGAAATGTATTGCTGAATTGCAGTTTGAATTTGAGCTAGATAGTTTTCTTCAATTTTCTTATGTCGTCTACCACTCAATAATATCTTGCACTAGTACCTAATTGGTGGGGGATTCCATCCTGGCATATTATGTGGGAGGAATATCCGTGAAGCTCTTGCAGTTTATATGTTTGCAGTGAGACTGCTTGCTATTAGTTAGTAGTTAGGAAAATGGTAATGCAAAATGAGTGTGTCTACTTGACACTGGATGCATTCAGCTTATCTAGTACTTCTAAAATATACTAGAGTAGAGATCAAAATTTAGGTTGAGAGATATGTCCACCTTGTTCTTTACTAAGGCCAGGGAACATTTCTCTCTTCTTTTCTTTTTCCCTTGTTTGTATTTATTGTTTGGTGGATTGGGCCATCTAGTGCAAACTATATGCTGCTCTATCAGGGAATGTGCTTAATAAGTAATGCATGAAAGAACCAAAAAATTGTCTTTTAGCCTATGCAGAACTAAACTAGTATAATATGCACGGATATTCCGAATGAAAAGAATGTAAAGAGAGATCAATGGATTAGAAAGAATGCACATTTAAGTACATAATTAATGGATTTGTCTTAATTCATATCAGTTTTTCAACAAGTACAACAATAATATCAGGGAAAATTCAAGGGAGTGCTCCCTATTCAATGTTTTCTTGAGTATATATAGCCACGGAGGAAAAGGGTGACAAAGGCAATGGTTATAGCTGCCACTGGCCTCTCTCATGCAAATGTTGAAATGTATCTCTTAATGAAACATTACTAATACAAGGTACATCATGCCATCAAATTTCTTCCATTATTCTAAATTCAAAGCGTAACAATTTGTAACAGTTGGCATTTTTGCCACATTATTTTTTGATAAACTTTGGCCAAAGTATGGAGCTTTAAGGCGGCAAGGAGCATGCAGAGGTGTTAGGTTTTCGCGGGCCATAAACGGGGGCGATAAAATGGATGAAATGAGCTTTGGATATTTTATCATTGTAGATCTTTTCGCTAGCTTTCCGACGATATATTATAATAGGCGATCGGGTCAGCGGATCAAAAGTTATGGCCCCGGGAAGCAGGACCATGAAGCTCAATTTCGGGCCAGAAAATTGACTAAGTGTTGGGCCCGCCCGACTGCGCTCATCAATTTGTGCGCAATAGGGCAGAAAGACAGGAAAATGCTGCTGAAATATTCTAAGTGTTGGGCCCCGCCCGACTGCGCTCATCCGCCCGACTGTGCTCATACAATGGTTGAGCTTAAAGACGATTTCTTCCCCCTCCATCAGATGCTGACAGGTGTCCAGCCTCGAGATTCGAGACAAAGATGTGACAGAAGGTGTGCTGCCAGGGTATCGGACAGATGAGCGTGAACTGACAGATTGTACCGCATCTGCCCCCATTCAAACTGACTCGATTTCTTACCTACCGGATTGCCACGTGGCTGCCATATTTTCAGGTGAACCTTGCTGCAAGTACATTCTTTACCCGCAGAGGTCAACATCAGCCGCTTTTGTCAGCTTTTGCAGCTTTTGTCAGGTCTGGGATTCTGTGCCCAAAATGTAATCGGGGGGAAAATTGCGCTATAAATAGCAACCTCATTTCATTGTACAAGGGTGGAGGGGGAACATATTGCTAGAGGACTCTGCTGTGACGGACCACCTTCTAATTAATTCAAAGCATCCTTGGCTCGCTTCTTGTCTCTGTCTTTTATGATGCCTTCTGCTAAGTATTTCTGCTTCATGTCCATTTATATTTATGTCTGTCTGAATTTTGAATTCTGGATTTGGGCATTGGTGATTATTTGGATTTGGAATACTAAACAGAAGGATACATAGGATAGAATAACAACTGCAGTTTCTGTTACATGCTTTGTTTTAATTGTTGTTGGTTCGGATGCAAATTTGTGATCATGCTGCTTGTTCTTCCCCCACTCGAAACGCATGATATTTACATCTCTTTCCTGTTCCCTTATATTTTTCAATCTTTTTCCAGTTCCCTTTACCCCCTTTTTTAATCTCTTTCCTGCACTCTTATCTAAAAACCCCCAAGTAGGTTAGGAAAGGAGCCGACCTTCTCCGGAGATTGGCACGGGGGGCATCCCTTCCTCCCGTCCTTTCAATGTTGGTCTGTAGGTCTAGGGCGCATTGACACACCAAATCCTTCCCAGGTGGCGGATCCGTGGCCAACAGTTTTTGGCACGATCGGTGGGATGAACAGTCTCCATATTTTCAGGAAGCCCGAGTTTGGTGAATCTCTGGCTTGCCTTCATCTGGCAAAATCACCTGGCGACTCTAACTGAGCTGAAGATCCAAATTTCTTGATCTCACAAGCGGAGAAATGAATGTTCACCTACAGTCTCCATATTTTCAGGAAGCCCGAGTTTGGTGAATCTCTGGCTTGCCTTCATTTGGCAAAATCACCTGGCGACTCTGACTGAGCTAAATTATGGAAGCCCGAGTTGGTGAATATCTGGCTTGCATTCATCTGGAAAAATCACCAAGGCAAATCCCTCATACTATGCAGAGCCCTAGAATGCAGCTGTGTGGAGCTCGAGAGGAAGATATCGTCCAAAATCAACAATGGGAATATGCAAACACCGCCCAGATGATGAATAATATGGTTGCTTGCAGTTTCCATTAGGAGACGGGCCAAGAGGAGGAACAAAATCCAATGGCAAATTCTGAACACAAAGAGGGCACATTTTTGCACCCTTTTTGTGTCCCAAGGCATAGCACGCAAGCATTCAGCCAAATCCCAATAGGCATGCCTCACCAAGAGGTTGATCCTGAGGAGACCCCGGCAAAAGGCCTATCGTCGAAAATCTCCTGCTATCGCATCAAGGAGTTGGAGGAACTCGTGCTCGAGAGCCCACAGGTGGTGGACTCTCTAGAGTGGTGGTATTGGCTCCAACCATCACCGCAACCAGTACCCGAAGAGGGCTCCCGTATGGTAAATATCCTTGCCACATTGTTCATCAATTGTATGGGTACCGGCATGAATGATAACCTGCCACGTTGCACCATGTTCGCGACCTGGCAAACTTTGGGAGGCCAACCGGACTTCAAAGATCAACTGAAGTACAATCAGATCTAGTCCGGACATTGCAGGTTCACCGGATAGGCAACCAAAGCTAGATTTGTGTTGGCGGCATGCCAATCATGCCGCAAACTTTTGTGTAAATAATATAAATAAGCTGGATAGTATGCAAAGTTTTAGTTGTTTTCTTAGTTTAGTTTGTGCAGTGTTTTTTTTTTAGTGTTCCAAGAGGGCCATGGGTGCCAAGGGTTTGAGAAAGAGGTTGCTGCCGGCAGTGAGTATCAAGAGGACGACGAGGGTGACTCTGTTGCCCAATGGATAAAGGCCTGGGTCCTCACATTGAGGCGAGCTCAATGCCCCGCGAGCCGCCAGGAATGTTGGCATTTTTGCCACATTATTTTTTGATAAACTTTGGCCTAAGTATGGAGCTTTAAGGCGGCAAGGAGCATGCGGAGGTGTTAGGTTTTCGCGGGCCATAAACGGGGGCGATAAAATGGATGAAATGAGCTTTGGATATTTTATCATTGTAGATCTTTTCGCTAGCTTTCCGACGATATATTATAATAGGCGATCGGGTCAGCGGATCAAAAGTTATGGCCCCGGGAAGCAGGACCAGGAAGCTCAATTTCGGGCCAAAAAATTGACTAAGTGTTGGGCCCGCCCGACTGCGCTCATCCGCCCGACTGCGCTCATCAATTTGTGCGCAATAGGGCAGAAAGACAGGAAAATGTTGCTAAAATATTCTAAGTGTCGAGCCCCACCCGACTGTGCTCATCCGCCCGACTGCGCTCATCCTCCCGACTACGCTCATCCGCCCGACTGCGCTCATCAATTTGTGCGCAATAGGGCAGAAAGACAGGAAAATGCTGCTAAAATATTCTAAGTGTCAGGCCCCGCCCGACTGCTCTCATCCGCCCGACTGCGCTCATCAATTTGTGCGCAATAGGGCAGAAAGACAGGAAAATGCTGCTAAAATATTCTAAGTGTCGGGCCCCGCCCGACTGTGCTCATCCGCCCGACTGCGCTCATCAATTTGTGCGCAATAGGGCGGAAAGACAGGAAAATGCTGCTAAAATATTCTAAGTGTCGGGCCTCGCCCGACTGCACTCATCAATTTGTGCGCAATAGGGCGGAAAGACAGGAAAATGCTGTTGAAATATTCTAAGTGTCGGGCCCCGCCCGACTGCGCTCATACAAAGGCTGAGCTTAAAGACGATTTCTTCCCCCTCCATCAGATGCTGACAGGTGTCCAGCCTCGAGATTCGAGTCAAAGATGTGACAGAAGGTGTGCCGCCAGGGTACCGGACAGATGAGCGTGAACTGATAGATTGTACCGCATCTGCCCCCATTCAAACTGACTCGATTTCTTACCTATCGGATTGCCACGTGGCTGCCATATTTTCAGGTGAACCTTGCTGCAAGTACATTCTTTACCCGCAGAGGTCAACATCAACCGCTTTTGTCAGCTTTTGCAGCTTTTGTCAGGTCTAGGATTCTGTGCCCAAAATGTAATCGTGGGGGGGAAATTGCGCTATAAATAGCAGCCTCATTTCATTGTACAAGGGTGGAGGGGGGGACATATTGCTAGAGGACTCTGCTGTGACGGACCACCTTCTAATTAATTCAAAGCATCCTTGGCTCGCTTCTTGTCTTTGTCTTTTATGATGCCTTCTGCTAAGTATTTCTGCTTCATGTCCATTTATATTTCTGTCTGTCTGAATTCTGGATTTGGGCATTGGTGATTATTTCGATCTGGAATACTAAACAGAAGGATACATAGGATAGAATAATAGCTGCAGTTTTTGTTACATGCTTTGTTTTAATTGTTGTTGGTTCGGATGCAAATTTGCGATCGTGCTGCTTGTTCTCCCCCCACCCGAAATGCATGATATTTACATCCCTTTCCTGTTCCCTTATCTTTTTCAATCTCTTTCCAGTTCCCTTTACCCCCTTTTTTAATCTCTTTCCTGCACTCTTATCTAAAAACCCCCAAGTAGGTTAGGAAAGGAGCCGGCCTTCTCCGGAGATTGGCACGGGGGGCATCCCTTCCTCCCGTCCTTTCAATGTTGGTCTGCAGGTCTAGGGTGCATTGACACACCTATTTCCTGCACTCTTATCTAAAAACCCCCAAGTAGGTTAGGAAAGGATCCGGCTTTCTCCGGAGATTGGCACGGGGGGCATCCCTTCCTCCCGTCCTTTCAATGTTGTTCTGCAGGTCTAGGGCGCATTGACACACCAATTCCTTCCTAGGTGGCGGATCCGTGGCCAACAGTAACAATCTCTAGCTAGTGAGACGAACTGTTTCAATCTACATCTACCCATACATGCTCCCCATCCTCTGTTATATGAAAGTGAAAATGTACCTGTTTCAACAGAACATTACTAATCCAAAGTAAATTATGTTTTTAATTTCTTGCTTTATTTCAAGTACAAGGCAAAACAGAAAATCAGAAGACTGATTGGCATCCTTCTGATGGACCAATCAAACCTTTTGCCATCACAGTATCTATGTTCTTTTGACCACATATACTAACAATACTGTTTTCTGGTCCCTTCATGGTTGCATCATTTGCAGATATTTTTGGGTTGGGCTGCCCTGGTATCCCCTTGTAAGTCGCTCTCATAAGTCTTCTTGTAGGTCTTGTCTAGAATCGATAAAAGACCTTTTGAATCCACTTTCATGGGTGTTAAGTATTAGTGAAGGTTTAGTTTAGAACTCAAGTTGCAACAAAGCTTGCCGATTCTCCAATATTCTAAATAATGGAATCCTGTTGTGTAGTCATCACATATATGAGCAATCACATCTATTAGCAACCAATAAAATTTAGGCAAAATGTTAATGCAATCTTCAACAAATTTCAGTGTTAAAGCTGTTAAGGAAGAGAGATCACAGGCAATTAAAAGGTAAAGTACATTTTAATGTCCACAAGGCCATAGTCCATATGGAATGATCCCCATCGAGGATGTTGTCTACTCTCCGGTTACCAAAGCATGGTGTACAACCCTACTTTCCAGAGGATTCGAATCTTGGACCTCCTCGTTAGAGTTCCAAAGTTTTCTAAGTTCAGGTTTCATGAAGCACAGGATGCATTAAGTGATTCCATATGAAATTTGAAGATTCTTTTCACGAAACAGGTTGAGTTAGTACTTCTAAGTTCTAACTATTTGTTTGCAAATTAGATATATTTTCATTATACATTTTTTCTTCTGTACTTATACCTTTTCATCTATATTACATGTCGATGCCTGATTCTTCAGGCAAATATGATAAAAGCAAAAATAGTCTTTTCTAGAAGACTTTGCTTGCTTATAAGTTTTATTCTTGATAATAATATATATATTTGTTATATTTATGGGTCATGTATACTTTTTGGTTATGTTGTTTTTTTCTTGGAATGAAGTAAATTTTCTATGTTTATTTGGATGTGCTTCCTGAGCAAGTTATTATAGCATTATAAAATAGAGCCTGTGCACTGAATAGTAGGTATCTGACAGTAATGTTTTGTAATATTTGCGTTTTTATCACAGTGCACTCTGCGAGCAACAGCGGCTGAATTGTCTGGTAGCAGAGCCCTTCGGTCTTCTGAAAGAGGTGTAAGAGAAACTATGCAAGATAGTGACCATCATGTTTGTGATGATGCTGTTCGTTTGCAGGTAGTGTCTGTGGAGTATTGCTTGTTCTTTTGTATGCTTTTGCCATTATAATCTGCTCATTTATTGTTTTAGTGGTCTTCTTGCAGCTTGTATCTGCTCTTCGTATTGAACCAGACATTGTTGTCTTGTTCTTTCACCCTAATGCCAAGGTATTTCATAATATTTTATTTTGTGTAACCGTGTCAGGTGTTCTATAAATAAATATACTAGCTTTAAATCAATTATTCACACTGGATAACCTACATTGGCATCTAAATTATAGGATTCTTGCTATTACTTTCTTGAAGGTTGTAATATTAAGAAAGTTATGTCTTGCTTCTGCATTCATGGTTCTTGAATAGATATTGAGAATTGCAGATGAAAGTTTATTTTTGAATTTGCATTTAAATGAAAAGAGGTAGAGAAGATAATTCTATGATGCCTATTGATGACCAAAATAGGCCAATGGGAATTACCAGTCACCAGAAATAATCTGTCTCGATGCACTGTGGCAGCCAAGAAAGTACCAATAAGATAAACAAATTTAGAGTAGATAAACTAAAGATGAATATGTTAAAGAAAAATTACTTTACCACACCAGATCTCTGCATCATGTGTTGGTCTCCGGAAAGGGGCAAGCAGCTCAATTGTATAGGGTTTGATGGTTATTATTATTGTTGTTCTTGTTATTTTTTTTTATTATAGTAGAGGAATCGGTAACTCGTTACAATTTTCTATGCCTCTTCGTGTGTTCAAATCCTGCTCCTTGCTGCCACTATAACCTCCAGTTGCGCTGGGTAAACTTTTTAAAGTAGCCAGCGGCACGACATGCCCTCCAGTACTATGAGGCCTGAGGGATTGGAACCATGGTCTCCACCTAAGGGAACATTTTGACCACTGGACAAGGCCCTCAGACCTATTGTTGTTCTTGTTATTAACATTATTTTTTTTAAAATACTTTTTATGGGATTGAAACGGGGCCCACCTGTATTACATAATTGACCGCATAGTGTTATTACAACTTGCAATTATGCATGTATTGCTTGGCAAGTTAGAACCTGGGTCTCCTCCTTGAGAGTTGAGGAATTTAACTGGTTGAGCTAATGCCATTTGATTGTTATTACCATTATTACTAATTCAAATGTTATATCCTCCACACAATTTTTTGAGATTTATTTTGGAAATAGTCTGAAATTGCTCTTTAACTTATAATAAGGTGCCTTGAGAGTAGTTTCTCACATTAAGCAAGGCAATAGTTCTATTTTATAATAAGTCCATATATTGCAGCATCTCTCTCTCTCTCTCTTATTTCCCTTCTTCCTTTTTGGTGGTTATCAGGCAAGCCTATCAATAATTGGAGGTACCTGCAATGTTGAAGCAGTTGTAAATGATAGCAGAGTAGCAGTAGTAGTGCAACAACCTCCAATTACACATTACATGCAATTGGCTGTGGGTGCAAGAGGATTGGGCATAGGAACGGTTACAATTCGTGATTTAGGGCTTGCATCTCCTACATCCGCTACTGCTTTGGTATAGTAGTTCTATTTAGTTATTGGGCATAAGAATTGATTTTATTTTATTGTCTTAACAATATAGTTGAGTGGTAGGTGAACATGTTTCTTGGTATTTGGTAATATAGAAAATTGCTACAGTGTCAATGCCTTCATATTTTACATGATTTTCTATGGAAATTTTAGTAGCTATGGAATTAAGGATGATTGTGTCATATTTCCATAGTATGGGTGATTCAGATGTGACATAAAAATCAGGTGATGTCAACTTCCTTGTAAACTCAGTGGCCATTTCTTTGAAAATGCAGTTAATTACTTCATGCAATGAAAGGCATGTTCTGAACCAAAACAGAAAGGGGTTCTCTTTATTATTGTTAGGAATGTGGCAAATACTGGTTTTTTGTAGTTTTCCTTATGGTGATGTTAGATGGAAGATTGTTCTCATGTTCTATAACACATCTAGGTTGCAGTTCTAATTGATAGAATAGGACAACGGACAGTGACTGCAGATTGTGAAGATTAAAACTACCAACTTGTCTGTTTATTAGTTTATAATTGTAGTTGCTGAAATATTCTTAATTTCTTATTGATACAGGTACGTGTGGCTGATGTGGACTGGATACGAATTCTTTTACCCGAGGAGACAAGTATATTGGTATGTTGATATTTGTCAGTATGTGCTAAACTGGGTTTATGTTCTCTTTTACGGTTTTTGAGAACACAAGCCTTATCTATCCACCTCTGTGCAGTTGGCATCTGTAAAGGATATTGAACTTTTAGCGGGGACTCATGATGGACATATTTTTGATTCGTCACAGGCAAGGGATTGAACAATTCATTTTATTATCTGAAGTTGCATATATTTGAATGATATTGGGAGTTACAGAGTATTCCTGGATGGTTTAATATTTTAAATTTGATGCAGCATTCAAAATAGTTTAAGAAGTTCATTCACTGGCTTTGCATGTTGAATTCACATTAATGTTTATTAAGATGCTAGAATAGAATTTCTGAATTTGTCAACTGTCATCTCTCTTTACTTTCACCTTCACTGATAACAGAACATTGTCTCTATGTGTAGATTGAATTCATGAATGTGCATGTGCACATAGAGGATGAAATACTTGAGCTTGTAGATGTCAATGGCACTCCAAAACCATCTGGAAGTAAAGTTATGGGATCAAGGTTTTTTATACGTGGTGCAAACATTGGTTTGACAAGTACGCTTCATGTATGTGATCTGATGAATTTTCATCCCTTTTCAGTTATTTTTTGGCTAGCTGTTTTAATTCATTGGAACAGATATGTCACTGATAAAGGTGACTTGTGTGCAGTTTGTATGTTTCTCTTTCAATCCCTTGTTTTGAGGTGGTTGTCATTTCAGGTTAGTGCCTGGCAAGGATCTGGAAGAGAAATTTTAAGTCAATTTGCTAAGGTGGAAGTCTATGCACCTTTGGTGATACACCCTCCAAGACTCTTTCTTTCCCCAGGAGCAACGTACACGGTTGGTACCATTCATCTTGCCGTTGCTGTCATCTATCATGGCTTACAAGCAATTTGGGTGCATGAAGAGACTTCCTTTAAATGAATCTATAGATGTTGCGTGGTACATGGTTTTCATAATGCTAATCTATGGGATAGATGTATCTTTGAAGGTAGTAGTTCTGTACAAAAAGTTTGATAAGGATAAAAATTGAAAAAAAAGTTATTGAAAAAATCAATTATAAAATTTGCCTTTATGTTTGAAAAATAGAAATAAATATTTCTACTAATTTAAGAGTCTAAATTAAATATAAATATGTATAAAGTACTTAATATTTCATAGAAAAATGAGATTGACTAACAAATGCCTCTATGAAAGAATTGCCCTAAGATCATTTTGCCTTGTTCAGATAGTTTTAGATTTTTGCTTGGTTGATTTTTCTCAACTTTTAGTTTTTATAAATGTCGAAGTAATTCGAGTAGAGGTGGGAATGAATTCCCCAATTGGGATAAGCCTTAGTGTTTTTTTATTTTTTTAAGAATATTTTTAAAAATAATATTCGCATTCTCTTCTGTTTGTGCAATTATGTTTGCCAATTTTTTTGGTGTACGGTAGAAAATTCGCCAATATTTGAACATTTTTGATAAAATTTGTCAAATATTAAATATGGAAAGAAGTATAAAGTTTACGGTAAATTAAGTTTTGAATTTCTCGATAAGCTTTAAGCTATCTAGTGGATGCAATATCTTGTCTCAAGTTGCTTATTTGGATGGTTCTTTGTGTATTATGAAATACATAAGATTGTTTCAGGAGGAAATATGGATTATTCCCTTGTTTATATATGTTTCTAATTGTTTGGTTTGAAAAATAGGCTTTTCTTATGTGTGTAGCATAAATATATGATTTTGTTTATGCTAAGAAAAGTACCAGTTGATCCTTGTGCAATTTAACATATAAATGCGGTGAACAATTAGCTTTGTCTGCATCAACATTATTGCCTATTTCCCTTGATGGTGCATTAATTTTTTTAATAATTTCTTTGCTGCTTCTAGTGCTTACATTATAGTTATGAATCATGATATTGGGCCAAACTTGGTTTGCCCAAAAGATTTTGGTCTTGTTCGTCTTTTTGGAAAAGAGAAAGTTAAATTAAATATGTAAAAATAGTTGCAATAATATTTGTAAATAAAAAATGATAAAAGGAAAAATGGACCTAGCTGAAAGAGCGTGTTGCAGGTGCTGTCACTGTTATTCAATGTCACTATGTTGATGCTGCCATTGTGAGTCGTTGTGGCTTTGCATATACAATATATTTGATTAGTATTCGATGTGGGTCATTGTTACTGTTGGCAATTTTGCCACATTAAATCTTTTGATAAATTTTGGCCTAAGTATGGAGCTTTAAAGCGATAAAGAGCATGCTGAGGTGTTCGGGTTTTTGCGGGCCATAAACAGGGGCGATAAAATGGACAAAATGAGCTCTGGATATTTTATTATTGCAGATCTTGTCGCCAGCTTTCCGACGATATATTATAATAGGCGATCGGGTTAGCGGATCAAAAGTTATGGTCCCGGAAGCAGAACCAGGAAACCCAGTTTTTGTGCGAAGTCCGACTGCGCCCAGTTTTTTGTGCGAAGTCCGACTGCGCCCAGTTTTTGTGCGAAGTCCGACTACGCCCTTCTTCCTGAGCGCACTTTAAAACAGTCTGGCAGAGAAATTGACTAAGTGTTGGAGCGCAACCCGACTTCGCAGCGAAGTCGGATCGCGCTCCCTTGTCCGTGCGAAGTCCGAACAACGGTGGGAATCAGCAAGTGCCGGTGCGCAACCCGACTTCACAGCGAAGTCGTACTCACGCCTTTGACCGGTGCGCAGTAGGGAAATAGGCCAACCCGATCGCGTTGTTTTTCACTCGTGCTACCCGATTGCGCTCTAATCCCGGCAAAGTTGGATAGACTGCCTTTCAAGGCAGACACGTGTCAAGCATTATCATTCGACAAGTGTCCAACTTTGGGATCCGAGCCAAGACATGCCGAGCAAAAGGACAAGCATGGGCCGTACTACTTATGCTAGCTGCCTCATTTAAGGCTGATGTGAGTTTCCACCGCCTCGCCTACCCGCATTCCTCGTCAATGTGAAGTTCTACCTAGCGCGCCGCCACGTAGGTGTTCAACCTTCGGGGAGAACATGCCGAGAGTACGACCCAGCCCGACAGAAGTCAGCATCAGCAGTTCCGCGGCTGCTTTTGTCAGCTAATGTTTGACTGGGACTTTGTGCCCATTAATGTAACGGGGGGACTTTGGGCTATAAATACCCACCACATTTTCATTGTAAGGTGGTGGAAGGGGAATGTCTGTTAGGGAACCATTGTAGTTGTGCTTCTGCCTTTTAATATAATACATACACTTGGTGCTGTCCTATTGTTTTTATTTTGTATGCTACCTCTCTTTGACATTTCTGCCTCATGTTTTCCTGTATCATTGCTTGTTGTTGTACTGAACTCTAGACTCCGACATTTGTTGATCAGGTATTCCTGGGATGTATAAATTAAAGGATACATAGGGTAAATGTTAGTGGTAGTCTTCTGGTTATGTTTTGTGTTATAGTGTTGTTAGTAGTGGTGATTGATGCATTGCCGTACTGTTAGTTCCTTGGAGGGAATGTCTGTTAGGGAACCATTGTAGCTGTGCTTCTGGCTCTTAATACAAAACATATACCTGACTGCTTCTACCGGTTAATGACAAGATCCATAGTGGTGTGGTATGGTTATATTGGTGTTAGTAGTGGTGATTGATGCGTTGTCGTACTGTTAGTTCCCCCCACCCAACTCCAATCTAATTTGGAATCCCTTTTTGCATTTTTATCTCTTTCCTGCACTCTTATCTTGAACCTCAAAACCCCCACAGAAGCCGGCCTTCTCCGGAGATTGGCACGGAAGGCATTCCTTCCTTCCGGCCTTTCAATGTTGGTTTGCGGGTCTAGGGCGCAATAACAACAAATCCTTTCCTCATGGTGGATTCGTAACCAACAGTTACCAATTGTAAATTTAATAAATATATCTTCAAGGAGACTAAGATCTCAGCATTTGTCCTGCCAGGCAGATTGGCTAATAGCGTTTGTTCTTACAACGCAAGGACCATTCTCGGCATCATTGAATAACCTTGTGACGTCTCTCTCACACACACACGATCACTTTCACTGTGTGTGTAAGTAGCTTCGCTTTAGGTCTTTAATGTATGTTGTATGGTTCTTTTTCAATTATGTATTATATTTTGGGATCAAATGATAGCTTATATAAAAAAACATCCCTTTTAATGTTTTCTTTCTGGTATGGTTGTTTTTCTATTATGTATTATATTTCGGGGTTGATTGAATTTATATAAAAAAACATCCCTTTTAATGTTTTCTTTCTGGTATGGTTGTTTTTCTATTATGTATTATATTTTGGGGTTGACTGAATTTATATAGCATCGTTTTTATGTTTTCATATATATATATATATATGCCTAGTTCATATTTTTTATTCGTCGCACATGATTTTATGTGTATATACATAAATACAATACTCTGTGTGTGTTATATATGTGACAGTACATTTTTCTTTAAATAACATGACTCCAACCTTATATTTCTTATGTTCAGAGTGAACTTTCTTAACCTCGTTACTATGGTTCTCATGCATCTCATTGCCAAGCAGAGGAAATTTAATTGGCTGTGAGCCACCTCCCCTCTTCTGTGCAAAACATAGAAAATAAATATCTTTGGTGGGCTTCAGTCTTCTTTGGAAAGAATGACCCCATTCATTATCTTCTCTTTATTGAATTTATAATATATTTGTTATTGTAACTGATGACCTGTCTCTTTTTTTTTTTAATTTAAACCATAGTAGTCAGACTCTTTTGGATTCCCGAGTACTTCGTCGAGTCCGAGTTCTACTGGGCTTAGCCGCACCGAGCCCACTCTAACTCTTTTTTTCTTGGACACCAAATCTTGGGCCGAATCCGAGTCCTGCTTGGACTTTCGAGTCCGACATCGGGACTCGGCTGGCCCAAAAAAATAGAAGTATAAAAAAAAGAAAAATTACATCTAGGGAGGTTAAGTGTTGATGATGTTCCACAACTTAAGCATCCACGTTGGCCAGTGCGCAATCACGAACGCTGAAATCTTTGTTTATTATATTAACGAGAGAATGTGCAATTTTGCTTCTCAAACCTTCAAAATGCTTATCCCTCAATTATAATTTATTTTAATACAAATATATCTTTCGTTGATGGATACATCATCCCCATCTTGTTTGGGAATGGGATCCGCTTCAGAATGCACGTATGCATGTCCTGTGGGGTGTGGCGATTCGGGCGGAGAATGGCATGATTCTTGGAGGCGTTCGATCAAGGAAGGCTTGAGGCCGCTAATGTTAAGATCTCTTCTGGAACGTTCGTAGCGCAGTTCTTACACCTTCATTTTCTTTCATTATTTTCTCTCCTTCAATGCACCCTCTCCCATCATTGTCATTGCCCCCGTCGCCATTGCAGCCAATACACACCACCATGCCGTAATGGAAAAAATTTAAAAACGATAATTTATTTCTGTCTGAAACCCTCGACCGCCAACGAAACAATTGCTATGCACGAAGCTCCCCCAGATTAATGAATGTCACTTCTACCTTGAATTTTGGTAAGCAGTTTTCAAAAACGGCTTCCCATTCTAAAACCGAAAAAATGGCTAGGAGAGTTGGTAACAATCACTATTTTTAGTAAGTGGCCAGCGCAAGGTTCAAACCACAAGGGCTGCACCCAACTAACCTATCCATCTCGTTAAGGTTAAACAAGGCATTTGAATATTTTATTTATTAAACATGGTGGACTAAGTTAGGGTGATTCCGTCATATAGTAAAGTTTATCATTATTTAATGTTTTGTAAAATGTTAATAATGTTTTTGAACTTTATATATTAAGTTTTATTTTATCATTATATTATTTATTTATAATTTTATAAATCAAAGTGGTGATGCCTGCAAAAGTCATGGTCTGTTCCGAATCCTCTGAATGCACACCATACCGACAATGATGGTATGAATCTCAAGCGATCGGTGGTCCTCTTCATGCCGGGTTATAAAATAATGTGGTGGTATAGGCTTGTTGGGGGCAGCCCTTGTAGTTTGAACCTTGCACTTGACAATTACTAAAAATAGTGTGGATGTAACCAACTCTCTATGTATCCAACAAAAAAAAAAATTATAAAACAAAATTATTAGTTTACCATTAGAATATGCTCTTCCTCTTGTTAATTTCTTATTTGTTAATGTTGAGTAAGTGTGTTAGAATATACTAATAAGTAATATACATGAAAAACTTTTTTTCCAATAAAAATTTGTTTTTGTACTTTTTTTTGTCGAGACCCCTGAGCCCCACTTAACTTTCCCGAGACAAACTTTTCGAGTCCAGTCCAAGTTTTGCTACTCTGATTTAAACTACCAAGTAACTGACCTTCTGTCTTGTGATAATGAATTCAAAGTCATGACTTGTTGGACAAAGCCTTCTCAGGAACAATTTAATGAAGCCTCAAAGCATCTGGAATTTAAGTTTTTATTAGATATAAATAAATTAAACTTCATATGTTTTGCATTGAAAAATGTGCAAACTGTAGCCAATACAGTTGATTCATAAACTAGTTCCAGTGTGATCTTTTCTAACAAAATCCTTTCAAAGTTGGTTCATGATGCTTTCCAGTGGACAATAGTCTTAGGGAGGATGAAAGTTGGGATTGGGAACTCTGAAAGGATCAACAGTTTTTTTCTGACCGTTTTTAAGTCCAAACTTCCAATCCAAACAGAGACGTCTACTGAAGATTTCAATTTCTTCCGAATATCATGCTTGGACATTGAAGGGGGAACATGAAGGAACTTGATACAGACTAAGAGCCTCAATCTCATCTGGGGAAAGCACTCAAGAAGAGAGAGTATGAACAACAAGATTTTCTAATCTTACCGTCAATAGTTCACACTGACTTCTGTAAAGAAATGGTGGCCCAAGTCACAATGGGTGAAAATTGCAGACCACGAATCTATCTTGAATTTCTGCCGTCACTTTGGAGGACGGATGACCAATGCTTTTGCTGCCTGGAGCCAGTGCTCTGAAAATTCCTTCCAGTATTTTTTCATGATGGGTATGCCAACCACGCTTCTGTGATCGTGGTGTGCCTTGGAAGTTTGTAGGTCTATTCTTTTGCTGTTGGTTTTGCTGCTAGTCAGGTGGTCAAGACTGTTGACACTGTTGAGGCTGTCGAAACTGTTGCCGTCGAGGTTATTGCTGTTGATGGTTAGGGTGTTGATGCCTGGAAGGATTAGGCTGAGCCTGGGGTTTAGACCTTCGACTATTGCCCTTGTGATTGTTAAAAGAGGTTGAATAACCTTGCATCCCAATAGTTAATTTCTCCAAACGATCTATCTGCTGTTTTAGCAGGTCCATCTCCTTTTTAGCAAGATCTGAAACACTGCGTCCAGCTTTCTCCAAAAATATCTTACACTTAGATTGATATGTTATTTTTGTGGCTTGCATATTGTTGAATATCTTATGGTATATGTTGTTTAAAACTTTGGATCTCGTATTTGAAATTTGGATACAGCCAAATCCTTATACCCACACATCCAAATTTTGGGGTCCATACTGTGTTCTCTATATGCCCACATTGTGTGCTTTCCCACACCTATGCATCTATGTAACCTTATTATTAGCTATGCATACCTATGCATCCATGTAACCTTATTATTAGCTATGCATGCGATATCTCATGCACCGTCTACTTGGAGAACGATATTACTTATGGGAGTGAGTTCAGGGATGTTCTAATTGACTAATCTAGGACATAGGAAGAGAGAAGATAATGACATAAAGACACATTTGGACAGCTTTGTATAGTTTCGTGCCTTGGAACAGATGGAATAGTGGCACATGAAAGTGATCATTGGGATACACTTTTGAGATAGAAAAAGAAAGCACATTTTTAGTCTCTTCTAACAATCAGTGTTACCGGTTCGACACCTTAGGACCCCCGGATTCTGGTTCGGCACCCTAGAACCCCTGGATTCTGGTACGGGACATACCCGGTACGGTTCCCGGTATGGTTTCGGGTCCGGTACATCTGTGGGTCCATCCAGGGTTCTGCTTGGGGGTCCGGATACGTCTGGATCCATTCCCCAGGCAGAACCCTGGACGGACCCACGCCTTGGAGGGCAATACATGTGCACTGATAGATCCCAGTTTCCTGCACATCCGGGCGGATAAAGAAACCCTATTGATCTCATTCGTCGTTTCTCCGCTCCGGTTTTTCGTCGATTCTGCACTTAACTACTCGCTGCGGGAAGAGAATGAGCCATTGAAGGATGGGTTAGCAAACTCAACCCTAAGGCCGGAGAACAAGAGGAACATGGCATGGCACAGTGTCATATTTAATTAATTTTTGAAATTGATATGATACCACGTTTTACTATAGTTCTTGGCGTGAGCTGATATGCAAACGGAAGAAACAGAATTACAAGAAAATGGGTCGGGTTCACAGCAACGAAATACTGAAATAAAGAGGGCCATGAGATATCAGGTGGTTTTATCGCTAAATGGTAATCGTGATGGTACCCTCGTCCAATTTTCTAATTTTTTATTTAAATATATTTTTTAAAGTAATAATTTTTACACTTTTATAAAAAGCGTAGTTCATTTTTATAAATATTTTGTATACCTATGGAAGCTACAAGTAACAATGCAAAATTGAGCTACGAGTAACATGGCAGAATATAAATTGTTAATATAAATTTATTTTTGTTATAATATTTTTTTAGTGATTATTACACTAGTTCACTTTTATAAATATTTTGTCATTTATAGCACATACTTACGGGGTGCTACACTTAACCGTAGAATATAAATTCATTTTTGTGTATTGTTAATATAAATTTATTTTGTGTAGTGTTATTGTATAATATATTTTTAAAGTTTGTTATAATATTTTTTTAATGAATTAAAACTTAAATATTTGGCTTTTCTGCTGTTCAAACCGCAACCTGAGGAGTGTTTGAGAGGGTGGTGTGTGGTGTGTGGTGGTTGTGTGTTAAATTCCTATTGATAAGCATAGCTATCGGCTTTAAGAGAGGTCATGATCGTAGAGGTTTCTAAAAAAAACTTAAATATAAAGAAAGTTATATTATATATTTTATTAATGTAAATATTATTTAATTTTATTTTTTATTTATATTTAATTTATGTATTTGTTAAAATGTGTTTTGATATTTTATTGATTTTTTAATTTTTATATACTTTTAATAATAACATAGATAGCTCGACTTGTTTCAAAGTTTAAAAAGAAAAATTTAAGTTTATTATTTTCAACAAAGTTTAATTGGGTTTAAAAAAGATTGAAAATATAAGTAAAAAAATTTAAATTTTATACAGTACAATATTATAAAGTTACGTCTTACAGAAAAAACTAAAAAAATTAATACCACCTGGCGGTGTGGACATCTTAGAAGCACCTCTAATAATTAAGATTTAAATAAGTTATTTATATGATTATTTAATATAGAGATTAATAAATGTCGGTTTAATAAATTAATATATGTTTTTTTTTTTTTTTATAATTTTTGTACAACTGAACCCAAAACGAAAAAAATTTAGCCGAATCCAAAACGTACAGTAACATTCAAATAATGTCATAAATAATACTGGCATCATTTAGATTAACAAAATATACAAGGTATTGTATTGAACTTTAATGGAGAATATTCTATTAATATTGAATAATGAGCAGTATAGTCTTCAGAAAAAGCAAATTTTGACTGGCCATTTGCAGATACTGCACACCTAAGTCACAGGTTTTCTGTCATGCATTATTCAAACCACATAGAGTTAACTGCATACTATGACAGGTAACAACATATTTTTTGAACTTTTGTCTTTTACATGATCATCATGAATATGCTTCTCTTTGATTAGCGATAAATTTGTGTGTGTTTGAACATAAAATGTAGTGCATGTGTTTAAAACACACTTTCAGTTGCTTAACCTTGAAGATTTTAAGCACACTAAATTATCTCAATTGTGTGATACTTTATGAACCTTGACATTGGTACATGGTTGTAACAATACCTTTATCTTTTATATCAAAGTTACTACTTTGACACTTGCACCCTACTGTCACCTTGTTTCATGAAATGCCATCTTTTTGCTTGTTTGGTCAAAGTGTGTAATCTGGGTGATATTCTATCTTATCTTTTCTTGTAAGTCTTATGCTTATTCCTAGCATGTGTCTTTTGTTATATTGTGACTGAAAATGGAAAGTTCGATGTGTCTTCTAGAGTAAAAGCTATTTTACCTTACAAAATTGGTATGCATCAGTTGTTTGGTCTTCTCATGATTTTAGGATTCATGGAATGTAGTTATTCTATATTGCCGGATTGTTGCATTTAGAGAATTTTACATTCGATTTGAAAGAATGGTACATAGTTGATCCAAGTTTCTATAACTGTAGACGAGTTGCATGTTTAATTGTTAAACATGAGTATGCAGTTTGCCAAACTTGGATTGTACTGCATAGTCTAAATTTTCTATATTTGTTTTCTTGTGTTTGTTTTCTATACATCGTTCTGCTGACATTTTCACCAATTCCAATAATTGTTTAAACAACAGCTGACAGTAAAGGGAGGTCCTCAAGGAAGAGTAATTCCAGAGTATTCTAGTATGGATGTCTTGATTGCATCAGTTGAAAGTGCTTCAGGAAAATTGTTTGCAGGTTCTCTTGGTAATACTGTAAGTGCTCAGCTTAATACATATTTTTGTTGATGATTAAATGCTTGATATATATTTGTAAAAATCTAGGGAGGCACAACAGTAAATTAATATGTATGTCTATTAGATGCAAAATTAAATCAATGTGTGTGTTTGTGTTTAAAAAAAAAAAAGTGAAAGTTTGCTTGTTCCCAATTCCCACAAGCGCGAGGTCTGTATGCCAAGTGGACATGCTGATGCTTAATAAAAAATAACTTTACCTTGTTATGAGTTATTTGCTAACTCCTGTTGTTTTCAATAGATATATTCTGCTAATGTTGATCTATTGTAATTGCTTGATGTCTATTGCATTAATTGGTTACTTATTTTTGATTTTCAGAGCATCAGAGCTCGAGTTAATGACGCTGCTGGAGAGTCTGTATGTGAGGCATATGGGGAAGTTATTGTGGGGATCCCCTCATCAATGAGCTTGAATTTTGCAAATGCCCATCTTGGTATTGGCCGAGAAATGTCTGTTTTCCCCAAAGCAGCTGAGGTTGTTTGGATAAGTTCTCAAAATAAAAAATATAATTCCAAATTTGATTACTGTTTCTACTTTGTATTTTTGTTCTGTTGAATTTAGTTTTATGATTATTAGTTTCTGTATTTTGAGAATGCTTTAGCTTGAATTCTATTTGGTTGGACCATTGCACAGATCTGATTAATATTTTTGCCCATTTTTAGGGGGACTTGTTTTCTTTCTATGAGCTTTGCAGGAACTATAAATGGACTATTGGAGATGGCCAGGTGTGTTCTATACTTTACAGAGTAGTTTGAATTATTTTTGACTGGTAGCAGTCTGTTAAGAAAGTTTGTGGACAAATGGTCAGAAGTTGCACTCTTTTTGAGTTTTTACTTCTTATGGTTTTTATGTTAGTCTTGTTAAGAATTATTTATCGTCATATGAAGGTATTGGGTTTTCGGAACATTGAAGCTGCACATGTCCAAATGCGAGAGAGATCAAATCTAGAGGAAAAGGGACAGTTGTTCCGTGATTATGCTGACCTTGGTGATGCTGGTTTTGCGACTAGAGTGATAGGAAGGTACTTGTTTATTGAAATATCGTGGAAAAGGAATAGTGATCTTGTTCAGAGTTGCTTCGTTTTTATAATACTTTTGTTATGCTGTGCTATATCATGTGCAAGTATAAATTTATCAGATGAAAGTCTAATTTGGCAGTCGCCTGTTATATGAATTAATATTTTTGGTGTTATAAACCATTGGGTTAAACAGTATACAAACAGCATGAAGTCATTGAACAAGGATATAGCCAAACTTAATTCAATGGTGGCTGGGGGTGCTCGCTGTGAAGAGGTCAAGGGTTTGAGTCTGCTTTGATCCGACGGTATCCCTCATGGTCTCAGGTCCCCATATATGCGCATAAAATTCCTCCTCTCCTCCCCCCCCAAAAAAAAAATCCAATGACATAGGTAATTGTTGGCAATTTTGCCACATTAAATTTTTTGATAAACTTTGGCCTAAGTATGGAGCTTTAAAGCGGCAAAGAGCATGCGAAGGTGTTAGGTTAAAGCGGGCCGTAAACGGAGGCGATAAAATGGATGAAATGAGCTTTGGATATTTTATCATTGCAGATATTTTCGCTAGCTTTTCGGCGATATATTATAATAGGTGATCGGGTCAGTGGATCAAAAGTTATGGCCCCGGGAAGCAGAACCAGGAAGCTCAATTTCAGGCCAGAAAATTGGCTAAGTGTTGGCCGCCCGACTTCGCTGCGCCGTCCGACTTCGGAAGAAGAAAAGTGCAATATTTGGCTAAGTGTTGGTTGCCGGACTTCGTTGTGCCGTCCGACTTCGGAAGAAGAAAAGTGCAATATTTGGCTAAGTGTTGGTTGCCCGACTTCGTTGTGCCGTCCGACTTCGGAAGAAGAAAAGTGCAATATTTGGCTAAGTGTTGGCCGCCCGACTTCGTTGCGCCGCCCGACTTCGCTACGCTGCCGCCCGACGTTGCGCCTGTTTTTGTGCGCCATCGGACGGACAAAGAAAAAGGAAGACAGAAAGTTTCCAAGTCAAGACCCGTCCGTCGTCGCTGTCTTCCTTAAGCGCCTTCCGTCATTTCCCCCTTCATCAGCGGACTTCAGATCATGGACAAGTGTGCAGTTTTGGGATGTGTGTCAAGATGTGATAGAAGATGTGTTGTCAAGGTACGGGGTAGATGAGCATTGAAGAACAAACTGTACCGCATCTACCGCATATATCTGGACCTGGCTTTCCCGCATCTACCGCATATATCAAAACAGCCATACCCAAAGTACAAGTACAGCCGACAGGGGTCTCGTCAGGGCAACTTTTTTCAGCTTTTACAGCTTTTGCCGGTCCTTGGGATCCGTGCATGATTGTATTTTGGGGGGAAATTCCTGCTATAAAAGGCAGTTTATTTCATTGTAAAAGGGGGGGAACATATTGCTAGAGGACTCTGCTGTGACGGATCACCTTCTACTTAATTCAAAGCATCCTTGGCTCTGCTTCTTGTCTTTATCTTGTATGCTGCCTTCTGCTAGTATTTCTGCTTCATGTCCATTTATATTTCTGTCTGTTTGAATTCTGAATCCTGGATTTGAGCATTGGTGATTATTTGGATCTGGAATACAAAACAGAAGGATACATAGGGTAGAATAACAGTTGCAATTTCTGTTACATGCTTTGTTTTGATGGTTGTTGATTCGGATGCAAATTTGCGATCGTGCTGCTTGTTCTCCCCCACCTAAAACACATGATTTACATCTCTTTCCTGTTCCCTTATATTTTTCAATCTCTTTCTAGTTCCCTTCACCTTTTTAATCTCTTTCCTGCACTCTTATCTCCCCCCCAAGTAGATTAGTAAAGGAGCCGGCCTTCTTCGAAGATCGGCACGGGGGGTATCCCTTCCTCCCGGCCTTTCAATGTTGGTCTGTGGGTCTAGGGCGCATTGACACACCAAGTCCTTCCTAGGTGGCGGATCCGTGGCCAACAGTAATGTTCTTAAATTGTTCCTAAAAAATTCTTGCACGTAACAGTAAAAGAGGGGAGAAAGGATGAAAACTCACCTAGGCTTTTATCTGTATATAACCCACACAATTTTAGTGACCAAATGGCAGCAATAGATGGTGTTCTAATGCATTTGTGATGAATGATAATGAGAAATATGGTATTTTATCATTTACTTTAGGAGATGATGACATGCCTAGCCTGAGGTATGTTGTTGTGTACACCCGTCTATTTGTTACTTCAGTTTCAAGTTACAAAATTCTAGCATGACACATCTCTATTGTTTTTTAACCTTCTAAACATTCACCACAACAAATAATGTAACCTTGGTCATGTCTCTAACATTAAATGTGATTTTATATATTTGTGTTGTATGGTATATCTTAAGACAGTCACCTCAAATCAAAAAACATTTCATACCTCAATGTAATTTTTCTAATATTGGACTACAACTGTTCACAAGTTTTCAAATGTGCCATTGAGTCTTTAAAAATTTAGTCTCGATTTTTCTCTTCAATATGAGTTTTTAATATTTACAGACTCGTCGATACAACCTTTCAAGGATCCAATGGGTTGCACTTTAGTTAGTTATATATATCCGGCTAGTAGTTAAAGGTATGAAAGAAAGGAATTATATTAATGGGTTACACTTTAGTTAGTTATATATCCAGCGAGTCCAAGGGTGACTTATTTATGTCAGTGGGACTCAAATATTACACTTAGTTACAGCAGCCCAGAGGGAGTTAAAAATAGTGCTCAAGACAATACAAAATTACAAAGCACAGGATAAGCACAAGATACAAGCTCAAACTTGGAACGAGCAGAACAAGATGGGATAGTGTAAATCATGAACAATGGATTGTGAGGAATCTAGAAATGCAAGCCTGTTTGGACCTCCTAGGCTATGGATGAGCCTGAAGCTGACTACCTCATCTTATTTGTGGAGATCCCCTTGTAACCATTCTATGGGGTAGGCAGTCATAACTCTAACCACATATGATGAGGATACAATCATATTGTTTAATGGGTGCTTGTTTATAGCCTCTACTAGAAGAGGGCAAAAGGACGTAATCAACCTAGCAATCTAGTAAGGCTGTGAGATACCCTCCAAGCCTTGTTGCTTGAGGGTAGTCATTTTTTAAAGATATAGAGCCAAACACCTTTGGTCTAGCTATCAAAAGAAAGCAGGAAATGGTCATTGAGTCTCTATATAAATGGTAGTATCTTGCTATAATCTCGTTGTAGATGAGGCATACTTGAATATAAAATGCTCCTTTGTCTCTACCTTTTGTATGGAGTAGAGGATCAAATCCTATCCTTCCAAGAATGTGATCAAATCCTATACTTCAAATATACTATTGCTTGTATAGATTTGGGTTTGGAGTTGGTGACGTGGGATGTACAAGAGATTGAATGTACATTTCACCTCAAAGGGTAGACAACAACAACAATGGGGAAGTAAGAACATAGCTGACAAGAGCAGCCAATGTGGCTAGTGATTCACCCCTTCCTTGCCAAGAAGGAAATGTAGAAGGCGATCCTTCTAGAATGGTACCTCAAGATGAGGGAAGTCAAGTTTTATCTCCTTCTAGGTGGTCATTGGAGGAAAGAAAGGTCATCTAGATGCCTTTGTCCACTTATTGGGAGGGAAGATGGGAACAAGAAAGTGAGTTGTGCAAAATTTTTTTATTGATGTTTCAAGATTTCTTCTCTATCGAAGAGAAAAACATAGCTAAACATAACATGATTTTGTAGACAAGATGAAACTTCTAAATGAGGATTAACATCATGAGGCTAAAATAAAACTGTCAGAACTGATTGCTATTATTGATGTTGAGATTGACATAGGCTTTTCCTCTGACATTGCATGGGATGATTGAAATTATAATGTGGCATGTCCGATGAAGTATTGAAAGTGTGCTTGATAGAGGGGCAACTATAAGGTGATGAGGCTCGTGATGTGTAGGACAAGAGTTCAACATGAGAGCAATGCATGTATGTGTCAATTTAAGAGACATTAGGCAAGCCTCACAAAATCGAGTGCAAGATCGAAAGAAAAGTTGATTAATTGAGTGTTTAATCAACTAGTCAAAATAATGGCCATTGCTGTGAAGATGCAAAAGCACCTTAAAACGTATGGCGATGAAATGGAAAACCGAGTTAGACATTGTACAACTTGCATAAGGATTTGAAGGTAACTAAGCCTATTGGTGAGGTAGATTGAATGAGACTGTCCCCTTTTACATTACATGGGATTGTAGTGGATTGGTTCATGGAATTGCAAAAGACAAATACGAGCCTTGATAAAAGTCTTTGAGAACGTATATGTGACAATAATGACATCTTTGCATATATTTATGAAATAGAGTAGAGCTAGATAAGAGTGCATTTGGTCACAAAACTTGAGGTTCAAAGTGGTGGTTAAAAAAATGTAGGTGCCATTAGATACACTTGAAAAAATATGGTTTATTGAGGGACTTTCTCCTAAATATAAAAATAAGATGAAGGTGGTCCCTTTGACTTCATATCAGGAGGCCTTTATGCAGGCTATGAAATTAGAAAGCAAGTTGAGAACATCCAAAATATTGGGTTGAATTCTTAGTGACTCTAAAAACAAGAGTGATGGAGAACATGATTTGAGCAAATCAAGGGTTGCTCAAACTCCCAATGAGCATGCCAACACAACTTGCATAGCTTGGTGACTATCTAGACTATACACCAAATGGGAAAACACTAAGTCTTTGTTTGGCTTCATGACCTCTTTGGTGCGAACTCTATGGTGCTAGCCCCTTTGGCACCAACGTTTAGAAAACGATAAAGCCTCGATGCTAGATCCACATGCATCTAACTTCAAAACGACAAAGCATTCAAGAACACTCCATGTTTGACACGTATTTGGAGTAGGCCAATTCAACCACTTGTTCGTCAAGTGACTAGTGCTTAAAGTAGAGGAAGCTAAAGCTAAAGAGGTAGTTTACGATTTGTTTTTAAAACTGCTTCTTGATTAGTTAGGATTTGAGGCAGTTCATCTTCCAACTAATTTTGTAACTTGTATATAACTTAGTGTGGGAACTCCTTTCTATATTCTTTGTCATCTTCTTAGTCTTTGAGTCCTCTTATATTCTCTTCTTCCAATCCTCTCCTACAAACACTTCTATATGTTGTCTTTGCCATCTCAATAGAACTGAGTGCAATGCATCCTGCAACACAGCACAGTTGTATTAAAGTTGTGTACAATTACTTTATATTTAATAAAAGAGCCTTGTTTTTTGCAATGCATTTGCATTATCATCATCTATTGTGTATATTGTCTTGTATGGTGCACCTTGCTACCTTACAACGCAACTCTAAACATAACTTGCGAGCACCACAAGATGGTTTTATGAGTTGTCCTTTGTGCTAATATATCTTGGGCCTTCCAGTGTAGATCAAGTGGTTCTAAAGCATCTTTCTTGCTCCTTAATTCTTTGTTTCATCCATCTTTGTAGACATCATTGTCCACATCAAAAATCCTAGTATGCTTCATTGCTAGTTGTTTGTTCACACATGCTCATGCTCATGGTAGAAGAAGTAGGTTCCATGTCTGAGTATATTGAGGAATGTCACACTTGCAAAGGAAAGCCATAAATGGAGAAGTCATCCACTAGCCAGAGAGCAAGGCCACCCTAGATGTCAAGAAGCTCATTCAAGATGCTTTGGAAGAACATAGAAATACTCTATTTGTGTAGTTTCGAGATCTCATGATAAATATGGCAGCTCCATCCATTAATGCTAAGCTTGTGCCTTTCTAGAGCTACGACTCTCTAAAGGTGTAGACCAACATGGACATCCTAATCTTCTCAGTTCGGATTAATGTCGATGAGTTGAAGCCTACTATGTCACCAATTGATTCTCAAACACCGATAAGATTGCTTTTGTGGTCTTAAGGGTGTCTAAATCGATTGCTTGTTGGTCGGAAATCACTAGCAAAAGACTCAAAGGAGCATTAGTCGCCTCATGGAAAGTCTCTGTTAAGATGGTTCGGGATTGGTTCTACCCCTTGCATCACTACGAAGATAGATTCATGTGTTTTCAACAATTGCCTCAACACAGATCAAACATCACTACGAAGATAGATTCATGTGTTTTCAACAACTGCCTCAACACAGATCAAATTATCCAATAGTATGTTGATGAGTTCAATAAAATTCTCTATTGCTTGAAAGTTGATAGTGATGAGAAGCATCAAGTTCTCAAGTACGTTAGTGGTTTGTAATACCATCTTTTGGAGATGGAATTACTTTCAGTAGACTCCTTGGCACAAGCATTTCGCTTTCCCCTAAAACTAGAAAAGAAGCTCAAGCCAAATGAAAGGGCTTGACTTTAGGCCGATATAGAACATTACTGCCAAAGCAGAAATTGTTAGTTGCCAAGCCGCCTAGAGCACTAGCACACAAGGGGCCTATGATACCATCCAAAGTCAAGGTGCCTACAACGTAGGACAAGGGTAAATAGAAGGCAGGTGGTAAGTGTTTAACCACCACCCACACTCAGTGATGCTGAGTGCAAGGTACATTAAAAAACACTCGTGGTTCATCTAGAAATGAAATGAAATATTATTAATGCCCACGGTGGGCCAAAAAAAAAGACCCAAGGGACTATAAGAAGGACAATAATGACTACCAGCTAGCAGGCTAAAAAATCTAATAAAGAAAAAAACTATGATAAATACATGACGCAACCCCACAATCAAGAATATTCCTCCAACTCAAACAAAGAATAGGAGATAGATGCCGCATGCTTGAGCATTGGAGCTCAACAAGTTGACCAAGCTTCAATATCCAATCTTTCTAAAGAACAGGGTGCTTGTTTCGCACCCCTTGTTGGGTAAAGGGTAAGCTTCTCCATCTCATCATAGACAGTGGAAGCTAAAAGAACATTATAGTGGAAGAAATAGTTAAGTGCCTAGGATTCTAGACAATGACACATCCTCAGCCTTACTTCCTAGGTTGGCTGCATCTGGGGAAAGGCATAGAAGTTCAACGCTAATGCACCCTCGAGTATTGCATCAAGCTAATGCGTGAGAATGTCTTTTGGAATGTGGCATCGTTGGACATCTGTGATGTATAGTTGGGAAGGCCTTACCTCTTCGATTGCCAAACGACCTATCAAGGCTGTTTGCAGCAATGGTCAGTCAGTGACAAACAAGATTCCTAAGTGGCTCCCTCATATAAAGGTAACTCTAGTTTGTTGATTTCACGTGTCCAGAATTTTGTATTGCAAATAGTTTGCCCTGATAACCATGATGACAAGTTCACCCTTGCCACGCCAACCATAGACTGCTTTGCAAAGTATTAACACATGGATACCCTACGTCGTCCATACTCTCATGTCTTCCTTGACTTGAAGGAACTCCCATTGCAGTGCTACTGAAGCATCAGATCAATTTGATTTTAGGATCAGCTCTACCAAGCAACCTTATGTAACACTAATTATTCTAGGAGAATGACAACGTTCAACATCAAATACAATAGTTGATAGATCAAGGGAAAGATTAGGCCTAGCTCATCATCATGTGGCAATCCCATCGTCCTAGTGCTTAAGAAATGGTATTTGGTTCCTCTGTATCGACTATAGGGTGCTCAACAAGATCACTGTCAAGAATAAATACCCCTCACCATGCATTCATAATTTGTTGGACCAGCCTTAAGGGACTCAATACTTCAGTAAGATTGATCTCAAGTCAGGTTATCATTAGGCACCTATTAACCTCATAAACATTTGGAATATCCTACTATGCCTTCTGGTGTGACCAATGCCGTGACAACATTCATGCATCTGATGAATGACATTTTGAATTCATTCAGAGGATCCTTTATGATTGTCTACTTGGATGACATCCACATCTTCAGTTAGACATGGGAAGAACATCTCCGACATGTGTGCCAAGTTTTGGATAGGTTCAGCATAAGTTCCAAGCAAATTTGGGCAAGTGTACATCTGGCGTCACATAGATATATTACATGGGCTACATCGCGGACTACGAGGGAATACATGTAGACCCAGAGAAGATCTGCATCATCCGAGAATGGCCAAGTCCTAAGAAGTTGATTGAGCTGAGAGGTTTCTTTGCCCTCATGAAATTCTATTGCATGTTTGTCTTGGGTAGTTGGCCCTCTTGATTTTTAATTGGTCATTGTGATGCTCTTCTTTCTACAAGTTATTTCCAATGGTATATTCCTCTTATGGAATTTCATTTCACTTTAATATCTAGTAGTTCATGTCTCAAGACCTCTGAACTAGGTCATGTGTGGGAAGGTGAAGTTCCATTAGCCTTTGTAGTGACAATAATTGCTTGAAGAATTGAAGCAACACCTCTGTTTAGTGCCACTACTAGGTGTTGAAGTTCTAATCTGATTCATGGCTAAGAGCCGATATTTTGCGATGTACTGGATAGGCCTAATAACATTTCATTATACAATGTTGTAGAAATGAAGTTTAACATGCTTACACACAATTCCATTTTTGCTTAAATAATTCTACAGATCTGCAGTCATTAGCAATAACAATACACAAAACTTTGCACAAAAATAGCAACCACAACAACAATGGCAAATGACAAAGAAATATGGAGATTTATATTAACAATGGCATATTCAGTTTCAGCATTACAATCTGCAACCCTTGTGCAGAATCTTCTTCATGATTGCATCCATAGCCTGACTGCATCATGCCCTACGCATATATGCACGAACATTCTCTCCTTACATACCTATGCCTATCCAACATCGACTGAATGAATCAGGGGAGGGCTTATTTATACAACCAGAAATTAGTTACACCCTCCAACTACTTGACACCTCATCATTTCCCTAAATTACATTTCATATGCATTTAACTTGCATTTACATGACATTTCCCACTATAGGACAAACTAACTTATAACTTATGACTTTACCAACATACATGACTTAACATTATATTATTACATACAATATTAAATTGCCACTTTATAACATTATTAAATATATGTACGCACATTTCGTTAAACACTTTGCATACAATTACAAAATAACACAAAATACCAAAACTGATTCACTAAATGCAGACATATCGAATTGGTCGGTGTCCTCGACGACACATGAGCTAAACATTGGGAATAGAAGCACTAAACAACGTAATAGAATCTCTTGTCGTGCTCCTTCTGCTTTCGCCTATTCCATACATCTTTTGCAACAAACTTCATTTCAAACTACGCGCAACACCTTGTTCTTTGAGTGTGCACTCCACTTGCTACAATCAATTGTAATAGAAACTTGATCAACATGAGCATTATGCTCTGATGGGTCACTTCACTTTTTGGAATCAGCCATATCACCAGTTTGATCAACATCATCAACATAATGAACAACGCTCGTCGCTACCTGTTTTGGGGGTCAAGGGTGTAGGAGCCCCCTTGCAGGGTCAAGAGATAGTGTCCCTTGTGGGATTGAGGGGTAGCGTCCCCGCAGGGTTTGGGGCAGCGCTTTGAAATCTCATTGGTGAAACCACTGAAACCATCACTGTCTAAACGAAAATTTTCTCCTCGTCAACCTTTTGGGAGCCTTTACTCAACCCACTAAAACATCTTCCCCTCAACTCCCATTTTCTACTTTCTTGGTCCAACTGCCTACTTGTCAGACAATATTGCCGACGACAACTCCTTTGATTGTATGGCCTCAGACAACAATGCCTTAGATGGAAGCACCTCTGAGGGCAGTACCTTTGACAAAAACATCTTTGACGACAGGTCTTCTGACGGCAGGTCCTCTAAATGAAACGTCCATGACGGATGATTGCATGATGGATGGTCTATGAATGACCGGATTGTCTTTGATGGATCTTAGGACGGATTGCTAAGGACGAATTCTTGCTAATGGCGGATTGTCCAAACGGAAGGTCTAGACGGATGGATAGATGACTGATGACGAATTAGTCTAGACGGATGGACTAATGACTGATGACAGATCAGTCTAGACGGATAGACTGATAACTAATGACAGATCAGTCCAAACGGATGGGCTGATGACTGATGACAGATCAATTCAGACGGATGCTTGACAGGCTCTTCTGTTTGATGACTCCTCTTGCCTGACGACTCCTCATGCCTAATGACTTCTTTGCCAAACGGCTCCTATCTAATGACTCCCCTTTAGATGGCTCCTCCTTAGATGACTTTAGGGATGACCGCTCGTCTGCCATCTGATTGCATTCTCCAGCCATCCTAGCCTCATCCGGTTGACCATCCTCCTGACAACACCTTGTCCTCTAGCCTTTTTCTTGATTGCACTTTGTCACTTCTTGAACCATTTCAACTTCTTGCGGGAAGTCTCTCTCCTCAATGGAAATCAAATTCACTTGTTCAATCAAGCTCATCAAGTTAACTTCATTGCAATTGGCTTCACCACCTCTACTTCCTGGCAATGGCTGTAACTCTTCTACGTCTGTGGAGGAATCATTAGTTCATCTTGCTTTGCAACACTCAGACAGTCCTGTGCAAAGTGCCACCACAATTGGCATTGCCGACATTGAACAATAGGTCTATCCTCACTATCATACTGAATTTTGCGTCTGCGAGTTCTTCGACGGTTGTCATAGACTGTTTCACTAGTGGTATCCGTCCTTTGTACAATCTCCCTTGGTGTTGCATATACCTGTAGTGATGATCTTGCACTCTCTGAGTCATACTCATCCTCAGAGTCATCATTCGTCTCTTGGGAGTCACTTTCTTCCTTGACTACTCGACCCCAGTACTTTAGAAATGAACTACTCTCCTCCTCAAAATCATCATTATTAGTGTCTGAGTCATTCTCCACATTAGAATCACTTCCATCCTTAGAATCACTCTCATTGGGTATTAACATGATGTCAATACCTCGATGTTTTTGCATCACTTTTCCAAATCAAGGCGTATTTCAGAGCCTCTGATATGACGTTGGAGGGACCATTCTCATTTTCTTCCGATATGTAGGAAGAAGTCCATCTATAAACTCTCTTCTTCAATGCGTCTGATTGGTCTTCCTCAAAATGGTCAAGTAACCCACTCAACTTTCGGTTGTATGAATGAACAAACTCGTTCTCACCTTGTTTCAGTCCATAGATTTAAGCAATGACTGCATTGTCATTGTCAAACAATCAAAATTCTTGCACAAATGCATCACACAACTCTTCCCATGTTTGGTACTTGTCCTTTGGAAATTTCATGTACCAATCCGTGAATCCACGAAATGTCGCAGGAAACAACCACTTCCAGTCGCTTTCCACATCATGTGAAAAATTCTCCAATGCCTTATTGGGTCTTCTCTTGATTCTCCATGAAACAATGGACACTTGCATGATATGCCCAAATTGGCCTTTAGTTGGATAGGTTGGCCTGGTATTGGTTGCAGTTGTTTGCGTATCTCTACCTTACGCAAATCCTTACGCGCATCACCTTGCAATTGCTCTTCCATTGTACTCTTGTTCATACCATGAAACATTCCAACCTGCAGTTGCTCTAATGTTGGACTCCTTGCACGCTCCCTCTCGAGCACACTAACCTACAGTTTCCCTAGTGCCAAACTCCTGTCTTGTGCATTGTTGGACATTTCATATGCCTTTTGTATCGATGTCGAACTCATGTCCCGCTCACCATCGTGCACCACAACTTGCAATTGCTTCAACACCAAACATTTTGCGTTGGCATGCAACTTCTCATTGACACCTTTCATCAATTGTTGCACTGGGTTTATAGGACAATCTTTCGTCTGATCATCCCTCTGACGACACCTTGCCGTTTGATGACCTTGGTGATAGCATCTTGACGTCAAGCCATCCTACTGACGAATGTGTGTTCTACCGATTGACTGATGGTCGGATCTCCTATCGTCATCCTGATGGCTACTCACCTTTTTGTCTGACTGACGACAACCTCCCCTGCCGTCATCTTGATGGTTGCTCATCCTTCTATCATCCTGACGGTTGACTGCGCCTCTTTTTGTTTTGTCGTCTTCCTAACGGCTGATTGGTCTACCTATTCTACCGTCATCTTGATGGTTGACTACACTTTTGCCATCAATTTGACGGCTAATTGCACTTTTGGCATCGATTTGATGATAGACTACTGTTTTGCCATCATCCTGATGGCTGACTACACTTTTGCCATCAGTCTGATGGTTGACTGCACTTTTGCCATTAGTCTGACGGCTAACTGCAACTTCGTTGACTGCAAATTCTTTGTTGGCAACATCTACGTCTGTGGCGGCAATGTCTACACATGCATATCTGCCATCTGCCATCCACCATCTACGATGTTGGCATTGGCAACATCTGTGACTGCCATTTGTATGAGCTCTACCGCACCTGGTCCAGGATCTCCGCCAGGGGACGTCCCTCGATCATTTCCAGCTCTGTGTCCAAATATTTTGCCCCTCCAAACATAGGCGTGTACAGGAACAGGGTATGTTGGGGAGAGGCTTCTGTGGAAGGATCGACAACGGTGGAAATGGGGATCTCGGATATTGTTGACGGGATAGGGGTTTGAACAGCCGTGGACGGACTTTTAGAACCAGGGACTAGGGTGCCACCAGGGCTTTTGCAACAGTTGAGGGGTTGAGGGGGAACGATGGGACTTGACTTGTGGCGCCTGGTCCTAATGAGGCAGAGGCTGTGAAAGCGTTGGGGACCGAGGCGTAAGAATCAAATGACAACTGGGTAATCTGGGAAGTGGTGGAAGGTTGAATTTCTTCTATTAGTGGCCGAGAGACCACAAGGGGGATAGCGGGTGGTGGTTCGCTGCCCGCAGGCAAGGCGGATGCTAAAACTTCATCACCTAGGGGTACCACTTCAAGAGGTTCAGAAGAGGAGAGAGGGGAGAGAGGGCGCGTACCTGCGTGCTCTTCGGAGAGAGCCATCGCGAGAAATTCCTGCGTTATGGGGGTCTGTCTGGTTCTCTCTTCTGCTTCTGCTGGAACGTATGCCTCCACATCAACGATATCCATTTTAGGGGGCGACATCTGTATTTCGCCAGCCGGCCTTTTATTTAACTTTCTCTTCTCCTTCTTGGCAGGCGGTTGCACATTCTCCTCAGTGCGATGGTTGGATTTTGCATACTGCCTGGCCGACTGTTCCTGGGGACTCTTCTATTATTCTGGGGCTTTCGCCGCCGGTTCCTCGAGGTACAACATTCATAAACAGGATTGGTTGCCAGGTGTTGCAGTTCGCATCAAAGATATCACAGAACTGGCCATAGCTTTCTGGCTCTCTGACCGCATTTAGAATAAAGTCTTTGGAATTATCGGGGTTTACCAGAACGGGAGCCTGGGCGATTTTGTGTTTGATCTCTTTAAAGTGTTTGATGCCTTCTCTCTTCAGTCCATAGGAACTCCGCATCTTTTTTGAGGAGCTCAATCATGGGCTTTACTACCTTGGCGAAGTCAGAAATAAACATTCCTGACAAAATTTATTTGTCCAAAGAAGAATTGGAGGCCCTTCTTGTTCGTCGGCAGAGGTAGTCTGAGTAGGGCTTCGGCCCTGGCAGGATCGATCGCAAGACCCTTCTCTGATATGAGGTGACCTAGGAATTTGCCTTAACCGCGAAAATTGATTATTTCGGGTTTATTGATATTCCGAACTTTCGACACTTCTCAAAAACCTGTCGTATCTGGTGATTGGTGCGCTGCCGTACTGTTAGTTCCTTGTAGGGAATGTCTGTTAGGGAGCCATTGAAGCTGTGCGGTTAAATTCTCTACATAAACACATATACCTGGCTCTGATATCTCTAAGTTTGCTTTCTACTCATGTCAGCGTACGTATCTGGTGATTGGTGCATTGCCGTACTGTTAGTTCCTTGTAGGGAATGTCTGTTAGGGGATCATTGAAGCTGTGCATACGCTGCTTGAGTATCGGAAGTACACATAGTTTTTGCAGTTCCTAGTTATGCTTTGTGTTTATAATGCAGTAAGTAGCGGTAATTGGTGTGTTCCCGTACTGTTAGTTCCCCCCACCAACCTTTGAATATATTTGTAAATTCCTTTCTGTTCATTTATTTCTTTCCTGTACTCTTAGCTTGAACATAAACCCCCAAAAAGGAGCCGGCCTTCTCCGGAGATTGGCTCGGGAGGCATCTCTTCCTTCCGGCCTTTCATGCTGGTGGGCGAATCTGGGCGCATTAACCCAAAATCCTTTCCTCATGGCAGATTCGTAACCAACAGGAACATCAGCTTGTATAAGAAGAAGAGCATCACAATGAACCGGTTAGAAAGTAAGATGGGCAACACCCCCCCCCACCACAGAATTTCTAAAGATTTTAGCATTTCCAGAAGCTTTTCATAATTTCCTGAAAATTTCAGCAGCAGAAGGGAAAAGCATAGAATATCAGGGTAAATAAAACTTTTGCCTACAGAAGAATTTCCAGAAATTTCAGGATTTACACAAGAAGTTTAGAATTTCCGGAAAATTTTAGCAGTAGAAGAGCAAAAGTTTGAATTTGTGAATATTAAAATCTTGTTGAAAAGAATGTCCAGAAATTTCAAAAGAGGAAAACTGATATTCCCTGTTTTAGAGCCCTCAAAAGATCAGAGGATATCCAATATCAGTGCATCTGCATATTGTTACTTGCTTCTTATGCGGGTTTGCTTGGGCAGAGCTACTTGGGCCTTCTAGTTTGTTTGAGTGCTGTTTTTTTTTTTTTGGTGTGTTTTTCTTTTTGGCCTTACTAAAGGAAGCTTATGTAGTCATTATACATTATACTATTTATGCCCAGTGGAATTGGAGTGTCTGTTTTATTATTTATTATTATTAATTTTTATTATTTCAGCAGCATTATTGGTTTCATTGCAGGTCTGCAGGTAAAACTACTATTGGTACTTCATTTTCATGCGACTTTAGTGCAGCAGGGAAAAAATTTCAGTCTGTATCCTATAAGGCTTCCGACACAATCTGGATTGTCCCTGATCTACCTCTAGCGCTTGGTATGCCCATCACATGGCTACTACCACCTTTCTATACGACGTCAGATGTCTTACTAGAATGGACTGAACCATCTTTTCTTAGGGACTCGAGAAGTCACAAGGGGCATGTCATCTATTCTATGCTAAAGGTAGTTTTACTTCTAAAGTACTTTCAAACTGCAGCTCTATAATTTTCTAACTGCATATGCTTTATCTCTAAGTTAACATGGATGTATCAAACTTGCATAAATTTCCAGACTAATGCCACGGAGGACAAAAACATTAGTATTACTGGTGGTCGTATCAAAACATTGGAAAGGAACACTATTGATTGCATTGAAGCTAAAGATTATACCACAGGAAGATTTGAAATTGCAGCTTGTGTTCGTGTTGCTGAGGTCTTTTTTCATAACCTCCCTGTTGTGATTATTCTGTGTCAGTGTATTAGATCTTTTGATTTTCTGTTGCTTTATAAGAAAATGATAATTTGGGATAATAGTATTTACAGAAATTAGAGTTCCCTCCTATCTAGGAAGTCGATAGCACAGATCTTTGCCATCCCATAGATCCTATTGGGTTGTGTTATATCTTTAGATTTTTGGTTGCTTTATAAGACAAGATAGATCTATTAATGTCCACAGACAAGAGACTGGTATTTTGGGATAATAATATTTACAGAAATTAGAATTTTCTTCTATCTAGGAAGTTGACCACACACATCTTTTCTGCACAATAGATCCTGTTGGGTTTCCCATGGACGAAATGAAGAAATATATCCTTTCATTTCATAATGTGAGCATATTACATGTCATTGCATCTAGGTGTTAGATTTATTTAGTTCATAATGGTAATCTAGACTATAGTCTTAGGCATATTAGGAAAGTCACTTGTTGACTTAGTCTAATTCATGTTTTAGTGTTGTATTGATGGCTTGAAAGTATATTTAAGTTATTTTAGGGTTTATGTCATTCCTTGATAATAAAAGGACGTGCTCTTTTCATTTCATAAGGAAATAAGCATTCCCTCTTCCAGGTTCTTTTTGTGTTCTTGGTTTTTATGTGTGTTCGGTTTCTATTTTAATATGGTATTAGAGCCACAGTGAGGGGAAGTCGAAGCAGATGAAGGCCTAGGCACTGCATAGATTAGTGATGGACAAGGTACTGCTTTTTGATACACAAAAAAATCGAAGGTGTTTTTGGAAAAAAAGCAGGTCTGAGCGTTTGTCAGCAGATTTGGAGCAAATTTGAGCATTTCTCAGGAAATCTGATAATTTTCCAGTAGATTTGAGTGTTTCTCAACAATTTTGAGAGTTTGTCAGCAGATATGGAGCAGATCTGAGCGCTTGTTAGTAGATATGGAGCAGATTTGAGCATTTCTCAGTAGATCTAAGAATTTTCCAGCACATCTATGTTGTTCTCCAACAGATCTATTCCTCTTCCACCAAGAATATGTTTTTTCTCCGTAATCTTTAGTTTGCGGGAGGAAAAACACAACTTTATTGGTTGTAAGTATCTATTTCAATTGCAGATTTTATTTTTTTGCTCTAATTGCTAGTGTTGGTTACGAATCTGCCATGAGGAAAGGATTTTGTGTTAATGCGCCCAGATTCGCCCACCAGATTGAAAGGCCGGAAGGAAGGAATGCCTTCCGTGCCAATCTCCGGAGAAGGCCGGCTTCTTGTGGGGTTTTATGGTTTAAGATGAGAGTGCAGGAAAGAGATAAAAATGCGGAAAGAATTTACAAATGTGATTGGAGTTGGGTGGGGGGAACTAACAGTACAACAACGCATCAATCACCACTACTTATTGCAACATAAATACAAAGCATAACCAGAAACTGCCAAATCTAAGTATACTTTTTATATAAAGAAGTGTACGCACAACTACAATGGTCCCCTAGCAGACATTCTCCCTACAAGGAGAACTAACAGCACGGCAATGCATCAATCACCACTACGGACAACAACATAAATACAAAACGTAACCAAGAAATGTCAGATCCAAGTATATGTGTTATGCAGAGAAGTGTACGCACAGCTACAATGGTCCCCTAACAGACATTCCCTCCAAGGAACTAACAGTACGACAACGCATCAATCACCACTACGGACAGCAACATAAACATAACACACAACTGCAGGAACTGCTACCTAATTTATCCTATGTATCCTCTGATCTATGAAGTCCAGGAGTACTTGGCCATCAAATGCTGGAGTTCAGAGTTCAGCACAACAGCGAGCAATGACACAAGAAATATGACAAAGAGAGGCAACATACAAAATAAAAGTAGTAGAACAGAGCCAGGTATATACTTTATATTAAGAAGCAGAAGCACAACTACAATGGTTCCCTAACAGACATTCCCCTTCCACCACCTTACAATGAAAATGTGGTGGGTATTTATAGCCCAAAGTCCCCCCCATTACATTAATGGGCACAAAGTCCCAGTCAAACATTAGCTGACAAAAGCAGCCACGGAACTGCTGATGCTGACTTCTGTCGGGCTAGACTGTACTCTCGGCATGGTCTCCCTGAAGGTTGAACAGCTACGTGGCAACGCGCTAGGTAGAACTTCACATTGACAGGAATGCGGGTAGTTGAGGCAGGTGGAAACTCACATCAGCCTTAAATGAGGCAGCTGGCATAAGTAGTGCGGCCCATGCTTGTCCTTTTGCTCGGCATGTCTTGGCTCGGATCCCAAAGTTGGACACTTGTCGGATGATAATGCTTGACACGTGTCTGCCTTGAAAGGCAGTCTATCCAACTTCGCCCGGGATTAGAGCGCAATCGGGTAGCACAGTGAAAAACAAGCGAGCCGGGTTGGCCTATTTCCCTATCGCGCACCGGTCAAAGGGCGCAGTCCGACTTCGCCGCGAAGTCGGGTTGCGCACCGGCACTTGCCGATTCTCACCGCTGTTCGGACTTCGCACGGACAAGGGAGCGCAGCCCGACTTCGCCGCGAAGTCGGGTTGCGCTCCAACACTTAGTCAATTTCTCTGCCAGACTGTTTCCAAGTGCGCTCAGGAAGAAGGGCGCAGTCGGACTTCGCACAAAAACTGGGCGCAGTCGGACTTCGCACCAAAAACCGGGTTTCCTGGTTCTGCTTCCCGGGCCATAACTTTTGATCCGCTAACCCGATCGCCTATTATAATATATCGTCGGAAAGCTGGCGAGAAGATCTGCAATGATAAAATATCCAGAGCTCATTTTGTCCATTTTATCGCCCCTGTTTATGGCCCGCAAAACCCGAACACCTCAAAGATGCTCTTTACCGCTTTAAAGCTCCATACTTAGGCCAAAATTTATCAAAAGATTTAATGTGGCAAAATTGCCAACATTCCTGGCGGCTCGCAAGGCATTGAGCTCGCCTCGATGTGAGGACCCAGGCCTTTATCCATTGGGCAACAGAGTCACCCTCGCTGTACTCTTGATACTCACTGCCAGCAGCCACCTCTTTTTGAAACCCTTGGCACCCACGGCCCACCCCTTGGAACACTTAAAAAGAAAACACCGCACGACCGAATTAAGGAAACAACTAAAACTTTGAATACTAGCCGGCTTATTTATACAAAATATTGCGGCATTATTGGCATGCCGCCAACACAAATCTAGCTTTGGTTGCCTATCCGGTGAACCTGCAGTGTCCGGACCAGATCTGATTGTACTTCAGATGATCTTTGAAGTCCGACTGGCCTCCCAAAGTTTGCCAGGTCGCGAACATGGTGCAACGTGGCAAATTGTCATTCATGCCGGTACCCGTACAATTGATGAACAATGTGACAAGGAGATTTGTTAGACGGGAGCCCTCTTCGGGTACCGGTTGCGGTGATGGTTGGAGCCAATACCACCACGGTGGAGACTGTAGGTGAACATTCATTTCTCCGCTTGTGAGGTCAAGGCTGCTCACCAAACCTTGATTCCTCCGGGGTGTCTTCTATTAGCTTAAAAAAAGGGCGCTTGCGATCAAGAAATCTGGATCTTCAACTCGACCGGAGTCGCCAGGTGATTTTGCCAGATGAAGGCAAGCCAAAGATTCACCAACTCGGGCTTCCTTAAAATATGGAGACTGATCGTCTCACCTCACGGATTCGTCTATGCGAGCTTGGTAATCAGCCAGCCTGACGCGCTCGCCTGGAGCGTTGGTATTAATTTCGTAAAGTCAGGCTGGTTTCCCGGGTTCCTCGCTCGCCACCTTCTCGTTTGAATGAAGGCGTCAGGACCGGTCTTTCGGACTCAGAGAATATGAACGTGCAGAGTCGCCAGGTGCTCTGATTTTGAACAAGCAATGAAGCGAACACCAATGCTTCGATTCTGTTTGGGAGTGGGAAACTTCCTTGTCCCACCGGGTATTCGGAAAGAAACTGTCAGCCCGAGTGAGGACGAGCTTGAGATCTTCCAAATGTGGGACCCTTTGTCCCACCGGGCGTGCCAAAAACTGTTGGTTACGAATCCGCCATGAGGAAAGGATTTGTTGTTAATGCGCCCTAGACCCGCAAACCAACATTGAAAGGCCGGAAGGAAGGAATGCCTTCCGTGCCAATCTCCGGAGAAGGCCGGCTTCCTGTGGGGGTTTTATGGTTTAAGATGAGAGTGCAGGAAAGAGATAAAAATGCGGAAAGAATTTACAAATGTGATTGGAGTTGGGTGGGGGGAACTAACAGTACAACAATGCATCAATCACCACTACTTACTGCAACATAAATACAAAGCATAACCGGAAACTGCCAAATCTAAGTATACTTTTTATATAAAGAAGTGTACGCACAACTACAATGGTCCCCTAGCAAACATTCTCCCTACAAGGAGAACTAACAACACGACAATGCATCAATCACCACTACGGACAGCAACATAAATACAAAACGTAACCAAGAAATGTCAGATCCAAGTATATGTGTTATGCAGAGAAGTGTACGCACAACTACAATGGTCCCCTAACAGACATTCCCTCCAAGGAACTAACAGTACGGCAACGCATCAATCACCACTACGGACAACAACATAAACATAACACACAACTGCAAGAACTGCTACCTAATTTATCCTATGTATCCTCTGATCTATGAAGTCCAGGAGTACTTGGCCATCAAATGCTGGAGTTCGGAGTTCAAGCACAACAACGAGCAATGACACAAGAAATATGACAAAGAGAGGCAAGGATACAAAATAAAAGTAGTAGAACAGAGCGAGGTATATACTTTATATTAAGAAGCGTAAGCACAGCTACAATGGTTCCCTAACAGACATTCCCCTTCCACCACCTTACAATGAAAATGTGGTGGGTATTTATAGCCCAAAGTCCCCCCGTTACATTAATGGGCACAAAGTCCCGATCAAACATTAGCTGACAAAAGCAGCCGCGGAACTGCTGATGCTGACTTCTGTCAGGCTGGACTGTACTCTCGGCATGGTCTCCCTGAAGGTTGAACATCTACGTGGTAGCGCACTAGGTAGAACTTCACATTGACAGGAATGCGGGTAGCTGAGGCAGGTGGAAACTCACATCAGCCTTAAATGAGGCAGCTGGCATAAGTAGTGTGGCCCATGCTTGTCCTTTTGCTCGGCATGTCTTGGCTCGGATCCCAAAGTTGGACACTTGTCGGATGATAATGCTTGACACGTGTCTGCCTTGAAAGGCAGTCTATCCAACTTCGCCCGGGATTAGAGCGCAATCGGGTAGCACAGGTGAAAAACAACGCAGTCGGGTTGGCTTATTTCCCTACTGCGCACCGGTCAAAGGGCGCAGTCCGACTTCGCTACGAAGTCGGGTTGCGCACCGGCACTTGCTGATTCTCACCGCTGTTCGGACTTCGCACGGACAAGGGAGCGCAGTCCGACTTCGCTGCAAAGTCGGGTTGCGCTCCAACACTTAGTCAATTTCTCTCGCGCATCGTTTCCAAGTGCGCTCGAGAAGAAGGGCGCAGCTCGGACTTCGCACAAAAACTCGGGTTTCGCACTAGGTTTCCCGGTTCGCTTCCGGGGCCATAACTTTTGATCCGCTAACCCGATCGCCTATTATAATATATCGTCGGAAAGCCGGCGAGAAGATCTGCAATGATAAAATATCCAGAGCTCATTTTGTCCATTTTATCGCCCCCGTTTATGGCCCGCGAAAACCCGAACACCTCAGCATGCTCTTTACCGCTTTAAAGCTCCATACTTAGGCCAAAATTTATCAAAAGATTTAATGTGGCAAAATTGCCAACAGCTAGTTTGTCTAAAATTATGTTAGAGGGTAACCAAAATTTTTCTGGGAAGATTATAGTACCTGGAAACAACGTATGTTGGCCCTTTTTGAGTATAGATGTTTGGATAAGCTTGTGTTGGGCAAGGAAACACAACCAAAAACATCTGGAAATGATCAAACCAAGTTTGATGAATGATATAGAGAAGCTACAATGCTATTAAAGCTTTCAGTGACCGATGCAATGCTTCCCAAAGTGAAGACTGGGGGTGATTTTGCAACTATTTTGAAGCGACTGAAGGATTTACATGAAACTTCAGATAAAGGTAGAGCCTTCTTCCTTAAAAATTTACTGTTTTCAAGCAAAATGGATGAAAGTGAGTCTTTACAAGATCATTTGTTGAAGATAAAAGACCTTAGAGAATAGTTGAATGCCATTGGGTGGAAAATGGAAGAAGAAGACATGGTGGTAATCACTCTCAAGAGTTTACCAGCTTCATTTGAGCATTTTATTGAAACCCTAAATATTACTTCTATTGATGTTGACTTGAAGTTTGAGGATTTGAGCACCAAGCTCTTGCAACAAGACAAGTGGAAAAAGCAGTTTGGAAGTAGCAGTGGGAATGAGGGTTCAAAAATGGCTTTGTCAACCAACTTCAAGGGCAAAGGCAAGTTTGCTAAGAATCATGAGGGCAGCAAGACAGATGCTTCAGGTAATCACAAGACTTTTAAGTGTCATTATTGTGGAAAAATGGGCCATATGAAAAAGTTTTGCAAGAAAAGGTTATATGATGAGAAGAATAACCAAGGTCCAAAGAAGCAGGCCAATGTTGCAGAACATAAGGAAGAGGAAGACCTCATTGTGTTCATGGCACATGATAAAGCAGACAGTGTTAAAATATCTTCTTGGTATTAAGATTCGGGTGCATCTTGTCATTTTACCAATAGGAGAGATTGGTATATTAGTTATGTTGCTTATTTCTCTTGCTTCCCCTGTTTGCTCTTTGCATCCCCGAGCCCTCGTTCGCATGCCCTTGTCTGCATGCCCTCGTCTGCCCTTTGCATCCCCGAGCCCTCGTACGCATGCCCTCGTCTGCTCTTTGCATCCCCAAGCCCTCGTCCGCACGTCTGTGCACCATTGCGGCCCTAGTCGCCTTGTCTTCGTCTGCGTGTCCTCGTCCACGCGCCCCCGTCCGCTCGTTTGTGCACCATTGCGCCCCCAGGTTCCTTGTCTTCAACTACGTGCCCTCATCCACGCGCCCGCACGCTCACGTCTACACGCCCCTGGATGCATTTGTCCCCGTGCCCTAGGTCCTCGCTTCCCCATGCCCCCGCGCCTTTGGTACCCCTCGTCCTTGCGCTCACATCCTCGTGGTCCTACACGCCTGCATCCCTAAGTCTCTTTGTTTCTTTTTTTCCCCTATTTTTATATAGGGAAACTCAATGGTGGAGGGATTGAGGAAATGCAGGCTTCACTGCATAAATCAGTTTAATGTTTTCATATAACAACCTCCTACCAACATCTCTCCAAACAGATAACATCTCTTCAGAAACAGTTGGATACACAGACTAGCATCATACTCTCTCTATAGGATCAAGTGAATGATGGCAGTCAAATCATCATGGATCTTCAAGGTAAGATTTAGGACCAGCAAGCTATTATCACTCAATTACAAACTGTGCACACAAAATGGTCTCCTCAAAACTCTCCTACTTTTCAATTTGAATTCTCAAAGATCCGGGAAGAGCAAGTTGCTCTTTTGGCTGAACAAGAACATCTTAGGGAAGCATCCTTTGAACAAAGCTGGAAATTAGTTGATCAACAATCTTGGGTTTAGGTAGTGTTCGAGAAGAACCCCCCTCCTCTAGTCAAGCTTGCAGTCCAGGCTAAGTTCGAAGAGGAAAGAGTTCGCAATGCTAAGGCCCTCAATCTTAGGGTCCATGGAGTGCCCAAACCAACAGATCCACTTCAAGCCGGCAACACCTTCATTCAAAACACTCTCGAGTTAACGGACATCACCCTAGAGAAAGCATGGGTCTCTCTTGATTCCACATTGGTCATATGCTTCAAGAATGCCAAAGAGTGTATGAAGGCCTTAAGGGCCAAACAGAAACTATTCAATCTCCAAGACGAGATCTTACTTGATTTGAGGACCTTATGCAACTCCAGGTTGATGAGTTGAGGAAAGCCAGAGAGCAAGTAGCTGTAGCCAAAAAAGCCAACAAATGGGCAGTAATCTGTAATTGACATGCAGTCATCAAGGACTCCCCTCCACTAGGGTGGTCCAAACCGTTACCTACCAAATGACTCCTTTGGCACGGAAAGGGGGGGAATGAGGAGCTAGCTATAGGTTGCTGGAATTGTAATGGTATGACATGGTTTGCCCTTGGGTCCCTTGCAGATGTGATCAGCGGACACGATATCATCCTTATATGCGAGACACACGAGAACCCCGAGCAGGCCCTTCCACCCATCACTAGTTACTTTTGGTGGTCTAGCTGTCGGCAAACTACTTGCCGCTATGGGGGGTTAGAGGATCAAGAGATAGTGCTGCTCTTATAAGGGATAGACTCTAGGGTTCAGTGACAATGGTTTTTTAAGATCCCCACTTCAGGTTCCTATGGATTAAATTCAGTTGTCACACCCCTCTTCGGGACGTTTTCATTGCCATTTGCGACTTCCCCCTGACCACGTCCAACTTTGCTATATACACACCGATGAGGACCCATTTTAGGAACTTTATAAGGACATCATTAGGTACTCGGTTGGAAGGCCACCGGCCTTAAAAATCATCATAGCGGGATATTATTGGCCCACAATTTTTTTCGATGCATTCTTAGTTAGCCGAAAGTGTGACAGGTTCCAGAAGTATACTAGTCGGAACAAAAATGCTCCACTACCCCTACACCCGATCCAAGTCGAAGCACCGTTCTAGCAATGGGGCTTGGACTTTATCGGGGTGATATCGCCAAAATCTTCGGTAGGGCACAAATACATACTGACTGCCACAAATTACTTCACCCGGTGGGTCGAGGCAGTCCCGAAAAAGCATGCTAATCAGGAGGTAGTCATTGCCTTCTTGGAGAATTTGATTACCCGATTTGGGGTTCTGGATGTGATCGTGACTGATAATGGCCCAGGGTTCATAAGATCCAGACTCAGCGAGTTCGCTAGCAAGTATGGGATCTACTTGAAAGCCTCTTCCAACTACTACCTGCAGTGGAATAGCCTGGCGGAGTCTACTAACAAGAACTTGCTGAAGATCCTGAAGAGGGCCCTGGAGAGTAACAAGCGAACTTGGCATTTGCTCCTCGACCAGGCACTGTGGGCAGACCGTACCTCCATAAAAAAGTCCATCAAGACGTCCCCTTATTCATTAGTGTACAGGAAAGAGGCAGTCTTGCCTATGAATGTTGAAATGCCAGCACTCTGGATGTTGGATGATGAGAGGGAAGACCTCGATCCCATGGACGCCCGATTGGCTCAGTTGCTGCAACTGGAAGAAGACAGGGAAAAAGCTTACGAAGCTTTCATGAAGCATACTGAGAGTACTAAGAACTGGTTTGAAAAGAGAACCATGACCCATGTCTTCCAGGTTGGGGACCTAGTGCTAAAGTGGAACGCGTGGAAAGCGAAACCGGGGAATCATGACAAATTTGATGCCTTCTTGGAAGGCCCCTTTCAGATTTACCGAGTTAACCAGGTGAACTCTTTCATCTTACAGGACATTGAGGGCCGTACTTTGCCCATACCTGTCAATGGCCTTCACCTGAAGTTCTATCATCAGTGAGAAGCATCAGGAAAGTTCCCATGTACATAGTTTTATTTTCGCTGTTTTGATTTATGTTTTCCGAATGTAAATATGTTTTCCTTCTTTAAACCAAGTGCTTGAGCTCCATAGTCGAGCTTTTTTGTGCCTCCGGAGTTTTTGCAGAATGGTTCCATGGTTCCCGGCAGAGAAAAGACATCTTTTGAAAGAAGTCCCCATCCAGAGCTCAGCTTTGCTTATTCCCCTTAGCGATATCCAGCATTCTCATTTTCGGAAGCAAGGCTCAGCCCCCTCGAGCGCAGAAGGAAAAAGGTCTCCTTCGCCCGGATTGAAAAAGTCTAACTTTGGACCTTAAGAAAAGCTAAGATTTGCCTAAACAGAGGCCGAAACTCAGGTTTGCTGAATTATCATCCCAAAGACGAGCTTCGCTCGTTGTAAGGACGAATAGGAGATCTCTGTCAATCTGCAAGGAGGAGACAAGTTTCGATCAGTTTTGAAGCAAGGCCGTGTTTCGCCTAAGTTTGAGAGCGAGAACGAGGTTCGCTCAAATTTGGAGCGAAGCGCGGAATGGATTAAAGTGCAAAGCGCAGGTCTCAAGTTCGAGCGTCATGATTCCCGAAGCTGGAGTTCACTCCTATTTTGAGCGAGAACGAGTTTCGGACAGAGTTCGAAGCGAGAAAGAAGAAAGTGTGAAGCGCGATGGCAAGGAATGAAGAGAAGTCAGTATTTTGCTAAGGCACCGCCTAAAAGTTGTGGTTCGCCCGGTTTTAAGGCAAAGCCGAGGTTCGGGTGACCTTTTGAACGGGGAGCAAAGTTCGCTAAGGCCCCACCATGTCAGGGTTCGCACGACCTTAAGGCAAGAACGAGTTTCGGATAATATTTGAGGCAAACCCGGGGTTCGCCCGAAGTTAGGGCGAGACACAAGTTTAAAACTTGACGAAGTTCGAACAATGTTCAAAGCGAAGTTGGGACTCGCTCGAAGCTAGGGCGAAGTGCAGGTTTGTTAAGCCACGAGCGAGAACGAGATCCGACCCAAGAGAAAGTTTAGATTCCGAAAAACGAGTGCAAAAGGGCCCTAGTTCGGGCGTCTTCCCCCCAAAGCTGTGGTTCGCCCCATCTTGAGGCAAGGATGGATTCAGGCAGAATTTGAAGCGAAGATAGGGTTGAACGAAGCTCGGCGGCGAGGAATAAACAAAAGTCAAAATTCCCTAAGGCACCACCGAAAGCTACGGTTCGCTCGGTTTTAGATTGGACCCGAGGTTCGGGCAACTTCTGGAGCGAGGCTCAGCCTCGGGGCGGGAAAAAGCTAAGTTCACCAAGGTCGCCATACAGAGGCACTTCGCTCCTCTAAGGGGCGAGAGCCGGGGTTCGCCCGGTCTTCAAGCAAGGCCGAGTTTCAGATAATATTTGAAGCGAACCCGAGGTTCACCCGAAGTCATGGCTAAACCAAGTTCAAACATGACGTAGTTCGGGATTCGCTCAAATCTTGGGCGACGTGCAGCCGCGAGCAAGGAGGGGGTTTAAAACTCTGAAATACAAAGTGCAAAAAGGCTCAAGTCCGGGCATCTTCATCCCCGAAGCTGGGGTTCGCTCCGATTCCGAGTGAACCTCCTCCCCATATGGCGATTTGGCGAGACGAGGCATTGGGGTATGCGAAACGCGGCGGCGCCAGTTTATACTCCCAAGGTGCACGTTGTTAATGAAGTTGGCCGCACGCATTCCAAAGCAGGTCGTTAGGGAAAGAAGATAGCGCCTCAGGATCGGAAAATGGAGGATTCATGTTTTCAAGGAAGATCGCGCATCATGGAAACACCCAATCTCAACAAGAATGCACGGCCACCAACGGAGAACGGCTGCTTCTACCAACTCCCATTTACAGGCATTTACTCCAGGTGTGCACCATTAATGGAGTGGTTTGCACCCAGAGCCATAAAAGGAGCAACGCTCTAGTTCGCCCAGCTATTTGACTCAGAATTTACCCTACGTTGCACTAAAAAGAGTAATTCACTTGTAACCACCAGTGCACCTATGTGTCCTTGCGATCCATCATGGGCAAAAAGAATGCTGAGGAGAGGGGTAAGGCGCCCAAGGGCGAAGCTTCGAAAAATCCAGAGGGAGAGAAGAAAAAGAAATAGAAGGATAAACAGAAAGAGTAGAAGCAAAAGCCGGAGGGCGCAGAAGGGCCGAAAGGGGAATCAGGATCATAAAAGGTAATAATTCCCCCACCCGTCGACAATTTGGCAAAATTCAAGGACGGTGTCTTCTCCCAAAGCATTGAGCAACTGTGGCAAACCATCGATGGGAGGCGGGAGAAGGTTTCTCCTGCGAGCCCAAGGACTATTGCTTATTATTTCAATCTGTACTGGTTCTTGTGCTCCCCTATGCACAATTGCCCAGAGTTGGTGTCTGCTATCACCAAATATTATAATCCGCTAACCAGACAAGTTTGGGATATAGAAGGGAAGGTTCTGTTTTCACTCTTTTCTGACATGGTCCAAGTCGCCTTCGCTCCCAGGCAGCTGCCAAACATGGACTACACCATCAGAGCTATCAACACTAATGAGCAGACTGCCAGATTTCAGGCCACCCCGCAGATGCGGCGTTTCATGGAGTTCCAGCTGAGGGACCCACTACTAGCCAACCGGTGGCCAACAATGCCTGTCTCTGAGGCATTTCAAAAGCCCCGATATGTATACAATTTTGGCATGGGTGTTCGGGCTCTCCGCTGATGCGGTGGTATACCCCTACTAGGTCGCCCTTGCGGAATGCATATCACATGGGGAATTCTACGCTCCCAGCGCCATGGGGCCAAACACGAAGTTGGTATTCTTTGACTGGGAAGACTGGGTAGCGTGTAGCTTGCATTCCTGGTTGTTGGACCTGAGACAAGGAAAATCCAAGTCTTTCAGACCTTGTTCGTTCCTGGCCTGGCTCTTCTTCTATCATATGCACAGTAAATTCAAATTAATTCCCATCACTCGCATCGGCGAGAAGGGTAAAGCACTGCCTATGTATCAGTGGACTTAGGTGTTGTCAAAGAAGTCCTATTACATGTTCAATCAGGCGTTCCTTGGCCCTGCCTTGGAGCTCATCCATAGCTCTTGCCCGCGCGTACCCCGTGAAATGAGAGATGATATGGTGCGGCGCAACCTGGGTGACACTTTTCAGCTCACACAGGGCTTCGTCATCCGAGTCTTTGGGTTTATTGATAAACACTTTCTGCTGCCCTACTACACTACGAAGTATTTGTTCGCCCTAGAGATTGCGCAGCAGACTGATTACACATCGAAGTCAATGCCACTGGGCAGAATGAGTTCCTCGCAGCAACGCTCCAAGACTTTGGCCTGATCGAACTCCCGCAGCGGTGGAAATACGACCCCCTGGGCGTATTCAGAAATTTCCTTGGGATGAAAAGCTTCCACGTCTGCCCCCGCCCAAAAATCATGGAGGAACGCAACAATCCGTCGGGGTGCGACCTTGAATGACACATAGAAAGAATGTGATCCTTCCCGCCATGGCATGATTTTTATCACATAGAGGCGGAGTACGACCCGACACAAAACCCAGCTCATGACCCTAACTCCAAGGTCTTCAGAAAGATGGAAGGCAAATTGAAAGAGTTGGGTTGGACCCCAGAAAATATTTCGGACTGGTGGATCATGAGGGCCCATACCAAGAAGGAAACGTCTAAGAAAACCCTCGTGGGCGATAACCAGTTCTCTCTACGATGACAATTGTGACACGTGACGGCCAGTCCTATTCGGAGACCTCGTGCCTCGAGGCGCCCATAGCCCAGGAAAGGTACAAAGCCCACCAAAGCAGCACAAGCAGCCACTCGAGCAGAGTGTGGGATCCGACAGTGCAGTGAAGGAGGGCTAGACCGTTGAGGAAAAAAAGCAGTAGTCAACCAAAGAGCAGGATAAATCATTAAAGAGGCCCGCTGAAGCAGCACAAGCAACGCCTCCTAAGAAGAAAAAGCCGCGGGTCGTGATAAAATTTTCCAAGACCCCCTCGAAGAAGTCTACCCATCCAAGCTCAAGCGTGTCTATCCCAGCCACTATGCCGCAAAAGGAGGTGATATAGCAAAAGGAAGTTTCGCCGAAAAAGGGGGTTGCACCAAAAGTTCTTCTGAAAGAAATCGTCAATTTAGAAGAAGACTCTCCGCCAGAGGAAGAAGAGTGGGCGGCCCAGAGCCCCATAACTCAGCTTTTTACCACGTCAACTCTCACAGACCACGTAGGTGCGCACTCTCTTTAATCTCTCCCCTCTTCCGAACCTCCGCCTGCAGTACTGTCTACTGTTGAAACCTTAGTGTTTGCATTGCCTTTAGGCAGCGAACCTGCGTCCACCCTCCCCCTCGCAGTATCCCATCCTTTCATTGAAGAAGTTCAACCTTCTACTTCTCCCCGTCTTGACCAGCAAGCATTCGGCTTATACGCTTCCGCCCCCAATGCATTCGAAACTGTTACGCCCCTCCAACTAGGCACTGCTAGTAAAAACTCATCACCTCCACCCAACCTCTCATCTTCAGCAGGAGCCTAGTCGAGAATCCGCCTCTGAACCCTGATAGTCCTCCCGTTTCCATCCAGACCACAGCGCCCCCAATAGTTACCGAGGTCCCAATCTCCACCATCCTTGACCTGTCTATGGAATCCTTGCCTCAGCAGGATCTGCCTCTGGTCACGCCCATGTTCGGTGGAATGGAACTCTTGGAGCAAGATCTGGAAATGATAGAGGAACGTCCCGTAGCAGAGAGCCTAGTCCAAGCGCGACAGAGCTCGTTCAGATGGATCAAGGATATCAAAAAGAGAAAGGCGCGAGAGCCTGCTGGAGTTGAAAAGCACGCTATGTGCGATCCTCAAAGGTTGGAGTTGCATAAGGTGAAGAAGATCCCGAAGGTCCAGAAACCCTTGGAGGATATGACGCCCCCAGACTACACTTACCAGCATGTAATCAAAGACCTGAAAAATAGTTGATGTGGAGAACGAACTGGGGGCCATCTAGCTCAAAGCGAGCACAGTCTACCTGCACCACAAACACATAAAAAAGTGCTGCTTCGCAGCAGAAAATGAGAACCTGAAGGTGCAAGAAACCTTAGCAAAAATGCAGGCCCAGCTGGAAGAATCCAAGGACGAATCCGAACGGATGTGGCAGCGAGTGATGGCTTGGGAGCAGGAATTGAGTGAGCACAAAGATGCTGCTGAGCGCCATCTCAAGGAAAGCGAAGACGCGGAGGCCAGGATAAATAGGTTGGAGGCATAGGTCCAGGAAGGGCAGCAGCAGCTCGAAAAGAGAGAAGCGCAGATAGAGGTCTTCTCCAGGGACCGAGTGAAGGAGGTTCGCACCAGTTAATTGAAGAATTTTCGAACTAGAGCATCGAGGTCCTTGTTTGCCCTCACGTTTATTTGGGAGACCCAGCAAGCGTCCGCTCAGGGCAAGCCTGTTGTAGAGGAGGTCGAGCGTGAAGCAGAACGTTGGCTCAATTTGGCCATTGAAGTCGAAACTTACGACCCCAAGGATCTCCAAGTTCCCCCAATGACCTGGACTGCCCGAGAGTGGGCCATTGCAAGATTTATTCTGCATGCATTCTTCGACAAGTTAGAAAAGGTCAGAAGGGCCAGGAGACTACTAGATGCATTTGAGAAGGAGAAGAGCATCTGTCTGGCACATTTCCAAACCCTCACGCGGCTCGGTTTCCCCAACTTTACAGAGGATGATGGAAATTGCCTGCCCAGAGATGACCCGAAGCCCAGATGGAGCGCTTTGAAGGAAGATACTTCTGATATTGATGGTTGGGCGGACCCTATCCTGGAAACGCAGGTGACCTAATTAATATCCAGGTTCTGTCATATTAACGCCTGCCTAGCCGATCTGAGCCAGAGGATTGACTAGGCTGATATGCACCAGATCGAGACCTTCAAGCACCTGGTGAAAGAGCTTCACGATCACGAGCCATTCCAAGAGGAGGCCTGGACTCAGGTTAAGGCCACCTATGAGCGCATTCGTGACCGCCTCGCACCTCCGGAGCCCGACCAAGACCTAGAAGAAGAAGGAGAAGGTGAAGAGCACAATGAAGAGGAGACATAAGGAGGAGAGAAACCGAAGGAGGAATCCGTAGAAAACAACAGTGAATCGTAAGAAGAAGCAGAAGGTGACTCCGAGCCCAAAGGATAAAGGCCTGGGCTCCTTGCATTGAGGCGAGCTCAATACCCCGCGAGCTGCCAGGAATGTTGTCAATTTTGCCTTTGTCTAAGGGGTAAAATTTTGAAAAACTGTTGAAATGTTTACATGCTTAGATTCTCTCTCCTCTCTTTCTCTCCTCCAAGATCGGCTTCGCCTGAATCCCCAACGAACCCCAGTTTCGGCCTCAGAAAACAGCGAGCCTCGGCTTCAGGGTTAACCCGCTCCAGAAAGCGCTAAGGCGAAGTTATCTCTGGTTCGCTTGAATCCCCAACGAACAACAGTTTCAGGTAGCAAGCACGGCGAACCTAGGCTGCGATATTTTCAATAGCAGGTTTCGGGGTCATCAGGCTCCAAAATTGACTAAGGCGTAAAGTGTCTTGAGTTCGCCTCAGAAAACAACGAACCTCAGCCTCACCAGGGTCCTCGAGCGAACCGCAATTCAAACAATGGAAGAATAGCTAAGGCAGGCTTAATCCTAGGTTCGCCCAGATCGCCAGCGAGTCCCATGTTCGGCCCCCAAACCGAGCGAACCGTAGCTTCGGCGCGCCCAATTTCGGGCCAATTCTCTAGCGAACCCCGTCTTCGGGACTATTTCCAGCGATTAGCAGCAGGCTTCGGAGATAGCAAAAAATCGGCTAAAGCATGAAGGTTTCCCCAGCTTCGCTCCGGCAGGCAGCAATCCTCAGCATCGCTCCTCTTCTCCTGTGAACCTCTGCTTCAGGTCAGCTAGCCCTCAGGTTCGCTCAAAACAAAGTTTCCCGAGTTCGCTTAAATCCCCAGCGAACCTTAGCATCTCTCAGAAGTTGGGGCGAAGTGCAGCTTTGAGTGAACCTTAGCAGTAAAAGGCGGCGAGCTCAACTTCGACCCACTCTCATGCGACCCTCAGTCTCACTCTCCTTTTGCAGCGAACCTCAGTTTCGGGTCAAGCATGAGTGATCTTCGGAGTCCATGTGGAACTTAGCAGAATTTCAAATTCAAACCCCGGGCTCAACTCCAGCTACCTCCGGCAAGCTTTTCTAGCTTCAGACCACAGTAGGAAAAGGTGGTAGGTGGACATCTAAGGCGCATCAATGGTGCACGAATCTAAGTCTCCGGCTTGCTCCTTCAGGACGCTCTGTCAGATCCCGGAAAAGCTCCAAAGGGCAAGCTGCACCAACCACATTAATGAGACATGCTGCCCCAGCTACCGCGCCCGCTGTGAACACGAATGAGCTGCAGAAATCGTCCGGAGCCTCTGTAAGCACGAGTGGGCAGAGTACCATGGATTCTCTGACGACTGACAGGGGTCAAATCTCAACTGCCCTAGCAGTTTTGGGGGTTGGACATTAATGTAATCAAGGGAATTTTCCTCTATAAAAGGCGGCTCAATGTAATGTAATAGGGGGGGAACATTTTGCTAAAGAGCTGTTGTACTTGGATTTCTGCTTCAATATTAAGACTTCTGGTTCTGATTCTGGACTCCTTTTCTGTGTATGATGCCTTCTATGCTTATTTCTGTTAATTCAGTTTTCTCATTTGCATACAGTAAATTCTGCAATTTGGATTTAAGTGTGTGATTAAGAACAAAATCTGGAATTGCTGAAGGATACATATCAGGGTGTGTGTTCAGTTTTAGTTTCTGTTATGTTCATAATATTGATTGTTGCTGGTTCAAGTAGTAGTTAGTAATTGTGTTGCCTGTTCTTCCCCTTGGAATCATCTACATTTCCCATTTCTTTCAGTTATTTATTTCTTTTAGCAATTTCCCGATTCCTTTCCTGTTCCTTAATCTGAAAACCCAGCGTAGTGTAGTAAAGGAGCCAGCCTTCTCTAGAGATTGGCACGGAAGGCATTCCTTCCTTCCGGCCTTTCAATCTATTGGGCAGGTCTAGGGTGCATAGATAGACCAAATCCTTTCCCAATGGCAGATTCATAACCAACAATTACTTTGTGGATAAGGTCAATAAGAAGACAATCACTCTTGGTATTGAAGAGCATAGGATTTTTAGGCTGGTTGATGCAAGGGAGGTGAAAGAGTGCTTTGATGGCCAAGAGTGGTCAAAATAGTAGTGAGCTTTGGCATCAAAGGTATGGGCATTTGATTTGAGATCTTTTTCTTATATGGCTAAATAAAGTTTGGTTGATGGCCTTCCAAATATACAAAATCAACAAGAAATTTGTGGAGCATGTCAAGCTGGTAAGCAGCACAGGACTCCGTTTGAAGAAGGGCAAGCTTGGAGAGCCAAGGAAGTTCTTTAGTTGATCCATGCTGACATTTGTTGGCCTATGAAAACGACATCATTCTCCAGTGCCAGGTATTTTTTGTTATTTGTAGATGACTGTTCTAGGAAGATGTGGGTGTATTTTTTGAAGTAGAAATTAGATGTGTTTAGTGAGTTCAAGAAATTCAAGGCTTTGGTAGAAAACCAATATGAGAAGAGCATTAAAGTCCTCCGATATGATAATGATGAAGAATTTTGCTATAAGGATTTTCTTGATTTTTGTACTCATGAAGGCATTCGAAGGCAATATACCACACCCTACACTCCACAACAAAATGGAGTGGTAGAGAGGCGAAATCGTACCATTGTGGAGATGGCTAGGTGTATGTTAGAAAACAAGTTTGTTCCTTACAAGTATTGGGCAGAAGCAGTACACACATTAGTGTATCTTCTCAACCGGTCTCCAACAAAAGCGGTACACAAGAAGACTCTAGAAGAAGCATGGTCTGGACAAAAACTTTAAGTTCAAAATTAGATGTGTTTAATGAGTTCAAGAAATTCAAGGCTTTGGTAGGAAACCAATCTGAGAAAAGCATTAAAGTCCTCTGACCTGATAATGATTTTACTATAAGGATTTTCTTGATTTTTGTACTCAAGAAGGCATTCAAAGGCAATATACCACACCCTACACTCCACAACAGAATGGAATGGTAGAGAAGTGAAATCGTACCATTGTGGAGATGGCTAGGTGTATGTTAGGAAACAAGTTTGTTTCTTACAAGTATTGGGCAGAAGCAATACACACATTAGTATATCTTCTCAACCGGTCTCCAAAAAAAGCGGTACACAAGAATACTCTAGTGCTGGTGCTGGTGTCAGTGGGAGTGGGAGTGGGAGTGCTAGTGCTAGTGCTAGTGTTACTGCTACTGCTTGTGGTTCTAATGAATCACATGTTGATGTTGATGCTTTCGATGAAGACATTGAAGAGGAATATTAAAATAATAAATATTTGATATTTCATTGTTTCAATATGTGATAGTGTTGATGTGGTTCATTAGAAATGTTGGCATCCCAGTTGTGATAATGTTTGTACCAATGTGAAATGCTTAATGTTGATTTAATAAATTAATATATGATTTTTATTTATTTTTGTACGGTCGAACCCAAGACAAAAAAAAAAAAATTCGATACCGGCGAACCGGGTTCTTCGAACCCGAACCCAAAACGAATTGGTAACTTAGATAATATATGATATTTCATTTCAGTTCAATCTTAGTTTATGTTTGTTTCATTTCATTTTCTGCATTCTCATTTCTTGCAAGCAAAAACACAAAAAGTAAAACATCCCGAAAACACAAGAAAAATTCATAAAGCAGAAAAGCAAAACAGCAAACAGGGGTGGGTTATTACACCTGATAATGAAATCAGGCACATTGCATGGAATTCTTTCTCAATTAGGAGAGGGAGCCTAAATTTGGTTTGGTGCTTTGTTACCTGTTGCAATGGAACACCCTTCCATGTCAGGACATCTAATTTGTGACAATTGCATGAAGTTCTTGATGAAATTGCAGTAATATCCTACATGTCCCAAGAAGGTCTAGGGAATTGACCTCATATGGTTTATTCATCTGAACCATTATTTGAACCTTGTCCTGGTCTGTTTTCATCCCTGTTTAACAAATGATATGTACTCACAATTTCTTGCAGAGAACTAAAAACTTACTTTTCTTTGGGTTCAACAAAAGCTAAGCATGTTTACAAAATTGCATACATTCCTTCAATGCTTGTAAGTGCTTCTCTTTTCATTCGTAGTGAGGTCAATCGTCCAGGAATACTTTATACTTTCCTATGGACATCTGCTTGAAAATTTATACAATGATTATCTGAAAAGTTGGCACATTGCACAGCCTAAATGGCATCTAATGACACAATTAGATGTCATTATTTTACCACAAATGTTGTGATAAACTTTGCTTCCTTCGCTGTTATGATCTGATAGTAATTGGAGAAGCCATCAAGGAATGGCTATATTTCATGTCTTGCAGCATCCTCCAAAATGGAGTCCAAAAACGGAATGTGGGATAAATCTTTCACTGGGATTGGATTTAGGCTTCAAAAATTAACACGAATGCAAATCTTTGTAGTTTTTTCTTTAAATTAGTCATGAATGAAGAAACCCATTCGTTTATAGTGACCTTAAAGGGGATTTGTCTGCTCGTCTTGTTGTTAATTTCTGCATACGTCGGTTTTGTGTACTTGAGATTCATGCAATAGGGTTTTTGTTGTATGGGTTAACTTGGGAACAGAGATTGGATGGACACATAGCTTAGGTGTCACTTCCTTGCAAATCCTTACATGCCCATGTAAAAGTTGCATTATACTACATGAAAATTCTGAATGCAATTGTCTTTAACACTAGATCCCTATCATCCTTAAGACAAATGACCAGTTGATGAGCTTGTGTTTTGAGATCTACCTGGACCATCTTGGGTCTCTTGTAATTTATATATTTTTGCACTCTAGAACCTTTCCTTTACCAAAATTTACATGAATCTGTGTTTAGTCGTGTCCACTTTGTTGTAGGCATGAACATCACGAATTGGATATCTTGTCATCTTCCATTCGCCGATGTAGAAGACCACTTTTTGGATTACTTTCACGTTCAGAACAGTCCTCCAGTTCTAGTATGCTACCTCCTTTCGTCTCTATGCAGGCCATGTCGACAACTTATTTCCTATGGACAACTTCTCTCATCTGTTAGCTCAAAACTATCCATTTCATCAGAGGATGCAATGCTCTTGCTTAATGACCCTTCTTGAGGTTTATGGTATATTTTCAATTGTCAAAGTTAATTGGCCCTTTTCTCAATTGTGCCCATGTTTGTTGTCCCCATACAACCATGACCTAACAGGACATCATAGTTTGCGTTTTGCATAGTGACACAACAAAGTCCATGATGAAGAGTTTTTCTGCAATTTTAAATGTTGCACTGCTAGTCTTCGCTTCTCCTTGATCATGTATTGGTCTGCTCCTAGTTGTTTGAACTGGGGTGTTATAGCATATTCTTGCCATGACTTCTTTGGAAGTTTATTTAAGTTGGATTACTTGTCAATGTTGACAATCATAAGGTCCTGTCGCAAAGGCTCCATATGTAGTATGGGAGTGTGTGTGTTTACATTGAGCATTGGGATTTTTGGAATGATATATTCCTCTGTAGACAGTGGTGAGGACTTCTCGAGACGAGGGAATGATAGATTAGGGGGAGCGAAATTGGCAATACACGCCAGGGAACATGTCAATGTCGGCTTAACACTTCTATGCTACTAATGCTCAGACAACAAACTCCTAATGACGGTTTCACTTATGACGGCTTGCTAAAGACGGTTCTAGTCCTGACAACAATGACTGATGTCGAGTAACTTATGACGACATGATGGCAATATGGATGTCGGATTTTGGTACCTCATGTCAGCTCTAGTAGTGAAGCGTGGCGACAAGCTCATGTCGGCAACAGGATGACGGCTGACTGATGTCAGCTGGCTTGTGTCGGCTTCCCTAGACAGTTAGGCAATGCCGTCCTTGGAACTACTACGTTCCATCTGAGCGCTCCTTCCTACAAAACTGTAACATAGCATAGATTTTAACACATACAAGCATTCAAAGAGATAAAGTTGGCACAAAATGGTATCCTTGCATTATCATGAAGATAGTTACATTCCAATCATGTGACTGCAATAATCTCACATACAACACTATCTCCTTCCAGTGGCTGCTCTCCTATGCAATGGATGATTGATGGATGTTTCCTTGATAGATAGATTGCAAAATGAAAGGGGTCTATATATATTGGGGCTCTGGTAGTTGTAGACAGGCAAATTGATATGTCTTTATTTGCTAAATCAGTTTTGGTATTGTGTTATTTTGTAAATGTACGCACAGTGTTTGAAGAAATGTGCATATTTTTAATTATGTTGTAAAGTGCAATTTAATATTGTACGTAAGAGGTCCGAGGTGTAGACCAATTGGTTCATCCAAACCCCATAAGGGGGTGGAGGTCCAAGGTTCAAATCTCGGGCCTCGTCGGACTGAACGCTTGTTCCTTTCCTAGTGCTTTCAGTGGCGTAAAAGGTTTGAAATGATTGTGGCATGGTGGTTATAGGGGCGGATTGTGCGAAGATCTGTGTGGCTGCTTCTGGGGCGGACAGCGCAAAATATTGTGGCGGCCATAAAAGCTGGACAGCCTGCCCGGATTCGTGGCGGCTACCGATTCCACCATGTAAATTAAAAAAAAATAAAAATAAAAATATGGTACGTAAGAATAAAGTCATGTAAGTCAATTATGTCGGCTAAATTACTATTTTGTCCTGTAGTGGGAAATGTCAAGTAATGCAAAAGCAAATGCATATGAAATGTAATTTGAGGGAAGTTACAAGGTAGTTGGAGGGTAACTACTTTTTGGGTGTATAAATAAGCCCTCCCCTCATTCATTCAAGTTGTTCATCCATTGAAGGGTTCAGGCATTGAAGGCAGTCATGCAGGTTGATGGATGAGTGCAGTCCAGTAATGTATACAGCCATGAAGAATATTCTGTCTAGGGTTTGCAGGCTGTAGATTGTAATGCTGAAATTGTAATGTTGTATTATAAATATCATTGATAATATAAAACTGTCTGTAATTATTGTTATCTACCATTGCTGTGTTAGTCTTACAATGACACTGAGAGGGGGGGTGAATCAGTGTAGCTCTTAAATCTTGAAACTACAGCTCTTAAAACGACAGCAATTAAAACTTATTACAAGATACGACAAGAATAACAAAAGAACATCACACAACACAAGATTTAACGAGGTTCACCAATGTGGCTACTCCTCAAGAATGATTGCTTGGACTACCATCCAAATCCAGCCTTTGCAAAGCAACAACTTTTACAATCACTTTACCAGCACCAACTGGAAGGAGCACCAACCCCGTATTTATCTGCACCAACAGAAAGGAGCACCAACCCCTGATTTACCAGCATCTACTAGAAGGAGCACCAACCCCTGATGCCAAGCTGCAACCTGGACTTGAATTATGAATCTAGAAGATTAACAGAATAATACCTCCACTTTTACAATATCCCGACAAGTCTGCTTCACCTGAGCGATCTCTGCGCACTCTGCTCTCTCTGCGAAATTACTTCGCACAATATGCTGCGTCACAGTCGAACGATCGTCTTCTCCATTTTGCGCACTCTGCTTCCTTTGCGAATTTCGCACTTAGCACGATTCGATATGACTTGCACTCTGTGCTCTGCGACCGAACTCCACACCCTTCGACCCCTTCTTGAAATCTCCAAACAGCCCCCCTTTTATAACAGAATGTTTGAGATGAAAACCCTAATCTTAGTCGGCTATAAATCCTCATCTTAGTCGGTTTTCATGACATCTGTAAACCCTAATTTTAGTCGGCTGTTCATCGGTCTTCATCGGCTTCAACTTAACCGCGAGAATACAACATGTCGCGATATCGCGACACTTTTGCCTCCTTGCTTCTCTTCTTGGCTTTGTACTCGCGAAAAATCAGCATGTCGCGATATCTCGACACTTTCGCCTTCGTACTCTTTCCTCTTTACTTGTGTCACGATATCGCGACACTTCTGCCTTCTTACTTTCTCTCTCCTTTAGTCGCGAAAATGCGACATGTCGCGATATCGTGACACTTTTTCTCCTTAGCTCTTTCTCTTGCCTTCGAGTCGCGAAACCCCGACATGTCGCGATATTGCGACACTTTTTCTCCTTAGCTCTTTCTCTTGCCTTCGGGTCGCGAAAACCCGACATGTCACGATATCGCGACACTTTTTCTCTAGGACTCTCTCTTGCAATATGTCGCGAAATCGCGACACTTTTTCGTCCGTACAATCTCTCTTGCAATATGTTGCGAAATCGCGACACTTTTTCGTTCGTACAATCTCTCTTGCAATATGTCGCGAAATCGCGACACTTTTTCGTCCGTACAATCTCTCTTGCAATATGTCGCGAAATCGCGACACTTTTTCTTCCGGACTCTCTCTCCTGCAATATGTCGCGAAATCGCGACACTTTTTCTTCCGTACAATCTCTCTTGCAATATGTCGCGAAATCGTGACACTTTTTCTTCCGTACAATCTTTCTTGCCATATGTCGCGAAATCGCGACACTTTTTCTTTCGGACTCTCTCTCCTGCATTATGTCGCGAAATCGCGACACTTTTTCGTCCGTACAATTTCTCTTGCAATATGTCGCGAAATCGCGACACTTTTGCTTTCTCTTCCTTCCTGGCCTTTCTGAGTCGCGAAAATGCGACATGTCGCGAAATTGCGACACTTTTCAACTTACTCTCTTTCTTCAAACTTGTCGCGAGATTGCGACACTTCTTCCTGCTTTTTCTTTTTCTTCAACATGTCGTGAAATCTTGACAGTTTTTCTTGCCTGTTGTATATGTCGCGATATCGCGACACTTTTCTTACTTGTCTTTTTCTTTGATCTTTTGCATATGGGCCACCTCGGTTTTCTTGGACAATCACTGTACATACTCTGAGCAACCTTTGAACTCCTGTCCTCTGCATCTGAACGACTTTTGAACTACCTGTCCATTGCATCATTAGATCTAATTGACTGTGTTGACAACAATGACAATACTCGTGCTGCACCTTGCTCAACAATCTCCCCCTTTGGAATTGTTGGCAACACATGTGCAATTTCCTATAACTCTTCTCCCCCTTTGACAATAATACCAAAGGGCTACCGCAGACTCCCCCGAGTCCATGCACAACATTCTCTCGGCAAAATTGATTATACTTAGCAAAAATCATGAACATGAGCAACAAGATAATCAAATGCTTAGATGCTCCCCCCGAGAATGTGATCCCTGTAGCTAGTCAATCTTTGGGAAGTGTGACCACTCCCAATTTATTGCGAAGGTACTCAAAAACTTCCTTGGGCAATGGTTTTGTGAAGATATCTGCTACTTGCTCTGTAGTTGAAACAAAATCCAATTTAACCTCACCTTCTGCAACTTTCTCCTTCAAGAAGTGATATCTAATAGCGATGTGTTTTGTGCGTGAATGCATAACTGGATTCTTGGAGATGTTAATGGCACTGGTGTTATCACACTTAACTGATATTGGTTCACTGACGCAGATACCAAGATCTTTCAGGGTTTGTTTCATCCACAATACCTGCGTACAACATGTCGCTGCAATATATTCTGCCTCTGCTGTTGATAAAGAAATTGACTCTTGCTTCTTACTCGTGCCATGCAACCAATCTGTCTCCAAGATAGAATGCACCTCCACTGGTACTCTTTCTCGTCATCTACACATCCCGCCCAATCTGCATCCGAATATGATATAAGGGTGAAGTCTTTACCTTTTGGATACCACAACCCATACTCCATAGTACCCTTGAGATACCGAAGAATCCTCTTTATCGTCTGTCACATGAGTCTCCTTGGGATTGGCCTCAAAACGTGCTACCATGCATATTGCCCGCAAAATATCTCGGTCCGGTAGCCAGCTGTACAGTAGGCTCCCAATCATAGATCTTGTACATGGTTTGATCAACAGGTGGAGATTTGTCATCTTTGCTCAACTTGCAGCCTGTCGTCATGGGAGTGCTAACTAGCTTACAATCCTCCATTGTGAATTTCTTTAACATCTCTTTTACATATTTAACTTGAGAAATAAATATGCCCTTCCTACTTTGATTAACTTGCAAACCGAGGAAATATGACAGTTCACCAATCATTGACATTTCAAATTCCTTTTGCATCTTATTTGCTAAATCTTTACATGACTCATCTTTGCTGCTGCCAAATATAATATCATCTACATATACAACAAGAACAATAAGATGCCCATTTTCTGTTTTGACATACAGAGTTACTATCCACCATACCTTTCTTAAACCTTTGTTGAGTGAGATAGTTGTCTAGTCTTGCATACCATGCTCTGGGTGCCTGTTTTAAGCCATATAAAGCTTTCTTCAACTTGCGGACAAAGTTTGGATTATCACTAAGTTGGAACCCATCTCGGTTGCTCAATATAAACCTCTTCTTCAAGTTTCCCATTCAAAAATGCTGATTTCACATCCATTTGATAAATTTTGAAATTCTTGTAGACTGCTAAAGCCAGAAACATTCTGATTGCCTCTAGTCTAGCTACTGCAAACGTTTCCTCAAAGTCAATGCCTTCAACTTGTGCATACCCCTTGCATACCAATCTTGCTTTATTTCTGACTACCTGTTCGTCTTCATTCAATTTGTTACGAAAGATCCATTTAGTCCCAATTATATTTTTGTTCGCAGGTCTAGTTACTAACTCCCAAGTTTTGTTTTTCTCAATCTAGTCTAATTCTTCATTTATATCCTTCATCCAACCTTAATCTTTGCTTGCTTCAGCAACATTCTTGGGCTCAATGCTGGATAATAGAGAGTAGTTACTTGCTACTCTTCTTCTTGTTTGAACACCAACTTTGGGGTCTCCAATTATTTGATCTCTAGGATGATTTTTTTGCCACCTGCCTGTTTTGAATTTCTTATTCTCTTCTGCTTCTGAATCACAACTTACATCATCTGAGTCAATTTTCTCGTATCTTTTCAATTTCGTTTTCCTCATCTCCTTCAATAACCTCTTCATAGATTGGGTAGTTCGTTTCATAGCTAATTACTCGTTCTTTACCTTCATCAAACTTAACATCAGCACTCGTCCACAATTTTCTTTAGCCTCTTGTTGTAGCATTTGTAAGCTTTGATTCTTGGTGAATAACCAACAAAAATACCTTCATCTGCTCTATCTTCAAACTTGCCAAGATTGTCTTCAGTTCTTTTGATATAGCACTTGCTGCCAAAAACTTTGAGGTATTTTGTTGTTGCCCTTTTACCGAACCATAATTCATAGGGAGTTTTGTTTTCATGTGTTCTCAACATGTACCTATTTTGGATGTACACCGTAGTATGGACTGCTTCTTTCCAAAATCTGTCTGCTACTCTGCTTTCAACCAACATAGTCTGTGGCATTTCCTGCACAGTCCTGTTCTTTCTTTCTACCACTCCATTTTGCTGAGGTGTCCTGGCAGCTGAGAACTGTCTCGTAATACCGTATTTTTCACAGTACTCTGCAAACTCCTCTGAAATGAATTCTCCTCCTCTATCTGATCTTAAACATTTGATCCTCTTTCCTGTTTCATTCTCAACCTGGTTTTTGAAAATCTTAGACATATCAAAAGCATCTGATTTATGCTTCAAGAAAAATATCCATGTCATTCTAGAATAGTCATCAATGCACAACATAAAATATTTGTCACCATTTTATGCTTTGTGTTCTCATGGGTCCACATAAATCAGTGTGTACCAGAGGTTTGCTTGTGTAGTATTATTTTGTTTTGAATGTGACTCTAGTTTGTTTCCCCTTTTGGCATGAAGCACAAATGCTGTTTGCAGGTTTGCTGATGGTGGGAATATCTCACTGCCTTTTTTGAGGTGATTTTTACTAGGTTATCAAAACTGATATGACCGAGTCTCTTGTGCCACAACCAATTTTCTTTTTCCTCGTCCAATAAAACAAGCTCCTTCTGAAGTCTCTCGAGAGCGTGTACAGGGTTTCCGGATGTTCTTGATCCAGTTGGTATCGCTTTTCCACTCGTTTGTCTTCCCCGACTTCACAACCCTGCTTCTTAAAAACTACCTCATGACCTTTATCACAAATCTGACTTACACTCAACAGGTTATGTTTCAAACCATCCACAAACAAGACTTCTTCTGACTTAATTTTTCTGTAAATAATTTTGACTGAACCCTTGCCAACTATCTTAGCTCCATCATTGTTTCCAAACTTTACTGAACCACCTTCAAATTTCTGCAATTTCTCAAATTTCTGTTTGTTACCTGTCATATGACTGGAGCATCCACTATCAAGTATCCATGGCACATATTTATTTTGTGCTTTAAATGTTGTTTGTACAATTAAGGATTCCTTTTCTTCCTTAAGTTGTTCCTTTTCTTTCCACTCCGTCTTGATAGTGGTTTTGGGTTCTTGTTTTGCCTTTCCCTTATCAGTAGCTTGTGCATGTTTTACAGGAAGTTTTCTATTTTGTCTCATCCTGTTTGGTTGAACTTTTCTTCCCCGAAACCGATTTGATGAAAATGTGCTTCTACAGCTTTCTTGCAATGTGCCCAAAATTGTGACAGCTTATAACATTCTACTGTATAATTCATCGGAGGAGAAAAAACATTTCTACTGATGAAATTCCTTGGTCTAACATTATATTTGCAGTCTAAGATTTTATGTCCATAGCCATTGCATTTAAAACAGAAACTAGAGAAGGGATAATTGAACCTAGGAGATGGTCTTTGCCATGTTGCCGTAGGAGCCATAGGTCTTCTTCTTCTTTGATGTGTGACATTGGTGAATCCATCATTGTCAGTTCTCCTTTCGAGCCTGGCATTATTGCTCTCTTTTGCATGAGGCAATTTCCCTTGATCAACCTGTTTCTTATCTTCATTCTTTGTGGATTCTACATTTCTGGCCTTTGATCCACTTGATGATTCTCCTTCGATGAAACCCAGACCAAACTTGATGCGTGCAAGTCTTTGGTCATTTATGATCTTATCCAGCCTTCATAGAACTTTCTTCACGTTTGTGATAACAACTAATTTTCTTGTTCATCTCTTCTAGCTGCATTCTCAAACCAACAGCTCTCTTCTTCTAGCTTGTTGCAATAGTCTATTCTCATGGTTATTTGTACTTCGAGATCTTCGGAGATTTTCTTGGATTCTTCTATCTCGTACTTTCAAACTGGTTATGATTTCATTTGCATCCGCAAGCTTTCTTGAAAGTTTCTTATTCTTTTTCTTTTCTATCTCCCACTCTTCAAGTGCAGAGATCAACTCACCTTCTAGATCTACTTCAGCCTCAGGGTTTTCACCACATACTTCAGAGATCACTCCTTCCTTTTCTGATTTTGCTTTTTCAAATGCCATAAAAAGAACTTCACCTTTTTCCTCTTCAGACTCTTCTTCGGAGCTGTCTTCTGATGACTGAGCTCTCAAATCCTTTTCTATAACTAGCAGCTGCGACCGGGTCAGTCGGGGAAATTCGCATTTATGAGCTGCCTGACTCGTCCTAGGCTCCTCCAGGTGCGGAGCTCGAGTGGCCGCCATGTCCGCCGGGCTCTCCTTCCGAGACCGATACCTCCTTTCGGATTTCCAAAAATGAGCCCCGAGTCTTCCGGCACGTAAAAATTCATTTATGAGGCTCTTGATTGCCTCGAAAAATACCCGGGCTTGGAGTGCGTGCCCCTAAAGTGCTTCGCCAATTTCCAGTTCGCGACCCTGCTTCGCAATGGATATAAGCCGAAGCAGATCCATCTTCCTCGGTCATGCACTTCGCGCGAAGGAGCTTCTCAAAATGGCTTCGCAGATGATAAATGTCGAAGCAGATATCCCTTCTCAAGACGGGGCTTTTAATCTTTTGCTGCTTCGCTGGAAAGACGTGTCAGAAGTTGCTTCGCGAGGTTCCCTGCCCGAAGTGGATGCTTCGCTGATGAGTTGTCAAAATGCTTCGCCGCGAACCTTCTTCAAAGCCGTGGTTCGGGGGTTTTTCGGCCGAAGTGCAATTTTGCCTTGGAAAAATCTTCTTTTTTACGGGCCACTATTGCTTCGGGTGAAAGCGCTTCGCACGAAAGTTATCCGAAGTAGATGCTTCGCGACAACTTTGGGCGAAGTAGAAATGGTTCGCCAGTAGGGAGGCCCGAAGTGGATGCTTCGCTGATTTCTTAGCGAAGCAGTTTTCCAATGCTTGAACTTTTTTGAATCCCGCTTCGCAAAGTTTTCGCCCGAAGCAACTGTTTGGGCTGCTTTGCGTGCGAAGCTCTTTTCATGCCTTAGCGACCCTGGACCGCGATCTAGACTTCCTTGCTTTCCTTTTCTTGGCGAAGTTGTCTTTCTTTTTCTGCGAAGCTCCAAAACTTAGCTTGCTCGCAGCCGACCTCTTTTAATTCCTTTTTTTACCAAAAAGGGTGGCAAGGAAAGCCAAAATTGCTGCAATGCTTAAAAAATGTTTTTCCATAAACAAGGGAACAAATTCATAAAAAGAAACACTTCACAAAATTTTTGATTTTTACTACCCCTCTAGGCAATGTGACAAAATTGTCAACATTCCTGGCGGCTCGCGGGGCAACGAGCTCGCCTCGGTGCAAGAACCCTCAGCCTTAATCTGTTGGGCCAGAGTTGCCTCCAGACCCTTCTCCTCTTTGTATTTCTAGGGGTGCTTCCACAGCTACCTCTTCTTCTTCTTCTTCCTCATCTTCCTCTTCCGGCGTGGTCTCTTGTTGCGGCGGTGGGGGAAGGCGATCGCGGATGTGTTCCATGGTTCGGCGCACATGAGCCTAGGCACCTTTCTGAAATGGCTCTCGGTCTTGTAGTGCTTTGACCAGAACATGGAACTGATCAATTTGCCCTATGTCGACATGTTTGGCTCTTGTGCTCAGATCATTTAGGTAGGCCACAATTTTGCAATATCTCAGAATAAAATCCATGACTTGCCCTTTTGTGATTGGCTCCTCCCACTCGTCTATCTCTGAGACATCACTCTCAAAGAGGAGCCAAGCCGGCTTGAGTTCTTCCTTAGTCAAAAGGTTCCCATCATCATCAGTGAAACTTGGGAAACCTAATGCAGAGAGATCTTGGAAATACCCCAGTGATGTGCGCTGCTCGTGTTCAAATACATCCATGAGGTCCTTCGCCTTCTGTGCTTTCGTCACTTTGGAGAAGAAGGCCCGGACTGTAGCTTGGGCTGTGGACCAATCTCTGGCTGTCCGACTCATAGCGGGGACCCGCAAGTCCCGATATTTGATACTTTGAACCTCAAAAGCCGTTTGAGTCGGCTTCTAATTTTTTGTATAATCTCATCCACTATTGGTCCCTCTTGGGCAGCGGCATACTGGGCTTCGGTGATATAAGTCAAAATTGACAGGGCACTGGAGGCCCGAGATCTGAAGTTCTTAAGCAGGTGCGAGCGGATTTCTTTTATTCTACCTCTATCAAACAGCTCTAGGCTCTCCTTCTCATACAACTACTGCTGCATCTGCAAGATCCTGCTTTCAAACTCTTTGGCCTTTAGCTCAGCTTCGGCCTGTATCTTGCTCTGATTCTCAGTTGTACCCTGCAGTTGTTCTACCTGCTGTTTCAAGGCGTCTACTTCCTTTTTCATCTGCTCGCACTGCTTCTCTGCGTCTTCTAGCTTAGAGCGGGTCCTGGCTAGATCCTCCTCCAACTTAATGTTGGTGCTCTCTGCCTCATACCGGCGCTGATTGGCGATATTAGCATGTGCGCGGAATGTTTCTATTCTCACATGCATAGATGCAGATTCATTATCTACATCCAAGTGCTCCAAGTCCTTGGACTTCTCCTGATAGTCGTAATCCGCTGGGGTCATCTCGTCCAGGGGCTTTTGGACCTTAGGAACCTTCTTTACTTTATGCAGCTTTCCGCCTTTTAGGTCGAATACAGCGCACTTTTCTACTCTTGCTAGAGAGCGCCCTCTCTTTTTCCTTGCCTCCTTCAGCATCTTATCAGTGTTCTGTCGGGCTTGGAGCAGCTTTTCTGCCAGAGGACGTTCCTTAATCATAGCCAACTCTGTTTCGAATGAGGCTGGGTCTCCAGCCAAGGGGGTGAACAAATATAATGAATGTACAGGGGATGCCTCACCAGTAGGTTCGGCGACGGGTGTGGTGGGAGTTTCGGCGAGAGAAACAACGCCGTGCGTGACGGGGGAGCGGGAGTCGAGGTTCGGAGTTGGAGTACTACCTTCGCCCTGACTAAATACCAAGGGGATGGTGGCGTGGGTGAGCGAAGTGGTATCCATGGACCTGTCCCGGCCTGACGACTCGAAGGGAGTGGATATGCTTGTGAGGCTGGCAGGATCGCGAGGCAAACTCGTGGTGGCGAAGGGCACCATGTGATGGGGTGATTGGATTTCCAGGGGAGATTTATCCGAGAGAGGGAGAGACTGATGGGGACCTTCGGCCGGGACCGTAGTGGACATGACTGGGGAAACCAAGGTAAAGGGTGAGGAATGCGTACCTGCGTGCTCTCTCGATAGAGCAGAAGTGGTAGCTTCCTGCGTGGTCGGCTCTTGTTCCTTTTCAACTTCGGTACTTCCGACCTCTATGATTTCTTCTTCAAGGGCCCCTTCCTGTTGGAGGAGTTCCTCCACATCAATGACGTCTTCTTCCGCAACTACCTCGGCCCTTTGCGACGTTGTCCCCTCAACATTTACCTCGGCTGAGCCTGTTCCAGGCTGTTCGCCAGACACACCTGGAGGTTTGGTACGTGGTCGCTTCGGATGAGTCGGAGGCACTTGGACTTGCTCCAATTTCTTTCTTTTTCTTTTCTCCCCCTTCTCTAATTGCTGCGCCGACCCCGCGGCACTCGTGTCATGACCTCCAACAGGTTCCTGAGGCAACTCTTGTGGTGTCGCCGCTGCCTCCTCTTCTTCCTCTTGTTCAGAAGCATCGTCAGCTCTCTTTGGGCTTTCGCCCGAACCTGGGGCACTGGGGGGAACGAAGTCGGCGAAGGAGATGGGCTTCCAAGACCCGACGTTGGCTTCGTAGAAAATTGCGAAGTCCTTATCTGTCTCCAAGAGTCCGTATGATTTCTGCTTTTGGCGATGGACTCTCATTATCCACCACTCCTTCAATTGTTCTTCGCCCCAACTCTTCAATTCTTCCCTCAAATCATCTTTCATTTTCTTCCAAAAGGTGGAGTCTGGACCTGGGAAGGGGTGCCGAACTGGATCATACTCGACCTCCATGGGGTAAAACTCATGCCAGGGAGGCAAGGTCTTCATTCTTTCCAAGTGCCACTCCAAATCTCTCCCATTGGGGTTGTTCCTTTGTTCTACTATCTCCGGGTGAGGGCAGACATGAAAATTTTTGAATCGGAGGTGATCCCTCATCACTCCCAAGGGGTCGTAACACCACCGTTGAGGAATCTGCAGCAAACCAAAATCGGCAAGCTTCTCCTCCAAGAATACATGTTGCTTTAGGGCAAAAACCTCAATGACCCCCATTTTGAAAGGGAAATCGCATGTGGGCGCCCATTTTCGGCCGTGGCCATAAATGACATTTGTCGCGTCGCTCTGCCGGGCGACCTCCAGCGCGAACTGATATTCAGAGGGGTAAAAGGGTAGTAGGAAGGGCTTCCCTACAAATCCAAATAGGCGAACCACAAGCCCCTGCGTCAATTGGAAAACGTCCCCCTTTTCCTCCTTAACCACCTTGTCTCTAAGGCTAATTGGTACACGAGGACAAGAACCCTGCAACAGCTGAATAGCAGGTCCTAGAAACTGCTGATTGAAAACGTAATATGACTCCGTCCTCGCCAGGAGGGGAGTCCACTGATACACCGGCAGAGGAGTTCCGTCCTTGCCGCTCGAAGTAATGGCGATATGGGGGAAATGCTTGTGGACATGATAGAAGAATAACCAAACCAGGAAAGAGCAAGGTCCAAAATACTGACCCATCCCAGCATTCTTCATGCTACTAGCCGCATATGCAGGGTCCGGGCCACCCATTCTGCCCAGTCGAAGAAGACCGGGTTAGTGTTCGGCCTTGACGCATCTGGGGCATAAAACTCCCCTCGTGAAATACATTCGGCCAGTGACACTTGCCAGGGATGCACCGAAGCATCGGTAGACAGACCCGCGACCCACGCAATGATAGAGAAGATGTCCGTGCTCTTGAAATCCCTCAGGGGGAGAGGCATTTGGGGCAGCCTGCCTGAAGGAAGTCCGTCCTTGAGGTTCTCGCTCAGAAATTTTATAATATAGCTGGAGGTAGTGAACCTCTCCATTTGTTCGCTCAGGATGACATTGCGAACGGAATAGCCCTTAGGCGGCCCTTGCTGTGGAGCGAAAGCTCCTTGTACATCCTCTTTTAAAATTGTAAACAATTTATTGCCCGCGGCGTCCAAACACTTGTCCTGGTGGATGGCTGGTAGTTTTGCGCGATGGCATAGATCAATTCGGGACAATGGTGCACGGGCGGGGTCAGATACCAATATATCTGTGAATAATAAGCAGCGGCTCTCTTGTTCTCCGCGGAGAGTCGGCTTTTCATGAACTCGATAGTGTATCGGAGCTCAGCCACGCTTTTTGAAAGTTCGGTGTCCCTTATTTTCTCCCACCCATCAATTGGTGGTTCCGCAAGCTGCTCTTCTTTTGAATCCTCCCTTTCCTCTACGGCTTGCTTTTCGGGGCGGAGGTTGAGGTCGACCCTCTTAGGTCTGTGCTTTTTCTCTTCTTTTCCCTTCTTTGTTTTCTCTGGGCCTGCTACCTCAGGCTCTTTCCTCTTCTCCTTAGAATTCTTCTTCCCCATTCTGAATTTTGACGACAGCAGAGTCTTTTGACGCAGAGAGTTTCGATGCGAAGAATGGGAGAAATGCAGGCTATCAGCGAGGGCTCTTAAACTTGCATTAATCAGCAGGCGAACACCCCTTTTACTGCTAAAGCTCGAGTTTTATAGCTCTAAAAGGCAACTACCTACATTTATGGCGCCTGCCAAAATTAAATTCACAACTCGGACGGAGGAGGTCGTTTTGCCTTTTGATTGGTTTCACGGCGGCGTTGTACGCGGGCCCATGCGCTTCGAGGATTTTGCCCAGCATTGGAAACCTAACCTTCTGCCACCTCGTACCTGGGCGCGAGCTTTTCTCATAACTAAATTCTCTCGGGATGTGCCCCGCCACATTTGCATTAAAATCGCCTGCCCCGAACGTTTCCCTAGGTTGCCGTCGGCACGTCTTTCAAGACATGTTTTAAATGCTCCCCGCCTTGCGCCTTATTGTTTTGGCGAAGTTGAAGCCGACGCTAAAGACACTTCGCGGCGAACCTCCAGCGCGAATTGATTTTTTACACTTCGGGCCCGAAGTGTTTTTACCTCGCCATGTCACTGCTTGCTTCGCGGAGGGTTAACCTCCGAAGCTTGTTCCTTTTGAAAAATGGTTCGCTAAATCCCTTCGGAAACTACTTCGCTCGATCTCCCTTTTGCGAAGTACTTCTCACGCCTTCATTCTGATGTCGTTTGGTCCTTCGAGGACTCTTTCTAGGCCAAAGTGCTTCGCTGCGAACCATCTTGCATCAGTCACTTCGCACATAAAGTTCCCGAAGGAGATTCTTGCTAAGCTCAGCGGAGCTGGTGCTTGTCGCTGTGGTAGTGTGAAGCTTAACTCCTTGGCAGTCTTGAAATAGGGTATATACAAAAATACAAAGATAAAAAATCTTACATACAAAAGTAAAAACTTGAAATTTTTTTTTGTTTGTTTCGTTTTGTTTCAACGATGAAAAGTCTTCAAATGAAGGCCGTTGACAGAAATCGGCAAGATCTGGCCAGCTGTATCCTTGAGGATGAAGGAGTTGGCTGAATTCACCTTCACAATCTCGAAGGGTCCGTCCCAGAAAGCGTCCAATTTATCATGATTCCCAGGCTTGGCCTTCCAAGAGTCCCACTTCCATACTAAGTCTCCCACTCTGAATGTGCGGTCGGAGGACCTTTTCTTGAACCAGTCTCGGGTGATCTGGGCATGCTTAGCGAAGCTCTGGTAGGCCTTATCACGATCTTCCTCCAGCTGCAGTAGCTGAGCTAGCCTGTTCTCCATAGGACTAAATTCTTCTTCCTCATCCAATAGTTGCAATGCATGAATCTCTATATGGGTTGGTAAGATAGCCTCCTTGCCATACACCAGGGCGTAAGGCGACGTTTTAATTGACTTTTTGACAGAAATCCGATCAGCCCACAAGGCCCGATCTAGGAAGAGGTGCCAAGTTCTTTTGTTCTTCTCTATGAGCTTTCTTAGCACCCTTAACAGAGTCTTATTAGTTGATTCTGCCAATCCGTTACCCTATGGATAGTAATTGGAAGAGACTTTGTGATACATCCAATATTTGTAGATGAACTCGTTGATCTTGGCGCTCGTGAACCCAGGACCATTGTCCGTTACTATTGCTTTCGGGATGCCGAACCGGGTGATCAAACCTTCTAGGAATGCAATGACGGTTTCCTGGTCGGCATGCTTCGTGGGTACTGCTTCGGCCCATCTAGTGAAATAGTCAGTTGCAGTCAGGATGAACTTATGCCCTGCGGAGGAGTTCGGCGATATAACTCCTATGAAATCCAACCCCCATTGTTGGAAGGGCGTTTCTACCTGTATCGGTCGGAGGGGCATAGGAGCACTTTTGCTTCGGCCGGCGAACTTCTGACATTGCTCGCATCTGCGACAGACTGCAAAAGCATCGGCGAAGAGTGTAGGCCAATAATAACCCGCCTTAATTATCTTTAATGTCGTTGTTCTTCCTGCGAAGTGGCCCCCGGATAACCCCGAATGGAATTCGCCCAGGACTCTTTTCTTATCATCTTCTTTTATGCACCTAAGAAGAACGCCATCAATATTCCTGAAGAATAGGCCTTCGGGACGTAATGTGTATCGGAGGGACCGCATCCTGAAGTGTCTTCGCTGCGAAGCATTCAAATGTGGAGGACATCTCCCAGTGTTGAAATATTCAACTATCTCACTGACCCAGTCCTTCTCATCTTCTTGTTGATTTGCGAAGCACCCTTCGGCTGCCAAGTCGTCCCACTGACAAGCTGTCATTTCGGCCACTACGCTCTTTGCAAGCTCCTGACATAGCGCGCGACCGCGAACCAATTTTGTGGGTCTAATCTCGATGTCAAACTCCTGTATTTTGCTGACCCAACCAGCTCTTTTGCTACCCAACTCTCCTTGGATAACGAAGTTGCGCACATCGGGATGAATGATGAATACTGTAACCCGACTTTGAGAGATGAAGTGCTTGAATTTCCTCAGGGATTTCATTACGACATGCACTTGTCTTTCTATGAAGTTGTACTTTTCTTCATGGGGGTGTATTACTTGGCTTAGAAACGCGATGGGGCGCTCTTCGCCATCTCCCCCTTCTCGTGTCGGGACCGCAGCGTAGCTTTCGGGTTCTCCTATAGCATATAGGATGAAATCTCGATTGTAGTCGTGGTTAGTCAGGACTGGCGCCTGAGCGATTCGGGCCTTAATCTCTTCAAATGCCTCTTTCCTTTCATCCGTCCAGATGAATTCAGCGCCCTTCTTCAAGAGTTCAGACATTGGCTTAATGAAGTTGATATGGCCGAAAAAATATTGTAGTCCCTTCTTATTCGCTGGGAGTGGGAGCTTCAAGAGAGCCTCAGCTCTTTCAGGATCTACGGCGAGACCCTTCTCTGATATCACATGTCCCAGTAATTTTCCCTCATTGATCGCGAATATGGACTTCTTTGGGTTGATTGAAATGCCAAACTCTCGACATTTTTCGAATATCTCGCTGCAAATGTAAAGGATGATCCTCCCTTCTTCGGGAGAAGACGGTCATGTCGTCCAAATAGATGACAATGACCTTATTCAACAGTTCACCGAAAGCTAAATCCATAGCCCTCTGAAAAGTGGCTCCTGCATTCGAAAGTCCAAACGGCATTCGCTGATAAGCAAATGTTCCCCACTTGGTAGTGAATGTCGTTTTGTGCTGATCTTCATCCCTAACCCAGATCTGGTTATATCCTGAGAAGCCATCAAGTAGGGAGAAGCGTTGAGCCCCAGCCACTGAGTGCAAGATTTGATCAATCTGCGGGAGAGGGTAATGATCTTTGAGCGAAGCCTGATTTAAGTTGCGAAAATCTACGCATAGTCGTATATCTCCATTCTTCTTTCTAACAGGGACTAGATTCGCTACCCAAGAGGAATGCTTTATGGGGTAAATTATCTTCGCCTCAAGCATCTTCAGGAGCTCGGCTTTCATCAGGACTTCGATCTTTGGGTTAACAAGCCTTTGCTTCTGCCGGAAGGGTTTGATCCCCTCCTGCAACTCAATTGTATGCTGGATCAATTGCCGATCGTATCCTTTTAGGTCTTGATAAGACCATGCCACTATGTCAGGATACCTTCTGCACAAAGACCGGATCTGTTCTAGCTCTTCCGAAGTGCAATCTGTTCCGACTTTTATCGCCTTTCCAGATTCGAGCTCCAAATCCTGATACTGCTTCGCGTTGACTTTGATCCTATGGGAAACTGCTCGATCATTTTGATCGAAGAGGCTTTCCAGAGTAATTAACCCCTTTGGGACGTGGTTGTTCTTCAACTGAACTAGCCCTTCATATTCCTCATCATCCGGGCTTCTTCTTTCGACCGTGGCTGCTTCTTGGATCAAAAAATTCACAATCTGCTCATCATTGTCAAAAATTTGCCAATACATATCTCTGTCTGGTACAGAGGGCCTGTAGATCATCCTCACAGCTTTGGGTTTATGCACCATGTCATCTTCTGGAGAATATCTAGTTGCGATGGATGCTAAGACATCGGCATGTCTGTTCTTCTCGCGTGGAATGGACTGCAGATTAAGCGATTCGAATTGGTCAAACAAGTCCCATACCCTGTTACGGTATGCTTTGAGATAGTGCTTCTTTGAAATGCACTTGTTGGTGACCTGATTGCATACCAATTCTGAATCTCCGAAGACTTGGAGATGTTTTATGCCTAACTTTTATGCTTTCTTCAGTCCTAGGCATAAAGCTTCGTATTCTGCTGCGTTGTTGGTGCAGCTCCAAACCAACCGGTAGCAATATTCCTTTTGCTCCCCTGATGGTGATACTAAAAGTATTCCTGCCCCAACGCCATTCTTGCATCGGGCGCCATCGAAGAACAATCTCCATAGTCCTTCTTGGGCACATATTTTACCTTCTGGCTTGGTGTGTTTCTCTGGTTTGGTGATGGCATAGCATCCCATTTCCGTTTCTATCATGGCATTGAAATCTGCCAATGAAAACTCATCTTCACAATTCAACTGTGCAAGGGATTCCTCGACCAGGTCCACCTGCTCTATCCCTTCCACTATCGCATGCACGGGATCACTGCTCTCTTCTTCAGACATCTTCTGTACGAGGAATGTGGAAGGTTTCTCATTGTAGATTTTTATCTTCCTTCCTTTGAATGGAATCTCTAAATGCGAGTAATCCATGGATAGGTATCCTCCCAACTTCGCTGTAAATTCCCTCGACAGACACATGCTAAAATAGGGTTCTAGGTCGATGACTACCACCTCTTGTATAACCGTGATCTGAGGCATTTTGTGCAGTTTGATAGTATATCTTTAATTACACCTATAGTCTTCACAGGAGTACCATCCAGTTGGAGCACGCCCTGTACTCCATTCCTATCTCCTCGCACACTGCTTTCGGCATGACTGTTGTCGCGGCCCCGGAATCGATCATACAGTTGTGTACAACATACCCTTCCATTTGTAGAGACAGGTAGAATGGCGGTGGCCTGTTCTTCCCTGTAATGGACGTGGATAGGGTTTGCACTAGGGCAAGCGGTGCTGACTTTCTCGCCTTAGTTGTCTTCAAAGATTCCTGCAGCAAGTCCACTTGTCCGGGTAGCTGCAATGCGTCATACAAACTGATTTTGGCCGGAGTTTTCTTCAGCTCATCTACGATGTTGTAAACTAGGGAGTTGTGCACCTCAGGTTCCCTTTTCGCCTCATACCTGGTGCGATACTGCTCCGTGGCTTCGACCCTTTGTCGCTTGGTCAGCGAAGGAAGCTTAAGCTTCTCTCTAGCTTGTTCTTTGGTTTCCACCTGAGGTGGATTTGCAGGGGCCTGTTGGGCCTTCTATTTTACTGGTGCAGGGTGAGGAGCTTCGCTTGGGGCCTGGGAAGGTTGTTGTCCCTTCTCGCGGTGAGCATACACCTTTAAGGGGGCCATTTGAACAGCATCTACCTCCATTGGCCTTTTTCCTTCTCTGGTAAGGACTGAAACTTGCTCTTCTTCGCCAATTACCAGGTTTTGATCCATTTGCCTGATAATGTTGACTTGACCACCATGACTACTACTCGCCAGCGTTTGTACATAATGTTGGTGCAGCATGTAGGTATTCTCTTCGTGAGGGTCATTACACGTGGAGCACCAATGTATGTAGTTGGAAGTGCTTGGAGCTTCGTCAATCACGACATTTCTTGCCAACGATCTCCCTTGCTGTACCGCTTGATCTTTAGTAAGCGCTGGTGTAGGATAAGACCTTCTTGGTAGAAACTCTTGTTGCGCCTGCTTCTTCTTCATGATGGTCATGTCGTTAGACAAGGTCTGCACTGTGGAGTTCAGGGACTGAACCTCCTGTAGTATTTTGGCTTGCATATCCTCGGCTTTGGGAATAGGTGGCAATGGAGCCATCGTTGGTATTGGAGGTAGGGCGGGGTGTTGAGGTGGCGCTGGCAATACAGGAAATGCCGAAGGGACAGTGGGTTGTGATGCCGAGAATGTGGGAAAATGTATTTGTGGAGTAGTGATCTAAGACACAATGGGATTCGGGTTCCAAGATGAAATCGGATACGCAGGGGTTGCGGAGATTTGCGAAGCGGCCGCATTTGTATATTGGGGTTGGGGGAAATCTGGAAGTATGGGCATCGGCATCCTTTGGGGAAGTTTACCCACGGCTATTAAATCCATCTCCGCTTTCTGGGCTAATTCATACAATTCGGGGAAGGTATTGATATTCGAATACCTTACCATTACACTGATATCAGGGTTGAAAGCCCTAAGGTAATAGTACGCTGCAGCTTCGCTAGTTGGCCGGAGTCCAACTGGTATCCTTTGCCAGGTTCGAGCGAACCTAACATTGAAATCAGCGATCTCTTCTTGCGGATGTCTCTGGATCGTTGTGAACTGATGCAAAAGAGAGGATGGATCGGCGGACTCGTTGAAACTTCTCATTAACTGTCCGGCTAATTGGTCCCATCCCGTTATAGTACCGGGTGGTAAGGATCTATACCAATAGAGGAGCTTCCCTCTAAGAGATAGAACCGGAAGCTTTACCATAACTCTCTCCTCTCGTGATGTCATGAATCGCCGCCGGAGAAACAATGTCCCGGATATGCTCCGGAGCGGCCTTCCCGGCTCCATCGAACGTTGGGATTTTCTTCATAGCAACGAAGCGGAACTTGCCCTTGTCCCGCTAGATTTAACGGTTGGGAAGAATTCCATGCCGGGAACAATCTGGGCGGAGGTTGCTGCTCCTGCTGCTGCATTTGTTGTTGTTGTTGCTAGTGTGCCATGTTTGCGCTTGTATTCCGAGAAGCAGGAATTCCCGAAGTTCCTCGTTGATTGCTAACCGAATGACTAATTGGAACGGAGGCGCTTGGACGATTCGGCGAGTTGGGAGGATTGGGAGGAAGGCTAGCTGCTGTGCTATCCGAAGTCAGTCCTTGTTCGTCAAAAGCAGCCTCTTGCGAGGATGTTCCACGTAACAGTGACTCAGGGGTGACCAACCCGGAGCGTTCCCCGAAGGCGTCAATATCGAGTTCAAAGAACTCGCCTCCTCTCCACTATTCCTAACTCTCCATCTCGTTTGCATGAAGGCACAGATACTTAAGTACCGGTCTCTTACGACTTCAAGATTCTCAAGTTGAACAGAGTCGCCAGATGCTAGAGTCTTTTGGCAATGAGACAAGCATCGATTCTCACTACCACTCACAAGGTGAGACTGACCGTGTCCCACCGGGCGTGCCAGAAACTGTTGGTCATCAAATCTGCCACAGGAAAGGATTTTGGGAAGTGTACGCGCCCTAGACCTGGACCAACATTGAAAGGCCGAGGGGAAGAGATGCCCCCCGTGCCAATCTCCGGAGAAAGGCCGGCTCCTTTACTAAACTACTCGGTGTTTTGAGCTAAGAGTGCAGGAAAGAGATAAAAATAGCAAGAGTGCAGGAAAGAGATAAAAATAGTAAGGGTGCAGGAAAGAAATAAACAGAGTAAGGAAAGAAATATTGATGGATTTAAGAGGGAAAGAACCAGCAGCACGATTACTGGCTACAACTCGAAATAGCAGCAATAAATACCAAGAATAAAATAAAATGAACACAGTACTAGCCCACCTATGTATCCTCTGGACGAGTTCCAGGATTACCCTTCCCCTTACGTCGAAATCCAGAATTCAGAATTACGGCGGCTAGGAAATGAGTGAATATAGCAGAAACACTATCCACAGGCAGCATACAAGAAAACTATCACAATGTTCTCTCCCCTATGTATCCTTCGGGAAAATTCCAGGGTTCTATCCCCAATCGCACACCTAAATCCAGAATACAGAATTACAGTATGCAAATGAAGAAATGAGATAATAGAAATAATCACAGAAGGCAGCATACAAGAGAGAAATGAGACCCGAAGCTCTTTAGTATTAATTGCAGGAAGTCAAGTTACAGCAGCTTTCTAGCAGAAAGTTCCCCCCCTCTTTTCATTACAATGCCTGGGTTTTTATAGAGGACCCGACCCTCTGAGCCATCAATGCACAAAATTGAGGAGTACATCCTCGAAAACCTGAGAAGTCGGCTCCCGCCGCTCCCGTGACTGAGCTCTCAAATCCTTTTCTATAACTAGCAGTTGCGACCGGGTCAGCCGGGGAAATTCGCATTTATGAGCCGCCCGACTCGTCCTAGGCTTCTCCGGGTGCGGAGCTCGAGTGGCCGCCATGTCCGCCGGGCTCTCCTTCTGAGACTGATACCTCCTTTCAGATTGCCAAAAATAAGCCCCGAGTCTTCCGGGCACGTAAAATTTCATTTATGAGGCACTTGATTGCCTCGGAAAAATACCCGGGCTTGGAGTGCGTGCCCCTAAAGTGCTTCGCCAATTTCCAGTTCGCGACCCTGCTTCGCAATGGATATAAGCCGAAGCAGATCCATCTTCCTCGGTCATGCACTTCGCGCGAAGGAGCTTCTCAAAATGGCTTCGCAGATGATAAATGCCGAAGCAGATATCCCTTCTCAAGACGGGGCTTTCAATATTTTGCTACTTCGCTGGAAAGGCGTGTCAAAGGCTGCTTCGCGAGGTTCCCTGCCCGAAGTGGATGCTTCGCTGATGAGTTGTCAAAATGCTTCGCCGCGAACCTTCTTCAAAGCCGTGGTTCGGGGGTTTTTCGGCCGAAGTGCAATTTTGCCTTGGAAAAATCTTCTGCTTTTTTACGGGCCACTACTGCTTCGGGTGAAAGCGCTTCGCACGAAAGTTATCCGAAGTAGATGCTTCGCGACAACTTTGGGCGAAGTAGAAATGGTTCGCCAGTAGGGAGGCCCGAAGTGGATGCTTCGCTGATTTCTTAGCGAAGCAGTTTTCCAATGCTTGAACTTTTTTGAATCCCGCTTCGCAAAGTTTTCGCCCGAAGCAACTGTTTGGGCTGCTTCGCGTGCGAAGCTCTTTTCATGCCTTAGCGACCTTGGACCGCGATCTAGACTTCCTTGCTTTCCTTCTCTTGGCGAAGCTGTCTTTCTTTTTCTGCGAAGCTCCTAAACTTAGCTTGCTCAGTAGCGAAGCTCTTGTATATCCTATTCTATGTACAAGGGGGATGGCAATGAAAGCCAAAATTGCTGCAATGCTTAAAAAATGTTTTTCCATAAACAAGGGAACAAATTCATAAAAAGAAACACTTCACAAAATTTTTTATTTTTACTACCCCTCTAGGCAATGTGACAAAATTGTCAACAGTAGCACCTGACTTGTGTTGTCCGTGTTTGAGTGGGAGGTATACAATATTTGGCTGAAGCTCCATCAGCATATTCACAACTCTCTTTTGAGCTAGTCTCTCATCTGCCATGGCTAATTCTACCTTTGTCTGTGCTTTTGTCCATATTTTTTTATCTTCTTTTGGGTTGGTGTACTCCTTTAGCTTCACTTGGGCTCTTGTAGTGGTCATGGTGTGCTTAACATTCTCCTATTCTATGTCAATCACATTCACATTCACATTCATAGTGTCGCCTTGCACCTCTTTGGGGCATTGGTTATTGTTATGGTTCTCGGAGCATACTGCTTGCACATTACTCTTGCATTGTGACTTGGACCAGTTGAAAATTCCTACATGAAGTGGCCCGATTGAAGACATTCAGGACATTGAATGTTTGGCCTGCCATTTGCATTGTATTGGATCCACCTACCAGCATGTCCTTGGTTTACATCAACACTGTGTTACTGTAGTATTTTAACCAACCATAAAATGGTATTATAACATATCACCCACTAAGATGTGATCCTGTCTCTGAAAGCCCACATTTTTAATTAGTTGAGCTCAAGCCATTTGATGTCTACTATTCAATATTATGTATTATAGTTTGTTACTCTTGTAATAGTTAAGGTATTTATCTTTCGTTCTATCTCATACTATTAAGAATCCATTCTAATTTGCTTTTCATTGTTTTGAAAAGAAGTTTGTATCTATGACTTATAGGGTTCTGCGCATGCATTTTATTGATTTTATGCTATTGGAAATTAATACATGCCTTCAGGTGTTTATTATTATTGTTATTTTTTCCGTGAACAGATTTCTAGGTTGGCAGTTGAGACTGAAGATTTTCCTTTTCACATTGTTGATCTTTCTGCGGGCGTTGATCAGGATCTTAAAATTACATATTGTGATAATTTAGGTGTGTTGATATGTTGATATGTTGATGTGTTAATAATTTAGGTGCCTTTTCTTGAGATGTGTATCTTAGAATCTTACTAGTTTGTTCTATTGATTCATACTTTTGCCAGGTAATCCTTTCTTTGAAGCTCATGGCGCCGTCCCATTGTTTGTTGATACCAACCATCCTGGTATTGTCTCGACCAAAATTACCGATATTGACAACATGGGCATTTTAACCAATGATAGGCTTTATGTTCAGGTTAGTATTATTTTTACATATTCTACTATTACTTGTATTTGTCAGTGAATGGGTATGTTAACTATCACATTTATGGTTTTAGTTGCTGTGTTTGTTTCTTCTGGAGGCTTTCTTTCTCTTACTTTTATACCATCTAAATTATCATTGTTGTAGTTGTGATTCCCATCAACCTAGTTTTGCCATTTGTACAACTTGAGTTCGAATCCAAAAGGGAGTAGGCTTGTAAGTTGTACCCCATACTCCGGTATGGGTAGATAAACACTTGGATGACCACATCGTCACATGTGGCGTATGGTCTTGTGGTTGTTAAAACTGCTTTACTTTTACTTTATTATGATTTCATTTCATTTCATACATTGACTTTGTAGAAAAGATGAGTATTCCAATTTTTGTCTTCTACATTTGGTTAGCTTTCTTCCTCTGTAGACCTTTTGATGCATAGCATGAGATTTGAATGAAATTTTAACCTTTAAAAGAGTCGTTTAGTTAAATATTGAAGCTTATTGTTTTCCATATCTATTTTAGTTCTTGATTTGCCCTTGATGTTTGGTGATCAGTATCAATAATATAACTGCTATTTTCCAATTGTGTTAAATGATGGTATGTGTCCACCCCTAACTGGTTGTTGTGCGTATGCTGTCCTAATTGTTTTGGTGCTTTTTTAGATAAATCCTGGGACATAAAATTAACCTATCTGTTTTATGCTCTCAATTATGGTAACTGATTTTTTTTTAATTCATATGTTGAAATTTAGTTTGAGAGTTTCTAGGTTGCAATGCATTTATTTTCTAGTCGTTACTAAATTGGAAACATAAAAACTCATATTTGAGGCGGTCTATGCCAAGATAAATGCTGGCCTCACAATGGTTGCAAAAGCATTTCCCCCTTCTCACCTTCTTTCCTGTGCTTCCAACCTGGGTCTTTCTTCCTGGTTATTTTCACCGTGGCTACACATTCAAATAACAAATAATTAGAATTTCAAAACCAAAAAAACCCTAGGGTTTAAGCATGGACAACTGAAGCTTTGTTTTTTTACCTCAATTCCAAATGCCGGATACCTGTTAGATTCTTGACATAGTAGAGAAAATAGGAATTGGCTTGAAATCGGGCTAGAAAGAATTGGGAAATGGGAAAAAACGGCAAAAGCAAAACCGAAGAAAACTGAATTTTCGTTGAAAATAAGTTTTTTTTCATGCATATCACAATTATGCAAATCAAATATTAATGATGTAAGACTGTAAGCTTAAACTACACATGAAAGTGGCAAGTGATGCATCATAAAAACTTTAACTACACATGAAAATGACAAAACACATCTTGTATTGCTTATAATATGAATTTTGAAAAGGTATAAATAAAAAAATGTCAATATGTGTCAAAGTGCCTCAATAGGCCCACTATCTACTGTCTTGCAAGGCCTTTGCCTTTTGCCTTAGCAGAAGCTCTAATCTCTCTTTGTTGATGTGTCCTTGCTGCTTCTTGTGCCCGTGCTTCTTCTTGGTCCTTGGCTGCTATCTTCTCTGCTAGGTCTTCAAAGTTTTGTAATTCATTTGGGGAGAAGAGCGGCTCTTCCTGTTGTTCCTGCTCTGGATCTATGATCCATTCAGATGATGGATCAATGCCACTTAGATCATTGGGCTTGGTACTTTTTCCTATAATACTTTTATGGTGGAGGCGAAGGTTGTAATGCACAAACACAAGATCATTCAACTTTTCTTGTGTAAGCCTATTGCGCTTCTTGGAGTGTATGTGCTCAAACATACTCCAATTGTGGTCACAACTTGAAGCGCTACATGGTTGAGATAAGATTTTGATGGCCATGCACTACAAATTGGGCATAATTCCACGATAGTCCTCCCACCATAAATCTAGAAACAACCAAAAAGACAGAAATTTAATAATTCAAATGTAAAATAGTAAATTGAAATTATTTTTTAAAACAAAATCAAAAGACAATAAATAATAATTCGTTGAGGGTTTCTTGGCCTCAATTTTGTCCTCATTATCAAGACGGAGAACCTTCACCAAAGGCTCTAACACCTAAAAAAAAAAGGAAAAATAATTTAAATAAAAATATTTTACAACAAAAAAAAATGACAAATTACAATACAAGATTCCCAAATGGAAAAATATTTTGAATTAAATAAATTAATAAACATAGTCTTGTACCTTGATGGTATCATCTTGTTAGGAGGTGAAGTCACTATCCAGAGTTTTAGTCAGCAAAAGCTAGGCAGTAGGTTGCTAGACGTTTAGGCAATAGGCTGTTAGACGTCTAGGCAGCAGACGTCTAGGTAGTAAAAGTCTAGGTTGCTAGATGTCTAGGCTGTTGCTAGACGTCTAGGCAGCAAACGTCTAGGCAGCAGATGTCTTGGTTGTTGTTAGACGTCTAGGCAACAGAATGTCCTAGATGTGTCGTTGCGGAAGACGAACAGTTTTCGGATGTGTTGCCACATTTTGCACGGGATGCAATGTTTTCAATTTTGTAAGAGAGCTGCTCTTCCCTTTCCCTCTTCCTCTCTTTCCCCTTCCTCTTCTCCCCCTTTCTCTCTCTTCCCTACATTCTCATTCTTCCCTCTTTCTCTTGAGCCCCTCAGTCAAATCTCAAAAATTACAGCAGTTGCCTTGAAAAATGGCAAAGTGTCAGGGCGCAATCTGACTTCGCTGCGAAGTCGGGTTGCGCCCAGAACACTTGTTCTTCTGGTTGATTCTGTCGCACTACGCACTTTGCACTCCTGCTGCGCTCCCAATGACTAAGTGCTGGGGCGCAACCCGACTTCGCAGCGAAGTCGGAGTGCGCCCCCTTTCCAGGGCGAAGTCCGTACAGCGGTAGAAATCAGCTTTCACTGCAGCGCAACCCGACTTCGCAGCGAAGTCGGAGTGCGCCCTTCGACAGGTGCACAGTAGGGGAATAAACTCAGAAAAGTACCCAAGGCATGAAGGCCTTCCCGACTGCGCTGTTTTCTACCTGCGCAACCCAACAACGCTCTGATCCTGGGCGAAGTTGGATAAACTGCCTTTCAAGGCAAGCACGTGTCAAGCAGCATCATCCGACAAGTGTCCAACTTTGGGATCTGAGCCAAGATGTGCCGAGCAAAAGGACAAGCATGGGATGCACTACTTATGCCAGCTGCCTCATTTAAAGCTGATTGGAGGTTCTACCTGCTTCAGCTACCCGCATTCCTGCCGATGAGAAGTTCTACCTAACGCGCTGCCACGTATCTGTACAGCCTTCAGGGAGACCATGCTGCGGGTACAGTCCTGCCCGACAAAGGTCAGCATCAGCAGCTCCATGGCCGCTTTTGTAAGCTAATGTTTGACTGGGACTTTGTGCCCATGAATGTAATCGGGAGGGACTCGGGCTATAAATAGCCACCACGTTTTCATTGTAAAGGGGTGGAAGGGGAATGTCTGTTAGGGAACCATTGTAGCTGTGCTTCTGCTTCTTAATATAAAGTATATACTGGGCTCTGTTCTACTACTTTTATTTTGTATGCTGCCTCTCTTTGTCATATTTCTTGTGTCATTGCTCGCTGTTGTGCTGAACTCTGAACCCCAACATTTGATGGCCAAGTACTCCTGGACTTCATAGATCAGAGGATACATAGGATAAATTAGGTAGCAGTTCCTGCAGTTGTGTGTTATGTTTATGTTGTTGTCCGTAGTGGTGATTGATGCATTGCCGTGCTGTTAGTTCTCCTTGTAGGGAGAATGTCTGCTAGGGGACCATTGTAGTTGTGCGTACACTTCTCTGCATAACACATACTTGGATCTGACATTTCCTGGTTACGTTTTGTATATATGTTGCTGTCCGTAGTGGTGATTGATGCATTGCCGTGCTGTTAGTTCTCCTTGTAGGGAGAATGTCTGCTAGGGGACCATTGTAGTCGTGCGTACACTTCTTTATATAAAAAGTTTACTTAGATTTGGCAGTTTCTGGTTATGCTTTGTATTTATGTTGCAGTAAGTAATGGTGATTGATGCGTTGCCGTACTGTTAGTTCCCCCCACCCAACTCCAATCTACTTTGGAATCCCTTTCTGCATTTTTATCTCTTTCGTTGCACTCTTATCTTGAACCTCAAAACCCCACAGGAAGCCGGCCTTCTCCGGAGATTGGCACGGAAGGCATTCCTTCCTTCCGGCCTTTCAATCTGGTGGGCGAATCTGGGCGCGTTAACACAAAATCCTTTCCTCATGGCAGATTCGTAACCTACAGTTTCTTTGGCACGCCCGGTGGGACTCGAGTCCCACATTTGAAAAATCTCAAGCTCGTCTTCACTCGGGCTGACAGTTCGTTCCGAATGCTCGGTGGGACAAGGAAGTTTCCCACCCCCAAACAGAATCGAAGCACCGGTGTTCGCTTCATTGCTGTTCAAAATCGGAACACCCGGCGACTCGCATGAACATATCCTCTGAGTCCGAAAGACCGGTCCTAGCACCTTCATGCAAACGAGAAGGTGGCGAGCAAGGGATCCGAGAAACCCGCCTGCCTTTTATGAACTAGACATCAACGCTCAAGGAAAAATTGTCAGGTTGGCTGATCAAAAAGCTCGTGTCGACGAAGCCGAGGCTGAAATCCAAGAAGAAGCCGAAGCCGAGGTCGAAGGAGCTGAGAACGAAATAGAAGAGGCCGAGGAAGAAGAGGAATCTACATCCTCGGAAGGTACCGACACTGAGTATACAACCGACGGAGGAGAAGAAGAAGAAATGGCTGCCCAGCAGCAGAATGATGATGATCTCTTCCCGACGGTGGACTCTACGGGGCCCTTGGCCCTGGTCGGTCAGCAAGCTGTGCCCCCTGCTGCCTTAAAGTCCATCCCTACATACGACGACTACGACAAGATGGCGTACGAGCACATCCAGGACATCCTTGCCCTGGCCGCATTGCACTCCATTACTGACGAAAGTGTGAAGACCCGTCTGCTGGTCCTTTCCCTAAAGGGAAAGCTTCTCTACTGGTGGAGATCGCTGCCAGAGGGATCTATCACAGGGTGGCCCCAGCTTGCCAGAAGGCTCGTGAAAGGATGCAACGAGTCTGCTGACCCCACTTCGTTGTCGCATCAGTTCCAAAGTATCCGGAGACACCCCCAAGAGGAGGTGTCTGACTTTAACATCAGGTTTGCGAGATCCTGGAAACGGGTACCTCGTGAACTTCGGCCTTCAGCCGGCATGGCTGCTCACTACTACCGGAGATCCTTCAACTCAGACATATGCCTGCTGCTGAAGATTGCCAGAATAGACTCGTTTCCTGCTTTGTACGATGCTGCCCAGCAAGCTGAAGCGGATATCATTTCCATCGGCAGACTCCCGTCCAGGGTGTAGGAACCCATTCATCCCGACTTCCCTAGATCCCAGTACCCGTCAGCTTCTGGTGGTGCGCCGTCCACATCAGGGCAGCAACCCCAACAGCAATGGAATCCGGTGCCGGTCGTAACTCCTTACGGCCCGCCGCAAATGCATTATCCTCACCCGCCTCGTCCTCCGCATTTTCCAGCACTCCCTGCTCCCCTGCAGTACGCACCTTATTCCAATCCTCCTCCATTAGCCGCATTGCCTCCACCGGCACAGTTGCCGCCTCCTGACAATAACATTCAGAACACAATCCTCCAGGAGGTACGGGCTTTGGCCTCAGGTTATCATGCCATGTCCAATGACATGACCGCTCTGAAGAAGAAGCAGGCCCAGATGGACCTCGCTTCTAGGAGGCCATATCCACCTCCGGTGCTGACAAAAGACAGACTTCCAGAACAACAGCTGCAGAGGCGTCCGCCTCCGAGGAATGCTGCTATAAAAGACCAACCTGGTCCTTCCGACCAGGTTAACTGGTGCACTACGTGCAATGACCCGCATTCGGAGGATGACTGCACATTGCACCAGCACTACATCCAGACTTTGGCCGGCAGTGCCATAGAGGACGATGAACTCTACATGATCCTGGACGGCGAAGCCAACTTTGCCCTCCCAGAGGAGAATCTAGTGCCGCCCGCCAAGGAAGAAAAGAAAACTGCAGATGCTGTCAAGCCCTTGCAGGTGTATGCCAGAAGAGAAAAGGCGCAGCTCGGTGGGCTGCCACCATACAAGCAGTTGTGGCCCTACACAGCCCAGGAGAAGGCATCCAAAGACAAAGCTCCAGCCAAGCCTCCTCCGGTAAAGGCAGCCCCTATTCCAGCCAAGCCTCCTATAGCAAAAGCTCTAGTTCCGGCTAAAGCTCCCGTACCTCAGCCTCCAGCTGAAACCAAAGAACAAGCTCAGGAGAAGCTAAAGTACCCATCTTTGACCAAGAGACAGAGAGTTGAGGCCACCCAGCAGTACCGGACGAAGTATGAGCCGCCAAAAGAAGCAGAAGGAGCTAGCACCTCGGGCTACAACATAGTAGACGAGTTGAAAAGAACACCCGCTAGAATCAGCATGTACGATGCTCTTCTGCTCCCAGGCCAGGTGGATCTGCTGCAAGAATCTCTGAAAAACATGAAGAACGGCAAGCAGATACAGCCCGCTGTCTTGGTTCAACCTCTGACAGTCTCAGCCACTGGGAAGAACAGACCGCCTCCCTTCTATCTGTCTTTATGGATGCAAGGGCACATAGTACACAACTGTATGGTGGACTCTGGCGCTTCCACGACCGTTATGCCAAAAGCCGTCTGCGACGAGATCGGGATGGAGTACACAAGGAGCAGCCAAGGCGTGCTGCAACTGGACGACACCCCTGTCAAGACAGTTGGTGTCATAAAGGACATCCCTATTCGGCTGCATAAGGATCTCGACATCGTGGTCATTCAAGAAGTCATGGTTGTTGACTTGGCTCCCTACTTCAGCATGTGTCTCTCTCGGGAGTTCACTGCGAAGCTGGGCGGGTACCTGTCTCTAGACTACTTACACATGGAAGTGCCCTTCAAAGGAAGGAGACTGAAAATCTTCAATGAGAAGCCTTCCACCTTCCTAGTAGAGAAGATAACCGAAGAAGAGTCGCAAGATTGCATGGTCCAGTTGACTGAGGAAGAACTGATAGAGCAAGCCCTCGAAGTGCTACAGCTCGAAGATGAGTTCTCTTTGCGGGATTTCAATGCCGTAATTGAGACAGAGCAAGGTTGTTACACCGTTGTACAGCCCGAGAGGCTTGACAAGTCAGCTGAAAAGGAAGTGGGACCTGCACCTGAGAAGCTGTGGAAGCTTTTCTTTGACGGCGCGCGATGCAAAAATGGCGCCGGTGCAGGGGTGCTTCTGGTTTCTCCGACCGGGATCCAGAAGGACTATACCTACAGGTTGGCCTGGAGTTGCACTAACAACTCGGCGGAGTACGAAGCCCTATGCTTGGGTTTGCGAAAGGCGGAGAGGCTGGGGATTAAACACCTGCAGATCTTTGGAGATTCAGAGCTGGTGTGTCACCAGGTTACGAACAAGTGCGCCTCCAAAAAGCACTATCTCAAGGCGTACCGCAACCGGGTGTGGGACCTGATGGAGTTGTTTGACTCGTTGAATGTCAAGGCAATATCACGTGAGAAAAACAAGCACGCTGACATTCTGGCTTCTGTTGGAGCCAGGTACGTTCCGGCTGACGACGTTGTCCAGAAACCGAAGCCAGTTCGCACTATTTACAGGCCTTCTGTGCCTGATAAGGACACCCACTAGCAGGTGTTCTATTGTGACGAGGAGATCGTCACATTTTTGGTAAATGAAGCATGTTCAATCGAGAGTAGAGACCCTGATGACGAGCAATATGAGGGTTGATACAGTTAAAAACTAATCATGTCCCAAAAGGACTGATTACATTGGAGAGTCTATTTGATCATAATGACAGAGCTATATCTCATAGGATCAAAGTAGACCCGAAGCAGTATGCCGACCTGGAACTCGAACCTGGTAAAACTATCAAGGTCGGGACAGACTGCACTTCGGAGGAACTTGAGCAGATCAGATCACTGTGCCGAGAGTTCCCCGACATCGTGGCTTGGTGCTACGAGGATTTGAAGGGGTATGACAGAGATGTAATCCAGACATACCATTGAGCTAGAGGATGGCGCCAAGCCATTCCGACAGAAGCAGAGGGCCGTAAATCCGAAAATTGAGGCCATGATGAAAACCGAGCTCCTGAAGATGCTGGAGGCCAAAATAATCTACCCCATCAAACATTCATCCTGGGTTGCGAATTTGGTGCCTGTGAGGAAGAAGAATGGTGACATCCGTCTCTGTGTCGATTTCAGAAACTTGAATCAGGCCTCCCTCAAGGACCACTATCCGCTTCCCCAAATCGATCAAACTCTACACATCGTTGCTGGAGCCCAAAGATTCTCACTTCTAGATGGATTTTCCGGCTACAACCAGATTTGGGTCAGGGATGAGGACCAGCATAAAACGGCGTTCACCACCAAATGGGGGACGTTCGCCTATCAGCGCATGCCTTTCGGCTTATCCAATGCTGGTGCCACATTCCAAAGGGCCATGGACCTGGCCTTCCCAGAGCTGCTCAACAAGATCATTGTCATCTACCTTGATGACATGACTGTTTTCTCTCGCCAAAGAGGGGATCATGTTTCCCACCTGCGGCAAATATTTGAGAGGTGTCGAGAATTCGGCATTTCCATAAACCCGAAGAAGTTTGTCTTCGCGGTAAAAGAGGGTAAGCTGCTGGGACATGTCATCTCCGAGAGAGGCCTCGCCATTGACCCTGACAGAGCAGAAGCCCTCCTTCGCTTGCCAGCCCCAATTGATAAAAAAGGGCTGCAGTCCTTCTTCGGCCAGATTAACTTCGTGCGGAAGTTCATCCCGGACTTCGCACAGGTGATCAAGCCTATGGCCGAACTGCTAAAAAAAGATACAACTTACGAATGGACTGATGAGAGAGAGCAAGCATTCGAGGAAATCAAGGCTCGAATTGCGTAAGCTCCGGTGTTGATAAACCCGGACTACTCCAAGGACTTCATCCTCTACGCTGTGGGAGAACTGGAAACTTACGCCGTAGTCCTAACACAGAAGGGAGACGATGGCGAGGAGCGCCCCATAGCGTTCCTGAGCCAAGTGATTCAGCCGCATGAAGAAAAGTACAACTTTATAGAGCGGCAGGTTCACGCGGTCAAGAAATCCCTCCGGAAGTTCGGGCATTTTGTCTCCCAGAGCCGAACGACTGTCTTTGTGATTCACCCGGACGTTCGAAGCTTCATCATACAAGGGGAGTCGGGTCACAAGAGAGCAGGATGGATTGCAAAAATCCAGGAGTTCGACATCGAAGTGCGGCCCACCAAGCTTATCAAAGGCCGAGCCTTGTGTCAGGAGCTGGCCCGAAGCGCTGTAGCCGGCATCTCCGCCTGTAAGTGGGAGGACACAACAACAAGCATCAACCTGGCCAACTCCTTATCGGAGGGGAGTGACTGGACAGATGAATTGGTGAGATATTTTTGCACCGGAAGATGTCCAGATCACCTGAACGCCTCACAACGAAGGAGATTTCGGCTAGGTGCACTCAAGTTCACTCTTCGCCCCGAGGGGCTTTACTTCAAAAATATTGACGGCATCCTGTTGCGGTGCGTCAGGAAATCAGACCAGTCTAGGGTCCTCGGAGATTTTCATTCCGGGATGCCTGGAGGTCATCATTCTGCAAGGCCTACGGGCTTGAAAATAATCAGAGCAGGGTACTATTGGCCCACTCTATTTACAAACGCTCATGCAGTCTATTCCAGGTGTGATCAATGCCAGAGGTTTGTTGGAAGAAACAGAAAAGCACCCTTGCCCCTTCAACCGATTCAGGCTGAGACTCCGTTCCAGCAATGGGGTCTAGACTTCATTGGGGTGATTTCGCCTAATTCCTCTGCCGGACACAAGTTTATTCTTACAGCCACCGATTACTTCACACGGTGGGCAGAGGCGATCCCAACCAAAAACGCGGACCAAGAAACGGTCATCGGGTTCCTTGAAAGCCTGATTACCCGCTTCGGGGTTCCAGAGTCAATTGTAACGGACAATGGTCCGGGGTTCGCAGGCGCTGTACTCACGGAGTACATTGGCAAACTTGGCATTTATCACAAAATGTCTTCTAATTACTGTTGGTTACGAATCTGCCATGAGGAAAGGATTTTGGGTTAATGTGCCCAGATTCGCCCACCAGCATGAAAGGCCGGAAGGAAGAGATGCCTTCCGTGCCAATCTCCGGAGAAGGCCGACTCCTTTGGGGGTTTTGTGGTTTAAGCTAAGAGTGCAGGAAAGGGATAAAGGAACGGAAAGAATTTACAAATGAGGTTGTAACTGGGTGGGGGGAACTAACAGTACGGGAACACACTAATTACCGCTACTTACTGCATCATAAATACAAAGCATGACAAAGAACTGCAAAAACTCAAGTATACTTTCTGTATTAAGCAGTGTACGCACAGCTACAATGGTCCCCTAGCAAACATTCTCCCTACAAGAACTAACAACACGACAATGCATCAATAACCACTACGTACAATAACATAAACAGAACGCAACCGAGAGATGTCAGAACCAACAGCATTTATACGCACAGCTACAATGGTCCCCTAGCAAATATTCTCCCTACAAGGAGAACTAACAGCACGACAACGCATCAATCACTACGGACACCAACGTAACACACAACTGATGGAACTGCTACCACATCTATTCTATGAAGTTCAAAAGTACTTGGCCACCAAATGCAGAAATAAATCAACAAGCCATGACACAAGAAATGCTATAGGCGCCTGATCACCAAACGCTGAAATGAATCAACGAGCCGTGACACGGGAAGCGTAAGGCATAAATATAAACAATAAAAGCAATGAAAACGAGCCAGGCATACAATTTATATTTATAAGCAGAAGCACGGTTACAATGGGCACAGTGGTTCCCTAACAGACATTCCCCTTCCACCACTTACAATGAAAATGTGGTGGGTTTTTATAGCCCGAGTCCCTCCCGTTACATTAATGGGCACAAAGTCCCAATAAAACACCAGCTGAAAAAAGCGGCGAAAGAGCTGCAAATGCTAACCTTTGTCGGACCGGACTATACCCGCAGCATGGTCTTCCCGGAAGCTGGACAGCTACGTGGCAGTGTGTTGAGCAGAACCTCTTATCAGCAGGAATGCGGGTAGCTGGAGCAGGCAGAACCTCCAATCAGCCTTAAATGAGGCAGCTGACAGAGGTAGTGCAGCCCATGCTCGTCCTTTTGTTCAGCACGTCCTGGCTCAAATCTCGAAGTTGGACACTTGTCAGATGATGGATGATGCTGTTTGACACGTGCCTGTCTTGAAAGGCAGTTTATCCAACTTCGCCTGGGACAGGAGCGTCATTGAGTTGTGCAGGCAGAAAACAGCGCAGTCGGGAAGGCCTTCATGCCTTGGGTGCATTTCTGAGTTTATTTCTCTACTGCGCACCTGTCAAGGGCGCACTCCGACTTCGCTGCGAAGTCGGGCTGCGCACAGGTGAAAGCTGGTTTCTGCCGCCTGCGGACTTCGCTCCAGCACTTAGTCGTTTTTCTGCCATCTTGCCAGCCTGCTATAAGGTGCCCAGATTGAGGGGCGAAGTGCGAACTTCGCACCAAAACTGTGCGAAGTGCGCACTTCGCACCAAAACTGGGCAAAGTGCGAACTTCACACCAACACTTAGCCAATTTTCCAGGGCAACTGCTGTCAACTTTGAAATTCAACTGAGGGGCTCCAAGAAAGGGGGGAAGAAAGAGAATGTAGGAAAAGAGAGAAAGGGAGAGAAGAAGAAAGGGGAAGAGAGGAAGAGGGAAAAGGAAGAGCAGCACTGTTACAAAACTGAAAACATTGAACCCCGTGCAAAATGTGGCAACATTTCTGGCGGCTTGCGGGGTGTCGAGATCGCCTCGGCGTAAAGAATCCATGCCTTCATCCATTGGGTGCAGAGGAACTTGCTTCCCCTGCCTTTTGCTGCTCTAGCTGTTATCCTCGCGGCAACTGTTCTTCAGATTCACCTTCGTCAGTTGCCTCCTCAGAACCATCTTCTGAAGGCTCTCCAGCTTTGGCTTCTGCTTCGCAAATGCGGGTTGTATGAGGCCTGGGCTTGGCCCCAGGCTTCTGCTTCAAATGGCCGGCGGTCAGCAATTTCTTCTAATGCTGCGTGGAAAGCAGAGACCGCGTGCAGGTCGATGGTGAAGTATCTTTTTCCTAGCTCCTGGAAATAGGAGCTGATCTTATAGCATTTGGACACCATCTGGGTGACCTGACTTTACTGAATTGGTTCAGTCCAGCTATCAATCTCAGCTGTATCTGCTTCAAAGGACTGCCAATTCTTTTTCACCTGTTCAAGGGTGAGAAACTCACCATTTTCAACAAAGACCGGGCACCCTAGTTCAGAAAGAGCGTGAAAGGGAGCCATACAAATGTCTGTTTCATGTTCAAATGCGTCCAGCATTCGTCTGGCATCTCTCACCTCTTCTACTTTCTTAAAATATTTATGCAAGGTTACCCTTGCATCTGCCCATTCTGCAGCGAATGAGGACATGGGGGAGAATTGGAGGCCATCGCGCTCGCGCTCCTGAAGATTTATTGCCAGGTCCAGCCATTGCTTCGCCTGGCATTCGGCCTCCTCTACCACAGGCTTTCCTTGGGCAGAAACTTCTTGAATTCTGGATGCGAAATCCAGAATTGACATCGCCTTGTAGGTGTGGGGCTTGCATCCCCGCAGCAAACCAGCCCACATCTCCTTAACTCTGTTCTTTGAAAAGACAGTCGCTTGAGATGCTTTCTATGCAAGTTGCGACTGCGCCTGTTTCAAAGACTCCTGGAGCTAAGAAATCTGCTCCAGGGTTGCTTGCTTTTCTGTTGCGGCTTGTTGCTGAGAAGCGGCCAGCTGGGCTTTTAATTCATTAATTTCTCGCTGCGCCGCTTCCAGCTGCTCAGTGGACCTGGAAAGGTCCTCTTCAAGCTATCTTGTCTTGTCCTGCAACCCGAAAAGCTCTTCCTGTTCCTCCAAACTTTTGACAAGGAGATTTTCAGCTTTATGAATGATTCCCTGAATCTCGTATTGCTTGTCAATGTCGTCAAAGCTCTTCTCCTTTGTCTGGAGCTCGTAGTCCGCCCTGGTTATTTCACGGAGATGCTTCTTCACTTTCGGGATTATCTTCTCTGTTGTATGCACTCTCCTCTCAAAGTTAAACTTGGTGCGCTTTACCGGGGCGGCTATCTCTTCAGGTCTCCTCCGCTTCAGGTTTTGGAGGAAAGAGAAAGGGTACTCTACAGCTCTTGTTGCCAGAGGCAAATCATCTGTATTCTGGAGGTCGTCCATGAAATCTGGTTCCCCCAGCCTTGGGTTCTGCTGAGACGTCTCTCCTGCGGGAATGGGATCAAGAGGAACCGGACGGACTTTGGAAGGATCGGCCGCTTCTGAGGGCTGTCGGGGAGTGGAGATGGGAGCGGCTGATGCTGAAAGGGTTTCAAGCAGCTGAGGCGGTGGATGTAACGGTGAATGCACGGCTTCAGCACTGACCACAGGTGAAGGGTTTGGGGTTTGACTCAGAGATAGGGAAACGTTAGGGTTCTGAGCAAACTGGTCAAAAGAATGGGGGCCACTAGAAGGGTGTGGAGAAGGGGAGGAAGATGCGGCCATGACTTGCTCGGATTGAGCGGGAGATGGAGTAGGAGTAGGGTTGGATGAGATCAGAGGGAGAGGGGCAGCAAACGTACCTGCGGGCTCCGCCTGAGCCGATGCTGGATGGATGTCTGCGATTCTGGTTCCGGCGGCTAGCTCGGGACTGTCCAGAGAAACAATCTCTGGAGCGGCTGGACGCGGTTGCGGCTCTGCGACTGGCTGCTGCACTGTCAGGCTAGGTCGCCTGATCTTTTCAACTCTCTTCCTCATTATACTTTCCGGAGCGGTGGCTGGATCGGGGGAAGGAGATGAAGCAGGTGCAGCAGGCGCTGATGTTCCCACGGTAAACTTGTACCGGGGTTTGACTTGCAGAAGGTCTGCCGCAACCGGTCTGCTTTCTGGCGGCGCTGACATCTTTTGTGCCTGAGGAATCACCTCGGGCGTTGCCTTGACTAATTTCTTCGCCTTTTCAGGCGCCACCGTGCAAGCCACAGGCTGCATTGGGTCCACCTGGATGTCTGCTGGGCCCGCGCTGGCAGTTGCCGAAGTGTACAACTGTTGGGAGGAAGACCCTCCTTTATAACCCTCAAAGGGGCGTCGGGGAACGTAATCTCGATATGCGAATGGCCGCCAACTGTCATGATGCTGGTCATATAGAACTGAAAAGTCGTCAACGGCCAGATTTCTCCTGGTGGATTTGTCGTGCTGCGTGCGGCACCTCATCTTCCAGCATTCAGTAATCTTTTCTTTTGGCCAGTTAAGGCCTGCTATCTTGGAGATGAATTTTTTAAACCCTGGAGAAGAGAACTTGTGGTCCGGGTTTCGCTGGGGATCATATGCTACCTCTTCGCAGTAAAAATCCTGCCATGGAGGCGAAGCTTCCGTCAAATCAATTTCCCAGTCGAGGTCAACATGGACCACATCGCATCTGTCATCAATTATGTCCGCCCGGGGGCAGCTGTGCGTGAATTTTCCCCTTATCTCATACGGGTCGTACTTCCAGCGCTGCGGCAACAGAACCAGGCCAATACAGGAAAACTCCTGCTCGAGGTAGACGTGCTGTCCTACCTCAGAAATCTCAACGTTTGCCCAGGAAAGAGGGTATTGGAAGATTTGACCTCTTTTCTTCCCTAGGCCGAACTCCTCCCCAACATAGTCCATCTGTCGGGAAACCTCCATCCCAAACTGATGATCTGTGCACCAGTAGGGCAGCAGTTGAGGTTTGCCCTTGAATCCGTAGATTCTGACCACAATTCCCTGCGTCAATCTAAAAACGTCCCCGAGCTTCTGACTCAGCAAAGAGTTCGTCATTTCTCGCGGGGGCGAGGGATTTCGCCATCGCTGAAGACTGACATGACCAATCCCAGAAAGTTGAAGTTGAACTTGTAGTAAGAACCTTTCCGGTATAGGTCATCCGTCCAGTTATAGACGGGCTGTGGCTCTCCCCTCTCATTGACCTTCTTCAGGTTCGGGATCGGCATCCGGGAGTGCAAATGATATAGACATAGCCAAGCTAGGAAAGAACTGAACCGAAATTCAGTGGACTGCTTCTTCTGGAGCTTTACCAGGCTGGAGTGAATGGCGTATGCCAGCCAGTTTGCCCAGTCGAAAAATATGGGGCGCTTTCCGCTCCTCTGCGCTGCTGGTTCGTAGGATTCTCCACACAGGAGACATTCTGCCACCGCTAGCTGGTATGGCTGTACCAGCTCATCAGAGTCGTAGCCGAGGACCCATGCCAGAATGGTGTATAAATACTTGCTCTGAAACCTCGCCAAGGGCATGGGGCCGGTTGGCCACTGTCCAGCTGCAAGTGGGGCGTTCAACTCTGAATTGAGGAAATCCCTCATCCTTTTGAATGCATGAAGCGTCCCGCTTGCTCGCCCAAATTTATCTTTCTGACAATAGTGCTGGAGTCATACTCCAACCCTGGGGAGAAAGCTGGCTGGACAGTCTCTTTTCGCAGCGCGAACAAGGGTTTACCGCTGGAGCTGCAAATCTGCCAGGTAGCTGGTCTGTAGTATCTGACAATCAGGTCTACCAGCTTCGGGCATTGATGGACAGGAGGGCACAAGAACCGGAAAAGGTTCGACTTGTACGCCGCCCCGAAATGGTGAGAGGGCGAAACCTTGTCAGCCCAATTCTCCACATTTGTTCGCAGCTTAGTCAGGCTCATAAAAAACGAGCCGTCCTTGTAACCCGCCAGGTAATTTACCAGAGGTGGTGGGGCTTGCCCACGCTGTACTTTCTTTTGTCGGGATTTTGACTTTTGCCCTGGCGGTGTTTCACTTCTGAAAACACCTGGCTGCGGTAAATCCTTGTGTTCGCTCCCTTCGCTGGATTGCGCTGACATTGGCAGCTTTCCTCTGTCCATCTCTCCGAAACAGCAATAATTGCAAATTCAAGGCGTCTGCAGCAGATTTCGCAGTCGCAGGAATAATCTGCACAGTTTGGCATGTCTGGATGCCTCTGACCCCCTTTTCTAGATAATGACAGCGTCATTAATGTCGCGCAGGAAGGGGTAGGTCGGCTGGCAAGTGAAGGAGTTTATGTTTCTTGGGTGGCCGTGCAGGAGAATGTTTTGAAAAGTGCACCTTCGGCAGCCATGCCATGCTTCTTTGATTGCACTTTCATTGATGATTGTGCAATCATTAAATTTTTCTTGGACGCTGCGCCATGGCTGACGTCACTGCCGCAATTTGGCACACTGCTCAAGGAAAGGACCCTTTGTGCGGAAACCTATCTCAAACGGTCACAATGCGCCTTGGGCCCAGCTTTTGAACTTTTTGAATATTTTATTCATTTTTTTTTAACACTGTCCCAGCTGGCCCGGAAAACAAGGCACGATCGGACTTCGCCCAAAGTTGGGCAAAACCCGACTTCGCCAGCGCAGTCGGACTTCGCCCGAAGTTTGGGCGAAGTTCGAACTTCTCGCAAAGTTTGACTTGAGACTGTTTCCTTTTTTCCTTTTCTTTTTCTTATTGCGCCCAAGGATTGAGCGCAGTCCGGCCCTTTGAAAACTTCGGACTGCACGAACTGCGCTAAAAGATAGAGCGCGTTCGGACTTCGCCTGAAGTTCGGGCGAAGTTCGAACTTCGCGCGAGGGCTGTGCGCAGTTCGTACTTCTCGCGCAAGCCGGCCGAAGTTCTTCGGACTTCGCTCAAAACTGAGCGCAGTCCGGCCTGTGGTGCATTAGCAGTCTTCTCCTTCATGCTTCGCTCTTTTGCTGGCGCGCAGCCTGACTTCGCTGCGAAGTCGGGCAGCGGCCAACACTTAGATGTTTTTTCTTTTTTCTTTGCTCTCTTCAAGCAGCTCCTTCACGAACTTCGCTCCTCTTGAGGGGCGACGACAAACTTCGCTGCAAAGTCTGCATTCCCTCTCGTGTCGCAGCTTTAGCTCAAAAAATAAAAAACTGAAAGGTGGAAACTATACATGCGGGAAAAGCAAAAAATGCATAAGGGAAATTTTTACAAAGAAGGGCCACTCGGGCACCTTCAGCAGCGGTAAATTTTCAAGTGGAACCCGTTAACAGGTATAGGTAGGAGCTGACCCTCCATATCCCGCAGTACATAGGCATTGAACTGGTTCACCAAGGCAATCTGATAAGGGCCCTCCCAAAGAGCATCAAACTTCCCGTGATTGCCGGGCTTCGCCTTATATGAGTCCCACTTCAGCACCAGGTCCCCGATTTTAAAAACTCGGGCTGTGGTGCCTTTGGCAAACCAGCCTTGAGTGGCTGCAATATGATCAGTGAAGGCCTGGTATGCTTTTTCTCTGTCTTCTTCCAACTGCAGGAGTTGGCACAATCTGTCGTCCACAGGGTCTCCACTGCTCCTGTCTTTGTCCAACATCCATAGGGCAGGGATTTCAATGTGGGATGGCATGACAGCCTCTTTGCCATAGACGAGCGCATAGGGGGACGTTCTGATGGATTTCTTGAATGAAACTCTGTCCGCCCACAGCGCCCGGTTCAGGAGTAAATGCCAAGTCCGCTTGTTTCTGTCAATGGTCTTCCTAATGATTTTCAGGAGGTTCTTGTTAGTGGACTCTGCAAGGCCATTCCCCTGTGGGTAGTAATTAGAAGACATCTTGTGATAAATGCCAAGTTTGCTAGTGTACTCCGTGAGTACAGCGCCTGCGAATCATTCCTCTGAATGCGGGTCATTGCACGTAGTGCACCAGTTGACCTGGTCAGAAGGACCAGGCGGGTCTTCTATAGCAGCATTCCTCGGAGGCGGACGCCTCTGCAGCTGGTGCTCTGGGGGCTTGTCTTTTGTCAGCGCCGGGGGCGCATATGGCCTCCTGGGAGCAAGGTCCATCTGGGCCTGCTTCTTCTTCAGAGCGGTCATGTCATTGGACATGGCATGATAACCTGAGGCCAAAGCCCGTACCTCCTGAAGGATTGTATTCTGAATGCTATTGTCAGGAGGCGGCAACTGTGCCGGTGGAGGCAATGCGGCTAATGGAGGAGGATTAGAATAAGGTGCGTACTGTGGGAGAGCAGGAAGTGCTGGAAAATGCGGAGCAGGAGGAGGCAGGTGAGGATAATGCAATTGAGGCGGTCCGTAAGGAGTTACGACCGGCGCTGGATTCCACTACTGCTGGGGTTGCTGTCCTGATGTAGACGGCGCATCACCAGAAGCAGATGGATACTGGGATCTGGGAAAGTCGGGACGAATGGGTTCCTGCACCTTGGACGGAAGTCTGCCGATAGAGATAATGTCAGCTTCAGCTTGCTGGGCAGCCTCATACAGAGCAGGAAACTCGTCTATTCTGGCAATCTTCAGCAGCAGGCATATGTCTGAGTTGAAGGATCTCAGATAGTAGTGAGCAGCCATGCCAGCTGAAGGCCGAAGTTCGCGAGGTACTCGTTTCCAGGATCTTGCAAACCTAATGTTAAAGTTAGACACCTCCTCTTGAGGATGTCTCTGGATAGCTTGGAACTGATGCAGCAGAGAAGTAGGATCAGCAGACTCGTTGCATCCTTTCACGAGCCTTCTGGCAAGCTGGGGCCACCCTGTGATGGATCCCTCTGGCAGCGATCTCCACCGATGAGAAGCTTTCCTCTCAGGGAAAGGGCTAGCAGATGGGTCTTCACACTCTCATCGGTAATGGAATGCAATGCGGCCAGGGCAAGGATGTCCTGGATGTGCTCGTACGCCGTCTTGTCGTAGCCGTCGTATGTAGGGATAGACTTTAAAGCAGCGGGGGGCACAGCTTGCTGTCTGACCAGGGCCAAGGGCCCCGTAGAGTCCACCGTCGGGAAGAGATCATCGTCATTCTGCTGTTGAGCAGCCATTTCTTCTTCTTCTCTTCCGTCGGTTGTGTACTCAGTGTCGGTACTTTTCGAGGATGCAGGTACTTCTTCCTCGGCCTCTTCTATTTCGTACTCAGCTCCTCCGACCTCAGCTTCGGCTTCTTCTTGAATTTCAGCCTCGGCTTCGTCGACACGAGCTTGTGGATCAGCCAGCCTGACAACTTCGCCTCGAGCGTTGATGTCCAGTTCGTAAAAGTTAGGCGGGTTTCTCGGATCCCTTGCTCGCCACCTTCTCATGTGCATGAAGGTGCTGGGACCGGTCTTTCGGACTCAGAGGATTTGTTCGTGTAGAGTCGCCAGGTGTTCTGATTTTGAACAGCAATGAAGCGAACACCGGTGCTTCGATTCTGTTGGGGGTGAGAAACTTCCTTGTCTCACCAAGTGCTCAGAAACCACTGTCAGCGCCAGGTGGAGACTGATCAGAAAATCTCTCTTCAAATGTGGGACCTTGGTCCCACCGGGCGTGCCAGAGAAACTGTTGGTTACGAATCTGCCATGAGGAAAGGATTTTGGGTTAATGCGCCCAGATTCGCCCACCAGCATGAAAGGCCGGAAGGAAGAGATGCCTTCCGTGCCAATCTCCGGAGAAGGCCGGCTCCTTTGGGGGTTTTGTGGTTTAAGCTAAGAGTGCAGGAAAGGGATAAAGGAACGGAAAGAATTTACAAATGAGGTTGTAATTGGGTGGGGGGAACTAACAGTACGGGAACACACCAATTACCGCTACTTACTGCATCATAAATACAAAGCATGACAAAGAACTGCAAAAACTCAAGTATACTTTCTGTATTAAGCAGTGTACGCGCAGCTACAATGGTCCCCTAGCAAACATTCTCCCTACAAGGAGAACTAACAGCACGACAATGCATCAATCACCACTACGTACAATAACATAAACAGAACGCAACCGCGAGATGTCAGAACCAGGTATATGTGTTATGCAGAGAATTTATACGCACAGCTACAATGGTCCCCTAGCAAACATTCTCCCTACAAGGAGAACTAACAGCACGGCAACGCATCAATCACCACTACGGACAGCAACGTAACACACAACTGATGGAACTGCTACCACATCTATTCTATGAAGTTCAAAAGTACTTGGCCACCAAATGCAGAAATAAATCAACAAGCCATGACACAAGAAATGCTATAGGCGCCTGATCACCAAACGCTGAAATGAATCAACGAGCCGTGACACAGGGAAGCGTAAGGCATAAATATAAATAATAAAAGCAGTAGAACAGAGCCAGGCATACAATTTATATTTATAAGCAGAAGCACGGTTACAATGGGCACAGTGGTTCCCTAACAGACATTCCCCTTCCACCACTTACAATGAAAATGTGGTGGGATTTTGTAGCCCGAGTCCCTCCCGTTACATTAATGGGCACAAAGTCCCTATCAAACACCAGCTGACAAAAGCGGCGAAAGAGCTGCAAATGCTAACCTTTGTCGGACCGGACTGTACCCGCAACATGGTCTTCCCGGAAGCTGGACAGCTACGTGGCAGTGTGTTGAGCAGAACCTCTTATCAGCAGGAATGCGGGTAGCTGGAGCAGGCAAAACCTCCAATCAGCCTTAAATGAGGCAGCTGACAGAGGTAGTGCAGCCCATGCTCGTCCTTTTGTTCGGCATGTCCTGGCTCATATCCCGAAGCTGGACACTTGTCAGATGATGGATGATGCTGTTTGACACGTGCCTGCCTTGAAAGGCAGTTTATCCAACTTCGCCTGGGACAGGAGCGTCATTGAGTTGTGCAGGCGAAAAACAGCGCAGTCGGGAAGGCCTTCATGCCTTGGGTGCATTTCTGAGTTTATTTCCCTATTGCGCACCTGTCAAGGGCGCACTCCGACTTCGCTGCGAAGTCGGGCTGCGCACAGGTGAAAGCTGGTTTCTGCCGCCTACGGACTTCGCTCCAGCACTTAGTCGTTTTTTTGCCATCTTGCCAGCCTGCTACAAGGTGCGCCCAGATTGAGGGGCATAGTGCGAACTTCGCACCAAAACTGGGCGAAGTGCGCACTTCGCACCAAAACTGGGCGAAGTGCGCACTTCGCACCAAAACTGGGCGAAGTGCGAACTTCGCACCAACACTTAGCCATTTTCCAGGGCAACTGCTGTCAACTTTGAAATTCAACTGAGGGGCTCCAAGAAAGGGGGGAAGAAAGAGAATGTAGGAAAAGAGAGAAAGGGAGAGAAGAAGAAAGGGGAAGAGAGGAAGAGGGAAAAGGAAGAGCAGCACTGTTTAAAAACTGAAAACATTGCACCCCGTGCAAAATGTGGCAACAATTACTACCCGCAGGGGAATGGCCTTGTTGAGTCTACTAACAAGAACCTCCTGAAGATCATCAGAAGGACCATTGAAAGGAACAAGCGGGCTTGGCATTCACTTCTGAACCGGGCGCTGTGGGCGGACAGAGTTTCATTCAAGAAATCCATCAAAATGTCCCCCTATGCGCTCGTCTATGGTAAAGAGGCTATCATGCCAGCCCACATCGAAATCCCTGCCCTATGGATATTGGACGAAGACAGGAGCAGTGGAGACCCAGTGGATGACAGACTGTGCCAACTTCTGTAGTTGTAGGAAGACAGGGAAAAAGCATACCAGGCCTTCACCAAGCATGTTGAAGCCACTCAAGGCTGGTTTGCGAAAGGCACCACTGCCCGAGTTTTTGAAATCGGGGAATTGGTGCTGAAGTGGGACTCATTGAAGGCGAAGTCGGGCAACCACGGGAAGTTCGATGCCCTCTGGGAGGGCCCTTATCAGATTGCCCGGGTGAACCAGCTCAACGCTTACATACTTTGGGATATGGAGGGTCAGCTCCTACCTATCCTCGTTAATGGGTTCCACTTGAAAATCTACCGCTGTTGAAGGTGCCCTGATCGGGCCCTTCCTTGTACAAATTTCCCTTTTTGCATTTTTAATTTTCAGTATGTACAGTTCCTGCTTTCAGTTTTTTTGTTTTAGAAGAGCCCAAGTCGGACAGAAGGAGAAAACACTGACTTCGCGGCGAAGTCAGGTATCGCCCCTGAGAAAGAGCGAAGTTCGTAGAAGGGACTGCCCAAGAAAACAGTAAAAATCTGTTGTCTGGGTGCGCAACCCGACTTCGCAGCGAAGTCGGGCTGCGCACCACCCGAAGGGCGCAGTTGGAGAAGGAGCATTAAAAGGAGTTAAACAAGAGTTTGGACTGCGCCCGGTTTTCGGGCGAAGTCCGACTTCGCGCGCGAAGTCCGAATGCACCCGGCTCTCGCGCAGAGTTCAAGGCGCGCCCAACCCTCGGGCGAAGTCCGAGTGCGCCCCGTTTTCCGGGCGCATCTCGGGTGTTCCGACCGAGGAAAATTAAAAAAGAAAAAGAGCAGAAGGGACTAAGCGAAAGGTCGGACTGTGCCCAGTTTTCGGGCGAAGTCCGACTGCGCCCCGTTTTCCGGGCGCAGCTTGGATGATTTTAAATAAAAGATTTAATACTCCCAAGTGTGGGCCCAGGGCGCGCAACGGCTGTGAAGGTTGGGTTTCCGAACCAAAAGGGTTTTTCCTTGAGCAGTGCGCCCAGATTGTGGCAGTGACGTCAGCGAAGGCACGACGTCCAAAGGCAGTTTCAAGCGTTGCACGGCTTTCAAAGAAAAAGCAAGGCGCAGCGGCCAGGGTGCGTTTTTCAAAGGACATTCCTTGCATGGCCGTCGAAAAACATAACATTGCCACCGACCGGCCGACCTACTTCCCCTTTCGCACCATTAATGACGCAGTCATTGCCTAGAACAGTTTCTCTGGCACGTCCGGACAATTCGAATTGTGCAGACTGACTCTGTAACGGCGAAATCCTGTACTGACATCCAAAAGCCGTATTTCTTGCCTTTTCGAAGGAATGGAAAAAGGGAAAATGCCAGTGCAAGCTCAATCCAGCGAAGGGCGCGAAAGTGGAGATTTCCCGCAGTCAAATGCTTTCAGGAGTGAGACGCCGCAGGATCAAAAGTCAAAATCCCGGACAAAGAAAGTACAGCGTGGGCAAGCACCACCACCACCGGTTAATTACCTGTCTGGCTACAAGGACGGCTTGTTTTCCATGAGCCTTACTAAACTGCGGATAAATGTGGAAAATTGGGCTGATAAAGTTTCGCCCTCTCACCATTTCGGGGCTGCGTACAAGTCGAACCTTTATCGGTTCTTGTGCCCTCCTGTCCATCAATGCCCGGAGCTGGTCGACCTAATTGTCAGACATTACAGACCAGCTACCCGGCAAGTCTGTGACTGCAGCGGAAAGCCCTTGTTCACACTTCGCAAAGAGACTATCCAACCGACCTTCGCCCCAAGGTTGCAGTATGACTCCAGCACGATTGTTAGAAAGATAAATCTTAAGGAGCAAGCGGGGCGCTTTACGCAATCAAAGAGGATGAGGGATTTCCTCAACTCAGAGCTGAACGTCCCGCTCGCAGCTGGACAATGGCCAACCGGCCCCATACCCCTGGAAAAGTTTCAAAATAAATACATATACACTATCCTGGCGTGGGTCCTCGGCTGCGACTCTGACGAGCTGGTACAGCCGTACCAGCTAGCACTGGCGGAATGTCTCCTATGCGGAGAATCTTATGAACCAGCAGCACAAAAAAGTGGGAAGCGCCCGATCTTCGACTGGGCGGACTGGCTTGCATACACCATTCACTCCAGCCTGGTGAAGCTATAGAAAAAGCAGTCAACTGAATTTCGATTCAGTTCCTTCTTGGCTTGGCTATGTTTGTATCACTTGCACTCTCGTATGCCGATCCCTAACCTGAAGAAGGTAAATGAGAAGGGAGAGCCACAGCCCGTCTATGAATGGACGGATGACCTATACCGGAAAGGGTCTTATTACAAGTTCAACTTCAACTTTCTGGGCTTGGTCATGTCAGTCTTCAGCGATGGTGAGATCCCTCGCCCCCCGCAGGAAATGACAAACTATTTGTTGAATCACAAGCTCGGGGACGTTTTTAGACTGACGCAAGGGATCGTGGTTAGAATCTACGGATTCAAGGGCAAGCCTCATCTGCTGCCCTACTGGTGCACGGATCATCAGTTTGGGATGGAGGTTGCGCGGCAAATGGATTACGTTGAAGAGGAGTTCGGCCAGGGAAAGAAAAAGGGCCATATCTTTCAATATCCTCTTTCCTGGGCGAACGTCGAAATATCAGAGATAGGACAGCATGTTTATCTCGAGCGGGAGCTCTATGACATTGGCCTGATTCTGCTGCCGCAGCGCTGGAAGTACGACCCATTCGGGATAAAGGGAAAGTTTGCACATATCTGCCCACGGGCGGATATAATCGAAGACAGATGCGATGTTGTCCATGTTGACCTCGACTGGGAGATTGACTTGATGGAAGCATGGCCTCCGTGGCAGGAGTTTTACTGCGAGGAGGTAGCATATGACCCCGAGCGAAACCCGGACCACAAGTTCACTTCTTCGGGATTTAAGAAACTCATCACCAGGCTGGCAGGCCTTAACTGGCCAAAAGAAAAAGTTGTTGAATGCTGGAAGATGAGGTATCGCACGCAGCACGATAAATCCATCAGAAGGAATCTGGTCGTTGATGATGATTTTTCAGCTCTATATGACCAGCACATTGACAGCTGGCGGCCTTTCACATTCCGAGATTACGTTCCCCGAGGTCCCTTCGAGGGTTATAAAAGGGGGTCTTCCTCCCAGCAGTTGTACACTTTTACAACTGCCAGTGCGGGCCCAGTAGATATCCAAGTGGACCCAATGCAGCCTGTTGCTTCCAAGGTGGTGCTCGAAAAGGCGCAAAAATCAGCCAAGTCAACGCCCGAGGTGGCTCCTCAGGCACAAAAGACGCCAGCGCCGCCAGCAAGCGGATCGGCCGCGGCAGGTCTTCTGCAAGTCAAACCTCGGTACAAGTTTACCGTGGGAACATCAGCGCCCGCTGCACCTACTTCATCTCCTTTTTCCGAACCAGCCATTGCTCCAGAAGAGAAAAATAGGAAGAGAGTTGATACGGTCAGGCGACCTAGGCTGACGGTGCGACGATCGATCGCAGAGCCGCGGCTCGCGTCCGGCCCGCTCCAAAGGTTGTTTCTCTGGATAGTCCTGAGCCAGCCGCTGGAACCAGAACCGTAGACATTCATCCAGCATCGGCTCAGGTGGAGCCCGCAGGTACGTCCGCTGCCCCGCTCCCTCAGATCTCATCTGGCCCTACTCCGACTCCATCTCCCTCTCAATTCGAGCAAGCCATGGCTGCTTCTTCCTCCCCATCTCCACAGCCTTCTAGCGGCCACCATTCTTTCGACCAGTTTGCTCAGGACCCCAACGTCTTCCTATCCCTGAGTCAAACCCCAAACCCTTCACCCGTGGTTAGTGCTGAAGTTGCGCGTTCACCGCTGCATCCATCGCCTCAGCTGCTTGAAACCCTTCCAGCATCAACCGCTCCGCTTTCCGCTCCCCGGTCACCCTCAAAAGCGGCCGCTCCTTCCGAAGTCCTTCCGGTTTCTCCTATTTCCCTGTTTGCAGGAGAGATGTCACAGCAGAACCCTAGGCTGGGGGAACCGGACTTCATGGACGATCTCCAGAACACGGACGATTTACCTCTGGCAACAAGAGCCGTAGAATAACCTCTCTTTTCTCCAAAACTTGAAGCGGAGGAGACCTGAGGAGATTGCCGCCCCGATAAAGCGCACCAAGTTTGACTTCGAGAGGAGAGTGCTCACGACAGAAAAGATAACTCCAAAAGTGAAGAAGCCTCTCCGGGAAATGACCAGGGCGGACTACGAGCTTCGAGGAGAAAGAAGAGCTTTGATGATATCCACCAGCAATACGAGATTCATGGAATCCTTCGTAAAGCGGATAATCTCCTTGTCAAAAATCTGGAGGAACGGGAGGAGCTTTTCCGGTTGCAGGACAAAACAAAACAGCTTGAAGAGGACCTGTCTAGGTCCACTGAGCAGCTGGAATCGGCGCAGCGAGAAATAGATGAATAAAAAACCCAGCTGGCCACTTCTCAGCAAGAAGCCGCAACGGAAAAGCAGGCAGCCCTGGAGCAGATTTCTCATCTTCAGGAGTCTTTGAAGCAGGCGCAGTCGCAATCTGCAGAGAAAGCATCTCAAGCGACGGTCTTTTCAAAGAGCAAAGTTAAGGAGATGCGGGCTGATCTGCTGCGGGGATGCAAGCCCCACATGTATAAAGCCATGTCGGTCCTGGATTTCGCATCCAGGATCCAAGAAGTTTCTGCCCAGGGAAAGCCTGTGGTAGAGGAGGCCGAACGCCAGGCGAAGCAATGGCTGGACCTAGCGATAAAACTTCAATAACACGAGCGCGATGGCCTCCAATTCTCCCCCATGTCCTCATTCGCTGCAGAATGGGCAGATGCAAGGGTAACCTTGCATAAGTATTTTAAGAAAACAGAAGAGGTGAGAGTTGCCAGATGAATGCTAGATGCATTCGAACATGAAAGAGACATTTGTCTGGCTCCCCTTCACGCTCTCTCTGAACTAGGGTGCCCGGGCTATGTTGAGAATGGTGAGTTTCTCACCCATGAGCAGGTAAAAGAGAATTGGCTGTCCTTTGAGGTAGATACGACTGAAATCGATAGCTGGACCGAGCCAATTCAAGAAAGTCAGGTCACCCAGATGGTGTCCAAGTGCTGCAAGATCAGCTCCTACTTCCAGGAGTTGGGAAAGAGATACCTCACCATCGACTTGCAAGCGGTCGCTGCATTACACGCAGCGTTAGAAGAAGTTGCTGACCGCCGACCCTTCGAAGCAGAAGCCTGGGGCCAAGCCCAGGCCGCATACAAGCGCATCTGCGAGGCAGAAGCGGACGCTGGAGAGCATTCGGAAGGCGAATCCGAGGAGGCAGCTGCCGGAAGTGGATTTGAAGAACAGTTGCCGCGAGGGGAACGGCCAAAGCAGCAGAAGGCAGGGGAAGTAAGTTCCTCTGCACCCAATGGATGAAGGCATGGATTCTTTGCGCCGAGGCGAGCTCGACACCCCGCGAGCCGCCAGAAATGTTACCACATTTTGCACGGGGTGCAATGTTTTCAATTTTTGTAAGAGAGCTGCTCTTCCCTTTCCCTCTTCCTCTCTTTCCCCTTCCTCTTCTCCCCCTTTCTCTTTCTTCCCTACATTCTCATTCTTCCCTCTTTCTCTTGAGCCCCTCAGTCAAATCTCAAAAATGATAGCAATTGCTCTAAAAAATGGCTAAGTGTCAGGGCGCAATCCGACTTCGCTGCGAAGTCGGAGTGCGCCCTCTAGTGGGAGCGCAGCAGGAGTGCAAAGTGCACAGTGCGACAGAATCAACCAGAAGAACAAGTGTTCTGGGCGCAACCCGACTTCGCAGCGAAGTCGGAGTGCGCCCTGCTTTCTGGGCGCACTTGGTAGCAGGCTGGCAGGAAAAATGACTAAGTGCTGGGGCGCAACCCGACTTCGCAGCGAAGTCGGAGTGCGCCCCCTTTCCAAGGCGAAGTCCGTACAGCGGTAGAAATCAGCTTTCACCTGTGCGCAACCCGACTTCGCAGCGAAGTCGGAGTGCGCCCTTCGACAGGTGCGCAGTAGGGGAATAAACTCAGAAAAGTACCCAAGGCATGAAGGCCTTCCCGACTGCGCTGTTTTCTACCTGCACAACCCGACAGCGCTCTGATCCTCGGGATCTGATCATGCAGCATCATCCGACAAGTGTCCAACTTTGGGATCTGAGCCAAGACGTGCCGAGAAAAAGGACAAGCATGGGATGCACTACTTATGCCAGCTGCCTCATTTAAAGCTGATTGGAGGTTCTACCTGCCTCAGCTACCCGCATTCCTGCCGATGAGAAGTTCTACCTAACGCGCTGCCACATATCTGTACAGCCTTCAGGGAGACCATGCTGCGGGTATAGTCCTGCCCGACAAAGGTCAGCATCAGCAGCTCCATGGCCGCTTTTGTAAGCTAATGTTTGACTGGGACTTTGTGCCCATGAATGTAATCGGGAGGGACTCGGGCTATAAATAGCCACCACGTTTTCATTGTAAAGGGGTGGAAGGGGAATGTCTGTTAGGGAACCATTGTAGCTGTGCTTCTGCTTCTTAATATAAAGTATATACCTGGCTCTGTTCTACTACTTTTATTTTGTATGCTGCCTCTCTTTGTCATATTTCTTGTGTCATTGCTCGTCTGTTGTGCTGAACTGCGAACTCCAAGCATTTGATGGCCAAGTACTCCTGGACTTCATAGATCGGAGGATACATAGGATAAATTAGGTAGCAGTTCCTGCAGTTGTGTTTTATGTTTATGTTGTTGTCCGTAGTGGTGATTGATGCATTGCCGTGCTGTTAGTTCTCCTTGTAGGGAGAATGTTTGCTAGGGGACCATTGTAGCTGTGCGTACACTTCTCTGCATAACACATATACTTGGATCTGACATTTCCTGGTTACGTTTTGTATTTATGTTGCTGTCCGTAGTGGTGATTGATGCATTGTCGTGCTGTTAGTTCTCCTTGTAGGGAGAATGTCTGCTAGGGGACCATTGTAGCTATGCGTACACTTCTTTATATAAAATGTATACTTAGATTTGGCAGTTTCTGGTTATGCTTTGTATTTATGTTGCAATAAGTGTTGGTTATGAATCTGCCATGAGGAAAGGATTTTGTGTTAACGCGCCCAGATTCGCCCCCCAGCTTGAAAGGCCGGAAGGAAGGAATGCCTTCCGTGCCAATCTCCGGAGAAGGCCGGATACCTGTGGGGTTTTATGGTTTGAGATAAGAGTATAGGAAAGAGATAAAAATGCGGAAAGAATTTACAAATGTGATTGGAGTTGGGTGGGGGGAACTAACAGTACAGCAACGCATCAATCACCACTACTTACTGCATCATGAATACAAAGCATAACCAGAAACTGCAAAATCTAAGTATACCTTTTATATAAAGAAATGTACGCACAGCTACAATGGCTCCCTAACAGACATTCCCTACAAGGAACTAACAGTACGGCAGCGCATCAATCACCACTACGGACGATAACATGAATACAAAAAGCAACCAAGAGATGTCAGATCCAAGTATGTGTGTTATGCGAGAGAATTTGTACGCACGACTACAATGACTCCCTAACAGACATTCCGTACAAGGAACTAACAGTACGGCAGTGCATCAATCACCACTACGGACGGCAACATAAACACAACACACAAACTGAAGGAACTGCTACTAAATTTATTCTATGTATCCTCTAATCAATGAAGTCCAGGAGTACTTGGCCACCAAACGCTGGAGTTCAGAGTTCAGCACAACAGCGAGCCATGACACAAGAAATACCTCAATAATACCTGACCACCAAATGCTGAAGTGAATCAACAAGCCATGACACAGGAAACGTAAGGCATAGATGTTAAAGAGAGGCAGCATAAAAAATAAAAGTAGAACAGATCCAGGCATATACTTTATATTGATAAGCAGAAGCACAGTTACAATGGTTCCCTAACAGACATTCCCCTTCCACCCCTTTTCAATGAAAACATGGTGGGTATTTATAGCCCGAGTCCCTCCCGTTACATTAATGGGCACAAAGTCCCAGTCAAACATTAGTTGACAAAAGCAGCCGCGGAACTGCTGATGCTCGACTTCGTCGAGTCGGACCGTACCCGCAGCATGGTCTCCCTGGAGGTTGTACAGATACGTGGCAGCGCGTTAGGTAGAACTTCTCATCGGCAGGAATGTGGGCAGCTGGAGCAGGTAGAACCTCCAATCAGCTTTAAATGAGGTAGCTGGCATAAGTAGTGCAGCCCATGCTTGTCCTTTTGCTCGGCATGTCTTGGCTCAGATCCCAAAGCTGGACACTTGTCGGATGATGTTGTTTGACACGTGCTTGCCTTGAAAGGCAGTTTATCCAACTTCTCCCAGGATCTGAGCGCCATCGGGTTGCGCAGGCAGAAAACAGCGCAGTCGGGGAGGCCTTCATGCCTTGGGTGTATTTTTGAGTTTATTTCCCTACTGCGCACCTGTCAAAGGGCGCACTCCGACTTCGCTGCGAAGTCGGGTTGCGCACAGGTGGAAGCTGATTTCTGCCGCCGTACGGACTTCGCCCTGGAAAGGGGGAGCAGTCCGACTTCGCTGCGAAGTCGGACTTCGCCCCAACACTTGGTCATTTTTCCTACCAGCCTGCTACAAGGTGCGACCAGAAAGCAGGGCACAGTCCGACTTCGCTGCGAAGTCGGACTTCGCCCAGAAAACTTGTTATTCTGGTTGATCCTGTCGCACTGCGCACTTTGTATTCCGCTGTGCTCCAACTGGAGGGCGCACTTCGACTTCGCTGCGAGGTCAGATTGCGCCCTGACACTTAGCCATTTTTCAGGGCAATTGCTGTCAAATTTGAGATCTGACTGAGGGGCTCAAGAGAAAGAGGGAAGAATGAGAATGTAGGGAAGAGAGAGAAAGGGAGAGAAAAGGAAAGGGAAAGAGAGGAAGAGGAGAAGGGAAGAGCAGCACTTTTACAAAACTGAAAACATTGCACCCCGTGCAAAATGTGGCAACAGTAAGTAGTGGTGATTGATGCGTTGTCGTACTGTTAGTTCCTCCCACCCAACTCCAACTAATTTGGAATCCCTTTCTGCATTTTTATCTCTTTCCCTGCACTCTTATCTTGAACCTCAAAACCCCACAGGAAGTCGGCCTTCTCCGGAGATTGGCACGGAAGGCATTCCTTCCTTCCGGCCTTTCAATCTGGTGGGCGAATTTGGGCACGTTAACACAAAATCCTTTCCTCATGGCAGATTCGTAACCAACAGGATGCTTTCCCGTGGGAGTGGAAACGAACAGTTTTTCAGAGGCTTCCTTTGGGAGAGGAAACGAACAGTTTTTGGTGTCTTCCCTTTCTTATCTATAAAAGGGGAATGACCAAGATGTTGTGTGAATGTAAAGTTTGCTAAAATCAATAAAAGAAAGAAGTTGCCATTGCCCCGTGGTTTTTACTGCACATTGCAGGTCGCTATGTCTGTTACTTGTGTTGTTTTGTTCTCTATATTGTGTTTTCCACTTGCAGGCCTAAAATCTGAAGTTTTTTACTAATATCTGGTATCAAAGCCTAGGGATTTGTGCGAGTGGGAGCTGGACACTTGTCTGATGATGGGTTATCTTTGTGTGACACATGCCTGCCTTAGAGGGCAGTCTATCCATCTTTGCTTGGGATCGGGGCTCCTTGGGATGCGTGCAGAAATCAGTGCAGTCGGGGAAGGCCTTCAAGCCTTGGTCAAATTCCGGGTTTGTTCCCCTACTGTACACTTGTCAAGGGCGCATTCCCGCTCCGTTGAGAAGTCGAACTGCGCACAGGCGAACACTGGTGTCTGCCGCCATATGGACCTGCTCCGGCATTTTACCTTTTTTCTGCATTGACCTGTCAGTCTGCCAGTGCAAGGTGCGCCCAGGAGGTGGGGCGAAGTACGCACTTCGCACCAAAACTGGGCGAAGTGCGCACTTCGCACCCAGACTTAGCCAATTTCAGATAGACCTGCTGGAAAGCTGGAAAATCAACTGGGAACTCCATGAAAAAAGGGGGAGAGAAAGAGAATGGGAAAGAAAAGGAAAGGGAGAGAAGTGAGAAAAACGGAAGGAGGAAAAGAAGAGCAACACTGTTACAAAACAACATTGAAGACATTGCACCCCGTGCAAAAATGTGACAACATTTCTGGTGGCTCGCGGGGTGTCGAGCTCGCCTCGGCGCAAAGAATCCATGCCTTTATCCTTTGGGTGCAGAGGAACTTGCCTCCCCTGCCTTTTGCTGCTCTAACTGTTCTCCTTGCGGCAACTGTTCTTCAGATTCATCTTTGTCAGTCGCCTCCTCAGCATCTCCTTCTGAAAGGTCTCCATTTCCTGCTTCTGCCTCGCACATGCGAGTGTATGCCTCTTGGGCAGAACGCCAGGCTTCCGCTTCGAATGGCTTGCGGTCAGCTATGTCTTCTAATGCTCCGTGAAAAGCAACGACCGCGTGCAGGTCGATGGTGAGGTATCTTTTCTCTAACTCCCGAAAATAGGAGCGGATCCCGGAATATCCGGACACCATCCGAGTGACTCGATTGTCTTGAATTGGCTCGATCCAGCTATCAATTTCAGCTGTATCTGCCTCAAAGGACTGCCAATTCTTCTTTACCCGATCTAGGGTAAGGAGCTCGCCATTCTCAACAAAACCTGGACACCCAAGTTCTGAAAGAGCGTGAAAGGGGGCCAGACAGATATCTTTTTCATGCCCGAATGCATCAAGCATTCGTCTGGCCACTCTCACCTCTTCAACTTTTCTAAAATATTTGTGCAAGGTCACCCTTGCACCTGCCCATTCTGCAGCGAATGAGGACACGGGGGAAAAAAGGACGCCGTCGCGCTCGCGCTCTTGAAGGTTTATCGCCAGGTCCAGCCATTGCTTTGCCTGGCGCTCGGCCTCCTCTACCACGAGCTTTCCCGGGCGGAAACTTCTTGAATCCTGGATGCGAAGTCCAGGACCGCCATTGCCTTAAAGGTATGGGGCTTGCATTCCCTCAGCAAACCAGCCCTCATTTCCTTAACTTTTGCCTTTGAAAAGACAGCCGCTTGAGATGTTTTTTCTACAAGCTGCGACTGTGCCTGCTTCAAAGACTCCTGGAGCTGAGAAATCTGCTCCAAGGCTGCTTTCTTTTCGGTTGCGGCCTGTTGCTGAGAAGCGGCTAGCTGGGCTTTGAATTCATCTGTTTCTCGCCGCGCCGCTTCCAGCTGCTCAGTGGACCTAGATAGGTCCTCTTCAAGTTGCCTTACTTTGTCCTGCAATGCGAAAAGTTCTTCCTGCTCCTCCAGACTCTTGACAAAGAGATTGTCAGCTTTGCGCATGATCGTCTGAATCTCATACTGTTTATCAATGTCGTCAAAGCTTTTCTCCTTTGTCTGGAGCACGTAGTCCGCCTTAGTCATTTCTCGGAGAGGCTTCTTCACTATTGGGATTATTTTCTCCGTTGTAATCACTCTCCTTCCGAAATCATACTTTGCGCGTTTTGCCGGGGCGGCTATCTCTTCATGTCTCCTCCGCTTCAGGTCTTGGCGGAAAGAGACAGAATACTCTACGGCTCTTGTTGCCAGGGGCAAGTCATCTGAGTTCTGGAGGTCGTCCATAAAATTTGGTTCCCCCAGCCTAGGGATCTGCTGAGACGTCTCTCCTGCGGGGATGGGATTAGGAGGAACCGGACAGACCTTGGAAGAATCGGTCGCTTGTGGGGGCAACCGGGAAGCGGAAATGGGAGAGGCTGACACTGTGAGGGTTTGAAGCGGCTGAGGCTGAGGATGTGATGGTGAACGGACAGCCTCAGCACTAACCTCGGGCGAAGGGTTTGGAGTTGTGCTCAGAGAGAGAGACGTTAGGGTTCTGAGCAAACTAGTCGAAAGAGTGGGGGCCGCTAGAAGGACGCGGAGACGGGGAGGAGGATGTGGTCATGGCTCGCCCAGATTGAGCGGGGGACTGAGTGGAAGTAGAACTGGGTGAGACTAGAGAGACGAGGGACAGCAAACGTACTGCGGGCTCCGCCTCGAGCCGATGCCGGGTGAATGTCTTCGCTTATTGTCTCGGCGGGCGGCTTGGGACTGCCCAAAGGAACTGCCTCTGCGGCGGCAGGACGCGGCTGCGGCTCTGCGACTGGCTGCTGCACTATCAAGCTAGGTCGCCTGATTTTCTCAACTCTCCTCCGCTTCTTTTCTTCTGGGACAACTGTCGGATCAAGGGAAGGAGACGAAGCAGGTGCAGCAGGCGCTGATGCTCCCACGGTAAACTTGTACCGGGGTTTGACTTGCAGAAGGTCTGCCGCAACCGGTCTGCTTTCTGGCGGTGCTGGTGCTTTTCTTGCCGAGGAAGTGCCTCGGGCGCTGCCTCGGCTAACTTTTTCGCCTTTTCAGGCGTCGCCTTAGGAGCCACGAATTGCATTGGATCGGCCTGGGTACTTGCTGGGCCGGCGCTGGCAGTTGTCGAAGTGTACAATTGTTTGGGAGGAGACTCACTTTTATAATCCTCAAAGGGGCCTCGGGGAACGTAACCTTGATATGCGAACGGCCGCCAGCTGTCATGATGCTGGTCATAGAGAACCGAGAAGTCGTCATCTACGGCCAGGTTTCTCCTTGTGGATTTATCGTGCTGCGTGCGGCATCTCATTTTCCAGCATTCAATAATCTTTTCTTTAGACCAGTTAAGGCCTGCAATCTTGGACATAAATTTTTTGAACCCTAGAGATGAGAAGTGATGGTCCCGGTTTCTCTTGGGGTCATATGTCACCTCCTCGCAGTAGAAATCCTGCCAAGGGGGAGAAGCTTCCATTAATTCAATCTCCCAGTCAAGGTCCACATGGACCACGTCGCATCTATCTTCGGTTATGTCCCGGGGGCACAGATGTGCAAACTTTCCCCTTATCCCATGAGGGTCATACTTCCAGCGCTGCGGCAGCAAAACCAGGCCAATCCGGGACAGCGCTTGCTCTAGGTAGACATGTTGTCCTACCTCGATAATCTCAACATTGGCCCAGGAAAGAGGATATTGAAAAATCTGTCCTCTTTTCTTCCCTAGGCCAAACTCTTCTTCCACAGTCCATCTGTCGGGCAACTTCCATCCCGAACAGATGCTCTGAGCACCAATAGGGCAGCAAATAGGGTTTGCCCTTGAATCCGTAGATTCCGATCACAATCCCTCGCGTCGGTCCAAAACGTCCCCGAGCTTCTGATTTATCAAAGCACTCGTCATTTCTCTCGGGGGACGGGGGATTTCACTTTCGGTGAAGACTGACATGACGAATCCCAGAAAGTTGAAGTTGAACTTGTAGTAGGACCCTTTCCGGTATAAGTCATCCGTCCGATTATAGACGGGCTTGGGTTCTCCCTTCTCGTTAACCTTCTTCGAGTTCGGGATCGGCATTTGGGGGTGCGGATGGTACAAACAAAGCAGACCAGAACGGAACTGAAACGAAAATTGGTTGACTGGCGCTTCTGGATCTTCAGCAGACTGGAATGAATGGCGTAAGCCAGCCAGTCTGCCCAGTCGAAAGAGATGGGGCGTTTTCCGCTCCGCTGTGCCGCTGGTTCGTAAGATTCTCCACACAGGAGGCATTCTGCCAGCGCCAGCTGGTACGGGTGCACCAGCTCATCGGAGTCGCAGCCGAGGATCCATGCCAAGATGGTATATAGATACTTGCTCTGAAATTTTACCAAAGGCATGGGGCCAGTCGGCCATTGTCCGGCTGGAAGCGGGGCGCTCAGCTCTGAATTGAGGAAATCCCTCATTCGCTTGGTGTGCGTGAAACGTCCCACTTGTTCGCCCAAATTGATTTTTCTGAGGATGGTGCCGGAGTCATACTCCAGCCCAGGGCGAAAGTCGGTCGCACAGTCTCCTCGCGCAGTGCGAACAAGGGTTTGCCGCTGGAACTGCAGATTTGCCGGAAGCTGGTTTATAGTGTCTGACAATTAAGTCTATCAGCTCCGGGCATTGGTGGACAGGAGGGCACATGAATCTGAAGAGGTTTGATTTGTACGCCGCTCCAAAATGATGGGAGGGCAAAACCTTGTCAGCCCAGCTCTCCACATTCGCTCTCAGCTGAGTTAGGCTCATGGAAAACGAGCCGTCCACATATCCTGCCAGGTAATTCATCGGAGGTGGTGGGGATTGCCCACGCTGTACCTTCTTCGTCCGGGCCTTTAACAGTTTCTCTGGCACGCCCGGTGGGACGCTTGTCCCACGATTTAAAGAAAGAGTACCCATCCAGTTTCCACCTAGCGCAACAGTTCTTCTGACCCGCTCGGCGGAACACGGGTCCCACATCTGACGAGAGATTTTCTGATCAGTCTCCACCTGGCGCTGACAGTTCTTGAGCTCTTGGTGAGACAAGGAAGTTTCTCATCCTCGACAGAATCGAAGCACCGGTGTTCGCTTCATTGCTGTTCCAAATCCGAACACCCGGCGACTCGCACGAACAAATCCTCCGAGTGTAGAAGACCGGTCCGGTCACCTTCATGCACACGAGAAGGTGGCGAACAAGAAATCCGAGAAGCCCGCCTGAGTTCTACGAACTAGACATCCACGCTCGAGGCGAGATACCCAGGCGGCTGATCCGCGAGCTCATTTCGACGAAGCCGAAGCCGAGATCCAAGAAGAGGCCGAAGGCGAGGTCGGAAGAGCCGAGTACGAAGTAGAAGAGGCCGAGGAAGAGGAAAATCCTGTATCCTCGGAAAGTACCGATACCGAGTACACAACCGACGGCGGAGAAAAAGAAGAAATGGCTGATCAACAGCCGAATGACGATGATCTCTTCCCGGCGGTGGACTCTACAGGGCCTTTGGCCCTGATCGGTCAGCAAGCTGTGCCCCCTGCTGCTTTAAAATCTATTCCCACATACGACGGCTACGGTAAGACGGCGTACGAGCACATCCAGGACATCCTTGCCCTGGCCGCACTGCATACCATCACCGATGAAAGTGTGAAGACCCGTCTCGCGGCCCTTTCCCCGAGGGGAAAGCTTCTCTACCGGTGGAGATCGCCGCCGGAGGGATCCATCACCGGGTGGCCCCGACTTGCCAGGAGGCTCGTAAAAGGATGCAACGAGTCCGCTGATCCTACCTCTCTCCGCATCGGTTCCAAGCAATCCGGAGGCATCCTCAAGAGGAGGTGTCCGATTTTAACATTAGGTTTGCGAGATCCCGGAAACGGGTACCTCGCGAACTTCGGCCTTCGACCGGCATGGATGCTCACTACTATCCGGGGTCTTTCAACTCGGACATATGCCTCGCTGCCGAAGATCGCCCGAATTGACGAGTTCCCCGCACCGTACGAAGCTGCCCGACAAGTCGAAGCTGACATTATCTCCATCGGCAGGCTTCCGTCCAGAGTGCAGGAGCCGATTCATCCCGACTTTCCAAGATCACAGTATCCTTCTGCTTCTGGTGGTGTGCCGTCTACTTCAGGGCAGCAGCCCCAGCCGCAGTGGAATCCGGCGTCGGTCGTAACTCAATACGGCCCGCCTCAGTTGCATTACCCTCATCCGCCTCCTCCCGCTCCGCATTTTCCGGCGCTTCCTGCTCCCCCGCAGTATGCGTCTTATTCTAACCCTCCTCCATTGGCCGCTTTGCCTCCACCGGCACAGTTGCCGCCTCCCGACAGCAGCATCCAGAACACGATTCTACAAGAAGTGCGGGCTTTGGCCTCCGGATATCATGCCATGTCCAATGACATGACTGCTATGAAAAAGAAGCAGGCCCAAATGGACTTTGCTCCTAGAAGGCCGTATGCGCCGCCGGCACTGACAAAAGATAAAGCCCCAGAAAACCAACCGCAGAGGCGTCCGCCTCCGAGAAATGCTGCTATAGATAACCCACCTGGTCCTCCTGACCAGGTCAACTGGTGCACTACTTGCAATGACCCGCATTCGGAGGAAGATTGCACTTTGCACCAGCACTACATCCAGACCTTGGCCGGCAGCACTATAGAAGATGATGAGTTGTACATGATCTTGGACGGCGAGGCCAATTTTGCCCTGCCAGAAGAGAACCCAGTGACGCCCGCCAAGGAAGAAAAGAAAGCTGCGGACGCGGCTAAACCTTTGCAGGTATACACGAGAAGAGAAAGACCGCAGCCCAATGGGCTGCCACCGTACAAGCGGCTGTGGCCTTACACAGCCCAGGAGAAGGCATCCAAAGATAAAGCTCCCGCTAAACCTTCTCCAGCAAAGACCGCTGCTGTTCCAGCTAAGCCTCCAGCAAAGGCCCCAACTCCCACTAAGCTTCTCGTACTTCAGCCCCCGACCGAAACCAAAGAACAAGCCCAGGAAAAGCTGAAGTACCCGTCTCTGACCAAGAGACAGCGACTTGAGGCCACCCAACAGTACCGGACCAAGTATGAACCGGCTAAACCAGCAGAAGGAGCTAGTACCTCGGGCTACGACATTGTAGACGAGTTAAAGAAGACTCCTTCCAGAATCAGCATGTACGATGCCCTTCTGCTTCCAGGCCAGGTAGATCTGCTGCAAGAATCACTAAAAAACATGAAGAACGGCAAGCAGATGCAGCTCGCTGTCCCGGTTCAACCTTTGACGATCTCCGCCACCGGGAAGAACAGACCGCCACCCTTTTATCCGTCTTTACGGATGCAAGGGCACATAGTTCACAACTCGCATGGTGGATTCCGGTGCTTCCTCGACCGTGATGCCGAAGGCCGTCTCGCGATGAGATCGGGATGGAATACACGCGGAGCAGCCAAGGTGTGCTGCAATTAGACGGCACCCTCGTCAAGACAGTTGGTGTCATAAAGGACATCCCTATCCGGCTGCACAAAGCTCTCGACATTGTGGTCATCCAAGAGGTCGTGATTGTTGACCTGGAACCTTACTTCGGCATGTGTCTCTCTCGGGAGTTCACTGCGAAGTTGGGCGGGTACTGTCTCTAGACTACTCGCACATGGAAGTGCCCTTCAAAGGAAGGAGACTGAAAATTTTCAATGAGAAGCCTTCCCCTTTTCTAGTAGACAAGATACCCGGCGGAGAGATGGACTGCATGGTCCAGCTTGTCGAAGAAGAACCGGTGACGATAGAACTGACCGAGCAAGCTCTCGAAGTGCTACAGCTAGAAGACGAGTTCTCGTTGCGGGATTTTAATGCCGTAATCGGGACAGAGCAGGGCTGTTATTTCATTAAGCAGCCCGAGGAGCTTGACGTGTCCGTTGCGAAGGAGGTAGGACCTGCACCCGAAGAGCTGTGGAAGCTTTTCTTTGACGGCGCCCGTTGCAAGAATGGCGCCGGTGCAGGGGTCCTCCTGGTTTCTCCAACCGGAGTCCAGAGGGACTATGCCTACAGGCTGGCCCCGGAGCTGTACTAACAATTCGGCGGAATACGAAGCCCTGTGCTTGGGTCTGCGAAAGGCGGAAGGGCTAGGAATCAAGCATCTCCAAATTTTCGGAGATTCAGAGTTAGTGTGTCACGAAGTTACGAATAAATGCGCGTCTAAGCATCACTATCTTAGAGCGTACCGCAATCGGGTCTGGGACCTGATGGAATCGTTTGACTCATTGAACGTTAAGGCAATATCGCGTGAGAGAAACAAGCATGCTGATATTCGCGCGTTCGTTGGAGCCGGTACGTTCCGTCGAAGACGTCGTCCGTAAACCGAAGCCGGTCCGCACCATTTACGAGCCTTCAGTGCTCGATAGGGATACCTTCGGCGGGTATTCAGCCGTGACGAGGAGATCGTCACATTCCCGGTTAACGAAGTGTGTGTAATCGAAGGTAGAGACCCCGATGACGAGCAATATGAGGGGTTGATACAGTTACGGAATAATCACGTCCCAAAAGGACTGATTACATCAGAAAGTCTCTTTGATCGAAATGACAGAGCAATATCCCACAGGATCAAAGTAGACCCGAGGCCATATGCCGACCTGGAGCTCGAACCTGGTAAAACCATCAAGGTCGGAACAGACTGCACGTCGAAGGAGCTGGTGCAGATTAGATCACTGTGCCGGGAGTTCCCCGACATCGTGGCCTGGTGCTACGAAGATTTGAGGGGGTAAGATAGATCTGTCATCCAGCATACCATCGAGCTAGAGGATGGCGCCAAGCCGTTCCGACAAAAGCAAAGGGCCGTAAATCCAAAGGTTGAGGCCATGATGAAGACCGAGCTCTTGAAGATGCTGGAGGCCAAGATCATCTACCCCATCAAACATTCATCCCGGGTCGCGAATCCGGTGCTCGTGAGGAAAAAGAATGGCGACATACGTCTCTGTGTCGACTTCAGAAACCTAAATCAGGCTTCCCTCCGGGACCACTATCCGCTTCCCCAAATTGACCAAATTTTGCATATCGTTGCTGGAGCCCAGAGATTTTCACTTTTAGATGGATTTTCCGGCTACAACCAGATTTGGGTCAAAGAAGAAGACCAGCATAAGACGGCGTTTACCACGAAGTGGGGGACGTTCGCCTATCAGCGCATGCCGTTTGGCTTATCCAATGCTGGTGCCACGTTCTAAAGGGCCATGGACCTGGCCTTCCGAGAGCTGCTCAACAAGATTATTGTCATCTATCTTGATGACATGACTGTTTTCTCTCACCGACGAGAAGATCATGTTTCACACTTGCGACAGATATTTGAGAGTTGTCGAGAATTTGGCATCTCTATAAACCCGAAGAAGTCTGTCTTCGCGGTGAAGGAAGGAAAGCTGTTGGGACATGTCATCTCCGAGGAAGGTCTCGCCATTGACCCCGACGAGAGCGAAGCCCTCGTTCGCTTGCCGCCCCCACCGATAAAAAAAGGTCTGCAGTCCTTCTTCGGTCGGATTAACTTCGTGCGGAAGTTCATTCCGGATTTCGCACGAGTGATCAAGCCTATGGCCGAACCGTTGAAGAAAGATACACCTTACGAATGGATTGATGAGAGAGAGCAAGCTTTCGAGGAAATCAAGGCTCGAATTGCGCAAGCTCCGGTGTTGACAAACCCGGACTACTCCAAGGACTTCATCCTGTATGCAGTGGGAGAACCCGAAAGTTACGCTGCAGTCCTGACTCAGAAGGGAGACGACGGTGAGGAGCGCCCCATTGCGTTCCTAAGCCAAGTGATTCTGCCACACGAAGAGAAGTACAATTTTATAGAGCGGCAGGTCCATGCGGTCATGAAGTCCCTTCGAAAGCTCAGGCACTTTGTCTCCCAGAGTAAGACCACTGTCTTCGTGATTCACCCCGATGTTCGCAGTTTCATCTTGCAAGGGGAGCCGGGTCACAAGAGAGCGGGATGGATTGCCAAGATCCAGGAGTTTGATATCGAAGTACGGCCCACCAAGCTTATCAGAGGCCGAGCCTTGTGTCAGGAATTGGCCCGAAGCGCTGTAGCCGACATCTCCGCCTGTAAGTGGGAGGACACAGCGACACGCGTCTACCTAGCCAGCTCCTTATCGGAGGGGAGTGATTGGACAGATGAACTGGTGAGATACTTCTGCACCGGAAGATGTCCTGATCACCTGAACGCCTCACAACGAAGGAGATTTCGGTTAGGTGCATTAAGGTACACTCTTTGCCCCGAGGGGCTTTACTTCAAAAACATTGACGGCATCCTGTTGCGGTGCGTCATAAAATCTGACCAGCCTAGGATCCTCGGAGATTTTCATTCCGGGATGCCTGGGGGTCACCATTCTTCAAGGCCAACGGCCTTGAAAATAATAAGGGCTGGATACTATTGGCCCACTCTGTTCGCAGACGCGTATGCGGTCTGCGCCAAGTGTGATCAATGCCAGAGGTATGCTGGCCGAAACAGAAAAGCACCCCTGCCCCTTCAACCGATTCAAGCCGAAGTTCCGTTCCAGCAATGGGGTCTGGACTTCATTGGGGTAATTTCTCCTAACTCCTCCGCCGGCCACAAGTTTATTCTCACAGCTCACTGACTATTTCACACGGTGGACGGAGGCGATCCCGACCAAGAACGCCGACCAAGAAACGGTCATCGAGTTCATTGAGAGCCTAATTACCCGCTTCGGGGTTCCGTAGTCGATTGTGACGGACAACGGTCCGGGATTTGTAGGCGCTGTACTCACGGAGTACACCAGCGGCCTTGGCATCTATCACAAAATGTCTTCTAATTACTACCCGCGGGGGAATGGCCTTGCCGAGTCTACTAACAAGAACCTCTTGATAATTCTCCGGAGGACCATTGAAAAAAATAAGCGGACTTGGCACTTGCTCCTGAACCGGGCGCTATGGGCGGACAGAGTTGCGTTCAAGAAATCCCTCAGGACGTCCCCCTATGCGCTCGTCTATGGCAAGCAAGTCGTTATGCCATCACACATTGAAATCCCCGCCATGTGGATGATTGACGAAGACGAGAGCAGCGGAGACCCGGTAGACGACAAGGTTGTGCCAACTCCTGCAGCTTGGAAGAAGACGAGAGAAAGTGCATACCAGGCCTTCGCGGATCACATTGCAGCCACTAAAGGCTGGTTTGCCAAAGGCACCACTGCTCGAGTTTTCGAAGTCGGGGACCTGGTGCTGAAGTGGGACTCATACAAGGCAAAACCGGGTAATCACGGAAAATTTGACGCTCTCTGGGAGGGCCCTTATCAGATTGCCCGGGTGAATCAGTTCAATGCCTACATACTTTCGGATATGGAGGGTCAGCTCCTCCCCATCCCCGTCAACGGGTTCCACTTGAAGCTTTATCGCTGTTGAAGGCGCCCGAGTGGCCCTTCCTTGTAAAAATTTTGCCTTGTGTTTTTATTTTTCCCCGCATGTATAGTTTCCAGTTTTAGCATTCAGTTTATTTTTCCTTCTTTGAGCTTAAATGCGGCATGGGAGAGAAAGACAGACTTCGCAACGAAGTCTGTCGTTGCCCGCAGGAGGGGCGAAGTTCGGCTATGCAGAAAAAGAAAGGAGAAAAAAGAGCAAAAATCGACTAAGTGTTGACCGAAGTCCGACTTCGCAGCGAAGCCTGACTTCGGCCCAGCCGAATTGCGAAGTTTGTCCGAGAAAAGCTGAAGCAGACTAAAGTCCGCACTGCGCAACCCTTCGTGCGAAGTACGCACTACGCGCAAAGTTTGTGCGAAGTACGAACTTCGCACCGAAGTCCGACTTCGGCCAGCGCCCGTGCGAAGTGCGCGCTGCGCTCAACGCTTGGGCGAAGTGCGAACTTCGCGCGAAGTTCGCACTTCGCATCAAGCTTCGGCCGAAGTCCGAACAAAGCGGCCAGCGCCCGTGCGAAGTTCATCTAAAAATGAAAGGCGGCAAAAACCCAGATCGCGCCCAAACCTTGGGCGCAGCTAAAAACAGAGGTAGAACAGTTCAAGCACGCGCTTCGCGCGAAGTTCGTACTTCGCCCAGTTTTGGTGCGAAGTTCGTACTTCGCCCGAAATTCGGGCGAAGTCCGGCTGCGCCTAGTTTTCCGGGCCAGTATTGGGACGCGGTTTAAAGAATAATAAAAAAATTCAAAAACCCCAAGCTGGGCCCAAGGCGCGTTTGCACTTGTTTTAATGTGGGTTTCCGCACCGAAGGTTTTGTCTTGATCAGCGTGCCCAAGTGGTGGCAGCAACGTCAGCCATGGTGCAGTCCCCAACGCTGAGTTAATGATTGCGCGTTTTTCAAGCGAAAACGCAACTAAAAAAGCAAGGCACGGCTGCCGGGGCGCGTCTTTTCCTAAACGTTCTCCTGCGCGGCCACCAAGGGTTTTAACTCAGCCGACCTACCCCTCCTGCGTTGCATTAATGGCGCTGTTTTTATCTAGAAAAGGGGGTCAGAATCATGCCAACATTCCAGATTGCAGAGATTATTCCTCGGACAGTGCTAATTATTCCTCTGATAGCGAAATTTGTTGCAGACAGCCTGAACCTGTCATTATTGCTGACTCGGAGAGATGGACAAGGGAAAAATGCCTGTGTCAGTGCAGTCCAGCGGAAACGAACAGTTTTTCAGAGGCTTCCTTTGGGAGAGGAAATGAACAGTTTTTGGTGTCTTCCCTTTCTTATCTATAAAAGGGGAATGACCAAGATGTTGTGTGAATGTAAAGTTTGCTAAAATCAATAAAAGAAAGAAGTTGCCATTGCCCCGTGGTTTTTACTGCACATTGCAGGTCGCTATGTCTGTTACTTGTGTTGTTTTGTTCTCTATATTGTGTTTTCCACTTGCAGGTATAAAATCTGAAGTTTTTTACTAATATCTGGTATCAAAGCCTAGGGATTTGTGCGAGTGGGAGCTGAAACAATGACAGGAGGTGTATTCAAGTTCAAGATTGAGAAATTTGATGGCAGAAACTTTGCTCTATGGAAGATGAAGGTGGAGGACTTGCTGGTTCAGAATGACCAAGCTCTAGCCTTGAAAGGGGTCGCGAGTAAACCAAGCAGCATGAAAGATGAGGAGTGGGCAACGCTGGACATGAAGACGGTCTCTACAATCCGTCTCTGCCTAGCAGACTCTGTCTTGTTCAATGTAGCTGAAGAGAAGATTGCAGAAGCCCTTTGGCAAAAGTTTGAAAAGTTGTATGAGACAAAATCAGTAACAAACAAGGTTTTTCTTAAAAAACAACTTTATAGCTTGAGGATGAAAGAAAGTTCATCTGTGGCAGATCATTTAAACGAGTTTAATACTCTTATCAGTAAACTGGTTTCAGTTAATGTGAAGATGGAGGATGAGGATAGAGCTATCACCCTACTTTGTTCCCTCTCGGATACCTGGGATCATATGGTGATGACCATTAGTAATGCATCACCAGGAACTCTAAAATTTGATGATGTGGTAGTTGCTTTGTTGGCAGAAGAGTTGAGGCGAAAAATGTCTCTGGAACCTGTTGGTCACGAATCCGCCACGAGGAAAGGATTTGCTGCTATTGCGCCCTGGACCCGCGAACCAACATTGAAAGGCCGGAAGGAAGGGATGCCTTCCGGGCCGATCTCCGGAGAAGGCCGGCTCCTTTTGGGGGGCTTGATTTAAGCTAAAGGGAACAGGAAAGAAATAAAGGAACGGAAAGAGACAAATGTACAGAAAGAGATACAAATATGTCCAAAGGTTGGTGGGGGGAACTAACAGTACGGGAACATACCAATCACCGCTACTTACTGCATACAAACACAGAGCATGACAAGGAACTGCAAAACCTAGGCGTACTTCCGATACACCAGCAGCGTATGCACAGCTTCAATAGCTCCCTAGCAAACATTCCCTACAAGGAACTAACAACGGGGATCGTATCAATCACCGGATACGTACACCGACGGGGGTAGAAAGTAAACCTAGAGATGTCAGAGCCGGGTATATGTGTTAGGTAGAGAGTTTAACCGCATAGCTTCAATGGCTCCCTAGCAAACATTCCCTACAAGGAACTAACAGCTGGGGATCGCATCAATCACCAGATACGGGCCAGCAACGTCACACACAACTGATGGAACTGCTACCAAATTTATAATGAATGCTTTAAATAATGAAGTACAGAAGGTGCTTTAAGCAAGCAATGCTAGAGGAACCTGATCGCCAAATGCCAAAGTGAATTAACGAGCAACGACACAGGTGGGCCTAAGGCATATAATGAAAGACAAGATAAAAGAATAAAGACAGTAGAACAGAACCAGGCATACAGATTGTATTTATAAGCAGAAGCACGGTTACAGTAAGCACAGTAGTTCCCTAACAAACATTCCCCTTCCACCCTTTACAATGAATTCAAGATGGGCTTTTATAGCCCAAAGTTCCCCCCGTTACATTAATGGGCACAACGTCCCAGTCAAACATTAGCTGACAAAAGCAGCCGCGGAATCGCTGATGCTGACCTCTGTCAGGCTGGACTGTACCCTCGGCATGGTCTCCCTGAAGGTTGAACAGCCACGTGGCAGCGCGTTGGGTAGAACTTTATATTGACAGAAATGTGGGTAGCTGAGGCAGGTGGAAACTCTCATCAGTCTTAAATGAGGCAGCTGACACAGGCGGTGCAGCCCATACTTATCCCTTTTGGTCGGCAGTCTTGGTTCAAATCCCGAAGCTGGACACTTGTCGTATGATGGGTTATGTTCGTGTGACACACGTCCGCCTTGAAGGGCGCTCTATCTATCTTCGCTTGGGATCGGAGCTCCTTGGGATGCGTGGGCAGAAACAGTGCGGTTGGGAAGGCCTTCACGCCTTGGTCAAATTCCGGGTTTGTTCCCCTACCGTACACCTGTCAAGGGCGCATTCCCGCTTTGCTGAAAAGTCGGGCCGTGCACGGTGAACACCGGTATCCGCCGCCGTACGGACTCGCTCCGCAGCTTATCATTCTTCTTTGTCGACCGCCCGACTGCCAGTTAGAAGGTGCGCCCAAAAAGAGGGGCAAAGTCGGACTTCGCAGCAAAACTGGGCGAAGTACGCACTTCGCACCAAAACTGGGCGAAGTGCGAACTTCACACCAAAACTGGGCGAAGTGCGCACTTCGCACCAAAAACTGGGTTTCCTGGTTCAGCTTCCCGGGGCCATAACTTTTGATCCGCTGACCCAATCGCCTATTATAATATATCGTTGGAAAGCTTGCGAGAAGATCTGCAATAATAAAATATCCAGGGCTCATTTTGTCCATTTTATCGCCCCTGTTTATGGCCCGAAAAAACCCGAACACCTCAAGATACCCTGACACTTAGCCATTTTTCAGGGGCAACTGCTGTCAATTTTGAGAAGAATGAGAATGTAGGGAACAGAGAGAAAGGGGGGAGAAGGAAGAGCAGCTCTCTTACAAAAATTGAAAACATTGCACCCCGTGCAAAATGTGACAACATTTCTGGCGGCTCGCGGGGTGTCGAGCTCGCCTCGGCGCAAAGGACCAATGCCTTCATCCATTGGGCAACAGAGTCACCCTCGCTGCAACTGCTCTTTAGATCCACCTCCGACAACTGCCTCCTCGGAACACTTAAAAAGAAAACACTGCACAGACTGAAAAAGGGAAACAACTAAAACTTGGAATAATAGCCGGATTATTTACACAAAATTTTGCGGCGCTATTGGCATGCCGCCACCACAAATCCAGCTTCGGTTGCCTATCCGGTGAACCTGCAGTGCCCGGACCAGATCTGATTGTACTTCAGATGATCTTTGAAGTCCGGCTGGCCTCCCAAAGCTTGCCAGGTCGCGAACATGGTGCAACGTGGCAGATTGTCGTTCATGCCGGTACCCGTACAATTGATGAACAATGTGGCAAGGAGATTTTTCAGACGGGAGCCCTCTTCGGGTACCGGTTGCGGTGATGGTTGGAGCCAATACCACCACGGTGGAGACTGTAGGTGAACATTCATTTCTCCGCTTGTGAGGTCAAGGCTGCTCACCAAACCTTGATTCCTCCGGGGTGTCTTCTATTAGCTTAAAAAAAAGGGCGCCTGCGATCAAGAAATCTGGATCTTCAGCTCAGTCGGAGTCGCCAGGTGATTTTGCCAGATGAAGGCAAGCCAAAGATTCACCAACTCGGGCTTCCTTAAAATATGGAGACTGATCGTCTCACCTCACTGATTCGTCTATGCGAGCTTGGTAATCAGCCACTGACGCGCTCTCCTGGAGCGTTGGTATTAATTTCGTAAAGTCGGGCTGGTTTCCCGGGTTCCTCGCTCGCCACCTTCTTGCTTGAATGAAGGCGTCAGGACCGGTCTTTCGGACTCAGAGAATATGAACGTGCAGAGTCGCCAGGTGCTCTGATTTTGAACAGCAATGAAGCGACACCAGTGCTTCAATTCTGTTTGGGGGTGAGAAACCTCCTTGTCTCACCGAGCATTCGGAAAGAAACTGTCAGCCCGAATGAGGACGAGCTTGAGATCTTCCAAATGCGAGACAAAGGGTCCCACCGGGCGTGCCAAAACCTGTTGGTCACGAATCCGCCACGAGGAAAGGATTTGCCGCTATTGCGCCCGGACCCGCGAACCAACATTGAAAGGCCGGAAGGAAGGGATGCCTTCCGGGCCGATCTCCGGAGAAGGCCGGCTCCTTTTGGGGGGCTTGATTTAAGCTAAAGGGAACAGGAAAGAAATAAAGGAACGGAAAGAGACAAATGTACAGAAAGAGATACAAATATGTCCAAAGGTTGGTGGGGGGAACTAACGATGACGGGAACATACCAATCACCGCTACTTATCGCATACAAACACAGAGCATGACAAGGAACTGCAAAACCTAGGCGTACTTCCGATACACCAGCAGCGTATGCACAGCTTCAATAGCTCCCTAGCAAACATTCCCTACAAGGAACTAACAGAAGGGGATCGTATCAATCACCAGATACGTACACTGACGGGGGTAGAAAGTAAACCTAGAGATGTCAGAGCCATGTATATGTGTTAGGTAGAGAGTTTAACCGCACAGCTTCAATGGCTCCCTAGCAAACATTCCCTACAAGGAACTAACAGCAGGGGATCGCATCAATCACCAGATACGGGCCAGCAATGTCACACACAACTGATGGAACTGCTACCAAATTTATAATGAATGCTTTAAATAATGAAGTACAGAAGGTGCTTTAAGCAAGCAATGCTAGAGGAACCTGATCGCCAAATGCCAAAGTGAATTAACGAGCAGCGACACAGGTGGGCCTAAGGCATATAATGAAAGACAGCATAAAAGAATAAAGACAAGAGAACGAGAACCAGGCATACGATTGTATTTATAAGCGTAAGCACGGTTACATTAAGCACAGTAGTTCCCTAACAAACATTCCCCTTCCACCCTTTACAATGAATTCAAGATGGGCTTTTATAGCCCAAAGTTCCCCCCGTTACATTAATGGGCACAACGTCCCAGTCAAACATTAGCTGACAAAAGCAGCCGCGGAACTGCTGATGCTGACCTCTGTCAGGCTGGACTGTACCCTCGGCATGGTCTCCCTGAAGGTTGAACAGCCATGTGGCAGCGCGTTGGGTAGAACTTTATATTGACGAAATGTGGGTAGCCGAGGCGGTGGAAACTCTCATCGGTCTTAAATGAGGCAGTCGACACAGAGCGGTGCAGCCCATACTTATCCCTTTTGGTCGGCAGTCTTGGTTCAAATCCCGAAGCTGGACACTTGTCGTATGATGGGTTATGCTGTGTGACACACGTCTGCCTTGAAGGGAAGTCTATCTATCTTCGCTTGGGATCGGAGCTCCTTGGGATGCGTGGGCAGAAAACAGTGCAGTTGGGAAGGCCTTCACGCCTTGGTCAAATTCCGGGTTTGTTCCCCTACTGTACACTTTTCAAGGGCGCATTCTGGCTCTGCTAAAAAGTCGGGCTGCGCACAGGTGAACACTGGTGTCTGCCGTCGTACGGACCTGCTCCGGCAGTTATCATTCTTCTTTGTCAGCCTGCCAGCCTGCCAGTTACAAGGTGCGCCCAGAAAGAGGGGCGAAGTGCGCACTTCGCACCAAAACTGGGCGAAGTGCGAACTTCGCACCAAAACTGGGCGAAGTGCGCACTTCGCACAAAAACTGGGTTTCCTGGTTCAGCTTTCCGGGGCCATAACTTTTGATCCGCTGACCCGATCGCCTATTATAATATATCGTTGGAAAGCTTGCGAGAAGATCTGCAATAATAAAATATCCAGGGCTCATTTTGTCCATTTTATCGCCCTTGTTTATGGCCCGCAAAAAACCCGAACACCTCAGCATACCCTGACACTTAGCCATTTTTCAGGGCAACTGCTGTCAATTTTGAGAAGAATGAGAATGTAGGGAACAGAGAGAAAGGGGGGAGAAGGAAGAGCAGCTCTCTTACAAAAATTGAAAACATTGCACCCCGTGCAAAATGTGACAACGGAACCCTCAACCAATGAAGTCCTATCTGTGAGAGGTCGATCTTTCGAGAGGAGTAAACAAGGTAGATCACAGTCCAAATCTAAGTCTAAAGGATGTAAGTAGAAAGGGAAGTGTTGGCATTGTGGGAAGCCAAGGCACTCAAAGAAGGATTGTTGGCAATTAAAAAATGAAAAGAATGGTGAAAAGCAAATTCAGCCATCAGCTGAGGCCAGTACAATAGATTTAGGAGAGACGACAACATGTGAAGCTTTTGTATCAGTAATAGCAGATCTATTTTATATACCTGGGTTTTGTACTTGGGTGCATCTTTCCACATGTCTCCCCGCAGAGACTGGTTTGACAAATATCAGCCATACTGTGGTGGAATGGTCTACTTGGGTGATGATCATCCTTTAGAAATTGTGGGAAGAGGGGACATAAGGATCAGGCTGGACGATGGTAGAGAAAGGATGTTATGTGATGTGCGACATGTGCCCGATTTGCGAAAGAATTTGCTCTCAATCAAGATGATGGATAAGCTAGGGTATTCTGTCACTTTGGGTAACAACTACTGCAAAATTACCATAGGAGCACTTGTAGTAGCAAAGGAAGAATATTATGGGACCTGTTGCCACATGTTGCACAGGGTGCCATGTCTTCTTTTTTCTTGTAAGTATACCGCTCTCCCTTCCTTCCTCCTCCTTTCCTTTTCTCCACTATCCCCTTTCTCCCCTTCCGTCAGTTTCATTCCCTTCATTTCCCTTTTTCTTTCCTCTTTTACTTTCTTCTATCAATTTCCCTAAAAAGAGCAAAAGGTCCCTAAAAATTCTAAGTTTAAGAGCGCAACCCGACTTCGCAGCGAAGTCGGGCTGCGCCCTCTTACTTGTGCGCACTCGGGCAGGATGTTGCAAGCAGCCCAAAAATTGTCTAAGGCATGGAGGCCTCCCCAACTGCGCTGATTCCCCCTTGCGCTTTCTAATTGCGCTCCAATTCCGAGCGAGGTCAGGCATGAAAGAGAGACGAGATTCCCAGGCAGATTCGTCCCTTATCAGATTTTGACAGGTGTCCAGCCTCGAGATTTGAGTCAGAGATGTGACGGGTGGAGTGCAAGCGTGAACCAAATTATTTTACCACAGCTACCCTCATTCAAGTTGATTCAAAGTTTCATTTACCGCAGCTACCCTCATTCAAGCTAACTCAAAGTTTCATCTACCGCACTGCCACGTAGCTGCCAAGTTTTCAGGTGGACCTTGCTGCAAGTATAGTCCATATCTATAGAGGTCAACATCAGTAGTTTTTTTCCAGCTTTTGTCAGCTTTGTCAGCTATTGTCAGGTTTGGGATCCTGTGCCCGGAGTTGTAATTGGGGGGAAATTATGCTATAAATAGCTGTGCCATATCATTGTAAAGGGGGAAGGGGGATATACTGCTAGGGAACCATTGTAGTTGTGCATTTGCTTCTGAATACAAGATACAATTGGCTCTATTGACTGTTATTCTTCTTTATGCTGCCTCTATTTAGCATTTCTGCCTCATGTTGCTTATGTTATTGCTTACTGTTATTCTGCTATCTGGATATCAGTATTTGATAGTTAAGTATTCCTGGAATGCATAGTTAGAGGATACATAGAATGAATGATATCGGTAGTTTCTGTAATGTATTTTGTATTTAGTTGTTAGTAGTGGTGATTGATAGTTGTTGTGCTGCTTATCCTCCCCACCCAATACAAATCACATTTATATTTCTTTCCGCATTTCTAATTTCTTTCCTGCACTCTGAGCTTAAAACCAATCAAGAAAACATAGGAAGCCGGCCTTCTCCGGAGATTGGCACGGAAGGCATTCCTTCCTTCCGGCCTTTCAATATGCTGGGCGAATCTAGGGCGCATTACACTAAATCCTATCCTGATGGCAGATTCGTAACCAACAGTTTCTCTGGCACGCCCGGTGGGACCCGAAAGTTACAGAATCGAAGCATCGGTGTTCGCTTCATTGCTGTTAAATCAGAACACCTGGCGACTCTGCAATTACCTGAATATTCTCTGAGTCTGTGAGACTGGTCCAAGCGCCTTCATGCAGACAAGAAGGTGGAGAGCAAGGAATCCGGGAAACCAGCCTGATCTCTACGAAATTGACATCAACGCTCCTGGAGAGCTCGTAAGGCTGGCTGACTACCAAGCCCGCATAGACTACTCCGAAGCCGAAATCGAAGAGGCCGAAGTTGAAGAGCAACCTACATCTTCGGATATCACCGATACCGAGTACACGACTGGAGGGGAAGAAGACATGGCTCCCCAGCAAAATGATGATGACCTCTTCCCAGCGGTTGACTCCACGGGGCCCTTGGCCCTAGTCGGACAAGAGGCTGTACCCCCGCTGCCTTGAAGGCCATCCCTACTTACGATGGCTACGGAAAAACGACATATGAACACATCCAAGACATTCTGGCCTTGGCTGCGCTACACTCTATTACAAATGAGTGTCAAGACCCGTCTATTGGCTCTTTCTCTGAGGGGGAAGCTTCTCTATTGGTGGAGATCTTTGCCAGAAGGATCTATCACGGGGTGGCCTCAGTTGGCAGGCAGGCTCGTAAAAGGATGCAACGAGTCTGCCGACCCCTCTTCATTATTGCATCAGTTTCAAAGTATCCAACGTCACCCACAAGAGGAGGTATCAGACTTCAACATAAGGTTTGCGAGGTCTTGAAAAAGAGTACCTCGCGAACTACGACCTTCGGCGGGTCAAGCTGCACACTATTACCTGAGGTCTTTCAGTTCAGATATCTGCCTACTTCTCAAGATAGCCCGAGTCGATACTTTCCCTGCCCTATACGAAGCTGCCCAACAAGCAGAATTAGACATAATTTCTATAGGCAGACTTCCGCATAGAGTGCAGTCCCCCATTTGTCCTAATTTTCCTCAGTCTCAGTATCCATCAGCCTCTGGTGAGTTACCATCCTCCTCAAGTCAGCACCCCCAGCAGCCATGGAATCCAGCACCAGTTATAAACCCCTACGGTCAGCCTCAGATTCATTATCCTAATCCACCACCTCCGCCTCCGCAGTATCCCGCACTCCCAGCTCCCCCTCATTACGTGGCGTATTCTGCACCTCCGCCATTAGCTGCAATACCTCTGCCAGCCCGGTTGGCACCTGCAGATAATGATATTCAGAATAAAATCCTCCAAGAGGTACGGGCTCTTGCTTCTGGGTATCATACTATTTCCAACGATATGACGATAATGAAGAAGAAGCAAGCCCAGATGGAGTTCCTTCCAAGGAGACCATATCCTCCTCCGGTGCTAACAAAATATCAAGCTACACAAGCTCAAAGACACCCCCCTGCAAGGAATGTTGTCAATGAAGTTCAACCTGGCACTTCTGACCAGGTTAACTGGTGTTCCACATGCAACGATCCACACTCAGAGGAGAGTTGCACACTGCATCAGCATTATCTTCAAACCCTTGCGGGCAGCACCATAGAGGATGAAGCATACATGATCCTGGACGACGAAGGCAACTTTGCGGTCCCAGAAGAAGATCCTGCGTTGCTCTTGACCAAGGAAGGCAGAAAGCCCATTGAGGCTGCCACAGCCCAAGCAAAGCCGTTGAAGGTATACGCCAGAAGAGAGAAGGCGCAGCCTGCTGGGCTACCACCTGACAAGTCAAATTGGCCTCCTACAGCCAAAGAAAGGTTCCCTACGTTCAAGGCTCCCGCGGTGAAAGCTCCCGCAGCTCAACCTCTAGCCGAAACAAAAGAACAAGCTCAAGAGAAGCTGAGATATCCGTCGCTGACGAAGAGACAGAGAGTCGAAGCCACGCAGCAATACCGGACCAAGTATGAGCCTGCGAAAGAAATAGAGGGAGCCGACACTTCAACCTACAATATAGTTGATTACTAAAAAGGACCCTGGCGAAGACAAGTATGTACGAAGCTCTTCTGCTCCCGGGGCAAGTTGATCTGCTGCAGGAATCCTTGAAAAGCGTAAAAGAGCGAAAGCCGACGCAGCCGTCGTGTTAGCTCAGCGCTGACCGCTTCGCCACCGGAAAAAACAGGCCACCTCCTTTCTATCTGTCATTGCGGATGGAAGGCTATATAGTACACAACTGCATGGTGGATTCTGGTGCTTCCACGACTGTCATGCCGAGAGTCGTCTGCGAAGAGATCGGTATGGAATATACAAGGAACAGCCAAGGTGTGTTGCAGCTATACGGCACCCCTGTCAAGAAAGTGTCATCAAGGATATCCCGATCCGACTGCATAAAGCCCTTGACATAGTGGTCATCCAAGAAGTCGTTGTGGTCGACTTGGAACCCTACTTCGGCATGTGTCTCTCCAGGGAGTTCACTGCAAAGCTGGGTGGATATCTGTCTCTGGATTACTCACATATGGAAGTGCCCTTCAAAGGAAGGAGACTAAAGATCTATAATGAAAAGCCTTCCACATTTCTAGTAGAGAAGATACCCGGAGAAGAGCCACAAAACGGCATGGTTCAGCTGACAACTGAAGAACTGGTAGAGGTTGATATGACAGAAGAAGCCCTTGAGCTGTTACAAGTGGAGGATGAGTTCTCCTTGCTAGACTTCAACGCCATGATTGAGACCGAGCAAGGCTGTTACTCCGTCACCCAGCCTGAAAGACTTGACCAGTCAGCAAGAAAGGAGGTTGGACCCGCACCAGAAAAGCTATGGAAGTTCTTTGATGGCGCCCGATGCAAAAATGGCGCCGGTGCAGGTGTACTTCTGGTTTCCCTGTTCGGAGTCCAGAAGTACTACACTTACAGGCTGGCTTGGAGCTGCACTAACAACGCAGCGGAGTATGAAGCTTTGTGCTTGGGTTTGAGAAAGGCAAAGAGACTGGGGGTGAGACATTTGCAGATCTTTGGTGACTCAGAGCTGGTGTGCAACCAAATTACGAATAAGTGCGCTCCAAGAAGCATTACCTCAAGGCGTACCGTAATCGTGTCTGGGACCTGATGGAGTCATTCAACTCTTTGAATGTCAAAGCCATATCACGTGAGAAGAATAAACATGTTGACATTCTGGCGTCTGTTGGAGCTAGGTACGTTCTGGCTGATGACATTGTCCAGAAGCCGAAGCCGGTTCGTACTATCTACAGGCCTTCTGTGCCTGATAAAGACACCCACTGGCAAGTGTTCGACTGTGACGAGGATATCGTCACTTTTTTTATAAACGAAGCAAGTACGATAGAAGGTAGAGACCCTGATGACGAGCAGTACGAGGGTTTGATATAGTTAAAAAACAATCATGTCCCGAAAGGACTGATTACCCTAGAAAGTCTCTTTGATCAGAACGATAGGGCAATATCCCACAGAATCAAAGTGGACCCTAAGCAGTACGTGGACCTGGAACTGGAACCTGGAAAAACGATCAAGGTCGGGACGGACTGCACTGAAAAGGAACTGGAGCAGATCAGATCTTTATGCAGAGAGTTCCCTGATATTGTGGCCTGGTGCTACCAGGACTTGAAGGGGTATGACAGAGAGATGATCCAGCATACTATAGAGCTGGAAGACAATGCAAGACCTTTCCGGCAGAAGCAAAGGGCAGTGAACCCAAAAATTGAAGCTATGATGAAAGCAAAGCTCTTAAAGATGCTGGAGGCCAAAATCATCTACCCCATCAAGAACTCATCTTGGGTCGCGAATCTGGTCCCTGTGAGGAAAAAGAATGGAGACATCCGCCTCTGCGTGGATTTCAGAAACCTCAATCAAGCTTCACTGAAGGATCATTATCCGCTTCCCCAAATTGATCAAATCCTCCAGTTTTGATAAATCCAGATTATTCCAAGGATTTCATCCTGTACGCGGTGGGAGAGCCAGAGAGTTACGTCGCAGTCCTGACACAGAAGGGAGATGATCACGAGGAACGCCCCATAGCGTTCTTAAGCCAGGTGATTCAGCCCTCGTCAAACTCTTGTATCTTGGCTATCCATCCTGCCCTCTTGTGACCTGGCTCCCCTTGGATGATGAAATTTCAGACGTCCGAATGTATCACGAAGACAGTTATCCGAATCTGGGAGACAAATTGCTTGAACTTTCTCAGGGATCTCATAACTGCGTGCACTTGCTGCTCAATAAAATTGTGTCTTTCTTCATGCGGCTAAATCACCTGGCTTCGGAATGCTATGGGGCGCTCCTCGCCATCATCCCCCTTCTGAGTCAGGACTGCAGAGTAGCTTTTGGGCTCTCCCACTGCATACAGGATGAAATCCTTGGAGTAGTCTGGATTTATTAACACTGGAGCCTGGGCAATTCTGGCCTTGATTTCTTCAAAGGCTTGTTTTCTTTCATCAGTCCACATAAATTCAGCATTTTTTTTAGGAGCTCAGCTATGGGCTTGATTACTTGTGCAAAGTCTGGCACAAACTTCCTCACGAAGTTGATTTGACCAAAAAATGATTGCAGCCCTTTTTGTCGACTGGGATGGACAAGCGAAGAAGAGCTTTCGCTCTGTCAGGATCGACTGCAAGGCCCTTCTCAGACATAACGTGTCCCAGCAATTTGCCTTCCTTCATCGCGAAGACTGACTTCTTTGGATTGATGGAAATGCCGAATTCACGAAATCTCTCAAATACTTGCCACAAGTGGGAGGCATGGTCCTCTCTTTTGTGTGAAAACACAGTCATGTCATCCAAGTAGATGACAATGATCTTGTTGAGCAGCTCTCGGAACGCCAAGTCCATAGCCCTTTGAAATGTAGCCCCGGCGTTAGAAAGATCGAAGGGCATACGCTAATATGCAAACATTCCCCATTTGGTGGTGAACGCTGTCTTGTGCTAATCTTCGTCTTTCACCCATATTTGGTTATAGCCGGAGAAACCGTCCAAGAGAGAGAATATTTGATCTCCAGCAACTACGTGGAGGATTTGATCAATTTGGGGGAGCGGGTAATGATCCTTTAGTGAAGCCTGATTGAGGTTTCTGAAATCCACGCAGAGGCGAATGTCTCCATTCTTTTTCCTCACAGGGACCATATTTGCGACCCAAGAAGAGTGCTTGATGGGGTAGATGATTTTGGCCTCCAGCATCTTCAAGAGTTCAGCTTTCATCATGGCTTCAATTTTCGAGTTCACCGCCCTTTGCTTCTTCCGGAAAGGCTTTGCATTATCTTCCAGTTCTATAGTATGCTGGATCATCTCTCTGTCGTACCCCTTCAGGTCTTGGTAGCACCAGGCCACGATATCTGGGTACTCCTTGCATAGAGATTGGATCTGTTCTAACTCATAAGTGCAATCCGTCCCGACCTTAATCACCTTTCCAGGTTCGAGTTCCAGGTCCATGTACTGCTTGGGGTCCACTTTGATCCTGTGGGGTATGGCTCTATCGTTCTGATCAAAGAGGCTCTCCACGGTAATCGGTCCTTTTGGGACATGATTTTTTTTTAACTGTATCAACCCCTCATATTGCTCATCATTAGGGTCTCTACCTTCGATTGTACTAGCTTCATTTATCAAAAAGGTGACGATATCTTCGTCACAATCGAACACCTGCCAATGGGTGTCCTTGTCAGGCACAGAAGGCTTGTAAATGGTACGAACCGGCTTCAGCTTTTGGACAGTGTCATCAGCCGGGACGTACCTAGCTCCAACAAATGCCAGAATGTCAGCATGCTTATTCTTTTCACGAGATATGGCTTTGACATTCAGAGAGTCAAACAACTCCATCAGATCCCAGACACGGTTGCGGTACGCCTTGAGGTAATGCTTCTTGGAGGCGCACTTATTGGTAATCTGGTTGTACACCAACTCTGAGTCACCAAAGATCTGCAAATGCTTTATCCCAAGTCTCTCTGCCTTTCTCAAGCCCAAACACAAGGCTTCATACTCCGCCGCATTGTTAGTGCAACTCCAGGCCAGCCTATAACTATAGTCCTTTTGAATCCCGGATGGCGAAACCAGAAGTACACCTGCACCGGCGCCATTCTTACATTGTGCACCATCAAAGTACAACTTCCATAGCTTTTCTAGGGCAGGCCCAACATCTTTCTTTGCAAACTGATCAAGTCTTTCAGGCTGGGTGACAGAGTAGCAACCTTGTTCGGTCTCAATCATGGCATTGAAGTCTAGTAAGGAGAATTCATCCTCCACTTGTAACAGCTCGAGGGTCTCTTCCGCCAAGTCTTCCTCTACCAGTTCCTCAGTTGTCGGATGAACCATGTCATTCTGCTGTTCTTCCTCAGGTATCTTCTCGACCAGAAACGTGGAAGGCTTTTCATTATAGATCTTCAATCTCCTTCCTTTAAAAGACACTTCCATATGTGAATAATCCAGCGACAGATATCCACCCAGCTTCGCAGTGAACTCCCTAGAGAGACACATGCCGAAGTAGGGTTCCAAGTCAACCACCACGACCTCTTGGATGACCACTATGTCGAGCGCTTTATGTAGTCGGATTGGGATGTCTTTGATGACACCAATTGTCTTGACAGGAGTGTCGTCTAGCTGTAGCACACCTTGGCTGCTCCTTGTGTATTCCATACCAATCTCTTCGTAGACAGCCCTCGGCATGACAGTAGTGGAGGCACCAGAGTCCACCATGCAATTGTGTATTATATGGCCGTCCATTCGCAAAGACAGATAGAAGGGTGGCGGTCTGTTTTTCCCGGTAGTAGAAACTGTCAAGGGTTGAGCCAACATAGCAGGCTGCACCGGCTTTCCATCTTTCACGCTCTTCAAGGATTCCTGCAACAGGTCTACTTGTCCTGGGAGCAGAAGAGCCTCATACATGCTTATCTTCGCCGAAGTCTTCTTGAGCTCATCAACTATATTGCAAGTTGAAGTGTCGGCTCCCTCTATCTCTTTTGTTGGCTCGTACCTAGTTCGTCTTGGTGAGCTTGGTAGTCAGCCAGCCTTACGCGCTCTCTCGGAGCATTGATGTCGATTTCGTAGAGATCAGGCTGCTGTCCTGGGTTCCTTGCTCTCCACCTTCTTGTATGCATGAAGGCGCTTTTTATATTGGACCAGTCTCATGGACTCAGAGAATATTCAGGTAGTGTAGAGTCGCCAGGTGTTCTGATTTGACAGCAATGAAGCAAACACCGATGCTTCGATTCTGTTTTGGGGTGGGAAACTCCCGTGTTCCACCGGGCGTGCCAGAGAAACTGTTGGTTACGAATCTACCACTAGGATAGGATTTAGTGTAATACGCCCTAGATTCGCCCAACAGATTGAAGGGCCGGAAGGAAGTGATGCCTTCCGTGCCAATCTTCGAAGAAAGTCAGCTCCTATGTTTCCTCAGTTTGGGGTTTTAACTCAGAGTGCAGGAAAGAAATTAGAGATGCAGAAATAAATATAAATATGATTGTTCCGAATGGGGAAGATAAGCAGCACGGCAACAACCAATCACCACTACTAACAGCAATTAAACACAAAATATGTTACAGAAACTATCAACACCATTCATCCTATGTATCCTTCATTTGTGCATTCCAGGAATACTTAGCTATCAAATACCGATATCCAGAAAAGCAGAATAACAGTAAGCAATAACATAAGCAACATGAGGAAGAAATACTCAGTAAAGGCAGCATACAAGACAAATACAATCAATAGAGCCAAGTATATTTCATATTCAGAAGCAAACCCACAACTACAGCAGTTCCCTAGCAATATAGCCCCCTTCCCCCCTTTTACAAAGATATGGCGCAGCTATTTATAGCGCAATTTTTCCCCCAATTACAACTTTGGGCACAAAATCCCAGACCTGACAATAGCTGACAAAGCTGACAAAAGCGGCTGATGTCGGCCTCTGCGGGTATGGAATGTACTTGCTGCAAGGTCCGCCTGAAAACCTAGTAGCTACGTGGCAGTGTGGTAGATGAAACCTCGAGTCAGCTTGAATGAGGGTAGTTGCGGTACAATAAGTCAATTCACGCTCGCACACCTTTGACTCGAATCTCGAGGCTGGACACCTGTCGAAATCTGATAAAGGAAAAATCTGCCTTTGAAGCTCATAATTTATCTCCTGCCCGAATTCGCCCAAAATTGGAGCGCAGCCGGGCAGCATAGGGTGGAAGCAGCGCAGTTGGGAAGGCCTTCGTGCCTTAGAAATTTTCTGGGCAGATTTTAACATTCTTCGCCCGAGTGCACACAAGTCAGCGAGCGCAGCCCGACTTCGCTGCGAAGTCGGGCGGCTCGACAATTAGCCGATTTTTCTGAAGTCACCATGGCAAATCTCCCGACTGGGCTCTTCCTCCTGGGCGAAGCCCGACTTTGCTGCGAAGTCGGGCAGTCCCAGCACTTAGAAAATTCCTGGGCTAGTCTTCAAACATATGCTTCCCAAGTGCGCCCGAAACTAGGAGCCCAACCCGACTTCCCTGCGAAGTCGGGCGACTCCATATTTAGAAAATTCCTAGGCGCATTTCTGATAATCTCGCCCAGGTGCGCACAGATAGTCGAGCGCAGCCCGACTTCGCTGAGAAGTCGGGCGGATAGCAACACTTAGAAAATTTTGGGCTCTTTGCCCACTCAGAGGAACAGTTAGAAATATGGGGGAGGAGATGGAGAGAATGAAACTGATGGCAGAAAAGAAAGGGGATAGTGGAGAAGGGGAGAGAACAAAGAGGGAAGGGAAAGCAGCATCCTTACAAAAAATTCGAAGACATGGCACCCCGTGCAAAATATGGCAACAGTCTCGTGTATCGTATTCATCAATAGTAGGAAGCCTCATGTATGCCATGGTGAGCACCAGACCGGAAATTGCCCAAGCAGTGGGACTTGTCAGCCGGTACATGGCAAATCCTGGTAAGGAGCATTGAAATGCAGTGAAGTGGATATTAGATATTTAAGAGGTATTTCAAATGCTGCTATTTACTACAGATCGGATAATTTGCAAGTTATAGGTTTTTTGGATTCTGATTATGGTGGAGATAGAGATGGGAGAAAGTCCACTAAAGAGGCAATTTGTCTAGAGCAACTGTTGGGTGACTTCAAGATAATGCAGGACAAAATTACGTTGCGTTGTGATAGCCAAAGTGCTATTCAGATAGTGAAGAACCCAACATTTCATGATCGCATGAAACACATTGATGTCAAGTACCATTTTATAAGAAATGTGGTGGAAGAAGGTAGGATCCTGTTGTAGAAAATCGACACTGAAGTGAATCTTGCAGATATGCTTACAAAGTCGGTCAAGATAGAGACGTTTGAGTGGTGCAAAACTTCTTAGGGCTTGCTGAAAATGTAACAAGGGCAGCATTGGGCAATTGGCACTGGATGAAAAACATTTGGTAAATGAATTCCTGTATATTGACTTCAAGTGGGAGAATGTTAGGAGGTGAAGTCACTATCCGGAGTTTTAGTCAGCAAAAGCTAGGTAGTAGGCTGCTAGACGTCTAGGTAGCAGACGTCTAGGCTGCAAGCTGCTAAACGTCTAGGCAGCAGATTGTGCCAGACGTGTAGCTGCGGAAGACGAACAGTTTTTGGATGCTTTCCCGTGGGAGTGGAAACGAACAGTTTTTCGGAGGCTTCCTTTGGAAGAGGAAACAAACAGTTTTGTCTTCCCTTTCTTATCTATGAAATGGGAATGACCCCTTGCATGTACAGGATGTTGCGTGAATGTAAATTTTGCTGAAATCAATAAAAGAAAGAAGTTGTCATTGCCCCGTAGTTTTTCTTGCACATTGCAGGTTTCCACGTGAAATCTCTATGTTACTTGTGTTGTCGTTTTGTTCTCTGTTATTGTGTTTTCCACTTGCAGGTATAAAATCTGAAGTTTTTAACTAACATCATCGATGGCTATCCAAAAGGTCTCCTCAAACAAATAGGCATATACATTCTACCCCTCATGTGAGAATCGGTATCTTGCAACTTGTTTGGAATTCCAATCATCGCTCACAAACATTTGCTTCAATGACCCTCTTGCATTATAGATGTTTTGCAATGTCAAAGTTTGTGGCGAAGCGTGTAACTACAACCCGCACTTGCTCCCTCCCACTAGTAAATTGCCTATTGAGGCTAAGGCCCTATGCATGGTTGTAGATGAATTTTGTGATAGCCTTAGCCTTGTGTACAACCTCTACCACCCAAGGTAATTTTTCAATGTCTTCGAGGAACAAATCAAGACAATGGGCTGCACATGGGGTCCAAACAATAGTGTGGAATCTCTCCTCTAAAAACATACTGGATGCTTTATATGTTGTTCCGTTGTCTGTGATGATTTGGACAACATTCTCCTCCCCGAGTTCCACCACAACCTCCCCCAACAACCCAGCAAGCATTTCGACACTCTTAACTTGTGTTGATGCATCTTCTGACTTAAGGAACGCAGTTTCTCCTGTAGAAGCAACAAAAAAATTAATCAAGGTTTTTCCCTTCCCATTTGTCTAGCTATCAGACATGATATTGCAACCCTTCGTCCTCCACACCTTGCGCTGGTCTTCAAGCACACCTTGAATTAAAAAAAAAAAATTAATCGTGCATGTGTATAAATTTAATCCCCTTTGATTTTTTGAAATTTGTTTTTTAAAAATATAATTTAATCATACATGTGTATAAATTTAAGCACAACCTAAATGTTGTCCACAGATTGTCAAAGGAGAGGGCCCCTAAGGTTATCAAAATTTGGAGCCTTAAATCCTATGCTAAAACTTACGACGACATTTATCATGCGCCACCAGTATGGAGACCTTGCCACATTGAAGGGAATGTTGGAAAAATACCAAAAAGTGGCAATGGCTATCCTCGTTGCGTTGTGCTTCTCTTGGTTCTACGTGGCCATACCCTCGAGCGTGGGTTGTGCCTCTAGCATGGAATGCTCTACAAAATGGGACTGTCATGTTGAAACCGGCTAAAGTTGTTGTTGGCATAGGGAATTCAAGGAGGGATGACATGGCCTTGGTTTGTCTTCGTTTGAATTCTCTTTTTTCTTGTGAGCCAGAGACCATGGCATCTACTTTTTGTCTAACTTTTTATGGCACCTTTTGGCATGGCTTGGCATTATTGTCAGTTTTCTTTGGCAAATGGAATCTAAGGCGGTAAATGCCTCCATGAAAGAGTCACAAAAATTGCATATAACTTCCCCTTTCTTTTCCCTTTCCCTTCCATACTCCCGTGCTAGATCTATCTTTTCTAGTTTTTTAATGCCTGCACGTAGAAACAAGTAACAACAAAGTTACAAACAATTACTTTAAAAAAAAAAACCTAATAAGGTTTAGGGTTTAAACTTGAAACATTGACAGCTGAAAATGGGCTTTTATACATAGTTATTAGACAGCAATATTTACTTAAGTGGGGAAAAAAAACTTAAATCCGAAACTCTAGATTAGGGTTTAAACTTGAAACATTGACAGCTGAAAAATGGGCTTGCATACATAGTTATCAGGCAGCAATATTTACTTAAAAGGGGAAAAAAAAACCTAAACCCAAAACCCTAGACTAGGGTTTAGGGTTTAAACTTGAAACATTGATAGCTGAAAAATGGGCTTGCATACATAGTTATCAGGCAGCAATATTTACTTAAAAGGAAAAAAGAAAAAGACCCTAAACCCAAAACCCTACACAAGGGTTTAAGGTTTAAACTTGAAACATTGATAGCTGAAAAATGGGCTTGCATACATAGTTTTTTTTCAATGATTTTACACAGGTTTTTATGAGGGGTCCTGGTCCCCTCATATTGAGTGGGGTTTGAACCTTGGACCTCTCAAAGAGAGGCCAAAGCCCTTACCATTGCAGTAAGCTTGCAACTTCGGCTTGCATACATAGTTATCAGGCAACAATATTTACTTAAGAGGGAAAAGAAAACAAAAACATTTGCAAACAGCCTTAATCTAAACTTAGTTTCAACCTGGGGAACAAAAAAAGAGTTTTCAAAAGTTTTTCTTAATATTCTGGGCCGTTGTTGGTGGCTGCCAGATTTCTTCAAACCGCAAACAACCCGTTGTTAGGATGCTCTAGTGTGTTTGGTTTGGTGTGGTAGCAGGTAGTTAGACCCTTTCTCCAATTTGCAACAGGTGAAATGAAAGCAAATGAAAAAAAAAAAAAGACTTTTAAGTAAATCGGTCACAGCCTCTATGCCCTATGAGTTGGGATCACCTTTTTCATCTTGTAGTCAATTTTCAGTATTATAGTAACCATAAAGTGAATGGCCATTCTGACGTCTCACTTGGATTATTTATGTTTTTAGTTTTATAATTGACAAGCTCTCATTGTATTGCTGTTGGGGATGTACAGGCATCGCAGGATGGACTAGCGCTTGTTCGGTTAATGTTCCAGAGAAATCTGCAAAGTACTGAATTTATTATGGTGGGTGTCTTGTACATCTGTTTTGTGATGTATCTAAAGAAGAGAAATTCACGAATACATTGCTATATGTTTACACCTAATAACAAAAGGAACACTTTTCCTTCTATATTATATAAGCATTGACCTGACACTCGTGGTCTTCAGATTCGAGTAGGTGCATACGTAAGGCCAAAAAATCCAATTCTTCACATAGGGGGTCGTCTTAAATTTAGTATTTCAGGAAACGGTGAGCTGCTTCTCTTCCTCTACCCATTTTTTTTTTCCTGATGCAGACAAGCTTAATTTACCATAGTACATGACATGAAGACTGCAATGCCTGATATGGTTAGCACAAATATACTGGCTAGAAATAATTTGCTATTTTTGGTGAATGCCATCTTAATTAAAGAGGCGATAGGGATTCTCTCACTACTATTTGGCTTGTTTGGCAATTAATAATTCACTATTTTCATAAAGTTTATACTTGCTACCCCTTTTTTTTGTCAATAAGTTTGTTTTTCTCTTGACCTGTTGAGGTCTTGCATGTGTTTTAATCAAAACATCAAATCTGTGTAATATTAAATGAACTTATCTGGGTGTTGCAGATTATGTTTTTAAGAAAACAAGAAATCTTTTGCCAAGTCACAACATGTGATCAAGTGTCCTTAAACAAAAAGGAGAAACTGTTTTCTTGTTAACAACTTGAGCACTAATGATGTTAATCTCCATTTTCTGTTGACACATTTGAAAAGATTAATAATTGAGGCCTTAAATTGAAATGAAAAGTTACAGTTTCAGTCAATGGATAAGGGGGATTATATCCATAGTAAACTGTGTATAATTACACTGATGCTTAACTGTGCAGTCGAATTTTTTACTGCATTCCTGGAAGCTTTATCTGGTTTTTGGCATTTTGTAGGTCTGCATGGAAGTGAGAAGGGTCACTGGTCTAGTGCAAATGAAGGTGTTGTTATCATAGATGGCCCATCTGGGGAAGCACAAGGTGTTGGTGAAGGAACCACACAAGGTACTTCTACAATATGATTTCTTTTCTTGAAATCTTGTGATATGTTTATTTCTTCCATTTTTCCTTAAAGCCATCTGGTCATTTGAGGATATGGATGTGTTAATGTTATTGAATTGTTTTGTCTGGCCCATGGCAGTTTCTTTTAGAAGCTCAAGAGTAAGAACACACACGACTGTTACAGTGGTTAGAGTGGCTTCTGTCATGGTTTCTCCTCCTTCAGATTCCTTGACTAATGTTGCAATTCCAAAAAAGGGATATAATTTCTCCGTCAAATTTAGGTCTGTGTCCTGCATAAATAATTGACCTTGAAGAGCATTATTTTCTTTGAATGATAATTTCTACATTACTAATATTTTTGTCATTCATAAGCACTGTAGGCACCTATTTGTTTATTTTGGTAATGGGTGTGCAAGCTGGAGTGAACTTTGCTGCAGGGGCTACAATTTTTTAAAAGCTTCTGTTGAACAAATTATACATTGGCATGTAGCAAGATGTTCCTGTTGATATGGGAAACCGTTGGATACAATTGTATGCACGTGAGATCCAAGTTCAACATAGAAAGGGAATCAGATTAATCCCTAGTCTCTAGATTGAAGGGCCGGCTCCCACTAAATGTAATTAAGGAATTTGATAGGAAAATAAATGTGAGAAGATAAAGGAAAATGCAATAAAACAAATACGATTATGTAACCATAGCAAGATGAATGTTGATCCAGTTGAAATCTTGAGAAGAACCCGAATAACTTTGGTGTGATCAGATCTGCAAATACCCAACAACAATGAAGCAAGAGGGCTAACAAGAGATGGGTAGACAGAGCCACAATCATCATACATCCATGAATAAAGAGATCAAAGTACATAATTTCTCCACAAAAACTGTGCACAATCTCTTCATTAATTGCAATTCATATCACAATTACAAGTCTGATCACAAGGAGTAGCTCTAGTACTCTGAAAATAACAAAAGGACCCTTTAGAATGAGCTTCTAGCTCTTAATTATAGAAAAAGTAAAGCCAACTCTTCTTCTAGTTGCAGTAAATTTGACTCTAACTCCTACTTATATCAACTTAGCAGAACCTTTATAAATAGGTGACAAGAAGCTGCACGATGTGACACATTTTAACACTAAAATGTATTCTAATCACTTTGGCAACTCCATTTCCTCCACTAATCCCATTTGGAGAGAAAACAACCATCAAAACCATTGCCTCAGTCTTTGTACCTCAAAATCTGCACCTAACACAACCCTCACAATAATTCCCCTTTAAAAGTGTGGTTTGCTTTTTTGCTCCGCAATGCAGAGTGCAATCTGGCGTATGTGCGAGGCGCAATCTGATTCTGCTATGTGGAGTGCCCTGAAATCCTCTGTACAAAGTGTACTTTGCCACAAAACCAATTTTCTTTCTAACTTGAGGGTTGCCCTGAAATCCTCTGTACAAAGTGTACTTTGCCACAAAACCAATTTTCTTTCTAACTTGAGGGTTGAATCTTATATTTGCCAAAATCAAGCAATTCAAGTGCCATGCGATGCTTTGTAATTCTCCTTGATGGTTTTTAAAGGCTAATTGTCTGGCTTTTAGTTGTATACCCCTTTCTATGCGATGAATCCTCCTTTCAGAGTGCAATGGTAGTAGTAAACTACTATAGGTACTCTCTCTCAGAGACTACATTTAGTGAGTGTTGTTTTTGATAACTAATCTGTCCATTATGTCTGTGTCTGACTGTAAATCACGTTGAACTGTGATCTCACGTGCATTACAGGAGTGTGAACATGTTACTGTTGGTCACGAATCCGCCACGAGAAAAGGATTTACTGCTATTGCGCCTTGGACCCGTGAACCAACATTGAAAGGCCGGAAGGAAGAGATGCCTTCCGAGCCAATCTCCGGAGAAGGCCGGCTCCTTTTGGGGGGCTTATGTTCAAGCTAAGAGTACAGGAAAGAAATAAATGTACAGAAAGAGATTTACAAATATATTCAAAGGTTGGTGGGGGGAACTAACAGTACGGGAACACACCAATCACCGCTACTTACTGCATATAAACACAAAGCATGACAAAGAACTGCAAAATCTAACGTATACTTCCGATACCCAAGCAGTGTACGCACGGCTACAACGGCTCCCTAACAGACATTCCCTACAAGGAACTAACAGTACGGCAACGCGTCAATCACCACCTACGGACACTAACATGGGTAGAAAGCAATCATAGAGATATCAGAGCCAGGTATATGTGTTTATGTAGAGAATTTAACCGCACAGCTTCAATGGCCCCCTAACAGACATTCCCTACAAGGAACTAACAGTACGGCAGCGCACCAATCACTAGATACGGACCAGCAACAAAACACACAACTGATGGAACTGCTACTACAACTATTCTATGTATCCTTTTAATTCATGAAGTACAGGGGGTGCTTTAAACAAGCAATGCTAGAGGCACCTGATCATCAAATGCTGAAATGAATCAACGAGCCATGACACAGGTTAGCCTAAGGCATGAATATAAAGAAAGGCAGCATAAAAAACAGAAGCAGCAGAACAGAACCAAGCATACAGATTATATTTATAAGCAGAAGCACGGTTACAATGGGCACAGTGGTTCCCTAACAGACATTCCCCTTCCACCACTTTACAATGAAAACGTGGTGGCTATTTATAGCCCAAAGTTCCCCCCGTTACATTAATGGGCACAAGGTCCCAGTCAAACATAAGCTGACAAAAGCAGCCGCAGAACTCGCCGGTGCCGACTTCGTCGGGTCGGATCGTACTCTCGGCATGGTCTCCCGAAGGTTGAACAGCCACGTGGCAGCGCGTTGGGTAGAACTTTATATTGACAGGAATGCGGGTAGCTGAGGTAGGTGGAAACTCACATCAGCATTAAATGAGGCAGCTGGCATAAGTAGTGCGGCCCATGCTTGTCCTTTTTCTCGGCATGTATTGGCTCAGATCCCAAAGCTGGACACTTGTCGGATGATGCTGCTTGACACGTGTCTGCCTTAAAAGGCAGTCTATCCAACTTCGCCCGGGATTAGAGCGCAATCGGGTAGCACAGGTGAAAAACAGCGCAGTCGGGTTGACCTATTTCCCTACTGCGCACCGGTCAAAGGGCGCAGTCCGACTTCGCTGCGAAGTCGGGTTGCGCACCGGCACTTGCTGATTCTCACTGCTGTTCGGACTTCGCCTTGGAAAGGGGGAGCAGTCCGACTTCGCTGCGAAGTCGGACTTCGCCCCAGCACTTAGTCATTTTTCCTGCCAGCCAGTTACAAGGTGCGCCCAGAAAGAGGGGCGAAGTACGACTTCGCACCAAAACTGGGCGAAGTGCGCACTTCGCACCAAAAGCGGGCGAAGTGCGCACTTCGCACAAAAACTGGGTTTCCTGGTTCAGCTTCCCGGGGCCATAACTTTTGATCCGCTGACCCGATCGCCTATTATATCGTTGGAAAGCTTGCGAGAAGATCTGCAATAATAAAATATCCAGGGCTCATTTTGTCCATTTTATCGCCCCTGTTTATGGCCCGCAAAATCCCAAACACCTCAGCATGCCCTGACACTTAGCCATTTTTCAGGGCAACTGCTATCAATTTTGAGAAGAATGAGAATGTAGGGAAGAGAGAGAAAGGGGGAGAAGGAAGAGCAGCTCTCTTACAAAAATTGAAAACATTGCACCCCGTGCAAAATGTGACAACATTTCTGGCGGCTCGTGGGGTGTCGAGCTCGCCTCGGCGCAAAGAACCCATGCCTTCATCCATTGGGCAACAGAGTCACCCACGCTGCAACTGCTCTTCAGATCCACCTCCGGCAACTGCCTTCTCGGAACACTTAAAAAGAAAACACTGCACAGACTGAAATAAGAAAAACAACTAAAACTTTAAATAATAGCCGGATATTTATACAAAATTTTGCGGCATTATTGGCATGCCGCTGACACAAATCTAGCTTTGGTTGCCTATCCGGTAAACCTGCAGTGCCCGGACCAGATCTGATTGTACTTCAGATGATCTTTGAAGTCCGGCTGGCCTTCCAAAGCTTGCCAGGTCGCGACATGGTGCAACGTGGCAAATTGTCGTTCATGCCGGTACCCGTACAATTGATGAACAATGTGGCAAGGAGATTTTTCAGACGGGAGCTCTCTTCGGGTACCGGTTGTGGTGATGGTTGGAGCCAATACCACCACGGTGGAGACTGTAGGTGAACATTCATTTCTCCGCTTGTGAGGTCAAGGCTGCTCACCAAACCTTGATTCCTCCGGGGTGTCTTTTATTAGCTTAAAAAAAGGGGCGCCTGCGATCAAGAAATCTGGATCTTCAGCTCAGTCAGAGTCGCCAGGTGATTTTGCCGGATGAAGGCAAGCCAAAGATTCACCAACTCGGGCTTCCTTAAAATACGGAGACTGTTCGTCTCACCTCACGGATTCGTCTATGCGAGCTTGGTAATCAGCCAGCCTGACGCGCTCGCCTGGAGAAGTCAGGCAGGTTTCCCGGGTTCCTCGCTCGCCACCTTCTTGTTTGAATGAAGGCGTCAGGACCGGTCTTTTGGACTCAGAGAATATGAACAAGCAGAGTCGCCAGGTGCTCTGATTTTGAACAACAATGAAGCGAGCACCAGTGCTTCAATTCTGTTTGGGGGTGAGAAACCTCCTTGTCCCACCGAGCATTCGGAAAGAAACTGTCAGCCCGAACAAGGACGAGCTTGAGATCTTCCAAATGCGAGACAAAGAGTCCCACCGGGCGTGCCAAAAACTGTTGGTCACGAATCCGCCACGAGGAAAGGATTTTGTCGCTATTGCGCCCTGGACCCGCGAACCAACATTGAAAGGCCGGAAGGAAGAGATGCCTTCCGAGCCAATCTCCGGAGAAGGCCGGCTCCTTTTTGGGGGGCTTATGTTCAAGCTAAGAGTACAGGAAAGAAATAAATGTACAGAAAGAGATTTACAAATATATTCAAAGGTTGGTGGGGGGAACTAACAGTACGGGAACACACCAATCACCGCTACTTACCGCATATAAACACAAAGCATGACAAAGAAGCTGCAAAATCTAACGTATACTTCCGATACCCAAGCAGTGTACGCACGGCTACAACGGCTCCCTAACAGACATTCCCTACAAGGAACTAACAGTACGGCAACGCGTCAATCACCACCTACGGACACTAACATGGGTAGAAAGCAATCATAGAGATATCAGAGCCAGGTATATGTGTTTATGTAGAGAATTTAACCGCACAGCTTCAATGGCCCCCTAACAGACATTCCCTACAAGGAACTAACAGTACGGCAGCGCACCAATCACCAGATACGGACCAGCAACAAAACACACAACTGATGGAACTGCTACTACAGCTATTCTATGTATCCTTTTAATTCATGAAGTACAGGGGGTGCTTTAAACAAGCAATGCTAGAGGCACCTGATCATCAAATGCTGAAATGAATCAACGAGCCATGACACAGGTTAGCCTAAGGCATGAATATAAAGAAAGGCAGCATAAAAAACAGAAGCAGCAGAACAGAACCAAGCATACAGATTATATTTATAAGCAGAAGCACGGTTACAATGGGCACAGTGGTTCCCTAACAGACATTCCCCTTCCACCACTTTACAATGAAAACGTGGTGGCTATTTATAGCCCAAAGTTCCCCCCGTTACATTAATGGGCACAAAGTCCCGATCAAACATAAGCTGACAAAAGCAGCCGCGGAACTGCTGGTGCTGACTTCGTCGGGCTGGATCGTACTCTCGGCATGGTCTCCCTGAAGGTTGAACGGCCACGTGGCGGCGCGTTGGGTAGAACTTTATATTGACGGGAATGCGGGTAGGCGAGGCAGGTGGAAACTCACATCGGCATTAAATGAGGCAGGTGGCATAAGTAGTGCGGCCCATGCTTGTCCTTTTTCTCGGCATGTATTGGCTCAGATCCCAAAGCTGGACACTTGTCGGATGATGCTGCTTGACACGTGTCTGCCTTAAAAGGCGATCTATCCAACTTCGCCCGGGATTAGAGCGCAATCGGGTAGCACAGGTGAAAAACAGCGCAGTCGGGTTGACCTATTTCCCTACTGCGCACCGGTCAAAGGGCGCAGTCCGACTTCGCTGCGAAGTCGGGTTACGCACCGGCACTTGTTGATTCTCACTGCTGTTCGGACTTCGCCTTGGAAAGGGGGAGCAGTCCGACTTCGCTGCGAAGTCGGACTTCGCCCCAGCACTTAGTCATTTTTCCTGCCAGCCTGCCAGTTACAAGGTGCGCCCAGAAAGAGGGGCGAAGTCGGACTTCGCACCAAAACTGGGCGAAGTGCGAACTTCGCACCAAAACTGGGCGAAGTGCGAACTTCGCACCAAAACTGGGCGAAGTGCGCACTTCGCACAAAAACCTGGGTTTCCTGGTTCAGCTTCCCGGGGCCATAACTTTTGATCCGCTGACCTGATCGCCTATTATAATATATCGTTGGAAAGCTTGCGAGAAGATCTGCAATAATAAAATATCCAGGGCTCATTTTGTCCATTTTATCGCCCCTGTTTATGGCCCGCAAAATCCCGAACACCTCAACATGCCCTGACACTTAGCCATTTTTCGGGGCAACTGCTGTCAATTTTGAGAAGAATGAGAATGTAGGGAAGAGAGAGAAAGGGGGAGAAGGAAGAGCAGCTCTCTTACAAAAATTGAAAACATTGCACCCCGTGCAAAATGTGACAACAGTTACCCTTTGATGAACTATGGGGCTTAACTCTTAATAAACTGAACTGTTAGAAGGGGAAAAAATGACGATTTCTTATTGTTATTTAAGTGGATTTTGGCTACCAGATTGATATACTGGGGTCAATCTTAACATTGCAAAAGGGTTACAATTGTCTGATTGCTTAGGCCGCAGATTATTTTACTCTAATTGATTATCCATGTCAGTTGAAATAGAGGAACGAGAACAGTATTGGAGCAGCCTCAACTTTGAGACTTCAGGAAATAAATATTTATTATTATTTTTTATTTGTCATATGGGATTGAAGGGGCCCAACTATGTTACTGTGGTATTCCAGTAAATCACATTATCATGGTATTATGGCAGGCCTTGTTATCATGGCAGCCATGGAAATTGAACCCTGGTGGTCTATTTGTAGGCCAAACATTCTCACCATTTGGACTTCAATGCGATGGACTAAAATGTTAAGGTTCACCCATAGGATTGGAACCTTAGCTTATAATGTAAAATTCCTTGTTTTCCCTCCACTTTTTGCAAACCATTGGGCGAGGAAACAAAATATTATTATTTTACATTTAATGTTTATATAATTATTTACTATAAGAATAATATTAGTACGCACCCAAAAATTTTCTATATACTGGACAATACAATCAGAAGTTATTATAGGAAATAGATTACTGCCTAGCTTGTGCAGTTAAAGGAACAACAAGTATTAAGTGTTAGGAATTATTACATCATGGATAATGTGTATGTAAGTTGAGTGACCACTTAACACATGGTATGTAAGGTCTACTAGAGGACAAAGGTATAACCATACATCATAGTCCATGTGAAATGGAATGTGGTATAACCACCCATCACAAGGTCTATGCATGCACTATAGGACAGAGGTAGTTGCAAGTTTGGTTAGGAGTTTGTTATGCCATATTTAGGCATCTATTGTATTTAAATACCTATCATTCCATAATGGAAAGCATCAAAGCATTCAGTTCTAACAAGTGGTATCAGAGCAAGTAGATTCCTCAATGATTTTGTTCTTTTTTTCTATTTCCTTATTCTTTTCTTCAACCTCCCTTGCCTTCTCTTGCATCTCCTCAAGCTGTTGTTTCAGCTTGGCCAGTTCTAATTCAGCTGCTTCACTTGCCTGCTGAAATTTGGCTTCCTTTGTTTGGAATAAGTTAGCTTTCTCTTCTCCCACACTATGCAGTTTCTTATTACCTGCAGCTACATATTGCACTAAGTATGCCAAAAAGTTTTTTTTTTCAATTGGTTATACGGGATTGAAACAGGCCCCACCTGTATTATGTCATCACCACATAGTGGTATTATAACAAAGTTTGGGTATTATCCATGTATCGCTTGGCAAGATTTGAACCTTGGTCTCCTCCTTGAATGTTGAGGAATCTAATTAGTTGAGTTAATGCCATTTGATAAGTATGCCAAAAAGTTAATCTAAGCATAAATTGGGAATAACTCTGGTGCCAACTCCACATACTGTACATTTTCTTCACTTGTTGGGCATGATAAACTGCAATTGCCATTAATTTTGATAGAGGCTGGTCTTGTGTACATTGTCTTGGTTCCTTTTGGCAGTTCTTGTACCGCAACCATGGTTCTAACCATAGTTGAGAAACTCGGAATTGGCAAAAAATGGCAAGGCAAAAGTATAGGAAAAATCGGGAATTGGCAAAAAAAAAAAAAACCGAAGAAAATGCCGGATTCCTTTGGGTGCAGAGGAACTTCCTTCCCCTGCTTTCTGCTGCTCTGACCGCTTCCCTCGGGGCAACTGTTCTTCAGGTTCGCTTTCAGCAGTTGCCTCCTCAGTTTCACCTTCTGAATCTGAATGCTCTCCACTGTCGGCCTCCCACTTGCTAATGCGCTCGTATGCAGCCTTGGCTTGGTCCCAGACTGCTGCTTGGAAGGGTCCGAGGTCGTTGACCTCTTTTAATGCTGCGTGGAATGCAGCAATTGCGTGCAGGTCGATGGTGTTATATCTTTTTCCCAATTCCTTTAGGGAAGAGTTGATCTTGCAATATTTTGACACCATCTGGGTGACCTGAGCTTCCTGAATCGGGTCCTCCCAGCTATCAATTTTTGCTGTATCTGCCTCAAAAGACAGGCAATTCTGCTTGACCTGTTCAAGGGTCAGAAATTCGCCATCCTTGACAAAGCTCGGGCACCCGTGCTCCGACAAAGTGTGAAAGGGGGCCAGGAGAATGTTCCTTTCATGTTCTAGGGCGTCCAGCGTCCTTCTGGCGGTCGTTATCTTCTCTGTCTTCTTGAAGTAAACATGCAAGGTTACCCTTGCATCTACCTGTTGACACTTTTTGTCACATTATACAAGGGGTAGAAGAATAGTAGAATTTTTGTATAATATTTCTTCGTTGAAAGTTTTTCTTTTATTTTAAGTTACAGCAATTTTGACCTGTTGGTCACGAATCCACCATGAGGAAAGGATTTTGTCGTTATTGCGCCCTGGACCCGCGAACCAACATTGAAAGGCCGGAAGGAAGGAATGCCTTCCGAGCCAATCTCCGGAGAAGGCCGGCTCCTTGCGGGGGTTAGTAAGATGAGAGTGCAGGAAAGAGATAAAAATGCGGAAAGAATTTACAAATGAGAGTGGAGTTGGGTGGGGGGAACTAACAGTACGGCAACCAGCAATCACCAATACTTACTGCATCATAAATACAAAGCATGACTGAGAACTGCAAAATCTAAGTGTACTTTCTGTACTAAGCAATATACGCACAACTACAATGGTCCCCTAGCAAACATTCTCCCTACAAGGAGAACTAACAGCACGGCAATGCATCAATCACCACTACGTACGGAAACTCAAAACAGAAAGTAACTAAGAGATGTCAGAACCAGGTATGTGTGTTATGCAGAGAATTTAACCGCACAGCTACAATGGTCCCCTAGCAAACATTCTCCCTACAATGAGAACTAACAACACGACAACGCATCAATCACCACTATGGACAACAACGTAACACACAACTGATGGAACTGCTACCACATCTAGTCTAGGAAGTTCAAAAGTGCTTGACCACCAAATGCTAAAATGAATTAACAAGCCATGGCACAAACAATGCTAAAGGCACCTGATCACCAAATGCTGAAACGAATCAACGAGCCGTGACACAGGGAAGCGTAAAGAAATAAAAGCAGCAGAACAGAACCAGGCATACAAATTATATTTATAAGCAGAAGCACGGTTACAATGGTTCCCTAACAGACATTCCCCTTCCACCACCTTACAATGAAAACGTGGTGGGTATTTATAGCCCGAGTCCCTCCCGTTACATTAATGGGCACAAAGTCCCAGTCAAACATTAGCTGACAAAAGCAGCCGCGGAACTGCTGATGCTGACTTCTGTCGGGCTGGACTGTACTCTCGGCATGGTCTCCCTGAAGGTTGAACAGCCACGTGGCAGTGCGTTGGGTAGAACTTTATATTGACAGGAATGCGGGTAGCTGAGGTAGGTGGAAACTCACATCAGCATTAAATGAGGCAGTTGGCATAAGTAGTGCGGTCCATGCTTTTCCTTTTGCTCGGCATGTCTTGGCTCGGATCCCAAAGTTGGACACTTGTCGGATGATAATGCTTGACACGTGTCTGCCTTGAAAGGCAGTCTATCCAACTTCGCCCGGGATTAGAGCGCAATCGGGTAGCACAGGTGAAAAACAGCGCAGTCGGGTAGCACTATTTCCCTACTGCGCACCGGTCAAAGGGCGCAGTCCGACTTCGCTGCGAAGTCGGGTTACGCACCGGCACTTGCTGATTCTCACCGCCGTTCGGACTTCGCACGGACAAGGGAGAGCAGTTCGGACTTCGCGCGAAGTACGAACTTCGCCCCATCACTTAGTCATTTTTCCTGCCAGCCTGCTACAAGGTGCGCCCAGAAAGAAGGGCGAAGTCGGACTTCGCACCAAAACTGGGCGAAGTACGAACTTCGCACCAAAACTGGGCGAAGTCGGACTTCGCACCAAAACTGGGCGAAGTACGAACTTCGCACCAAAACTGGGCGAAGTCGGACCGACTTCGCACAAAAAACTGGGTTTCCTGGTTCAGCTTCCCGGGGCCATAACTTTTGATCCGCTGACCCGATCGCCTATTATAATATATCGTTGGAAAGCTTGCGAGAAGATCTGCAATAATAAAATATCCAGGGCTCATTTTGTCCATTTTATCGCCCCTGTTTATGGCCCGCAAAATCCCGAACACCTCAGCATGCCCTGACACTTAGCCATTTTTCAAGGCAACTGCTGTCAATTTTGAGAAGAATGAGAATGTAGGGAAGAGAGAGAAAGGGGGAGAAGGAAGAGCAGCTCTCTTACAAAAATTGAAAACATTGCACCCCGTGCAAAATGTGACAACATGACCCTATCGCCCCTTTTATAAAATGAAGAAGAAAGAGCTTCGCTACCAAACAAGCCAAGGAAAATTGCTTCGCCGAAAGAAAAGGAGGAGAATGTGAAAAGAGCTTCGGGCCCGAAGCACTTCAAATCACCACTTCGGGCGAAAACCTTGCGAAGTAATTTCGTCGAAGAAAATACAAAGATAACGCTTCGCACCCGAAGCATTTTCGGAAGCCGCTTCGGGCGGAAGTTTTGCGAAGCAGCATCCAAGCGACTTCGCCGAAGGAGGAGAGCATAATCCAAAATCAGCTAAGGTAAGGAAACTACTTCGGGCCCGAAGTATTTCCAACACCTACTTCGCCGATTTTCACCCGAACCGCAGTTTTGAGAGAGAATCGGGCCGAAACATTTTCCATCCGAAGCAGTTTCGCCAACAAAGGACAAAGAACCCCATTTCAAAGATGGAGCCCGCTCGGCACTCGACATCCCCGAAGTAGTTTCTGCGAAGCATTATTTTGCGAAGAACAAATCAAGGAAGATCTACTTCGGCCCAAGGCTTCGACGAGGCGGAGATGTAGCGAAGCACTTTTTGGGCCCACGTTCCAAGGCGGGCAGCTTCCCAAGGTGATCGAAGGCCCCTTATAAATACCTCCTTTCTTGCCCGATAAGCCCGCTGACCATTTTTGGCAAACGAAAGGGACGTAACAGTCCTCGAAGTAAAACACGGCGGGCGTAACGATCACTCAAGCACAGCATCCAGAAGCCAGGGACACTCGGGCGGTGCATTAAATGAACATTTCCATGGTTGACCCGATCGCAGTTGCCAGTTTCGGCAACCGATTTGAAAGCTCAGTTGCAGCAGTAGCGAGGCACCGATTTCTCAGGGCCCGAGGGTGTACTCCACCATTTTTGTAATAATGACTCAGAGGGTCGGGTCCTCTATAAAAACCCAGGCATGTAATGTAAAAGGGGGGGAACTTTCTGCTAGAAAGCTGCTGTAACTTGATGTCCTGCGTTTAATACTAAAGATCTTTTGTGCTCTATTTCTCTCTTTTATGCTGCCTTTTGTGCTTAATTCTTTTGTCTTTTCTCGTTCGCATACTGAGACTCTGAATCCTGAATCCGGTGTGCGATCGGGGACTGAACCCCTAAAATTCGCCCTGAAGGATACATAGGAGAGGAAAAATGCCTTGTCGCTTTCCTTTATGCTGCCTGGTGGATCGAGGTTTCTGTTATTCCCTTATCTCAATCGTTGTTACTCTGAACCCTGAATTCCAACGAGAGAGAAAGGAGAACCCTGCGAACCCGTCCAGAGGATACATAGGAAGTTCGGCATTTCATTTCCTTCATGCTATTCTTGGTATTTCTTGCTGCTATTCGAGTTGTTAGCGAGTAATCGTGCTTCCTGTTCTCTCCCACCTTAAATCATCATCTTCTAACCCTTACCCTTTTTTATTTCTTTTCCTAACCCTTACTCTGTTTATTTCTTTCCTGCACTCTTGTCTCAAACCCCAAAAGTAGATTAGTATAGGAGCCGGCCTTTCTCCGGAGATCGGCACGAGGGGCATCTCTTCCCCTCGGCCTTTCAATGTTGGTCGCAGGTCCAGGGCGCGCAAACCCACCGAAAGTCCTTTCCTGTGCGGATTTGATGACCAACAGTTTTTGGCACGCCCGGTGGGACCCAAGGTCCCATATTTGAGAAAATTTCTAGCCCGTCTTCACCGGAGCCAGTAGTTCTAACAAGTTCCCGGTGAGATCCGGTCAGTCTCATCTTCTGAGTAGTAGTGAGAATCGATGCCCTCATTACCAAAAGACTCTTAGCATCTGGCGACTCTATTTTAACTGAGAATCTCTGAAGTCGTGGAGACCAGTACCTAAACCTGGTTTTCGTAACCAGGAGCCCCCATGTTTTGAGAAGGTCCGAGTTCGGTGAATCTCTGGCCTGTCTTCATCTGATAAAATCACCTGGCGACTCGATTGAGCTGAAGATCCAGATTTCCTGGTCGTAGGCGCCTTTCAAATCTGAAAGAAGATATCCCGGAGGAATCAAGGTTCGGTGAGCAGCCTTGACCTCACAAGCGGAGAAAGAATGTTCATCTGGCGACTCCGACTTAGCGGCGATAACCGTGATCTCTGCAGACCGCTGCTATAATGGCAGGGGTAAGTTTTCCCAGCTGGGATGACCGAGGCCCCTTGAATCTTCAAAGCTACCACAAGATTCCCGAGATCGCCTTGAAGGCATTGACAATATATGATGGCACCACGGGAATGGCCCGAGAGCACCTTGAAGCTGTTGCTGCTTTAGCGTTCCTCTACGACATAATCCATGAAGATGTCATGGTCCGACTTCTGGCTGCGTCCCTGGAAGGGAGGGCGCTGCGGTGGTATAGACTGCTCGGGTCTAAAAGCGTCTGTTCATGGGATGACTTGGCGGGAGCACTATTCGAAACATTTGATGGCTCTCAGGATCCCTTCCAACTTCTGACGTACTTCTCCACCATCAAGAAAACACCCTTGGAGAGCGTCACGGACTTCAATGTCCGATTCTGCAGAACTTGGAAGAAAGTTCCAGGGGAGATTCAACCAACGCCCGCCCAAGCCCACCTCTACTATGTTCGGGCTTTTCACCCGGACATAGGCCTCCTCTTGCTTGCGATCAGGCGAACAAAGATTCCCTCAGATTTTTGAGGAAGCAGTACGAGCGGAGCGGTTTCTATCGAGAAAGTGGCAGTGGGGAGAAGCCCCATCACTTTCTTCGATAATCGCTTCTCCTGTCTGCCCAACGCAGTATTCTTCATGGCAGACTCCTCATACGAGCAGAAGCCCGAGATGCAGTCATGTGGAGCTCAAGAGGCGAGATCCCATCCAAGTCCAACCATGGCAATTTGCGAGCTTTGCCCCGACGATGAACAATATGGGTGCTTGCAATCTCCATCAGAGGACAGGCCAAGAAGAGAAACAAGCTCAAGTGGTAGCGCCTGAGAACGAAGAGGGGACGTTTTTGCACCCTTTTTGTATCCCAGAGCATGGCACGCAGGTGTTCAGCCAGAATCCATCAGGCTTACCTCAAGAGGCTGAACCTGAGGAGATCATAGAAGTTTGCTCTTTGCCGGAAGAGCCCTATTACAGCATCAAGGAGATGGAAGAACTTGTACCCAGTCCACAGTTACTGAACTCTTCGGTATTCTGGTTCCAGCCATCACTACAACCATTACCCCAAGAAGGTCCTCACGTGGCGAACTGCTTCGCCACATCCTGCATCAGCAGCGCAGGTACTGGCAGGAGCGACGAACTATTGTATTGCTTTCTGTTCGCAGCATGGAGAACTTCGGGGAGGAGCCATCCGGACTTCAAGAATCAACTGAAGTTCAATCTGATCTGGTCCGGGCATTGCAGATTCATCGGATAAATATCCGAAGCTGAGTTTGTGGTGGCGGCATGCCTATTATGCCGCAAGCCTGTGTGAATATTGTAAAAAGTTTGGCTATTAAATAAAAAGCTGCTCAGAAACTCAGGTTGAGCTTTACCTCGGCAGCTATACTCAAAAAAAAAAAAAAAAATCCTTTGGGAACTTGGCTTGCGAAGTAGTGGATGCGAAGTGGTTCGCAGCGAAGTACGATTGGCCGAGCAATGTTCCGACTAAGGTATGAAAAATGTTCGCCTAAGAAGAGTCCGAGCGAGCTGCTTTTAAAAGGGGGAAACAAGCTTCGCGAGCAGCCTCGCGCAGGAGGAATCACATCGGGCCCGAAGCATAAAGGATTAACTGGCGCGAAAGGTTCACCGCAAAGTATGTCAGCTCCGATTTTGGCTTCGCTGACCCAAAAGATGCACAAGGCAAAAGCATTTATTGCTCGCCTAGAGGAGCGTGCCGACAGCCGCCTTCAATAGGCATCTGAAATAGGCGAGTTAAATAAAAAGGCATCGGGTACATCCTCAGGGGACTCGGCTGAGAGAAAAGTCTACCCCCAGGTACTAGGTGGCAGACGGCTGCGTTCCCAGAATAGCCGCAATCATCACAGCGCATGGCCCTGTGTACTACGCCACCGTATGGCCAACCCGATGAACCGATGATCTCTCAGGTGAGAAGTGCAGCATTAATTATGGCACATGCCATAAATGTGGGTAGTTGTCTTCGGTGGTTATATAACACAGACTCCAAGTAGCAAAGGGATTACTCGCTCAACGACTCATACAGACCCTACTGCCAACCTGCAAACTTTTCCACTTCGCACTCTAAAGCTTCGACGCCAATTTTCTCCATACTGCAGATTCCGTTGCCCTAAGCATCAACGATGGAAAGTTCCAAGGAGAAGGGAAAAGGGGTAGAAGTAGTAGCCCCCGAGAAACCAAAGGTAAAAGGCCATGGAAAAAGGCCGAAGCCAAGGCCCGTTGATTCGGGTCTCCGCCCAGATAAACGCGTCTTGGAAGAAAGGGAGGATTCTGAGGACGAGCAACCCCTAGAACCACCAGTCGACAGGTGGGAAAGAATCAGGGATACGGAGCTGTCGAAGAGCGTAGCTGAACTCAGGAGCACCGTTGAGCTCATGAGAAGCAGGCTTCCGGCAGAGAGCATGCGAGCTGCAACCTACTACTCCCAGATATACTGGTATCTGACGCCCCCTACTCACCATTGTCCTGAGCTGATCAATGCCATCGCGCAGAATTACCAGCCCGCCACCAGACAGGTGTTAGACACATCTGGCCGAAAGTTATTTTCAATTTTGAAAGAAGATGTGCAGGCAGCTTTTGCGCCACAACAGGGTCCACCCGAGGGATGTATAGTTCGCAACATTGTTTTAAGCGAACAAACGGAGAGGTTCACGTCTGCTGGCTACATGGTCAAATTTTTGCAGCAAAGCCTCAAAAGCGGGCTCCCTTCGGGAAAATTGCCCCAAATGCCCCTTCCCTTGGAGGCTTTTAAAAATGCCGACCTCTTCTCCATCATTGCATGGGTGGCAGGCCTATCTACCGACGCTTCGGTATATCCATGGCAGGTGTCCCTGGCCGAGTGCATTTCCAGAGGAGAGTTCAATGCCCCCGATACTTTGAAACCCAGCACCAACCCAGTCTTTGTCGACTGGGCAGAATGGGTGGCCAGGGGGCTTACATGCGCAACTCACCAGCATGAAGAATGTTGGGACCAGCCAGCGCTTCGGGCCCTGCTCCTTTCTTGTTTGGCTATTTTTCTTTCATGTTCATAATAGTTTTCCTCATATTGCCATTACGGCAAGCGGCGAGGATGGAAGTCCTTTGCCAGTATATCAGTGGACTCCCCTACTATTGACATCGGAGTCCTACTATCCCTTTAATCAGCAATTCTTGGGACCCGCCATGTGTATGTTAACAGGGTCCTCCCCGCGAGTCCCCCTCGGCTTGAGAAACAAAGTAGTCCGGGAGAAGAGGGGAGACATTTTTTGACTAACGCAGGGGCTGGTGATTCGCATCTTCGGCTTCATAGGGAAGCCCTTCTTACTGCCAGTTTACCCCTCCGAGTATCAATTCACGATGGAAGTCACGAGGCAGAGTGATGCAACTAATGCCATCTACGGCAAGGGTCAAAAATGGGCCCACACTTGTGACTTCCCTCTCAGGATAGGAGTTATCGAAGTGTTCGCCCTGAATCAGAACGTCTTCTTGGAAGAAAAGCTTGCCAAGTTTGGCCTGCTCCAAATTCCCCAACAATGGCTCTATGATCCTTTGGGAGTGATGAGGGACCACATACGGGTCAAGAGCTTCCATGTTTGCCCCTATCCCAAAATTGTGAAACAAAGAAATAATCCTCGGGGAAAGGATCTGGAGTGGCATCTGGAGAGGATGGAATCCTTACCTCCCTGGCACGAATTCTACCCAATGGAGGTCGCATATGACCCAGATCGGCATTCACTCCCGAGCCCCAACTCCACCTTCTGGAAGAAAGCGAAAGATGACTTGAAGGAGGGAGTAAAGGATTGGGACGCGGCTCAACTGAGAGAATGGTGGATAATGAGGGTCCACCGGCAGAAAACGAACTCTTATGGATTCTTGGCAACGGACAGGGACTTCGCAGAAATCTATGAAGCCAACGCTGGAAAGTGGAAGCCTTCGTCCTTCGCCACCCTCATCCCTCCAGCTATCCCAGGCTCGGGCGAAAGCCCAAAAAGAGATGATACTGCTTCGGGAAAGGAAACGGCCCAAGTTACACCTCCAAGATCACCTCAGGGGCCTGTAGGTGGCCACGACTCGAGCACTGAAGGGTCAGAACAGCCGCTAGTGAGGAGGAAAAGGAAAAAGCAAGAACAGACCCTGGTGCCCCCAAAACACCCAAAGCGACCTCGCACAGGACTTGTAGGCCCCTCCACTGGGCGACCGATATCAGACCCATCCAAAGCAAATGTCGAGGTCGCAGCCCTGCCGAGTGCCGAAACCGAGAAAAAACAAGATGCGGCTGCACCGAAAGTCACCACTGCCACAAAGCCAGGAGGGCACGTAGGTACGCATTCTTCATCCCTTGCCCTAGTCTCACACATTTTTGCCGAAACTCCAGCTGAGAGTTCTCACCAGTCTCCCCTGCATAGCCCATCACCCCCTCACACGTCACCTATTGCTGGTCCGGCCTCATCCCATGATTATGACGAGGGTAAGACCATTGACCCTACTTCGCCCTTCCACACTGCCGTTCCCCTGGTCACTAGCAGAAGCAGGGGTCCCACTTCAACGCCGAGTCCCACCACGTCTGTCGTCGAGCCTTCTGGAGAGGCATCCCCCCACATTCTTTATATTTGTTTACTCCCTCGGCTGGAGATCTAGCCTTGTCTAAATCAGAGATGTCCTTAATTAAGGACCGCCCCCTTGTCGAGAAGCTATTGCAAGCATGGCAAAACACTGAGCAAATACTAAGGGAGGCAAGGAAAAGAAGAGGGCGCTCGACGGCATCAGTTGAAAAATGCGCCGTTTTTTATTTAGAGGCCGAAAAGGTGCATAAAATCAAGAAGGTCCCCAAGGTACAAAAGCCTCTGGATGAAATGACTCCAGCGGACTACGATTATCAAGAGACACCTAAGGACCTGGAACACCTGAATGTTGACAATGAATCGGCCTCTATGCATGTCCGAATCGAGACTTTTCGGGCACATGCAACCATTGCTAACCAGCGCAGGTTTGAAGCAGAGGCCGCCAATGTCAAGCTAGAGGAAAACCTGGCAAAGGTCCGCTCCAAGTTAGCAGAGGCTGAGGAGCAATGTAAATTGATGAAGAAGGAGACGCTCGACCTAAAACAGCAGGTTCAACAGCTCCAGTCTACAGCCGAGAGTCAAGCGCAGAAGCAGGCCGAGAGTGATCTGAAGGCCAAAGAGCTGGAGGATAAAATCGCGCAGATGCAAGCTCCACTGTATGCAAAAGAGGGTCCAACGCTGTTTGACAGGGACAGAATTAAGGAGATTCGTGCACACCTGCTAAAAAATTTCTGGTCTCGGTGCGCTAGTGCTTTTTCAATTTTGACGTATGTCACCGAAGCACAGCAGGCTATTGCCGAGGGAGGACCAGTCATCGACGAGGTCACGCAGAAAGCCAGGAGTCGACTCAAGCTAGCGTTCGACGTCCAGAATGCTAGATATCAGGACCTGCAGGTCACTGCAATGACCCGGACAGCTAGGGACTGGTCCACGGCCCAGGCCACAGTTCGTGCTTTTTTCTCCAAGGTGCGAAAAGCTCAGAAAGCCAGAAGCCTCCAGGACATTTTTGACAATGAGCAGCGTGCCACAATGAATTATTTTCAAGATCTTTCTTCCTTGGGTTTCCCGAGTTTCATGGACGATGACGAAAATCTTCTCAGCAAGGATGACCTCAAACCAGTCTGGCTACAGTTCGAGAACGATGTCTCGGAGATCGATGGCTGGGAAGAACCAATCGCAGAAGGGCAGGTGACAGATTTCATCCTCAAATACTGTAAGATCATGGCTTGCCTCGACGACCTGTTCACCAGGGCCAAGAATGCTGACGTTGGGCAAATCAATCGATTTCATGACTTGGTCAAAGCGCTGCAAGATCGAGAGCCATTCCAAAAGAGTGCCTGGACCCATGTCCGAAGAACGATGAAGCGCATCCGTGACCGCCTCGAACCATCGCCACAGCCAGAGGCCACGCCGAAGGAAGAAGAAGAAGAAGAAGAGGAACAAGAAGAGGGACAGACCATAGAAGCAGGGTCTGGGGAAAATTAGTGACTCAGCAGCCCAATGGATCAGGGCTAAAGGGTTCTTTTGCCGAGGCGAGCTCGTCACCCCGCGAGCCGCCAAGAATGTTGACACTTTTTGTCACATTATACAAGGGGTAGAAGAATAGTAGAATTTTTGTATAATATTTCCTTGTTGAAAGTTTTTCTTTTATTTTAAGTTACAGAAATTTTGACCCTCCCTATCGCCCCTTTTATAAAATGAAGAAGAAAGAGCTTCGCTACCAAACAAGCCAAGGAAAATTGCTTCGCCGAAAGAAAAGGAGGAGAATGTGAAAAGAGCTTCGGGCCCGAAGCACTTCAAATCACCACTTCGGGCGAAAACCTTGCGAAGTAATTTCGTCGAAGAAAATACAAAGATAACGCTTCGCACCCGAAGCATTTTCGAAGCCGCTTCGGGCGGAAGTTTTGCGAAGCAGCATCCAAACGACTTCGCCGAAGGAGGAGAGCATAATCCAAAATCAGCTAAGGTAAGGGAACTACTTCGGGCCCGAAGTATTTCCGACACCTACTTCGACCGGTTTTCACCCGAAGCAGTGGTGCCCGAAGCAAAATGACAATGTGTCAGAAACAGAAGAGTGCTTCGGGAGGATATTCCCCGAACCGCAGTTTTGAGAAGGAATCGGGCCGAAACATTTTCCATCCGAAGCAGTTTCGCCAGCAAAGGACAAAGAACCCCATTTCAAAGATGGAGCCCGCTCGGCACTCGACATCCCCGAAGTAGTTTCTGCGAAGCATTATTTTGCGAAGAACAAATCAAGGAAGATCTACTTCGGCCCAAGGCTTCGGCGAGGCGGAGATGTAGCGAAGCACTTTTCGGGCCCACGTTCCAAGGCGGGCAGCTTCCCAAGGTGATCGAAGGCCCCTTATAAATACCTCCTTTCTTGCCCGATAAGCCCGCTGACCATTTTTGGCAAACGAAAGGGACGTAACAATCCTCGAAGTAAAACACGGCGGGCGTAACGATCACTCAAGCACAGCATCCAGAAGCCAGGGACACTCGGGCGGTGCATTAAATGAACATTTCCATGGTTGACCCGATCGCAGTTGCCAGTTTCGGCAACCGATTTGAAAGCTCGATCGCAGCAGCAGCGAGGAGCCGATTTCTTAGGGCCCGAGGGTGTACTTCGCCATTTTTGTAATAATGACTCAGAGGGTCGGGTCCTCTATAAAAACCCAGGCATGTAATGTAAAAAAGGGGGGGAACTTTCTGCTAGAAAGCTGCTGTAACTTGATGTCCTGCGTTTAATACTAAAGATCTTTTGTGCTCTATTTCTCTCTTTTATGCTGCCTTCTGTGCTTAATTCTTTTGTCTTTTCTCGTTCGCATACTGAGACTCTGAATCCTGAATCCGGTGCGCGATCGGGGACCGAACCCCTAAAATTCGCCCTGAAGGATACATAGGAGAGGAAAAACGCCTTGTCGCTTTCCTTTATGCTGCCTGGTGGATCGAGGTTTCTGTTATTCCCTTATCTCAATCGTTGTTACTCTGAACCCTGAATTCCAGCGAGAGAGAAAGGAGAACCCTGCGAACCCGTCCAGAGGATACATAGGAAGTTCGGCATTTCATTTCTTTCATGTTATTCTTGGTATTTCCTGCTGCTATTCGAGTTGTTAGCGAGTAATCGTGCTTCCTGTTCTCTCCCACCTTAAATCATCATCTTCTAACCCTTACCCTTTTTATTTCTTTTCCTAACCCTTACTCTGTTTATTTCTTTCCTGCACTCTTGTCTCAAACCCCAAAAGTAGATTAGTATAGGAGCCGGCCTTTCTCCGGAGATCGGCACGAGGGGCATCTCTTCCCCTCGGCCTTTCAATGTTGGTCGCGGGTCCAGGGCGCGCAAACCCACCGAAAGTCCTTTCCTGTGCGGATTTGATGACCAACACTACCCACTCTGAGGCAAGTCGGGACATAGGAGAGAATTGGAGTTCTTTGCGCTCAAACTGCTCAAGTTTCATAGCCAGGTCCAGCCATTGCCTCGCCTGGTGTTCGGCCTCCTCTACCACAGGCTTTCCCTGGGCAGATATTTCTTCGATCCTGCACGCGAAATCCAGGACCGATACAGATTTGACAAGGTTGGGCTTGCAACCCTGCAGCAGACCAGCCCGCATCTCTTTGGCTTTGCTCTTTGAAAAGGCCGCCGCTCGTGAGGTTTTCTCCGCTAGCTGCGACTGCGCCTGTTTCAACGAATCCTGAAGCTGCGAAACCTGCTCCAGCGCTGCCTTCTTCTCTTCCGACAACTGCTCGGCTGTCTGTCTCTGCGCTGCGGCCTCCTGCTGAGAGGCGGCCAGCTGGGCCTTAAGCTCATCTATCTCTTGCTGCGCGGTGGCCCTAGCCAGGTCTTCCTCAAGCTGCCTTGTGTTATTTTGCATCTGGAACAGCTCTTCCTGGGTCTCAAGATGTTTGACGAGGAGATTGTCTGTTCTACAACGAATACCACGAATTTCGTATTCGTTGATATCGTCAAAGCTTTTCTCCTTCCTTTCAAGTTCGTAGTCTGCCTCGGTCATCTCCCGGAGAGGCTTCTTTACTTTCGGGATCAATTTCTCGGTTGTCAGCACTCTCCTGTCTAGGTCGAACTTCGTGCGTTTCATCGGGGCAGCTATCTCTTCGGCTCTCCTTCGTTTCACGCCCTGGAGAAAGGAGGCGGAACATCCTGAGGCGCTTATTGCCAAAGGCAGGTCATCAGCGCTTTGTAGTTCGCCCATGAAGTCCAGATCCTCCAGCATTGGGTTTTTTTGCGGCATCTTTCCCGCAAACAGTGACGCGGGAGGTATTCCAGAAGGGGTGGCCGCTTTTGAGGGCGACCGGGTCCTAGGGGAAACGGGCGGCTGAGTGGATGGTGCTGGTAGGGTTTTGGATGGCTGGGGTGAGGAGTGCGGCGGTGAATGTGCAGCTTCAACGCTGGCTGCGGGTGTGGGTTCTAGGGTTTGGCTCAGTGACTGGAAGGCGTTGGGATCCTGAGCAAACTGGTCAAAAGAATGGGGGCTGCTGGGTGGTTGGGCTGTTTGGGAAGAAGAGGATGCAGCTACAGCTTGCCCTGATGATATGGGGAGTGGCGTTGCGGCAGGGCTGATGGAGACTGGGGGAAGCGGGGAAGTAGACGTACCTGCGGGCTCCGCCTGAGCCGCTGTTCGAGGAACGCCTTCAGCCCGGGTTTCAGCTTCTGCTTCAGGGCTGTCCAGTGAGACAACTTCTGGCGCAACCTGCTCGGTCGGCGCTGTGGCTGTCTGCGGCACTGGTTCCTTAGGCCGTGTGGCCCTTTCACTTCTTCTTCTCTTTTTCTCTTCTGGCGCAGCAGAACTGGTTCGCGAGGAGATGAGATTGGGGCGGCAGACAACGATGTTCCCACGGTAAATTTGTACCGGGGTCTAGCTGGAAGAATGCCTGCCGCGACCGATTTGCTAACTGGCAGCGCGGGCGCTTTTTCCGCTTGGGAGGCCACCTCAGGAGTTGACCTCCCTGACCCTTGTGCCCTTTTGGGTGCCGCTTCAGAGGCTACAGGCTGCATCGGGCCCACTTGACTGCTCGTCGGAGTTGCGCTGGAAGTCGCCGGAGTTGACGATTGCTGGGACGAAGACCTTCTTATATACCTTTTTCTTGCGCCTAGGGGAACGCAATTTCGAAATTCGAAGGGTTGCCACGTGTCAGCGTGCTGGTCATATAGGGCCGAAAATTCATCATCGACGGCCAGATTCCTCCGATTGGATTTATCGTGCTGTGTGCGACACCCCATCTTCTAGAACTCGATGACTTTGTCCTGTGGCCAGCAGAGCGGCGCCACCTTGGTGAGGAATCTTTTGAAACCCGCGGATTCCAATTGGTGATCCGGGTTTCACTCTGGATCGTATGCTACCTCCTCGTAGTAGAATTCATGCCATGGAGGCCATGATTGCATCTGCTCGATATGCCATTCTAGGTTTGCGCCAGTTCTGTTTCTCCTTTCCTACATGATCTCCGCTCGAGGGCAGATGTGCGTGAACTTGCCTCTAACCCCATCTGGGTCATATTTCCATCGCTGCGGCAGCATTATCAGGCCCATGTCAATGAGCTCCCGCTCAAGTTAGACGTGCTGCCCGATTTCATATACTTCAGTATTTGCCCAAGTGAAGGGATACTGAAAGATATGGCCTTTCTTCTTGCCCTGGCCGAATTCTTCTTCAACGTAGTCCATCTGCCGCGCGATTTCCATCCCGAACTGGTGATTAGTGCAGAAGTAAGGCAGCAGGAACGACTTCCCTTTGAATCCGTAGATTCTCACTATGATGCCTTGAGTCAGCCGGAAGGTGTCCTCGTACTCCTTCCACAGGTATTTTGTCATGACCTCCGACGGGCGAGATGCCTTGCGGTTGAACAACCCCATGGCCTGGCACAGAAATTTGAGATTAAACTCATAGAACGAGCCTTTTCTGTATAGAACGTCGGTCCATTCGTACATGGTCAGCGGCTCTCCTTTTTCGTTTGTTTTCTTCAAGTCAGGGACGTTCATCCGGTAGTGCATGTAATATAGGCACAGCCATGCGAGGAAGGAGCAGAACCCGAAATCCGTTGACTGCTTCTGTTGCAGTCTGACCAGGCTTGAATGTATAGCGTACGCCAACCAGTCCGCCCAGTCGAAGAAAATTGGGCGCTTTCCACTCTTCTGCGCTGTAGAGTCGTAAAATTCTCCGTGCAAGAGACATTCTGCCAGCGCCAACTGGTATGGCCGTACTACTTTGTCAGAGTCGCAGCCCAGGACCCACGTCAGGATGACGTAAATGTATTTATTCTCAAATCTGTCCTAGGGTATGGGGCCAGTTGGCCACTGTCCGGGCGCCAGCAAAGTCTTCAACTCCGAGTCGAGGAATTCCCTCATCCTCTTCGTCTGCGTAAATCGCCCTGTCTACTCATCTAGGTTTATTCTTCTGACAATTGTGCTGGGGTCGTACTGCAACCCTGGGGCGAACGCTGGCTGGACGCTTTCCCGGAAAAGCGTGAACAACACTTTCCCTTTGTTTTCGCAGATTTGCCAGGCGGCTGGTTTGTAATATTGTACAATTGCTTCAACCAGCTCTGGGCACCGATGAACAGGAGGGCATACGAACCAATACAGGTTCGATTTGTATGCAGCTTCGAGGTGATGCGAGGGTGAAACCCGGTCTGCCCATTTGGCAATGTTCAGCCGCAGTTTGGAGAGGCTGATGGAGAAGGAGCCATCTTTGTATCCAGCCAGGTGGTTAACGGGTGGCGGCGGAATTTGCCCAACCACGCGTCTCTTCGTCCGGCTCTTCTTTTTCTGGTCCGGCGGCGCTTCGCTCTCATGAGCGCTCGACTCTGGTGATTCCTCAGCTTCGCGCCGTTCTTCACTGGATTGCACCTGTACGGGCGCTTTCCCCTTGTCCATCCTTTTTGAAACAGCAGAGGCAGGAATTACGGCTTCTGAGTTTGTCAGCTTTATTCCTTGAAGTCAGCTTGAACGATTTGAATTTTCTGGTTGCGCCAGGCCCCCTTTTGTAGACAACGACTGCAACATTAATGGCGCGAGGGAGGGAGTTAGGGCAGTTAACTTGGAGTTGGTGGAGGCGTTACGATTTTTTGGCGGCTGTGCATGGGTTTATTTTTGAAAAGCGCACCCTAGTAGCCGTTGGTCCAAAACGCACCTTGCTTTTTTAATGCATTATTCTTGAAAGATGTGCAATCATTAAACCTCCTTGAGCATCGTGCCATTGCTGACGTCATCGCTACCGCCTGGGCACACTTTACAAGAGAGAATTTCTGGCCCGTTGACCCAACTTCGCCTTGGGCCGTACTTCGCCCTGGCCCACACTTAGAATTTTTCATGTTTGGTGTGGTGGGTTATTCGAACTTCGCCCGAAATTCAGGGCGCATTCGGACTTCGCCCGAAAAATGGGCGCATTCCGACTTTGCCCAAATTTGCTTGCACATTGTGACACTTAGCCGTTTTGTGGCTGTATGTTTCTTAACTATGCCCTTTGGATGGGGCGCAGCCCGACTTCGCTGCAAAGTCGGGTTGCGCACCCAGACTTACTTAATCTAGCTCCTCTTTTCAGCTGCCTTGCTCCGTACTTCGCACTGTTCAAGGAGCGCTACCCGACTTCGCTGCAAAGTCGGGGTTTGCCCTAGGTCTTACTTGGGCCTGTTGGTTACGAATCCGCCATGAGGAAAGGATTTGTTGTTATTGCGCCCTAGACCCGCAAACCAACATTGAAAGGCCGGAAGGAAGGAATGCCTTCCGTGCCAATCTCCGGAGAAGGCCGGCTTCCTGTGGGGGTTTTGAGGTTCAAGATAAGAGTGCAGGGAAAGAGATAAAAATGCAGAAAGGGATTCCAAATTAGATTGGAGTTGGGTGGGGGGAACTAACAGTACGACAACGCATCAATCACCACTACTAACACCAATATAACCATAACACACCACTATGGATGCTGTCACTAACCGAAGTAGAACAGAGTCAGGTATATGTTTTGTATTAAGAGCCAGATACGCACTACAATGGTTCCCTAACGGACATTCCCTCCAAGGAACTAACAGTACGGCAACGCATCAATCACCAATACTAACAACACTATAACACAAAACATAACCAGAAGACCGCCACTAACGTTTACCCTATGTATCCTTTAATTTATACATCCCAGGAATACCTGATCACCAAATGCCGGAGTCCAGGCAAGAAATGTCAAAGAGAGGTAGCATACAAAATAAAAACAATAGGACAGCACCAAGTGTATGTATTATATTAAAAGGCAGAAGCACAGCTACAATGGTTCCCTAACAGACATTCCCCTTCCACCACCTTACAATGAAAATGTGGTGGGTATTTATAGCCCAAAGTCCCCCCCGTTACATTAATGGGCACAAAGTCCCAGTCAAACATTAGCTGACAAAAGCAGCCGCGGAACTGCTGATGCTGACTTCTGTCGGGCTGGACTGTACTCTCGGCATGGTCTCCCTGAAGGTTGAACAGCTACGTGGCAGCGCGCTAGGTAGAACTTCACATTGACAGGAATGCGGGTAGCTGAGGCAGGTGGAAACTCACATCAGCCTTAAATGAGGCAGCTGGCATAAGTAGTGCGGCCCATGCTTGTCCCTTTGCTCGGCATGTCTTGGCTCGGATCCCAAAGTTGGACACTTGTCGGATGATAATGCTTGACACGTGTCTGCCTTGAAAGGCAGTCTATCCAACTTCGCCCGGGATTAGAGCGCAATCGGGTAGCACAAGTGAAAAACAGCGCAGTCGGGTTGGCCTATTTCCCTATTGCGCACCGGTCAAAGGGCGCAGTCCGACTTCGCTGCGAAGTCGGGTTGCGCACCGGCACTTGCTGATTCTCACCGCTGTTCGGACTTCGCACGGACAAGGGAGGGCAGTCCGACTTCGCTGCGAAGTCGGGTTGCGCTCCAACACTTAGTCAATTTCTCTGCCAGACTGTTTCCAAGTGCGCTCAGGAAGAAGGGCGCAGTCGGACTTCGCACAAAAACTGGGCGCAGTCGGACTTCGCACAAAAAACTGGGTTTCCTGGTTCTGCTTCCCGGGACCATAACTTTTGATCCGCTAACCCGATCGCCTATTATAATATATCGTCGGAAAAGTGGCGAGAAGATCTGCAATGATAAAATATCCGGAGCTCATTTTGTCCATTTTATCGCCCCCGTTTATGGCCCGCGAAAACCCGAACACCTCAACATGCTCTTTACCGCTTTAAAGCTCCATACTTAGGCCAAAATTTATCAAAAGATTTAATGTGGCAAAATTGCCAACATTCCTGGCGGCTCGCGGGGCATTGAGCTCGCCTCGATGTGAGGACCCAGGCCTTTATCCATTGGGCAACAGAGTCACCCTCGCTGTACTCTTGATACTCACTGCCAGCAGCAACCTCTTTCTGAAACCCTTGGCACCCACGGCCCTCTTGGAACACTTAAAAAGAAAACACTGCACATACTGAATTAAGGAAACAACTAAAACTTTGAATACTAGCCGGCTTATTTATACAAAATTTTGCGGCATTATTGGCATGCCGCCAACACAAATCTAGCTTTGGTTGCCTATCCGGTGAACCTGCAGTGTCCGGACCAGATCTGATTGTACTTCAGATGATCTTTGAAGTCCGGCTGGCCTCCCAAAGTTTGCCAGGTCGCGAACATGGTGCAACGTGGCAGATTGTCATTCATGCCGGTACCCGTACAATTGATGAACAATGTGACAAGGAGATTTGTCAGACGGGAGCCCTCTTCGGGTACCGGTTGCGGTGATGGTTGGAGCCAATACCACCACGGTGGAGACTGTAGGTGAACATTCATTTCTCCGCTTGTGAGGTCAAGGCTGCTCACCAAACCTTGATTCCTCCGGGGTGTCTTCTATTAGCTTAATAAAAGGGCGCCTGCGATCAAGAAATCTGGATCTTCAGCTCAGTTAGAGTCGCCAGGTGATTTTGCCAGATGAAGGCAAGCCAAAGATTCACCAACTCGGGCTTCCTTAAAATATGGAGACTGATCGTCTCACCTCACGGATTCGTCTATGCGAGCTTGGTAATCAGCCAGCCTGACGCGCTCGCTTGGAGCGTTGGTATTAATTTCGTAAAGTCAGGCTGGTTTCCCGGTTCCTCGCTCGCCACCTTCTCGTTTGAATGAAGGCGTCAGGACCGGTCTTTCGGACTCGGAGAATATGAACGTGCAGAGTCGCCAGGTGCTCTGATTTTGAACAGCAATGAAGCGAACACCAGTGCTTCGATTCTGTTTGGGAGTGGGAAACTTCCTTGTCCCACCGGGTATTCGGAAAGAAACTGTCAGCCCGAGTGAGGACGAGCTTGAGATCTTCCAAATGTGGGACCCTTTGTCCCACCGGGCGTGCCAAAACTGTTGGTTACGAATCCGCCATGAGGAAAGGATTTGTTGTTATTGCGCCCTAGACCCGCAAACCAACATTGAAAGGCCGGAAGGAAGGAATGCCTTCCGTGCCAATCTCCGGAGAAGGCCGGCTTCCTGTGGGGGTTTTGAGGTTCAAGATAAGAGTGCAGGGAAAGAGATAAAAATGCAGAAAGGGATTCCAAATTAGATTGGAGTTGGGTGGGGGGAACTAACAGTACGACAACGCATCAATCACCACTACTAACACCAATATAACCATAACACACCACTATGGATGCTGTCACTAACCAGTAGAATAGAGTCAGGTATATGTTTTGTATTAAGAGCCAGAAGCACACGACTACAATGGTTCCCTAACAGACATTCCCTCCAAGGAACTAACAGTACGGCAACGCATCAATCACCACTACTAACAACACTATAACACAAAACATAACCGTAAGACTGCCACTAACGTTTACCCTATGTATCCTTTAATTTATACATCCCAGGAATACCTGATCACCAAATGCCGGAGTCCGAGTTCAAGACAACAACAAGCAATGATACAGGAAAACATGAGGCAGAAATGTCAAAGAGAGGTAGCATACAAAATAAAAACAATAGGACAGCACCAAGTGTATGTATTATATTAAAAGGCAGAAGCACAGCTACAATGGTTCCCTAACAGACATTCCCCTTCCACCACCTTACAATGAAAATGTGGTGGGTATTTATAGCCCAAAGTCCCCCCGTTACATTAATGGGCACAAAGTCCCAGTCAAACATTAGCTGACAAAAGCAGCCGCGGAACTGCTGATGCTGACTTCTGTCGGGCTGGACTGTACTCTCGGCATGGTCTCCCTGAAGGTTGAACAGCTACGTGGCAGCGCGCTAGGTAGAACTTCACATTGACAGGAATGCGGGTAGCTGAGGCAGGTGGAAACTCACATCAGCCTTAAATGAGGCAGTTGGCATAAGTAGTGCGGCCCATGCTTGTCCTTTTGCTCGGCATGTCTTGGCTCGGATCCCAAAGTTGGACACTTGTCGGATGATAATGCTTGACACGTGTCTGCCTTGAAAGGCAGTCTATCCAACTTCGCCCGGGATTAGAGCGCAATCGGGTAGCACAGGTGAAAAACAGCGCAGTCGGGTTGGCCTATTTCCCTATCGCGCACCGGTCAAAGGGCGCAGTCCGACTTCGCTGCGAAGTCGGGTTGCGCACCGGCACTTGCCGATTCTCACCGCTGTTCGGACTTCGCACAGACAAGGGAGCGCAGTCCGACTTCGCCGCGAAGTCGGGTTGCGCTCCAACACTTAGTCAATTTCTCTCGCGATCGTTTCCAAGTGCGCTCAGAAGAAGGGCGCAATCGGACTTCGCACAAAAACTGGGCGCAATCGGACTTCGCACAAAAACCGGGTTTCCCGGTTCTCGCTTCCCGGACCATAACTTTTGATCCGCTAACCCGATCGCCTATTATAATATATCGTCGGAAAGTCTGGCGAGAAGATCTGCAATGATAAAATATCCGGAGCTCATTTTGTCCATTTTATCGCCCCCGTTTATGGCCCGCGAAACCCGAACACCTCAAAGATGCTCTTTACCGCTTTAAAGCTCCATACTTAGGCCAAAATTTATCAAAAGATTTAATGTGGCAAAATTGCCAACATTCCCGGCGGCTCGCGGGGCATTGAGCTCGCCTCGATGTGAGGACCCGTGCCTTTATCCATTGGGCAACAGAGTCACCCTCGTTGTATTCTTGATACTCACCGCCAAAGAACCCCTTTTCTAAACCCTTGGCACCCACGGACCCCTCTTGGAACACTTAAAAAGAAAACACCGCACAGACTCGAATTAAGGAAACAACTAAAACTTTGAATACTAGCCGGCTTATTTATACAAAATTTTGCGGCATTATTGGCATGCCGCCAACACAAATCTAGCTTTGGTTGCCTATCCGGTGAACTTGCAGTGTCCGGACCAGATCTGATTGTACTTCAGATGATCTTTGAAGTCCGGCTGGCCTCCCAAAGTTTGCCAGGTCGCGAACATGGTGCAACGTGGCAGATTGTCATTCATGCCGGTACCCGTACAATTGATGAACAATGTGACAAGGAGATTTGTCAGACGGGAGCCCTCTTCGGGTACCGGTTGCGGTGATGGTTGGAGCCAATACCACCACGGTGGAGACTGTAGGTGAACATTCATTTCTCCGCTTGTGAGGTCAAGGCTGCTCACCAAACCTTGATTCCTCCGGGGTGTCTTCTATTAGCTTAAAAAAAGGGCGCCTGCGATCAAGAAATCTGGATCTTCAGCTCAGTCAGAGTCGCCAGGTGATTTTGCCAGATGAAGGCAAGCCAAAGATTCACCAACTCGGGCTTCCTTAAAATATGGAGACTGATCGTCTCACCTCACGGATTCGTCTATGCGAGCTTGGTAATCAGCCACCCTGACGCGCTCGCCTGGAGCGTTGGTATTAATTTCGTAAAGTCAGCTGGTTTCCCGGGTTCCTCGCTCGCCACCTTCTCGTTTGAATGAAGGCGTCGGGACCGGTCTTTCGGACTCGGAGAATATGAACGTGCGTAGTCGCCAGTGCTCTCGATTTTGAACAGCAATGAAGCGAACACAATTGCTTCGATTCTGTTTGGGAGTGGGAAACTTCCTTGTCCCACCGAGTATTCGGAAAGAAACTGTCAGCCCGAGTGAGGACGAGCTTGAGATCTTCCAAATGTGGGACCCTTTGTCCCACCGGCGTGCCAAAACTCGTTGGTTACGAATCCGCCATGAGGAAAGGATTTGTTGTTATTGCGCCCTAGACCCGCAAACCAACATTGAAAGGCCGGAAGGAAGGAATGCCTTCCGTGCCAATCTCCGGAGAAGGCCGGCTTCCTGTGGGGGTTTTGAGGTTCAAGATAAGAGTGCAGGGAAAGAGATAAAAATGCGGAAAGGGATTCCAAATTAGATTGGAGTTGGGTGGGGGGAACTAACAGTACGACAACGCATCAATCACCACTACTAACACCAATATAACCATAACACACCACTATGGATGTTGTCACTAACCAGTAGAACAGAGTCAGGTATATGTTTTGTATTAAGAGCCAGAAGCACAGCTACAATGGTTCCCTAACAGACATTCCCTCCAAGGAACTAACAGTACGGCAACGCATCAATCACCACTACTAACAACACTATAACACAAAACATAACCAGAAGACCGCCACTAACGTTTACCCTATGTATCCTTTAATTTATACATCCCGGGAATACCTGATCACCAAATGCCGGAGTCCGGAGTTCAAGACAACAACAAGCAATGATACAGAAAAACATGAGGCAGAAATGTCAAAGAGAGGTAGCATACAAAATAAAAATAATAGGACAGCACCAAGTGTATGTATTATATTAAAAGGCAGAAGCACAGCTACAATGGTTCCCTAAGACATTCCCCTTCCACCACCTTACAATGAAAATGTGGTGGGTATTTATAGCCCAAAGTCCCCCCGTTACATTAATGGGCACAAAGTCCCAGTCAAACATTAGCTGACAAAAGCAGCCGCGGAACTGCTAATGCTGACTTCTGTCGGGCTGGACTGTACTCTCGGCATGGTCTCCCTGAAGGTTGAACAACTACGTGGCAGCGCGCTAGGTAGAACTTCACATTGACAGGAATGCGGGTAGCTGAGGCAGGTGGAAACTCACATCAGCCTTAAATGAGGCAGCTGGCATAAGTAGTGCGGCCCATGCTTGTCCTTTTGCTCGGCATGTCTTGGCTCGGATCCCAAAGTTGGACACTTGTCGGATGATAATGCTTGACACGTGTCTGCCTTGAAAGGCGCTCTATCCAACTTCGCCCGGGATTAGAGCGCAATCGGGTAGCACAGTGAAAAACAACGCAGTCGGGTTGGCCTATTTCCCTATTGCGCACCGGTCAAAGGGCGCAGTCCGACTTCGCTGCGAAGTCGGGTTGCGCACCGGCACTTGCTGATTCTCACCGCTGTTCGGACTTCGCACGGACAAGGGAGCGCAGTCCGACTTCGCTGCGAAGTCGGGTTGCGCTCCAACACTTAGTCAATTTCTCTGCCAGACTGTTTCCAAGTGCGCTCAAGAAGAAGGGCGCAGTCGGACTTCGCACAAAAACTGGGCGCAGTCGGACTTCGCACAAAAACTGGGTTTCCTGGTTCTGCTTCCCGGGACCATAACTTTTGATCCGCTAACCCGATCGCCTATTATAATATATCGTCGGAAAGCTGGCGAGAAGATCTGCAATGATAAAATATCCAGAGCTCATTTTGTCCATTTTATCGCCCCGTTTATGGCCCGCGAAAACCCGAACACCTCAACATGCTCTTTACCGCTTTAAAGCTCCATACTTAGGCCAAAATTTATCAAAAGATTTAATGTGGCAAAATTGCCAACATTCCTGGCGGCTCGCGGGGCATTGAGCTCGCCTCGATGTGAAGACCCGAGCCTTCATCCATTGGGCAACGGAGTCACCCTCGCTGTACTCTTGATACTCACTGCCAGCAGCAACCTCTTTCTGAAACCCTTGGCACCCACGACCCTCTTGGAACACTTAAAAAGAAAACACTGCACAGACTGAATTAAGGAACCCGTTCACGGGAATGGGGAGGAGCTGTCCCTCCATGTCCCGGAGCACAAATGCATTGAACTGATTTACCCGGGCAATCTGATAGGGGCCCTCTTAGAGGGCATCAAACTTGCCGTGGTTGCCCGGCTTCGCCTTTAGCGAGTCCCACTTTAGCACCAGGTCCCCGATTTTGAAAACTCGGGCAATGGTACCTTTTGCGAACCAGCCTTGTGTTGCTTCAACGTGTTTGGTGAAGGCCTGGTACGTTTTTTCTCTGTCTTCCTCTAACTGCAGCAGTTAGCAAAGTCTGTCATCTACCGGATCCCCGCTGCCTCTCTCTTCATCAAGCATCCAGAGAGCGGGAATTTCGATGTGGGTCGGCAAGACTGCTTCTTTGCCGTATACGAGCTCATAGGGGGACGTTTTAATGGACTTCTTGAAGGATATCCTATCCGCCCACAGCGCCCGATCCAGGAGTAGGTGCCAAGTCCTCTTGTTTTTCTCTACTGTCCTCCTGATGAATTTCAGCAGATTCTTATTGGTGGACTCAGCAAGACCGTTCCCTTGCGGGTAGTAATTGGAAGACATTTTGTGATAAATGCCGTATTTTCCGGTGTACTCCATGAGTACCGCGCCCACAAACCCCGGACCATTGTCCGTTACTATCGACTTAGGGACCCCGAAGCGGGTAATGAGGCTTTCAAGGAACCTGATGACCGTCTCCTGGTCCGCGTTCTTGGTAGGGATCGCCTCTGCCCACCGTGTGAAGTAATCGGTGGCGGTAAGGATGAACTTGTGCCTAGCTGCAGAGTTCGGCGTAATCACCCCGATAAAGTCTAGACCCCATTGCTGAAACGGAGTCTCAGCCTGGATCGGTTGAAGAGGCAGGGGTGCTTTTCTGTTCCTGCCAGCAAATCTCTGGCATTGATCACATTTTGTACAGACTGCATGCGCGTCTGTGAATAGAGTGGGCCAGTAATACCCAACACTGATTATTTTCAAGGCCGTAGGCCTTGCAGAATGGTGACCCCCAGGCATCCCGGAGTGAAATTCTCCGAGGATCCTGGGCTGGTCGGTTTTATTGACGCACTTCAACAGGATGTTGTCAATGTTTTTGAAGTAAAGCCCCTCGGGGCGAAGAGTGTATTTCAGTGCACCTAGCCGAAACCTCCTTCTTTGTGAGGCGTTCAGGTGGTCTGGACATCTCCTAGTGCAAAAATACTTTACCAGATCATTTGTCCAGTCACTATCCTTGGGTGAGGAGTTGGCTAGGTTGGTGGTTGTTGCTGGATCCTCCCACTTACAGGCGGATATTTGTGCTGCTGCGCTTCGGGCTAGCTCCTGGCACAAAGCTCGGCCTCTGATAAGCTTGGTTGGCCGTACTTCAATGTCGAACTCCTGGATTTTCGCAATCCATCCTGCTCTCTTGTGACCCGACTCTCCTTGTATGATGAAGCTTCGGACGTCCGGGTGTATCACAAAGACAGTGATCTTGCTCTGGGAGACAAAGTGCCTGAACTTCCGGAGAGATTTCATAACAGCGTGAACCTACCGCTCTATAAAGTTATACTTTTCTTCATGTGGCTGGATCACTTGGCTCAGGAACGCTATGGGGCGCTCCTCGCCATCGTCTCCCTTTTGGGTCAGGACTGCGGCGTAACTCTCGGGTTCTCCCACCGCGTACAGGATGAAATCCTTGGAGTAGTCCGGGTTTATCAACACCGGAGCTTGCGCAATTCGGGCCTTGATTTCCTCAAAGGCCTGCCTCCTTTCATCAGTCCATAAGAATTCAGCATTCTTTTTCAGCAATTTGGCCATGGGCTTGATTACCTGTGCGAAGTCCGGTATGAACTTCCGCACGAAGTTGATCTGGCCGAAGAAGGACTGCAGCCCCTTCTTGTCAACTGGGGCAAGCAAACGAAGGAGAGCCTCTGCTTTATCAGGGTCCATGGCTAGGCCTTTCTCGGAGATGACATGCCCCAGCAGCTTACCTTCTTTTACCGCGAAGACAGATTTCTTCGGGTTTATGGAGATGTCGAATTCACGACACCTTTCAAATATTTGCCGCAAGTGGGGAACATGGTCCTCTCTCCTGTGAGAAAATACAGTCATGTCATCCAAGTAGATGACAATGATCTTGTTGAGCAGCTCTCGGAAGGCCAGGTCCATGGCTCTCTAAAATGTGGCGCCGGCATTGGATAAGCCGAAAGGCATGCGCTGATAGGCGAACGTTCCCCATTTGGTGGTGAACGCCGTCTTATGCTGGTCCTCATCTTTGACCCAGATCTGGTTGTAGCCGGAAAAGCCGTCTAAGAGGGAAAATCTTTGGGCTCCAGCAACTATATGGAGGATCTGATCGATTTGGGGAAGCGGATAATGGTCCTTGAGGGAGGCCTGATTCAGATTTCTGAAGTCCACGCAGAGACGAATGTCTCCGTTCTTCTTCCTCACGGGAACCAAGTTCACAACCCAAGATGAATGCTTGATGGGGTAGATGATCTTGGCTTCCAGCATTTTCAAGAGCTCGGCTTTCATCATGGCTTCGATTTTAGGATTTACAGCCCTCTGCTTCTGCCGGAATGGCTTGGCGCCATCTTCTAGCTCGATGGTATGCTGGATTACATTTCTGTCATACCCCTTCAAGTCCTGGTAGCACCAGGCTACTATGTCAGGGAACTCTCGACACAATGTTCTGATTTGCTCCAGTTCCTCTGTGGTGCAGTCTGTCCCGACCTTGATTGTTTTTCCAGGTTCAAGCTCCAGGTCGGCGTACTGCTCAGGGTCTACTTTGATCCTATGTGATATGGCTCGGTCATTCTGATCAAATAGACTCTCAAGTGTAATCAGTCCTTTTGGGACATGATTATTTTTCAGCTGTATCAACCCCGAATATTGCTCGTCATCAGGGTCTCTACCTTCGATTGAACACGCTTCGTTAAACAAAAATGTGACAATCTCCTCGACACAGTCAAACACCTGCCAGTGGGTGTCCTTGTCAGGCACAGAAGGCCTGTAAATGGTACGAACCGACTTCGGCTTCTGGACAGTGTCATCAGCCGGAACGTACCTAGCTCCAGCAGACGCCAGAATGTCAGCATGCTTGTTTTTCTCACGCGATATAGCGTTGACATTCAATGAGTCGAACGACTCCATCAGATCCCACACCCGATTACGGTACGCCTTGAGATAGTGCTTCTTGGAGGCGCACTTGTTCGTAATCTGGTGGCACACCAGCTCTGAATCGCCAAAGATCTGCAGGTGCTTAATCCCCAGCCTCTCTGCTTTTCGCAAACCCAAGCACAGGGCTTCGTACTCCGCCGCGTTGTTGGTACAGCTCCAGGCCAGCCTATAGGTGTAATCCTTCTGGATCCCGGTTGGGGAAACCAAAAGCACACCTGCACCGGCACCATTTTTGCATCGTGCACCGTCAAAGAAAAGCTTCCACAGCTTTTCTGGTGCAGGTCCCACTTCTCTTTTGGCTGACTTGTCAAGCCTCTCAGGCTAGGTGACGGTGTAGCAGCCTTGCTCAGTCTCGATTACGGCATTGAAGTCCCGCAAGGAGAACTCATCTTCTACTTGCAGCAGCTCAAGAGCTTGCTCCGTCATGTCCACCACCACCAGTTCTTCCTCCGTAAGCTGAACCATGCAGTCATGCGACTCTTCTCCGGGTATCTTCTCCACTAAGAAAGTGGAAGGCTTCTCATTGTAAATCTTCAGTCTCCTTCCTTTGAAGGGCACTTCCATGTGTGAGTAGTCTAGAGATAGATACCCACCCAACTTCGCAGTGAACTCCCTGGAGAGGCACATGCCGAAGTAGGGTTCCAAGTCGACGACCACGACCTCTTGGATGACCACGATGTCGAGAGCTTTGTGCAGCCGAATAGGGATGTCTTTAATGACACCGACTGTCTTGACAGGGGTGTCGTCCAGTTCCAGCATGCCTTGGCTGCTCCTTGTGTACTCCATCCCGATTTTGTCACAGACGGCTCTCGGCATTACAGTCGTGGAAGCACCGGAATCCACCATACAATTGTGCACTATGTACCCTTGCATCCGTAATGATAGATAGAAGGGAGGTGGTCTATTCTTCCCAGTGGTCGAGACTGTCAAAGGTTGCACTAGAACAGCGGGTTGTATCTGCTTGCCATTCTTCATGCTTTTCAGGGATTCCTGTAGCAGATCAACCTGCCCTGGGAGCAGAAGAGCATCATACATGCTGATTCTTGCAGGGGTCCTCTTCAACTCGTCTACTATGCTGTAGCCTGAGGTGCTAGCTCCTTCCGCTTCTTTTGTTGGCTCATACTTCGTCCGGCATCGCTGAGTGGCTTCAACTCTCTGTCTCTTGGTCGAGACGGATATCTCTCGCTTCTCCCGAGCTTGTTCTTTGGTTTCAGCTGGAGGCTGAGCAGCGGGAGCTTTAGGCGGGGGAGCTTTTGCTACGGGAGGCTTGACTGTGGGAGTCTTCTCTTTGGCTGTGTAGGGCCACAGCCTCTTGTCAGGTGGTAGCCCAGCAGGTTGGGCCTTATCTCTTCTGGCGTACACCTTTAAGGGTTTTACAACGGCTTCAGCAGACTTTCTGTCTTCCTTGGCAGGAGGCGGTAACAAGTCTTCCTCCGGGACGACAAAGTTACCTTCGTCGTCCAGGATCATGTAGACTTCTTCGTCCTCTATTGCGCTGCCGGCCAAGGTCTGGAGGTAGTGTTGGTGCAGAGTGCAGTCATCCTCAGAATGCGGGTCGTTGCACGTGGTGCACCAGTTGATCTGGTCAGAGGTACCAGGTTGGTCTTCAATGGCAGCATTTCTCGGAGGGGAACGCCTCTGATCTCGCCGTTCTGGGGCTTGATCTTTTGTCAATGTCGGGGGTGGATATGGCCTCCTTGGAACAAGGTCCATCTGGGCCTGTTTTTTCTTTAGAACGGTCATGTCGTTGGACATGGTGTGATATCCGAAGGCCAAAGCTCGTACCTCCTGGAGGATTTTATTCTGAATATCATTGTCAGGAGGCGGCAACTGAGTTGGGGGAGGTAATGCAGCCAATGGAGGAGGTGTAGAATATTGTGCATACTGCGGGGGAGCAGGGAGTGCTGGATAATGCGGAGGAGGAGGCGGATAATGAATTTGTAAGGATTCACGACCGGCGCCGGATTCCATTGCTACTGGGGTTGCTGTCCTGAAGTGGACGGCACTGGATCGGAAGCTGATGGGTACTGAGATCGGGGGAAGTCAGGGTAAATAGGCGGCTGTACCTGTTGGTTATGAATCTGCCATGAGGAAAGGATTTGTTGTTATTGCGCCCAGATTCGCCCACCAGATTGAAAGGCCGGAAGGAAGGAATGCCTTCTGTGCCAATCTCCGGAGAAGGCCGGCTTCCTGTGGGGTTTTGTTAAGATAAGAGTGCAGGGAAAGAGATAAAAATGCGGAAAGAGATAAAAGTGCAGAAAGGGATTCCTCCAACTGCAGCAGTTGGCAAAGTCTGTCTTCCACTGGATCCCCACTGCCTCTTTCTTCGTCAAGCATCCAAAGAGCGGGTAATTCAATGTGCGTTGGCAAGACAGCTTATTTGCCGTACACGAGCGCATAAGGGGACGTTTTGATGGACTTCTTTTATGAAACTCTGCCCGCCCATAGCGCCCGATTCAGGAGCAGGTGCCAAGTCCTTTTGTTCTTCTCTACTGTCCTTCGAATGATCTTCAGTAAATTTTTATTGGTGGACTCGGCGAGATCGTTCCCCTGCGGGTAGTAGTTGGAAGACATCTTGTGATAGATGCCAAATTTGCTGGTGTACTCCGTGAGTACTGCGCCTGTGAACCTCGGACCATTGTCCGTCACTATCGATTCTGGGACCCCGAATCGGGTAATCAGGCTTTCGAGGAACCTGATGACCGTCTCTTGGTCAGCATTCTTTGTGGGGATCGCCTCTGCCCACCGCGTGAAGTAGTCGGTGGCGGTTAAGATAAACTTGTGGCCCGTTGCAGAGTTCGGCGAAATCACCTCGATGAAATCTAGACCCCATTGCTGAAACGGAGTCTCGGCTTGGATCGGTTGAAGGGGCAGGGGTGCTTTTCTGTTTCTGCCAGCAAATCTTTGGCATTGATCACACTTGGTACAGACCGCATGAGCGTCTGTAAACAGGGTAGGCCAGTAGTACCCAGCCCTGATTATTTTCAAGGCCGTGGGCCTTGCGGAATGATGACCCCCAGGCATCCCGGAGTGAAATTCTCCAAGGACCCTAGACTGGTCTGATTTTGTGACACACCGCAACAGGATGCCGTCAATGTTTTTAAAGTAAAGCCCCTCGGGGCGAAGAGTGTACTTCAAAGCACCTAACCGAAACCTCCTTTGTGAGGCATTCATGTGGTCTGGACATCTCCCAGTGTAGAAGTATTTCACCAGTTTATCTGTCCAGTCGCACTCCTCGGGTAAGGAGTTGGCTAGGTTGATGCGTGTTGCTGGATCCTCCCACTCGCAGGCGGCTATCTCCGCTGCCGCGCTTCGGGCTAGCTCCTGGCACAAGGCTCGGCCTCTGATTAGCTTCGTTGACCGCACTTCGATGTCGAACTCCTGGATTTTGGCAATCCATCCTGCTCTCTTGTGACCCGGTTCTCCTTGAATGATGAAGCTTCGAACGTCCGGGTGGATCACAAAGACAGTGATCTTGCTCTGGGAGACAAAGTGCCTGAACTTTCGGAGAGATTTCATGACAGCGTGAACTTGCCGCTCTATGAAGTTATACTTTTCTTCGTGTGGCTGGATTACTTGGCTCAGGAACGCAATGGGGCGCTCCTCGCCATCATCTCCCTTTTGGGTCAGAACTGCGACGTAACTCTCTGGTTCTCCCACCGCGTACAGGATGAAATCCTTGGAGTAGTCCGGGTTTATCAACACCGGCGCTTGTGCAATTCGAGCTTTGATCTCCTCGAAGGTTTGCCCCCTTTCTTCAGTCCATAAGAACTCAGTATTCTTTTTCAGTAGCTCGGCCATGGGCTTGATTACCTGTGCGAAGTCCGGTACGAACTTCCGCACGAAGTTGATTTGGCCGAAGGACTGCAGCCCTTTCTTGTCAATTGGGGTGGGCAAGAGGAGGAGGGCCTCTGCTCTGTCAGGGTCTATAGCTAGGCCTTTCTCTGAGATGACATGCCCCAGCAACTTTCCTTCTTTCACCACGAAGACAGACTTCTTCAGGTTTATGGAGATGCCGAATTCACGACACCTTTCGAATATTTGCCGCAGGTGGGGAACATGATCTTCTCGTCTGTGAGAGAAAACAGTCATGTCTTCCAAGTAGATGACAATTACTTTGTTAAGCAGCTCTCGGAAGGCCAGGTCCATGGCTCTTTGGAATGTGGCGCCAGCATTGGATAAGCCAAAAGGCATGCGCTGATAGGCGAACATTCCCCATTTGGTGGTGAACGCTGTCTTATGCTGGTCCTCATCCTTGACCCATATCTGGTTGTAGCCGGAAAAACCGTCTAAGAGGGAAAATCTTTGGGCTCCAGCAACTATATGGAGGATCTGATCAATTTGGGGCAGCGGATAATGGTCATTGAGGGAGGCCTGATTCAGATTTCTAAAGTCCACACAGAGACGAATGTCTCCGTTTTTCTTCCTCACAGGGACCAAGTTCGCAACCCAGGATGAATGCTTGATGGGGTAGATGATCTTGGCTTCCAGCATCTTCAAGAGCTCGGCCTTCATCATGGCCTCGATTTTTGGATTGACGGCCCCTCTGCTTTTGCCGGAATGGCTTGGCGCCATCTTCTAGCTCAATGGTATGCTGGATTATTTCTCTATCATACCCCTTCAAGTCCTGGTAGCTCCAGGCTACTATGTCGGGGAATTCTCGACACAATGCTCTGATTTGCTCGAGCTCCTCTATTGTGCAGTCTGTCCCGACCTTGATCGATTTACCAGGTTCCAGCTCCAGGTCGGCATACTGCTTCGGGTCTACTTTGATCCGGTGAGATATGGCTCTGTCGTTCTGATCAAATAGACTCTTAAGAGTAATCAGTCCTTTTGGGACATGATTATTTTTTAACTGTATTAACCCCTCATATTGCTCGTCATCAAGGTCTCTACCTTCGATTGCACAGGCTTCATTTACCAAAAATGTGACGATCTCCTCGTCACAATCGAACACCCGCCGGTGGGTGTCCTTATCAGGCACAGAAGGCCTGTAAATAGTACGAACCGGCTTCGGCTTCTGGACAGTGTCATCAGCCGGAATGTACCTGGCTCCAACAGACGCCAGAATGTCAGCATGCTTGTTTTTCTCTCGTGAAATAGCCTTGACATTCAACGAGTCAAAAGACTCCATCAGATCCCAGACTCGATTCCGGTACGCCTTGAGATAGTGCTTTTTGGAGGCGCACTTGTTCGTGACCTGGTGGCACACCAGTTCTGAATCTCCGTAGATCTGTAGATGTTTAATCCCTAGTCTCTCCGCCTTTCGCAAACCCAAGCACAGGGCTTCATACTCCGCAGCATTGTTTGTACAGCTCCAGGCCAGCCTGTAAGTGTAATCCTTCTGGATCCCGGTTGGGGAAACCAGAAGTACTCCCGCACCGGCGCCATTTTTGCATCGTGCGCCGTCAAAGAAAAGCTTCCACAGCTTTTCAGGTGCTGGTCCTACTTCTCTCCTGGCTGACTTGTCGAGCCTTTCAAGCTGAACAATGGTGTAGCAGCCTTGCTCGGTTTCAATTACAGCGTTGAAGTCCCGCAAGGAGAATTCATCTTCTACTTGCAACTGCTCGAGAGCTTGCTCTATCATGTCCACTGTTACCAGTTCTTCCTCCGATAGCTGAACCATGCAATCCTCAGGCTCTTCCCCGGGTATCTTCTCTACTAAGTAAGTGGAAGGCTTCTCATTGAAAATCTTCAATCTCCTTCCCTTGAAGGGCACTTCCATGTGCGAGTAGTCCAGAGAGAGATACCCTCCCAACTTCGCCGTGAACTCCCTGGAGAGGCACATGCCGAAGTAGGGTTCCAAGTCAATGACCACAACCTCCTGGATGACCACGATGTCGAGAGCTTTGTGCAGTCGAATGGGGATGTCTTTTATGACACCGACTGTCTTGACAGGGGTGCCGTCTAGTTGCAGAACGCCTTGGCTGCTCCTTGTGTATTCCATCCCGATTTCATCGCAGACGGCTCTCGGCATTACGGTCGTGGAAGCACCAGAATCCACCATGCAGTTGTGTACTATGTACCCTTGCATCCGTAATGACAGATAGAAGGGAGGTGGTATGTTCTTCCCAGTGGCTGAGACTGTTAGGGGTTGCACCAGGACAGCGGGTTGTATCTGCTTGCCGTTCTTCATAATCTTCAGATATTCTTGCAACAGATCAACCTGGCCTGGAAGCTGAAGAGCATCATACATGCTGATTCTTGCGGGAGTTCTCTTCAGCTCGTCTACTATGCTGTAGCCCGGAGTGCTTGCTGCTTGTGCTTCTTTTGCCGGCTCATACTTCGTCCGGTACTGTTGAGTGGCCTCAACTCTCTGTCTCTTGGTTAGAGACGGATATCTCAGCCTTTCCTGAGCTTGTTCTTTTGTTTCAGCTGGAGGCTGAGTAGCGGGAGCTTTAGCCGGAAGAGGTCTGGCTACAGGAGGCTTGACTACGGGAGTCTTTGCCGGAGGAACCTTGTCTTTGGCTGTGTAAGGCCACAGTCTCTTGTAGGGCGGTAGCTCCTCATGTTGCGCCTTATCTCTCCGGGTGTATACCTTTAAAGGCTTGGCTGCAACTTCGGCAGACTTCTTGTTTTCCTTGGCAGGAGGTGGCATTGGAACTTCGTCTGAGACGGCGAAATTGCTTTCGTCGCCCAGGATCATGTAGAGCTCTTCGTCCTCAATGGCGCTGTCGGCCAAGGTCTGGAGGTAGTGTTGGTGCAGTGTACCGTCATCCTTGTCATGCGGGTCGTTGCACGTGGTGCACCAGTTGACCTGGTCTGAAGTACCAGGTTCCTCTTCAATGGCAGCATTCTTCGGAGGGGCCGCCGTTGCAAATGTTGCTCAGGGAGCCGATCCTTTGTCAACGTCGGAGGCGGATATGGCCTTCTTGGAGCCAGGTCCATCTGAGCCTGCTTCTTTTTCAGAACAGTCATGTCGTTAGACATGGTATGATAGCCAGAGGCCAGGGCCCGTACCTCCTGAAGAATTTGATTCTGAATATCATGATCGGGAGGCGGCGGCAACTGAGCTGGGGGAGGCAATGCAGCCAATGGAGGAGGAGTTGAATATTGTGCATGCTGCGGAGGAGCAGGAAGTGCTGGAAAACGTGGAGGACGAGGAGGCGGATAATGAACCTACGGCGGGCCATAAGGGTTCACGACCGGCGCCGAGTTCCATTGCTGCTAGGGTTGCTGTCCTAATGTGGACAGCTCCGAACCAGAAGCTGACGGATATTGTGATTGGGGAAAATCAGGGTAGATGGGCGGTTGTACTCTGTGTGGAAGCCTGCCGATGGAAATGATATCCATTTCAGCTTGCTGGGCAGCCTCGTACAGAGCAGGGAATGTGTTGATTCTGGCAACCTTCAGCAGCAGGCAAATGTCTGAGTTGAAAGACCTCAGGTAGTAGTAGGCGGCCTGTCCTGCTGACGGTCGGAGTTCGCGAGGAACTCGTTTCCAAGACCTCGCAAACCTGATGTTGAAGTCTGACACCTCCTCTTGGGGGTGTCTCTGAATACTTTGGAACTGATGCAGCAGAGAAGAGGGGTCAGCAGACTCGTTGCACCCTTTCACGAGACTGCCGGCTAACTGTCGCCACCCCCGTGATGGATCCCTCGCGCGATGATCTCCACCAGTAGAGAAGCTTTCCCCTAAGGGAAAGGGCTAGCAGACGGGTCTTCACACTTTCATCAGTAATGGAGTGTAGCGCAGCCAGGGCGAGAATGTCCTGGATGTGTTCATACGCCGTCTTGCCGTAGCCGTCGTACGTAGGGATAGACTTTAAGGCAGCAGGAGGCACAGCTTGCTGTCCGGCTAGGGCCAAGGGCCCCGTAGAGTCCACCGCTGGGAAAAGATCATCATCATCTTGCTGAGCAGCCATGTCTGCTTCTGACCCGGTAGTGTACTCAGTATCGGAACTGTCCGAAGATGTGGATTCTTCTTCGGCCTCTTCTTCTTCAGTTTCAGCTTCGGCTTCTTCGATTTCAGCCTCGGCTTCTTCTTGGATTTCTTCTTCGCGAGCTTGGTAATCAGCCAGCCTGACGCGCTCGCCTGGAGCGGCAATGTAGATTTCGTAAAGGTTAGACTGGCTTCCCGGGTTCCTTGCTCGCCACCTTCTTGTTAGCATGAAGGCGTTAGGACCGGTCTTCGCGGACTTAGAGAATGTTCAGATAATTTGCAGAGTCGCCAGGTGCTCCGATTTTGAACAGCAATGAAGCGAGCACTAGTACTTCGATTCTGTTTGGGGGTGGGAAACTACCATGTCCCACCGGGCGTGCTAGAGAAACTGTTGGTTACGAATCTGCCATGAGAAAAGGATTTGTTGTTATTGCGCCCAGATTCGCCCACCAGATTGAAAGGCCGGAAGGAAGGAATGCCTTTCGTGCCAATCTCCGGAGAAGGCTGGCTTCCTGTGGGGTTTTGTTAAGATAAGAGTGCAGGGAAAGAGATAAAAATGCGGAAAGAGATAAAAGTGCAGAAAGGGATTCCAAATATGATTGGAGTTGGGTGGGGAGAATAAGCAGCACGACAACGAATCAATCACCACTACTAACAGCATTCATCTACAAACATATATTGAAACTACAGCTATCAGTGATCCCATGTATCCTCTATCTATGCATTCCAGGAATACCTGGCCATCAAATGCTGGAGTCTAGAGTTCAGTACAACAGCAAGCAATGACACAAGAAACATGAGGCAGAAATGACAAGGAGATGCAGCATGCAAGATAAAAGACAGTAAGCAGAGCCAAGTATATGTCTGTATTTGAGGCAAACGCACAGCTACAATTGTTCCCTAGCAATATATTCCCCTTCCACCACCTTACAATGGAAAAGTGGTGGGTATTTATAGCCCAATTTCCCCCCATTACATTCATGGGCACAAAGTCCCAGACAAGACGATGAGCCGATACGAGCGGCTGAGGAGCTGCTGATGCTGACTTCTGTCGGGCCGGACTGTCCTTGCAGCATGGTGTCCCTGAAAGTGGTACAGCTACGTGGCAGCGCGTTGGGTCAAGTCTTCGGTCAATAGGAATGCGGGTAGGTGCGGCAGATGGCACTTCACATCGGCTTAAATGATGACTGATGGTGCCGGTAGTGTTGCCCATGCCTTGTCCTTGCGCAGTCAAGTCCTGGCTCGAATCCCGGAGATGGACACTTGTCAGATGTTGAGGTGTGACACATGTCTGCCTTGAAAGGCAGTTTATCCAACTTCGCCAGGAATCCGGGCGCTATCGGGTTGCGCAGGAGGAAAACAGCGCAGTTGGAAGGCCTTCTTGCCTTAGCAAATTTCTAGGTTGACTTTACCCAACTGCGCACCGGTCAAAGGGCGCACTCCGACTTCGCTGCGAAGTCGGGTTGCGCACCGGTGCTTGGCTGTCTTCATCTCGCTGTTCGGACTGCGCACTGGAAAGGGGCGCACTCCGACTTCGCTGCGAAGTCGGGTTGCGCACCGGTGCTCGGCTGTCTTCATCCGTTGTTCGGATCGCAGCATCGGAAAGGGGCGCACTCCGACTTCGCTGCGAAGTCGGGTGTTGCCCTCAGCACTTAGCTGAATTTCTGATAGACCGTTCCCCTAGTGCGACCAGGAAGAAGGGCGCACTTCGACTTCGCTGCGAAGTCGGGTGTCGCCCTTGACACTTAGCCGAATTTCCAATTATTTCCTGTCCTGTTGCGCACTTCGGGTTCCCTATTGCGCTCCAACTGAGGGGCGCACTCCGACTTCGCTACGAAATCGGGTGTCGCCCCAACTCTTAGAAACTTTTCAAGGCACACTTGTTGAAGTTTTTGCTGGGGGAAGAAAGGGGGAAAGAAGAAGAGGGAGTGAAGCTGCAAGGAAGGGGAAGAAAGGGAGAGAGAAGAAAAGGGAAGATGAGGTGAAGGAAGGGAAAAGAGCAGCATATATGCAGAAGCTAAAAACATGGCACCCCTGTGCAAAATGTGACAACAGTACCCTGTGCGGGAGTCTGCCGATGGAAATGATATCCATTTCAGCTTGTTGGGCAGCCTCGTACAGAGCAGGGAACGAGTCGATTCTGGCTACCTTCAGCAGCAGGCAAATGTCTGAGTTGAAGGATCTCAGGTAGTAGTAGGCGGCCTGACCTGCTGATGGTCGGAGTTCGCGAGGTACTCGTTTCCAAGACCTCGCAAACCTGATGTTGAAGTCTGACACCTCCTCTTGGGGGTGTCGTTGTATACTTTGAAATTGATGCAGCAAAGAAGAGGGATCAGCAGACTCGTTGCATCCTTTCACGAGCCTGCCGGCTAACTGTCGCCACCCCGTGATAGATCCCTCTGCAGTGATCTCCACCAATAGAGAAGCTTTCCCCTTAGGGAAAGGGCCAGCAGACGGGTCTTCACACCTTCGTCAGTGATGGAATGTAGCGCATCCAGGGCCAAAATGTCCTGGATGTGTTCATACGCCGTCTTGCCGTAGCTGTCATACGTAGGGATAGACTTTAAGGCAACAGGGGGCACAGCTTGCTATCCGACTAGGGCCAAGGGCCCCGTGGAGTCCACCGCCGGGAAGGTCATCATCGTTCTGCTGGGCAGCCATGTCTTCTTCCCCTCCGGTGGTGTACTCGGTGTCAGAACCGTCCAAGGATGTGGATTCTTCCTCAGCCTCATCTTCTTCGATTTCAGCCTCGGCCTCTTCGATTTCAGCCTCAGCTTCTTCTTCTACACAAGCTTGGTGATCAGCCAGCCTGACGCGCTCGCCTGGAGCGTCAATGTCGATTTCGTAAAAGTCAGGCGGGTTTCCCGGATTCCTTGTTTGCCACCTTCTCGTTTGCATGAAGGCGTTAGGACCGGTCTTTACGGACTCAGAGAGTATTCAGGTACGTGCAGAGTCGCCAGGTGCTCTGATTTTTAACAGCAATGAAGCGAACACCCGTGCTTCGATTCTGTTTGGGGGTGGGAAACTACCATGTCCCACCGGGCGTGTCAGAGAAACTGTTGGTTACGAATCTGCCATGAGGAAAGGATTTGTTCTTATTGCGCCTAGATTCGCCCACCAGATTGAAAGACCGGAAGGAAGGAATGCCTTCCGTGCCAATCTCCGGAGAAGGCCGACTTCCTGTGGGGTTTCAATGTTTTAGGATAAGAGTACAGGGAAAGAAATAAAAGTGCGGAAAGAGAATCCAAATGTGATTGGAGTTGGGTAGGGGGAATAAACAGCACGACAACGATCAATCACCGCTACTAACAGCATTCCTTTACAAAACACACATTGAAACTACAGCTATCATTAATCCTATGTATCCTCTATCTATGCATTCCAGGAATACTTGATCATCAAATACCGGAGTCCAGAGTTCAGTACAACAGTAAGCAATGATACAAGAAACATGAGGCAGAAATGACAAGGAGAGGCAGCATACAAGATAAAAGACAGTAAGCAGAGCCAAGTATATGCTTGTATTAGAGGCAAACGCACAGCTACAATGGTTCCCTAGCAATATATTCCCCTTCCACCACCTACAATGAAAATGAGTGGGCTATTTATAGCCCCAAGTTCCCCTCGATTACATTCTCGGGCACAAAGTCCCAGACTAAACATTAGCTGACACAAGCGGCTGAAGAGCTACTGATGCTGACTTCTGTTGGGCAGGACTGTACCTGCGGCATGGTCTCCCTGAAAGATGTACAACTATGAGGCGGTGTGTTGAGTCAAACCTTTGGTCAGCAGGAATGCGGGTAGTTGTGACGGATGGAACTTCTTATCAGCCTTAAATGATAGCAGCTGGCGTAGATAGTGCGGTCCATGCTTGTCCTTTTCCCGGTCATGTCCTGGCTCGAATCCCGAAGTTGGACACTTGTCGGAGGCTGATGGATGACACGTGTCTGCCTTGAAAGGCAGTTTATCCAACTTCGCCCAGGATCGGAGCGCTGTCGGGTTGTGCAGACGGAAAACAGCGCAATTGAGGAGGCCTCCGTGCCTTAGTCAGTTTCTAGGTTTGCTTGCCCAACTGCACACCGGTCAGAGGGCGCACCCCGACTTCGCTACGAAGTTGGGTTGCGCACCGGCATTTTGCTGTCTTCTCCGCTATTCGGACTGCGCACCAAAAGGGGGGCGTACCCCGACTTCGCTGCGAAGTCGGGTTGCGCCCTAACACTTAGCTGATTTTCTGCTGCACTGCTTCCCTAGTGCGCCCAGGAAGAAGGGCGCTCCCCGACTTCGCTGCGAAGTCGGGTTGCGCCCTGACACTTAGTCAAATTTTTGCCCGTTCCTGTCTGCTTGCGCACTTCATGTTCCCTACTGCGCTCCAACTGGGGGGCGCACTCCGACTTCGCTGCGAAGTCGGGTTGCGCCCCAGACTTAGTCATTTTTCAGGGAACACTTGCTGGAAACTTCACTGGGGGAAGAAGAGGGAGGAAGAAGGAGGAATGAAACTGCAAGGAAGAGGGAGAAAGGGAGAAATGAAGAAAGGGAAAATGAGGAGAAGGAAAGGAAAAGAGCAGCTCTCTTACAGAAACTGAAAACATGGCACCCCGTGCAAAATGTGGCAACACTTACTATAGGCAGCAAAGAAGCAGCTTCCCAAGAGATAAAGAAAAAGTAGAAAATATGTACAAAGTTTTTGTTAGACTTTTTGAATGAAATTTTAATGAAATGCATATGAAATAAAGGTGAAATGAAATGTAATGCGATTTAAATATAAATTGCAATTAGACTTTAGGAAATAAAGGTCAAAAGTTAAATATGTCATATACATCCGATTTGGTGTGGCAGTTATGTCGTGCTTTCTTGGGAACTACCTTGCAACGGCTAGGGCAGGCATTAAAAAGGAATCCTTCTCTTTCATTTGTAACATTACAGGTGGATGTGCATGCAGAGATTGATATAGAGATATATGTAGAGTTAGGCATTGGTAAAGCATTGTCTATGTCATGGTAATTATGCAGATTGGTTGTGGAAGCATTGAGCAGCAACCCTACACATTGTAATTGCAGTCTATTATTGCTGTTTGCAGCAACACCATTGAATGCCAATACAACTCTGTCATTTGCAGATTATTTGCACTCTGTTGTATTCTGTTTATGCTATGACTGTTAGTGAGATTGCATGTTGTATTGTATTGCGTACTGTTTATAATTGCAGGCTTTAGTACTTGTTGCAATCGTTGCAGATTTCAGTGGTTAGTATTTTGCTTCAATTGCTGTCTATAAGTTGCAGGTTGTAGGGAGAAAACTGCCAGGAACAAACTGTAAGTGAGTTGCAGACAATACAAACTTGTGTTGAAGTCTCAGAGATCATCTTTTGTTTGGCAAAGTCTATGGCATTGTACGTACCGCACAAGAAGACTGAGTTAAGTGTTGCAATTTCTTCTGTAAGTGACCGTCTTGTACTGTGCCATACAAAGATTGTGTCGTACGAGATTGCATTGTACAAGTGAGACTGTACAATCTTAGGATAATGACATCGTATGACTATGAAGACAATCTTATGACTGCAGTCCTGATTGGTTCCTGAATCTGTTATTCCACCATTCCATTGTTGGGAATATCACCACTCATGCTACACTTCGTTTGCTTTGTTGGCTACAATCCCTTGTTGTTGTTGTGCATTTGCCCAAGGGTTTTGTTGCTCACAACTCCATGTCACTAGGTTGGACCCAATTTCGTACAGGCAATGGCACCAAAATGTAGAAATGAAATTTAACATACTCAAACACAATTCCATTTCTACTTAAATAAATCAACAGATCTGCCTGCAGCAATTAGCAATAACAATGCATACAAAAAACATACAATAATAGCAGATGATAAATAAATATGAGCAGATTTGTATTAACAATGGTTGTACGGTACTAGCATTACAGTCTACAAACTTTATGCAAAATACTCTTCAGAATACAAAATTTTTGCCAAAAAAAAAAGTGGATGAGGTGGAGGGACGTTTTTCGCAGGACTTCCCAAACTGTCGAACTCATTTCGGCCATATCTCACTCATACGGACTCGGATTGAGCTGAAATTTTGAGGGTAGATGCCTGAAAAACCCTAGAACGTCTCCACCAATTTTCATATAATTTTGAGCAACACAGATCCTAGCGCATCCCTATGTGTGAACGAGATATTTGGCAAGCGGCTATGCGAGGGTTTCATCTGGGTTGAGTGCAAGTAGCTCCAGAGGTTGGTTTTTAGGGCCTTAGGGCCCTAGCGGCCAATATGTTTGTGGTTTATGCTCAATATTTTAGTAGGAAATGTTGCAGGGGATCCAAGATGGGTTAGAAATTTGTCTTTCAACAGATCATACTGTGAACTTGAGTGACAACGGCTTCCAATTTGCTGCACAAAAGAAAAGTGAAAACCATACCTTTCCACGGCGTCTAGGGCAAGGATTAAAGAGATCACGAAACAAGTTTCAAGTAGTTGATCAAAAAATGGCTCATATCTCAAGTGAATCTGGTGCTAAGGTGCACCCACAAAATAATTCTACTGTGAAAACCCCTGTCAAGGGTAAGAATTTTGAAGACTCAGCCCCAAAAATGAATTTTAGGGATGCCCTCCGTGGTGGACAGCCTCAGCCGAATGCTAATATCAATCTTAGGGCTTCCCATAAACCTCTAAGAACGCCTAAGATTGATCCCAGGAAAACGGAGTCAGGATGTCTTAAAGCAGCTGATGGAACTCCTATTGTTAAGCTTGATATGGGTAACATTCAGATCGGCATTGAAGATTTGGAAAAAAGAGGACTAATTTTTCGGTTTGTGGGTTTTCGTCCGAGTCTATTTGCTTTCAAAGTCTGGGCTGCAAAAAGCTGGAAAACTAAAGGTGAGTTACAAATCTCTATTTATCCAAATGGTTATTTTCTTGTTTTATTTGCTAATAATGAAGATAGAGAGAAAATTTTTCAAGGGGGTCCTGTTGTCACATTTTTGCACGGGGTGCAATGTCTTCAATATTGTTTTGTAACAGTGCTGCTCTTCTTTTCCTCCTTCCGTTTTTCTTCCTTCTCTCCCTTTCCTTTTCTTTCCCATTCTCTTTCTCTCCCCCTTTTTCCTTGGAGTCCCCAGCTTGATTTTCCAGCTTTCTAGCAGGTCTACCTGAAATTGGCTAAGTCTGGGTGCGAAGTTCGTACTTCGCCCAGTTTTGGTGCGAAGTGCGTACTTCGCCCAGTTTTGGTGCGAAGTGCGTACTTCGCCCCACTTTTTGGGCGCACCTTGCACTGGCAGACTGGCAGGTCAACGCAGAAGAAAGATAAAATGCCGGAGCAGGTCCATATGGCGGCAGACACCAGTGTTCGCCTGTGCGCAGTTCGACTTCTCAACAGAGTCGGAATGCGCCCTTGACAGGTGTGCGGTAGGGGAACAAACCCGGAATTTGACCAAGGCTTGAAGGCCTTCCCGATCGCATCGATTTCTGCACGCATCCCAAGGAGCTCCGATCCCAAGCGAAGATGGATAGACTGCCCTCTAAGGCAGACATGTGTCACAGCATAACCCATCATCCGACAAGTGTCCAGCTTCAGGATTTGAACCAAGACGTGCCGACCAAAAGGGATAGGCATGGGCTGCCTGCACCGCCTGCGTTAATATCCTCATTCAAAGCTGATCTGAGGTTTCACCTGCTCCAGCTACCAGCGAGCCTGCCGACTTGAAGTTTTGCCCAGCACTCCGCCACGTAGCTGCCCAGCTTCCAGGAAGACCATGCTGCGGGTACAGCCCAGTCCGACAAAAGGTCAGCATTTGCAGCTCTTTCGCCGCTTCTGTCAGCTTATGTTTGATTGGGACTCTGTGCCCATTAATGTAACGGGTGGGACTCGGGCTATAAAAGCCCATCTTGAATTCATTGTAAAGTGTGGAAGGGGAATGTTTGTTAGGGAACTACTGTGCTTACTGTAACCGTGCTTCTGCTTATGAATACAATCTGTATGCCTGGTTCTGTTCTCATCGTCTTTATTCTTTTATCTTTGTCTTTCATTATATGCCTTAGGCCCACTCGTGTCGCGGCTCGTTGATTCATTTCGGCATTTGGCGATCAGGTTCCTCTAGCATTGCTTGTTTAAAGCACCTTCTGTACTTCATTAATTTAAAGCATTCATATAATAGATCTGGTAGCAGTTCCATCAGTTATGTGTGACGTTGCTGGCCCGTATCTGGTGATTGATGCGATCCCCGTGTTGTTAGTTCCTTGTAGGGAATGTTTGCTAGGGAGCCATTGAAGCTGTGTGGTTAAACTCTCTACCTAACACATATACCTGGCTCTGACATCTCTAAGTTTACTTTCTACCCCTGTCAGTGTAAGTATCTGGTGATTGATACGATCCCTCGTCGTTAGTTCCTTGTAGGGAATGTTTGCTAGGGGAGCTATTGAAGCTGTGCATACGCTGCTGGTGTATCGGAAGTACGCCTAGGTTTTGCAGTTCCTTGTCATGCTCTGTGTTTGTATGCAGTAAGTAGCGGTGATTGGTGTGTTCCCGTACTGTTAGTTCCCCCCACCAACCTTTGGACATATTTGTAATCTCTTTCTGTACATTTATCTCTTTCAGTTCATTTATTTCTTTCCTGTTCCCTTTGGCTTAAATCAGACCCCCCCCCAAGGAGCCGGCCTTCTCCGGAGATTGGCTCGGAAGGCATCTCTTCCTTCCGGCCTTTCATGCTGGTGGGCGAATCTGGGCGCATTAACCAAAAATCCTTTCCTCATGGCAGATTCGTAACCAACAGTTTCTCTGGCACGCCCGGTGGGACGCTTGTCCCACGATTTAAAGAAAGAGTACCCGTCCAGTTTCCACCTAGCGCAACAGTTCTTCTGACCCGCTCGGCGGAACACGGGTCCCACATCTGACGAGAGATTTTCCGATCAGTCTCCACCTGGCGCTGACAGTTCCTGAGCCCTTGGTGAGACAAGGAAGTTTCTCACCCCCGACAGAATCGAAGCACCGGTGTTCGCTTCATTGCTGTTCCAAATCTGAACACTCGGCGACTCTGCACGAACAAATCCTCTGAGTCTAGAAGACCGGTCCTGTCACCTTCATGCACACGAGAAGGTGGCGAACAAGAAATCCGAGAACCCCGCCTGAGTTCTACGAACTAGACATCCACGCTCGAGGCGAGATACCCAGGCTGGCTGATCCGCGAGCTCGTTTCGACGAAGCCGAGGCTGAGATCCAAGAAGAGGCCGAAGCTGAGGTCGGAAGAGCCGAGTACGAAGTAGAAGAGGCCGAGGAAGAGGAAAATCCTGCATCCTCGGAAAGTACCGACACCGAGTACACAACCGACGGCGGAGGAGAAGAAGAAGAAATGGCTGCTCAACAGCCGAATGACGATGATCTCTTCTCGGCGGTGGACTCTACAGGGCCTTTGGCCCTGATCGGTCAGCAAGCTGTGCCCCCTGCTGCTTTAAAGTCTATTCCCACATACGACGGCTACGGTAAGACGGCGTACGAGCACATCCAGGACATCCTTGCCCTGGCCGCACTACATACCATCACCGATGAAAGTGTGAAGACCCGTCTGCTGGCCCTTTCCCTGAGGGGAAAGCTTCTCTACTGGTGCAGATCGCTGCCAGAGGGATCCATCACCTGGGTGGCCCGACTTGCCGGGAGGCTCGTAAAATGATGCAACGAGTCCGCTGATCCTACCTCTCTCTGCATCGGTTCCAAGCAATCCAGAGGCATCCTCAAGAGGAGGTGTCTGATTTTAACATTAGGTTTGCGAGATCCTGGAAACGGGTACCTCGCGAACTTCGGCCTTCAGCCGGCATGGCTGCTCACTACTATCTGAGGTCTTTCAACTCAGACATATGCCTGCTGCTGAAGATCGCCCGAATTGACGAATTCCCTGCACTATACGAAGCTGCCCAACAAGCTGAAGCTGACATTATCTCCATCGGCAGGCTTCCGTCCAGAGTGCAGGAGCCGATTCATCCCGACTTTCCCAGATCGCGAGTATCCTTCTGCTTCTGGTGGTGTGCCGTCTACTTCGGGCAGCAACCCCAACCGCAGTGGAATCCGGCGCCGGTCGTAACTCAATACGGCCCGCCTCAGTTGCATTACCCTCATCCGCCTCCTCCCGCTCCGCATTTTCCAGCGCTTCCTGCTCCCCCGCAGTATGCGTCTTATTCTAACCCTCCTCCATTGGCCGCTTTGCCTCCACCGGCACAATTGCCGCCTCCCGACAGCGACATCCAGAACACGATTCTACAAGAAGTGCGGGCTTTGGCCTCCGGATATCATGCCATGTCCAATGACATGACCGCTATGAAAAAGAAGCAGGCCCAAATGGACTTTGCTCCTAGAAGGCCGTATGTGCCACCGGCGCTGACAAAAGATAAAGCCCCAGAAAACCAACCGCAGAGGCGTCCGCCTTCGAGAAATGCTGCTATAGATGACCCACCTGGTACTCCTGACCAGGTCAACTGGTGCACTACGTGCAATGACCCGCATTCGGAGGAAGGCCGCACTTTGCACCGGCACTACATCCGGACCTTGGCCGGCGGCACTATAGAAGATGATGAGCTGTACATGATCTTGGACGGCGAGGCCAATTTTGCCCTGCCAGAAGAGAATCCAGTGACGCCCGCCAAGGAAGAAAAGAAAGCTGCGGACGCGGCTAGACCTTTGCAGGTATACGCGGGAAGAGAAAAACCGCAGCCCGATGGGCTGCCACCGTCCAAGCGGGCGTGGCCTTACACAGCCCAGGAGAAGGCGTCCAAAGATAAAGCTCCCGCTAAACCTTCTCCAGCAAAGGCCGCTGATGTTCCAGCTAAGCCTCCAGCAAAGGCCCCAACTCCCGCTAAGCTTCCTGTACTTCAGCCCCGACCGAAACCAAAGAACAAGCCCAGGAGAAGGTCGAAGTACCCGTCTCGACCAAGAGACAACGAGTTGAGGCCACCCAACGAGTACCGGACCAGGTATGAGCCGGCTAAACCAGCGGAAGGAGCTAGTACCTCGGGCTACGACATTGTAGACGAGTTGAAGAAGACTCCTGCCGAGAATCAGCATGTACGATGCTCTTCGCTTCCAGGCCAGGTAGATCTGCTGCAAGAATCACTGAAGAACATGAAGAGCGGCAAGCAGATGCAGCCTGCTGTCCTGGTTCAACCTTTGACAGTCTCCACCACTGGGAAGAACAGACCGCCACCCTTTTATCTGTCTTTGCGGATGCAAGGGCACATAGTTCACAACTGCATGGTGGATTCTGGTGCTTCCTCGACCGTGATGCCGAAGGCCGTCTGCGATGAGATCGGGATGGAATACACACGGAGCAGCCAAGGTGTGCTCGCAATTAGACGGCACCCCTGTCAAGACAGTTGGTGTCATAAAGGACATCCCTATCCGGCTGCACAAAGCTCTCGACATTGTGGTCATCCAAGAGGTCGTGATTGTTGACCTGGAGCCTTACTTCGGCATGTGTCTTGTTGGTTACGAATCTGCCATGAGGAAAGGATTTTTGGTTAATGCGCCCAGATTCGCCCACCAGCATGAAAGGCCGGAAGGAAGAGATGCCTTCCGAGCCAATCTCCGGAGAAGGCCGGCTCCTTTTGGGGGGCTTGATTTAAGCTAAAGGGAACAGGGAAAGAAATAAAGGAACGGAAAGAGACAAATGTACAGAAAGAGATACAAATATGTCCAAAGGTTGGTGGGGGGGAACTAACAGTACGGGAACACACCAATCACCGCTACTTACTGCATACAAACACGAGAGCATGACAAGGAGCTGCAAAACCTAGACGTACTTCCGATACACCGGCGGCGTATGCACGGCTTCAATAGCTCCCTAGCAAACATTCCCTACAAGGAACTAACGGCGAGGGGATCGTATCAATCACCGGATACGTACAACGACGGGGGTAGAAAGTAAACCTAGAGATGTCGAGCCGGGTATATGTGTTAGGTAGAGAGTTTAACCGCACGGCTTCAATGGCTCCCTAGCAAACATTCCCTACAAGGAACTAACGGCGAGGGATCGCATCAATCACCGGATACGGGCCAGCAACGTCACACATAAGCGATGGAACTGCTACCAAATTTATAATGAATGCTTTAAATAATGAAGTACGGAAGGTGCTTTAAGCAAGCAATGCTAGAGGAACATGATCGCCAAATGCCAAAGTGAATTAACGAGCGGCGACACGGGTGGGCCTAAGGCATATAATGAAAGACAGACATAAAAGAATAAAGACGGTAGAAACAGAACCGGGCATACAGATTGTATTCATAAGCGGAAGCACGGTTACGATAAGCACGGTAGTTCCCTAACAAACATTCCCCTTCCACCCTTTACAATGAATTTCGGATGGGCTTTTATAGCCCGAGTCCCACCCGTTACATTAATGGGCACGAGTCCCGATCAAACATGAGGTGACGAAGCGGCGAAAGAGCTGCAAATGCTGACCTTTTGTCGGGTCGGGCTGTACCCGCGACATGGTCTTCCTGGAAGGCTGGACGGCTACGTGGCGGAGTCTTTGGGTAATTCTTCAAGTCGGCGAGGCTTGCTAGTAGGCTGGAGCGGGTGAAACCTCGGATCAGCTTTGAATGAGGCTATTAACGCGAGCGGTGCGGGCAGCCCATGCTTATCCCTTTTGGTCGGCGGTCTTGGTTCAAATCCCGAAGGCTGGACACTTGTACGATGATGGGTTATCTTTGTGTGACACATGCACGCCTTAGAGGGCGATCTATCCATCTTTGCTTGGGATCGGGGCTCCTTGGGATGCGTGCAGAAATCGGTGCAGTCGGGGAAGGCCTTCAAGCCTTGGTCAAATTCCGGGTTTGTTCCCCTACGTACACACTGTCAAGGCGCATTCCGGCTCCGTTGAGAAGTCGAACTGCGCACAGGCGAACACTGGTGTTTGCCGCCATACGGACCTGCTCCGGCGTTTTACCTCTTTTCTGCATTGACTTGCCAGTCTGCCAGTGCAAGGTGCGCCCAGAAAGTGGGGCGGAGTCGGACTTCGCACCAAAGCGGGCGAAGTGCGAACTTCGCACCAAAACTGGGCGAAGTGCGAACTTCGCACCCAGACTTAGCCAATTTCAGATAGACCTGCTTGGAAAGCTGGAAAATCAAGCGGGGAACTCCAAGGAAAAAGGGGGAGAGAAAGAGAATGGGAAAGAAAAGGAAAGGGAGAGAAGGGAGAAAAACGGAAGGAGGAAAAGAAGAGCGACATTTGTTACAAAACAATATTGAAGACATTGCACCCCGTGCAAAATGTGACAACATTTACGGCGGCTCGCGGGGTGTCGAGCTCGCCTCGGCGCAAAGAATCCATGCCTTCATCCTTTGGGTGCGAGAGGAACTTGCCTCCCCTGCCTTTTGCTTGCTCTAAGCTGTTCTCCTTGCGGCAAGCTGTTCTTGATTCATCTTTGTCGGTTGCCTCATCGGTATCTCCTTACGAAAGGTCTCCATTTCCTGTACGCCTCGCACATGCGAGTGTACGCCTCTTGGGCTGAACGCCGAGGCTTCCGCTTCGAATGGCTTGCGGTCGGCTATGTCTTCTAATGCTCCGTGAAAGCGGCGACCGCGTGCGGGTCGATGGTGAGGTATCTTTTCTCTAACTCCAGAAAATAGGAGCGGATCCTGGAATATCTGGACACCATCTGAGTGACCTGACTGTCTTGAATTGGCTCAGTCCAGCTATCAATTTCAGTTGTATCTGCTTCAAAGGACTGCCAATTCTTCTTTACCCGATCTAGGGTGAGGAGCTCGCCATTCTCAACAAAACCTGGACACCCAAGTTACGAAAGAGCGTGAAAGGGGGCAGACGGATATCTCTTTCATGTCCGAATGCGTCAAGCATTCGTCAGCCACTCTCACCTCTTCAACTTTTCTGAAATATTTGTGCAAGGTCACCCTTGCACCTGCCCATTCTGCGGCGAATGAGGACACGGGGGAAAAAAGGACGCCGTCGCGCTCGCGCTCTGAAGGTTTATCGCCGAGGTCCGGCCATTGCTTTGCACGGCGCTCGGCCTCCTCTACCACGGGCTTTCCACAGGCGAGAAACTTCTTGAATCCTGGATGCGAAGTCCGGGACCGCCATTGCCTTAAAGGTATGGGGCTTGCATTCCCTCGGCAAACCAGCCCTCATTTCCTTAACTTTTGTCTTTGAAAAGACGGCCGCTTGAGATGTTTTCTCTGCAAGGCTGCGGCGTATGCGCTTCAAAGACTCCTGGAGCTGAAAAATCTGCTCAGAGGCTGCTTTCTTTTCGGTTGCGGCTTTGTTCTCTGAGAAGCGGCCAGCTGGGCTTTGAATTCATCTGTTTCTCGCCGCGCCGCTTCCAGCTGCTCTGTGGACCTAGATAGGTCCTCTTCAAGTTGCCTTACTTTGTCCTGCAGCGCGAAAAGTTCTTCCTGCTCCTCCAGACTCTTGACAAAGAGATTGTCGACTTTGCGCATGATCGTACGAATCTCATCTTGTTTATCAATGTCGTCAAAGCTTTTCTCCTTTGTATGGAGCACGTAGTCCGCCTTAGTCATTTCTCGGAGAGGCTTCTTCACTATTGGGATTATTTTCTCCGTTGTAATCACTCTCCTTCCGAAATCATACTTTGCGCGTTTTGCCGGGGCGGCTATCTCTTCATGTCTCCTCCGCTTCAGGTCTTGGCGGAAAGAGACGAGAATACTCTACGGCTCTCGTTGCCGGGGGCAAGTCATACGAGTTACGGAGGTCGTCCATAAAATCTGGTTCCCCCGGCCCTAGGGATCTGTCGAGACGTCTCTCCTGCGGGAATGGGATCGGGAGGAACCGGACGGACTTTGGAAGAATCGGTCGCTTGTGGGGGCGACCGGGAAATGGAAATGGGAGCGGGCGACCATCGTGAGGGTTTGAAGCGGGCGAGGCGGAGGATGTGATGGTGAACGGACAGCCTCGGCACTGACCTCGGGCGAAGGGTTTGGAGTTGTGCTCGGAGAAAGAGAGACGTTAGGGTTACGAGCAAGGCGAGTCGAAAGAATGGGGGCCGCTAGAAGGACGCGGAGACGGGGGGGAGGATGTGGTCATGGCTCGCCCAGATTGAGCGGGGGGCGAGTGGAAGTAGAGCCGGGTGAGACTAGAGAGACGGGGACAGCAAACGTACTGCGGGCTCCGCTCGAGCCGATGCCGGGTGAATGTCTTCGCTTCTTGTCTCGGCGGCTGGCTTGGGGCTGCCCAAAGGAATTGCCTCTGCGGCGGCAGGACGCGGCTGCGGCTCTGCGACTGGCTGCTGCACTATCAGGCTAGGTCGCCTGATTTTCTCAACTCTCCTCCGCTTCTTCTCTTCTGGAACAACTGTCGGATCAGGGGAAGGAGACAGAAGCGAGTGCGGCGAGCAGCGATGCTCCCACGGTAAACTTGTACCGGGGTTTGACTTGCAGAAGGTCTGCCGCGACCGGTCTGCTTTCTGGCGGCGCTGGCGCTTTTCTTGCCTGAGGAAGTGCCTCGGGCGCTGCCTTGACTAACTTTTTCGCCTTTTCAGGCGCCGCCTTAGGAGCCACGAACGCATCGGATCGGCCTGGGTACTTGCTGGGCCGGCGGCGCAGTTGCCGAAGTGTACAAAGGGGCCGGAGGAGACCCACTTTTATAATCCTCAAAGGGGCCTCGGGGAACGTAACCTTGATATGCGAACGGCCGCCGAGTTGTCATGATCCTTGGTCATAGAGAGCGAGAAGTCGTCATCTACGGCCGGGTTTCTCCTTGTGGATTTATCGTCTTTGCGTGCGGCATCTCATTTTCCGGCATTCAATAATCTTCTCTTTAGACCGGTTAAGGCACTGCAATCTTGGACAGAAATTTTTTGAACCATGGAGATGAGAAGTGATGGTCCGGGTTTCTCTTGGGGTCATATGTCACCTCCTCGCAGTAGAAATCCTGCCAAGGGGAGAAGCTTCCATTAATTCAATCTCCCGAGTCAAGGTCCACATGGACCACGTCGCATCTATCTTCGGTTATGTCCGGGGGCACAAATGTGCAAACTTTCCCCTTATCCCATGAGGGTCATACTTCCAGTGACTGCGGCATCAAAACCAGGCCAATCCGGGACAGCGCTTGCTCTAGGTAGACATGTTGTCCTACCTCGATAATCTCAACGTTGGCCCAGGAAAGAGGGTATTGAAAAATCTGTCCTCTTTTCTTCCCTAGGCCAAACTCTTCTTCCACATAGTCCATATGTCGGGCAACCTCCATCCCGAACGGGTGCTCCGAGCACCAATAGGGCAGCAAATAGGGTTTGCCCTTGAATCCGTAGATTCTGATCACAATCCCTGCGTCGGTCTGAAACGTCCCCGAGCTTCGATTTATCAAAGCACTCGTCATTTCTCTCGGGGGACGGGGGATTTCACTTTCGGTGAAGGCTGACATGACGAATCCCAGAAAGTTGAAGTTGAACTTGTAGTAGGACCCTTTCCGGTATAAGTCATCCGTCCAATTATAGACAGGCTGGGGTTCTCCCTTCTCGTTAACCTTCTTCAAGTTCAGGATCGGCATTTGGGGGTGCAGATGGTACAAACAAAGCCGGACCGGAACGGGCCGAAACGAAAATTGGTTGGTGGCGCTTCGAATTTTCAGCGAGTGGAATGAATGGCGTAAGCCGACCGGTCTGCCCGATCAAAAGAGATGGGGCGTTTTCCGCTCCACTGCGCCGCTGGTTCGTAAGATTCTCCACACGGGAGGCATTGCGCGGCGCCGGGTGAGTACGGGTGCACCGGCTCATCGGAGTCGCAGCCGAGGATCCATGCCAAGATGGTATATAGATACTTGCTCCGAAATTTCGCCAAAGGCATGGGGCCGATCGGCCATTGTCCGGCTGAGACGGGGCGCTCGGCTACGAATTGAGGAAATCCCTCATTCGCTTGGTGTGCGTGAAACGTCCCGCTTGTTCGCCCAAACTGATTTTTACGAGGATGGTGCCGGAGTCATACTCCAGCCCTAGGGCGAAAGCTGGCTGCACAGTCTCCCTGCGCAGTGCGAACAAGGGTTTGCCAACGGAACTGCGGATTTGCCGGGAAGCTGGTTTATAATGTCTAACAATTAAATCTATCGGCTCCGAGCACTGGTGGACGAGGAGGGCACATGAATACGAAGAGATTTGATTTGTACGCCGCTCCAAAATGATGGGAGGGCGAAACTTTGTCGACCCGACTCTCCACATTCGCTCTCGGCTGAGTTAGGCTCATGGAAAACGAGCCGTCCACATATCTCGCCAGGTAATTCACCGGAGGTGGTGGGGATTGCCCACGCTGTACCTTCTTCGTCCGGGCCTTTGACTTTTTCTGTGGCGGAGGATCGCCTTTGAAAACTCTCGGCCGCGGCAAATCCCACAGTTCGTTGCTTCCATTGGGCTGCGGCGACACGGGCATTTTTCCCTTGTCCATCTCTCCGAGTCGGCAATAATGACGGAGTTCGAGCTATCTGCAACAAATTTCGCTATCGGAGGAATAATTAGCCTTGTTCGAGGAATAATCTACGCAATCCGGAATGTTGGCATGATTCGACCCCCTTTTCTAGATAAAAACAGCGCCATTAATGCAACGCAGGAGGGGTAGGTCGGCTGAGTTAAATCCCTTGGTGGCCGCGCAGGAGAACGTTTAGGAAAAGACGCGCCCCGGCAGCCGTGCCTTGCTTTTTCTTAGTTGCGTTTTTGCTTGAAAAACGCGCAATCATTAATTCAGCGTTGGGGACTGCACCATGGCTGACGTTGCTGCCACCATTTGGGCACACTGCTCAAGACAAAAACCCTTGGCGCGGAAACCCAGATTAAAACAGTTACAAACGCGCCTTGGGCCCAGTTGGGACTTTTTGAGTTTTTTATTCATTTTATTGAATGCTGCCCCCTCTGGCCCGGAAAACTAGGCGCAGCCGGGCTTCGCCCGAAGTTGGGCGCGGCCCGACCTCGCCGGCGAAGTCGGACTTCGGCCGAAGCTTGGGGCGAAGTACGAACTTCGCGCGAAGTTCGCACTTCGCACAAGCGTTGGCGCAGCGCGCACTTCGCACGGGCGCTGGCCGAAGTCGGACTTCGCTGCGAAGTTCGCACTCGCACAAACTTTGCGCGGTGCGTACTCCGCACGAAGGGTTGCGCAGTGCGGACTTTGGTCTGCTTCAGCTTTTCTCGGACAAACTTCGCAATTCGGTTGGGCCGAAGTCAGGCTTCGCTGCGAAGTCGGGCTTCGGCCAACACTTAGTCGATTTTTTGCTCTTTTTTCTCCTTTCTTTCTCTGCATAGCCGAACTTCGCCCCTCTGCGGGGCAACGACAGACTTCGGTGCGAAGTCTGTCTTTCTCTCCCATGCCGCATTTAAGCTCAAAGAAGGAAAAATAAGCGAAAGCTAAAGCGGAAACTATACATGCGGGGAAAAATAAAAGCACAAGGCAAAATTTTTACGGGGAAGGGCCACTCGGGCGCCTTCAACGGCGATAAAGCTTCAAGTGGAACCCGTTGACGGGGGATAGGGAGGAGCTGACCCTCCATATCCGAAAGTATGTAGGCATTGAGCTGATTCACCCGGGCAATCTGATAAGGGCCCTCCCGAGAGAGCATCAAATTTTCCGTGATTACCCGGTTTTGCCTTGTATGAGTCCCACTTCAGCACCAGGTCCCCGACTTCGAAAACTCGGGCAGTGGTGCCTTTGGCAAACCAGCCTTTAGTGGCTGCAATGTGATCCGCGAAGGCCTGGTATGCACTTTCTCTGTCTTCTTCCAAGCTGCGGGAGTTGGCACAACTTTGTCGTCTACCGGGTCTCCGCTGCTCCTGTCTTCGTCAATCATCCACAGGGCGGGAATTTCAATGTGTGATGGCATAACAGCTTGCTTGCCATAGACGAGCGCGTAGGGGGACGTCTGAGGGATTTCTTGAACGCAACTCTGTCCGCCCATAGCGCCCGGTTCAGGAGCAAGTGCCAAGTCCGCTTATTCTTTTCAATGGTCCTCCGGAGAATTTTCAGGAGGTTCTTGTTAGTAGACTCGGCAAGGCCATTCCCCTGCGGGTAGTAATTAGAAGACATCTTGTGATAGATGCCAAGTCTGCTGGTGTACTCCGTGAGTACGGCGCCTACAAATCCCGGACCGTTGTACTGTCACAATCGACTACGGAACCCCGAAGCGGGTAATCGGGCTCTCAATGAACACGATGACCGTTTCTTGGTCGGCGTTCTTGGTCGGGATCGCCTCCGTCCACCGTGTGAAATAGTCGATGGTTGTGAGAATAAACTTGTGGCCGGCGGAGGAGTTAGGAGAAATCACCCCAATGAAGTCTAGACCCCATTCTTTGGAACGGAGCTTCGGCTTGAATCGGTTGAAGGGGCGGGGGTGCTTTTATGTTTCGGCCGGCATACCTCGGCATTGATCACATTTGGCGCAGAGACCGCATACGCGTCTGCGAGCAGTGGGCCAATAGTACCCGGCCCTTATTATTTTTAAGGCCGTTGGCCTTGAAGAATGGTGACCCCCGGGCATCCCGGAATGAAAATCTCCGGGGATCCTAGGCTGGTCAGATTTTATGACGCACCGCAACAGGATGCCGTCAATGTTTTTGAAGTAAAGCCCCTCGGGGCGAAGAGTGTACCTTAATGCACCTAACCGAAATCTCCTTCGTTGTGAGGCGTTCAGGTGATCGGGACATCTTCCGGTGCAGAAGTATCTCACCAGTTCATCTGTCCAATCACTCCCCTCCGATAAGGAGTTGGTTAGGTAGACGCGTGTCGCTGTGTCCTCCCACTTACAGGCGGAGATGCCGGCTACAGCGCTTCGGGCCAATTCATGACACAAGGCTCGGCCTACGATAAGCTTGGTGGGCCGTACTTCGATGTCAAACTCCTGGATCTTGGCAATCCATCCCGCTCTCTTGTGACCCGGTTCCCCTTGCAAGATGAAGCTGCGAACATCGGGGTGAATCACAAAGACAGGTGGTCTTACTGCGGGAGACAAAGTGCACTGAACTTTCGAAGGGACTTCATGACCGCATGGACACTGTCGCTCTATAAAATTGTACTTCTCTTCGTGCGGCGAGAATCACTTGGCTTAGGAACGCAATGGGGCGCTCCTCACCGTCGTCTCCCTTCGAGTCGGAGGCTGCGGCGTAACTTTCGGGTTCTCCCACTGCATACGGGATGAAGTCCTTGGAGTAGTCCGGGTTTGTCGATACCGGAGCTTGCGCAATTCGAGCCTTGATTTCCTCGAAAGCTTGTTCTCTCTCATCGAGTCCATTCATAAGGTGTATCTTTCTTCAACGGTTCGGCCATAGGCTTGATCACTGTGCGAAGTCCGGAATGAACTTCCGCACGAAGTTAATACGACCGAAGAAGGACTGCAGCCCTTTTTTATCGGTGGGGGCGGCAAGCGAACGAGGGCTTACGCTCTGTCAGGGTCAATGGCGAGGCCTTCCTCGGAGATGACATGTCCCAGCAACTTTCCTTCCTTTACCGCGAAGACAGACTTCTTCGGGTTTATAGAGATGCCGAATTCTCGACAACTTTCAAATATCTGCCGCAGGTGCGAAACATGATCTTCTCGTTGGTGAGAGAAAACAGTCATGTCATCAAGGTAGATGACAATAATCTTGTTGAGCGGCTCTCGGAAGGCCAGGTCCATGGCCCTTTGGAACGTGGCACCGGCATTGGATAAGCCAAACGGCATGCGGCGATAGGCGAACGTCCCCCACTTCGTGGTAAACGCCGTCTTATGCTTGGTCTTCGTCTTTGACCCAAATCCGGTTGTAGCCGGAAAATCCATCTAAAAGTGAAAATCTGCGGGCTCCGACAACGATATGCAAAATTTGGTCAATTTGGGGAAGCGGATAGTGGTCCCGGAGGGAAGCTCTGATTTAGGTTTACGAAGTCGACACAGAGACGTATGTCGCCATTCTTTTTCCTCACGGGCACCAGATTCGCGACCCAGGATGAATGTTTGATGGGGTAGATGATCTTGGCCTCCGGCATCTTCAAGAGCTCGGTCTTCATCATGGCCTCAATCTTTGGATTTACGGCCCTTTGCTTTTGTCGGAACGGCTTGGCGCCATCCTCTAGCTCGATGGTATGCTGGATGACGGATCTGTCATACCCCCTCAAATCCTCGTAGCACCAGGCCACGATGTCGGGGAACTCCTGGCACAGTGATCTAATTTGCACCAGCTCCTCCGACGTGCGATCTGTTCCGACCTTGATGGTTTTACCGAGTTCGAGCTCCGAGTCGGCATCTCGCCTCGGGTCTACTTTGATCCTGTGGGATATTGCTCTGTCATTTCGATCAAAGAGACTTTCTAATGTAATCGATCCTTTTGGGACGTGATTATTCCAGTAGCTTGTATCAACCCCTCATATTGCTCGTCATCGGGGTCTCTACCTTCGATTACACACACTTCGTTAACCGGGGAATGTGACGATCTCCTCGTCACGGCTGAATACTCGCCGGAAGGTATCCCTATCGAGCACGGAAGGCACTGTAAATGGTGCGGACCGGCTTCGGTTTACGGACGACGTCTTCGGCCGGAACGTGCCCTGGCTCCAACAGACGCCAGAATATCCGCGTGCTTGTTTCTCTCACGCGATATTGCCTTAACGTTCAATGAGTCAAACGATTCCATCAGGTCCCAGACCCGATTGCGGTACGCTCTAAGATAGTGATGCTTAGACGCGCATTTATTCGTAACTTGATGACACACTAACTCCGAATCTCCGAAAATTTGGAGATGCTTGATTCCGAGCCTTTCCGCCTTTCGCGAGACCCAAGCACGGGGCTTCGTATTCCGCCGGTTGTTAGTACGGCTCCGAGGCCGGCTGTAGGCATAGTCCCTCTGGACTCCGGTTGGAGAAACCGGGAGGACCCCTGCACCGGCGCCATTCTTGCAACGCGCGCCGTCAAAGAAAAGCTTCCACAGCTCTTCGGGTGCAGGTCCTACTTCCTTCGCAACGGACACGTCAAGCTCCTCGGGCTGCTTAATGGAATAACAGCCATGCTCTGTCCCGATTACGGCATTAAAGTCCCGCAACGAGAACTCGTCTTCAAGCTGTAGCACTTCGAGAGCTTGCTCGGTCAGTTCTACTGTCACCAGTTCTTCTGACAACTGGACCATGCAGTCCATCTCTCCGCCGGGTATCTTGTCTACTAGAAAAGGGGAAGGCTTCTCATTGAAAATTTTCAGTCTCCTTCCTTTGAAGGGCACTTCCATGTGCGAGTAGTCTAGAGACAGTACCCGCCCAACCCGCGGTGAACTCCCGAGAGAGACACATGCCGAAGTAAGGCTCCGGGTCAACAATCACGACCTCTTGGATGACCACAATGTCGAGAGCTTTGTGCGGCCGGATAGGGATGTCCTTTATGACACCAAGCTTGTCTTGACGGGGGTGCCGTCTAATTGCGGCACACCTTGGCTGCTCCGTGTGTATTCCATCCCGATCTCATCGCGGACGGCCTTCGGCATCACGGTCGAGGAAGCACCGGAATCCACCATGCGAGTTGTGAACTATGTGCCCTTGCATCCGCAAAGACGAGATAAAAGGGTGGCGGTCTGTTCTTCCCGGTGGCGGAGGCTGTCAAAGGTTGAACCGGGACAGCGGCTGCATCCGCTTGCCGTTCTTCATGTTCTTCGGTGATTCTTGCGGCGAGATCTACCGGCACGAGACGAGAAGAGCATCGTACATGCTGATTATGGCAGGAGTCTTCTTTAACTCGTCTACAATGTTGTAGCCCGAGGTACTAGCTCCTTCTGCTGGTTTAGCCGGTTCATACTTGGTCCGGTACTGTTGGGTGGCCTCAACTCGCTGTCTCTTGGTCAGAGACGGGTACTTCAGCTTCTCCTGGGCTTGTTCTTTGGTTTCGGTGGGGGCTGAAGTACGGGAAGCTTAGCGGGAGTTGGGGCCTTTCCTTGGAGGCTTAGGCTGGAACATCAGCGGCCTTTCTCTGGAGAAGGTTTAGCGGGAGCTTTATCTTTGGATGCCTTCTCCTGGGCTGTGTAAGGCCACAGCCGCTTATACGGTGGCAGCCCATTGGGCTGCGGTTTTTCTCGTCTCGCGTATACCTGCAAAGGTTTAGCCGCGTCCGCAGCTTTCTTTTCTTCCTTGGCGGGCGTCACTGGGTTCTCTTATGGCAGGGCAAAATTGGCCTCGCCGTCCAAGATCATGTACGACTCATCATCTTCTATAGTGCTTGCCGGCCAAGGTCCGGATGTAGTCCTTGGTGCAAAGTGCGGTCTTCCTCCGAATGCGGGTCATTGCACGTAGTGCACCGGTTGACCTGGTCGGGGAGGACCGGGTGGGTCATCTATAGCGAGCATTTCTCGGAGGCGGACGCCTCTGCGGTTGGTTCTCTGGGGCTTTATCTTTTGTCAGCGCCGGTGGCGCATACGGCCTTCTAGGAGCAAAGTCCATTTGGTCCTGCTTCTTTTTCATAGCAGTCATGTCATTGGACATGGCATGATATCCGGAGGCCAAAGCCCGCACTTCTTGTAGAATCGTGTTACGGATCTTTCTTGTCGGGAGGCGGCAAGCTGTGCCGGTGGAGGCAAAGCGGCCAATGGAGGAGGGTTAGAATAAGACGTATCTGCGGGGAGCGGGAAGCGCTGGAAAATGCGGAGGCGGGAGGAGGCGGATGAGGGTAATGCAAGTGAGGCGGGCCGTATTGAGTTACGACCGGCGCCGGATTCCCATTGCGGGCTGGGGCTGCTGCCACTGAAGTAGACGGCACACCACCGAAGCGAGAAGGATGCTGCGATGCGGGAAAGTCGGGATGAATCGGCTCCTGCACTGCGGACGGAAGCTTGCCGATGGAGATAATGTCGGCTTCGACTTGCTGGGCAGCTTCGTACGGTGCAGGGAACTCGTCAATTCGGGCGATCTTCGGCGGCGAGGCATATGTACGAGTTGAAAGACCTCGGATAGTAGTGAGCAGCCATGCCGGTTGAAGGCCGAAGTTCGCGAGGTACCCGTTTCCGGGATCTCGCAAACCTAATGTTAAAATCGGACACCTCCTCTTGAGGATGCCTCCGGATTGCTTGGGACCGATGCGGTAGAGAGGTAGGATCAGCGGACTCGTTGCATCCTTTTACGAGCCTCCTGGCGAGTCGGGGCCACCCGGTGATGGATCCCTACGGCGGCGATCTCCACCGGTAGAGAAGCTTTCCCCTCGGGGAAAGGGCCGGCGAGACGGGTCTTCACACTTTCATCGGTGATGGTATGCGGTGCGGCCAGGGCAAGGATGTCCTGGATGTGCTCGTACGCCGTCTTACCGTAGCCGTCGTATGTGGGAATAGACTTTAAAGCGAGCGGGGGGCACGGCTTGGCGACCGATCGGGGCCAAAGGCCCTGTAGGAGTCCACCGCCGGGAAGAGATCATCGTCATTCGGTCGTTGATCGGCCATTTCTTCCTCTTCTCCGCCGTCGGTTGTGTACTCGGTATCGGTACTTTCCGAGGATGCGGGATTTTCCTCTTCCTCGGCCTCTTCCACTTCGTACTCGGCTCTTCCGAGCCTCGGCTTCGGCCTCTTCTTGGATCTCGGCCTCGGCTTCGTCGAAGCGAGCTCGCGGATCAGCCCGGCTGGGTATCTCGCCTCGGCGTGGATGTCTAGTTCGTAGAACTCGGGCGGGCTTCTCGGATTTCTTGTTCGCCACCTTCTCGTGTGCATGAAGGTGACCGGACCGGTCTTCTAGACTCGAGAGGATTTGTTCGTGCGAGTCGCCGGGTGTTCGGATTTGGGAACGGCAATGAAGCGAACACCGGTGCTTCGATTACGTCGGGGGTGAGAAACTTCCTTGTCTCACCAAGAGCTCGAGAAGCTATCGGCGCCGGGTGGAGGCGATCGAGAAAATCTCTCGTCGGATGTGGGACCCGTGTTCCGCCGAGCGGGTCGGAAGAAGCTGTTGCGCTAGGTGGAAGCCGGACGGGTACTCTTTCTTTAAAACGTGGGACAAGCGTCCCACCGTGCGTGCTGAGACCGTTAGTTACGAATCTGCCATGAGGAAAGGATTTTTGGTTAATGCGCCCAGATTCGCCCACCAGCATGAAAGGCCGGAAGGAAGAGATGCCTTCCGAGCCAATCTCCGGAGAAGGCCGGCTCCTTTTGGGGGGCTTGATTTAAGCTAAAAGGGAACAGGAAAGAAATAAAGGAACGGAAAGAGACAAATGTACGGAAAGAGATACAAATATGTCCAAAGGTTGGTGGGGGGGAACTAACAGTACGGGAACACACCAATCACCGCTACTACTGCATACAAACACGAGAGCATGACAAGGAAGCGCAAAACCTAGACGTACTTCCGATACACCGGCGAGCGTATGCACGGCTTCAATAGCTCCCTAGCAAACATTCCCTACAAGGAACTAACGGCGAGGGATCGTATCAATCACCGGATACGTACAACGCGGGGGTAGAAAGTAAACCTAGAGATGTCGAGCCGGTATATGTGTTAGGTAGAGAGTTTAACCGCACGGCTTCAATGGCTCCCTAGCAAACATTCCCTACAAGGAACTAACGGCGAGGGGATCGCATCAATCACCGGATACGGGCCAGCAACGTCACACATAGCTGATGGAACTGCTACCAAATTTATAATGAATGCTTTAAATAATGAAGTACGGAAGGTGCTTTAAGCAAGCAATGCTAGAGGAACATGATCGCCAAATGCCAAAGTGAATTAACGAGCGGCGACACGGGTGGGCCTAAGGCATATAATGAAAGACAGACATAAAAGAATAAAGACGGTAGAACGAGAACCGGGCATACAGATTGTATTCATAAGCGGAAGCACGGTTACGATAAGCACGGTAGTTCCCTAACAAACATTCCCCTTCCACCCTTTACAATGAATTTCAGATGGGCTTTTATAGCCCGAGTCCCACCCGTTACATTAATGGGCACGAGTCCCGATCAAACATGAGGTGACGAAGCGGCGAAAGAGGCTGCAAATGCTGACCTTTTGTCGGGCTGAGGCTGTACCCGCAGACATGGTCTTCTGGAAGGCTGGACGGCTACGTGGCGGAGTCTTTGGGTAATTCTTCAAGTCGGCGAGGCTTGCTAGTAGGCTGGAGCGGGTGAAACCTCGGATCAGCTTTGAATGAGGCTATTAACGCAGGCGGTGCGGGCAGCCCATGCTTATCCCTTTTGGTCGGCGGTCTTGGTTCAAATCCCGAAGGCTGGACACTTGTACGATGATGGGTTATCTTTGTGTGACACATGCACGCCTTAGAGGGCGGTCTATCCATCTTTGCTTGGGATCGGGGCTCCTTGGGATGCGTGCAGAAATCGGTGCAGTCGGGGAAGGCCTTCAAGCCTTGGTCAAATTCCGGGTTTGTTCCCCTACTGTACACCTGTCAAGGGCGCATTCCGGCTCCGTTGAGAAGTCGAACTGCGCACAGGCGAACACTGGTGTCTGCCGCCATATGGACCTGCTCCGGCGTTTTACCTCTTTTCTGCATTGACCTGCCAGTCTGCCAGTGCAAGGTGCGCCCAGAAAGTGGGGCGGAGTCGGACTTCGCACCAAAACTGGGCGAAGTGCGCACTCGCACCAAAGCCGGGCGAAGTGCGAACTTCGCACCCGGACTTAGCCAATTTCAGATAGACCTGCTGGAAAGCTGGAAAATCAAGCTGGGAACTCCAAGGAAAAAGGGGGAGAGAAAGAGAATGGGAAAGAAAAGGAAAGGGAGAGAAGGGAGAAAAACGGAAGGAGGAAAAGAAGAGCAGCACTGTTACAAAACAATATTGAAGACATTGCACCCCGTGCAAAATGTGACAACATGTCTTTGTCGGGAGTTCACTGCAAAGTTGGGCGGGTACCTGTCTCTAGACTACTCGCACATGGAAGTGCCCTTCAAAGGAAGGAGACTGAAAATTTTCAATGAGAAGCCTTCCCCTTTTCTAGTAGACAAGATACCCGGAGGAGAGATGGACTGCATGGTCCAGTTGTCAGAGGAAGAACTGGTGACAGTGGAGCTGACCGAGCAAGCTCTCAAAGTGCTACAGCTTGAAGACGAGTTCTCGTTGCAGGACTTCAATGCCGTAATCGGGACAGAGCAGGGCTGTTACTCCATTAAGCAGCCCGAGGAGCTTGACGTGTCCGTTGCGAAGGAAGTAGGACCTGCACCCGAAGAGCTGTGGAAGCTTTTCTTTGACGGCGCGCGTTGCAAGAATGGCGCCGGTGCAGGGGTCCTCCTAGTTTCCCCAACCGGAGTCCAGAGGGACTATGCCTACAGGCTAGCCTGGAGCTGTACTAACAACTCGGCGGAATACGAAGCCCTGTGCTTGGGTTTGCGAAAGGCGGAAAGGCTCGGAATCAAGCATCTCCAAATTTTCGGAGATTCAGAGTTAGTGTGTCATCAAGTTACGAATAAATGCGCGTCTAAGCATCACTATCTTAGAGCGTACCGCAATCGGGTCTGGGACCTGATGGAATCGTTTGACTCATTGAATGTTAAGGCAATATCGCATGAGAGAAACAAGCATGCTGATATTCAGCGTCCGTTGGAGCCAGTACGTTCAGTCGAAGACGTCGTCCGAAAGCTGAAGCCGGTCCGCACCATTTACGAGGCCTTCAGTGCTCGATAGGGACACCTTCAGCGGGTGTTCAGTTGTGACGAGGAGATCGTCACATTCCTGGTTAACGAAGTGTGTGTAATCGAAGGTAGAGACCCTGATGACGAGCAATATGAGGGGTTGATACAGTTACGGAATAATCACGTCCCAAAAGGACTGATTACATTAGAGAGTCTCTTTGATCGAAATGACAGAGCAATATCCCACAGGATCAAAGTAGACCCGAGGCAGTATGCTGACCTGGAGCTCGAACCTGGTAAAACCATCAAGGTCGGAACAGACTGCACGTCGGAGGAGCTGGTGCAGATTAGATCACTGTGCCAGGAGTTCCCCGACATCGTGGCCTGGTGCTACGAGGATTTGAGGGGGTATGACAGATCTGTCATCCAGCATACCATCGAGCTAGAGGATGGCGCCAAGCCATTCCGACAGAAGCAGAGGGCCGTGAATCCAAAGATTGAGGCCATGATGAAGACCGAGCTCTTGAAGATGTTGGAGGCCAAGATCATCTACCCCATCAAACATTCATCCTGGGTCGCGAATTTGGTGCCCGTGAGGAAAAAGAATGGCGACATACGTCTCTGTGTCGACTTCAGAAACCTAAATCAGGCTTCCCTCCGGGACCACTATCCGCTTCCCCAAATCGACCAGATTCTACATATCGTTGCTGGAGCCCAGAGATTTTCACTTTTAGATGGATTTTCCGGCTACAACCAGATTTGGGTCAAAGACGAAGACCAGCATAAGACGGCGTTTACCACGAAGTGGGGGACGTTCGCCTATCAGCGCATGCCGTTTGGCTTATCCAATGTTGGTGCCACGTTCCAAAGGGCCATGGACCTGGCCTTCCGAGAGCTGCTCAATAAGATTATTGTCATCTACCTTGATGACATGACTGTTTTCTCTCACCGACGAGAAGATCATGTTTCGCACCTACGGCAGATATTTGAAAGTTGTCGAGAATTCGGCATTTCTATAAACCCGAAGAAGTCTGTCTTCGCGGTAAAGGAAGGAAAGCTGCTGGGACATGTCATCTCCGAGGAAGGCCTCGCCATTGACCCTAACAGAGCGGAAGCCCTCGTTCGCTTGCCAGCCCCCATCGAAAAAAAGGGCTGCAGTCCTTCTTCGGTCAGATTAACTTCGTGCGGAAGTTCATTCCGGACTTCGCACAGGTGATCAAGCCTATGGCCGAACTGTTGAAGAAAGATACACCTTACGAATGGACTGATGAGAGAGAGCAAGCTTTCGAGGAAATCAAGGCTCGAATTGCGCAAGCTCCGGTGTTGACAAACCCGGACTACTCCAAGGACTTCATCCTGTATGCAGTGGGAGAACCCGAAAGTTACGCTGCGATCCGACTCAGAAGGGAGACGACGGTGAGGAGCGCCCCATTGCGTTCCTAAGCCAAGTGATTTTGCCGCACGAAGAGAAGTACAATTTTATAGAGCGGCAGGTCCATGCGGTCATGAAGTCCCTTCGAAAGTTCAGGCACTTTGTCTCCCAGAGCAAGACCACTGTCTTTGTGATTCACCCCGATGTTCGCAGTTTCATCTTGCAAGGAGAACCGGGTCACAAGAGAGCGGGATGGATTGCCAAGATCCAGGAGTTTGACATCGAAGTGCGGCCCACCAAGCTTATCAGAGGCCGAGCCTTGTGTCAGGAATTGGCCCGAAGCGCTGTAGCCGGCATCTCCGCCTATAAGTGGGAGGACACAGCGACACGCATCTACCTAGCCAACTCCTTATCGGAGGGGAGTGATTGGACAGATGAACTGGTGAGATACTTTTGCACCGGAAGATGTCCCGATCACATGAACGCCTCACAACGAAGGAGATTTCGGCTAGGTGCACTAAGGTACACTCTTCGCCCCGAGGGGCTTTACTTCAAAAACATTGACGGCATCCTGTTGCGGTGCGTCATAAAATCCGACCAGCCTAGGGTCCTCGGAGACTTTCATTCCGGGATGCCTGGGGGTCACCATTCTTCAAGGCCAACGGCCTTAAAAATAATAAGGGCTGGATCCTATTGGCCCACTCTGTTTGCAGACGCGCATGCGGTCTGCGCTAAATGTGATCAATGCCAGAGGTTTGCTGGCCGAAACAGAAAAGCACCCCTGCCCCTTCAACCGATTCAAGCCGAAGCTCCGTTCCAGCAATGGGGTCTAGACTTCATTGGGGTGATTTCTCCTAACTCCTCTGCCGGCCACAAGTTTATTCTCACAGCTACTGACTATTTCACACGGTGGACGGAGGCGATCCCGACCAAGAACGCCGACCAAGAAACGGTCATCAGGTTCATTGAGAGCCTGATTACCCGCTTCGGGGTTCCAGAGTCGATTGTGACAGACAACGGTCCGGGATTTGTAGGCGCTGTACTCACGGAGTACACCGGCAGACTTGGCATCTATCACAAGATGTCTTCTAATTACTACCCGCAGGGGAATGGCCTTGCCGAGTCTACTAACAAGAACCTCCTGAAAATCCTCCGGAGGACCATTGAAAAGAATAAGCGGACTTGGCACTTGCTCCTGAACCGGGCGTTGTGGGCGGACAGAGTTGCGTTCAAGAAATCTCTCAAGACGTCCCCCTACGCGCTCGTCTATGGCAAGCAAGCTGTCATGCCATCACACATTGAGATCCCCGCCCTGTGGATGATTGATGAAGACAGGAGCAGCGGAGACCCGGTGGACGACAGATTGTGCCAACTCCTGCAGTTGGAAGAAGACAGAGAAAGTGCATACCGGGCCTTCGCGGATCACATTGCAGACCACTAAAGGTTGGTTTGCCAAAGGCACCACTGCCCGAGTTTTCGAAGTCGGGGGACCCGGTGCTGAAGTGGGACTCATACAAGGCAAAACCGGGTAATCACGGGAAGTTTGATGCTCTCTGGGAGGGCCCTTATCAGATTGCCCGGGTGAATCAGTTCAATGCCTACATACTTTCGGATATGGAGGGTCAGCTCCTCCCTATCCCCGTCAACGGGTTCCACTTGAAGCTTTATCGCTGTTGAAGGCGCCCGAGTGGCCCTTCCTTGTAAAAATTTTTCCTTATGTTTTTTATTTTTCCCCGCATGTATAGTTTCCAGTTTTAGCTTTCAGTTTATTTTTTTCCTTCTTTGAGCTTAAATGCGGCATGGGAGAGAAAGACAGACTTCGCAGCGAAGTCTGTCGTTGCCCCGCAGGAGGGGCGAAGTTCGGCTATGCAGAGAAAGCAAAGGAGAAAAAGAGCAAAAAATCGACTAAGTGTTGGCCGAAGCCCGACTTCGCAGCGAAGCCCGACTTCGGCCCGGCCGAATTGCGAAGTTCGATCCGAGAAAACACTGAAGCACACCAAGAAGAAGCTCCGCTCATCCTTTGACCGAAGTACGCACTGCGCAACCCTTCGTGCGAAGTACGCACTGCGCGCAAAGTTTGCGCGAAGTGCGAACTTCGCAGCGAAGCCTGACTTCGGCCAGCGCTCGCGCGAAGTGCGCGCTGCGCTCTATTCTCGTGCGAAGCGCGAAGTTCGCACTTCGCACCAAGCTTCGGCCGAAGTCCGAACAAAGTCAGCATCGCATTGCGCAGTTCGGACAACGGGCGAAGGTTACAAAGATGTGTGAAGCCCAAAGGCGACAAAGACCAGGACCACGCCCGAAGCCTTGGGCGCGGCAAGAAAGAAAAAGAGGTTCAAGCACGCGCTTCGCGCGAAGTTCGAACTTCGCCCGAAGTCGGGCGAAGTCCGACTTCGCCGGCGAGGTCGGGCTGCGCCCAACTTCGGGCGAAGCCCGGTTGCGCCTAGTTTTCCGGGCCAGCGTTGGGACGCGTTTCAAAAGAAAATTAATAACGAAAAATTCAAAAACCCCCAAGATGGGCCCAAGGCGCGCTTGCACTTGTTTTAATTTGGGTTTCCGCGCCAAAGGTTTTGTCTTGAGCAGTGTGCCCAAGTGGTGGCAGCAACGTCAGCCATGGCACAGTCCCCAACGCTGAATTAATGATTGCGCGTTTTTCAAGGAAAAATGCAACTAAAGAAGCATGGCACGTCTGCCGGGGCGCGTCTTTTCTCAAACGTTCTCCTGCGCAGCCACCAAGGGTTTTAACTCAGCCGACCTACCCCCTCCTGCGTTGCATTAATGGCGCTGTTTTTATCTAGAAAAGGGGGTCAGAATCATGCCAACATTCCAGATTGCAGAGATTATTCCTCGGACAGTGCTAATTATTCCTCTGATAGCGAAATTTGTTGCAGACAGCCTGAACCTGTCATTATTGCTGACTCGGAGAGATGGACAAGGGGAAAAGGCCCGTGTCAGCGAAAGCAGCGAACCAGGGGATTTGCCGCGGCCAGGCCAGGAGTTTTCAAAGGCGATCCTCCGCCAGAGAAAAATTCAAAGGCCCGGACGAAGAAGGTACAGCGTGGGCAATCCCCACCACCTCCGGTGAATTACATGGCAGGATATGTGGACGGCTTGTTTTCCATGAGCCTAACTCATCTGAGAGCGAATGTGGAGAGCTGGGCTGACAAAGTTTCGCCCTCCCATCATTTTGGAGCGGCGTACAAATCAAATCTCTTCAGATTCATGTGCCCTCCTGCCCACCAATGCCCGGAGTCGGTAGACTTAATTGTTAGACATTATAAACCAGCTTCCAGGCAAATCTGCGAGCTCCGTTGGCAAACCCTTGTTTGCACTGCGCGAGGAGACCGTATCCGACCGACTTTCGCCCCGGGGTTGGAGTATGACTCCGGCACCATCCTCGAAAAGATAAGTTCGGGCGAACAAGCGGGACGTTTCACGCACACCAAGCGGATGAGGGATTTCCTCAATTCAGAGCTCAACGCCCCGCTTCCAGCCGGACAATGGCCGACTGGCCCCATGCCTTTGGCGAAATTTCAGAGCAAGTATCTATATACCATCTTGGCATGGATCCTCGGCTGCGACTCCGATGAGCTGGTGCACCCGTACCAGCTGGCGCTGGCAGAATGCCTCCTGTGTGGAGAATCTTATGAACCAGCGGCGCGAGCGGAGCGGAAAGCGCCCCATCTCTTTCGACTGGGCAGACTGGCTGGCTTACGCCATTCATTCCAGCCTGTTGAAGATTCAGAAGAGGCAGTCAACCGATTTTCGTTTCAGTTCCGTTCGCCTGGCTTTGTTTGTACCATCTGCACCCCCAAATGCCGATCCTGAACCTAAAGAAGGTCAACGAGAAGGGAGAGCCCCAGCCCGTCTATAACTGGACGGATGACTTATACCGGAAAGGGTCCTACTACAAGTTCAACTTCAACTTTCTGGGATTCGTCATGTCAGTCTTCACCGAAAGTGAAATCCCCCGTCCCCCGAGAGAAATGACGAGTGCTTTGATAAATCAAAAGCTCGGGGACGTTTTTAGACTGACGCAGGGGATTGTGATCAGAATCTACGGGTTCAAGGGCAAACCCTATTTGCTGCCCTATTGGTGCTCAGAGCATCTGTTCGGGATGGAGGTTGCCCGACAGATGGACTATGTGGAAGAAGAGTTTGGCCTAGGGAAGAAAAGAGGACAGATTTTCCAATACCCTCTTTCCTGGCCAACGTTGAGATTTCGAGGTAGGACAACATGTCTACCTAGAGCAAGCGTTGTCCCGGATTGGCTTCGGTTTTGTTGCCGCAGCGTTGGAAGTATGACCCTCATGGGATAAGGGGAAAGTTTGCACATTTGTGCCCCGGGATATAACCGAAGATAGATGCGACGTGGTCCATGTGGACCTTGGTCGGGAGATTGAATTAATGGAAGCTTCTCCTCCCTGGCAGGATTTCTACTGCGAGGAGGTGACATATGACCCCAAGCGAAACCCGGACCACCACTTCTCATCTCCAGGGTTCAAAAAATTTCTATCCAAGATTGCAGGCCTTAACTGGTCTAAAGAAAAGATTACCGAATCTTTGGAAAATGAGATGCCGCACGCAGCACGATAAATCCACAAGGAGAAACCTGGCCGTAGATGACGACTTCTCGATTCTCTATGACCAGCATCATGACAGCTGGCGGCCGTTTGCATATCAAGGTTACGTTCCCCGAGGTCCCTTTGAGGATTATAAAAGTGGGTCTCCTCCCAAACAGTTGTACACTTCGGCAACTGCCAGCGCCGGCCCGACAAGTACCCAGGCCGATCCAATGCAGCCCGTGGCTCCTAAGGCGGCGCCTGAAAAGGCGAAAGAGTTAGTCAAGGCAGCGCCCGAGGCACTCCCTCAGGCAAGAAAAGCGCCAGCGCCGCCAGAAAGCAGACCGGTCGCGGCAGACCTTCTGCAAGTCAAACCCCGGTACAAGTTTACCGTGGGAGCATCAGTGCCTGTTGCACCTGCTTCATCTCCTTCCCCTGATCCGACAGTTGTTCCAGAAGAAAAGAAGCGGAGGAGAGTTGAGAAAATCAGGCGACCTAGCCTGATAGTGCAGCAGCCAGTCGCAGAGCCGCAGCCGCGTCCTGCCGCCGCAGAGGCAGTTCCTTTGGGCAGTCCCAAGCCAGCCGCCGAGACAAGAAGCGAAGACATCCACCCGGCATCGGCTCAGGCGGAGCCCGCAGGTACGTTTGCTGTCCCTGTCTCTCTAGTCTCACCCAGTTCTACTTCCACTCAGTCCCCCGCTCAATCTGGGCGAGCCATGACCACATCCTCCTCCCCGTCTCCGCGTCCTTCTAGCGGCCCCCATTCTTTCGATCAGTTTGCTCAGAACCCTAACGTCTCTCTTTCTCTGAGCACAACTCCAAACCCTTCGCCCGAGGTCAATATCGAGGCTGTCCGTTCACCGTCACATCCCCCGTCTCAGCCACTTCGAACCCTCACAGTGTCGGCCGCTCCCATCTCCATTTCCCGGTCGCCCCCACAAGCGGCCGATTCTTCCAAGGTCTGTCCGGTTCCTCCTGATCCCATCCCCGCAGGAGAGACGTCTCAGCAGATCCCTAGGGCTGGGGGAACCAGATTTTATGGACGACCTTCAGAACTCAGATGACTTGCCCCTGGCAACGAGAGCCGTAGAGTATTCTGTCTCTTTCCGCCAAGACCTGAAGCGGAGGAGACACGAAGAGATAGCCGCCCAGGCAAAACGCGCAAAGTATGATTTCGGAAGGAGAGTGATTACAACGGAGAAAATAATCCCAATAGTGAAGAAGCCTCTCCGGGAAATGACTAAGGCGGACTACGTGCTCCGGACAAAGGAGAAAAGCTTTGACGACATTGATAAACAATATGAGATTCGAGACGATCATGCGCAAAGTCGACAATCTCTTTGTCAAGAGTCCGGAGGAGCGGGGAAGAACTTTTCGCGTTGCGGGACAAAGTAAGGCAGCTTGAAGAGGACCTATCTAGGTCCACCGAGCAGCTGGAAGCGGCGCGGCGAGAAACGAGATGAACTCAAAGCCCGGCTGGCCGCTTCTCGACAACGAGCCGCAACCGAAAAGCAAGCGACCTCGGAGCAGATTTCTCGGCTCCAGGAGTCTTTGAAGCAGGCACAGTCGCGACTTGTAGAGAAAACATCTCAAGCGGCTGTCTTTTCAAAGACAAAAGTTAAGGAAATGAGGGCTGGTTTGCTGAGGGAATGCAAGCCCCATACCTTTAAGGCAATGGCGGTCCTGGACTTCGCATCCAGGATTCAAGAAGTATCTGCCCAGGGAAAGCCTGTGGTAGAGGAGGCCGAGCGCCAGGCAAAGCAATGGCTGGACCTGGCGATAAATCTTCAGGAGCGCGAGCGCGACGGCGTCCTTTTTCCCCCGTGTCCTCATTCGGCTGCAGAATGGGCAGGTGCAAGGGTGACCTTGCACAAATATTTCAGAAAAGTTGAAGAGGTGAGAGTGGCCAGACGAATGCTTGACGCATTCGGACATGAAAGAGATATCTGTCTGGCCCCCTTTCACGCTCTTTCAGAACTTGGGTGTCCAGGTTTTGTTGAGAATGGCGAGCTCCTCACCCTAGATCGGGTAAAGAAGAATTGGCAGTCCTTTGAAGCAGATACAGCTGAAATTGATAGCTGGACTGAGCCAATTCAAGACAGTCAGGTCACTCAGATGGTGTCCAGATATTCCAGGATCCGCTCCTATTTTCAGGAGTTAGAGAAAAGATACCTCACCATCGACCTGCACGCGGTCGCTGCTTTTCACGGAGCATTAGAAGATATAGCTGACCGCAAGCCATTCGAAGCGGAAGCCTGGCGCTCAGCCCAAGAGGCGTACACTCGCATGTGCGAGGCAGAAGCAGGAAATGGAGAGCTTTCGGAAGGAGATACTGATGAGGCAACTGACAAAGATGAATCTGAAGAACAGTTGCCGCAAGGAGAACGACTAGAGCAGCAAAAGGCAGGGGAGGTAAGTTCCTCTGCACCCAAAGGATGAAGGCATGGATTCTTTGCGCCGAGGCGAGCTCGACACCCCGCGAGCCGCCAGAAATGTTGTCACATTTTTGCACGGGGTGCAATGTCTTCAATATTGTTTTGTAACAGTGCTGCTCTTCTTTTCCCTCCTTCCTGTTTTTTCTTCCTCTTCTCTCCCTTTCCTTTTCTTTCCCATTCTCTTTCTCTCCCCCCTTTTTCCTTGGAGTCCCCCAGTTGATTTTCCAGCTTTCCAGCAAGTCTACCTAAAAATGGCTAAGTCTGGGTGCGAAGTGCGCACTTCGCCCAGTTTTGGTGCGAAGTGCGCACTTCGCCCCACTTTCTGGGCGCACCTTGCACCTGCAGACTGGCAGGTCAACGCAAAAGAAAGATAAAATGCCGGAGCAGGTCCATATGGCGGCAGACACCAGTGTTCGCCTGTGCGCAGTTCGACTTCTCAACAAAGTCGGAATGCGCCCTTGACAGGTGTGCGGTAGGGGAACAAACCCAGAATTTGACCAAGGCTTGAAGGCCTTCCCCGACTGCACTGATTTCTGCACGCATCCCAAGAAGACCCGATCCCAAGCGAAGATGGATAGACTGCCCTCTAAGGCAGGCATGTGTCACACAGCATAACCCATCATCAGACAAGTGTCCAGCTTCGGGATTTGAACCAAGACTGCCGACCAAAAGGGATAAGCATGGGTTGCCTGCACCGCCTGCGTTAATATCCTCATTCAAAGTTGATCTGAGGTTTCACCTGCTCCAGCTACCAGCGAGCCTGCCGACTTGAAGTTTTGCCCAGCACTCCGCCACGTAGCTGCCCAGCTTCCAGGAAGACCATGTTGCGGGTACAGCCCAGTCCGACAAAAGGTCGGCATTTGCGGCTCTTTCGCCGCTTTTGTCAGCTTATGTTTGACCGGGACCTTGTGCCCATTAATGTAACGGGTGGGACTCGGGCTATAAAAGCCCATCTTGAATTCATTGTAAAGTGTGGAAGGGGAATGTTTGTTAGGGAACTACTGTGCTTACTGTAACCGTGCTTCTGCTTATGAATACAATCTGTATGCCTGGTTCTGTTCTACTGTCTTTATTCTTTTATGCTGTCTTTCATTATATGCCTTAGGCCCACCTGTGTCGCGGCTCGTTGATTCATTTCGGCATTTGGCGATCAGGTTCCTCTAGCATTGCTTGTTTAAAGCACCTTATGTACTTCATTAATTTAAAGCATTCATATAATAGATCTGGTAGCAGTTCCATCAGTTATGTGTGACGTTGCTGGCCCGTATCTGGTGATTGATGCGATCCCTTGCTGTTAGTTCCTTGTAGGGAATGTTTGCTAGGGAGCCATTGAAGCTGTGCGGTTAAACTCTCTGCCTAACACATATACCGGCTCTGACATCTCTAAGTTTACTTTCTACCCCTGTCAGTGTAAGTATTTGGTGATTGATACGATCCCCTACTGTTAGTTCCTTGTAGGGAATGTTTGCTAGGGAGCTATTGAAGTTGTGCATACGCTGCTGGTGTATCGAAAGTACGCCTAGGTTTTGCAGTTCCTTGTCATGCTCTGTGTTTGTATGCAGTAAGTAGCGGTGATTGGTGTGTTCCCGTACTGTTAGTTCCCCCCACCAACCTTTGGACATATTTGTAATCTCTTTCTGTACATTTATCTCTTTCGGTTCATTTATTTCTTTCCTGTTCCCTTTGGCTTAAATCAGACCCCCCCCCAAGGAGCCGGCCTTCTCCGGAGATTGGCTCGGAAGGCATCTCTTCCTTCCGGCCTTTCATGCTGGTGGGCGAATCTGGGCGCATTAACCAAAAATCCTTTCCTCATGGCAGATTCGTAACCAACGGGTCCTTGGTTTTTTGGAAGGGCAAGGCTTTTCATGAAGCCCTGGCATACTAAATTTAAAGTCGAAGAAGAGATGCCTTCTATAGCTCCCGTGTGGGTTAGACTCTTTGGCCTCCCTATTGAATTTTGGAATCCTACTGTTTTTTCTTCAATTGGAAACTCTTTAGGAACTTTTATGATGATTGCTGATTGTACTCAAAATTTTGAACATATTATTTATGCTCGGATTTGTGTTTTAATGGATTTTGACAAACCCCTACCTAAAAAGATCACATTACAATTTGGGGAAGACACTTGGGAGCAAGTAGTGGACTATGAAAAAATTCCTTTTCGTTGTAGAATTTGCCATGAATATGGTCATTTGGCCAGTGCTTGCCCAAATAAAATTCCTGATCAAAAGAAAGAAGATATAAACTTAGCGGGTTTCCAAATACCTAAGAAGAAGAACACTCGAGAAAAAACCAGTTATGAAGGATCAATCAAAGTCATCTGCTAATATGTTTGAAATCCTTTCCACAAATGATGTCCCAAGTGAGGAAGAGGAAATAATGGAAACTGAAATCTTAGAAACACAATTTAAATATGAAGGGAAGAACTCAAAGACAAACCAACAAATCAAAGGTTTTCAACGAGAAAAAAAGGGAGAAAATTTACACAAGAAAAACAATGTTTCAAATGTCAAAACTTTAAATAATGCAGGTCCCAATATAGACTCCGTTGAACCTTCGAGTAAAATTTTGGCTGTGTACGAGCATTCTTCAAGGTTAGAAGCCATCTCAAATTCAATTGGAATAAGTCAAGAAACAAGGGAAAAAAAATTGAAGATGGATTCTAATCAAAAAGCAGGTCGCAAGACCAATCAATATCATATGGTAAAAGAAGGTAAAAATCTTGTAGAGGAAGGTAAGATTAATGCCCTTCCCAAAGTTTTTAGCCTTGGTATTAATGAAGATCATCACTTGGAATATTAGAGGACTCAAACGGAGTCTTTCAAAACAAAATGCAATTAGAAGAATGATTCAGATAAATCATCCACATCTTGTTTTCCTTCAAGAAACAAAGATTTCAATGGAGGATATGGACTCAATTGCCAGTAAACTTTGGCCAGCTGGAAAAGTGGTTTCCCAAAGTTCCCAAGGGACTTCGGTGGCATTGCTTGTCTTTGGGACCCAAAAGAGGTAGTTATTCACCATATGGTGGGCAGTTGGGATTTGTTGGCTATAGCTATTCAAAGTAGACATTCCAACCAAATTATGCTCTGCATTACTGTTTATGCTCCGACTTCTTTGGAGGAAAAAAGAAGACAGTGGAAGGATATTACTCATATTATCTCTCATTTTCCTGAAGCTTGGATCTTGATCGGAGAAGATTTCAATACCATCCTCTCTCTGGATGACAAAAGGGGGGGAAATAGAAATTTGGACAAAAGCATTGACCTCATGCGAATATATTGCAAACCTCCATTTTGTGGGTATCCAACCAGATAATGGCCTTATGACTTGGTCTAATAGAAGGCAAGGCTTATCTTGTATAATGGAGAGATTGGATAGATTTTTGCTCTCTAAAAATTTCTTAATCCGTGGTCACATTCCTAAAGTGAAGAATCTTAATAATGTTGGTTCGGATCATTGGCCAGTCATGGTGGAAATGTGGAAAACCAATGTGAGTCTCTCCTTTTCGTTTTCAATTAATGTGGCTTAGAGATATTTCCTTCAGACCTCGTGTGCAACAATGGTGGAAGGAAGGTAAACCTAGGCATGGGACTAAGATGTTTTGTTTTGCCAAAAGACTAAAATACATTAAATCCAAAATCAAGACTTGGAACTGGAAAGAGTTTGGGGATTTTCATAAAAAAAAACATGAAGTTATTGCTCATCTTGAAAATTTTAATAAGAAAATCCGTTTAGATGGCCTCACAGAGAAGAGAAGTGCAGATGAAATTAAACTCACAACTCAGTTAGAGGAATGGGAAAAAAGAGAAGAAATCTTATGGAAGCAAAAATCTAAAATTCAATGGCTCAAAGAAGGAGATCGAAACACAAATTTCTTCTAGCTCGAAGATCTCACAACTTTATTTCTTCCTTAAAATCAGATTTTGGAGATGTTTTTTATACTTGGGATGGCATGAACTCTATTGTTGTTGATTACTTTTCCAATATTTTTGCTACTACTCCTCTTGACTCAGCTTCACAACAAAATATTCTTCAAGCAATCCCTTCTCTTATCACTTCTAATGAGAACTCTATTTTGACTGCTCCTGTTACTATCAATGAGCTTCAACAAGTAGTTTTTAAAATTCAAAAAGGGAAAACCCCAGGTCCCGATGGTTTTCCCATTGAGTTCTACCAAGAGTTCTGGTATATCCTTCATGTTGATTTATTAGAGGTGGTGGAAGAAGCCAGGAAAGCCAAAGAAATTTTGAAGGTTATCAATAAAACTTATATTACTCTTGTTCCAAAAGCTCAAGAGGTTGATCATATCTTAGCTTTTAAACCTATTGCTTTATGTAATGTTCTTCTCAAAATCATTACTAAAATCATGGCTGAAAGGTTGAAGCCTCTTTTGCATAAGATTATTTCCCCAGAGCAAGGGGGTTATGTGGAAGGACGTCAAATAGTAGATGAGATAGTTCTTGCTCAGGAAGCCATCCATTCCATGGATATGCAAAAATCTCTTTCCATGTTCATTCGGTTAGACTTATCCAAAGCTTATGACGAGTGGATTGGCACTTCCTTATCAAAGTTTTGAGGCAATTTGGTTTCTCTAAGGATTGGATGGATTGGATTATGGGATGTATCTCTTCGAGTTTCCTACTTAGTTCTTATCAATGGCAGGCCTTCTCAGTCATTCCCAGCTTCCAGAGGTATTAGGCAAGGTGACCCGCTATCCCCTTATTTATTCATCATTCTTGTTGAATTCTTGGGTAGGACTATAACCAAAAAGAGGGAAAACAAAACCCTTGAGGGACTTATCATTGCTCATGGAGCTAGACCTATCTCTCATCTTCAATTTGTGGATGACTCTACTCTTTTAGGTAAAGCTACAGTTAAGGAAGCTTCTAATATTAAGCAAATCATTAGTTGTTTTGCTAAGGCTACTGGGCAGTTGATCAATGAAGACAAATCTAAAGTTATTTTCTTTCATCGCTCTGCTAGACGAGGAATCCATGGTCTTGGATAAATTAAGATATAAGAAGACCTCCCTTCCAATCACTTATTTAGGTATTCCCATAAATATTCAAAGGCAGAAAAATAAAGAATGGAATTGGTTGTTGGACAAAGTCAAGAAGAAAATTGGAAAGTGGACCAACAGGTGGCTTTCTTCTGGGGGTAGAATCACCTTGGTAAAATCAGTCCTTCAAGCTATTCCTATTTATGTTTCTTTCGTTTTGAATATCCCAAAGGTTGTTCTTCGAGAATTGGATCAAATCAGTCATCGTTTCCTTTGGAGTGGTACTAAGGAGAAAATAAAATGGGCCTTGGTGAAATGGGATACTTTATGTTTTACTAAGAATGAAGGGGGTTTAGGATTCCGGCCTTCTATTAATAACAACAAAGCTTTAGCTGCTAAATTATATTGGAGGATGTTGCATAACCCCAATGCTCTTTGGGCCAATAATCTCCATGCTAAATATGCTGAGAACAAAAGTCCTGAAGACCTTGTTCACTATCAACTTCCTACCAAAGGTTCTCCCATTTTAGCAGTTCTTAAGACTGGTGAGGATTTGATAAAGGAAAATTTATTTTGGATCATTCATAATGGTCAACGAGGCAGATTTTTGGATAGATTCTTGGGATGGTCACAAGCCTTTGATAACTCGGTTTCCCGATTGGAGGCCTTGGATGGAGGAGCTTCACCGAGCTAACGGGATAAAGGTGGCTAATTACTATCGGTACCATACTCGGTAATTCAAAGGTTGGTAGATATTGGATCCCTATTGAGGACTGGCCTATTCAAATCCCGGAAAGGCAAAGACAAGATATCCAAGGCATCCTTCATATGAGATCCCTCTCTTGGTCCCATGAAAAAGATTGTTTTGGATGGAACAACACTACTAAGGGTGAGTATTCAGTTGCTCAAGGTTATTTGACCTTATGCCATAATAATCCGAACCATTCTTCTGACATCTTTTCTCGATTGTGGGCTCAAAAGCTTTGGCCTAAGGTGAGGTTTTTTAATTGGCTTTTATTGCATCGTAGGGTGCTTACTGGTGAGCAACTTGTGAAGCGTGGTTTTCATGGCCCTTTTAGATGTGAAATGTGTGAAGAGAATGTAGAAACTCTCAACCATATTTTTATTGAGTGTACTTTAGCCTCCGAGCTATGGAGGAGAATGGCCACTTTACTTGGCTTACAGGTGGTCCAATTTTTTTACTTTTGAACAGCTTTGGAGGGATTGGCCTAATCAAGAGGGTGTTGATCATTTTATTAGGCAGTTAGTTTGGATGGGTTCTACCATTCTTCTTTGGAATATTTGGAATGAAAGGAACAGCCGAATTTTTAATCAAGATAGGAAGGATATTCACTATATTTGGCAAAAGACCATAGCCAAATTAGTTGAATCAGTCCATCAACTCCTTAATCACCCCCAAAAATCCCACCAAAGATGGGATCAAGTGATGCAAAGATTGAAGATTAAATCTTCTAAGGGCAACCAACTTAAAGGGAATGTGAGTATTAGTAAGATGGATAGGACAAGAAATTGGCAACCTCCTCCTAAGGATTTTGGAAAAGTCAATACTGATGGAGCCTCTAGAGGGAACCCTGGAAAAGCCAGTGTGGGAGGAATTGGTAGACTTTCAGATGGTTCCCTGGTTTTTACTTTTGCTGAGAATTTGGGTATTCTTTCCAATAACCTTGCTGAGGGGTATGGTATCCTCAAAGGCCTTCAGGAGGCTACTAAGGTTGGATGGGAAAAGGTGTTAGTTGAGTTTGACTCTCAACTTATGATTAATCTCTTGAAGACTCCTTCTAAGAATCATAATGTGGATTGGAGAATAAAAAGAATTATTGAGAAGATTCAATTAATCCAGATGGGATTTTTGAAAGTTGATTACAATCATGTGGTCAGATATCAAAACAAGAGTGTTGATGCTTTAGCTAATTGGGCTTTGGACAAAGGTGATCTTACTTGTTATGGCCACCCTCCTAGATGGTGGGCTTCTCAAATTAGGGAAGCTCTTCTTTCTATCATTTCTTTGGATGGCTCCAGTTCTAAAGGTACCTAGTTTCTTCTTGCTTTTTTTTTTTTGCTTCTCTTTGGTTCATTCAGTTTTTTTTAGTTCCCTAGCTCATTCTATTCTTTCTTTTGTTTCCTCTGTTGATTCTTGCCTTAATAGTCTTCTGGTCTAGATAGGTCATTGTTATGTTCAATTTTTTTTTTCTTTTTTGTTTTTTAAGGTGGGTGGGTTCTTTTGTTTTGTTTTGTTTTTGTGTTCTTTGTGTTGTTTTTTGTTGTTCTTGTGTTTTTGTTGTTTTGTGTTTTTTTTTTTTTATGTTTTTTGTTCTTGTTCTTGTGTTTTTTTTCGTTCTTGTTCTTGGGTTTCTCTTTGTGTTAATTCGTGTTTTTATGTGTGAGTGTTTTCTATGTTTTTTGTTTTTGTTTATTGTATGTTGTTGGTTGTTTTTTATTTTATTTTTTTAATTTTTTAGGTTTTGGTTGTGTTTATTTTTAATGTTTTTTTTTTGGGTTGTCTTTGTAGTGTTCTGTTGTTTTTGTCTTGTTTGTGTTTTGTTATGTGGTTCTTGTGTTTTTCTATGTGGTTCGTGTTGTGATTTCTTTTATCTTATTGTGTGTGTTTGGTTGTGCTTTTGTTTTTGACACACTCAAGGAGCATGTTTTTTATTTTATTTTATTATTTTTGTAGTTATTTACTTATTTATTTACTTATTTTTAAATTGGTTTTGTGTGTTTGTTTGCTCCTTGAGTATGTCAAAGGTGGTAGGCCAGGTCCGAGTCTTTGGCGTTTTTGGCGAAATGGATACCCCTGCCTCCTTGTGTCTTACCCGAAAGTGGCATCTCTTTTGGGATGTTTTACTTATTCAACTCGTCTACTATGCTGTAGCCCGAGGTGCTAGCTCCTTCTGCTTCTTTTGCCGGCTCATACTTCGTCCGGTACTGCTGGGTGGCCTCAACTCGCTGTCTCTTGGTCAGAGACGGGTACTTCAGCTTCTCCTGTGCTTGTTCTTTGGTTTCAGCTGGAGGCCGAGGTACGGGAGCTTTAGCCGGAACTGGAGCTTTTGCTATAGGAGGCTTGGCTGGAACAGGGGCTGCCTTTGCCGAAGGAGGCTTGGCTGGAGCTTTGTCTTTGGATGCCTTCTCCTGGGCTGTGTAGGGCCATAGCCGCTTGTACGGTGGCAGACCGCCAGGCTGCGGTTTTTCTCTTCTGGTGTAATACCTTCAGAGGCTTTTCCGCAGCATCTGCGGTTTTCTTTTCTTCCTTGGCGGGCGGCACTAGATTCTCCCCTAGGAGGGCAAAGTTGGCTTCGCCGTCCAGGATCATGTAAAGTTCATCGTCCTCTATGGCGCTGCCAGCCAAGGTCTGGATGTAGTGCTGGTGCAGTGTGCAGTCTTCCTCCGAATGCGGGTCATTGCACGTAGTGCACCAGTTAACCTGGTCAGAAGGACCAGGTTGGTCTTCTATAGCAGCATTTCTCGGAGGCGGACGCCTCTGCAGCTGGTGCTCTGGGGGCTTGTCTTTTGTCAGTGCCGGGGGCGGATATGGCCTCCTAGGAGCGAGGTCCATCTGGGCCTGCTTCTTCTTCAGAGCGGTCATGTCATTGGACATGGCATGATAACCCGAGGCCAAAGCCCGTACCTCCTGAAGGATTGTATTCTGAATATTATTGTCAGGAGGCGGCAACTGTGCCGGTGGAGGCAATGCGGCTAATGGAGGAGGATTGGAATAAGGTGCGCACTGCGGGGGAGCAGGGAGTGCTGGAAAATGCGGAGCGAGAGGAGGCGGGTGAGGATAATGCATTTGCGGCGGGCCGTAAGGAGTTACGACCGGCGCCGAATTCCATTGCTGCTGGGGTTGTTGCCCTGATGTGGACGGCGCACCACCAGAAGAAGGTGGATACTGGGATTTGGGGAAGTCGGGATGAATGGGTTCTTGCACCCTGGACAAGAGTCTGTCGATGGAAATGATATTAGCTTCAGCTTGCTGGGCAGCCTCGTACAGAGCAGGAAACTCGTCTATTCTGGCAATCTTCAGCAGCAGGCATATATCTGAGTTGAAGGATCTCAGGTAATAGTGAGCAGCCATGCCAGCTGAAGGCCGAAGTTCGCGAGGTACCCGTTTCCAGGATCTCGCAAACCTGATGTTAAAGTCAGACACCTCCTCTTGAGGGTGTCTCTGGATACTTTGGAACTGATGCAGCAGAGAAGTGGGGTCAGCAGACTCGTTGCATCCTTTCACGAGCCTTTTGGCAAGTTGGGGCCACCCTGTGATAGATCCCTCTGGTAGTGATCTCCACCAGTAGAGAAGCTTTCCCCTCAGGGAAAGGGCCAGCAGACGGGTCTTCACACTCTCGTTAGTAATGGAGTGCAATGCGGCCAGGGCAAGGATGTCCTGGATGTGCTCGTACGCCGTCTTGCCGTAGCCGTCGTACGTAGGGATAGACTTTAAAGCAGCAGGGGGCACAGCTTGCTGTCCGACCAGGGCCAAGGGCCCTGTAGAGTCCACCGCCGGGAAGAGATCATCATCATTCTGCTGCTGGGCAGCCATTTCTTCTTCTTCTCCTCCGTCGGTTGTATACTCAGTGTCGGTACCTTCCGAGGATGTAGATTCCTCTTCTTCCTCGGCCTCTTCTATTTCGTACTCAGCTCCTCCGACTTCGGCTTCGGCTTCTTCTTGAATTTCAGCCTCGGCTTCGTCGACACGAGCTTGTTGATCAGCCAGCCTGACAACTTCGCCTCGAGCGTTGATGTCTAGTTTGTAAAATTCAGGCGGGTTTCTCGGATCCCTTGCTCGCCACCTTCTCGTTTGCATGAAGGTGCTAGGACCGGTCTTTCGGACTCAGAGGATATGTTCGTGCAGAGTCGCCAGGTGTTCTGATTTTGAACAGCAATGAAGCGAACACCGGTGCTTCGATTCTGTTTGGGGGTGGGAAACTTCCTTGGCCCACCGAGTGCTCAGAATGAACTGTCAGCCCGAGTGAACACGAGCCTGAGTTTTTTTTCAAATGTGGGACTCCGTGTCCCACCGGGCGTGCCAGAGAAACTGGTTACGAATCTGCCATGAGGAAAGGATTTTGTGTTAACGCGCCCAGATTCGCCCACCAAGTACCATTGCCAAGTAGGGGGGAAGGAGTTGAGAACTCAAGGCAAGAGTCAAGTATTGTATCCTTAACAAGTTCAAGCAATAATGAAGAAGATTGGCACAGTGATAGTTCAGTCTTAGAACATGGATGTAGAGCAAGAAGGAGAACACCATGAAGACACCGAGTTAACTGACCTAGAGGCAATGGGTATCAACAACGAGCAACTAAGAGCCAAAATGCCTTTAGGGTAGGTAAGCAAATGAGCTGGAGAAATCAGGATCCACCAAACTTGAATGGTTGCTTGGGAAGTCAAAGTATTCTACAAAGACTACTAGACAACCCAAGGTGTGCTTATGAATTAGACAATTCAAGTAGTTTGGGAGGGTCGTTTGGACTTGGCCAACCAAGGGAGGAGGTTGTTTGGCTTCTTCCTTGGCCGTTTGAGGTGAAGTCTTTTCCCTCAAATTGCACCTAGGTCGTACAACCAGCAGGTTGGGCCCCATATGGGCCATCCCTTGACCATTTGGGAGACAGGAGGAGACCTCGGACAACCTTCAAACCGTCTAAATTGAGGGCTAGGCCATCAAGAATTGTTGAAGGCTCTCCAGGAGGAAGCAATGAAGGATTAAATGCAACTGGACCGTCTCGAGAATAGGTTCAACCAGCAGTAGGACCAGGGCTGTCCTATAGAGACAAAATGGAATTAATGCCAAGCCGTTTGAGGGAAGAGCTATGGGAACATCAGTTTACAGACAAAATGAAGAAGTTGAACCCAAACTCGGAAGACCATCACGAAGAAGCTAGCGATGAAGAAGGCTGTCAAGAAGGGGTTTTGAGCAACCAAGCCATTTTAGGACATTTTGTGTATTGCTAACTTGTGCTTTTGATATTGTGAGGCTGAATTGGCTATAATTCAATATGAACGCTTTCTTATTTAATTGGAAATTTGGGACATACACTCGTTAATTTGTTTCTGAAAGTCTTTTGACTCTAGGATACTCAATTAGGAATTTGTTTCTTGTCATCTTTGAAACTACAAAGAGATCATGTAAATACGCTATAATATCTTTTTTCGTTGCTCAAAGATTTGATGTATTTTTGACTTTTTTTTTCGTTTATTGTTTTAGTGACTACAGAGGGCACAGTTTCAGAGCTTTTGGTGAAGACATGGGGATTTCTTATGACTGCTTTGTTGATCCACCCTATATTGGGTATGTGCATTTTAAGGTTGAATTGACTTCATTGAAATGATCTGAGTCTGAAACTTGAAGATTATAGAAAGAGGGATCTAACGAGTTCTTGGTCTGTTGCAAATTTTAAGGGACTGTAAACCATGGAAGGACTCAGTAACCGGGGCTTTCTATTGTTCATTTATTCCCTATAGTCCAGAACATTTAGCTCGAACATTGCCAGGCTTAAATGGGAGGATTCAGAACTTTAGGGTTGGAGATCAGAATGGAGTGCTTCAAATTTCAATCATAGCAGCTCTTGGAGGATCTAAAGAAGTGTCTGGTTCAGCTGATGTACTTTTCATGGGTGGATTTTCAGTTCCTGATATCCGGGAGGTAATCAGCATCTTCCTTTCACTTCTCAAAGTCAAATTACTAGAGAATGGGCTATCCAGGTGTGAATGTTGTTTGATATCTTTTACGAAAGAACAATAGTGGTTCCAAAATAAGACAATGCAGAAGCAGTTATCTTGCAATTTGTTTTCTAAAAACTACCAGAAACTATACTTTTCTTGAACTGTGCACTGATTTTGCCTCAATTTGCCTATCCTGTTTTTCTCAGACACAATGTTGTTCTACATTTGTACATTTCATGGGTGGATTTTCAGTTCCTGATATGCGGGAGGTAATCAGCATCTTCCTTTCACTTCTCAAAGTAAAATTACTAGAGTATGAACTATCCAGGTGCGAATGTTGTTTTGATATCTTTAACCAAAGAAAAATAGTGGTCCCAAAATAAGACAATGCAGAAGCAGTTGCATTGCAATTTCTTTTCTAAAAACTACTAGAAACTATACTTCTCTTGAACTGTGCACTGATTTTGCCTCACATTGCATATCCTGTTTTTCTCGGACACAATATGTTCTACATTTGTCAAATTTTGATGGAGCAAAGAATTAGATGTTTATTGACTTTAATTTTTCTGACATTCTGGACCTATAACAGATAATAGGGTCAATGTGAAAAAGAATGGAAAAAGAAAAATTGAGATCCACAATAGAAGAGTCCTTGCATGAATTTAACTTCCAGCCTTAGCTTGAAATATCAATTCACTAATTTCCATAGAGATTACTAGAAAGATGAATTTGGGAACACATTGTCAAGCTACATCATATGCTCTCAGCCAAACGCTTAGATTGTCTTGTTTCTGACAATTATGACTTGAAAGCCATCGGATTATATGAAAGCTATTTTTTACCATTTTCTATTGATATTCATTTATTATTTACGATTTCTTATTTGATTACTTTCATGATGTGTCCAGTTCCATTTAACACCAACCACAAATAGAAGTCGGATAATGATTATTGGAAGTGCTGGTAAGTGTTGGTTATATTGAAATTTAGGCCTGTCTTGCAAGGTCGGTGCTTTTGTGGGCATTATATTCACATGGGCATTGTTACGAATGATGATAGGAGGAGTTAAACTCTACTGGCAAGCCAAGGACTCTATGTCAGTTACTCGCATTAGCTATAATGACCTGGGAATAGGTGCGCAAGCTGAATATGAGGTGAGTTTGGTTGGGTGAAATACCACATTCATGTGAGTTCTAGTTGTTTTTGTCGTAACATATCTATTTTGCATGCCAGTTTTTGTTTGGATTTGAAATATTTGTATTGGAGTTTTGCAAATAATGATGTAGGTTGTGTGCTTTTGAAATTTCTATTCGAGAATGTTGAATTTAGATTCTTGTGATTCAATTTCAGGAAGGTGTAGTGTCAATTCTGGTATTACAATATTTCTGTCTCTACCATTTAAGTTGTATATGGGTAAAGGTGATTGTTAAGTCACAGCCAAGCCAGCATGTTTCTTGGGCGTTTTAGATCACCTTGTGTGAGCATGGGAATGTTTTCAGTATACCTTACAATAGTAGTTGAGCTGTGCACCTCTTTTGGGTTTCAACCTTCTGACTAAGCTCAGGCACTTGTATGTTCTTGTCTGTTAGGTGAGAGTGCTGAAGCAAGAAAGTTTCAATGACAAGTTGGAGATCATACTTTCAACAACAGGTAGAGATTGATTCTATGTTAGTGGGTTTTTATTGTGTGGCTTTGATTAATTTGACACTGTTTATGGCTATGTGCATGACAGGTCAGAGGATGGAGATTGATGTGAGGTATGAACCTGGCAAGCTGATTGGGACTAATTTCTCCTTAGAACACACTTCCATCGTAGTGGCGATTAGTTTGATTGCACTTGTGCTTACCATAATTATTTCCCGTAAAATATGAGGAGACATGCTATCATGGCCATGTACATGGGATTAGTAACACAAGATCTTGTTGCATATGCAAATAACTCCTAAACTTAAGTTATTATTATTTAATCCCTTTCAGTTCTCATAAGTTACATGAATATGGAATGATATTGAATCAACAACATAGGATAATATATTTAGTGAATTGTATTCTCTGAGGATAAAGAAATAAAATATATTCATGCATGGAGTGTACCATTTGGCTATATTACATACAATTAATGACTCAGAATATTATTGGTATGTTCAGGTGCATATATAATTAAAGTAGCTCTTCACCCTTCAAATGATTGGCTATATTTATATACCTCTATTAAAGTTATCTATTTATTGATCATTATTTTGATTTGTCCTATATATTTAAAAATAGGGTAGGGTTTATTAGGAAGAATGCCTTAAATTAGATAGAATCAAAATGACAAGGATATAAATTTTTCTAGAATAAAATTAAAAGTTGTCATGGTCACATAGTAAACTTTTAAACTCCAATGAGTGGAGTGGTAAGGTTTGACATTCATTATGTGAAACTTAAAATTAAATAATGATGTGAATCAAGAATACCAGAGAGAATTAATAATAATAATATAGTTTTTAGAGCTAAATTTTAGACACACAAAATAACCTAAACAAACATGCAAGCTTAATTGAAGAGAGTGAAATTTCTAGAATTTGAAAAGTTGAATAATGGAAAGAGATGGAGAATGGGTCCTCACAAATAGAGCCAAAGAGAATATTATTAGGAATTGAAAGAGAAAAAAAAAAGGCCTTAGCTTTAAATTAAATTAGAATTGGATTCTCTAAAGGATTATGTTTTCTTTACCTAGAATGTTCGAAACTTGGATGAAACAAGTTCAGCATGATTTATGTGGGGAAAATACATAGTAATGCATTATAGTTTATATTATTGAAATGAAATTGAAGAGTACAATGTGCATGAGTTGAACAAAGTCTCTCTTAGAGAAAAAAAGGAGAGCACATAAAAGCTTATACATCTCCAAATTACTACCTAAGCTTCTGGTTTGACAATGGCTAAAATATGTAGTGACATCCTCTATGATTTTCCAACAAGAGGGAAAAAAAGGAGGGCATGAAAGGTCAAAAATCTTACCTTTCCTCTTCAGCTTATTCTCCAATGACATTTTATTTTCTAGTTTTTTTAAAGTTTGAAAATAAAAACTTTGTTAGTAAATTGACCTTCAATCTTGATCCCACCTTCCCATTGAGAGGCTTTTGGTTCCTAAAAGTTCATTCAAAGAAATTAATATGTATCAATAATTATGATAGATGGAGTTGTATTTGAGTGCAAGTTTAATATGGAAACTTTATATAATCACAATGAATGCCTCTAAGGAAGTGGTAACTATTGGTTACGAATTTGCCATTTAGGAAAGGATTTTGATTTTTTGCGCCTTAGATTCGCCCAACAGATTGAAAGGTCGGAAGGAAGGAATGCCTTCCGTGCCAATCTCCGGAGAAGGTCGGCTCCTATGCTAATCTACTTGAATTTTGAGATAAGGGAACTGGAAAGAGATTGTAAATTGCAGAAAGAGATGTAAATAGTATGCGGTGATGGTGGGAAAGAACAAGCAGCACGATTACTAGCTAATACCCAAACCAACAGCTATCAAAGCAAAACATGTAACTGAAACTAACACTGTTATTCCTTCCTATGTATCCTTCATACCCAAACCAACAGCTATCAAAGCAAAACATGTAACTGAAACTAACACTGTTATTCCTTCCTATGTATCCTTCATTCAGCATTCCAGATTCACTTAATTGCCAATGCTTTAATCCAGAGTTCAGAATTACAGCAATCAGAAAAATAAATAAACACGAAGCAGAAATACTTGCAGAAGGCAACATAAAAGAAAGAGACAAATGTAAGAGCCAAGGATGCTTTGTGTTGATGCAACTGTTTGCGTACAGCAGAGCTTTCTAGCAATATGTTCATTTACAATTAAAGGCCGCTGCTATTTATAGCAGAATTTTCCCCCCATTACAATTATGCATAGAACCCAAAGACTGCAAAAGCTATCGAGATAAGACCCTTGTTGGCCGTGAGCGTACCTGCAACAAGATTCACCTGAGTTTGGTAGAGCTCCGGGCAGATATGGTGGGTGAGAAGTCAAGTCTGATTAATGTGGTAGGTGCAGTACAGTTTGCCTCTGAAGACAACATCAATGTTCACCAACCCTGTACTTTTGAGGTAGACCTTCTGTCCCATCTGACAGACTCAAATCCCGAAATTCGTGCGTGGTCTGGCCCAAGCCTGTGGTTCGCTGAAGTGGAGGGGGTTGACCAAAGTCGCTTGATAAAAACAGCGATCTCGGGAGTCGCTTCGGAGTGGAGCGAACCCGGGACGCACTTTGCCTTAGAGAAATCTGCAATATGGTCATTTTTTGCTTGCAGTCGTTGAAAGGGGGGGGGGCGACGACAGTGGTCGCTGGCTAATAGCATAGATGATGGGAGTCGCTCGAAAAAGAGCGACCGACGTCAACATCCTTCTTTGTGCCTTAGAGTATTCTTGGAACCCTCGCCCGTGGTCGCTAAAATGCTGCTGCAACGTCGGGAATCGCTCCAAAATGGAGCGACCGACGTCAACATTGCTGCTGGAGATTGCTGAAGAAACGGGCGACGGCGGGAGTCGCTAGCAAGTTTGGGCGACCGGCGTCAGTTGCTGGCAGAGGGGGCGACCGACGTCAACAAACACTTAGGCGTTTTTTTCTTGCTCAACCTTGTTGACCGCGGTCGCTGGAAAACGGAGCGACCGACGTCGATCGCTGAAAAATGGAGCGACCGGCGTCGACGCTCCACACTTAGAAAATATTTTGGTTTCTTTCCCCTTGTTGTGGTTTGCTGGAAATCGCAGCGACGACGGCGATCGCTGGAAAAGAGGTGTGGCGACGGAGTTCGCTCCAAACTTGAGCGACCGGCGTCAACCATCCATGCCTTAGGTTTTTTTCATGTTTTGCTCATCGCCGACGGTCGCTGATGACGAAGATCGCTGGGTGAAGTTGGCGACGACGAGGGTCGCTCCAAAATGGAGCGACCGCGGGAAACCTTTACACTTAGACAAATTTTATCATTTTCTCCCCGCTCGTCTTGCTCTTTGTTGTTGTCGTCGGTCACCGGAGGGAGAGGCAGAGCTGGGAATCGCTGGAAAGAGGCAGCGACTCCCGGAATCGCTCCAAAATGGAGCGACCAAGGGAGTGCCCCTGACTTAGAATATTTTAGGCTTTTCCCAAACCTGCCAAATATGCTTGAACACTTGTAAGGAAAAACTGAAAACTAGAAATATGAAAATTGCCTGAACGAAGATGGAAAAGGAGGGAGGAAGAATCTGGTTCGAAAAGTTGCAGCAATGATTTTTCAAAATTTTCAAAATTTTTGCCCCTTAGCAAAATGTGGCAACAGTAACATTAGTAATCAGTGCCAACATCGCATTACTTTATATTGGCCTCCAACCTAGATTATAGCACACAAACCAAACATTATGTAATTAGTTTGTCAATCGCCATATAAATGGAATCAAATAATGTCAACTCCACAATATTATTGTAACTTGGAATTATTGTGAGACAAATGTGGGTTGCCTTCGTCAAAATGTTTCTCATTGCATGAATGGTTGTGACATGTGGGTTGCCTTTGTCAAAGTGTCTCTCATTGCAAGAATGGTTTTGATTATGTAGCAAAGCTTTCTTATTAGTATACCCTAGTGACTCTAGCAATAATGAAAATCCAAGAATGACATTCAAATGCAACATGCTTCCCTTGGTATGAAAAAACTATAAACAATGTCAATGATTCTCTAATGGACAAGAATTCCAAATACCAAAATACTATTCCTTATTTGGGGTGCATACACATAATAAAGGAGTTGATATGCAAACAATAGAGCACAAATGTGTCATGAATTTGCTTTCTCTTCATAAAATGTTTATAAGATTGAAGATGCCTTAACGAGAGCACAACAATAAACTACTATGAAGTTTCCTTCCAAAGTATAAGCACCAAAATAACCCACATAACTAGAAACACAAATTGGTCTTAACCAAGATGGTGAAATAGACGACCAACATAAATTGATCCTTCATAGAAAATAGCATCATATCTTGTCTCGTTGTTTTATAAAATTATAGTGGCCACAATGGAGCATAATTGAGAATGTTAAGACAAAAAGCTTTTGTTGTACACTCAAATTGCATGAAGATAAATGGAAAAATCTTCTCTAAACTATAAATTTTGTTTGATTTTTCCATTGTTAATTTAAATATTTATTCTCTACTTGGTAAATTGAAAAGAGTAAACTTACCTTGAAAAAACCAACCTGCTAGTTATGAAAGGAATACAAGTACGTAGATGAACATAATTAGTAGAAATGTGGTGTTGGATCCCATATTTTATCACATTGAACTCCTTTAAGTATACTATGAGAAAATTATGTTTGAGTAACAATATGAAGACCAAATTTGATACCAATCAATAAAACCTCATTTCGGCAAGTTCATGGCAAATCTAAATAGAGAAGTTAATACTTGGTTGTTCCAAACGAATTTATAGTTGAATCAAAACTACTTTGAATAGTTATATCTCAAAGTGGAGTTTATAGGGTTATATCTTCTTTGATGTTGTAAAGGATAGGATTCATTGGAGAATTTGAAGAGTATTTGTGCTAAGCATTTCACTTATAATATAAAGTGCATATGATGGTAAATAGAATGGTACTTGACTTTGTCTAATACTATCAAAGGGGAAAGCATCAATTCTTCAAAGGGTGGATGAATATGGCGAAAGAGGGTCTAGTGGAGATAATTGAAATAAATGATACATAAAATAATAAAAAAGGAATATACATTCTCAAAAACAAAATTAGCTATGGAGATGTGGTTAGAGAAGTGTTGAGTGAAAAATAAAAAAAGAAGAAAATGAAAAAGATTAACAAGTCTAATAAAGTGAAAGCTAGATAACAATATAGTGTTAGCATAAAGGAATAACTAATGTGATAGAAAGCATTCCCATATTAAGTTAGAAAATAAGTTTTGATGTTTTTCCAAGTGGTCGTGTGTAGCTTAGCTACTACCTTCTAATTCCAATGAATTAGCCATCGAAAAATAGATTTTGCAAACCTAGGAAGAACATTGTAAAATAGCAAAGTTTGTAAAATTGACAAAATTTGGCTAAGTCTCCAAGGTGGTTTGATTGACTTAAGGGTTGCTTTGTTCAAGTATCGATTGGCTCAAGAGTGGTCCACTAGTAAGGTGACCCGATTGGCTCAAGAGTGGTCCATTAGCAAAGTGACCTAATTGGCTCAAGAGTGATCTGTTAGCAAAGTGATCCAATTGGCTCAAGAGAGATCCATTAGTAAAATGACCCAATTGGCTGAGGGATGATTTGCTAGCAAAGTGACTTGATTGGCTTGCAAGAGCAATTCGCTAACAAATGCTAGCAATTCACTAGCAAAGTGGAGAAATTTGCTAACTTGTTGGAGTGAATAGCTCAACAACCAATGATGGGGTAAACTTAAAAGCATGGATCGCAAGGAGAATCTTTTGAGGGCGATATTTTGGCATGTATTTGCACACTAAGTCATTATAGAAGCCTCCTAGGCCTATTAGAGACGTAACATTTGGTGGTACATCATTTTGCTAAAGATACCCCCAAATTTTTATTTTTAGTAAGAAGTAATTGTTTTTCACCCTAGGTAACCCAACGGTAAACTCTAACTATAATTAGGAGCCTAAGGTTCAATTGTATTCATCTTTTGGCCATGATAATTTGGAGCTACACTATGTGAAACCCATGTTGTGTTTTAACGTCATGAGATTGTTGATAAATTAGCAAGTCCTTATGCATTCCATTAGGGGCATGCTGGTCAAAAATCTGCCTTAGGTATGAAATATGTCATTCATGCGCCCTAGACCCGACCAACATTGAAAGGTCGAGAGGAAGAAATGCCTCCCATGCCAATCTCCAGAGATGGGTTGGTTCCCTTGCTATTCTAACTGGGGGGATTTAGATTAGAGAATAAGAAATAAATTAACAAATGACTAAAAGGGATGGGAAATATGGCCACAGGCCAGATAGAATAGGGGTGATGAACTAACAACACAATAACTTAACTATACGTCGAATCAATAGCACTCAACACAGGCAACTAACAAAAATTAAAACCAGGCGTCTAACATGTGTAATCTCCAGGACTATTCCAATGTTCAACCTCTATCGGGAGTCAAATCTAGACATAGAATAATAACCCACATATAGAGCGGAGAATTTAATAGAAAATAAGCAATAGAAGACATACACATGAATAGAAGTCCAAAGTTAGAGCCAAACATTATCTGTATTGATAGCAGAATTCAAGTTACAGCAAGCTTCTAGCAAACGTCCATTATTTTACAATAAAATAGTCGGCTTATATAGAGAATTCTGCCACTTGAAATATTTAATGCACACCCACAAAACATGGCGGTGGCAAAGAAGATAATATTTGCAAGGAAAAACAGTTATGAAACAGTAACCAGGCATGGGCCTGAACTGATGACTCCTCGAAATGCAGTTGCATCCCTTTAATGCTCTGAAAGGCTCAGCTGGTGGTCCTGTCTCCATACTTGTCGAAATCGCCTAAACGAAAGATTGGATTTTGAAGTCTTGAAAAGTCAAATCTAGAAGATTTTTTGACCTACTGCACTTAGACGGATAAGGATGCACTTCGTCCGACTGAGAAGTGCCTTTGTGGAATTCTGGCTGAGGCAAGGGGGATAGACAGAAAATAGGCACTAGATGCAGCCCTAGCTACTACATTTTGTCGCTTCCTGGCCCAGAATGGGTTGGTACTTCAGAAAACTACAACAAAAAAATTCGTTGCCTTGAACATAGTGCAGATGTTGAAAATTCAAGGCGCAAAGTGTTGCTCCCTTAGGTCAAAATTGCTCTACGCTCAAAAGCTTGAGCAAAATGTCTTGTTACATCGGATGGGGTTCCAGTGTTGAAAATTCAAAGGTGGAAGCATAGTTAACTTGCCCCGAATCTGCCCAGTTCTCGAAAATGGAGTGCAACCACTTGGCATCTTGAAGACAGCGCTAGCGTTGAAAAGCCAATGGCCAAAGCACAGTGGAGTGTAGCGCAAATGCCCCGCGCCTGAAAAGTAGAGCGCAGTTGCCTGGGGCATCGGGAGGAGCGACGATGTTGAAAATTCAATAGCCAAAGCGTTGCTAATTTGGAGTGCAAGCGCCCTTCGTTGGGAAGTGGAGCGCTTGCGAGGGTCCAGGTGTTTGAAAAGTCAACAGGGAATGCACTACTCCCTTCTTCGAAAATGCTTTGCGCTTGGCATATAGAGAGAAACTGCCCGACATAGGAAGATGTGCTGATGTTTGAACAGTCAAAGGACAAAGCGTAGTTATCAAGTGCAAAATGGCCTTGTGCCTGAAAAGTGGAGCACAACAGACTTGCAACACAGTGATTTTTCATTAAAACTGCTACTACTCTTTGAAAAGTCAATAGACCTTGCGCTCCCTATTAGCTGTGAATTTGCCTTGCGCTCAACCACCAGTGCGAAATAGACTGGGACCCACACTTGTGCTAAAATTGATATCTTTGGACAGTTTGAAAGCAATCTCGCCCAGTTTATGCCTCGAAAAGGGGATTGTGCCTTACAGAAAAGGTGCAAACAACCAGGGTGCACCTATGTTGTCTCGCTCAAAGGTGGGTGTTGATGTTGGCCAGCCAGAAATGGTTCTGCGCTTTAACCCTGCCCGAAAACTAACTTACGCCTTCTAAAATACGAATGCTCTACATGATAGATGAATAGAAAAATTGTGCCAACCCTTGGGCACAACTGAAAAATTTTGACAGAGAAAGCAGGAAAGATAAAAAACATTTGTACAAGGAAGAGAGCTTCAAGGAAGGAGAAATTACAGCATAGCAAAATATACACAATGTTGCAGAAATGCCAACATCTCTGGCGGCTCGCGGGGGAATTGAGCTCGCCTCAATGTCGACATCCTAGGCCTCATCTGTTGGGCTCAGAGTCATCATTGCTTTCTTCTTCAGAGTGCTCACTGCTAGCAGTAGACTCTTCCTCCAAGTCCTCTCTTTCTGCTTCCCCTCTTATTTTCAAGGCTCACGACCCTCTTGTTATCCTTGGAATCCTTCCTCTTCTAGGTCCTCATGTTGTTGGGGAGGCTGCGTCGGCTGGAGGCACCCACGGATGGAGTCACAGGTGGCTTCGACATTGGCCCAAGCTTCTTCTTGGAATGGATCATGGTCTTGGATCTCCTTAACCAGGTACTCAAAGGTTTCTAGCTGATCCACATCAATGAAGTTATCCCTATGGCTAAGGTCGACCAAATAGGACTCGATTCATGTGAACCTTGTCATCAACTGGAGTACCTAAACTTGTGTAATAGGCTCACTCCAACTATCAATATCCAAAGTATCGCCCTCATAAGCCTCCCACACTGGGCCAAGGTCTTCCTTTGTCAAAATGGTCTCATCTTTGCTAGTGAAGCTGGGAAAATCAAGTTATGTGAGGGCATCAAAATACATTTGAGAGATGCACCTTTCTTGCTCGAAATGCATGCAACAACTTTCTCGCCTCGCGGGCTATTTTATGCTTTGTGAAGAAGGCCTGCAATGTTATTTTTGTTGTTGCCCAAGACCGAGCAAGCAGACACATAGGAGCAAGCTGGAATTTTGATTTTCTAGAGCTTGTGACTTCATTTCCAACTCCATCCATTGCTCAATATGCCTCTTAGCATCCTCCACAATAAGCCCACCAATGGAAACCTTCTGCTTGGCCTCCAACACAAATGAGAGGACCGCTATCGCCTTGTGTGCCCTGATTCTGAAATTTGACAAGAAGTGGCGACGAATCTATTTGATATGGTCTTTTGTGAAGACCTCTGTTTGAGCTGCCCTTTCTATCAACTGAGCTTGCAGCTCATGGATCTGAGCATTAGAAGCCTACAATTGGATTTCCTTTTCTGTAACCGCTTGAAAGTGCTGCTCAGACTCTTTTATGAAGTTCTCTACTTCCTACTCCAGGCTGGTGATGCACTGCTGCAACTGCTTGAACCTAGCCTGAGCTTCTTCTAATTGGCTTTGGTGTGCGCCAAAGTCTCCTCCAGCCCTGCATTTTTAGACTCAGCATCATAGAATCGAGTCTTGTAGTGCTCACTGTGAAAGTAAATGGTGCCCATCTCAACCCTAATGTTCCCGATCTTGTTGGCTACATTGATGGTTTTCATGTCTTCAACTGTACGTCGGAAGGTATAATCCGTCGGCATCATTTTCTCCAGGGGCTTCTGCACCTTGGGCACCTTTTCTATTCGGTGGAGCCGCATATTTTTTGGATCAAATACGACCCTCTTTTCTATCTGGGCTAGAGCCCGCGCCCTTATTTTTTGACCCTTGAGCCAACGTGAGGAGCTCTGTTGTGCCTGGCATAGGATTTCTGCCATAGAGTCCTCCTGAATAACCTGCAGCTCTATCTCCATTGGTTCCTCTACGCCAAAGAGCGACGCAAAAGGGAACAAATCTAGCTATGGAGCAACTTCAAAAGGGATCTAGGGGGACATCGAGGTTTGTGCAGCGGGTACTGAAGCAATAGGGTCCGAGGCCAAGATATTTAGAGGCATCGTTGCTGCTACTAAGGAGGTGCACAGGGGTGAGAATAGGCTAAGACTGACTACAATAGTAGAAACAACAACCGGGTGGACAAAATCTTTAGGGATGGGGGCATAAGATACAATAAATGCAAAGGCATTGGATACATACGCAAACGTGTCAAATGTATGAGAAACAGGGGGCAAAGATGAAGGGGCCAACAACTAAGACTCCAGGAAAGGAGCGACCCGAACGGGGATGTCAAATGAGACTTGGGTGAAGATCAGGGCTTCGACATGGAAAGTTGCTAGAGGAACAGAAGAGAGAGGGAGAGAGAGAGTGCACCTGCAAGCTCGATAAATGCTAGAGTCGAAGTGGTGAACTGTTGCGTGATTGGACTCATTCCTTTCTCTTCATTTGGCACCTTCACCTCTAGGTCAATGAACGTGATATCCTGCTGCGCCAGCTGCACTTGCACATGAACCTCTGTGGTGCTTTCTCCCATTACTGTTGATGTTGCGGGGAGGTTCACACCAAAGGGAGGGGTTGTACCAGTCCGTGGCTTCTTCGTGACGTTGGTGGGAAAAAGTGTTGCAGCAGCACTCCTCTTCTTCGGAGTGACTTCCTCTTCAAGGAGCAGCTGCTTGCTCCTTTCGACTAGTGGGTCTTGCATTGTACTTTGCTATTGTACTTCTACCGCACCTTCCACCCTGCTAGGGCTTTGTGTACTCTTGGGCACGATGTTAGAAAATAGGGTAGGTTGCCAAGTGTTGCAATTTGCATCGTAGGCCTGGGAGAAATTCTCGTCCATGACAAGCCCTAAATCAGACGTCTCTTTCTTGTTGTGAACCCTCATGACCCACCAGTTGGAAATTTTCTCTTCTGTCCAATCGAACCGCTTGTCCTTCATCGATTTGAACAGATCATCATTAGTCTCATGCATTGGGTTGTACGAGGGTTCATACTCTGTTTCCATTGTATAGAAGTCATTCCACGGGGGGAATGACATCATTCTCTCCACGTGCCACTCCAAATTGAATCCTGACGGATTGTTGCTTTGGGCCACAATATCAGGCTACGAACAACTGTGGAAGTTCTTCACCCCAATATTCTCCTTGAAAATGCCACATGGGTCATACTTCCAGTGCTGGGGAAGCTCAACCAAGCAAAAACTGTACAACGTTGTAGCTAGAAAAACATTCTGCCCATTATTTGTGACGTTGATGTCACCAAGCTGTAGGGGCCAAGGATAGGTGTGTGGCTTCTTCCTCCCATGCCAATACATGTCATTAACGAAATCACACTATCGGGCGACTTGGAGGGCAAACAAGTATTCCATTGTATAGTATGGGAGTAGGAAGGGTTTTCCAGTGAACCCGTAGATTTTGAAAATGAGACCCTGGGTGAGCTGGAAAACATCTCCGAGGTCCGCCTGCACTACTTGATCCCTCATCTGTCTTGGCACTCGCTCATAGGTGCTACAAATAAGCTTCAGGGTTGAACCGAGGAACATCCTGTTGAATTTATAATAGGACTTTTGTCTTGACAGACTCTGAGTCCATTGGTAAATAGAAAGCGCCTTGCCTTCTGCATTTGTGCGAGCAATGTCAATGAAAGAAAATTTATTGTGCATGTGGTAGAATAAATACCACGCCAAAAAAGAGCAGGGCTGGAACGTCATGTCCCTTCCGCTCTGTACATTAGTGAACTGGAAGTGTATTAACACTGTTGTAGAAAGCGCAACTTACCTGCGCTTTAAACATATTTTAATTTTTTCCTAGGGGCCTGAGAATGGACTTCGCTCAAGAAGGGGAGTGCAAAGCCCATTCGCTCATGAAATTCTCGAAATCACCTTGCGCTTAATAAACCGGAGTGAAATTTACCTTGGGAGTGACATCAGGGCGAGAAAAGTCAAAGATGTTTTCGCCTTACCTAACCCCCGAAAGGACCAAGCATAAGTATTTTAGAGTGAAATGCCTTGAAGCCTCGAAGAGAGCGTTGGTGTTGAAAAATCAACAGCTAAAGCATAGTTAACTTGGAGTGCAAATGTCTTTCGCCCTAAAAATAAAGCAAAACTGCCTGGGCTTTATCGCATTGGGAGCTACACGATGGTGGAAAAGTCAAACGTTTAAGAACTATTTCTTGGTGTGAAAATGCCTTGTGCTCCTTAGGCAAGGTGAAAGCACCTTTGACTGGATTTGACCCTTTTACTCCAAAAGTGGCATCGCCCCGATAAGTCACAAAATGGGCTTTTGCTGCTTTTCTAGAGCACAAATGCCTGGCGCTTAACATATCCACGAAATTAACTTTGACTTGACTGCTTGGAGGTGTTGGTATTTGCTTCGCCTCTATTTTTCACTTTAGCTCCCTAAAGTGCTGAAACACATTTCTACTTTCTATAATATAGATAAACTCTTTTTTTTCGGACGGTAGGGTGCATTTCCCAAGTACCGAACTGCTCTCGCCAGATGATGAGAACTTTGCAAACCTGACATTCCTTAGCTAATTTTTTTGGTGCTACTATTCTCTCTTACTCTTGGCTCACACAAACCGAAATGAAATAAAACAACTCGTAGGCCCTTCGAAAACTCTCCTTGCCAGTTAGACCTCTGGCCTAAAAACTACACTATTGATAGCGTGAGTGTTGGCAATTTTGGGTACCTTGGGTACATTGCTTTTGCTCAAGTGTAGATGTTGTCATTGATGTCAAGAAGTTCTTGAAGCAATTTGATTTGTTGTCAAAGAATGTGTTTTGATGAAGGCTACAGCATGGATAGTGAGTTTCCAAAAAGTCCTTAGTGGCCCATTTGCAAAAGTTCAAGAAAAAGACAAGTTAGAAAAAGTATGCAGTCGGCTGGAAAAACTGTCGCGATTTCGCGACATGTTTGAGGAGAGAGAAAGTGATGGCAAAATTGTCGCGATTTCGTGACATATTTGAGGAGAGAGAAAGTTTTGGCAAAACATGTCGCAATTTCGTGACATGTTTGAGGAGAGAAAGTGCTGGCAAAACTATCGCGATTTCGTGACATGTTGGCAGATAAGGAGAGCAAGATGGAAAGTGTTGTGATTTCGCGACAAGTCGCATTTTCGCAACAAAAGCATAGAAGAAGGCCATGAAGACAGAAGGGTCGCGATTTCACGACAGAAGAGAAGATGACGTCAGCAGAAGCAGAAAGTGTCGCGATATCACGACAAAAACAAAAAAGAAGTCAAAAGAAGCAAAAGTGTCGCGATATCGCGATAGCAGGCAAAGGTGTCGCGATATCGTGACATGTAGTTTCGCGGTAGAAGCTACAGAAGAGTTGTAGAGTTAAATTTGAGCCAAAAAAGTTAAATCTGGGTCGACGAAGATTAGGGTTTGCAGCCGACGTTGTCTAGGGTTTGCAGTCGACGTTGTTTAAGGTTGTGTAGCCGACTAAGATCAAGATTTTAATCTTGAAAGGTTTAGTATAAAAGGAGGGTTGCTTGGAAAGTTAAGGATCGATCGAAGTGTGCGTTTGAAGAGCGGCATTCACAGACTATGCGAAGAGAAGAAGCTCGATTGCCGAAGAGCAAAGTGCATTCTGTCATTTCTTCCAAGTGAGAGAGATCGCAAGGAAGCAGAGTGCGCGAAGACTATGCAGCTATAATTGCGCAGAAGTGCAATGGTCAAAGTTTGATCGAGTGCAGCTGTGATTGCACAAAAAGAGCAAAGGACTGTGTTTTTGTGCAGACCAAAAAAAGAGGACAAAGAAATTTGTGCCAGACCGAAGGACTGTGTATGGTGCATATCATAGAAAGAGATCGAGGACATTTGTGCTAGATCGAAGGACTGTGTTTAGTGCAATTTTGAGGACCAGCTTTGAGGTGATAGAATTGAGGACAGAGGTCTCCAGCCAGAGCAGGGAAGACATGTGTCTTCTATGGATAGAGTTCCATTTGCTAAGGGCAACTGAGACAGAGGTCTTCTAGAGGATCACCAGTCAGAGCAGAGTTAAGGGGAAGGTATCTCCTTTGAGCAGAGGCTCATAAACTTTGTAATTGGGAAGGTTTCCCAAATAATTTGAGATAAAATTTTAGAGAAAAGTTTTGTGGACGTAGCCCAGCCTTTCTAGGTGAACCACGTTAAAAATGAGTCTTCAATGTGTGATGTTTTCTATCTTGTTTAATGTTGTATTGATGCCACTGCTATCTGAAATTAAAATTATTAAATGGTTAAGTCTTATACTGTTCACCCCCCCTCTCAGTATAAGTTCATGTTCTTTAATTGGTATCAGAGCCAGTTTCTCTAGAAAGAGCCTAACAACTTGGAGAAGGATCGATCAGAGGAACATACAGTTTCAGAAAGAGATAAAGAGGTTGAGTTCGATCTCAAAGGTGAATTATTCTTGGCTTTAAGAAAGCTTGAGAAATTCAGGGAAGAGAATTCTGTTCTCAAGCATCAATGTCAGGAAGAAGAGATAGCAAGATCAGATTTGTCTCAAAAGGTTATAGATTTTAAAATTCTAGCTGAAGAAGGAAAGAAGATTGAGCAGGTTCTGACAGAGGCTTTAAAATGAAAGGAAGTTGATTGCGAGAAACTAGAAGAAGAGGTTATGACTCTTAGAGTGAAGTTGGAACAGTTGGCTCCGTGTGAAAAGCAAGAGAAGGATGGTTTCACCATTCATGAAATAGGATCTTCGAGCAAGATCAATTTTCATCCTGAAGAGCGGTGGATTCCAGTCCATCACAAGAAGAACAATCATCCAAGACTTCAAAACAGGTTACATAATACTTTCCATGACTATTGTTTATCCTACAAGAATTTTGGTCACAAAGCTATGCATTGCAAAAAATCTTTGAATAGTCATAGTAAGGAAAATGTTAACTCTTTTACTCCTATTATGAATAAAAATGTCATGTGTTACAAATGCAAGAATTTTGGGCATATAGCAAGGATGTGCAGTTTAAATAGATCTAGCCTTGAGTTCACTAAAAAGAGAAATGAGATAAAGTCTAAATCAATGATAGTTCAAACTGCTTTTCATGCTCAAGAAAAAGTAGAAAAATGGTATCTTGATAGTGGCTGTTCAAAACACATGACTGGTGAAAAAGAAAAGTTCTTGGTCTTTAAAGAAACAAATAGAGGAACAGTCAGTTTTGGAGATAACAGGTCAGCTAAAATCTGTCGTAAAGGAACTCTTAGTTTGGATGGGAAATCCAAAACAGAGAATGTACTTTATGTAGAAGGCCTAAGACATAATCTTCTAAGCGTGAGTCAACTGTGCAATCAAGGGCACATAGTATCCTTCTTTTCAGATAGATGTGAGATAAGTAAAGAAAAAAATGGAAAACTCATTGCGAGTGCTACAAGGACTCCAAACAATCTTTACATGCTAAGTGAGATAAAAAGGGAAAAATGTTTTCTAACTCAAGAAGATGAGAGTTGGCTATGGCATAAAAGGCTGGGGCATTTGAGCTTTGATAATCTTGTCAATATTAGTAACAAGGAAGCAGTAAGAGACTTGCCCAAAATAAAAAGGCCCCATAACATCGTTTGCGGTCCTTGTCAACATGGAAAACAGACTAGAACCAGTTTCAAATCAAAAGGGTATACTTCTTCAAAACCCTTGGAGCTTATTCATATTGATTTATGTGGCCTCACCAGAACTCAAAGCATTCAGGGAGAGAGCTACTTCATGTTGTTTATAGATGATTATTCTAGAATGACTTGGGTTACTTTTCTCAAAGAAAAAATTTGAAGAGTTTGAAAAATTTAAAGCCTTCAAAGAAATGATTGAAAATGAGACTGACAAGAGAATCAAATGCTTAAGATCAAATAGAGGAGGAGAATTCACTTCAAATGAATTTGTGGAATACTGTGAGCAACACGAAATCAAAATAGAATATTCAGCAGCAAGAACTCCTCAACAAAATGGAGTAGTTGAAAGGAAAAACATAATTGTTGAGAATATGGCCAGAGCTATGTTAAATGAATCAAAACTTTCAGATGGTTTTTGGAGAGAGGCAGTCAGTACAACAGTATACATTATCACCAGGGCCCAGCTTAGAGTCAATCATCATAAAACTCCTTATGAGTTGTGGAAAGGAAGACCAACTACAGTAAAATACTTCAAAGTGTTTGGGAGTAAATGCTTCATCAAAAGGGAAGATCAGAATTTGGGTAAGTTTGATCCTAGGTGCGATGAAAGAATTTTTCTTGGATATTCCAGCAGGAGCAAGGCCTACAGATGCTTCAACAAAAGAATGCATACAATCGTAGAGAGCATAAATGTAACAGTTGATGAAAAGACAGGGATAAGAGAAGCAATCAAGGAAATCAGTGATGAAATTTGTCAAGAAGAATTTAGAGAGGTTTCAGATGAGGAAGAGGAAAGACAACAACTGCTTCCCAAAACTCCTTCACGGTATGTTCAGAAACATCATCCCAAAGACTTGATCGTTGGTGATCCAAATAGCAGGCAAACAAGAAGAAGAGTCATTCCTTCACATGATTCTGCGAATGTTTCATTGTTATCTCAGATTGAGCCAAAAGATTTCAGTGAAGCATGCACAGATAAGTTTTGGGTAAAAGCAATAGATGAAGAGCTAAACCAAATAGAGAAAAGTGAAACCTGGGATTTGGTTCCAAGACCTAAGGACAAGAATTTCATTGGGACAAAATGGATATTCAAAAATAAACTCAATGAGGATGGACATATTGTTAGAAACAAAGCTAGGTTAGTCTGTAAAGGTTATGCTCAAGTAGAAGGTATTGATTTCGAAGAGATGTTTGCGCCTGTTGCTCGTCTTGAAGCTATCAGAATGTTTTTGGCCCTTTCAAGCTTCAAATCATTCAAAGTATATCAAATGGATGTAAAGTCGGCCTTTCTAAATAGGGTGTTGGCAGAAGAAGTCTACATAGAACAGCCAGAAGGAGTGTCTCTCTCAGAACAGTCAGACTATGTGTGTAAACTAAAAAAAGCCTTATATGGGTTAAAACAAGCACCGAGGGTGTGGTACTCAAGACTTGATAGTTATATTCATGAGCAAGGCTTCAGGAAAGGCATGGCAGATAGCAATCTGTATATTAAGAATGAAGATGATGATATGTTAATTATAGTTTTCTATGTTGATGCTATTATTTTTGGGGGAAATAATAATCAGATGTGCAAAGTTTTTGCTAATACCATGCAGAAGGAATTTGAGATGTCTATGATTGGAGAGCTGTCATTATTTTTAGGTCTTCAGATTGTGCAATCAAAAGATGGTATATTTCTCTCTTAGGGAAAGTATATCAAATAAATGTTAAAAAAATTTGGGATGATGGACAGCAAACCCGTGTGTACTCCAATTATTACAGGGTGCAATCTGAGTAAAGATGATGAATCTCCAACGACAGATCAGAGGTTGTACAGATCTATGATTGGCAGTTTACTATACAATACAGCTACCAGACCAGATATCATGCAGGTCGTTGGGTTAGTAGCAAGATTTCAGGCAGCTCCAAAATAATCTCATGTTATAGCAGTTAAGAGGATATTCAGATATTTAAAGGGCACTATGGACTTTGGGCTTTGGTATCCAAGAGGTGATGATTTCACCCTCATAGCTTATACAGATGCAGATTGGGCAGGCAGTATTGATGACAGGAAAAGCACTAGTGGTGGAGCATTCTTTCTGGGAAAGAGTTTGGTTTCTTGGCTAAGTAAGAAACAATCTTCGCTTCCTTATCTACAGCAGAGGCTGAATACATAGCAGCAGTGGCTGGGTGCACACAGGTTTTATGGATGAAAACCACCTTGGAGGATTTCAAAGTCAAGTATGAACAACCCATATCCATTCTTTGTGATAATACAAGTGCCATAAGTATTTCAAAAAATTCGGTAATGCACTCAAGAACGAAGCACATCTCCATCAAATATCATTTTCTAAGGGAGAATGTGCAAGACAAGCATGTCAAGCTAGAGTATGTGTCTACTAAAGAGCAGATTGCCGATATCTTCACCAAACCTCTTCCAAGAGATACGTTTGAGTATCTAAGGGAAAAATTGGGAGTTGTACTCCCACCCCAGAATTAATCACCTCATCAAGAGGTGGGGGAGGGACCAAGCTAAGAAGATCTTTCTTAGTCCCGAGCCCCAAAGGTAACCCTTTGCCATTGATGACAAAGGGGGAGAGATATGAGTAAGGGGGAGAGCATCAAGTGAAGAGAAGAGCTTCAAGTCAGGGGGAGCAAAACTTCAAAGGCAGATTCTCAAGTTGTTGGCACAGTTTGGTTTCAGTTTTGGCTCTTAAGATGTGTTTCAGTGAAAGGTTTGCCATCAATGACAAAGGGGGAGATTGTTGGCAATTTTGGGTACCTTGGGTACATTGCTTTTGCTCAAGTGTAGATGTTGTCATTGATGTCAAGAAGTTCTTGAAGTAATTTGATTTGTTGTCAAAGAATGTGTTTTGATGAAGGCTACAACATGGACAGTGAGTTTCCAAGAAGTCCTTAGTGGCCCATTTGCAAAAGTTCAAGAAAAAGACAAGTTAGAAAAAGTATGCAGCCGGTTGGAAAAACTGTCGCGATTTCACGACATGTTTGAGGAGAGAGAAAGTGCTGGCAAAACTGTCACGATTTTGCGACATGTTTGAGGAGAGAGAAAGTGCTGGCAAAACTATCGCAATTTCGCGACATGTTTGAGGAGAGAGAAAGTGCTGGCAAAACTGTCGCGATTTCACGACATGTTGGTAGAGAAGGAGAGCAAGATGGAAAGAGTCGTAATTTCGTGACATGTCGCATTTTCGCGACAAAAGCAGAGAAGAAGGCCATGAAGACAGAAGGGTCGCGATTTCGCGACATAAGAGAAGATGACATCAGTAGAAGCAGAAAGTGTCGCGATATCGCGACAAAAACAAAAAAAAAGTCAAAAGCAGCAAAAGTGTCGCGATATCGCGACATGTTGTAGTTTCAGGGCAGAAGCTACAGAAGAGTTGCAAAGTTAAATTTGAGCTAACAAAGTTAAATCTGGGTCGACGAAGATTAGGGTTTGCAGTCGACGTTGTCTAGGGTTTGCAGTCGACATTATTTAGGGTTGTGCAGCCGATTAAGATCAAGATTTTAATCTTGAAAGGTTTAGTATAAAAGGAGGGCTGCTTGGAAAGTTAAGGATCGATCGAAGTGTGCGTTCGAAGAGCGGCATTTGCAGACTGTGCGAAGAGAAGAAGCTCGATCGCCGAAGAGCAGAGTGCATTCTGTCGTTTCTTCCAAGTGAGAGATTGCAAGGAAGCAGAGTGCGCGAAGACTATGTAGCTGTAATTACGTATAAGTGCAATGGTCAAATTTTGATCGAGTGCAGCTGTGATTGTGCAAAAAGAGTGAAGGACTGTGTTTTTGTGCAAACCAAAAAAAGAGGACAAAGACATTTGTGCCGCAACCGAGTGCAGATCAAAGAAAGAGATTGAGGACATTTGTGCTAGACCGAAGGACTGTGTTTAGTGCAATTTTGAGGACCAGCTTTGAGGTGATAGAATTGAGGACAGAGGTCTCCGACCAGAGCGGGGAAGACAGGTGCCTTCTGTGGATAGAGTTCCATTTGCTAAGGGCAGCTGAGATAGAGGTCTTCTAGAGGATCACCAGTCAGAGCAGAGTTAAGGGGAAGGTATCTCCTTTGAGCATAGGCTCATAAAATTTGTAATTGGGAAGGTTTCCCAAAGAATTTGAGATAAAATTTTAGAGAAAAGTTTTTTGGACGTAGCCCAGCCTTTCTGGGTGAACCACGTTAAAAATGAGTCTTCAATGTGTGATGTTTTTTGTCTTTTTTAATGCCGTATTGATGTCACTGCTATCTGAAATTAAAATTATTAAATGGTTAAGTCTTATACTGTTCTATTATACTGTTCACCCCCCCCTCTCAGTATAAGTTCATGTTCTTTAGTGAGAGGGGGCGAAGGGACCTAAACTCCAAAAAAAATATATGTACAAGCAAACTAGGAAAATAAAAGATATATACAACCTGATAAAAAAATCCATTCTACCTTTCACTGGTAGTACGCCTTCAAATGAAGGCCATTAAGTCACAATTGAAGAGTAAACCCATTCATATCTTGCAGTGTGAAGGAGTTAACCTGATGGACCTCAAAAATTTGAAATGGACCCTCCCAGAATGCGTGAAATTTATCATGATTTTCGGGCTTGGATTTTTTCTCATTCCATTTTAGCACCAAATCGCCAACCTGGAAAGTCCGATCAGAGGTCCTTTTACCGAACCAATTTTTTGTGGCGATGACATGTTTCATGAAAGCCTTGTAGGATTTTTCTCTTTCCTCCTACAACTACAATAGTTGGGCTATTCTTATGCTGATAGGGTCAAAATCTTTGTCTCCACCATCCAATGATCGAAGAGATTGCAACGTGGGAAATTCGATATGCGTGGGGAGCATTGCTTCTTTATCGTATACCAGGGAATATGGGGATGTCTTGATGGATTTTTTAATGGAAATTCAATCAGCCCATAACGCAAAGTCCAAAAGCAGATGCCAACTCCTCTTGTTGTCTTCCAATGTTCTCTTCAGGATCCAAAGTTTTTATTCATAGACTGCCAAACCATTGCCCTACGGGTAATAATTAGATGAATTTTTCAGGTAAATACTGTACTTATTGGCAAATGTGCACATTTTGGCTCCTATGAAATGGAAACCATTATCAGTTACTATTGCATATAGTATCCCAAAACGAGTTATTATCCCTTATAAAAAGGCAATGACCACATCCTGGTTAGCTTGCTTGGTGGGCAATGCTTCTGCCCACTGGGTAAAGTAGTCTATGGACGTCTAGATATACTTATGCCCTACAAAAGAATTGGGATCTATCACCCCAATGAAATCTAAACCCCACTGCTGAAATGGAGCCTTGACTTGAATTGGGTGCAAGGGCAGGGAAGAATTCCTGGTGCGGCTGACATACCTTTGAAATTTGTCGCACTTCTGGCTAACACTGAAGGTATTAGAAAAAATTGTCGGCCAATAATAGCTCGCATTTATTATCTTCAAGGCCATAGGCCTTCCTGAAAAATGGCCCTCGGACATTCTAGAATGGAACTCATCCAGGATTTTCACCTTTTTTGTTCCCCTAACACATCTCAGGAGGACACCATCAATATTCTTGTAGAACAACCCTCTTGATAGAAACACATATATGTAGGCTTGCAGCTTGAACCTTCTCTATGAAGCGTTGAGGTCATATGGACACCATCCAGTATTGAAGTATTCCACCAGGTATTCCGTCCAATCTCTGTCGAATGAAGACCGATTTGCGAGATTTCTTTCCAGCGCTGGGTCATCCCATTGGCAAGCAATCACCTCTGATGCGACACTCCGAGAAATTTCTTGACATAAGGCTCGACCATAGACCAGTTTAGTGGGCTGGACCTCTATATCAAACTCTTGGATTTTGGAGACCCAACCTACCCTCTTATTGCCAAGTTCACCCTAGATGATAAAGTTTCTAACGTTTGGGTGTACCACATACACGATCGTCTTACTTTGAGAGACGAAATGATGAAACTTCTTCAACGACCACATCATCACATGGAATTGTATTTCAATAAAATTGTACTTTTCCTCATGTGGGTGAATGACTTGATTAAGGAATGCTATAGGGTGCTCGTCCCCATCATCTTTTTTCTGGGTAATGATAGTTGTGTAGCTCTTCGGTTATTCGACAACATAAAGGATAAAATCCTTAGAGTAGTAAAGGTTCACCAAAATGGGATCTTGGGCGATTTTATCTTTTATTTCTTTGAATGCCCGCCTTCTCTCCTCGGTCCATTGGAAATCAACATATTTCTTAAGGAGCTCAGTCATCTGCTTGACTACCTAGGAGAAGTCAAAAATGAATTTTAGTACAAATTTAATCTGCCCGAAGAAGTATTGGAGGCCCTTATTGCTCTATGGAAGAGGTAACTTGAGGAGGGCTTCCGCCCTGGTAGGGTCTTATAGCTAGTCCCTTTTTCGATATCACGTGGCCCAGGAGCTTGCCTTCTTTAACCGTGAAAATGGATTTTTTCGGGTTGATGGAAATTTTGAATTCCCTGCACTTCTCAAACACCTATCGCAAATGTAGATCGTGTTACTCCATTTTGTAGGAGAATAGTCATATCATCAAGATAAATTACAATAATGCGATTACACAACTCACCAAAGGCTAAGTCCATCGCTCTCTGGAAAGTCGTACCGGCATTAGAGAGGCCGAACAACATACGCTGGTAGGCAAAAGTGCCCCACTTGGTTGTGAAGGTTGTCTTGAACTGGTCTTCATCCTTGACCCAGATCTGGTTGTACCCAAAGAAGTCATCTAGCAGAGAGAATATCTGCTCTCCCACAACTACGTGGAGAATCTGGTCGATTTGGGGCAGCGGGTAGTGGTCTTTTAGCGATGTCTGGTTGAGATTTTGGAGATCGACACACATGCGGATGTCTCCATTCTTCTTGCATACAGGGACCAAGTTGGCCACCAAGGAAGAGTGCTTTATTGGGTAGATGATTTTGGCCTCCAAAATTTTTAAGGGTTTGGCCCTCATTAAGACTTCTATTTTTGGGTTGATAGGCCTTTACTTCTATCAGAAGGGCTTAACCCCTTATTGCAGTTCAATGGTGTGCTGGAATATGGACTTGTCATACCCCTTTAAGTCTCGGTAGCTCTAGGAAACGATGTCTGGGTATTCTTTGCAAAGGAACCTGATTTTCTCAATTTCCAATGGTGTGCAATCAGTTCCCACCTTGATAGTTTTCCCAGATTCTATCTCTAGCTCCTCGTATTCTCTTGTGTCTACCTTTATCTTGTGGGCAAGAGACCTGTTGTCCTGGTTAAATAAGATTTCAAGGGTTATTAAAACCTTGGGGACATGGTTGTTATGTAACTGAATTAACCCTTCATATTCTTCGTCATCAAGGGTTCGGTATTCAATGTTGCCCACTTTGTCTATCAAAAAATTGATGATCTGCTCGTCACTGTCAAAAACCTACCAATGGATGTCTTTGTCAAGTATCGAAGGTCGATAAATTACCCTCACTACCTTTGAATTTTGCATCACATTCTCGACGAGGGAGCATCTGGATCCAATAGAGGCTAGGACATCTGCGTGCTTGTTTCGCTCCCACGAAATAGATTGGATTTTTAGATCCGAGAAAGACTCTAGCAAGTCCCATACCTTGTTATGGTATGCCTTTAGATAGTGTTGCTTCACAACACACTTGTTCGTTACCTAGTTACAGATCAGTTTTGAATCGTTGAAGATCTGCAACTGATTTATTTTGAGTTTCTCCACCTTTCGTAACCCCAAGCACAAGGCTTCATACTCAGTGACATTGTTTGTACGGCTCCATGAAAGCCTGTACAAGTAAGTCTTGATTTTCGGAGTGGGATACAAGGACAACTCCTACTCTAGCATTGTTCTTGCACCGAGCATCGTCGAAGAAGAGCTTCCACAGTTGATTGTCCATGGGATTTTTATCACTCGGTACCTTAGCCTTTTCGAGCTTAGTAATCGAGTAACACCTGATGTCAGATTCCATCATGGCATTAAAATAGAGCATAGAGAACTCGTCCTCTATGCGAAGCTTGTTCAGAGCTTCCTCCATCAACTCTACCTTTTCTCCTACTTCCTCTACTTCGTAAATGATGTTGATTGAGTCCATTGGTTTTTTTGCATCCTATATCCTTTCAATGTGAAAGGTAGAGGGCTTTTCATTAAAAAATTTGATCCGCATTCCTCTTAAGGGGATCTCTAGGTGCAAATAATCGAGAGACAGATAGCATCCAAACTTGGCAGTGAATTCCCTTGATAAGCACATGCTAAAATAGGGCTCTAAGTCCACTATCGCAACTTCATGAATTATAGTAATCTGTAGCATCTTGTGCAACACAATCGGGATGTCCTTGATGACCCCTACTATTTTGACTAGAGTTTTGTCCAGTTGAAGCACTCCAGGACTGCTCTAGAATTGACCATGCAATTATGTACCACCCACTCCTCCATCCTGAGGGATAGATAAAATGGTGGTGACATGTTCTTCCCAATGGTGGAGGTAGTCAGCGACTGTGTCAAGACGGTCTGAGTTGGCCTCCCCTTGCCCTTGATAGACTTGAGTGATTCTTGCAATAGGTCGATCTGACCAGGCAATTGAAGTGCGTCAAAGAGGCTTACCTTAGTTGGAGTCTTCCTCAGTTCTTCAACGATGTTGTATGCTTTGATACCAAACTCACCTCCCTCAGCATTTTGGTACTGGGTCTGGTACTGTTGCATTACTTCTACCCTTTGGCGCTTGGTCAACAAGGGGTATCTGAGTTTTTCTCTTACCTGATATCTTGCTTCGGTTTGGGGTTGAGAGGTTGAAGCTTGTGGCTGAGGGGTCCTCCATTTTGCTCTTGGAGGTAGGTAATCTTTTAATAGGGCAAAATATGCCAGCTCTAACACCTGAACAGGATCCTTTTTTGGTGATGGCACCTTATCGAAATTGACAGGCACATTCAATGGTTTCATCTGAACTGGATCGACTTTGATTGGCTTCTTACTCGTCCTCATCAGAACGGAGACTTGCTCTATAGGGAGAATCATGAAATTACAGTCAGTTTCTCTTATCATATTTACTTGTTCGCCAGAAGCGTTGTCTGCAAGTTTATGTACATAGTTTAGATGAACCATGCAAGTCTCTTCACCATGCGGGTCATTGCAAGTGGATCACCAGTAAGTTTTTTTGGATGAGCCAACTTCTTTTCTTTCCAACATCCTCGAGTTCCTCTCAAGAACCCTACCGGTGGGAGGAGCTTGCTCTCTAGTGATCGGGGGAGGAAATCTCCTTGGCTGATAGCTTTGGTCATTTTGCCTCCTCAAGACGGTCATCTCATTTGCAATAATTTTCACTAATGCATGAAAATATTGTAGCTCTTTGACCTAGTCCACGTTTAAGGCTTCCTGAGGCATGGGTAATGGCAATGGCGCCAATGGTGCCGGTAATGCAAGAAATGGGATAGGAGCTGGGAGCTGAGGAACAATGGGTATTTGATACTGTGGTGTAGGTACCACCTAATTTTGTGGATTGGGGTTCCAAGGTTGATTGGGGTACATCAAAGATGTAGGTGGAGCAGATACATTGGGATACATTTTTTGAGGAAAATCCAGGTAAATCGACATGGTCATCTTTGGAGGTAACTTTTTTATGGGTACCACATCAGCCTCAACCTTTTGCACTTGATCGTACAAGACAAGGAAGGTGTTCATGTTCACATGCTTGATGCTCATGATAATGTCAGAGTGGAAAGCTCTTAGGTAATAGAACGCTGCTTGCTCCGAAGTGGGTTGAATATCGGCGATGACTCTCTGCCAATTTTGAGTGAACCTGACGTTAAAGTCAGCTATCTCATCTTGAGGATGTCTTTGGATTGTGGTGAATTGATGCAACAGTGAGAATGGATCTGCTACCTCATTTAACCCTTTAATAAGTTGCTCTGCTAACTAGTCCCAGGAAGTGATAGTGTCAGCTAGCAGTGGCTGGTACTAGTAGAGGAGCTTACCTCTAAGTGATAGAACTAGAAGTCTCACCATTATATCTTCCTCCATGATGTGGTGGGTGGTCGCTAGTGTAGCGACGCCTTGGACATGCTCATAAGTTGTCTTTCATATGCCATCAAATTTAGGTAAAGCTTTCAATGTTGCAGGTGACACTTGGTTTTGAGCCATCAATGATAGAGGCCTCGAATGATTCCATGCCAGGAAATACCTGGGGGCAGCTTGTTGCACCATTTGTATTGGCAGAGTCAGTTGAACCATAGGAGTTGGTAGAATACATTGTATTGAAACATTTAGAATGCTTGGTCGAACCGAAGGGTTCTGAACGCTCACTTGGACCGAAGGGTTTCATTGGACTGGAGAATTTGGTGAATTCGAGGTCAAGATAGTCATTGTGCTGGCAGGATTTGGATTCCATGAAGCAAAAAATACTTGCAAAGATGTACTATCTAACAGGATATTCAGGTGGACCACTCTAGGATGTTCTCCCAAAGCGTCAATGTCAAGCTTGAAGACTCGACCTCTTCTATTGGATTTTTAGCTCTCCATATTGTGTTCATGAAGGTGTGATATTTTAAACTGGTCTTAGAGATTCAAAGGTGTTTGAGTTTAGCTAAGTTGCTAGATGTTCGCATTTGATAGTAACAAGATGAACATCAACTTCTTAAAATAATTTCTGGCACACCCTGTGGGACTCAAACATTCCACGTATATTTTTACAGTTGTTGGCATTTTTGCAACATTGTGTATGTTTTGCTATGTTGTGATTTCTCCTTCCCTGAAGATCTCTTCCTTGTAAAAATGTTTTTTATCTTTCTTGCTTTCTCTATCAAAATTTGTCAGTTGCACCCAAGGGTTGGCGTAGTTTTTCTGTTCATCTATCATGTAGAGCATTCATATTTTAGAAGGCGTAAGTCAGTTTTCGAGAAGGGTTAAAGCACAAAACCATTTTTGGTTGGCCAACAACAACACCCACCTTTGAGTGAGAAAACATAGGTGCACACTAATTATTTACGCCCTGTCTGTAAGGCACAATCCCTTTTTGGGACTTAAACTGGACGAGATTGCTTTCAAACTATCCAAAGCTGTCAATTTTAGCACAAGGGGTTCAATCTGTTTCACATTGGTGGTTGAGTGCAAGGCAAATTCGCAGCTAACAGGGAGCGCAAGGTCTGTTGACTTTTCAAAGTGGCAGTTTTAATGAAAAATCACTAAGTGTTGCAAGGTTTTTGCACTCCACTTTTCAGGCATAAGGCCATTTTCTACCTGATAACTACGCTTTTTCCTTTGATCGTTCAAACATTAGCACATCTTCCTAGGCAAGGCAATTTCACTCTATATGCCAAGCACAAAGCATTTTCAGAGAAGGGAGCAACGCATTCCTCATTGAATTTTCAAACACCTACACCCCTCCCAAGACTGCAGCTTATTGCGCTCCACTTCCCAACAAAGGGTGCTTGTGCTCCACATTAGTAGTGCTTTGGCTGTTGACTTTTCAACATCGGTGCTCCTCCCGATGCCCCATGCAGCTGCTCTCTACTTTTTAGGCGTGAGGCTGCGCTACACTCCACTATGCTTTGGCCATTGAATTTTCAATGTTAGCATTATCTTCAAGATGCCAAGCAGTTACGCTCCATTTTTGAGCATCGAGTAGATTCGGGGTAAATTAACTACGCTTACACCTTTGAATTTTCAATGTTTGCACCTCGTCTGATGCAACAAGACATTTCGCTCAGGATTTTGAGTGTAGAGCAATTTCAATCTAAGGGAGCAACGCTTTGTGCCTTGACTTTTGAACATCTGCACTATGTTTAAGGCAGCAAGTTGTTTTGCTACAGTTTTCTAAAGCACCAACCCATTCCGAGCCAGGAAGCAACAAAACGTAGCATCTAGGGCTACATCTAGCACATGTTTTCTGTCTAGCCCCCTTGCCTCAACCAAAATTCCATAGAGGTGCTTCTCCTTAGCCAGACGAAGTGCATCCTTATCCATCTAAGTGCAGTCAATCAAAAAAACTTCCAAATCTGACTTTTCAATACTTCAAAATCCAATCTTTTGTTTAGGCAATTCCGACAAGTATGGAGATGACACCACCAGATGAGCCTGTCAGAGCATTAAAGGGATGCAATTGCATTTTGGGGAGCCATCAATTCATGCCCATGCATAGTTACTATTTCATAATTATTTTTCCTTGCAAATCTTATCTTATTTGCCACCGCAATGTTTTGTGGGTGTGCATTAAATATTTCAAGTGACATAATTCTTTATATAAGCCAAAAATGTTATTGTAAAATGATGGACGTTTGCTAGAATATTGTTGTAACTTGAATTATGCTATCAATACATATAATGTTTGGCTCTAACTCTAGACTTTTATTCATGTGTATGTCTTCTATTACTTATTTTCTATTGAATTATCCGCTCTGTATGTGGGTTATTATTCTATGTCTGGATTTGACTCCCGATAGAGGTTAACACTAGAATAGTCCTGGAGATTACGTATGTTAGATGCCTGGTTTTAATTTATGTTAGTTGTCTGTATTGAGTGCTATTGATTCAATGTATAGTTAAGTTATCATGTTGTTAGTTCATCACCCCTGTTCTATCTGGCCTATGGCCATATTTCCCATCCCTTTCAGTCATTTTTTAATTTATCTTCTGTTATCTAATCTAAATTCCCCCAGTTAGAATAGCAAGGGAACCGGACCATCTCTGGAGATTGGCACGGGAGGCATTTCTTCCTCTCGGCCTTTCAATGTTGGTCGAGTCTAGGGAGCATGAATGACATATTTCATACTTAAGGCAGATTTTTGACCAACAGGGCACCACCCTCTTGGTTTACTAAGTGCACAATGATTGAGACATATCCCTTTTACCCATCTTATTATTCGCTTATCAATTTCATAATGAATGGGAGAGCACTGACACTATTTGAATTATTGTGTTGATTTATCACTTACACTATCTTACTACAGTTTAAACATGTATTACATTTAAATCACTTACACCCTTCATCTTTAATGCACATTTATTTTCACACTTTACTTTTCATGCAAATTAGTGTAGGTTAGCATAGGATTATTTTTGTGAGAGCGGGGAGGCAACCTCAATATAGAGGTTGGGGGAAGGCATTGAACCTTCCTTCCAACTATTTTGAAGCTACAATTGGGTTACATCATTAAAATATAAGTCAAGACAATTCTCTATTTCAATATAATTTTTGGCATGCCCCATGGGATCAAACTTCATTTTCTAATATTTTTGCTCAAAATTGGGTGAATTCCTCAATTTTTGCACTGAATTTGCATTCATCCTGGATGAAGTGATTGGATTAGAATTGAAGAGAATTTTTACCAATTTAATTCATAGGTAGTGGTTTGCTCCATTTTTTGAATAATTCACTTTTTTTTTAGCCAATCACTTGAAAATTATCCAAATCTATTTCAATGAACAAACTGCTCTATTTTGCAAGCGATTCAATCTAAATTTCTCACATTTGTACAAATTAAATTCAGAGCAATTTGGTGAGGCCAGGGACTTGATTTATCAAGCCAAGTCTCAAAATTACTTTAAAATTCCATCATTTCCATTATTTGTGCTCAATTTTTGCAAGTGCTCTATGAATGATGACTCTTATATGAAATCCAAATTTTTTGAAAACTTCATACAGTTAGCAACACAAACAACATCAGAACTACATAAAAACTCATATTTGACCTTGATTTTGCACCTACCATAAGAAAAAGTATTTAAAGTAGATTTTGGGAGATTCTTTCCAAGATCAAAACAATAAGTGATTAGTCTAGTTGAGTAATTGATTCCCTTTGAAAAATATAAGATCTGATTGAGTCAAATTTGAAGAGCCATTCGCTCAAAAAATTTCAAGCATTTTTCTAGGAAATACAATATTCTTCCTAACTTCTTTTTGAGACAACAACTTGCTCTAGTTTCAAAGAAATTCATCCAAGCGATTTGCTTCTTGTAAACTCCCAAAATTTAAAGCTCAAAAATTGCTAGTGGATCACTTGAATTTGTTAGCTTTTGATGAGAGGTAGTACAACCACAAGATGTAAGATAACTAATCAAAGATAACTATAAACTAATGGCACAATACTATGTAAAAAAATAATAAGATGAACATCTGCAAATAACTCAAAAATATATCATTAATGAAAGATGAAAATAGTGTAATTCTATCTAATGGAGGACAAGAACACTCCATGAAAGGATATGAAAGGACTACATTGTACCATACTACTAAACTATACCACACTCTCTATATTTACTACTACTCTAAAAACACTCACTATGAGGCCTTTTATATAGGAAGATAGATTCCTTGGCCCTTACTCTACCTAAGACTCATGTACATGTGGACTACATGCACATTTACAACTTGCACATTGATACTTGTGCATTTATTACAATACTTGAAGTAACTAACTTTACTCTAAAGTAAAATCCTACTCTAGTTATGTACCACATTCAAATGATGTAATATACTCTAACACCCTCCTGTATTCCATTATTTGGGTATTGAAGACTTTAGTCTTCAATATGGATCTTTGTCTTGGTCCTGAAATTTGAGCTCTTTTCTCTAGGTTCCTTCATTGTCTTCTTTGTTTGAATTTGAATGAGTATCTTCATCTTGTTTAGGTTCTTATTTTCTAGATAGAATATGGCCAAGTAAAGCATAGTGTAGTTGTCCCCTCATCCTTTTAATTTTGAACCTTCCATTTCTTCTTCTGTTTTTATGATATATAGGTTCTTCATTCTCTCCAATTTGTTCCTCAAAAACTACATTAGTATTGTTTTGAAACATAACAATATCTTGTGAAGTTTTGATAGAATCCAGAGCATATATATTTCTATGGATTGATCCAATAGCTTCAATATCATTTTGATGTATAATAAGACACACATTAGCTCCATTTATGTATCTGAAGTCAACCACCCTTTTACTTTCTACTAACTTGGATACTGAAATGAGATTAGATGTTAATCCAGGAACATACATTACATTATGTAGTAGAAAGTTTGGAAACAATTTACTAGGTGATACACACCCATATCCATGTATATGATAGTTATTGCCATCTACAATTTTCAACTTGTAGCTATTAGTGACTTCAAGACAATCAAACCAATGTAGATTTCCTATCATGTGGTGACTTGCCCCTGAATCAATATACCAAATATCCTTTTCACTTTGACCTGTGAAATAATTTGAAGTGATTTTGCATATATGATATGGTATATTGGATGGATTCTGATCTTGAGTCCTTTTGTAGTGTGTATTATGATGAAATGTGTCTCTAGCTACTTTATCCATTGTAGTGTATGATAGGGTTCTTTCAATACTTTAGATAGATCCTTTGAAGTAGTCTACCTTATGACTCCCTAGTTTAAAGTATATGACCCTATTTTGATAAAGACCTTTTCAAGGCTTAGGTTTTGTAGAATCCTTATGTATCCCTAGTGATTAGAATAAGTTATAAGCTTAATAAAGTGCTTAGTAAGTAATAGTTCACCTTATGAGTTGATTTTGTAATGTTTTGTAAATAACAATAATCAACTTCTATTTCACCTTATCTCTCCTAATGAACTATGCTTTTGATTTGAAGTTATGGTTGGATTTATTTTGTCTCTTTAGCATGAATATGAGATAAGTGTAAGTATATAATTCCAGCTCCTTTAAGTAAATTATGAACTTCCTTTTATAGCCATTACTATCCAATAGTTTAATATTTATAAATTCCAATAAAATATGTTTGATGTAGTATACCTTATAACTCCCTAATTTGGAATATTAGAAAATAATCATATTTGCAATAATAGAGTTCTAATTTTTGAAGTATAAACCCTTATATATCCTATGGTACTTGTTGACAATTTTGTCACATTGCACAATGGGGTAGAAAGATCAAATTTTTTGTAAAGTATTTCTTTTAATTTCATGAATTTGTTCCCTTGTTTTTTTAGAAACAACATTTTCAAGTGTTGCAGCAATTTTGGCTTTCCCTGCCACCCCCTTGTACATAAAATGAAGAAGAAAGAGCTTCGCTGCCGAACAAGCTAAGGAAGATAGCTTCACCGAAGGAAATCACTAAGGATGGAATCTACTTCGGCCCCAAAGCACTTCAAGAAACTACTTTGGGTGGAAATCTTACGAAGCGGCGTTGCCAAAGAAGAATTTAGAAAAAGAGCTTCACACCCGAAGCATTTCCAACAGCTACTTCGGGAAAAAGTTTTGCGAAGCGGCATTCAAGCGGTAGCTTCATCGAAGGAAATCGTAGTCCGAATTGGCTAAGGCAAGAAAACTACTTCGGCCCCAAAGTCCCTCAAAAGGTTACTTCGGGCGAAAGTTTTGCGAAGTGGTGTTACCAAAGAAAAATGCAAAGGAAGAAGGATGAAAACTACTTCGGGCCCGAAGCACTTCAAAATGATACTTCGGGCAAGAAACTTGTGAAGCGAAAAATGAAAAGGGTAAAAATTGAAAATATTTTGCCAAAATGCCGTCGAAGCACTCACTTCGGGCCTTCCCACCAGTGAACCATTTCTACTTCGCCGAAGGTTGTTGCGAAGCATCTGCTTCGGTAGACCTTCGTGCGAAGTACTTTCACCCAAAGTAGAAGCAATCTAAACATTTTGAAGACAAGAATGAACTTTGGCCAGAATACCCCCGAACCGTAGTTTTGAAGAAGGATCACTGCAAAGCATTTTTAAGCTCATCAGCAAAGTATCTACTTCAGGCGAAAGCCTCACCGAAGCAGTTTTGGCACAGTGAAGTAGCGAGATGTGAAGACCCCATTTTAAGGAAGAAATCTACTTTGGCTCTCACCACCCCCGAAGCTGTCTTGCGAAGCTCCATTTTGCAAAGTACGAATCAAGGAGTTATTGCTTTGGCCCGAATCCATTGCAACCGAACATCCAGCGAAGCGCATTCACGGGCATGCACTCCAAGCTGAGTATTTTCTCGAGGCGATCAAGTGCCTCATAAATGCATTTTTTTGTGCCCGATAAGCTCGTTGCTCCTTTTTGGCAATTGGAAATGAAGAATCAGTCCCTAAAGGCGAGCCTGGCAAGCATGGAAACCACTCGAGCACCAAACCCCAAAATCTAAGGACGCTTAGACGACTCATCAATGCATATTTCCATGGTTGACCCGGTCACAGTTGCCAGTTTTGGTAACAGATTTGAGAGTTCGATCATGAGAGCCGTGGGGAGTTGATTTCTCAGGGCTCGAGGGCGTACTTCTCCATTCTATGTAATTATGACTCAGAGGGTCGGGTCCTCTATAAAAACCCAGGCATTGTAATAAAAAAAGGGGGGAAATTTATGCTAGAAATCTATTGTAACTTGATGTCCTGCGATTAATACTAAAGAGCTTTGGGCTCAATTTCTCTCTTGTATGCTGCCTTTTGTGTTTATTTCTTTTGTCTTTCTTTATTTGCATACTGTAACTCTGAATCTTGAATTCGGTGTGCGATTGGGGACTGTACCCTAAAATTTGCCCGAAGGATACATAGGAGAGGAAAAATGCTATATTGGTTTTCTTTTATGTCGCCTGGTGGGTTGTGGTTTCTGTTATATTCGCTTGTCCTAATCGTCGTTACTTTGAACCCTAAATTTCAATGAAAGGGAGAAGGAGAATCTTGGAGCTCGCTCAGAGGATACATAGGAAGGTTAATGTGGTGTTTCTTTCGTTTGTTCTTGGTGTTCCTTGTTTCTATTCAAGTTGTTAGTGATCGTGCTTCCCGTTCTCTCCTACTTTAAATTATTGATCTCTCTTCCCTTACCCCTTTTTTATTTCTTTCTCTAACCCTAACTCTTTTTATCTCTTTCCTGCATCCCTTATCTCAAAACACCAAAGTAATTTAGCATAGGAGTCGGCCTTTCTTCGAATATTGGCATGAGGGGCATCTCTTCCCTTTGGCATTTCAATGTTGGTCTAGGTCTAGGGCGCATACACTTACCCAAATCCTTTCCTGGGTAGATTTGATGAACAACAGTTTCTGGCATGCCCCGTGGGACCAAGGTCCCATATTTTAAGAACACGAATCTCAAACCCATCTCCACCAGGGCCAATAGTTCTAACCAGTTCTCGGTGTGACCCGATCAGTCTCACCTGACTAGTGGTAGTGAGAACCGATGCTGTCATTACCAAAAGACTCTTAGCATCTGGTGACTCTGTTTACCCGAGAATATTTTAGTCATAAAGACCAGTACCGAAGTCTGTGCCTTCATCCAAACGAGATGGAGAGTTAGGAATAGAGGAGAGGAAACCGAGTTCTTTGAGCTAGATATCGACGCCTTTGGGGAGTGATCAAGGTTGGTCACCCCCGACGAACTGTTACGTGGAACATCCTCGCAAGAGGCTGTTGTTGATGAACAAATCCTAACTTCTGATAGCACATCATCTAGTTTTCCTCCCAATCCTCCCAACTCATCGAAGCATCCTAGTGCCTCCATTCCTATTAGTCGTTCTATTAGCAATCAAGGAGGAGCTTCGAGGATTTCTGTTTCTCAAAATTTAGGAGCAAGTATGGCACAACAGCAGCAACAACAATAGCAACAACAACAACAACAACAACAAATGCAGCAACAACCATCGCCCAGGTTGTTCCCAGCATGGGATTATTTTTCATCGCTAAATCTAGATGGACAAGGGCAAGTTTCGCCTACTGCTATAAAGAAGATCCCAATGTTCGATGGAACTTGGAAGACTGCTCTAGAGCACATCCAGGACATAATCTCTCTGGCGATGATCCACGACATCATAGAGGAGTGAGTTATGGTAAAGCTCCTTGTTCTTTCCCTTAGAGGAAAACTCCTCTACTGGTATAGATATTTACCACCCGATACTATTATGAGATGGGAACAATTAGCCGGGTAGTTGATGTGAAGCTTTAATGAGTCCTCTAATCCTATCTCTCTCCTGCATCAGTTCACTTCAATCCAGAGACATCCACAAGAAGAGATCACAGACTTCAATGTAAGGTTTTCTCGAACCTGGAAGAGAGTACCAGTTGGACTTCGGCCAATCGACGAAGCTGCAACATACTATTTCCTTCGGGCTTTCAACCTTGATATCAGTATCATGGTAAGATATTCTAACATCAATACTTTTCTCGAGTTGTATGAGTTAGCCAAGAGGGTAGAAATGGATTTGATAGTTGTGGGCAAGCTTCCCCAAAGGATGCCGATGCCCATACTTCTCGAATTCCCTCAATCCTAGTATGCGAGTGCAACCGCTTTGCAGACCTCTGTAACCTTTACATATCTGATATCATCTTGGAACCCGAATCCTATTGTGTCTCAAATCACCGCTCCACAGATTCATTTTTCCACACTTTCAACTCCACAACCCACTGTCACTTCGGCATTCCCTGTACTGCCAGCACCACCTCAACACCCCGCTCTACCTCCAATACCGACGATGGCTTCATTGCCACTCATTCCAAAATCCGATGATATGCAAGCTAAAATTTTGCAAGAGATGCAGTCTCTAAACTCCACAGTTCAGACGTTGTCCAACGACATGACCATTGTGAAGAAGAAGCAAGCACAACAAGAATTTCTACCAAGAAGGTCTTATCCTACGTCTACGCTTACCAAAGACCAAGCAGTCCAACAAGGGAAGGATTCGGCGAGAAATGCTACGATTGATGAAGCTCCGAGCACTTTCGATTGTGTATATTGGTGCTCTACGTGCAATGATCCGCATGAAGAGAATACCTGCATGTTGCACCAACACTATGTACAAATGTTGGTGAGCAGTAGTCATGGTGGTCAAGTCAACGTCATCAGGTAAATGAGTCAGAACCTGGCGATTAGCGAAGAAGAGCCGGTTGTAGTGCTTACCAGAGGAGTTGACATTAGCTTGCAATCAGTCATGCGATATTTTTCCAATAGGGTCTTGGCATATTTTTTCTGAGACACTTTGATGTAGTGCTCCTTCTGGCTGACTTCTAGACCAAGACAATAATGGAGAAGTTCAAGATCTGACATCTCAAAATATTGACATAAGTCTCTTTTGACAGTAGAAATCATTGTTTTTGAACTCCCTGTAATGAGCAGATCATCAACATAGAGTACAAGCAACACTATTTCAGAACCCTGTTTCTTAAAATAGAGGTTTGCATCTGACGAACATCTCTTAAAACCATGCTACAAAAGGTGATGATCCATTTTTATAAACCAAGCCCAAGGGGCTTGTTTCAAACCATATAAGGATTTTACCAATCTACAAACTTTTTGCTGTTGGCCTTCCACTTCAAATCCTTCTGGTTGAGTCATGTAGACTTCTTCTTGGAGATCACAATTTAGAAAAGCACTCTTGACATCCATTTGGTGTACTTTCCACCCATATTGCACTTCCATAGCACAAAGAACTCGAATGGTTGTCATCCAAGTAATAGGTGCAAAAGTTTCCTCATAGTCAATGCCTTCTTTTTGAGCATAGCCCTTTGCAACAAGTCGGGCCTTATGCTTATATATTGTACCATCTGCCTTATACTTAACTTTATACACCCATTTGCAGCCTATGGGCTTCTTTTCGTATGGCAGATCGACAAGCTTCCAAGTTTTGTTTTTCATCAAAGGCTTATACTTTGCATCCATAGCAGCCTTCCACTGAGGCTCACCAAGAGCAACTTGCATAGATGTGGGTTCAAGATCGTCTATGGAAGACATAAATACCATATCACTATCAATATCCATATCTTCTGTATCTCTCTCTGGATCTACAAAAAGTTCCTCAAAATATTGACACAGCTCATCAAACCTAGTATTCTCTGTTGCAGCTTTCTCCTATGGAGCCATGCTACGAGTACGAGGCCTATCCAATGTCAAATCTGGTGGAGTGGATAGCTTAGAGTCTTTGATTGTATTTGTATACCACTTTGGATTCTTCTTCTGAGGTTTTGAAGAAGATGAAGATGAACCTCCAACTTTTGATGAAGGAGATTTATCAACCTTAGGTTCCACAAGGTCTAGGTATACATCTGATGTGGGTTCTGATGTGAAAGCCTCATCAAAAACTACATCTCTACTAATGTGTATCTTCTTGGTTAAGGGATCAATCAAACGATAACCCTTAGAGTGCTCATCATACCCAAGAAGAATACACTTCAATGTCTTTTCATCTAGCTTCTTCCTTTTCTCTTTTGGTATGTGCATGAAAGATTTACATCCAAAAATGCGTAGATGAGAAATGGAGGGTTTCCTACTACTCGATGCTTCCTGTGTAGTCATTCCTTGTAGAGCCTTTGTGGGTGCCCTATTCAATAGATAGACTATTGTGGTGACAGCTTCTGCCCAATATAGTTTCTCAAGACTAGCTCCTGTGAGCATGCAACGAACCATTTCCATGATGGAACGATTCCTCATTTCAGCAACTCCATTTTGCTGACGAGTATAAGCAGTAGTTAACTATCGTGTGATCCCATTTTATTTCAAGAACTCAGAGAATTCTTTAGATGTGAACTCCCCCCCTTGATCTGAGTGGAGGATCTTTATAGAAGTCCCTGACTCCTTTTCAACAGATTTCTTAAATTGCTGAAAGAAGCCAAATGCTTCAGATTTCAGTTGAAGAAAGAATACCCACATCTTTCGTGAGTAATCATCTATGAATAACTAAAAATACCTCTTACCCCCACAACTATTTGGAGTTAAGGGACTGCACAGATCGGTGTGAATCAACTCCAGAGGTTTCTTTGCTCTTGTAGAGCTTCTTTCAAAAGGCACTCTATGTTGCTTTCTTGACAAGCAGTCAGATCAAACTAGTAAAGTTGTAGAAAGGGAAGGAAGACCTTTTGCCATTTCATACTTACTAAATTAAAGTAAGTAACCAAAACTCAAATGTCCATATCTCTTGTGCCATAGGGAATTTGCCTCCTTTGTAGAGACTGTCATGGCTACATGTGGAGTAGAGATAGCATATAAGGCAAATAAGCCATGCTTCTATGAAGTAGTGGCAATGTTCTTACCTCTCCTGGTAATAGAACAACACTTCTTGCCTCCCTCAACACTAAAGTTCACAACCATATCTTTGTCCAAAATTTGTGTGATTGACAACAAATTGTTTGCCAATCCTGGAACATAGAGAACTTTGTCAATCTGACACTTGCCATCAGGAAGAGTGACTGAAACAGTACCTTCTCCCTGAACTTTGTAGGTTTTATCATCAGCAATAGTGATAGGTTTGCCCTCTTTGGCCTCAAAAGACTCAAACCATGATTTGTCACCAATCATGTGCTTACTGGCTCCGGAATCAACATACTAGATAGGATCCATCTGCTTGGACACCTGTGGTAGTCATGAGAACTTTGTGGGCTCTCTCAGAATCCATGTCGGATTCTTCAACAACAACATTCACTTGTTGTTTGTTCTTTTGTGGTTTGTTTCGACCTTTCTATTTTGATTGTTTATTCTTATGCCAACATCTGTTTGTATCATGACCTTCTTTGTCACAGATCTTGCAATATCGCTTTTTCTATTGAGGTTGTTGAGTTTGTTTCCCTTTTGAATCCTTTTGTGAATTCCATCCCTTCTAAAAATTACCCTTCTTCTGGTTCTACCCTTTCCTGTTGATGTAGAGGGTAGTGTTAGAAGAATCATCTCACTGTAGTTGGCGTGCCTCCTCCTCTTGAGGCATATTAAACAATTCTACAAAATTAACTTTCCGTTTCCTCCAAAAAAAATGTCTGCTTTTCTCCAGACAAGACCAGCTCTATAAAAATGTCACATCCGCTCTCTCTCACCCTTCTATCTCTGAATCTGGCTCATGGCTCTGGCTCTGGCTCTAAGCATACCTCTGGAATTGGACCTCTGGGTCTATCTTGGGATCTGCCTGTGAATCTGCCTCTAGATCTGCCTGTAGATCTGCCTCTGGAACTTTGTCACTGGGTCTATCTTTAGGTTTGTCTCTGGGTCATTATCTTTGGGACTGCCACTAGGTATGTCACTGGATTTGCCTCGGGGTCTACCATAGGTTTTACCTTTTTTGTAGAAGCCATACAACATTTATTTCATCATGGTCCATTGTGTGAAATCTGTCCATCCACAATCTATATGAACCTTGTTGGCCATTTTCACTTTGTACCAACAACTGGAAGAAGAGTGATTCGTACATCCACATGAATCACAAGGATGTAATCTCCAACACTTAGCTGCAACATGTCCTGTATTTCCACAGTGACTGCAACAATGATTTTTAGGAGATGTAGGATTTACAAACATGGTATTATTGGTACTTGCTTGTCCAGTATAGCCAAGGCCTTCATTGTTTGCCTTGAAATTTGGCATTATTGGAGTTTTAATGACTTGCTCATGTTTACCTAATCTCTCACCATTGAATCCCATTTTATTCATCATTTTGGAACCAAATCCTTTGGTGTGTTTTTCAAAACACCCAATTTCATCATCTTCATCAATGCTTTTAACAATATTGCATTTGTCATTATTGATGAGATTATGGAGCTCTATTTGAGGAGGTTTAGTTTTTAAGTCACAAGTGTCACCAGCAAAATCTTCTACTGAAATGAGATCACCTGTGCTACAACTGATATCTACCATAGAAGGTATGAGGTCCCCTGTATCACAACAAGCATGTGCCACAATGGGCTGAATGTCACACGTGTCACAACAAGCATTCACCTTTAGGACCTCGCTTTCCTCATTTATTTCCAATTTACGATCAAGTGCAACAAATACCAGGTATATGCCCCTTAGAACACCAATAGAAACTTGAGCACCATTTTTCTGAAGTTCTATACAAGACTCAGAATCATCAAGGAGAGCTACTAAACCATTGTTTAGTGTGAGGAATGTGCCCTCCTCATAAAAATCCAACCCATCCATCTTTGGTGGAAAGTATGGGTCTTTAACTGATTTAGCAACATCAATTTTTAGGGCTATCTTTTTCTTTGATCTACCCATTATTTTAAGGTGTCGGTCACAGCCAAAAATGCACCTTTTACAATGAATTTTGCAAATATAAATTTGACTAAGGTGTTGGTCACTGCCGAAAATGCACCCTTATAAGTCTTCCCCCTTTGTATTTGCAAAATTATATCATGCCTTTGTGGAGAGAAAAATGTTATTCCCCCATTTTGTTTGCAAAATTATAATGTATCCCCCCTTATTGCAAGAGAGGAGATGGAGGAAAAAAATGCAATCCCCCACTTTAGTGCAAAAAAAATGCAACAAAGAAGCCTCAAAGCTCTAACAAAGTTTGCCTCTTAGGCAGATTAGCACAATATGTCAAAAAATCCCCCCTATGTGAAGTACTTCAAACAAAAAAAAAAAAAAATTTGTGATGTATGAAGCCTAAAAAAACAGGTTTGGACATTTGATGATTTTATGTCTTGTTTGAATGCTTTGACAAGGTTTATCTTCCTTTGTTTTTTTTTTTTTTTTAAATATCCCCCCTGGAGATTGCAAACTAAAGTTAGCCCCTTTTTTTTTTTAAGTTTGAAACAAATTTTCCCTCCATTGTTCATAAAAAATAATTAAAGTTTAATTAAATTTATTGTTCTAAAAAAAAGAAATACTTCATATAAAATAGTTTCTTTTTTTTTTTAAGAAAAAAAATTTAATTAAACAAAAAATATTTTGAAAAATATTAGAAGAGAAAAAAAAAATCAAACAAAAAAAAAGTTTTATACCTTCGCGACAGGGGGGGTCGATGGGGTTTGAACCCCCGACCTCTTGCTACACTAGCGCCTTGGCGCTTGGCCACCTATCAATCGAGTTGTAGGCCTTGGTGTAAACCAAAAGGAAGCATCCCTTTATTAAAGGATAGCCTCTCAGTAGCTTTGCTTAAGGGGCGGCGCTCCGTCGCTCCACCACCTGCTCTGACTGCTGCTAGGTAAGGCGCTGCGTGATGGCACAATATTCAGATGTCTCCACTATTCTTCACCACCACGTTGGTGCAGCTCTACCGCATGTGCTATCTCCTCAACGACATTGCTCACGTATTCTCGACTTCAATCTTGGACATTTTCCATATAGAAACGCGTATTAGAAGAGGAGTAAAGCAATCTAGGCGGATCTTCTGCATGTGCAATACACAACACAATTTCAATAAATCAATAGATATTTCTCCACAATTTGTTTTCCTCCATGGCAAACCAGATGATGGATTGTTGAAATAGATTCTTATGTTGTTCCTATTTCTGCCCGATCACCAACAGATTCATCTCAGACACAACTATTGAGTCGCTACTCCATCTGCATCATGAGCACCGAGATTTATAAAGTACCACTATTGTTGGCAGTGTATCGCTAGATCTGATGCGTGCATCCAAATATACACATGTAGCACGTAGGTTCAGTTAGATCTGAACTTCCACCTCTCGGGGACCCTTGCAATGCTTGTCTAAAAAAAATTGTGACACACAATGGTCGACAAAATTGCAGGGATTCCTCCACTGTTGTTGGTAGATCTGTGTCGAGCCAACTGCTAGTCATAGTATTCACAAGGTGGAAAGACAATTTTTTTTTTTTTAATTCTCGTCTGGATCTCCTTGATCACCAACGTAATACCAAAGTTTACTGGTATTGCTATTGTGAGTATTTGTCCCACATGCAAGACACAATAAACAAAGAAGGTGTTTAAAAACAATGATTTCTACTGTCAAAAGAGACTTGTGTCAATCTTTTGAGATGTCAGATCTCGGACTTCTCCATTATTGTCTTGGTCTAGAAGTCAACCATAAGGAGCACTACATCAAAGTGTCTCAGAAAATTATGCCAAGACCCTATTGGAAAAATATCTCATGACTGATTACAAGCCAATGTCAACTCCGATGGAAACAAGAATTTAGTTATCGCGATATGATGATTCACCTCAGGTAGATGGTACTCTCTATCACCAGTTGATTGGGAGTCTCATATATCTGACCAACACTAGGCCGATATCGTATTTGTCGTCAACTATCTTTCGAGGTTCATGCAGGAGCCTAAGACTACACACTAGAAAGCAGTAAAGCGTGTTCTTCACTATGTCTGTGACACAATGGAATATGGCCTAGAATATAAGAGGAACAACAAATTCTTCTTACAGGGATACACGGACTCCGACTATGCCGGATCATATGATGACCGTAAATCAACTTCAGGATATTTGTTTCATCTTGGATCTGGTCCCGTCTCTTGGCACAGCAAGAAGCAACAGGTGGTTGCTATTTCATCAACAGAGGCAGAATATCATGTCGTAAGTGAAGCTGTGTGCGAAGTGATATGGTTGCGTCGCATCCTCACAAGTATGGGTCTTCCATAAAAATATTCAATACACTTGTTCTGCGACAACATGGGTGCTTTGAATCTTGTCAATAATCCAGTACATCATGAAAGAACCAAGCACATTGACACACAATGTCACTTCATTCGAGACGAAGTTCCAAGGCACCGAATTCAGCTTCAGTACATTCCCACCAATGCTCAAGTTGCAGACATTTTCACTAAGGCACTTGCACGTGTCAAATTTGAATTGTTTTGCAGCTCTCTTTGTATTACCAAATGATGTAATCAGGGGGGATGTTAGTCATTTTAAATTATATAAATAATGTAATAAGGGGGGATGTTAGATTTACTAAAGTAATTCTTATTATTACTTTATTTATGTTGATAGGGTAGTTAGTTAACTACCTAGATTAGTTACGCTATTGTTAGTGTAATAATATTTGGTCTATTTTAATTTATTTATTTACAGACCTAAGTTGTTGATTAGATCCTACGATTACAAGCTTATCTGGGCTCTCAATGTAATATTTAAGCTAGTTCTAATCAATAGAATGTTGTTCTGTTTATTTCAACAGAAAGGTGATAGAAGTGGATGCTACTCATATGGCTCCATTAAAAGTGAACGCTCGACCTGAAAAGGGACAATCATCTTCTTCGGCCTCGAACGAAGCTCCTCCGCCTGCATCGATCAAAGAAAAAGCTCAAAAAGCCTCTATCAAACCACCTCAGGCAGAAACTAAAGAGCAGGCTAGGGAAAAGCTCAAGTTTCCTTCAATGACTAAGCGACAAAGAGTTGAAGCTACGGAGCAGTATCACATCAGATATGAGTCAAGAAAGCAACCCGAGGTGCTCAGTTCCCTGGCGTACAACATTATAGAGGAGTTAAAGAGGATTCCAGCCAAGATTAGCTTGTACGATGCACTACAACTACCTGGACAAGTGGACTTGCTGCAAGAATCCTTGAAGATGACTAAAGCAAAGAAGGTAGCACTGCTTGCTCTTGTGCAGACCCTATCCACATCCATTATGGGGAAGAACAAACCACCTCCGTTCTACCTATCTCTACAAATGGAAGGGTATATTGTACATAACTGTATGATCGACTCTGGTGCCACGACAACAATCATGCCGAAAGCAGTCTACGAAGAAATAGGGATGGAATATATGTGAAGCAGCCAAGGTGTACTCCGACTTGGATGGTACCCCGATGAAGACTATAGGAGTGATCAAAGACATTCCTATTCGACTACATAATATGCCTCAGATCACGATCATACAAGAAGTAGTGGTCGTCGACCTGGAGCCATACTTCAGTATGTGCTTATCAAGGGAATTCATAGCAAAGCTAGGCAGATATCTGTCTATGGATTACTCTCATCTGGAGATTCCATTCAAAGGAAAGAAGGTGAAGATCTACAATGAAAAGCCTTTTTCCTTCCTTGTGCAGAAGATGTCCAAAGAAGAGAGCAGTGATCCAGTGAATGCAATAGTGGAGCAAGTAGAGTAGGTGGACCTGGTCAAGGAATCTCCTGCGCAACTAAGTTATGAAGATGAGTTCTCATTGGCAGACTTTAATGCCATGATAGAGATCGAGATAGGATGTTATGCGGAGAAACACACCTAACCAGAGAATAGAACAAGTTCCCAAGAAGGACTATGGAAGTTGTTCTTCGATGGTGCCCGATATAAAAATGGCGCTGGGGCATGGATTCTTCTAGTTTCTCCATCCGAAGAGCAAAAGGAGTATTGTTACCGGTTGATATGGAGCTGCACCAAAAATGCAGCAGAATATGAAGCATTATGCCTAGGACTGAAGAAAGCTGACAAGTTAGGCATAAAACACTTCCAAATCTTTGAAGATTCTGAACTGGTATGCAACTAGGTCACAAATAGGTGCACTTAAAATAAACATAATCTAAAGTCATACCGCAACAGGGTATGGGACCTGTGTGACCAGTTCGAGTCTCTCAATTTGCAGTCTATCCCACGAGAAAAGAATCGACATGTTGATGTTCTGGCATCCATCATAGCCAAGTACTCTCCTGCAGAAGACATGGTGCACAAGCCCAAAGCTGTGAGGATGATCTATAGACCCTCTGTCCTAGACAGAGACCTACATTGGCAAGTCTTTGACAATGACAAGCAGATTGTAAATTTCATGATTCAAGAAGCCGCCACAGTCAAAGACAGAAGCCCTGACGAAGAAGAATATGAAGGGCTAGTTCAATTGAAGAATAACCATGTTCCCAAGGGACTGATCACTCTTAAAAGCCTCTTTGATCAGAATTATTGAGCACTTTCTCATAGAATCAAAGTTAATGAAAAGTAGTATCAAGATTTAGAGCTTGAACCTGGAAAAGAAATAAAATTTGGAACTGATTGCACTTCGAAAGAGATAGAACAGATCCAGACTCTATGCAGGAAGTATCCCAACATAGTTGCTTGGTCTTATCAAGACCTCAGGGGATACGATTGGCAGCTGATCCAGCATACAATTGAATTGTAGGAGGGGGTCAAACCCTTCCAAAAAAAGCAAATGCCGGTCAACCCAAAGATCGAGGTCCTGACGAAGGCCGAACTCCTAAAAATGCTTGAGGCGAAGATAATTTATCCAATCAAGCATTCTTCTTGGGTAGCGAACCTAGTCCCCGTCAAGAAAAAAAATAGATATATACGATTATGCATGGACTTTTGCAACCTAAACTAGGCTTCTCTCAAGGATCACTATCCTCTTTCGCAAATTGATCAGATTTTGCACTCAGTGGCTGGAGCCCAACGCTTCTCCCTACTTGATGGTTTCTCCGGATACAATCAGATCTGGGTCAGGAACGAAGACCAGCATAAAATAGTGTTCACCACCAAGTGGGGGAAATTTGCTTACTAGCGAATGCCATTTGGCCTTTTGAATGTTGGTGCCACTTTCCAGAGGGTGATGGATATAGCTTTTGGCGAGCTTCTGAATAAGGTTATCGTCATCTATCTAGATGACATGACCATTTTCTCCCGAAAAAGGGAGGATCACCCCATACACCTACAATTTTTTTTTGAAAAATGTCGAGAGTTTGGCATCTCAATCAATCCGAAGAAGTCCATATTCACAGTCAACGAAGGAAAGTTGCTGGGACATGCGATATCAAAAAAGGGCCTCACTGTAGGTCCCGACAGAGCTGAGGCTCTAACAAAGCTCCCACTTCTAGTAGACAAGAAAGGACTTCAATATTTCTTCTGCTAGATCAACTTTGTGAGGAATTTTGTCCCTGATTTTTCCCAAGTCATCAAGCCGATGTTAAAACTTTTGAAGAAGGGCATCAAATTCATCTGGATGGAAGAAATAAAGGAGGCATTCGAAGAGATTAAGGCTTGAATCGCTTAGGTGCCGGTCCTGATCAACCATGACTATAGTCAGGATTTTATCCTATATGCCATAGGGGAACCCGAGAGCTATGCTGCGGTCCTAACACAAAAATGGAAAGACGGTGAAGAGCATCCCATCACGTTTTTGAGCCAGGTGATCAATCCCCATGAAGAGAAATACAATTTCATAGAATGACAGGTTCATGCAGTAATGAAGTCTCTCAGGAAGTTCAAGCATTTCATCTCCCAAAGTCGAATTATGGTCTGTCATTCATCCCGACGTGCACAATTTCATCATCCAAGGAGAATTGGGAAGCAAGAGAGCTGGTTGGGTGAACAAGATACATGAATTTAACATTGAGATCAATCCCACAAAACTGGTTCATGATCGCGCATTGTGTCAATAATTGGCAAAGAGCACAGTGGCCGAAGCGACAGAATCTCAATGGGATGACTCACCAGCCGAAGGATGTTTCACAAACCAAGAAGTGGATGAAAAATACTGGGTCGGAGAGATAGTCGACTACTTCAACACTGACAAATGTCCTTCGCATCTAAATGCTTCACAATGAAGACATTTCAGGATCTGGTCTTCCCGATATAATTTGCGCCCTGAAGGCCTATTTTTTAGGAATATTGATGGTGTCCTTCTTAAGTGCATAAAAGATGATGATAAAAGAAGATTCCTGGGAGAATTTCATTCAGGACTATCTGGAGGTCACTTCGCAGGGAGAACAACGACACTGAAGATAATCAAGGCAGGTTATTATTGGCCCACTCTCTTCATCGATGCCTTCGTCGTTTGCCTCAAATGCGAGCAGTGTCAAAAGTTCATCGAAAGAAGCAGAAATGCTTTGATGCCCCTTCGAACAATATAAGTAGAAAAACCCTTCCAAAAATGGGGGTTGGATTTCATAGGGGCCATATCACCAAACTCCTCAGCGGGACATAAGTTCATCCTGACCGCAACTTACTACTTCACCAGGTGGGTCGAAGTGATCCCTATGAAGCATGCAGATAAAGAGACTGTAATCACCTTCCTAGAGGGTTTGATCACCAGGTTTGGCATTCCCGAAGAAATCATTACGGACAATGGTCCCGATTTTTTAGGCACAAAAATCAACAATTTCCTCTACAAACATGGGGTATATCATAAAGTCTCCTCCAACTACTATCCGCAGGGCAATGGATTTGTAGAATCCACCAACAAGACCTTTTTGAGGGTGCTAAGGAAGCTTATAGAGCAAAACAAAAGGACTTGGCATCTCCTTCTAGATCGGGCCTTATGGGCCGATCGAATTTCTATCAAGAAGTCAATCAAGACTTCACCTTATGCCTTGGTCTATGGCAAGGAGGCCATCTTACCCACCCATGTGGAGATCCCTACACTACAGCTGTTAGAAGAAGAAGATGGAGTTAGTCCAATGGAAAATAGATTAGCTCAACTGTTGTAGCTAGAGGAAGACCGCGAGGAAGCCTACCAGAACTTCGCTAAGCATGCTCAGGTCACCCAAGATTGGTTCAAGAAAAAATCATCATATCACACATTCAAAGTGGGAGATCTGGTATGGAAGTGGGATTCTTGGAAAGCTAAGCTTGGGAATCATGACAAATTGGATGCGTTCTAGGATGGGCCGTTCAAAATTATGAAGGTGAACTCGGCTAACTCTTTCATCCTCAAAGATGCAGATGGCTAGGTTTTGCCGATCTCTGTCAATGGTCTTCATCTGAAGACTTTTCATCGCTGAGGTAAAACTCTTGTAAAAAAAAAAAAATGTATGTGTATGTACTTTTGTATATAATTTTTTATTTGTACAGCTAAGTATTACACTCCAAAATCTCCTTCGGGGACTTTCGATGTGAAGTAGTGGTTGCGAGGATGTTCGTAGCGAAGCACTTTACCCTCAAAAGGGTCGAACCGAAATTCAAACAAAGGCACGAAAAGAGCTTCGCACCCGAAGCATTTCAAGAGGTGACTTTGGGCAGAAGTTTTGCGAAGTAGATTTTAAAAGGAGCCCTTGCAAAGCAGTTTCCAAGGAGGCAAGCCTAAGTAGGTAGTCCTCGCGAAGCAAAGTGGCAGCGCGACGAAGGAGAAGTACTTTGGGTGCAAAGCGTCGAAATGCAATCTGCACCAAAGGTTCGCCGCGAAGCATTTTCGTTGTTGATTTCAACTTCGTCGAACCAACAACGCGTGAGACCGAAAAATTTAAAACATGTCTCGAAGAACGCACTAACAACAACCTTGAAAAGAGTTCGAAGCGGATGAATTTAAGGCAAAAGTGGTAGAGCACATCCCGAGGTGATTTGATTAAGGTAAAATCTCATGCCAAGGTACGAGGTGGCATCAGTTTGCATTTCATGATTACCAGAGTGCGTGGCCCCGTGTACTACGCTACTGCAGAGCCAATCAAAGGGCATGACAACTTCCTCCATTCGAAGCATTAATTTAATTTTGGTAGGTGCCATAAATTGAGGTAGTTACCTTTTTAGGCTATAAAATGTGAAGCTCTAGCAAGGAGAAGGTTATTTATCCATCAGTTCGTGCAAGACTAAGAGCCTTCGGTTACTCTACAATTCTCCTGCCCTTCGCATCTAAGCCCTTCACATCAAAGCCCTCTATATCAAGGACTCTACCGCCATCATTTTCAACATGGGGAAGAAGAACTCCAAAGAGAAAGGAAGGAGTCTAAAGTTGCAGGCCCTGAAAAAACAAAGAAGGGAAAGGAAGAGAAAAAACACACTCCTAAGAAGATCAATCTCACCCCTCGCCCGAAAAAATAGCCAATAGAAGAAGGAGATGACTCTAAGGAAGAGCAGCTTGTAGAACCACCAATTGATGGGTGAGAGAAAATTAGAGACATAGATCTCTTTAAGGGTGTGTTTGACCTCTGACGCACTATTGAGTTTATGGTGAGAAGACTCACCCTAGAGAATAAGAGGGCTGCTGCCTATTATTCTCAGATTTACTGGTACTTGACCCCGTCTGCTCACCACTATCTAGAGTTGATCTATGCTATTGTGCAAAACTACCAGCCTGCATCCAGGCAAGTGTTGGACGCTTTAGGTCATAAATTATTTTCCATTCTAAAGGAAGATGTACAAGCAGCCTTCGCGCCACAGCAAGGTTTGCCCAAGGGCTATTCTGTTCGTAAAGTCATTCTGAGTGAACATATGGAGAGGTTCACTTCCAACAGCTACATATTGAAATTCCTACATGAGAACCTCAAAAGCGAGCTCCCTTCAAACAAGCTACCCCAGATGCCCTTACCCTTGGCGGCCTTCAAGAACACCGACATTTTCTCCATCATTGCATGGGTGGTAGACCTATCGACAGATGCTTTGGTGCAACCCTGGCAGGTGTCTTTGGATGAATGTATTTCAAGAGGGGAATTCTATGCCCCTGATGCCTCAAGACCAAGTACCAACCCAATTTTCTTTGATTGAGCAGAATGGGTGGCTCGAACCTTGCATACGCGTCTCACCAGTATGAAGAATTCGGTGATGGGCCAGTACTTCGCATCCTATTCTTTCCTTGTCTAGTTGTTTTTCTACCAATTATATAAGCGATTCCCCCATATCACCATTTCTCCAAGCGACGAGGATGGAAATCCTCTGCCAATGTACCAGTGGACTCCCATCCTATTGAGGACAGAGTCCTATTATTCTTTTAATCAATAATTTTTGGGGCCCGCTATGCATTTGTTGAAGGGTTCTTGCCCTCGGGTCCCCCTCAGTTTGAGAGACAAAGTGGTGCAAGAGAAAATGGGAGATGTGTTTCAACTGATGCAAGGGCTCGTAATTCGTATGTTTAGCTTCATTGGGAAGCTCTTCCTGCTACCAGTATACCCTTCGAGTACCAATTCGCATTGGAGGTCACTCGACAGAGCGACGCAACCAACGCCGTCTACGACCATGGTTAGAAATGGGCACATACCTATGACTTCCCCTTCAGGATGGGAGTAATTGAAGTATTTGCCTTAAAACAGAACATTTTCCTAGAGGAAAAGCTTGCCAATTTTGGCCTGCTCTAGATTCCTCAGCAATGGATCTATGATCCCTTGGGAGTGATGAGGGATCACTTAAAATTCAAGAATTTCCACATCTGCACCCACCCTAAAATTGTGGAACAAAGGAATAATCCCAATGGGAAGAATCTAGAGTGGAATTTGGAGAGAATGAGGACATTGCCTCCCTAGCATGAGTTCTACCCCATGGAGGCCGAGTTTGACCCTAACCAGCACCCCCTCCCAACTCCAAGCTCCACATTTTGGAGAAAGGCAAAAGATGATTTAAGTGAGGAATTAAAAAATTGGAGCGAAGAAAAATTAAGGGAATGGTGGATAATGAGAGTCCATCGCTAGAAGGTGAATTCTTATGGACTCTTGATAGCAGATAAAGACTTCACAATTCTTTATGAAGCCAATGTTGAACTTGGAAGTCCATATCCTTCACTGACTTTGTTCCTCTAGATACCCCAGGATCGGGCGAAAGCCCAAGAGGAGCTGACGACGCTTCGGAGCAAGAAGAAGAGGAAGAAGTTGAAGCTACACCAAAGGCACTACCACAGGGACCGTAGGAAATCCATGACACAAGTGCCAAAGAATCAGAGCAACCACTGGAGAGAAATAAAAGAAAGAAGCAACAAATTCAAGTGCCTCCGAGCCACCCAAAGCGACCCCACACAAAGCTCCCGAGTGCTCCTGCTGAATAACCTGCATCAGGCCCGACCAAAGCAAATGTTGAAGATGTGGGGCCACCAAGTGCCGAGACGGTCCCAAACATAGACGTCATTGATGTGGAGGAACTCCTCCAATAAGAGGGAGACCTTGAAGTAGAAGTTGTGGAGGTTGGGGGTGTCGAAGCCCAAAAGGAGCAAGAGCCTATCACGCAAGAAGTCACTACGGCCGCTCTGCCTGAAGGGCACGTAGGTAAGAATTCTCCACCCTTTGCCTTAGTCTCTCACGTGTCTATCGTGGTCTCGTTCGAGTCTCCCCATTAGTCTCTCCCTCCCTCACAAAGTCAGTCACCTCCTCACATGTTGCCTCTTGTCGCCGATCCCGTTAGCCCCACTCCACTTGAGTCATCAGGCCGGGACAAGTCTATTGCTACCACTTCACCTTCCCATGCCACCAATCCTTTGGACCTTAGCCAAGGCAAAGGCAGTGCCCCAATGTCGGACCCTGCTCTTCATTCCCCTACCTCACATGGCATTGTTGCACTCGCTGGGACTCCTGGTACACCTGTCGCCGCACCTTCTGGTGAGGCATCCCCTATTCATTCTTTATATTTATTTACCCCTTCGGTTGGAGATCCAGCCTTATTTGAATCCAAATTGTCCATGATGAAAGAATGCCCTCTAGCTGAGAAGCTACTCCTAGATCAAAAAAATACACAAAAAATGCTAAAGGAGGCGAGGAAGAAAAGAGGGCGCTCCATAGCCCAGGTGGAAAAGTGCGTTGTCTTTGATTTGAAGGCTAGAAAATTGCACAAAGTAAATAAGATTTCGAAGGTCCAAAAGCCCCTGGATGAAATGACTCCAGCGGACTATGATTATCAAGACAAATCCAAGGACCTGGAGCATTTGAATGTAGATAATGAATCTGCATCTATGCACGTCAGGATTGAAACTTTTCATGCACATGCAAACATCACTAATCAGCATAGATTTGAAGTAGAAAATGCCAACATCAAGTTGGAGGAAGAGCTGGCTAGAATCTGTTCCAAGCTAGAGGATTCAGAGAAGCAGTGTAGGCTGATAAAAAAGGAAACACACACCCTGAAACAACAAATACTACAACTGCAGTGTACAACTCAAAACCAAGCATAGAGACAAGCTGAGAATAATCTAAAGGCCAAGGAATTTGAAAGCAAGATCTTGTAGTTGCAGTAGCAGTTGCACAAAAAAGAAAGCTTGGAGTTGTTTGATAGAGGCAGGATCAAAGAAATCCGATTGCACTTGCTTAAAAAATTCAGATCCCGGGCCTCTAGTGCCCTATCAATTTTGACCTATATTACTGAAGCACAGCGTGCCACTGGTGAAGGAGGTCCAATAATAGATGATGTCACTCATAAAACTAGAGATCGGATCAAACTAGCCTTTGATGTTCAAAGCTTGAAATATCAAGACTTGCAGGTTGCTGCAATGAGTCAGACGACTAGAGATTGGTCCACGGCCCAAGCCACAGTTCGTGCCTTCTTTTCAAATGTGAGGAAGGCACAAAAGGTAAAGTACCTCCTGGACATGTTTGAGAATGAACAGCGAACATCAATAGGCTACTTCCAGGATCTCTCTTCCTTAGGGTTCTCGAGCTTCATGGATGATGATGGGAATCTTCTGACCAAGGAAGAGCTTAAGCCGGAATGGCTTCAATTTGAAGGTGATGTATCGGAGATAGACGAATAGGTAGAGCCAATAACGAAAAGATAGATCACAGATTTCCTTAAGAGATACTACAAGATTGCAGCCTGCCTGAATGATCTGTATATCAGAGCCAAACATGCTGATATCGGGCAGATTGACCACTTTCGTGTTTTGGTTAAGGCATTACAAGATCAAGATCCTTTCTCAAAAGGTGACTGGGCTCATGTATGCTGAACCATGAAAAATATCCATGATCACCTTGCCCCATCATCGTCGCAAGAAGCCGCGCCAGAGGAACCAGAAGAAGAAGAAGAAGAAGAGCAAGAACAAGCCGGGGAACAGCCCGCAAAAGAAGAAGAAAAGGGAGAAGGGTCTGGAGGTAACTCTGGCCCAACGGATCAAGGCTAAGGTTTCTCCCACCGATACGAGCTCGTTGCCCCATGAGCCACCAAGAATGTTGACAATTTTGTCACATTGCACAATGGGGTAGAAAGATCAAATTTTTTGTAAAGTATTTCTTTTAATTTCATGAATTTGTTCCCTTTTTTTTTAGAAACAATATTTTCAAGTGTTGCAGCAATTTTGGCTTTCCCTGCCACCCCCTTGTACATAAAATGAAGAAGAAATAGCTTCACTGCCGAACAAGCTAAGGAAGATAGCTTCACCAAAGGAAATCACTAAGGATGGAATCTACTTCGGCCCTGAAGCACTTCAAGAAACTACTTCGGGCAAAAATCTTATGAAGCAGCATTGCCAAAGAAGAATTTAGAAAAAGAGCTTCGCACCCGAAGCATTTCCAGTAGCTACTTCGGGAAAAATTTTTGCAAAGCGGCATTCAAGCGGTAGCTTCGTCGAAGGAAAATCACAGTCCGAATTGGCTAAGGCAAGAAAACTACTTCGGCCCCGAAGTCCCTCAAAAGGTTATTGTTGGTCATCAAATCTACCTAGGAAAGAATTTGGGTGAGTGTATGCGCCCTAGACCTGGACCAAAATTGAAAGGCCGAAGGGAAGAGATTCCCCTCGTGTCAATATCCAGAGAAATGTCGGCTCCTATGCTAAACTACTTTGATGTTTTGAGATAAGGGATGCAGGAAAGAGATAAATAGGGTTAGGGTTAGAGAAAGAAAATAAAAAAGGGGTAAGGGAAGAGAGATCGATGATTTAAGGTGGGAGAGAATAGGAAGCACGATCACTAACTAACAACTTGAATAGCAGCAAGGAACACCAAGAATAAACGAAAGAAACACTGCATTAACCTTCCTATGTATCCTTTGAGAGAGTTCCAAGATTCTCCTTCTCCCTTTCATAAAAATTTAGGGTTCAGAGTAACGACGATTAGGACAAGCGAATGTAACAGAAACCACAACCCACTAGGCAGCATAAAAGAAAACCGATATAATGTTTTTCCTCTCCTATGTATCCTTTAGGCAAGTTTCAGGGTACAGTCCCCAATCACACACCGGATTTAGGATTCAGAGTCACAGTATGCAAATGAAGAAAAACAAAAGAATCAAACACATAAGGCAGCATAAAAGAGAGAAATTGAGCCCAAATCTCTTTAGTATTAATCGCAGGACATCAAGTTACAACAACTTTCTAGAAGATAGTTCCCCCCACTCTTTTCATTACAACGCTTGGGTTTTTATAGAGGACCCGACCCTCTGAGCCATAATTACACAAAATGGAGGAGTACATCCTTGAAAGCTGAGAAGTCGGCTCTCATGGCTTTCATGACTGAGCTCTCAATTCTGTTACCAAAACTAGCAGCTACGATCGAGTTAGCCGGGGAAAGATGCATTAATGAGCCACCTAGACGTCCTTGGTCCCCGGGTGTGGTGCTCGAGTGGCCACCATGCTCGTCGATTTCTCCATCATGAACTGATACTTCATTTTTGATTGCTAAAAATGAACAACGGGCTTATCGGGCACGAAAAAGTGTATTTATGAGGCACTTGATCGCCTCGGGAAAATACCTAGCTTGGAGCGCGTGCCTTTGAAGTGCTTCGCTAGTTTTCAACTTCACTTCGCAATGGACTTGTGCCGAAGTAGATTCTCCTTGGTTTGCACTTCGCATGATGAATCTTTGCAAGACAGCTTCGAGGGTGATGGAGGCCGAAGCATATCTCCTACGCAAAACGGGCTCTTCATAATTGCTTCGCTGGAAAATGTGCCGAAACTACTTTGGCTAGGCCTTCTACCCGAAGTATATACTTTGCTGGTGAGTTGAAAAATGCTTCACTGTGAACCTTCTTCAAAACTATAGTTTGGGAGTGTTTCGACCGAAGTGCATCCCTGCCTTCAAAATGCATCTTCTACTTCGGGTGAAAGTACTTCACATGAAAGTTTGTCGAAACAGATGCTTCGCAATGATTTTCTGCGAAGTAGAAATGGTTCGCTGACGTAGGGCCCGAAGTGGATGCTTCGATGGCTTTTCAGCGAAGTGTTTTAGTATTGCGTTCTTTCAAATTCCGCTTTGCAAAAATTTTTCCCGAAGTAGCCTTTTTAAATACTTTGGGTGCGAAGTAGTTTCATTCTTCTTCATTTGTATTTTACTTCGGCAACACCGCTTCGCAAAAATCTCGCCCAAAGTAGCTGCTGGAAATTCTTCGGGTGTGAAGTAGTTTCATTCTTCTTCATTTGTATTTTACTTCGGCAACATCGCTTCGCAAAAATCTCGCCCGAAGTAGCTGTTGGAAATGCTTCGGGCCCGAAGTAGTTTTCTTGCCTTAGCCAATTTGGACCGTGGTCTGGACTTTCCTTCTTCGACGAAGTTGTTCTTTTGAATTTCGCTTCGCAAAACTTTCTCCTGAAGTAATGGTTTGAAGCGTTTCGGACCCAAAGTTATTTTAATCACTTCCCTTGTTATTCTTCTTCGGCAATACTACTTCACAAAATTTTTACCCGAAGTAGTGCTAGAAATGCCTTGGGTGTGAAGCTCTTCTCGTTTTCTTTTGGCAAAGCTCTTTCCCTTAGCTTGTTCGACAGCGAAGCTCTTTCTTTTTCATTTTATGTACAAGGTGGTGGCAGGGAAAGCCAAAATTGCTACAACTTTGCAAATAAAAATTAACAAAGAAATACTTTACAAAAACACTGTACAAAACTTTGATTTATTTTTCTACCCCTTGTGTAATGTGACAAAATTGTCAACATTCTTGCAAAAAGTGTTGGTCATAAAATCTGCCTAGGAAAGAATTTGGGTGAGTGTATGCGCCCTAGACCTGGACCAACATTGAAAGGCCAAAGGGAAGAGATGCCCCTAGTGCCAATATCTGGAGAAATGCCGACTCCTATGCTAAACTACTTTGGTGTTTTGAGATAAGGGATGCAGGAAAGAGATAAACAGGGTTAGGGTTAGAGAAAGAAAATAAAAAAGGGGTAAGGGAAGAGAGATCGGTGATTTAAGGTGGGAGAGAACAGGAAGCACGATCACTAACTAAAAACTTGAATAGCAACAAGGAACACCAAGAATAAATGAAAGAAATTCTGCATTAACCTTCCTATGTATCCTCTGAGAGAGTTAAAGGATTCTCCTTCTCCCTTTCATCAAAATTTAGGGTTCAGAGTAACGACGATTAGGATAAGCGAATGTAATAGAAACCACAACCCAACAGGTAGCATAAAAGAAAACCGATATAGCATTTTTCCTCTCCTATGTATCCTTCGGGCAAGTTTTAGGGTACAGTCCCCAATCGCACATCGGATTCAGGATTCAGAGTCACAGTATGCAAATGAAGAAAAACAAAATAATCAAACACAGAAGGCAGCATAAAAGAGAGAAATTGAGCCCAAAGCTCTTTAGTATTAATCGTAGGACATCAAGTTACAACATCTTTCTAGCAGATAGTTCCCCCCAATATTTTCATTACAACGCTTGGGTTTTTATAGAGGACCCGACCCTCTGAGCCATAATTACACAAAATGGAGGAGTACATCCTCGAAAGCTGAGAAGTTGGCTCTCACGACTTTCGTGATTGAGCTCTCAATTCTATTACCAGAACTAGCAGCTACAACCAGGTCAGCTGAGGAAAGATGCATTAATGAGCCACCTGGATGTCCTTGGTCCTCGGGTGCGATGCTCAAGTGGCCGCCATGCTCGTCAATTTCTTCATCATGAACTGATACTTCATTTCCAATTGCTAAAAATGAACAGCGGGCTTATCGAGCATGAAAAAGTGTATTTATGAGGCACTTGATCACCTCAAGAAAATACCTGACTTGGAGCACGTGCCTTTGAAGTGCTTCGCTAGTTTTCAACTTCACTTCACAATGGACTTGTGCCAAAGTAGATTCTCCTTGGTTTGCACTTCACATGGTGAAGCTTCGCAAGACAGCTTCGGGGGTGATGGAGGCCGAAGCATATCTCCTTCGCAAAACGGGCTCTTCATAATTGCTTCGCTGGAAAATGTGTCGAAACTACTTCGGCTAGGCCTTCTACCCAAAGTATATACTTCACTGGTGAGTTGAAAAATGCTTCACCGCGAACCTTCTTCAAAACTGCGGTTCGGGAGTGTTTCTGCCGAAGTGCATCCCTGCATTCAAAATGCATCTTCTACTTTGGGTGAAAGTACTTTGCATAAAAGTTTGTCGAAATAGATGCTTCGCAATGATTTTCGATGAAGTAGAAATGGTTCACTGACGCAGGGCCCAAAGTGGATGCTTCGATGGCTTTTCAGTGAAGTGTTTTCAGTACTGCATTCTTTCAAATTCCGCTTCGCAAAACTTTTGCCCGAAGTAGCCTTTTGAAATACTTCGGGTGCAAAGTAGTTTCATTCTTCTTCATTTGTATTTTACTTCGGCAACACCGCTTCACAAAAATCTCACCTGAAGTAGCTGCTGGAAATGCTTCGGGTGCAAAGTAGTTTCATTCTTCTTCATTTGTATTTTACTTCGGCAACACCGCTTCGCAAAAAACTTGCCCAAAGTAGCTGCTATTCGGGCCCGAAGTAGTTTTCTTGCCTTAGCCAATTTGGACCATGGTCTGGACTTTCCTTCTTCGGTGAAGTTGTTCTTTTGAATGTCGCTTCACACAAATTTTGCCCGAAGTAATGGTTTTAAGCGTTTCGGGCCCGAAGTTCTTTTAATCACTTCCCTTGTTATTCTTCTTTGGTAATAGTACTTCACAAAATTTTTACCCGAAGTAGTGCTGGAAATGCCTCAAGTGCGAAGCTCTTCTCATTTTCTTTTGATGAAGCTCTTTCCCTTAGCTTGTTCGACAACGATGCTCTTTATTTTTCATTTTATGTACAAGGGGGTGGCAGGGAAAGCCAAAATTGCTGCAACTTTGCAAATAAAAAACAAAGAAATACTTTACAAAAACACTATACAAAACTTTGATTTATTTTTCTACCCCTTGTGTAATGTGACAAAATTGTCAACATTCTTGGTGGCTTGCGGGGCAACGAGCTCATCTCGGTGGGAGAACCCTTAGCTTTGATCCATTGGGCCAGAGTCACCTCCAAATCCTTCTCCACCTTCTCCCTCTAGGAGCGCTTCCACAGCTGGTTCTCCTTCTTCTTCTGCTTCTTCTTCTTCTCCTTCTTCTTCTGGCGTGGCTTCCTCGGGAGCAGCTTCCTACGGTGGCGATGGGGCAAGATGCTCATAGATTTTCCTCATAGTTCGACGGACCTGAGACCAGGAACTCTTTGAGAAAGGCTCAAGATCTTGCAGAGCCTTGATTAAAATGTGAAACTGATCAATCTGCCCGATATCGGCATGTTGGGCTCTAGCATACAGGTTGTTCAGGCAGGCCACGATCTTGTAGTATCTTAAAAGGTAATCTATGATCTACCTTTCTGTTATTGGTTCTGCCCATCCGTCTATCTCTGAGACGTCACTTTCAAACTAAAGCCATGTCGGCTTAATCTCTTCTTTGGTCAGGAGATTCCCATCATCATTTATGAAGCTCGGGAAGCCCATGGAAGAGAGATCATAAAAATAGCCCATTGATGTGCGCTGCTCGTTCTTGAACATGTCCAAGAGGTCCTTCGCCTTCTACATTTTTTGCACCTTAGAGAAGAAAGCGTGAACTGTGGCCTAGGCTGTAGACCAATCCCTAGCTATCCGACTCATCGCAAGGACTTGCAAGTCTTGATATTTGGTGCTTTGGACATCGAAAGCTAATTTGAGCTAAATTCTAGCTTTCTAAGTGATCTGATCAATGATTGGCCCTCCTTCGGCAGCGGAATTCTGGGCTTCCATGATATAGGCCAAAATTGAAAGGGCACTAGATGCCCGAGACCTAAAATTTTTGAGCAAGTGCAAGCGAATCTCCTTGATTCTGCCTCTATCAAACAGCTCTAGATTTACCTTTTTGAACAACTACTGTTGTGTCCGTGTTGCATAACTTATTATTAAGAAACATGAACCATTCACCAATATGCAAAAATATCAAATCATTCATCCACAATATATTATCCACAATAACAATCCACAAATGAGAGAGAGATAGATAATACCCTTAAGGTAGGGCAACACCAATAATAATCCTTAAGGAAGGAATAACTCCACAAGATCTCCCAAGATGAGAGGCCACTTCGTGGGCACGACGATTACATAAGATTCTTCTTCAATGATATGAAATGTTTACAATGACAAATATCTCTTCTTTATATATCCATATTCTTATTCTACTTTGGAGAGCCTACTACTAATATTATATTATATTAAAATATAATATAATATTATAATACAATCAACCTTGGGTTATGTGTGGCCCATGCCAACCCTTATACAATATAATAATATATCCCCATATATCTATTCCTAGGTACCCTACCATGCCACCCTCCTTACAAATGTTTCGTCCTCGAAACATATGAAGAAACCTGATAGTATGATTTGCTAAGCAATGTTAGCAAGTGGTACCAATCTCGCTCATCCATCCATCCAAGTAAAACTCGATGATGCTGGTACGCCATTTTGTTACTTGAGTATCCAAATCTGCTTCGTTGGCTCCATGCTTATGCTGCTGCATTTTGATAACTTGAATGATGGGTCCACTTGTTCCTTGATGCTAATGAACCATGCTGAAAACCATGATCACTATGTTTTCTTTGCCAAACACTGCCATAGTTGGTGCCCTGCTGATTACATGTAGAATCATAATATTGTTTCCTTGAACCATGCCTCCAATATTGTTTCCGCTCATGGTGGTGTGGATGGCGATATGGTGCAACCTTTACTTGAAGTTCTACCTTCTTTGACTTTTCAACCTTTGGCTTCATTGTTTTAAATTCTTCTACACCTTGTTCTTTCATGTTATATTTGTTTGGTGTGTCCTTGTGCTCTTCTATCAAATATTCCTTGGACTCTGTTGCTGCTATCGCCTTCATGGATTCTATTTCCTGTTCTTCAATTTGTTCTTCTACAACCACTTCTTGATTTTCCTTGTATCCTTGCTCCTCAAGCTGAGAAATATCTTGCAATGTTATTTCCACTGAATTAGTTACTGCTACTTCTTTCATGGACTCTATTGCTACTATCGCCTTCTTAGATTATGTTTCATGTTCTTCAAATTTTGCACAATTTGATCCAAGAATCGCCTCAATTGGATTAACTGTCGCAAAGATATGGCTTCTGAAAGATGAGGTGTTTTTCCAAAAAAAATCTACGAAATTCGTCACTATCCTTGGTTCGGATGACTAACTTCAAAAGGTCGTATCTCCCTCAATACTGCTCAGATTCCATCATATGACCACTCATTTTAAAGCTCTTCAAATTCTGCACAATCTGATCCAATAATTGCCTCAATCGGATTAACTGTCGCAAAGATATGGCTGCTGAAAGATGAGGCATTTTTCTAGAAAAAATCTACGAAATTCGTCACTATCCTTGTTTCGGATGACTAACTTCAAAAGGTCGTATCTCCCTCAATACTACTAAGATTCCATAATATGACCACTCATTTTAAAGCTCTTCAAATTCTGCACAATCTGATCCAAGAATCGCTTGAATCGGATAAACTTGCGCAGAGATACGGCTCCTGAAAGATGAGATGTTTTTCCAAAAAAAAAAAAAAATTGCCCTAATTCTAGGGTTTCACACAAAAATCCCCACTTTGCCAAAATCGTTGCTCTGATACCACTTGTTGCATAACTTATTATTAAGAAACATGAACCATTCACCAATATGCAGAAATATCAAATCATTCATCCACAATATATTATCCACAATAACAATCCACAAATGAGAGAGAGATAGATAATACCCTTAAGGTAGGGCAACACCAATAATAATCCTTAAGGAAGGAATAACTCCACAAGATCTCCCAAGATGAGAGGCCACTTCGTGGGCACGACGATTACATAAGATTCTTCTTCAATGATATGAAATGTTTACAATGACAAATATCTCTTCTTTATATATCCATATTCTTATTCTACTTTGGAGAGCCTACTACTAATATTATATTATATTAAAATATAATATAATATTATAATACAATCAACCTTGGGTTATGTGTGTGGCCCATGCCAACCCTTATACAATATAATAATATATCCCCATATATCTATTCCTAGGTACCCTACCAGTCTGCAAGATTTTGCTTTCAAGTTCCTTGGCCTTCAGCTCATTTTCGGTCTGTATCTGCGCTTGGTGCTCAGTTGAACACTGTAGTTGTAGTATTTGTTGTTTGAGGGCATGCATTTCCTTTTTCAACAGCTTACACTGCTCCTCTGAATCCTCCAGCTTGGAGCGAATTCTAGCTAGCTCCTCCTCCAACTTGATGTTAGCACTTTCTGCTTCGAACCTGCGTTGATTAGCGATGTTTGCATGCGCTCGGAAAGTCTCAATCTTGATATGCATAGACGCAGACTCATTTTCCATGTTCAGGTGCTCCACATCCTTGGTCTTCTCCTGATAGTCGTAATCCGCTGGAGTAATTTCATCTAGAGGCTTCTGGACCTTAGGGACCTTCTTTACCTTGTGTAGCTTTCCAGCCTTCAAATCGAAGACAACACATTTTTCAGTCTGGGCCAGAGAGTGCCCCTTACTCCTCGCTTTCTTTAGAATTTTTTTTGTATTTTTCCGAGCTAGGAGTAGTTTCTCAACTAGAGGGAGTTCCTTGATTAAAGACATCTCTGATTCAAATGAGGCTAGATCTCCAGTCAAAGGGGTGAACAAATACAAAGAATGAATGGGGGATGCCTCACCAGTAGGTTCGGCGACAGGTGTACTAGGAGTCCCAGGGAGTGCAACAATGCCATGTGAGGCAGATGAATGAGGAACAGGGTTTGGCGAAGTGGTGGTGATGGACTTGTCCAGGCCTGGTGACTCAAGTGGAGTGGGGCTAATGGGATCAGTGGCAAGAGGCAACGTGTGAGGAGGTGACTAAATTTTTGAGGGAGGGAGATACTAATGGGGAGACTTGGCCAAGACCGCGATAGACACGTGAGAGACTAACGCAAAGGGTGGAAAATGCTTACCTGCATGCCCTTCAAGCAGAGCGGCCGTAGTGACTTCTTGCATGAGAGGCTCTTGCTCCTTCTGGGTTTCGACACTCTCAACCTCCACAAATTCTACTTCGGGGTCTCCCTCTTGTTGGAGGATTTCCTCCACATCAATGACGTCTATGTCCAGGATCGTCTCGGTGATTGGTGGCCCCGCATCTTCAATATTTGCTTTGACCGAGATTGATGTAGGTGGTCCAGCAGGAGCACTTGCGAGTTTCGTGCGGGGTCGCTTTGGGTGGCTCGGAGGCACTTGAATTTGCTCTTGCCTCTTTCTTTTCTTCCTCTCCAATGGCTGCTCTGCCTCTTCGACACTTGTGTCATGGATTTTTGATGGTCCCTGTGGTAGTTCCGCTGGTGTAGCTTCGGTTTCTTCCTCATCCTCTTCTTTTGAGGCATCATCAGCTCCTTTTGGACTTTTGCTCGATCTTGGGGTAGCTGGGGGAAAAAATCAGCAAAGGATATAGACTTCCAAGTTTCAGCATTGGCTTCATAAAGAACTGTGAAGTCCTTATCTTCTGCCAAGAGTCCATAAGAATTCATCTTTTGGTTATGGACTCTCATTATCCACCATTCCCTTAATTTTTCTTCTCTCCAATCCTTCAATTCTTCCTTCAAATCATCCTTTGCATTTTTCCAAAATGTGGAGCTTGGAGTTGGGAGGGGGTACTGGTCAGGATCAAACTCGAGCTCAATGGGGTAGAACTCATGCTAGGGAGGCAATGTCCTCATTTTCTCCAAATGCCATTCCAGATCCTTCCCATTAGGATTATTCCTTTGTTCCACAATTTCAGGGTGGGGACAGATGTGGAAATTCTTGAATTTTAAATGATCCCTCATTACTACCAAGGGATCATTACTCCCAAGGGATCATAGAGCCATTGTTGAGGAATCTGGAGGAGGCCAAAATTGGCAAGCTTTTCCTCCAGGAAAACGTTCTATTTTAAGGCAAATACTTCAACCACTCCCATCCTGAAGGGGAAGTCACAAGTATGTGCCCATTTCTGACCATGGCCATAGATGACGTTGGTTGCGTCACTCTGTCAAGCAACCTCCAATACAAATTGGTACTCGAAAGGGAAAAAAGGGAGCAGGAAGAGTTTTCCAATAAATTCGAATAGGCAAATCACCAGTCCCTACGTTAATTGAAAAACATCTCCCTTCTTTTCCTGCACTACTCTATCTCTCAGACTAAGGGGGACCCGAGGGCAAGAACCCTTCAACAAATGCATAGCGGGTCCCAAAAATTGTTGGTTAAAAGAATAATAGGACTTTGTCCTCAATAGGAGGGGAGTCCACTGGTATACTGGCAGAGGATTTCCATCCTTGTCGCTTGGAGAAATGGCGATATGGGGGAATCACTTATGTACTTGGTAGAAAAACAACCAGACAAGGAAAGAACAAGGTGCGAAGTACTGGCTTGTCTCCAAATTCTTCATACTGGTGAGCCGTGTATGCAAGTTTCGGGCCACCCATTCTGCCCAATCAAATAAAATCGGGTTGGTACTTGGTCTCGAAGTATCAGGGGCATAAAATTTTTCTCTTGAAATACATTCGGCCAAAGACATCTGCCAGGGTTGCATCGAAGCATCTGTCGACAGGCCTGCCACCTATGCAATGATGGAGAAAATATCGGTGCTCTTGAATGCCGCCAAGGGTAGAGGCATTTGGGACAGCTTTTTCAAAGGGAGCCCGCTTTTGATATTCTCACGCAAGAATTTTAGTATGTATCTGTTGGAGGTAAACCTCTCCATATGTTCACTTAGAATGACATTGCAAACAGAATAGCCCTTGGGCGGACCTTGCAATGGTGCAAAGGCTGCTTGTACATCTTCATTTAGAATGGAAAACAATTTATGACCTGAAGTGTCTAACACTTGCCTAGATGCAGGCTGGTAGTTATACACGATAGCACAGATTAACTCTAGATAGTGGTGAGCAGGCGGGGTCAAAAACCAGTAAATTTGAGAATAATAGGCGATAGCCCTCTTATTCTTTGGGGTGAGTCTACTCACCATAAAATCAATAGTGCATCGGAGGTCAGACACACCCTTAGAGAGCTTCGTGTCTCTAATTTTCTCCCACCCATCGATTGGTGGTTCTACGAGCTGCTCTTCCTTAGAATCATCTCCTTCTTCTATCGGCTGCTTTTCGAGGCGAGGGGTGGGATTTATCTTCTTTGGAGTATGTTTTTTCTCTTCCTTGCCCTTCTTTGTTTTTTTAGGGCCTACAACTTCGGGTTCTTTCCTCTTCTCTTTGGAATTTTTCTTCCCCATGATGGTGGTCGAGTCCTTGATACAGAGGTTTTGATGTGAAGGGCTTAGATGCAAAGGGCAGGAGAATTGCAAAGTAATTGAAGGCTCTTAGTCTTGCGTGAACTAATGGATAAATAACCTCCTTCTTGCTAGAGCCTCACGTTTTATAGCCTTATAAGGCAACCACCTGAATTTATAGCACCTACTAAAATTAAATTTACACTTCGGTCAGAGGAGGTCACCGTATTCTTTGATTGGTTCTATAGCGACGTGGTACGCGGGGCCACATGCTTTGATGATTATACCTTGTATTGGAGAAGCAACCTGCTGCCACCTCGTACCTGGGCGTGAGCTTTTCTCCTAATTGAATTGCCTCGAGATGTGCTCCATCACTTTTGCCTTAAATTCACCTGCTTTGAACCCTTTTCATGGTTGTTGGTTGCATGTTCTTCGAGGCACATTTTAAATTATCTCGTCTCGTGCTTTATTGGTTCGACGAAGTCAAAATCAACATTGAAAATGCTTCGACGCTTCGGGCATGAAGTACTTCTATTTTGTCGTACTTTACAAGGACCGCCTACCGAAGCTTGTGTTCTTGAAAATTACTTCGCAAAAGCCCTTTTTAAAATCTACTTCACAAAATTTCTGCCTGAAGTACCTGCTAGAAATGCTTCGGGTGCTAAGCTCTTTTTGTGCCTTTTTTTGAATTTTGGTTCAACCCCTTTTAGGGTAAAGTGCTTCACTGTGAACCTCCTTACAACTGCTACTTCACATCAAAAATCCCCGAAGGAGATTTTGGAGTGTAGTTCTTGGCTTTTGCATCTCGAAACAGGACGTATATACACAAATGAAAAATATATACAAAAGTACATATACACACATTTTTTTTTTTACAAGAGTTTTACCTCAGCGATGAAAAGTCTTCAGATGAAGACCATTGAAAGAGATCGGCAAAACCTGACCATCTGCATATTTGAGGATGAAAGAGTTGGCTGAGTTCACCTTCACAATTTCGAATGGCCCATCCCAGAAGGCATCCAGCTTGTCATGATTTCCAGGCTTGGATTTCTAGGAATCCCACTTCCATACCAGATCTCCCACATTGAATGCGCGATTGGATGATTTTTTCTTGAACCAATCTTGGGTGACCTAAGCATGCTTAGTGAAGTTCTGGTAGGCTTCCTCGCGATCTTCCTCTAACTGCAATAGTTGAGCTAATCTATTTTCCATTGGGCTAACTCCATCTTCTTCTTCTAACAGCTACAGTGCAGGGATCTCCACATGAGTGGGTAAGATGGCCTCCTTGCCGTAGACCAAGGCATAAGGCGAAGTCTTGATCGACTTCTTGACAAAAATTCGATTGGCCCACAAGGCCTGATCTAGAAGGAGATGCCAAGTCCTTTTGTTTTTCTCTATAAGCTTCTTTAGCACCCTCAACAAGGTCTTGTTGGTGGATTCTGCCAAGCCATTGCCCTGTGGATAGTAATTTGAGGATACTTTATGATATATCGCATATATGTAGAGGAATTCATTGATTTTGGCGCCTGTGAAGCCAAGACCATTGTCCATGATGATTTCTTTGGGGAGGCCGAACCTGGTGATCAACCCTTCTAGGAAGGCGATGACAGTCTCTTGATCCACGTGCTTTATAGGAATCGCTTTGGTCCACCTGGTGAAGTAGTCAGTCACAGTCAATATGAACTTATGCCCAGCAAAGGAGTTCGATGATATGACCCCTATGAAATCCAGCCCCCATTGTTGAAATGTCATCTCTACTTGTATTGGTTGGAGAGGCATTGAAGCATTTATGCTTCGATCGATGAACTTCTGACACTGCTCGCACTTGCAATAAACTGCGAAGGCATCGACAAAGAGTGTGGGCCAATAATAACCCGCCTTGATGATCTTCATCGTCGTTGTTCTCCATGCGAAGTGACCTCCAGATAGTCCTGAATGAAATTCTCCCAGGAATCTCCTTTTATCATCATATTTTATGCACTTAAGAAGAACACCATCAATGTTTCTAAAAAATAGGCCTTCGGGGCGCAGAGTGTATCGGGAGGATCGCATCCTGAAATGCCTTCGTTGCGATGCATTTAGATGCGAAGGACATCTTTCGGTGTTGAAGTAGTCGACTATTTCACTAACCCAATCTTTCTCGTCTTCCTCCTGGTTTGCGAAGCATCCTTCGACTTGTGAGTCATCCCATTGAGATTCTGTTGCTTTGGCCACTGCACTTTTCACCAATTCTTGACACAGTGTGCGACTACGAACTAGTTTTGTGGGCTTGATCTCAATGTCAAATTCCTATATCTTGTTCAACCAACCGGCTCTCTTACTTCCCAATTCCCCTTGGATGATGAAATTGCGTACGTCAAGGTGAATGATAAATACCATGACCCGACTTTGGGAGATGAACTACTTGAACTTCCTTAGAGATTTCATTACTACATGCACCTAAAATTCTATGAAATTGTATTTCTCTTCATGGGGATTGGTCACCTGGCTCAGAAATGCGATGGGACGCTCTTTGCCATCTTCCCCTTTTTGTGTCAGGACAACAACATAGCTCTCAGGTTCACCTATGGCATACAGGATAAAATCTCGACTATAGTCGGGGTTGATCAGGATCGGTGCCTAAGCGATTTAGGCCTTAATCTCTTCGAATGCCTCCTTTCTCTCTTCCATCCAAATGAATTTGATGCCCTTATTTAAAATTTCAGACATTGGCTTGATGACTTGAGCAAAATCAGGGACAAATTTCCTCATGAAGTTGATCTAGCCGAAGAAATATTGAAGTCCTTTCTTGTCTGCTGGGAGTGGGAGTTTCATTAGATCCTTGGCTCTGTCGAGATCTATAGCGAGGACCTTTTCTGATATAGCATGTCCCAGCAACTTCCTTTCACTGACTATGAATATGGACTTCTTTGGATTGATTGAAATGTCAAACTCTCGACACTTTTTGAAAATTTGTTGTAGATGTAAGGGGTGATCCTCCCTTTTTCAAGAGAAAACAGTCATGTCATCTAGATAGATGATGATAACCTTATTCAGAATCTTGCAAAAATCTAGATCCATCGCTCTTTGGAAAGTGGCACCAGCATTCGAAAGGCCAAATGGCATTCGCTGGTAAGAAAATGTATCGTTCCAAATTTTCTGCACCCTTACCTTTAGGCTAAAGGATTCGCGCTCGAAAGGGGGATGCAAGAAGGATGGGACAATACCTCGGACTGAGAGGCTTTTGGAAGGTCCCACCTCTCAGGGGAGGTGTATTAAGGTGATTTTTCGATGGATGGTGGGTTCACCAAGAAAATTTTGAATGGCAGTTTCCACGCCTAGGTTGGGAATGTGTTTGATGTGTTCAATTTTATCTTTGATCATTCAAATCCTAGGTTTTGCCAAATGAATCTAAACTATTCTATATGAAATGCAGATTTAAATACATACAGAAAACAGATTTGAACATAAAACATAGAGAATAAGCTAGATTAAAAAGCCATATCTGATCCGGATGTCTGATGGAGGTTTTGATTTTTTTGAAGCAGTCAAGATTGCCTCTGATATGATAGGATCGTCTACGATCAGACAAGATCGTCTAAGGTCTGACGAATTCGTCAGACGAATCCGTCAGAGACCTGCAATAAGAGAAATAGATACAAAACATAGAAGATGCAGCTATTCCAACAGAGGGTAATGATATAGAATGACAACAATAATATTAAACTGATAATTATAAACAAAACATGAGTGCATTACAATGATTTAATGACAAATTATGATTTTATCATGCATTAAAACTATATGGGTGAACTCCAGGATGCAAAATAGTAATAAGTTTAACTAATGCAAAGTAGAACAGTAGATAGTGGAGAAAGAATGCAAACTCAGGGCACTAATTGCCCCCAATGTTGACTGCAGTCAAAATCATCTCGAATTGGTGCGAGATCGTCCGAGATTGTACAGGATCATCTGTGACGATCTGAGCTTGCTCCAGCTGAAGAATGACAAAGTTCCTACAAGAAAATTTGAAAAGGGACAAAGGCAAACAATAGTCTAAGACATTCTAATGCATGTAAAACTCGAAGTATAGAAAAATTCATCCAGGGGAATGTCAAGGGGAGAGCCTAAGATTAAATAGGCATAGGAAGGAGGTTGGGAGGTTGGAGATCATCCCAATTTGGGAGATCTCCAACATAGGAAGTCTCTAACCGCACAGACACGCTTTTGCCCAGGTTAGAGACACCGTTGAAATAGAAGCTAATTATAAAAAATCAATTTTGGGACGAAATCGTCTTGACGTCCTGCTCCAGACGAATTCGTCTGATCTGAGGTAATATCGTCTGATCAGTGATGATATCGTCCAACGGTCACAACAAATCCTAAAAATGGCATGAAAAATGAGGAAAGCGGTTAAAAGGCGGTTCAGGGTTGAAAATTTGAATTTGAATTATTACTAAGGTAATTTTAATTATTGCTAAGGTTTACTACGCCAATTTTAGGGTGCTACATTTTCCCCCCTTTTTAGCGAATTTTTTGAAGAAAATGCGTTAAATATGAGTTCTTCTTGATCTATGAGAAAGCAAAAATTATTCCCATTTTCAAGCGACGATTCTAGGTCGAATCGTACGACAGCTTACTATGGTGCCCCCTCCGTGTTTTTACCCAAATCGAACGTTTGAGGTAAAAACGCAAAAAAGAAAAAAATTTTAAAATGTTGTTTAAGTGTTTTTGAATAAAATTAAGAAAAATAGGGTAAAACCCTAATTCATTGTTACTGTTCATTTTCCTGGTTTCTAGAGCTCTGTAGACAAGATGGTCGAGACAACGCACAGATCGACAGAGGTCCGATGTGAGCTACGGGTAAGGTTCCAAACTTAATTTAGAATGCTTTAATTTTGAATTTCATGCTTTTTAGATTAATTTTGAATGATTGTTGAGCATCACGACCGTTTTTGGGCCGTCAACATCATCAGGAAGAAATCAACGATATGGGGACGATTTCGTCCAATAAGGGACCATTCCCTCTTGCAAAATCAAAGAGGAAATTGCTCAAATTTTGGACGATATTGTCCAATAGTGGACGATATCATCATTTGTATGAAAGTGAACTTATTTTACTTGCATTTTTAATCACTGTTTTATTAATGATTTTTATTGTTTTGTTGTTTATGTTGCAGAGAGGATTACTAAAGATCCGAGAATAGAAATACGACGAACTAAAGGATGACTTGGCCGCTCTATCTCAGGTAGAGCGAGATTAGTTGGCTCAGGTTGGTTTGCAGCACATGGCAGATATGCCACAGGTTTCTATAGATATGGGGCTATTGATAGCCCTAGCAGAGAGGTGGTATCCGGGTTCTTCTTGTTTTCGATTACCGACAGGGGAGATGACTCCCACATTGGAGGATGTATGGAGGATTTTGAGGATCCCCATACAAGGACGGCTAATACCTCATGCGGCCAATCAGGGCCATACAATGATGTGACTATGCGAAGATCTGAGCTTTGCCCTCGAGAAGGGCAGAGTGAACATCGAGTCACTACACCAGATGTCTGGGGCATCTAGACTGACACAGGTTTTGGATGGGGTGGTAGGTGGTCTGTTGCTATGCCATTAGAGTGGATGCAGACTACCATGGCTATTGACAGATGTGGTCTACGACATGAGAGACCACAGGTATAGGTTTGCTTGGGGGAGCTTTGTACTATGCCGATTGTATAGGATCCTGCATGGGGTCGTATATAAGGGCGGTCGATGTCTAGTCATGACATCACTACTACATGTTTGGTGCTGGGAGCACATTGCGGTGCGAAGGCCGGTAGGGCTCCCATTGACATGGATTGACGGGGAGAGGCCCCGAGTTTTCTACTGGTGGCTCCGAAGAGGGTCACAACGACGGATAGATCTGCCAATGTCTCGGAGACTACTTGATGACCTTGTCTCCGACTAGATCACCTGGAGGCCTTGGAGAGATCATCCAGGGTGGGTCGAGGACGAACAAGAGCTGGCTCGCATCAGGTGAGTCTGTTGGATGAGGATGGAGAGGGGAGAGGTGGAGCTCCACCGCTATGACCAAGTTTTAAGGCAGTTCGGTCTACAGTAGGGGATCCCATCTCTCAGGGACTATGAGTTTTCCTAGACCATCCGAGATAACACTATAGTCAGCGGGGCTCTAGATATGCAATGATTCTAGAGTTAGGACATAGACGATGCCCCCATCCAGCTAGTGGATGGTGACGATGCTAGGGTTGTCGACGGCTATGATTCCTGGTACATAGGCATTCACCCTTCTCGAATGACGAGGGCTCAGGGTTTGATTCACGCAGTTGTGCGTCGGATGGGGAGGCGGCGCCAGGCGGCCATTAAGGTGGCATAGGGTCATGGAAGGAGAGAGCAGAGGAGACCATAGGCTCAGCAGAGGCCGCGAAAGCGGGAGAGGATGGAGGAGAGACCCCCTTATCCATGGGCGATGCCCGATAAGGGCAAGGGTGTCAAGGTAGGAGAGAGTAGCGAGATGGCTACTCTCTGGGCGGAGACTATTTGTCTCCAGGCTTAGGTGCAGGCCTTGCAGGATGAGGCTACACGACACCGAGAGGAGGCCACATAGCTTAGAGATGAGGTCACACACCTCAGAGCACAGAGCGAGCAGGGATGACCTAGTGCGGTCCATGATGCAGACCACATTTTACCAGGGTGTATACTTTTAGCTAGTTCCAGAGGGCCAAATGGTACAGCTGCCAGCCAACATTGTAGAACCAGTCAAGCTGGGATCGGCGAGGACATCCTCTCGATCGACGACGAGGACCCGGGATACATCCCGGACCTCTATGGGACCACCTCCTCCACGACAGGGTGGGGGAGGAGCTGAGGCTGAGAGCTCGAGGGCTTCTCAAGGCTAGCTGCAACAGACTGCACTACACAGATTGATACATAGTGTTGATATTTTTGATAGAGGATTGAGTATGCCGAGGTACAGATTGTGGCATATCGATCCAGTTTTGAGATGTATATATTGTTGATATATATATAGATGAGATATTTTTGATCATATGACTTGTCTTATGTGTTTGTATGATGCTTTAATGTTTTGGTGTGATTGATTTGATGATTCATGTAATTATGTCGTTTGAAAATATAATGGTTTGAATGTCATGCTTTTAATTTTTAAATGAAATAATCTGATGTAAACAAATTGGTTGTTTGCGGGATAATTTGATAAAAATAAAAGGGACTTCTAACAATAATTTCAAAGGACATTGTCGCTATTATAGACCATTTCATGGAGTCGCCGCTCACTCGGTCGTCAAGCTAATCCTAGTATAGAAATATTGTTAAAAGTAAAAGAGTGCTTAAGAGACTGTCTTAAGACTTTGTGATGATAGAAATGATGAAGGTTTGATGATTTTATGAGGGTGATTTGTTTTCAGATTTCCATGAAAATATTATGCATGAAATATTTTAAAATGATTTTTGCTAGGCATAAATTCCTAAGTGTGATAAATTTTTTGAATAATTCCTTAGAATTTATACCATGGTTGCAATATTGAATTTGAACATAATGTCATGAAATAGAATAAGTGTTTGTTTGTTTGTAAAGCATAATTGTGTAACATAATGATTTAAGTCATATGTTTTTATGATTTGAAATAAATGGGAAATAAAATTAGTTCGATGGTTTGCGCTAGGCATAGAATTATAGATATAAACTTATACCATCATCACGAAATCCGAAGAAGAAATTGATATTGTAGTTTTATTGCATGATTAATTTTTAATTTTTGAAAAGAAACAGAAAATATGAAGATGAGGACTTGTGCTAGGCATAAAATTCCAATTTTGGTTTTGGAATTATACCATCGTCGTAAAAGTCAAAAGTTATGTATAAATGTAACTTTATTGCATGTTTTTGAAAATGATTTTGATTTTTTTGGTAATGCATGTAGTTGTCTTTATACTAAACAACTGTTCTCAGAGAAGAAAATGAAATTATTCCGGACAATTTGCAAAAATATTTCAAAGTATCTTAAAGACAAAAGTTAGATTTATAAGGAATCCCATGTGCGTATGTGAGTTCATTTCCAATCTTGATTTATCATAATGATACACAAAATCTCTCAAATACAAATGTGTGTGCGATTGTATTGTTCATTTACCAATTTTGAGCAAGATACTTTGATACAAGTGATTTGAATTAACCAAATAAGTGTTCATTAACCATTATTTAGATGCATATAACCGTACTAGACTACTATGTAAGTTGGGTTATCAAGAGCTAGCTAATCCATAAGCAGACATAGGTCTGTACAAAAGAAGGTCGCTAATGTGACGGACATATCACCACGCTAGGAGTTACCCAAGGCCAAGTAGGTTGGGCACAAACCACCTGTTATGGGGCTTACCTCACAATTTTCGAATAATTGAGAATTCCAGGGATTCAAGCTCATCAACCCTTCTTTTCTTTTCAATGGGTAGGGAAAGGGATTTTATTGCTTTTGCTTTTGCTTGTTTTGCTTTCTTTTTTCTTTCTTTTCTCTTTTTTGTTTTTTTCGTATCTTTTGCTTTGATATTTGAGATAATACTAAAATATTGCTGTGATGATTCAAATAACCTTTTTATTTTTCTCTTTTCTTGAACTTTTTCTTTTCTTCCTATGCTAGGGATACTTGTTCGGATTAGCTGTAGAGCAAGGGATTTTTATTTTGGGTAGGGGTGAGCTTGTCCTTTTGTCAATTCTCAAAGATTCTAGACCATGTGCATGATAGGATAGCAAGGGAAAATTTTCGCTCAAGAAACCACTTCTACTATGTAGCATAGCATGGACATTACAAGTATAATCATTTTATTGTGAAAGGATATGCTTGGTTTAAGTAAATAACAAGATCAATTCTCTGTGCTCAAAACTTTATTTAATTAAATTTTGTGGACTTTGATATAAGAGAGATTAGTAATCATGCCAAATAAATCAAGATATTTATTCATATGAATGTGAAAGTGTGGGATTCCAAATAAATGCTAATTTATCCAAAATAACTGGAAATATAACTGCAATACTTCACAAATTGAGAGGTACACAAATAAAAGATGTTTTTGAAGATTTTGATGATTTGGATGTTTTTGGTGTTTTTATATTTTTAAGTTTATAAATTGAAAGAAATACAAGATAGTGGTTTTTTGAAATATTTTAAACAAATATATACAATGATGAAATGACCAATTTTTATGCATAATAACGTTTAAGATGCAAAATGTTCATGGGTTCTTTTAAATCTTTACCATCTAAGGTAGCTAATTTGTATGCTCCCGATTCAAATTTAGCAGTGATAATATATGGTCCAAGCCAGTTGGGCTCAAATTTACCTTTAAGGTCTTTAGTTGCATTAGTATTTTTTTTATTTTCTTTTAAAACAAGGTCGCCGACCTCAAAGGATCGATGATGAACTTTCTTAGCATATGATCTTTTAAGCTTGTTTTGGTAGGCACAAAGATGCTCCAAAGCATTGATGTGTTTTTCATCTAGGATCTCCAACTGACTGAGTCTGACAGCTCGATATTCATCTCCTACTTCGGTATCTTGAAGTAGTAGAGCCAAAGAAGGAACTTCTAATTCAAAGGGAAAAACGGCTTCAACGCCATAAACCAAAACAAAAGGTGAAGTACCTGTGGGAGTACGAATGCTAGTGCGATATGCCCACAAAGCTGGATATAATTGAATGTGCCAGTCATGGCCAAATTTATTGACCAATTTTTTGAGAATTTTGATTAAGGTTTTGTTAGAAGCTTCTGCTTGGCCATTACCCTGAGGATAATAGGGAGTGGACCAGCGATGTTGAATCTTATATTTTTGGCATAATTTCTTAACATATTTATTTTTGAAACAAGTTCCATTATCTGAGATGAGATTTGCAAAAATTCTGAACCTACAAATGATTTGATTAAAAATAAATTTAGAGACTTGTGTTCCAGTGCAAGAAGCTAAAGGCATAGCTTCAACCCACTTCGTGAAATACTCGGTGGCGGTTATGATGAATTTGTGTCCATCAGATGACACAGGATTAATTTTGCCAATAATGTCTAAGCCCCATTTTGAAAAGGGCCAAGGAGATGAAATAGCCTACAGTTCTTGTGCAGGCGCATGGACAAGGTCAGCATGTTTCTGGAACTTGTCGCAATGGCACACATAATCATGTGCATCATTCTCCATGGTAGGCCAAAAGTATCCTATCCTAAGGAGATTTTTAGCAATGACAATACCACTGAAGTGTCCTCCACAAGATCCATCGTGGGCTTCACTCAAAGCTGATCTGGATTCTTCTAAATTCAAACATCTCAATAGGATATCTTCAAAAGATCTCCTATATAAAGTATTACCAATTATTACAAATCGACTTGCTCGTCTACGTAATAACCGACGCTGGTTTCTATTAGAACTGGTAGGGAAAGTCCCATTGTGAAGAAAATCAAATATATCCGTATACCAAGGTTCAGGAGTAGTTTCATTGATTAGAAACACATCCAAAGGTTCTAAGCATGACTTATTTGAAGCGGGTTCCTAGATTCGACAAATAATGATGGTGGCATATTCGTCATCTAACTCCAAGGGTAGAAGAGATGCAGCTGTAGCCATAGCGTCAGCTGCACGGTTGCTAGTTCGAGGAATAGCTTCCAAGGTAACTTGATCAAATAGAGATATTAATTGTAAAACATATGCTTTATATGGGCGCAATTTATCATCTCTGGTCTGATAAACTTCATTAATTTGGTTTATAACAAGTTGAGAATCATCAAAAACTAGCAGATGTTTAATTTTTAGTGCCAAGGCAGCTCGTAATCCAAGGATTAAAGCTTCATATTCAATAGTATTATTGGTGCAAGCAAATGTTAATTTAAAGGACAAAGGTATAATGTGTTTTTGTGGAGATATTAAAATAATACCTGCACCAGCCCCACTCATGCATCGGGCTCCATCAAAGTATAAGGACCGTTGTTCAACATGGTCTGCCTCTAATTGAAGGCATTTATTAGGAAACTCAATGATGAGGGGATGGGTAGACTCTAAGGGTGTAGCAACTAATTGATCTACTATGATTTGACCCTTAACAAAATTTTGTCCTATAAACGTGAGTTCAAACTCGCTTAGAGCAAGAACCCACTTAGCTGTGCGACCCGATAAATAAGGTCGACTCAGGAGATACCGCAAAGGATCATATTTAGCAATGACATATGTTTTCTGACTGAGCATATAATGGCATAATTTTTGCGTAGAAAATACGACTGCTAGACATAGTTTTTCTAATGTTGTATAGCGAGTTCATAACTAATTAAAGTTCGGCTAATATAATAATTAGCACGTTCTCTTTTCTCATCATCAAGTTGAACTAACATAGGTCCTAAAGCAAAATCTGAAGCTAAAATATACAGGATAAATGGGCGATCAGGTCTAGGCGGTGAAAGCACAGGTGGGTTAAGGAGGTAATGTTTGAGAAGTTCAAAAGCTTCCTTACATTCGTCATCCCAATTAAAAGGGACATCCTTCTTAAGAAGCTTAAGAAAGGGACCGGTTTTGTCCGCTAGCTTATTGATGAAGCGACAAATAACTTGAAGCTTACCTTGTAAACTTCGTAACTCAGATATATTGGTAGGTGCGGGCATATCAGTGATAGCCGCAATCTTGAGAGGGTCGATTTTGATGCCACGTAAAGAAACTATAACCCCTAATAGTTTATCGGACTTAACTTCGAATATGCATTTAGCAGGATTTAGTCGGATAAGATATTCCCTTAACCGATCAAACACTGTCCTTAAGTCATTTAAATTATCATCTTCTTTGATGGAACGAGCTATGATATCATCTATGTAATCATGTAGGATATCATGCATCATGTCGTGAAAAATATAAGTCATAGCTCGTTGATAGGTTGCACCTGTGTTCTTTAAGCCAAATGGCATCACTTTCCAACAAAAGGTTCCCCAGGGGGTAATAAAGGCTGTTTTAGCCTGATCTTCAAGAGCTATCCTGATCTGATTATAACCGAAAAATACATCAATTAGGGACATCATTCCACTTCCAGCAGTAAAATCAATGATTTGATCCATGTTTGGAAGAGGAAAATCATCTTTAGGGCATGCAGCGTTAATATCTCTAAATTTTGTGCAAACCCTAACTTTGGTAGCTTCTTTCTTGGTGACTGGAACTACATTCAAGATCCATTCAGCATAATCAATAGCTTGTATAAAAAAAACATTCAAGAGTTTTTCTAACTCCCCTTTGACTAGCAAGGCCACTTTGGGATGCATTTTTCTAAGTTTTCGTTTAACAGGTTTAGCATCCGGATGGACTACTAGGTGATGCATGACTACAGAAGGGTCTAAACCTGGCATATCTTCATATTTCCAAGTGAAGACATCTTCATATTCTTTAAGGAATGCAATGTATTGCTCTTGTTTTTCTTGACTTAATTCTGATCTAATATTGATTATGTGGGGATTATCCTCAGTTACAATGTTAACTTTAATGATGTTTTCTACTTCCATGTGTATATCTCTTTCAAAATTAGGTGGGGCGGGTGAAACGCCCAATTCTTGTATTTATTTTAAGGTTAACTTGGATAATTCATCTTGAGGAATCGTGGCCTCAAGCTGGGCTATAGTAGGTATAGAACCATCAAAATAAAAACCATTGTGTAACATCTCTTCAACGGAGACATCATGGAAGATATCTCCTTCCAACTCATCATCGGATTCAGCAATCATTTCGGGATAAGCTATGGATAGCATATTGCATGTAATGGCTGATTTTTTAGAGGTAAATCATCACACCCATCCAAATAATCTTGATAACATATGAGTTGATCATCATCTTCAAAAGGGAAGGGTTGACCCTTACTAGGAAATAGGCCCACACCACATCGGGTGGGCCATGGTTCTACCTCAAAGGGTTCTTTCATACCATCTTGGAAAGGTCCCAAGCCTTTCCCTTTATATCCCATTTTAAGCATTATAGGTTTAGCTTTAATATACTCATTAGTAAAATAACATCGAGCATATCCCTCATGACGAGGTTTGATGTTCCTGGGTATTCTTCCCCAGTCATATCCCTTATAAATGAAGGTATAGCTCCCGACTTGGTAAGTACTTCCCATAGGTTGTGGGAGGCCCAAAGTACAAGGAGATGGCGGCAAATTACGTAAGATAATGGAGTTTTGCATAGAAGCATTTGTTTTGTCTGATATAAGAATTTTAGATAAATCAGGTAAGAGTTCATCAGAAAGAGCATAAGATGTAGAAGGATCATTCCCTATATCTTTATATGTGGAAGGTAATGATAGATGTAGATAATGTGGAGGCATTAATAGATGGGTCTATAGGTTTTGAAATTAGAGGGACAGAACATGAAGGATTGGTTGTGGATTTAAGATCTTTTTGAGGTTCTAGTGTGGTTTGTTTAGAAGATTGTTGAGATATATATGAGGGTGAAATTAATGGAGGAGAAATAGATGAAGTTATGGGTGTGTGTTTCATAGTTTTAGATGAAAAATAAGAATTAGGATGTGTGGATGATAGAGCAGGGAAAAATTGAACTCCAACAGGTTTTGCCAAAGCACACATATCAAAGGGTCTAGGATCACCATGGATAGTGACCAACTGATTTTTAAATTCGAATTTAACACATTGGTGTAAAGTTGATGGGACAGCCCGCATTGCATTGATCCAAGGATGACCCAAGAGTATATTGTATGATGCGGGGCAATGTACAATAAACACGGTCGTATCTAAGGTTCTCGGACCAAATTGCAATGGGATGGTGATAACTCCACACGTTTCTTGTGTTTCGTCATTGAAAGCTTTTATGATCATGTTAGTTTTCTTCATTTCATCACTTCTAAACCCAAATATTTGGTAGAAGTCAAAAGTGCAAATATTTAGAGATGAACCATTATCAATCAAGACCCTTTTGACTGCTACATCTCCAATTAGGGCAGTAATATATAAGGGGTTATCCTTATGTAAAATATGTTGTGGTATATCTTTATCTCAAAAGTCAATACAATCGACTTATCTAGTGATGATAGTATTGGCCATGGCTTCAGGTTGAATGTTTTGTGGTACCATCATTTGGCTTAATGTGAGCATCAATTCATCTCGTGTAGGAGAAGATCTTAATAGGTCTAAAAGGGAAATTTTGGCTGTAGTATTGGATAATTGTTCATTAATATTGTAAGGAGGTTTAGGTTGAACATTAGGAGCATGATTCCCTTTATTAGGATTTTTCAAAACAAATGGAGTTGATCCATCGTTCTGATTTGGTTCTTGTTGAAAATTTTGAGCTTGTTGTCTGGTAATGGCTCCGATGGTACCTACAATGTTATTTTGTGGATGATGAATAGGTCTTGGTCTAGCATTTATATCTTGTTCATTAGAAAGGAACTAATTAGAACAGGGTCGAGTAGTAACTCTTCTAGGAAATGGTTCTTTCAGAACCATAGAATCTGTGATAGGTTGAATAGAATCTGATTCATCTTCAGAACTATTTGATTGGTTTGAGGTGATGTCTATTTCACTTGCAGTATCCGATTCTACATCACTGAGATCCGGTGTTTGAATATTATGTAGGGGCCTGGTCGTGACCATGGATAACGTTGTGTCAAATTTTTGTAAATCATGATTAGGTAAATGTCCACTAATAGTTCCTACATATCGGGTAGGAGGAGGGACATTATGATGCTCAATTTGATTGGCACCTCTTTACCATGTTTTGGTAAAGGATGTTGAAATATATCTAATGATTGATTAGCATTTTGATTTTGATTTTGGGGAATGTTATTTTGAGCATTATTAGGAGCATTTTGTTTAGGTTGGAAGGCTTGCACCTCCATATCATTATTATCAATCAGATCTTGTATTTTATGTTTTAACCTTTTACAAGAGTTGGTAGAGTGTCCAGGCCCTCTATGGAAATCACAGTGTAAATCGGCTCTGTATCCGGGTATGGTTGGATCAGGTTCTCGGATATTAGGTAATTGAATCAAACCTCTTTCGAGTAATTGGGGTAGAATAGTTGATAATGGTTGATTCAATCTAGTAAACTCTCGAGGAGGTTTATCAGGAGGTTTCAATATAAATTTTTTTGTTGTCTTCGTTGTATTGATATTAGCAACATTTCTGCTGTTAGTGACTTCGTCACCTACAACTTGTTTGTTTTTATATTGATTTCTGGATGTTTTCTCATCATCTTTCTTCCTAAGCTGGCCTCTCCTAATGAAAGCATATTCTACTCTTCAAGCTAAGTCTATAGCCTGATCGAAGGTAGTCAAAGTAGCAGTTGATAACTCATAAGATATTTGTTCTTGCAAATTATTAATAAAAATGTCCAACATTTCCCTATAAGGTAGCACAAAGTGCAGTTTTCCTATCAACTACCTCCATCTAGCTAAGAAATTAGAAAAACATTCATCTTTGTCTTGTTTTAAGTTGTACAAATATTTAATGGTTACATGCCTTTCGATATAGGCACTAAATTGATGCACAAAAGATTCAGCGGTCTCTTCAAAATTTCTCAAATAATGAGTGGGCAATTGATAGTACCACTCTAATGCCATTCCTCCTAAACTTTTTGGGAACATTTTTAGTAATAACAAGTCATCATGTGATATATCATGACATGTTATCCTAAACATGCGAAGATGCTCTATGGGATATTTAGTTCCTTTATATATAGGCAGGACGAGCATGGAAAAGTGTTTAGGGTATGGTTGTGCTACAACTATGGGACCTAGAGGTTGACTACACATCTCTCGATAATTGTACGAGGGATGATAGGGATCTATCTGGTCCATGCGGGAAGCTAACTGTTTCACCATGGCTTCCAGATTACTGGTTTGCCCACCATATTGGTTCGGTAGGGTATTAATATGGGATTGGTGAGCATATGATGGAGGGACATGAAGATTAGATGCTATATTGCTATTGTGTAAATTGTTGGTAGGAAGGGTGTTATGAAGAAGTTTTGAAGTTGTATTATGTTGTATCCTAGATTGTTGAAAATTGGTGTTTGGCTTCATTTTAGGTTTTTGTCGATTTGAAGCATATTGATCAATAGTTTGGCAAAATAAAGCAGTGAATGAAGGTCTCTTTTGTGTGGGAATGATTTTAGGCTCAATAACAGGTTCCTTAGGAGGTTGGGTAACCTGTTGTTTTTGCATGTTCTAAATTATAGTGGCCATATCCATATTGGATGGTCCAGCTTTATCACTTTCTTGATCAATGAAGGACAAGGGATTAGTGTGCATGTTAAATCCTTCTTCTAGGATTGCTTGAGTTTCACTAATTTGTCCCCTATCAATACGAACTGCCATATTAAGAGCACCAATATTATTATTGAAGAATTTCCAGAAATGATCTATGTTATCAAAAGTAACAGTTCCGTTTGGAGCCATTCTAGGGGATGAGGATCCTTCCTCTCTAACATTTTCTTGTTGTTCATTTTCTTCAACCAGGTCATCTTCTCGGCTGTTCTAGAGTTTCTCCTTCTGGAATTGGATCCTCAGGAAGGGCATTTAATTTTTTTGTTTTCTTTCCTAACCAATATTCTTCTTCTTCTTCTTCGGTTTGTTTACCATTCCTAAGTCTAGTCATTGTGCTTAAACTTAGATTTCAACAAATATATATATATATATATATATATATATATATATATATATATATATATATATATATATATATATATATATATATGCAATAGGATTAAGAGGTATATATTTTAATTATATACCTACTATAGTATTTAAAATAAAATGTTTTGGTTTTGTTATGTTTTTGGTTTTTCTTGTTTTTTATAACAATATTATAAAGATTAACAAACATCACACAAAATGCAAGAAATAATAATAATGAAAGCAATGATCTAGTTTTCTATAAACAATTTATAAATATCATTAACGGGCTCAAGTTCTTTAGGAGTCATGAAATGTTCTTCTTAAAATTGAAAATTTTCTTTCAAGAATTTGACAAAAAGTGCTATAGTGATATTATCTGTTTTAGATTCTGTTTTGTAGAAGTAAAGCTCGTGGCAATACTCTCGATATAACATAGCTCTAGAACTCTATTCCATATTTCCCTGTCTGTAAGAACGACCTCTTGGTCTTCTACACGACCTAGGAATTGGTGTATAGTGGCTGTGTTCTCGAGGTATTCCTCGAAGGTGAAAATTTTTGAAGACACAAGAGCTCTTCTATAAGCTAACCACCTATGGCAAGCTCTCTGAAGTTCATGATAAAAAATGAGTTGATGAGGCTCCAGGATTCTATCTAGGATAAGCCTCTTGATTTTTTTAAGTTCTGTTGACCTAGATGAAATGATACCTAGTCTCCTATCAAGTTCATCCCACAAAAGTTGGTTTCTATCTGTCTCAGGCACACTAAGCACAAAATTAATTTCTATGGCTGCTAATTGGTTTTCAACATTTATAGTGACAGCTAGTCTTTTCTTAGGAGCTACCATCTAAACATGATATGCAACTTAGTAGTTTTCTAATGATTTTAAATGAATCTATGCTTTTGTTTCTTGTTTTTGTTTTCAAAAGGTTTTAGTTTCACGTCGGGTTCACCAAAATGTATCGTTCCAAATTTTCGCACCCTTACCTTCAGGCTAAAGGATCCATGCCCGAAAGGGGGATGCGAGAAGGATGGGACAATACCTCGGACTGAGAGGCCTTTGGAAGGTCCCGCCTCTCGGGGGAGGTGTATTAAGGTGATTTTTCGACGGATGGTGGGTTCACCAGGAAACTTTTGAATGGCAGTTTCCACGCTTAGGTTGGGAATGTGTTTGATGTGTTCAATTTTATCTTTGATCATTCAAATCCTAGGTTTGGCCAAATGAATCTAAACTGTTCTATATGAAATGCAGATTTAAATGCATACAGAATATAAATTTGAACAGAAAACACAAAGAATAAGCTAGATTAAAAAGCCATATCTGATCTGGATGTCTGATGGAGGTTCTAATTTTTTTGAAGCAGTCAAGATTGCCTCTGATATGACAGGATCATCTACGATTAGACAAGATCATCTGAGATCTGACGAATCCGTCAGAGACCTGCAATCAGAGAAATAGATACAAAACACAGAAGATGCAGCTATTCCAATAGAGGGTAATGATGTAGAATGACAACAATAATATTAAACTGATAATTATAAACAAAACATGAGTGCATTACAATGATTTAATGACAAATTATGATTTTATCATGCATTAAAACTATATGGGTGAACTCTAGGATGCAAAATAGTAATAAGTTTAACTAATGCAAAGCAGAACAGTAGATAGTGGAGAAAGAATGCAAACTCAGGGCATTGATTGCCCCCAATGTTGACTGCAGTCGAAATCATCTCGAATTGGTGCGAGATCGTCCGAGATTGTATAGGATCATCTGCGATGATCTGAGCTTGCTCCGGCTGAAGAATGACAAAGTTCTTGCAAGAAAATTTGAAAAGGGACAAAGGCAAACAATAGTCTAAGACATTCTAATGCATGTAGAACTCGAAGTACATAAAAATTCAGCCAGGGGAATGTCAAGGGGAGGGCCTAAGATTAAATAGGCATAGGAAGGAGGTTGGGAGGTTGGAGATCATCCCAATTTAGGAGATCTCCAATGGGGGAATTCTCTAACCGTGCAGACACACTTTTGCCTAGGTTAGAGACACCATTGAAACATAAGCTAATTATGAAAAATTAGTTTTGGGACGAAATCGTCTAGACGTCCTGCTCCAGACGAATTCGTCCAATCTGAGGCGATATCGTATGATCGACGATGATATCGTCCAACGGTCACAACAAATCCTAAAAATGGCATGGAAAATGAGGAAAGCGATTAAAAGGTGGTTCAAGGTTGAAAATTTGAATTTGAATTATTACTAAGGTAATTTTAATTATTGCTATGGTTTACTGCACCAATTTTAGGGTGCTACAGAAAATGTTCCCCACTTGGTGGTGAACATTGTTTTATGTTGGTCTTCGTTACTGACCCAGATCTGATTGTATCTAGAGAAACCATCGAGCAGAGAGAAGCGTTGAGCTCTAGCCACCGAGTGCAAGATTTGATCAATTTATGGAAGAGGATAGTGGTCCTTGAGAGAAGCCTGGTTTAGGTTGCGAAAGTCCATGCATAACCGTATATCTCTGTTCTTTTTTTTGATGGGGACTAGATTCACTACCCAAGAAGAATGCTTGATGGGATAAATTATCTTTGCCTCTAGCATTTTTAGGAGTTCAACCTTCATCAAGACCTCGATCTTCGGGTTAACCGGCATTTGCTTCTGTCAAAAGGGCTTGACTCCCTCCTGCAACTCAATTGTATGCTGGACCAATTGCTGATCGTATCCCCTTAGATCTTGATAAGACCAAGCCACTATGTTGGGATACCTTTTGCATAGAGATCGGATCTGCTCTAGCTCCTCCGAAGTGTAATCTGTTCAAACTTTTATTGCTTTTCCAGGCTTGATCTCCAAATCTTGATACTTCTTGGCATTAACTTTGATCCTATGCGATACTACTCGATCGTTCTTATCAAAGAGGATTTCTAGAGTAATCAATCCTTTAGGGAGGTGGTTATTCTTCAATTGAACTAGTCCTTCATATTCTTCACCATCAGGGTTTCTGCTTTCGATTGTGGCTACTTTTTGAATCATGAAATTCATAATTTGCTCATCATTATCAAAGACTTGCCAATGCAGATATTTGTCTGGGACAGAGGGTTTGTATATTATTCTCACAGCTTTGGGCTTGTGTACCATGTCTTCTGCTGGAGAGTACTTTGCTGCGATGGATGCCAGAACATCGACATGTTGGTTCTTTTCTCTTGGAATAGACTACAGATTGAGAGATTTGAACTGGTCGAACAAGTCCCATACCATATTGCGATAGGATTTGAGATAATGCTTATTTTAAGTGCACCTATTTGTGACCTAGTTGTATACCAATTTGGAATCTCCAAATATTTGGAGATGCTTTATGCCTAACTTATCAGTTTTCTTGAGTCCTAGGCATAATGCTTCATATTCTGCTGCATTGTTGGTGCAGCTCCATATCAACCGATAGCAATATTAATTTTGCTCTTCGGATGGTGCAACTAGAAGAATACCTACCCCAGCACCATTTTTACATCGGGTGTCGTTGAATAACAGCTTCCATAGTCCTTCTTGGGCACTTGTTCTATTCTCTGGTTGGGTGTGTTTCTCAGGTTTGGCAATCACATAACATCCTATCTCGGTCTCTACAATGGCGTTAAAATCTACCAATGAGAACTCATCTTCATAACTTAGCTACGCAAGAGACTCCTCGACCAGGTCCACCTACTCTACTTCCTCCATTATTGCGTTCACTAGATCACTACTCTCTTCTTCGAACATCTTCTACACAAGGAAAGAAGAAGGCTTTTCATTGTAGATCTTCACATTCTTTCCTTTGAATGGAATCTCCATATGAGAGTAATCCATAGACAGATATCCACCCAAATTTGCTGTAAATTCCCTTGACAAGCACATACTGAAGTATGGCTCCAGGTCGACAACCACTACCTCTTGTATGACCGTGATCTAAGGCATCTTATGTAGTCAAATAGGAGTACACCTTGGCTTCTTTGCATATATTCCATCCCTATTTCTTCACAGACTACTCTCAGCATGACTATTGTAGCGGCCCCAAAGTCGATCATACAGTTATGTACAATATACCCTTCCATCTATATAGAGTCTGCACAAGAGCGAGAGGTGCTACCTTTTTTTCTTTAGTCATCTTCAATGATTCTTGTAGCAGGTCCACTTTTCTAGGTAGCTGCAGTGCATCGTACAAGATGATCTTGGTTGGAATCCTCTTTAACTCCTCCACAATGTTGTATGCCAGGGAATTGAGCACCTCAGGTTCCTTTCTCGGCTCATATCTGGTGTGATACTGCTCCGTAGCTTCAACTCTTTGTCGCTTAGTTAGTGAAGGAAACTTGAGCTTTTCCCTATCCTGCTCTCTTGTTTCTTCCTGAGGTGATTCGACAACGGCCTTTTGAGCTTTTTCTTTTATCGATGTAGGCAGAGGAGCTTCGTTCGGGGCCAAAGAAGATGGTTGTCCCTTCTTGGGTTGAGCGTGCACTTTTAAGGGAGTCATCTGAGTAGCATCCACTTCTATTGCCTTCTTTCCTCCTCTGGTAAGCACTGCAATTGTCTCTTCTTCACCAATCACCAGGTTCTGACTCATTTTCCTAATGACGTTGACTTGGCCGCCATGACTACTGCTCTCCAGTGTTTGTACATAGTGTTGGTGCAGCATGCAGGTATTCTCTTCATGCAGATCATTGCATGTAGAGCACCAATATACATATTCAAAAGTGCTCGGAGCTTCATCAATCATAGCATTTCTCACTGAAGCCTTTCCTTGCTGGACTGCTTGGTCTTTGGTAAGCGCAGGCGTAGGATAAGACCTTCTTGGTAGAAATTCTTGTTGCACTTGCTTCTTCTTCACAATGGTCATGTCGTTGGACAACGTCTGGAACTGTGGAGTTCAGAGACTGCATCTCTTGTAGAATTTTAGCTTGCATATCATTGGCTTTTGAAACGAGTGGCAATGAAGCCATCGTCGGTATTGGAGGTAGGGAAGGGGGTTGAAATGGTGTTGGAAATACAGGGAATGCCAAAGTTACCATGGGCTGTGGAGTTGAAAATATAGGAAAATGAATTTGTGGAGCGGTGATTTAAGACACAATAGGATTCAGGTTCCAAGATGAGATTAGGAGTGCAAGAGTTGCAGAGATCTACGAAGCGGCTGCACTCACATACTGGGAGTGAGGAAATTCGGGAAGTATTGGCATAGACATCCTTTGGGGAAGCTTACCTACAACTATCAAATCCATTTTTGCCCTCTTGGATAACTCATACAACTCGGGAAAAATATTGATGTTAGAATATCTTACCATGATACTGATATTAGGATTGAAAGCCCGAAGGAAATAATATGCTATAGCTTTGTCGATTGGTCGAAGTCCAACTGGTACTCTCTGCCATGTTTGGGAAAACCTAACATTGAAGTCTACGATCTCTTCTTGTGGATGTCTCTGGATTGAAGTGAACTGATACAGGAGAGAGGTAGGATTGGAGGACTCATTGAAGTTTCCCATAAACTGCCCGGTTAACTGGTCCCATCCTGTAATAGTACCCAGGGGTAAATATCTATACTAGTAGAGGAGTTTTCCTCTAAGGGAAAGAACCAAAAGCTTTACCATAATTTGCTCCTTTGTGATGTTGTGGATCGCCGCAAAAGATATTATGTCTTGGATATGCTCCAGAGCAGTCTTCCCAGTTCCATCGAACATTGGGATCTTCTTTATAGCAGTAGGTGGAACTTGCCCTTGTCTGCTAGATTTAGCGGTCACAAGGAATCCCATGCTGAGAACAACCTGGGTGGATTTTGTGGCTGCATTTGATGTTGTTGTTGTTGTTGTTGTGCCATACTTGTTCCTAGATTTTGAGAAACAGGAATCCTCGAAGCTCCTCCTTGATTGCTAATAGGACAACTAATAGAAATGGAGGCACTAGGATGCTTCGATGAGTTGGGAGGATTGGGAGGAAAACTAGATGTTGTACTATCAAAAGTTAGACCTTGTTCGTCAACAACAGCCTCTTGCGAGGGCGTTCCATGTAACAGTGACTCGAGGGTGACCAACCTTGATCGCTCCCCAAAGGCGTCAATATCTAGCTCAAAGAACTTAGTTTCCTCTCCTCTATTCCTAACTCTCCATCTTGTTTGCATGAAGACACAGATTTTGGTATTGGTATTTACGACTTAAAGATTCTCGGGTAAACAGAGTCGCCAGATGCTAAGAGTCTTTTAGTCATGAAAGCATCGATTCTCACTACCACTAGTCAGGTGGGACTGACCGAGTCACACCGAGAACTGATTAGAACCATTTGCCTCGATGAAGACGGGTTTGAGATTGTGTTCTCAAAATATGGGACCTTGGTCCCATCGGGCGTGCCAAAAACTGTTGGTCATCAAATCTGCATAGGAAAGAATTTGGGTGAGTGTATGCGCCCTAGACCTAGACCAACATTGAAAGGCCGAAGGGAAGAGATGCCCCTCGTGCCTTTCTTCGAATATTGGCACGAGGAGAATCTCTTCCCTTTGGCCTTTCAATGTTGGTCCAGGTCTAGGGCGCATACACTCACCCAAATTCTTTCCTAGGCAGATTTGATGACCAACAGTTACTTCAGGTGAAAGTTTTGCGAAGCAGTGTTACCGAAGCAAAATGTAAAGGAAGAAGGATGAAAACTACTTCGAGACCGAAGCACTTCAAAATGATACTTCGGGTAAGAAACTTGCAAAGCAAAAATTGAAAAGGGTAAACATTGAAAATACTTCTCCAAAAGGCCGTCGAAGCATTCACTTCGGGCCTTCCCGCCAGCGAACCATTTCTACTTCGTCGAAAGTTGTTGCGAAGCATCTTCTTTGGCAGACCTTCGTACGAATTACTTTCACCCGAAGTAGAAGCAGTCTAAAAATTTTTAAGACAAGAATGAACTTCGAAAAGAATACCCCCGAACCGTAGTTTTGAAGAAGGATCGCCGCGAAGCATTTTTAAGCTCATCAGTGAAGTATCTACTTCGGGCGAAAGCCTCACCGAAGTAGTTTTGGCATAGTGAAGTAGCAAGAGGTGAAGACCCCATTTTAAGGAAGAAATCTACTTCGGCTCTCACCACCCCCAAAGCTGTCTTGCGAAGCTCCATTTTGTGAAGTACAAATCAAGCAGGAGTTATTGCTTTGGCCTGAATCCATTACAATCGAACATCCAGTGAAGCGCATTCACGGGCACACACTCCAAGCTGAGAATTTTCTCAAGGCGATCAAGTGCCTCATAAATGAATTTTTTTGTGCCTGGTAATCTCACTGCTCTTTTTTGGCAATTGGAAACGAAGTATCAGTCCCTGAAGGCGAGCCCGAAAAGCATGGCAACCACTCGAGCACCAAACCCTAGAAGCTAAGGATGCTCAGACGGCTCATCAATGCATCTTTCCATGGTTGAACCGGTCATAGTTGCCAGTTTTGGTAACATATTTGAGAGTTCAATCACGAGAGCCACAGGGAGCCGACTTCTCAGGGCTCGAGGGCATACTTATCCATTCTGTGTAATTATGACTCAGAGGGTCGGGTCCTCTATAAAAACCTAGGCATTGTAATGAAAAATGGGGGGAACTTTTTGCTAGAAAGCTGTTGTAACTTGATGTCCTGCGATTAATACTAAAGAGCTTTGGGCTCAATTTATCTCTTGTATGTTGCATTCTGTGTTTATTTCTTTTGTATTTCTTCATTTGCATACTGTAACTTTGAATCCTGAATTCGATGTGCGATTGGGGACTGTACCCTAAATTTTTTCCAAAGGATACATAGGAGAGGAAAAATGCTATATTGGTTTTATTTTATGCTGCCTGGTGGGTTTTGGTTTCTGTTATATTCTCTTGTCCTAATCGTCGTTACTCTAAAACCTAAATTTCAATGAAAGGGAGAAGGAGAATCTTGGAGCTCACTCAGAGGATACATAGGAAGGTTAATGTGGTGTTTATTTCGTTTATTCTTGGTGTTCCTTGCTGCTATTCAAGTTGTTAGTTAGTGATTGTGCTTCTTGTTCTCTCCCACTTTAAATTATCGATCTCTCTTCCCTTACCCCTTTTTTATTTCTTTCTCTAACCCTAACTCTTTTTATCTCTTTCCTGCATCCTTACTCTGTTTATCTCTTTCCTGCATCCCTTATCTCAAAACACCAAAGTAGTTTAGCATAGGAGCTGGCCTTTCTCTAGATATTGGCACGAGGGGCATCTATTCCCTTTGGCCTTTCAATGTTGGTCCAGGTCTAGGGTGCATACACTTACCCAAATCCTTTCCTGGGTAGATTTGATGACCAAAAGTACTTAATTGCAAATATTTAACTATTTAAGTATATAAATCTCCTTTAAATTTGCTTTAAAATGTATGGTTGATTTTGCTATTATTTCCAAGGTAAATAATAGAAGAGTTTCAACCTTATACTATACTCCTTATAACTCCTTAATGAAAGAAATTTAATTAAGGTAAAAACCTTACCTTTATAATGCTCCAACTCCTAAATAATGAGCATTGGGCATTGTCTTACTATGTGTTGCTCTCCTTCAATGGTGGACATATGACAATGGTAGTGAGTTTTTAATTATGCTTTGACCCTCTTGGAAGCCTTGACTTCAAATATTTAATGTTGACTGCTCCTCTTTCAATGTGTATGGATACACTTTCCTGCTCATTATGGATGCGCTTAGTGCAGACCTGGATATACTATCCCTCTTACATGGATGGTGAGCACCTTATGTTGGATTTTGATGTTGTAGGTGTATGTTGTTGTGGATGCTTGATGAAAGTATGAAGATGGTGTCTTTATACACCTTGATTCTTGAGCAATGTGAGCCCTTTGATGACTCTCTTTACTTGCTCAAACTCTACCCCTTTACCTTACTCTGATTGTTGCTTTTCTTGACCACTTTGTAACGAGTCTTGCAGGTTGTTGGAGTGTCCTTAAGATGCTCAAGCTTGTCCTTATAATGGTGCAAGAAACTAATGTAAATAATTTTACAATAGAATATTTGGATTTGCACCTATTTTTTAGATCTTCCAATCTCCTTCTTGCAAGATTTATTTTTAGATTTTTATGAGGTGGCTTTATTCTCCACTCCTTGGAGGAATATTAACCTATAATATGGATTCTCTAGGTCACAATAGATTGTAGGTTTTGTGCACTAAATAGTACCTCTAGACACTTTGATATAAGTAAATTTTGTGCTCTTTGGTTTTCATCTTAAGTTAACAACCAATGCACATAATAAACTTTAAGAGTAGTAAGTTAGATAATATAGAATAGTGCAATAGAGTCTCACCTTATTGCTCCTTCAAAGTAACTTGGAATATGCACTAATGATAACTCTTAAAGAACTCTTAAATGTATTGTAATCTCTATAACTTAATGTAGTCTTCTTTGTTGTAACTAGATAATAGGAAGATGATATTTTATTTTCTTTTGAAATATATCCAACTTCTATTTTAATGTGCAAGTAATAACTCTAAAATAAACTTCCTTCTGCACTCCCTTTGAAGACTATAATGCAACCTTCTCTATGCAACTTCTAAAGAACTAAAATGGTGCTTAATGGAACTATATAATAACCCAAATTAAAGTTCAACTAATGAACCTATTTGCATCCAATTTGCTTACCTTAATGACCTATGTAGATGAAGGATTTCTAGGTGATTATATTCACCTTATTGTGGCCTTTAACTGGATGGACTTGCAACTATTATTGGCTATCCTAAACAACTCCTTAAATCACTAATTCACAACTTAGTAACTTCTTGTTGTAGCCAAAAATGATACAACATGAATGTACCCCTAATTTCAAAATTTTGAAGGTCATTAGAGGTCCATAAATTTTGTGATGTTTTAATGAACAATTCAAATTTCAAGTTATAAAATCATAAGCATCTCAAAATATAACAATGGATTTATATGTTTCAAATATTAATAAAGCCTTCAAATACTTAAGTCATTCATTTCCAGTGACTTTATTGTCATGTTAATCATCCTTCATGAAATTTCCTAAATTGCAAAGAACTCTAAAACTACCTTGCACCATGAAAAGATAAATTTCAAATGAATACCAATGTGTCTTGCAAAAAGATCTTTAAACTAAGCCCACACATTTTTCTTAATTTAGTCTCTTCAACCATTGAAAATTGCTTATCAAATTTTACAAAGAGTAAAGTCATCATTAAGAAGAAAAATAATCCTTTTAAATAAGCTTAAGAGGTCCCTTGCTCACATTTCCCTAAGTCTACAAGCTATCGACCTGATCGACCAAAAATTAGAAGCAAAGCAAAGGCTATTGATCAAAACAAAGCTAAACCGACCTAAAAGAGATCGATCGATCAGTCAAAAAACAAAGGTTCATTATCGAAAAGAAAAAATTCAAATGATAGAACAAAGAAGTCATTCAACTGATAGGAGGAAAATATCAATCGATAAATTGACCAACTAGTCAACAAATTCAACGTAAAAGACAAGCCATTCGATCGATGAGAGGAAAAGACTAGTTGAGTGATCGATCGACTGATTCGACAGAGAAAGCAAGCCATTCAATCGAGAAAATATCATAGGCCCAAATATATCGATTTAAGCACATTGAGAGCTACAATGATATTAATTTTTTTGACCTGAAAGCATCAATCGACTATTGGTCAAATTGCTTGGTCAAAGTGATGCTTGAAAGTACATGCACTCGCATTTGGCCACAGAGAGTAAGATCTCAGTCGATTAATTTGGTGCAAAAAAGTATTTTGACCAAAGCTAAATAAAAGACCCTATTCAAAGCCAAAATCCCAAAATTCAATAAGCAAATCAAGGTATTCTATCGAGAATATGAAGTGATCGACCGACTAATGTGGCACAAAAAGGTATCATCGATCGAAAGCACATCAATGGCCAAAATCAATTGGCTAAGATCTGATAAAAATCAATGGTCAACAAAAGTGGCCCAAAGCCCATCGATCGAAAACCTGGTCAAACCCCTAATTCAAAGCCAATCGATTCATTAAATCCAAGATCCTTCAATCGAACAAAGAGGCTCACATGGCAATATAAAAATAGTTTAGGCTCTTTTTGGCCAATCAATATCAACACTCGAGATTTGTCGATCAAATGAAGAAACTACATGGGAAGATTCGAACAATCAAAAGAGTTTTTGGATCGACAAGGACTGATGCCCAAGATTAATTAGTCAAGCAAGGAAGAAGTATAATTTTAAAGGGTTTTGGCCAAAGAAAACCATAATTTCTATGGCCCATGTGAAGGAAAAAAACCATTGATCAAAAAAATATAAATGCCCCAAGTCGTCGATCAAGCAAGATATGAGCCATTGGAAATTCAGTCCGAGCAAGACGAACGATTGATATGGACCGTACAATATAAAGGCAAATTGAGCTAAAATCAAGGTATGCATAAAGTTAATTCTTGCATGTACTTTGATTTAACTAATTTCATTATTATGTTGATCCCTCCAATAAAGGCTGGCATGAGTTTAACACAACACGTATAGGAGTACTCTAGGTTACTCATTCGAAGAATTAATAACAAGTAGCTGAAACCACCATCCATACAAAATCACAAAGGGATCGTCGATTGAAAATTGAAATACAATAATAATTTATCGGTTGAACATCCAATAAACGAATGAGAAAGCTTCGATTGACTCATGATGGACCGTAAATAAAAAATATTTGCAAGAAAAGTAATGAAAGCACTGATTGGTTGATCAACCATCGATGGTCACTGAAGCACGCGTGGCTCAAAATCCACAATGAAAATTAGCTGATCTATCACATGATTGGACCAATACTTCACTAAAGTAAGATCTTGTGGATCCCCATCTGATAAATCCAATAAGGCACTTGAATTGATGATGATTTCACTGATATAGCTATGAGCCAATTAGGAGGTTTAAGAGGTTGCAGGCACGTAAGTCAACTATGAACCTTTTCCTCGGATCTATCTAGGCACATGCTTTAATATAATGTGAGTTAATCAGATTATTTAAAATCATACGTGTGTATGATCAGACAGTTAGTTATGCAAATAAACTAAAATATGACTATCCATGACAAGCTAACCATTATAGAGAGTGAGGTGGTGAACCAAGTATAGTAGTGGTACAATGACGATTGGCACAACATTAATGGTGCTTCGTGCATGAATCAGTTTAAAAATACACTAAAATTATGAAAAAACTTACAAAGCTAAGAGTATCATTGGACCACATAGAGCCAAATAACCCAATCACAGTGATTCATACCAGGGCCTCTTCAAGTGCAATTACTACCAAGACCAAGATCGAGATTTTAGAAGAAAAAGTGCCATTTAATAAAATGATAAGGAAACCTGCGAAGCTAGTATGGGGTGAGGAAGAGCTTACTGAATTCTATTTTCAATTGAGCACAAAGGAATGGTAGCACCCACAATATTTGTTAAAGAACATTTTCAAGAAGGCGTATGCAGATAAAGATAAGAGCAGTCCTCACTGCAATAAGTGGAGAACCAATTTGGTGAAGCTATTGTGTTCGAGAGTGCATTTATCCCCTAAATTATTGTCATGACTAGCCTTATTATATGACCCAAAAACCAAAGCTATAGTAAATGGAAGAAACAAGTCTATCTACATAATTATGATGAAAATAATTGAACAAGTGTTTGGATGCAAAACAATAAAACTAGTTTACGCCATGATAGTAGTCTTAGCATAGGCCGAACACATGATCAACACCACCTTCTATGGAAAGTTTTGCAACTATGAAAAATAAGTGTGAATAGAATTTCTCATCCACAAATCCTCACTTCACAAGGGGGTGAAATATTATGAAAATAAGATCCACATAGTTATGGGGGTCGAGGACCTAAATTGGGTTAGCACAAAGATCATATTTTTGATAGTACAATGTAATAAAACATGAAAATTCTTGATGTATAGATGGTAGGACATAATATGTGACACTATAGACAAAGATTTTAAAGAATTACATAAGGCAATAAAGGAGAATTGAGATTTCATGTCTTGCTTCTCCATTACTCTTTCCTAATCCATTTAATTATCGGATAATTCAAAGAGAGCTCAATTATATAGTTAGGAGGTGTGCTAGGGGTAATCATTCAAGATAGACTACCTTACATCTATGAAGGTACCTCCAATTTTTCAAAATTATGTGGTATATTTTTGACAACCATGTATCATGGGATCACTAAGAAAGAACCCCCTGCAATGAGCTCGAGCATAGTAGAATTTCTCGAATAAGAGAAGGTTGGAGAGTTATTTCTCACAAAAAACTTTAGCTTCATCAGAATGTATGGGGCCAAGTTTTCACTCAAGGCTTTACCCACTTTCTATCCTAAATAACTAGTTGCCTTGGAGATAGTGAGACAATATGTAGAAGAAGCTAGATTTATGTTCAGGAGAAAACAGGCAAGGATTCCTTGGATCACTGCACCAGGTAAAATAGGACAGTATGTTTACAAGGGATATCCTAGTCTGATGAAAGCTTTTCCAAAAATTGATTCATACTATTTTGCAAAAATTACATGGAGGCCATATGATCTCAACGGACACTACATGGATATTACCGCTAAACCAAAACCCCTCACACATAGAAAATATGAGTTTGAAGATAACATTTTATGTGCTTAGAAGAATGGGGTGAAGTTAGGAGAAATATGGAATAATAAAAACTTGACAAGGATACATACTCGTATAGATACGGTGGGAAAATACTCCATAGACCTCAGGCTAATAAGGGATACCATAGTGGATAAAATAATACCACATGTATTCACCATACCCCCAAAAGACTTCACAGATCCTCTTGCAGAAATTATCAGTCAAGAACTTGAACAAATCAAAATACTAGTCGAAGTGATGACTCAAATGATAGAAAATACCCCTAATACCTCTACCACTTCTCAACCTCCAAGCGTGGGAAAAGGGAAAGAGATTGTACTTGCATCTGCTACACCAAGCTAGTTTATGGCTAAAAGTTTAGCAATGACTTTGATGACCCCACAAAACTTGTAGTAGATGGTCACAGGTTCACCCTATGTGGTACCTGTATCCTTCACGGTAAATAAAAAAGAGATCAAAATATTTGTAGTAGCATGGGAGAGACTACCGAGTAGAAGTTCCCAACCCATCAAACTCTCCCCCTCATAAGAGAGCTAGAATTGGAATGAGTATTGGTGATCCTGTGCGCATCACCCTGGTTAAAAGAAAAGAGATTACAGATTTTACTCCTAAATATGAAGAACATATCCAAGACATAATGGAAGGGAGAGTGATAGAAGCATAGACAAGAAGCAAAGTTGAAATTTCAATTTCTTCATCTAGTTCCTACCCAACCTCCAAGACCATGATAACCATTCCTACCCAAGGAGTAGAGTCACTTCAAATAAATCCTAAAACAAGGGATGTAGAGGTAGAAGGAGACATAGTTGCCTTGTTGAAACATGGAGTGCAAGTACATGCATAGACTACACTAGCCATTGAAAAGGAAATAACAGTTTGGAAGACTAAAAAAGAATTGTTACAAGTAGAAAATGAAAATTTGAAAGTTGAAGTTAGTAAAGGTCAGGAACAAATGTCTTCAAGGAGCAAAAAATTGCGAGGCTCAGTACTCACAATGAAGTACAAGGAAAAGATGATCAATATCATAAAAGCAAAGTAAAAAATGATTGAAGGTTGTTTTAGATATTTTGGAGAAATAATAGAAATGAATAAGAAGATATAATTCCTGTTAGAGAGAACAGATAAAAAATTGGTAGACATTTCCCCAATCTATAAGAAGTGTAATACTAAGTATGAGCAGATCAGAGCTAAACAAGTGATCACAACAGATGGTCAAAGTCATAGCTACCAAATAGAATATGAAAAAATCACCAGCCTCATGGCCAATAGGCCTCTTTAGAATCATGTAGTCAAGAAACTAGAGAATGAAGAGCGAGACATGATTACCATATTGGAGCATCTTAATATCAATCTCCATAAAGTACTCAATATATAAGGGTTCATCAGATTAGTCATCAAAGAGATTAAAGAGTTTCCATGTGAATAAATAATGAAGATAAGTTGTCTGACCAACTTATCTCATTGTCGAAAACCACCCTTGACATAGTAAAATTTATTCAAATAAAACAGATAACTCTGAAAGAAGATAATACCAAGGGGATAAGAGTGCAAGATAGAATTAACACACTCAATGTAATCAATGAAGAAATCTGGATACATATGGCTAACTTAGTCAGGGTAAGTCAAAGAGAAAAGGATACCATCCGATAAAGTCAAAAGTCCTTAGAGTTAGCAAGTAACGCTGAACCCATAAAGGGAGAGAAAGGAAAACTAAAATCCATAGGGTAAATTTAAATAGTGAGGACCAAGTGGATGACATTTGTACCATATTTTGATATATAAAGGATAAATCCTAATTTTGAGACAACTAATAACAGGTTGCATAACACCCAACCAATAACAAGGTAGGAGATGGTGCCAAGTGGAGGGTCGATATTGAAGTAGTTTTGATACTTACAGATCTGCCACAGCTATAAGGACATCCACAACCAGAAAAAGGATCAAGCTTTTGATATAGCATAATTTTTCTAAGAGGTATACTTGAGTACCTCATTCTTTGCTATTGTATTCCCTTTGTGTCTTTGTTCCTTTTCCATCCCTTATTATTCCCATTTTTGTGCAGGTTTTGATAGGAAAGTGTAGATTAAAGATACAACGCCAAACAGAAATAAAGAAATCACAATAAAGGAATGCAGAACAGTTGTACAAAATGAATGATTTTTATTAATCAATGGAGTTTAGAAACTCCTTTTAAGTACAACGGGGCCTGTAACCCTTTTCGTGATACAAAGTTACAATTTGTGCTAGGGTTCTCCGAAACCCTAGGCGGCACAATGTGGTGGCGTCTCCGAAGAATGTATCCTTAACCTCAACGGAATGAGTGGGCTTCGTTGTATCCTTTGGCTCGGACCACTCCAGCTTAAGCAGTTGCTATCAACAAATCAGATCTACCACTAGAATCCTGCACACATTAAAATTATCAAAGAGTTAGAAACTAATAAGAGGGCTCCACTGTGTGAGCCCTCAGAAACAATCTAAAACCCTAGATTTATGAAATAAAAATAAACGAGAATGCAGAATTCAACAGTAGATTAATACATAAAGAAAGATTACTTGCTTTAGACGAATCTATACCTTTTCCTGTTAACGCGGCGAGACCAGGCGGCGGCGATGGATGCGGCGAAAGGGTTTAGTTCAGACTTAGGGCCGTAGAAGACTCGGAAGACTCAGGATTAACAGCAATAGCCAACTCCAGGACTTAGATAGGGAAGATAAGTAGGTTTAGCCGAAGAGATAGATAGGGTTTGAGCCATCAAGGTGACTCAATTTATAATCTACTCTTAGGGCACACTTTAGGGTTTTAACGACACTTTGAACGTGTGGCTAAGATTAAAGTGGATCCAAGGGTAGAGAATAAATCTAGGTTGTGAAACGGATTAAGATGGATGGATGGATGAGATTAAATGAAGGATGGATGGCTCAGATTAAATCACTTAAACTTTATTTATATATATATTAAAATATATTAAAATATTAAAATATATATATAAATATTAATTTAAATAAATTTGGGGATGAAAAATGGCGGGAAAAGTGAAATTGGGCCAAATAATGGTGGGAAAGTGTGGATTTGGGCCAAATAATGGCGGGAAGGATGGATGAGTCGACACGTGGTGGCGGGGAAGGTATAGATGACTTACAAGTGGCTGGATTTTGGTGTCTACGAGATGCCCCTTTTTGAGCTGCTTTGTGTGAAGACACAATGTAGCACAAAAACTTAAGACACCTGAAAAGTTGGATCAGACGCAACTCTCTCTCAAGACTAAAGCACAACTTTGAAGACCAAAGAATAAAAGAATATTTAAAATTTTTCAGCTTACCCCCTCAATTGGCGAGCGAGAATGGTTCTCACAAGCCAATTGGAAGAAATCGGAAGATAATGAACCGTTTTTGCCCCAACGGTGAAAAAAAAGGGTTGGTGCATGCACCATCTATTTATGTCCCAACGGAAAAGGGGTTGGTGTACAAACCGAGAAAAGAATATGATTGAAGACGATATGAGTGATGTGAAAGATGGACCGTTTTTGCCCCAACGGTTATAAAGGGATTTTTGCCAAACTGTAAATTCCATGATCATGTAAGATGAATTCCACTATAGGAAAATTAGAAATTGATAACGGATGCCCCAACTCCTGTGTGTGAATCCATACTGTTGATGAAATTGCCTTGTTGGCGCCATTGATATGCGGAGATGAAAGATGCATGAAAGAGTCCGAACTCGAGAGATGCTCCTAGTAGTTGTATGGATAATTCCTCGGGTCGGAACCAATCAACCTAGGTAGCCACAATCTCTAGCAAGACTTAAAATAATGACGATATGAAAGATTGTCCATGTTTAAGGCCCCATGAACGAGGCCATCAATGACAAAGGTCACTTGAAAAGTAGAATACCCAAAATTGATTTCCAATTTTCAAACAGTGAAATAATTGATGATGATAAATGGTAAGTGTCCTTATGGTGGTTTAATCCTCTTACCGAATTGCATGGATTCAAATCGTTGCAATCGCCAAGGTGATAGAATATACCACTAGATACGAGGTTTACTTTAATTTGATTTGGCAAAAATATGCATGATGAAAGAAGAAGGAATGAAATTGACGATAGATCAGAAGAATTGATGAATGTGGTTAATTTTGTGAAGGTTTTGAATATTTTTAACTCAATTTGTAAAACAATGATGAATGATGCGCTTTTTGAGAGAAATGACAAAATTTGTGTCCAAAACTATTGTAACCTTCACAAAATGTTTTATTATGATAAGAAGAATGGATGAATGCAATTTGATGAAATTTGGAGGAGGTAAGCTTCAATTTTGTAAGTTTTGTTCCTTTATTCAATACGGACACCAAACGCCGGTCTGCGTTTGTGGTTGGCGAAGACGCCGTCGGTGTTTAGGCGCTCTGCGGACGCGGGACTGCGTCTGAATCCGCCATGAAATGCCCTACTGCGTTTCGGGGTGCCAAAATCAGCTATTTAAACGGTTTCAATGATAATTTCGCTCATTTGTGCGTTCGAGCTTAAGAGAAGTGCGTCTGAGGGAGTGGAGTGAAGTGGAGTGAAAGGTTGTGTGGGAGAGTGAAGCACGCGGGAGCTATGGCGGAGATGGGAGCGGACGCGCCAGTGCAGCCAGTTGAGGTATTTGTTCATTTAAGCAAGTACTTATTATGTGTTTTTTTTTTTTTTGGAAAAATTTGTAACAAATTTTTGTTTTGTTGTTTTGCAACTTAGGGTGTTAGAGGCACGACACCGATTCTCCCCTATCATTCCGGGGATGAGGAGGTCGTTGTCCCCAGGATTGGGAGATATTGGATGCGGTGGGGCTAGCGGAGGCAGCCCGATTGGAGGTAGTTCGGGCGGATGAGGGGTACCTCTCGGCTTTCAAGGTGGGACTCAGCGGAGAGATGAGACGTGAGGACACATTGTTTAGGCATCACATTGTGTTGCACGATCCTCCATCCTCCTCTGTCTCTAGGCGTAGTGAGTCTAGGCACACCACTAGGTCTAGGGCTCCTACTAGGTCTCGGGGGTCCTGTTTTGATGGTTAGCTTAGTGCTTAGATGCACTCTTTATGAGCCTTGGTGCTCTATTGTATATTGTAGCCTTTTGGCATTCATTGTACGATTTGACCTTTATACATATATATATATACATGGCTTTTATTTATTTGGTGTTTTACTCTCTTTTGTGTGAATGCCTATGTTTTTGTGATGCATGTTTTTATATGTTTTAATGTTTTTGATGCATATGTGATGGAATGGAATGCAAACTTATAGATGATTAATGCGAGACTAAGTATATAACATACAAATCTATGGATGATTAATGCAAGACTAAGTAAATGATATGTGCACTAAGAAGCACTCATACTTTTAGATAGTTAGATTTAGCGAACTGTTATCATAATTGTTTAATCAGGGGCACCGAACTTGGTGGCTTGTGAATGGATGACGTATGGAATGACATGAATATGGAAGAAGATATGGAGGGTGATATGGAGGTTGATATGGAAGACTGTTTTACAAAGACTCAAACATGCTAGTGGTATCAAACAAACTTACTAACTCTGCCTAATTCAACTAGGACCAAATGTGTGTGCATGCGAGTTCATTAACCAAATCTGAAGCATGGTAGTGACTCTAGGCAATCAAAAACCTGTGTGTGTGCAAGTGTGTTCATTAACCTCATCTTGCATAAATTAGGTAACCCTGTTATGGAGAAGACCCCGAAGCTAGTTTGTCCGTATGAGCATTCGGAGGTCTCTTTTTGAGGAGAGACATGTCGCCACGCAATGAGTATACTCCACTTTGCCGAGTCAAGCGTCTATAGCCCCGGTGAAGGTTAACTCCATAGTCCATGTTGTTTTTGACCTTTGTAAGCCTTGGGGATGACTACCTATCCGTCTGATTGGACAAGTAGTACGATCCTTACAACTTATTTGGGATCGGTGGTGTGTGAAAAATGTTCATTTCCTTAGAGCTTTGGGGAATCGGATTCTCAACCGAAGTATGATGAGAATTTTACCCTATCCTTACTACTCTGTTTATATTTATATTTTGTGATTGCTTGTGATAGTGGTAAGAACCACTGTTTTATGGACTATGTTTGCATGATAGGACAAACGAGGATTACCCTTTTCACTTCAAGGCACAACCCAAGGATGGTGTTATCTCTCTTTGACACAAGATGTTTTTAAGATGTGAAAATGTGATAGGTTCAAGACCGCTTTTGAAATCATTTCCCAATACTCAAGATTTTATTTAGTGTAATTTGTGATATGGCCCTAGAGAACTTTGACATGCATTTCGAAGTTTGCTTAAAACACTAGGAATGGGTGAGTGATTGAAAACATTTTGGCAATGTAAATATGTGCAAATGGAAAATGGGTGTACGAATGACAATTCGGTTTGATGGATTTTATGAAGGTGCCCCTGATTAAGGCAACATGACTTTTGCTTGACCAAATTTTATATCCAAAAGATAGAATGGTCTCTAACATGATATGCAACTATGGCTGAAAATGAAATGTTATGGTTTTCAATGAGATGTATGCACATGAAATGCAATGTTTTTGAATGAGATGTATGCAACTAACAATGAAATGCAAATTCTTTTTATTTTATTTGTTTTTTTTTTTTTTTTGTTGTACAAGCCATGTATATATGTACATATAAAATTCAAACTATGCGTAGAATGCCCTCAAGTGTATAACATTAAGTGGTTCGGGTTCTTCCTCTCCCTCTAAAGCTGGCAAGTCTATAAGTTCCATTGCCCACTCTTTCGGTGACCATATATGGACCTAACCAATTAGCCGCGAATTTATCTCGAAGATGCGGCAATGCATTGGTGTTTTGTTGATTCTCTTTAAGGACAAGATCCCCTACTTGAAATTCTCTTAGATGAACTTTGGCATTGTAAGCACGTTTCAATCGGTCTTGATAAACTCGCAAATGCTCTAAAGCATTGATTCGTTTTTCATCTATGAGTGTGAGTTGATCAAGACGTGCTTGTCTAGCAGTATCATCATCGATAAATTCCTGCAAAGAAATTCGCAAGGAAGGGATCTCGAGCTCAAGAGGCATGATTGCTTCAGCTCCATAGACCAAAGAAAATGGCGTTGCCCCAATGGGAGTTATGATGCTTGTTACGTAAGCCCATAATGCTAAGGGGATTTGTGTATGCCAATCTTTATGATTTTCTTTAACAAGTTTCTTAAGAATAGCAATTATGGTCTTATTGGAAGCTTCAACTTGTCCATTGGCTTGTGGGTAGTAAGGAGTTGAGAAACTATGTTGGATATTATACTTTTCGCAAAGAGCTCGAACATCCTTATTCTTAAAAGACTTGCCGTTATCAGAAATAATTTTAGAGGGAATACCAAAACGACAAATGATATGGTGAAGTATAAACTCCACAATTCTAGGACTGTCATCGTCTTGGTTAGAGGAATAGCTTCAACCCACTTTGTGAAGTATTCGGTGGCTGTAATGATGAAAGTATGCTTTCCTGAAGAGGCAGGTGAAATCTTGCCAATTAAATCGAGACCCCATTGTGAGAAGGGCCAAAGGCTTTGGATGGGCTGTAAAACTTGTGATGGTATATGGGTTAAATTAGCGTGTTCTTGACACTTTTTACATTGTTTAACATATTTGCAACAATCTTGTTCCATAGTGGGCCAATAATACCCCATACGTAAAATACGCTTCGCAATGGCCATTCCACTAAAATGACCACCACAAGTACCATCATGGGCTTCAGCAATAGCTCTATGTGTTTCACCTGCTTCTAGGCAGTGGAGGAGTACTCCATCATATCCACGTTTATACAACACATCCCCCAAAAGAACAAAACGAGCTGCCTTTTGCTTAAAACAGCGGCGGGCGATTCGAGACAAATCGAGATGGGAGTGTTCCAAACTTGAGGAAGGCTACTATCTCACTAGACCAAGGCTCATATGGATCCGAATGGATAAAGCAAACATCTTTTTCATCCTTAGACTCGGCACGGACAATTGCGGACTTAGAGATTGTGGAAATGATTAGGGGTTGTACCTCTCCAAGGGAGTCCTTTGGAATCAATGATCCAAGAGAGGCCATGGCATCCGCAAATCTATTAGTCGAGCGAGGCAAACTAGTGATCTCATACCAATCAAACTTAGAGAGCAACTTCATTGCTACATCATGATAAAGCTTAATGGTAGGTTCTTTGGCTTGGTATTCTCCTGTAATTTGTTTAACCACGAGTTGAGAATCCCCAAATATCCGAATACGCTTAATGCTCATAGCTATGGCTGATTGAAGACCTAAAATTAAGGCTTCATACTCTGCTGTATTATTGGTGCATTGGAAGTCTAGTTTGAATGATAAAGGGATGGGAATCCCTTGAGGTGTATGAAACACAACTCCAGCGCCTTGACCTTTCGCGCACTTAGAGCCATCAAAGAATAGCGTGATGTCAACATCTTCCTCCGGAATGATGTCCTCTTCTTGTTCAGTGATAGCAAATACCGAATCATCCGGGAGCTCAATAATCAAAGGATGATCACTAGGTAGTGGAGCTTCCGCAAGTTGATCGGCTATAACTTGACCTTTAACAGATTTTTGGCTAATGAATTCAAGATCGAATTCGGTAAGCAACATTATCCATTTAGCGGTACGAGTGTTATTATAAGTGCGAGACATCATATAACGCAGAGGGTTTTCTCTAGCTATGACATATGTTGTATGGCTAAGCATATAATGACGAAGTTTCTTAGTGGCAAAAACCACTTCTAAGCACAACTTTTCCACATAAGCATATCGGGTTTCATAGCTTACCAATGTTCGACTAATATAATAGACGACTTGCTCACGATTTTGTTCATTCTTTTGTGCAAGCATTGTCCCTAAGGCAAAGTCCGTTCTTTGAGATATAAAGATTGAAAGGGACCCCTGGACGAGGCGGAGCTAAGGCTGGCGGAGACGCTAAGTCTTGCTTGATGTCATCAAAGGCTTTACGACACTCATCTGTCCATGAAAATTGTACCCCCTTTTGTAGTAGGTGGCAAAATGGCCTACATTTATGAGAAAGTTGTGCAATAAAGCGACGGATTGAATTAATCTTTCCTTGCAAACTACGCAACTCCTTCAAATTAGTTGGGGGACACATTTCCATAATGGCTTTGACCTTGTTTGGGTCCACCTCAATACCTCGTTTAGAGATAATAAAACCTAGGAGTTTGCATGAGGTAACACCAAAGACACATTTCTTAGGGTTCAACCTTACTTTATGCTCTAGAAGTCTATCAAAAACTTTTTCCAATACATCAAAATGCTCTTGTCGAGTTTTAGATTTTGCCAATAAATCATCCACATAATCTTCGATAATCTTATGCATATAATCATGGAAAATATAAGTCATGGCTCGTTGATAGGTTGCACTTGCGTTCTTAAGGCCAAAGGGCATCACCCTGTAACAAAAAGTTCCCCAAGGTGTGGTAAATGTTGTTTTGTGTTGATCTTCAGGGTTTATTCGAATCAGGTTGTATCCTGAAAATCCATCCATGAACGAAAGCATTTCATGACCAGCGCAGGTATCGACAAGAGTATCAATGTTTGGAAGAGGAAAGTCATCCTTAGGACACGCTTTATTTAGATCTCGAAAATCGGTGCAAACACGTATTCCCCCGTTAGGCTTGCGAACGGGTACCATGTTAGAAAGCCACTCAGGATAATCAATCGGGACGACAAATTTAACATCCAGAAGTTTTTGAATCTTCGATTTAACTATGAGGGCCACGGTAGGATGCATTTTCCTAAGTTTTTGTTTGACAGGTTTAGCATCTTTTTGTAAGGTGAGGTTATGGACAACCAAATTAGGGTCTAGGCCTGGCATGTCTTTGTAAGACCATGCAAATATCTCCTTCTTCCGCTTGAGTAGAGCAATCATTTGCTCTTGTTCCTCTGATGATAGACTTTTAGCCAGTTTCACAATTTGGGTGCCATCTTGGTCTGGACTAAGGTCTACATCGATAGTTTCTTCAATAGACATGTGGGAACCTTCCTCAAGGTGATGGGGAGTAGGGATCAGATTTATGTCATCTAAAATGTCATCAAAGCTCCTGTGCCTTGCTCTCGTCTATGTCTGCTGGAAGACCTCGGCTTAGAAGATGAAGGTGAATGTGGAGGTGAAGGAGGAATGTAGTTGGCGGAAGCCCTTAACAATTCCTCAGAAAGGATGAACTATGAAATAGATGGAGGAGATGAAATCCGATCCATGTCAATCAGGTTTGGGTTGATCGGGATTGGCTTATCCGGATCATATGGATTATGGAGCGGGGTGAATAAGTCTTCAAAATTCATTGTCGACTTATGGAAGAAAGGATGGGCGGAATGGAAGGGAAAACCGGTGAAGACCTCGGAAGACACGAAATGCAAAACAACATAGTTTTTCAGTTTTTTTTTTTTTTTTTTGTAGTTTGAGTTTTTTTTTTTTTTTTTGTAGTGGTGAAAACCACTATTACACACATACATAAAGCAATAAAGTATTTTTATATATTTTGATTTTTTTTTTTTTTTTTTTTTTTTTTTTTTTTGGTAGTGGTGAAAACCACTATTTTAGTATATACATATAATACAGGTTTGGATTATGGCTTATGGATGTGGCAGAGGGGTTGGTTCACCTCGTTCTTGTGGAAGAAGCAAGCGAAAGATGGCCTCTTGGAGAGGGAACAATTGGAGATAAAACTCGTCTTGTTCGATGAGGGGAACAATGGGCGCCGACTCTTCTTCGGATTCATCACCATTTGACATGACGTCAAATTCTTCATAGGCTTCATCTTCGGATTCGTCGGGGTGGAGGATTTCTTCTTACGAATTAAGATTAATGCTTTGAAAAGCTTGCTCAAAAGAAGAAAGGGATGGAAGTGGTTGGTAGCCCGGACCAAAACGCTCAGTGGGTCTACTGGTATGGCATATCGATGCGTTCAGTTACCCCTTGCTCGTATCGACCTAGGCCAAATTGTTGCCAATTATGTCTGTGGAAATAGCGAGAGGGAAAACCCTCCATCCTTTCGATATTGGCAAGGACTGGATGCTTGGGTTCTAGTATGGTGGTAGGACTAGAAGATGACTCTATTCCCCCATATACAAAATTAATGGAATTTGGCATAGAACCCATGTTATAAACCGATCCAATGGATAAATGTTGGTCATGTGGACGACCAAAATCTTTAGCTGTTTGCACATTGAACGGTGTGATGTGGACATCTTGGATGGCATACTCACCAATACCTGCATCAATTAGATGGACCTTGACTTGGGAGGGAGATGGACTAGATGATGGAATAGAAGAATGTGGGATAGAAGAATTGGAAGGATTTGGTTGGGTTGATGCTTCATCGACTTGTGAAACATCGGTGGTGATGGTTGGGAAGATGGAGGAATAATAGGTGATGTTGAAGAAGGTGTAGAAGAAGGGGGTAATGACGTGGAAAGAGATGATTGGTCATGGCCACATGTGCATGTGGTCATTGATGAAGAAGAAGGAAGATTAGGAGATGAAGAAAGTGGTGAATGAGATGGAATAGCGGAAGAGGAAGATGGTTGCGATATGATGGGTAGCTCCTCGGGAATGGGAGCTTTAAAAGAAGATGGTATAGAAGAAGTAGATGGGGTCAAGAAAAGATGAGTGGATGGCAACACAATCTCATAAGGATTTGAGACATAGTTGCAATGTTTGAAGGGTTCAATGTCGGCGGGTACACAATGAACTCTGTCCCTCATATACATACTTCGAGACATTGATGCGGTATAGAAGGGACACATCTCATCTCCCTAAGCCAAGGCCGTCCAAGCAATACATTGTATGCCATGGACCCTTCCAAGATGTGAAACAAGGTATGCAAAGTTCGGGCCCCTACCTCAATGGGCAAGATAACCGTGCCAACCGTGGAAGATAAAGCATCATTGAATGCTTTAAGAGTAAAAGTCGACTTGGTGATAAGGGATGGCGACGGCTCTAGATGACTCAACGCCGATGTTGTAATGATATTGATTGAGGAACCGGTGTCAATTAAGACTCTCTTGAATGGCTTGTGATCGATCTTGGCCATGATATGCGGTGGAGGATCTATACTTTCTGTTGACAAAGGTTTGATTTCAAAATCATAGAAAGTGATGGAGGGCTCCATGCATGTTTGAATACTCCCCACAAAGTTGTTGAAGGCATTAGTATCTTGAGTTTGAAGCTCGATTGACTTTAATATTTCCATTAATGCCTCTCTATGCGGGGGAGATTGTTGAATGAGGTCATAGATCGATAACTTGGCGGAAGCCATTTTTAAAGCTGGTAGTTAATCGGCTACTCAATGACATGATGGGTCGTTGGCGTTGAGTAGAATGATTTAGCGGTTGTTGAGAAGTACTAGCACGTCGTTGGGTCACTTGTTACCGAGGTGGACTGGGGGTTTGTACAGGTGGCTGTGGTTCAGCCTGATTTGGTTGGTTCACCCTTTGACCCCGGGTTACTACGTTAATAGTACCCACAAAACCTTGGTATTGTTGTACATGGTTGACTTGATTAGGAGGAGTTACATGAGTTACTCCCCATGAAGTTGTTGGAGCTTCCTCCCGATGTGGAAGGGGTGTTTGAAATACACCAATATTTTGATTTTGTTGGGCTAAGGGGCTATCCAATTTAATGGCTCCAATCTCAATAAGATCTTGGATCACATGTTTGAAAGTTTTACAATTATTGATATCGTGTCCATTTTGCCTATGATAAGGACAAAATAGGTACTCCTTGTAATACTTCCCCCTTCTAGATGGTTCTAAAGGTTTAAACTCAGGTAAAGTTAACTGATTTGTGCTATATAACTTGTTGAATATGACCGCATATGGTTCATCTAAAGGTGTGAACTGTCGCTTGGGACGATTTGTTTGCCAAGGTCGAGTTTCCATGGTTGGCCTAGTATTGTGAGTTGGTTGAGGAGGGGCGGGTACCGCATGATAAGCAATTGGTTGCGGTTGACTTTGCATTACTTGTTGTTGTTGAGCCATTACGGGCTGGCTCGCCACCACTTGATTAACTTGGTTAACATTTGAGGTTGTACTAGCCTTGTGCTTGTTTGTTTTGGCCATAATTATTATTTCGTTGTTGGCCCTTTTGTTGCCATTCTTTTCTACGGGGTTTTAAAACACCCTCTTGGACTTTAATGTCTTCTATGATACTTGCTTGGGCCAAAGCCTCTTCAAAAGTCCTGTATTGTTGTAATTGGAGTAACCAAGAGATAGGTTTTAGACAACTATGGGTGAACATTTTGGTTAACTCCTCCATTGGTAGGGAGAATGGCAATTTATTAATGATAGCCCTCCAACGGTTTCCAAAGTCATAAACAGTCTCATCGTCATGTTGCTTGAGCTTGTATAAGTCGGACAATGAGACTTTCCTTTGTACATTTAGGGAGAATCGTTCTAAAAATAGATTAATCAATTGCTCGTAAGCATAAATGCTATGGTGAGGTAAATGATTGTACCATTGTACAACATCTCCTCCTAATGTATGAGGAAAAGTTTTGAGCATAAGAGCGTAATTATTTTGGATTCTAAAGCAGGCATGCATGAATGAGCTCACATGTTCGTGAGGATCCTCAGTTCCTCAAAATTTGTCAAACTTCGGTAATGTGAAATCAGTCGGATATGGCGGTGAAGGTACCGAAGGATGAATTGGTTGATTGATCAATGACCTTAGCGTAGGTTTCTGACTAGATGAGCCAGGCATGTTGAGCATAAGGTTGTCAATCTGTTGTTGCATAGCATGGAGTCGAGAATCTTCATGAAAATTTTGATTCGTTTGATGATTATGATGATGCAATGGAGGAGTGGAAAAATGATGAGATGGGATGAAATTGCCTGGATTAGGCGGTGTGGAATGGACAGGTTGTTGGTATGGATGATACCGGAAAGAAGGTGATTGGGGTGAATGATGAACTGGATTGGGTTGGGAGAAAGGTGGGGTAGGAATGGACACCACCGAAGATTGGGGTACCCAGGTGGGGCCTGAGCTAAGAAAAGTTGGCTGGGTAGAAATTGGTTGGGGTGTAGGATTTACTACGACAGGTGGTTGGGCATTTTGTTGCTGTTGTTGCTTAATCAACTTGTCGAGGTACTCCCTAACCTTATTAATTTCTAACCCAAGGGATGTGGGATGATTGGATGAAGGTGGAGGGCGAGCTGCCATGGTAGTCACGGGAGGCTGCGTAGCGGGGGCAATGAAGGTGGCTGAAGTAGGCGGTACACAGGAAGAAGCGATGAGATTGTGCCCCAGGTAGGGTGAAACCATAAATGGTTTGGGAAGAAGAGGGTTGAAATTGGTCATGGCTAGAGGAGGTTCCACCAGCCTCATAGAGAGAATTGGTGTACACCCGGGTAAATGGAGGAGAAAGTGGTCGGGAAGACACTACATTTGTCTCCAAAGGAGGACAATTGAGCATATGGGAAGATGTTGGAGATGAAGCCGGCTGAGCAGATACAACATTAGCCTCAAAAAAAGGGTTAGTGTAGACCTGAGTGAAACCAGCGGGTATGGTTGATGCAATATCCTGCTGAAAAATAGAATCTTGCATAGGGGAATCTTGGATTGGCTCAAGGATATAACCAGTGCCATCTCTTAAGTGAGTTTGCACTTGGGCCATATCAATGTGGGTAATATGACGGGAATTGTCTTCCTCCATGGGCATGGCCATGCGATAGACGGTAGAAGGACGTGAAAGACCTGCAGGCGAACCTGCCTGAAATTCACTAGGATAAGTGGTCATGTTGGTGGTGGGGATGTTATGTGAATTATTCATTTGATTATTTAGATTTAACACTTTAGATTGATTCCTTGTTAAGACCATAACGCAATAAATCTAAACAAATTCAAAAAAAGAAGAATGCAAAACTTGAATGATAAATTTACACTAAAGAAATTATCAGAAAACAGTCACAACCTAGGTTTCAACCAATGTGTCTTACACTGCGGTTAATTACTTATTTTCTGATCTTAATACGTAGTAAATTTTAAGTGTCCGGTTTATGAGTTTTGCATGTGATCTAATCTTGAATTATTCACAAAAAAAGGTAAAAACTATGGCTAGGAAAGGACAACGAGATTCTTCCTGGTGATGAAATCCAGACAAGTTTGCTCGGGGGTGACCTATGGTGTCGGAGGCGGAAGTTTAATGGATGGAGATGAATTCCACCGTCACTAAACTTCAAGCAATACATAGTGATGAAATCCAGGATATTACTTATTTTAAATGCAATATGAAATGCGGTGAATTTTATTTTAAGTGTTTTAGTTGTCTAATGTATACATACAAAGCTATAAATCAAAAGTTCTAATGATCTAAGCAAGAGGCCACTTGAAAATATGCCATTTCCTCCGAAGAAGTGGAGTACACCGTTTAAAACCCCTGCCTACCAATGATATCGGATATCAAAGGAGCAACCGGAAGGTTCGTCCACTTCTCTGCTGGAATCACCCAATGGCGGGAGTACTATTGACATCCAATCAATAGTCCTACTTAGATAACTAAAGCGAGATAATTCGTAGCTATTCTAATATGCGGCTAGGTATGCAATTTTTTTTTTTATGCAAGCAACAACCAATAATGCAATGCAGAAAAATGTAACTAAAAATGTAACAAAAAAAAATGTATATACGACTTAAGCTGTTCTTTTCCAGATTACTTAGTTTTTGTTCATTTTAAAGCAATGATACGAAAAAGAAACGGAATACGACGAGAAAAACCAAAAACGTAAAAAGTACGGTTTAACAAAGAAAAAAAAAAAATGCACTTACTCGGAAGCCTACGCTTTTACGTAAAGCGCCTTCAAACGCCCAAGGGAGTCTGCGCAGGCTGAAACGCACCTCTGCGTTTCGGATCGGACTTCCAGACGCCGCTCTGCGTCTGCTGCATTTTCTGCAAACTCCTCAGAAACCCTAGTTCGCTGGAACAGCGAATTTCATGATTTTCGGAACCTGCAAAATAAAACAAAAACAGGAATAGATCAGTAAAGCAAGTATTAAAAACATGAAACCCTAGGGGGTCCCACCGTGATCGCCATTTGTAGATTAAAGATACAACGCCAAACGAGAAATAAAGAAATCACAATAAAGGAATGCGGAACAGTTGTACAAAATGAATGATTTTTATTAATCAATGGAGTTTAGAAACTCCTTTTAAGTACAACGAGGGCACTGTAACCCTTTTCGTGATACAAAGTTACAATTTGTGCTAGGGTTCTCCGAAACCCTAGGCGGCACAATGTGGTGGCGTCTCCGAAGAATGTATCCTTAACCTCAACGGAATGAGTGGGCTTCGTTGTATCCTTTGGCTCGAACCACTCCAGCTTAAGCAGTTGCTATCAATAAATCGGATCTACCGCTAGAATCCTGCACACATTAAAATTATCAAAGAGTTAGAAACTAATAAGAGGGCTCCACTGTGTGAGCCCTCGGAAGCAGATCTAAAACCCTAGATTTATGAAATAAAAATAAACGAGAATGCGAGAATTCAACGGCAGATTAATACATAAAGAAAGATTACTTGCTTTAGACGAATCTATACCTTTTCCTGTTAACGCGGCGAGACCGGGCGGCGGCGATGGATGCGGCGAAAGGGTTTAGTTCAGACTTAGGGCCGTAGAAGACTCAGAAGACTCGGGATTAACAGCAATAGCCAACTCCAGACTTAGATAGGGAAGATAAGTAGGTTTAGCAGAAGAGATAGATAGGGTTTGAGCCATCAAGGTGACTCAATTTATAATCTACTCTTAGGGCACACTTTAGGGTTTTAACGACACTTTGAACGTGTGGCTAAGATTAAAGTGGATCCAAGGGTAGAGAATAAATCTAGGTTGTGAAACGGATTAAGATGGATGGACGGATGAGATTAAATGAAGGATGGACGGCTCGGATTAAATCACTTAAACTTTATTTATATATATATTAAAATATATTAAAATATTAAAATATATATATAAATATTAATTTAAATAAATTTGGGGATGAAAAATGGCGGGAAAAGTGAAATTGGGCCAAATAATGGTGGGAAAGTGTGGATTTGGGCCAAATAATGGCGGGAAGGATGGATGACTGACACGTGGCTGGCAGGAAGGTATAGATGACTTACAATTGGCTGGATTTTGGTGTCTACGTGAAAGTGTCCAAGAAGCTGAGATTATTTCCAGATTATTGAGCCAAAGGTCTAGGGACTCTATTGTTACCAGATTGGAATAGGAGAGTAGAAAGTCCTTATTACGATATTCGAACGAGGATTTTTATTGTATTAATATTTAAAGAGTTCAATGACAAATTCAAGCCAACTCTTCATGTAATCAATTTTAATATTAATACAATTATGGGCTTGATTATTGTCACATATTTGTTATCAGTTTTGTGTGTATCTTCATTATGGGTTACATTATTTGAACGTATAATGAATGTTTCTTTTGTTGGTCAATTGTTATGTTTATGTAATTGCACCAACTCTTTCTTTTCCCCATTATTTCCATCACATTGAAGTGTTATTAAATCTTGCTACAATAGCCCAAAGGATTAAGGCACCGGTCATACACATAAGGCATAATTTAATTGTTATTGTTTTATCTTGGTCAACTTTATAAAAAATTTAACTCACCACCATAAATATGGAAGAGCATGGACATAAAACGTTAAAAAATTTAAGTTCACCTCAAGGGTTTCCTTACCATACCTGGTCTTTTTAGAAAATATTAAGAACTCTATTCCTAGGTTAAATAGGTACGTCGACCAGAGCTTGTAATTTATCATTGGCAATTGGTTTTTCTTGTAGCATGATAGCTTATCCCAAGGATGTAGGAAAAATCTCTAATAGTTTAATGATGTCGTTGTTGGGGATCAAACTTGTAATCTTGATTACAATTTAAAACCTAACGATAATATTTATTGGCAATAATCAGCCTATAGGAAACCAATATACCCAGTTTTCATATTTAAATCTTTCTGAGTTTGTTTCCCACGTATGCTCGCGGTTTCCAATTTCTTTTTCAAGAACCAATGACTATATAATATTCTTGATTTTTTAAATCTTGATTCTTGAAAAATATTATACCACAAAGAAACATACCCTTAGTGATTGAGAGTAAGATAAGTTGAGCAATATCAACCAGACATTTGTTCCTTCTGCACCTATCATGCTAGCGACTCTGACGGATTGAACCCAAAAAATAAAAATATTAAAGAAGCAGAACGTGTTGGCACAGACGAGAAGAACCACTCAGGAGATCTATCCATAATTCTCAAATCTAGAGGTATTTTTCAGAACTAATCCTTCTAGTTCATTGCCAAAATGTCCTAATACAAATATAATTATGAAAGCACAGGATACAGAAACAAAAATGGAAATGCCAAGTGCGATGTATGCAAAAGCGAAACGTAACGCTAAGTCCTACGAACTGAAATGCATGAAAGGAAAGAAACGTAAACCAATTGAAACAAGATAGAAAGCAAATGTGGATTACAACCCTTTTTATTAATATGCTTTAGAACTCGGTTACAATCTGCCTCCTCCATTTTTAGGGGCTAGGAGCGTTAAATATGTTCTTGTCACATCAACAAATGGTATTCCTTCTTCCGCATGCCCACATGTAGAATGGGCGGACCAAACATCATCGTTGCTTGCATTGATGAGTCTTGACTCCTTGCTACTCCTTTAATGTCGAGATCCTACATTCAAGGAAACATAAAATAGTAAGTAGCACCTGTAGATAAAATGAAACATGCGATCCCCAAGCCTGCGGTCAGTGTATGCATAAAATGATTAAAACGATAACTGAAACATATCAAAATGAGCTAAAAATTTGATAGAAGCAATAAAAACTTACCAAGAATTCACTGCAAAAGGAACAGTCTAGAAATTTTGCACAGATTTCTAATCGCTCCGGGTTGGGATGATTAGAACTATCATAACCTATCCAAAAGCCACCTCCTAAATGTCTGGTCCAAAAGCTTCCAAATCACCTACAGAGTTGGGGTTAGGTAAAATGGGGTATTTTGGGATGACCCAGATGGTCATATTTTGCCAATTCGGCCTCTATCGCCCAGAATTTGATGATGCTATCTGCATGTTAGTGAAAGCGGGAAATGATAAAAGCATGATCAAAACTTGTCAGAATCACATGAAATTTAAATGACATAATATGTAAACAACCTAGAATCAGATGCAAAAGAAAAATTAGAGAAATTTTCCACAAATTTATAATTGCTCCGGGGTGAGGTGATTAGAACTGTGACAGTGTGGGGGGTGCCCGGGGGCAGGACGCCCGTCGTTTGGGACTCTGTTTCAACACCAATCCACTTGGGATGGGTCCAAAACCTCTTATGGGGTTATGTCGGCAAATTTGGTGGGATATTATGGCCAAATTTTTGGTTTTGGGTCCAAATTGAGCTTCCAATAATCACCTAATAACCTCCCTCCAAAAGAGAGATCAGAGATGTGAAAGCACAAACAATGGGTGATGATGTAATTTTGTAGCACTTCGTTGATCCAAAAGCTCCTCTCTGTTCCCTCCTCTTGGGTGAGAAGACTCACCAATTTATAGACCTAGGGTCTCTCTCTTTGAATTCTTATGCGAGGGTGCCACTTGAGTTGCTTGTCCTATTTTGAGAGAAAATATTATTCCTGATTTAGAGTCTCCTTGCATGAGTCCTCCAAAAATCAAGGCATGCATGACTGAAGTCTCTCTCTCTGATTTGAATTCGTTCCTCATAATTGCATGTCTTGAAGTTGTAGTTAACTGGAGGACCTATCGAGGTTTGACTTTTTGCCAGTCAAACTTGCTATTCGTCCCACCTTGGGATGAATGCTGATAATCATCCCTGGGTGGGACGAATACCAATTTGTAATCGTCCCAGGGTGGGACAAGTAGGGAGCAAAGTGCCAAAAAGGTGCCAAATTGACCTCTGAACTTCCAAACTATTGTGGGAGTGGTTAGGACCACTGTTTAACCTCTGGGGGCTGCCCTAGGGGCTGTGTGTGTCACTTCAATCAGTGCTTGTCGTCACATAATCGGATTGGTGCTGTTTTGGTGTCTATAGATGCCCCTTTTTGGGATGCACTATGCATGGCGTAGTGTTGAGCAAAAATAGATAACCAAAGCACTAATGATTAGGGTTTCTCAGTAACCTAACCAACTCTTGATACCCCAAGTATGGAAAGGGCACACATTCTTGAATCTTTGCTTTTGACGAGCTAAGGAGATTAATTCAAGTGTTAACCTTTTTCAGTGAGGTGTTACTTGATTTTGGACATTTTTCAGTCACGGATAGGCAAAGGGCGCAACCTTTTGTCTGTGGGAACCTTGAGTTCATGATTCACGAACGCCAAGTATTTTATCAGCTTGTGATTATTGCTTGTTTGTTGCCCCAAGTAGGAGCGTGATTGTCTTTATCAATGATCTTTTGAATGTGTGCCATTTCCTTGATTGGGTATGTTTTTGTTGATTGGTGACTAAGTGTGACTACCCCCTCAAGCAACGAATCGATGAGGGAATGACCGACATGAGAAAAGCGACGAGTCGCTTGACCCAATATGACTTAGGTAAGGGTGCCTTTAGTTGTTTACCGTTGCATGCTTAAGTAGTTTTCGAACATTCTGACCTATTTTTGGTGGGTTTGAACCCTATTTGTGACACATTTTGGAGCGAAAATTGTCAAGAATTTGTCCTCCCGTGGAGTGGTCCGGCTATGGTAGCCTTCTTAGGGAGTAGGATAATGATATTTTGTGACCCCAATGTCTGTTTTGGATGCCAAGAATGTCAGGCGCAAAGGCGCCTTCGTTTGACAATGTTATTGCTATTTTTGGTTGGGTTTTGACCCTTTTTGCGACACCGTTTTGGGATGAAATTCTCGAAAATCTGTCTTCTCGTGGAGTGTACCGGCTATGGTAGCCTTCTTAGGGAGTAGGATAGTGACAATTTGTGACCCTGACGTCTATTTTGCATGGCCGGAATGTCAAATGCAAAAGCACTCTTATGGGACAATTTTATTGCTTGTTTTGGTGCATTTGTGTGCAGTTTTTGCAGTTTTTGAAATTTTTTCTTTGTAATCGTCCTGGGTGGAATGAATACCAGTTTAGTAATCGTCCCTGGGTGGGAGGAGTGCTAACTTGAGTGCTCATCCCATGGGGGAACGATTATAGGCCTAAAAGCCTATTTAAGGGCCAAAACTGGGTTTTGGGCCCATTTGCATTTGTTTTTCCTGGCGATTTGGAGCTTTGAGGAGGAGGAGGTCGAGTTTGCGAAGCGAAGCACTGCCAAATTTCTCAGACACCATGAGTTCACGGACCAGATCATCAAGCGGTAGAGCCAAAGTGATGCCAGTGAGTGCTCTTCCTCTTTATTGTTTGTGTTGTATGTTACAGTTTTTAAAATCGCAATTTGGTTGTTTTTTCCTTTTGTATTTTGTTTTTTAAACAAAAACCCCAGTGAAATGTGTAAAAAAAAAATTTGTGTTTTAAGTTAAAAAGAAGAAAACCCTAGTTGAAACTAATATTAAAAACTTAACTTAAAAAAATGTTTTTATGTTATTATTTTAGCAGTTTTAAACAAATGGTAAACCCTAGGAACTGAAAACTGTAATTGTGTTGTAATTTGCCATTTTGACAAGAAAATGAAAACCCTAGGTAAAATTTTGATGTTCGTGTAAATAGTGTTAGAAAACCCTAGTTTAACAAAGATCAAAACTTAGCTTAAGAAAACTTAGTTTAAAACTTAGCATAAAACTTAGTTGAAAACTTAGCTTAACCCGAGTTGTTTTTTGTGTTTATTTGTTTTTTTTTGTCAGTGTAGATTAAGGGTAAACCCTAGGTGAACTGAAAATTTTGTTTTTGTTTTTTTTTTGTCAGTGTAGACTAAGGGTAAACCCTAGGTGAACTGAAAAAATTGTTTTTGTTTTTATTTATTTTTTTGTTGGTCAGTGTAGACTAAGGATAAACCCTAGGTGAACTAAAAAATTTGTTTTTGTTTTTTTTTTTTGTTTTTCAGTGTAGACTAAGGGTAAACCCTAGGACTGAAAAACTGTGTTTTGAATTTTTTTTTGTTGTTTTTAATTTGTCAGTTTTAAACGTAGAGTTAAAAAACCTAGGACTGACAAACCATTTTTTGAATTTTTTTTGTTGATTTTAATGTCAGTTTTAGACGTAGAGTTAAAAACCCCAGGACTGACAAACCGTTTTTTGAATTTTTTTGTTGATTTTAATTTGTCAGTTTTAGACGTAGAGTTAAAAACCCCAGTACTGACAAACCATTTTTTTAAAATTTTTTTGTTTTTGTTTTGAATTTATCAGTGTAGACGTAGAGTTAAAAACCCTAGGGACTGAAAATTTGTTTTTGGATTTGTGTGTTTTTAATTTATCAGTGTAGACGTAGAGTTAAAAACCCTAGGGACTGAAAATTTGTTTTTGAATTTTTGTGTTTTTAATTTATCAGTGTAGACGTAGAGTGGAAAACCCTAGGACTGACAAATTGTTATTTGAATTTTTGAATTTTTTTTTGAATTTTGTTGCTCGTTATTTGTCTATTTTTATTTGTACATTGTTTTATGCATTGCTATATATTCATGTTATTGTTGTACAATTTTTCATGGTTTTAATGTTTTTGTTTTCTTTTCTTTTGTAGGTTGTGAAGAGTCGATACCGTGTGCCCACGGTTTTCTCTGAAGCATGGGAGGCACTGACTTTGGCTGACTGGGAGTGGCTTGATGCCCATGGGCTCAAGTAGGTGATTCGGCTAGAGCCTGTGGTTGAGGATCGGGCCTATCTGATAGCCCTGATCAACTTGTGGGATCCCCAGACCAATACCTTCCATCTCCCAACAAGGGAGATGACAGTGACCTTGGAGGATGTCTATCAAATTCTATGAATTTCGATAGACGGGCTACCGATTAGGATGACACCATGTGATCAACGGATAGCTGTACTGACACGATGCTTCAGGCATGGGGAGGAGTTGGGTGTGGACAACACAGTGGAGAGGGCAGATGGCGACTGCCAGATCGAAAATATTTTGGTTTGATGGTGGCTAGAGAGGGGTGTGTTGGGAGTGAGGCACACATTACTAATGGGCCTCATTTCCAACATGCTGCTACCTAACTCATCAGGCACGAGGTTCCCGTGGAACCTGTTGGAGGTGATCTTCAAGTTGGTGGAGTGTCCGACGGAGGCACCCCTGATTATGAGGTGGGGGTAGACATTGCTGGCACAACTCTACGATGAGTTGTACGAGGTATACTGCCAGATGTGGAAGGATATTGGATGCAGTTATTTGTTGCAGTGCTAGGCTTGGTAGCACATAGTGGTGGAGAGGCCAGTGGGGTTGCCATTGACAACTCGAGCAGAGATGGTAGACCGAGAGATCAAATATAGGGCATTATGGTGGAGGTCTAAGGAGCAAGGACAGAGTCGGCGGTGGGCAGGTGTCGTAGGGCACTATGTCGATGCCTTCGCTCGACTTGCTCCAGGGGAGGTGTTCTAGCGCCCCTACCAGGACTGTCCAACCTAGCCTGAGGCTAGAGAGTGGCTCAGTGGGTTCATAGAGGGAGGTGGCTGATTGGGTGACATGATACTAAGCAGGAGTTCTTCCCATATGATCGAGTGACATGATAGTTTGGGGTACACCAGGGGTTGCCTAGTGAGCCCTTGATCTATTGATGTTGAGGGGATGAGAGGACGCTGGTCTGGCTGATAATTACACCACTGGGTGAGGATTCAGATACAACAATTTACGTCTCGAATGTGGATGATGTTAGGGTTACCGCTGAGTATGACCAGTGGTGGACTTTGTGGTGGTGGTGATGCGAGGGGCCTCTAGGGGATGCAGAGGCGACATCAGTAGGTGGGGAGGATGCAGAGGCATCAGAAGAGGGTTGGGGGGTTTCATTGGAGAATGCAAACATGGTAGAGGTGGACAATTTTAGGGGGGATGATTTTGGGGTTCCAGAGAGTTGGATGTGTAGGATGTCCCGGAGCAGTGGGAGTCGGAGAAGCCCATAGTCCCGGATACACCTATGCACCAGGCAGTCCCAAAGGGTGTGGAGGGGAGGGATCATGTTGAGATAGCATGATTGGAGGATCTGCTATGGAGGCAAGACGAGGACCTAGGAGAGGCTCTATAGGAGAGGGATCTCCTGCAGTCTCAGTTGGCTGAGCGGGAGAACGCATTTACTATGTACCACAGGCGGGATGGGGACACGGATGCTGCATGAGAGAGGGATTTTCTATGAACATAGCTGGTGAAGAGGGAGAAGACATTGGCACAACGTGATGACATAGTGGTTGCATATCGATGGTGGGAGACGGAGTGGTTTCGGCACTGGATGAATTTGGAGGGAGAAATTATCTACCTCGGGGGGTGGTTACTGTTGGTCATCAAATCCGCACAGGAAAGGACTTTCGGTGGGTTTGCGCGCCCTGGACCTGCGACCAACATTGAAAGGCCGAGGGGAAGAGATGCCCCTCGTGCCAATCTTCGAAGAAAGGCCGGCTCCTATACTAATCTACTTTTGGGGTTTGAGACAAGAGTGCAGGAAAGAAATAAATAGAGTAAGGGTTAGGAAAAGAAATAAAAAAGGGTAAGGGTTAGAGAAAGAAATAAAAAGAGTAAGGGTTAGAAGATGATGATTTAAGGTGGGAGAGAACAGGAAGCACGATTACTCGCTAACAACTCGAATAGCAAGAAGAAATACCAAGAATAACATGAAGGAAATGAAATGCCGAACTTCCTATGTATCCTCTCGGATGGGTTCGCAGGGTTCTCCTTTCTCTCTCGCTGGAATTCAGGGTTCAGAGTAACAACGATTGAGATAAGGGAATAACAGAAACCTCGATCCACCAGGCAACATAAAGGAAAGCGACAAGGCATTTTTCCTCTCCTATGTATCCTTCAGGGCAAATTTTAGGGGTTCAGTCCCCGATCGCACACCGGATTCAGGATTCAGAGTCTCAGTACGCGAACGAGAAAAGACAAAAGAATTAAGCACAGAAGGCAGCATAAAAGAGAGAAATAGAGCACAAAAGATCTTTAGTATTAAACGCAGGACATCAAGTTACAGCAGCTTTCTAGCAGAAAGTTCCCCCCCATTTTACATTGCAAAGCCCGGGTTTTTATAGAGGACCCGACCCTCTGAATCATTATTACAAAAATGGCGGAGTACACCCTCGGGCTCTGAGAAATCGGCTCCTCGCTGCTGCTGCGGATGATCTTTCAAATCGGTTGCCAAAACTGGCAACTGTGACTGGGTCAACCATGGAAATATTCATTTAATGCGCCGCCCGAGTGTCCCTGGCTTCTGGATGCTGTGCTTGAGTGATCGTTACGCCCGTCGGGTTTTACTTCGAGGACTGTTACGTCCCTTTCATTTGCCAAAATTGGTCAGCGGACTTATCGGGCAAGAAAGGGGGTATTTATAAGGGGCTTTCGATCACCTTGGGAAGCTGCCCGCCTTGGAACGTGGGCCCAAAAAGTGCTTCGCTACATCTCCACCTCGCCAAAGCCTTGGGCCGAAGTAGATTCTCCTTGATTTGTTCTTCGCAAAATAATGCTTCGCAGAAACTACTTCGGGGATGTCGAGTGCCGAGCGAATTCCATCTTTGAAATGGGGCCTTTTGTCCTTTGCTGGCGAAACTGCTTCGGCTGGAAAATGTTTCGGCCCGACTCTTTCTCAAAACTGCGGTTCGGGGAATATCCTCCCGAAGCACTTCTCTATTTTTGACACATTGTCATTTTGCTTCGGGCACCACTGCTTCGGGTGAAAACTGGCCGAAGTAGGTGTCAGAAATACTTCGGGCCCAAAGTAGTTTCCTTACCTTAGCTGATTTGGATTATGCTCTCCTCCTTCGGCGAAGTCGTTTGGATGTTGCTTCGCAAAACTTCCGCTCGAAGCGGCTGCTGAAAATGCTTCGGGTGCGAAGCGTTATCTTTGTATTTTCTTCGGCGAAATTACTTCGCAAGGTTTTCGCCCGAAGTGGTGATTTGAAGTGCTTCGGGCCCGAAGCTCTTTTCACATTCTCCTCCTTTTCTTTCGGCGAAGCAATTTTCCTTGGCTTGTTTGGTAGCGAAGCTCTTTCTTCTTCATTTTATAAAAGGGGCGATAGGGAGGGTCAAAATTGTTGTAACTTAAAATAAAAGAAAAACTTTCAACAAGGAAATATTATACAAAATTCTACTATTCTTCTACCCCTTGTATAATGTGACAAAAAGTGTCAACATTCTTGGCGGCTCGCGGGGTGACGAGCTCGCCTCGGCAAAAGAACCCTTTAGCCCTGATCCATTGGGCTGCTGAGTCACTGATTTTCCCCAGACCCTGCTTCTACGGTCTGTCCCTCTTCTTGTTCCTCTTCTCCTTCTTCTTCTCTTCTTCTTCTGGCGTGGCTTCTGGCTGAGGTGATGGCTCGAGGCGATCACGGATGCGCTTCATCGTTCTTTGGACATGAGTCCAGGCACTCTTTTGGAATGGCTCTCGATCTTGCAGCGCTTTGACCAAGTCATGAAATCGATTGATTTGCCCAACGTCAGCATTCTTGGCCCTGGTGAACAGGTCGTCGAGGCAAGCCATGATCTTACAGTATCTCAGGATGAAATCTGTCACCTGCCCTTCTGCGATTGGTTCTTCCTAGCCATCGATCTCCGAGACATCGTTCTCGAACTGAAGCCAGACTGGTTTGAGGTCATCCTTGCTTAGAAGATTCTCGTCATCATCCGTGAAACTCGGGAAACCCAAGGAAGAAAGGTCTTGAAAATAATTCATTGAGGCACGCTGCTCATTGTCAAAAATGTCCTGGAGGCTTCTCGCCTTCTGAGCTTTTTGCACCTTGGAGAAGAAGGCGTGAACTATGGCCTGGGCCGTGGACCAGTCCCTAGCTGTCCGGGTCATTGCAGTGACCTGCAGGTCCTGATATCTAGCATTCTGGACGTCGAACGCTAGCTTGAGTCGGCTCCTGGCTTTCTGTGTGACCTCGTCGATGACTGGTCCTCCCTCGACAATAGCCTGTTGTGCTTCGATGACATACGTCAAAATTGAAAAAGCACTAGCGCACCGAGGCCGAAATTTTTTAGCAGGTGCGCGCGAATCTCCTTAATTTTGTCCCTGTCAAACAGCGTTGGACCCTCTTTTGCATACAGTGGAGCTTGCATCTACGTGATTTTATCCTCCAGCTCTTTGGCCTTCAGATCACTCTCGGCCTGCTTCTGCGCTTGACTCTCGGTTGTAGACTGGAGCTGTTGAACTTGATGTTTTAGGTTGAGCGTCTCCTTCTTCATCAATTTGCATTGCTCCTCAGCCTCTGCTAGTTTGGAGCGGACCTTTGCCAGGTCTTCTTTAGATTTAACCTTGGCGCGTTCGGCTTCAATCCTACGCTGGTTAGCAATGGTTGCATGTGCCCGAAAAGTCTCGATTCGGACATGCATAGAGGCCGATTCACCATCAACATTCAGATGTTCCAGGTCCTTAGGTGTCTCTTGATAATCATAGTCTACTGGAGTCATTTCATCCAGTGGCTTTTGTACCTTGGGGACCTTCTTGATTTTATGCACCTTTTCGGCCTCTAAATAAAAAATGGCGCATTTTTCAATTGATGTCGTCGAGCGACCTCTTCTTTTCCTTGCCTCCCTTAGTATTTGCTCAGTGTTTTGCCATGCTTGGAATAGCTTCTCGGCAAGGGGGCGGTCCTTAATTAAGGACATCTCTATTTTAGACAAGGCTAGATCTCCAGCCGAGGGAGTAAACAAATATAAAGAATGCACGGGGGATGCCTCACCAGAAGGCTCGACGACAGGTGTGGTGGGAATTTCGGTAACCTGGGCTACCTCACATGACACAGGGGGTTGGAGGGTGGGACTCGGCATTGAAGTGCGACCCCTACCTCTGCTAATGACCAGGGGGATGGTAGTGTGGAAGGGCGAAGTAGGGTCAATGGTCTTACCCCCGTCATAATCGTGGGATGAGGCCGGACCAGCAATAGGTGACGTGTGAGGGGGTGATGGGCTATGCGGGGGAGACTGGTGAGAACCCTCAGCTGGGGTTGTGGCAAAAATGTGTGAGACTAGGGCAAGGGGTGGAGAATGCGTACCTGCATGCCCTCCTGGCATTGTGGTAGTGGTGACTTCTGGTGCAGCCGCATCTTGCTCTTCCTCGGCCTGGGCAACCCCAACTCCCACGACTTCTACCCCGAGGGCCCCTTCTGTCTGGGGAACGCTCCCCACATTGGTGACATTGACACCCGGGGTGGTTTCGGCACTCGACAGTGCTGCGACCTCGGCACTTGCTTCGGATGGGCCTGATATCGGTCGCCCAGTGGAGGGGCTTGCAAATCCTGTGCGGGGTCGCTTTGGATAGTTCAGGGGCAGTGGGCTCTGTTCTGGCCTTTTTCTTTTGGTCCTCACCAGTGGTTGTTCCGACTCTTCGAAGCTTGAGTCGTGGCCTCCTACAGGTACCTGAGGTGATCTTTGATGTGTAGCTCGGGCCTTTTCCTCTCTTCCCCTCCCCGAAGTAGTATCATCTCTTTTTGGGCTTTCGCCCGAACCTGGGGTAGCTGGAGGGATGAGGGCGGCGAAGGACAAAGGCTTCCACTTTCCAGCGTTGGCTTCGTAAATTTTGGCGAAGTCTTTGTCCGTTGCCAAGAACCCATAAGAGTTCATTTTCTGTCGGTGGACCCTCATTATCCACCACTCCCTCAGCTGAGCCGCGTCCCAATTCTTTACTCCCTCCTTCAAGTCATCTTTCGCTTTCTTCCAGAAGGTGGAGTTGGGGCTCGGGAGTGAATGCCGATCTGGGTCATATGCGACCTCCATTGGGTAGAATTCGTGCCAGGGAGGTAAGGATTCCATCCTCTCCAGATGCCACTCCAGATCCTTTCCCCGAGGATTATTTCTTTGTTTCACAATTTCTGGATAGGGGCAAACGTGGAAGCTCTTGACCCGTATGTGGTCCCTCATCACTCCCAAAGGATCATACAACCATTGCTGGGGAATTTGGAGCAGGCCAAACTTGGCAAGCTTTTCTTCTAAGAAGACGTTCTGATTCAGGGTGAACACTTCGATAACTCCTATCCTGAGAGGGAAGTCACAAGTGTGGGCCCATTTTCGACCCTTGCCGTAGATGGCATTAGTTGCATCACTCTGCCTCGCGACTTCCATCACGAATTGATACTCGGAGGGGTAGACTGGCAGTAAGAAGGGCTTCCCTATGAAGCCGAAGATGCGAATCACCAGCCCCTGCGTTAGTCGAAAAATGTCTCCCTTCTTCTCCCGGACCACTTTGCTTCTCAAGCCAAGGGGAACTCTCGGGGAGGACCCTGTTAACATACGCATGGCGGATCCCAAGAATTGTTGATTAAAGGGATAGTAGGACTCCGATGTCAACAGTAGGGGAGTCCACTGATATACTGGCAAAGGACTTCCATCCTCGCCGCTTGCCGTAATGGCAATATGAGGAAAATTATTGTGAACATGAAAGAAAAATAGCCAAACAAGAAAGGAGCAGGGCCCGAAGCGATGGCTGGTCCCAGCATTCTTCATGCTGGTGAGTTGCACGTGTAAGCCCCTGGCCACCCATTCTGCCCAGTCGACAAAGACTGGGTCGGTGCTGGGCTTCAAAGTATCGGGGGCATTGAACTCCCCTCTGGAAATGCACTCGGCCAGGGACACCTGCCATGGATATACCGAAGCGTCGGTAGATAGGCCTGCCACCCATGCAATGATGGAAAAGAGGTCGACATTTTTAAAGGCCTCCAAGGGAAGGGGCATTTGGGGCAATTTGCCCGAAGGGAGCCCGCTTTTGAGGCTTTGCTACAAAAATTTGATCATGTAGCCAGCAGACCTGAACCTCTCCGTTTGTTCGCTCAAAACAATGTTGTGAACCATACATCCCTCGGGTGGACCCTGCTGTGGCGCAAAAGCTGCCTGTACATCTTCTTTCAAAATTGAAAATAGCTTCTGGCCAGATGTGTCTAACACCTGCCTGGTGGCGGGTTGGTAATTCTGCGCGATGGCATTGATCAGCTCAGGGCAATGGTGAGTGGGGGGCATCAGATACCAGTATATCTGGGAGTAGTAAGTTGCAGCTCGTATGCTCTCTGTCGGGAGCCTGCTTATCATGAGCTCAACGGTGCTTCTGAGCTCAGCTACGCTCTTCGACAGCTCCGTATCCCTGATTCTTTCCCACCTGTCGACTGGTGGTTCTAGGGGCTGCTCGTCCTCGGAATCCCCCTTTTCTTCCATGACACGCTTATCTGGGTGGAGGCCCGAATCAACGGGCCTTGGCTTCGGCCTTTTTCCATGGCCTTTTACCTTTGGTTTCTCGGGGGCTACTACTTCTAGCCCTTTTCCCTTCTCCTTGGAACTTTCCATCGTTGATGCTTAGGGCTACGAAATTTGCAGTATGGAGAAAATTGGCGTCGAAGCTTTAGAGTGCGAAGTGGAAAAGTTTGCAGGTTGGCAGTAGGGTCTGTATGAGTCGTTGAGCGAGTAATCCTTTGGCTACTTGGAGTCTACGTTATATAACCGCCAAAGACAACTACCCACATTTATGGCATGTGCCACAATTAATCCTGCACTTCTCACCTGAGAGATCATCGGTTCATCGAATTGGCCATACGGTGGCGTAGTACACAGGGCCATGCGCTGTGATGATTGCGGCTGCTTTGGGAACGCAGTCGTCCGCCACCTGGTACCTGTGGGCAGATTTTTTCTCTCAACCGAGTCCCCTGAGGATGTACCCGATGCCTTTTCATTTAACTCGCCTATTTTGGATGCTTTTGAAGGCGACTGTCGGCACGCTCTTCTAGGCGAGCAATAAATGCTTTTGCCTTGTGCATCTTTGGGTCAGCGAAGCCAAAATCAGAGCTGACATACTTCGCGGTGAACCTTTTGCGCCAGTTAATCTTTTATGCTTTGGGCCCGAAGTGATTCCTCCCGCGCGAGGCTACTCGTGAAGCTTGTTTCCCCTTTTAAAAGCAGCTCGCTCGGACTCTTCTTAGGCGAACATCTTTCATACCTTAGTCGAAACCTTGCTCGGCCAATCGTACTTCGCTGCGAACCACTTCGCATCCACTACTTCGCAAGCCAAGTTCCCAAAGGAGTTTTTTTTTTTTTGTATATAGCTGTCGAGGTAAAACTCAACCTGAGTTTCTGAGCAGCACTTTATTTAATAGCGAAACTTTTTACAATATTCACACAGGCTTGCGGCATAATAGGCATGCCGCCACCACAAACTCAGCTTCGGATATTTATCCGATGAATCTGCAATGCCCGGACCAGATCAGATTGAACTTCAGTTGATTCTTGAAGTCCGGATGGCTCCTCCTCGAAGTTCTCCATGCTGCGAACAGAAAGCAATACAATAGTTCGTCGCTCCTGCCAGTACCCGCGCTGCTGATGCAGGATGTGGCGAAGCAATTCACCACGTGAGGACCTTCTTGGGGTAATGGTTGTAGTGATGGCTGGAACCAGAATACCGAAGAGTTCAGTAACTGTGGACTGGGTACAAGTTCTTCCATCTCCTTGATGTTGTAATAGGGCTCTTCTGGCAAAGAGCAAACTTCTATGATCTCCTCAGGTTCAGCCTCTTGAGGTAAGCCTGATGGATTCTGGTTGAACACCTGCGTGCCATGCTCTGGGATACAAAAAGGGTGCAAAAATGTCCCCTCTTCATTCTCGAGCGCTACCACTTGAGCTTGTTTCTCTTCTTGGCCTGTCCTCCGATGGAGATTGCAAGCACCCATATTGTTCATCGTCGGGGCAAAGCTCGCAAATTGCCATGGTTGGACTTGGATGGGATCTGCCTCTTGAGCTCCACATGACTGCATCTCAGGCTTCTGCTCAGTATGAGGAGTCTGCCATGAAGAATACTGCGTTGGGTAGACAGGAGAAGCGATTATCGGAGAAAGTGATGGGGCTTCTCCCCACTGCCACTTTCTCGATAGAAACTGCTCCGCTCATACTGCTTCCTCAAAAATCTGAGGGAATCTTTGTTCGCCTGATCGCAGCAAGAGGAGGCCTATGTCCGGGTGAAAAGCCCGAACATAGTAGAGGTGGGCTTGGGTGGGCGTTGGTTGAATCTCCCCTGGAACTTTCTTCCAAGTTCTGCAGAATCGGACATTGAAGTCCGTGACGCTCTCCAAGGGTGTTTTCTTGATGGTGGAGAAGTACGTCAAAAGTTGGAAGGGATCCTGAGAGCCATCAAATGTTTTGAATAGTGCTCCCACCAAGTCATCCCATGAACAGACGCTTTTAGACCCGAGCAGTCTATACCACCGCAGCGCCCTCCCTTCCAGGGACGCAGCCAGAAGTCGGACCATGACATCTTCATGGATTATGTCGTAGAGGAACGCTAAAGCAGCAACAACTTCAAGGTGCTCTCGGGCCATTCCCGTGGTGCCATCATATATTGTCAATGCCTTCAAGGCGATCTCGGGAATCTTGTGGTAGCTTTGAAGATTCAAGGGGCCTCGGTCATCCCAGCTGGGAAAACTTACCCCTGCCATTATAGCAATGGTCTACAGAGATCACGGTTATCATCGCTAAGTCGGAGTCGCCAGATGAACATTCTTTCTCCGCTTGTGAGGTCAAGGCTGCTCACCGAACCTTGATTCCTCCGGGATATCTTCTTTCAGATTTGAAAGGCGCCTACGATCAAGAAATCTGGATCTTCAGCTCAACCGAGTCGCCAAGTGATTTTATCAGATGAAGACAAGCCAGAGATTCACCAAACTCGGACCTTCTTAAAACATGGGGGCTCCTGGTTACGAAAACCAGGTTTAGGTACTGGTCTCCATGACTTTAGAGATTCTCAGTTAAAACAGAGTCGCCAGATGCTAAGAGTCTTTCGGTAATGAGGGCATCGATTCTCACTACTACTCAGAAGATGAGACTGACCGGATCTCACCGGGAACTTGTTAGAACTACTGGCTCCGGTGAAGACGGGCTAGAAATTTTCTCAAATATGGGACCTTGGGTCCCATCGGGCGTGCCGAAACTTGTTGGTCATCAAATCCGCATAGGAAAGGACTTTCGGTGGGTTTGCGCGCCCTGGACCTGCGACCAACATTGAAAGGCCGAGGGGAAGAGATGCCCCTCGTGCCAATCTCCGGAGAAAGGCCGGCTCCTATACTAATCTACTTTTGGGGTTTGAGACAAGAGTGCAGGAAAGAAATAAACAGAGTAAGGGTTAGGAAAAGAAATAAAAAGGGTAAGGGTTAGAGAAAGAAATAAAAAGAGTAAGGGTTAGAAGATGATGATTTAAGGTGGGAGAGAACAGGAAGCACGATTACTCGCTAACAACTCGAATAGCAGCAAGAAATACCAAGAATAACATGAAGGAAATGAAATGCCGAACTTCCTATGTATCCTCTGGACGGGTTCGCAGGGTTCTCCTTTCTCTCTCGCTGGAATTCAGGATTCAAAGTAACAGCGATTGAGATAAGGGAATAACAGAAACCTCGATCCACCAGGCAGCATAAAGGAAAGCGACAAGGCATTTTTCCTCTCCTATGTATCCTTCAGGGCGAATTTTAGGGGTTCGGTCCCCGATCGCACACCGGATTCAGGATTCAGAGTCTCAGTACGCGAACGAGAAAAGACAAAAGAATTAAGCACAGAAGGCAGCATAAAAGAGAGAAATAGAGCACAAAAGATCTTTAGTATTAAACGCAGGACATCAAGTTACAGCAGACTTTCTAGCAGAAAGTTCCCCCCTTTTACATTGCAAAGCCTGGGTTTTTATAGAGGACCCGACCCTCTGAATCATTATTACAAAAACGACGGAGTACACCCTCGGGCCCTGAGAAATCGGCTCCTCACTGCTATTGCGGATGATCTTTCAAATCGGTTGCCAAAATTGGCAACTGTGACTGGGTCAACCATGGAAATATTCATTTAATGCACCGCCCGAGTGTCCCTGGCTTCTGGATGCTGTGCTTGAGTGATCGTTACGCCCGTCGGGTTTTACTTCGAGGACTGTTACGTCCCTTTCATTTGCCAAAATTGGTCAACGGACTTATCGGGCAAGAAAGGGGTATTTATAAGGGGCTTTCGATCACCTTGGGAAGCTGCCCACCTTGGAACGTGGGCCCAAAAAGTGCTTCGCTACATCTCTGCCTCGCCAAAGCCTTGGGCCGAAGTAGATTCTCCTTGATTTGTTCTTCGCAAAATAATGCTTCGCAGAAACTACTTCGGGGATGTCGAGTGCCGAGCGAATTCCATCTTTGAAATGGGGCCCTTTGTCCTTTGCTGGCGAAACTGCTTCGGCTGGAAAATGTTTCGGCCCGATTCTTTCTCAAAACTGTGGTTCGGGGAATATCCTCCCGAAGCACTTCTTCTATTTTCGACACATTGTCATTTTGCTTCGGGCACCACTACTTCGGGTGAAAACTGGCCGAAGTAGGTGTCGGAAATACTTCGGGCCCGAAGTAGTTTCCTTACCTTAGCTGATTTGGATTATGCTCTCCTCCTTCGGCGAAGTCGTTTGGATGTTGCTTCGCAAAACTTTCGCCCGAAGCGGTTGCTAAAAATGCTTCGGGTGCGAAGCGTTATCTTTGTATTTTCTTCGGCGAAATTACTTCGCAAGGTTTTCGCCCGAAGTGGTGATTTGAAGTGCTTCGGGCCCGAAGCTCTTTTCACATTCTCCTCCTTTTCTTTCGACGAAGCAATTTTCCTTGGCTTGTTTGGTAGCGAAGCTCTTTCTTCTTCATTTTATAAAAGGGGGCGATAGGGAGGGTCAAAATTGCTGTAACTTAAAATAAAAGAAAACTTTCAACAAGGAAATATTATACAAAATTCTACTATTCTTCTACCCCTTGTATAATGTGACAAAAAGTGTCAACAGTTACTTGAGCCCTCTAGAGGTGGGTCTTTACACCGGACGAGGGGTAGCGATACTGAGTAGTCAGCATCGTCTCGTCGCAGGTGATTGGATGAGGGGGGGCTAGTGGGCGTGATGCGAGGGTGAGCAGCAGTCTCCCTGAGAGGTCCCATAGGACCCACACCACAGGGGGTAGTTCCTGTCACACCGATCCTGCGTGATCATGGTGGCCAACGCCCTAGGCTTGGGGGTTTTTGAGTTTTTGCCTTTTTGCGAGGTCATAGGACTAGTTTATTGTAGCCTGTGGGTATTTTTGATGATATATATATATATACAGATGACTTTTTGTGTTTATTCACTTGTCGTGGTTTGGGTTGTTGTTTATGCATAGTTATTTATGATGATGTATGCATGTGGTATTATGAATGCGATGTGTCTAATTATATGATGTATGCTTATGGAATGAATGAAATGATTTGTTGATAACTTGTCGATGGCACCATAGATTGTACAAGATTTACTAGCTTTCTATACTTATGTGATGGCTTTGTGGAATGACTTTGCATGTGAGAACTTTGTTTTTGTATTTTTCATATTATTTGATGGTGATGTACGTAATGAAATGTACCAGTTGTTTTAAAATGTAGTTAAGATTTTCTGAAATTTAGATATTTTAACTAACGAGCCAAGACTGTACATTTATCTCGCAAGACTTTTGAACAAGGTATAAATTAGACTGGAGTTTGACCAAGTTATTTCACATCCCTGTTTGTGCAATTGAGTTCGTTTATGTGGTATTTGTCAGGATACTGCCAGTGCTAGATAGGCTGTCAACCAAACCTGTACTGAGATCACCTAATTAGCTCCACTAACTCCATTGTTGTATTTAGTAAGATTAATCCACTGGACAATCTAAGGTACCATAAGCTAGCTCATCCACATGCAAAAATTGGTCTGCTCACATGCAAAGAATGTGATAGACATATCGTCATGCGTTTAGGATACTGCCATTGCCAGGTAGGCTATCCACCAAACCCGTAATGAGGATCACCTAGATGGTTTTCTAAATGCTGAGAATTCCAAGGATTCAAGCTCAAGCAGATTTTTAGTTGCTCAACTTGTTCGGGATACTTGCTCTCATACCTAGTGATGAAAATCATTGTTTATTTCTTTGTTCTTTGTGATTTTCTTTTTTAGAAAGGATTTTGAATAGTGGTGATAACCATTGTTATTTGATTTTGCATTTTGCAAAGTTGAGCTTGTAGGTTTTTGGCTTGTGAATGGCATTGATCCTTTTAGGCCTTGGGGATGACTACCCATCCTGTTCAGGGACGTGTAGTACAAATCCTTATGACTGTGGGAACCAAAGGGGATTAGGGATTTTATGAAGTAAGGGCATTGATATTTTAGGCCTTGGGGACGACTACCCATCCTTGTCAAGGGTGTGTAGTATGAATCCTTACAACTTTGGAGACCAAATGTGACTGGAGATGTTCGTGATGATGGCTTGTGGGTATTTCACTTTTGAATGGCATTGATCCTTTATGCCTTGGGGATGACTACCCATCCTTGTTAGGGGCATGTAGTACGAATCCTTACAACTTTGGGGACCAACGATGATTGGGATTTTTGCTAGTGGTGAAAACCACTGTTTATTAGGGGGAATTTATGGGGAAGATCTTGTCCTTTTTTCAATTCTTAGCACTCTTGAACCATTCGCATAGGGGGATGAACAGGCTAACCATTCGCCTAGGGTACCCTAGACTGCTTTGTAATTTTCATCTTCCGTTCACACAACTTGGGAATTACTTTATGTGTTTTAACTTGTGTAGGGATGTTACATAATGAGGCATAATCCAAGTAAAACTTTCCCTTGTAAAATCCGTTTAACTTTGTATAGTTTTTGGCTAGAAATTTAAAGACAGTTGAATGACAAAAATCCTACATACATTTAGGAGACAACTGACTATGCTAAAAATGGGGATGGTGTTATTCTGGATGTATGTGTTTATAAAATGGATGGAATGTGGAAAATTAAGGAATTGTCGAGCAATTACAGTCTATGGTGTTTGGGACATGTATGACCAACAAATATGCAATGTACGGATGTGATGCCTAATGCAACTTGTATTTTTTTTTTTGAATTTACATGGTGGAATTGGTAGCCACCACGAATCCGGGCAAACTATCCAGCTTTATGGCCACCACAGTATTCTGTGTTGTTCGCCCTAGAAGCCACCACACAGATCTTCGCATAGTCTGCCCCTATAACCACCATGCCATAATAATTTTAAATCTTTTACGCCATTGAAAGCACCAGGAAAGGAACAAGCGTTCAGTCCGATGAAATGCAACTTGTATTTTTGCATTTTGATTTTTTTTTTTTAGTATGCATGAAATTGAGATGCAATTTTTTTTTTTTTGATGATTTTATTGTTTTTGTTTATTTTTGAATATTTTTTTTGACCAAGCGTTTATGGTAACCCTTGGAGATTTTGGTTTGAACAAAGGGTTTATGGATATATTTGGGGCATTTTAGGTTTGACTAAGAGATTGTGGGAATCCTTGGAGCTTTTAGTTTGACCAAAGGGTTTATGGACACCTTTGGGGCATTTTGGGTTTGACCAAGTGATTGTGGGAATCCTTGGAGCTTTTGGTTTGACCAAAGGGTTTATGGACACCTTTGGGGCATTTTGGGATTGACCAAGTGATTATGGGAATCCTTGGAGCTTTTGGGGTGGCCTATGGCTCTCTAAATGTGGAATGGCCTCAAATGATTGATGTTCAAGGGTTCTAGTTCCTTGATTCCTTCAAGAGAGGCAATCCGGTATGTTCCAGGTCCTATTTTACTATCAATCACATAAGGACCTAACCAATTTGCTGTGAACTTGTCCCTTATATGGGGCGGCAAATTAGAATTCTATTGGTTCTCTTTTAAGACCAAGTCACCAACCTGAAAGTCCCTTAAGTGAACCTTCATGTTGTATGATTTCTTAAGTCGCTCTTGATAGATTTGCAAATGCTCAAGAGCATTGACGTGTCGTTCGTTGAGCAACGTAATTTGGTCTAACCAGGCTTGCCACGCACTGTCATCATCAATGAACTCTTGCATTGATATGCGTAGTGAAGGGATTTCCAACTCGAGAGGCATGACTGCCTCGAAGCCATACACCAACGAAAATGGAGTTGCCCTAGTGGGCATCCAAATGCTAGTGCAATAAGGCCATAGGGCAAGCGGGATTTGAATGTGCCAATCCATATGACTATCTATGATGGTCTTTTTGAGGATGGCAACTAGCATTTTGTTTGACGCCTCTGCTTGCCCATTTTCTTGCGGATAATAAGGTGTTGAAAAACTGTACTAAATTTTGTACTTTGTTGTCAAAGCACGCTCAAGTTAGCACTCATCCCATTATCCGAGATGATCTTGGATGGAATACCAAAACAACATATGATGTTATGCAAAATAAACTCCGCAATGCAGGGTCTAGTCGTAGAGGTTAGCGAAATTGCTTCCACCCACTTGGTGAAGTACTCTGTGGCCATTATGATGAATGTGTGATGACCCGACGATGCAGGGGAGATCTTTCTGATTAGATCAAAGCCCCACTACAAAAAATTCCAAGCCGATTGGATCGATTGCAAGGCCTGAGAAGGTATGTGTGTCAAATTGGCATGGTGCTGACACTTCACGCACTTCTTTACATATGCGCAACAATCTCGCTCTAAATATGGCCAATAATAGCCCATGCGGAGAATGTGCTTTGTGATGGCCATACCGATAAAGTGGCCACCACATGTACTATCGTGGGCTTGGGTGATCGCCCAAGCGGACTCCTGCTGGTCCAAGCAACGGAGGAGGATTCCTTCATAGCTTTGATGATACAAAATGTCTCCTAGCAAGACATGTTTGGCCACTTTCTCTTTAAATGATCTTTTTGCGGCATATGTAAATCCAAGTGGGAGGTTACCTAGCTTGAGGTAATCCCTTATGGGTGTGTACCAATCCTGCTGATCAGAAACCTTGATGGTATGAACGGTCGATCCCTCTTAAAGTTCATCCCTAGCAAAAGCTGAGCAGGAAAGAACTTGTAGAAACATTGTTGTGTTGCTATTAAGAGGGGTAGGGGAGAACAAGGACCCATAGTTGGCTTGAGTTAGACAATCATGGATTCAAGAGAACCTATCCTGAGATGGTTCAATCTAGATCAGGTGGATTCCTAGAGTTAGGTCAGAGCTTGCACGCTCCATCGTAGATTGCGATAATGTTTTGACCTGAATGGTTGTCATTTCACCAGAAGGGTCTTGCAGGATTAATGACCCCAAGGAGGCCATAGTATCCGTAAAATGATTCGATGATCGAGGGAGTGCCTCGATGTCGTACCATTCAAGCTTTTCCAAGAATTTGTCCACAAGGGTTTTGTAGGCCTGTAGAACCGTGCATTTACATTGGAACACCCCTTTTACTTGGTTAACAATTAACAGCGAATCACCAAAGATTTTTAAACGTTTAATGGTCATGGTGATTGTTTTCTGAAGACCTATGAGCAAGGCTTCGTATTCTGCATTCTTGTTGGTGCACGGGAAGTCTAATTTAAATGATAGAGGCATTGAAGCCCCTTGCGATGTGAAGAATACAATTCCTATGCCACCTCCTTGCTCACATTTAGAACCATCAAAGAATAGGTTCATGTCGGCCTGTGACTCAGGCTCATTAGAATCTGGTGATTCTAAAACATGGAAGACCCCATCATCAGGTAGTTCTATGGTTAGGGGCTGATCGTATTCAAGAGGAGCCTCTGCTAGTTGATCGGTGATGACTTGACATTTTATGGATTTATGTCCAATGAATTATATGTCAAAATCCATCAACAACATGATCCATTTTTTCATGTGGCTACTATGATAAGTATGACTCATCATGTATCACAATGGATTCTCCTTAGACACAACATATGTCGTATTGCTGAGCATGTAGTGGCATAGCTTTTTGGTAGCAAACACCACTGCCAAGCAGAGCTTCTCAACGTATGCATATTTAAGTTCATAATTGAATAGGGTGTGGCTAAGATAGTAATTAGCCTATTCTTTGTGTAGTTCATTTTTCTGGGACAACATGGCACCCAGTGCCACCTCAGTAGCTGAGATGTATAAGTAGAACGACACTCTTGGTCTAGGTGGTGCCAATACTGGCGATGAAGCCAAGTATTGTTTGATGTCATCAAAGGCTGACTGGCACTCATCATCCCAGTCAAATGCTACCTCTTATGTAATAATTTATTCATGGGTCAACACTTGTCAGACAGCTGCGCTATGAAGTGCTTGATTGACACGACCTTTCCCTACAGGCTTTTGAGCTGCATGATGGTAGTTGGGGGAAGCATTTCAAGGATTGCCTTGATTTTGTGTGGGTCTACCTCGATTCCTCGTTTGGAGACTATGAAACCCAAGATCTTTCCAGATGTGATGCCAAATACGCACCTCTTGGGGTTTAGTCTGACTTTATGTTCAATGAGGCAATCAAGGATCTTGCTTAAGTCATCGAGATGATCTAGGCGCAAAAGAGATTTTGCCAACAAATCATCCATGTAATCTTCCAAAGTTTTATGCATGTGATCATGGAATATGTACATCATGGCACATTGGTAGGTGGCACCAACATTTTTAAGGCCAAAGGGCATGACCTTATAACAAAATGTCCCCCAACGTGTTGTGAATACCATTTTTAGTTGATCCTCAGGATTGATACGAATCTGATTGTATCCTAAGAAACCATCCATAAGAGAATGCATTTCATGGCCCATTGTAGCATCTACCAATGCATCGATGCTAGGCAAGGGGAAATCATCCTTAGGACTCACTTTTTTTAGATCTCAAAAATCGATGCATATGCGAATCCTCCCGTCGGGCTTTTTGATGGGCACCATGTTAGACAACCATGGTGGGTAATCCACACAGATGACAAACTTTACATCCAATAGTTTTTGTAGCTCGTATTTGACCATTAAGGCTATTATTGAATGCATCTTACATAGTTTTTACTTCACTGGCTTGACTGTTAGATCAAGCGTAATATTATGCATGACTAGCTGCAGGTCTATCCCCGACATGTCTTTGTAGGACCATACAAAAACCTCCTTCTTTTCTTTAATAAGGTCAATGTAGTTAGCTTGCTCTTTGGGGGATAGACTTACCCCCAGCTTGATAATCTATGGATTCATTAGATCAGAGTTGATGTCTACGTAAGTCATCTCCTCAACTGACATGTGGGACCCGTCCTCCAACTGGTGTGGAGTTGGGATCAGGTGGATATCATTTTCTGAATTTAGATTGTCATTTGGAACGTCGGGTTCTTCTTCAGCATGGAAGACATCTTGAGTTTGTCCTGGTGTAAAATGGAACATCCCACAACAAGGCCAGTACTTCAATGGGGAAGGGGGTGTGTCAGCGCGATCCCAGTCTATAGCATCTAGGTCTAGATGCTATGACCATGTTAGGTTGGCTGGATTATGGATGGGGGCGGTTAAATCAATGGAGATCATGTTGATAAAATGATTTTGGTCTCCATTACCGTGGGTGTGGTTACTCGGATATCCTAGGTGAGCTTTGTGCTTCGGATCCAGCTCTGTGGGTATTGGCACAAATGGATCAGCCCTATGTACGGATAAAAGGATAGGATCTACTCTTGACATTGATGGTTCTATAGGGTCTCTAGGTGGAAGATGTTCTTTGTATACCTGAAGTGGTGGGTACAGTAATTGGTCCAACTGTGCCTAGTTGAGGTGCCACCTATGTCTTGGCCCTATGTGTAACTATTCAAACATGTTGTCTATGTCCATGGAGTATTGCTGCTGTCGCATATGATTGAGATAGGCCATCTCAGTTTCATCTTCATAATCACTGTCGAAGATCCAAAGGCCTTCATTGGCTCCAATAGCTATTTGTGACATATGAGGCTCATCTGGCTTGAGCAAGTTAATGTGGTCCCATCGGGGTTGTTCCGCTCTCTATGGGGGGACCTGATTCTCTTGAGGTGGCATATGCTTGAGTGGAGCATCCAAAGGGAACATTGTCATGAAGCTCTCTTGATGATCATCTATGGGTGTCACTTGTGAATGATTGCTATCAGATTCAAAAGGATCCCAAGGTGCTACCTCATACTCTGACTCATCTTCTAAAGACCCTTCTTGGTCTTGTCTATATCCCTCTTGTAGGTGAGTCCTTTAAATTTCTCCCTTTTTGACCAAAGGGAAAGGGTTGTTAAGGTCAACAAGGTTGGTTGTTAGCAATGGAAGATAATCCCCCAATGTATATGTGGTGTTAGGATTGGCATATGGATCTAATGCCAACCCATCCTTGTTGCCTATCCCTAGGCCTTGCATGTTCTCTACCAAGATGTCCAGGGGCAAGGGGTGGTTGAACCCTACTCCTGACTTATCGTACGGAATTTGATATCTTGGTTGGCAAAGAACACACACTCCTTGCTCATACCTGCCCAACCCATATCCATGCCAATTACATTGGCCAAGATATCTCAAAGATAAATATGGGTTGGACAAATAGTTGACATCCTTAGCAAAAGGCTCTTCATCTTCATCTTCTTGCATGTAAGGTTCAATGCCATTATCTAGGCCCCCATAAACAAAGTTTGTCTGATTGGGTGGGTAGCCTAGAGGAACCATAGTTTCGATGGGGAGTCGAGGTCTCCCCACGTCCTACATGGACTCAAGTGCGGGTGTTGCTACAATGTTCCGCACTAGATACTCCCCAAGGCCCATACTGGCCATTTCCACGATTATCGTTGGTGATTGAGGGGGAGCGAATGGGAGTTCTTCCTGAGTCCACTCTATGTAGGGCAAACTAGGTGTATCGACTTCCATTCAACTAGGTATCTCTTCGGTAGAGATGGTTGAGACTAGGGGCGGTGCCTCTTCCAGGGGTTTCTTCCCTTTTCCCTTCAGTATGGCCATCGTAGGTGGCATAATTGTTGAAGGACCAGATGAGGACGATGGACCCGATTGGGGATTTAATGGACTTGTCAATGGGGATGCCTGTGGAATCGGACCCTGTTTAGATGGATTCAACTGAAAATCCAAGTGTGCTGACGGAAGGGTCAATTGCGGCATTAGCTGCACCGTATTACAATAATTGAAGGGTTCCAAGTCTACCGAGACTACATGCACCTGTCCTTCACATGTATACTTTAGGCACTGATGAGCTATTGAAGGGACACACTTCATGTCCCTGATCCAAGGCCACCCCAGCAAGATATTATAGGCCATCTCACCTTCCAAGATGTGGCATAACGTATGAATAGTATTTTGTCCCACTTGGATGGGTAGGACAATTGTGCCAACCGTCAAGCATATCGCATCATTGAATGCTCAAAGAGTATAGGTGGAGGCCACGATGTGAGATGCCAACAACTTGAGGTGTTTCAATGTCGCTGTTGTAATTATATTACTAGACGAGCCAGTGTCCACCAACACCCTTTTATATGGAATACTGTTGACCCGCGCAATGACGTGCAGGGGTGGATCCGCCACATCACTAGTCATCGATTTCAATTCATCTTCTCTAAATGTGATGACTGGTTCTGTACATTGTTTTACATGTCCCACAAAGTTGTTGAAAGAGTTTGCTTCGTGGGGTTGCAACTCGATGGCTGTTAATATCTCCATTAGAGCCTCTCGATGGGGCGATGATTATTAAATGAGCTCGTAAATGGAAAGCCTAGCCGACATGGTCCTTAGACTTTGAGTAAGTCTAGTCTGAATCGTGGCCACTAGTCTAGGTGGGGGAGGTTGCATAGGGTGCTGTTGAGGTTGACGTCGATGGAACCTCTCCTGTGGCTGTCGCAGGGGCAGCTCCTAGGTACATCTTGTTCCTAGTCACTATGCTTATCATCCCTACATACCCCTGCATGGGGAAATTTTGTGTCACCTCATTGACTTGAAGGGGTTTTTCCTGCTCATCATGGGTAGGCATGGGGTCTTTGAAGACTCCCATCTGTTGGTTGTTTGGCACTATGGGGTTGTCCATCGATAGCGTCTTGTTGTCGATTAGGTCTTGCACCAAGCCTTTAAAATTCCAACATGCATTAAGGTCATGTCCCTTCCGTCTGTGGAACCTACAGTACAAGTCATCCCTGTACCCCTTAGGCTTTGTTGCATTGGGGTCTATGGTTTGAATCTCGGGTAGGTTGATCAAGTTTTCCATTGAAAAATGGTCAAACAGGGAGTCCCTGGACTCTGTGTAAGGTGTAAATTGTTGCCTAGGGCAACGCTACTAATTTTTTTCTTGCCTCTAATTTTATCTGTTATAACTGTTAAGAGGCACCATCTGATAGTTAGCCTTTTGGGACTATGTTTCTTGTGTAGGATTAGGGACGTTTATAGCAACCTAATTGACCGCAGCGGGTTTTTGTTGCGTGGTCCCTATTTTGGTGTTTTTAGACCATTCTTTCTTCTTTGGCTTGGAAATATTGCCATCCTATATCTTGATATCCTCAATGATTCTGGCTTGTGCTAGGGCTTCCTCAAGAGTGGCATATTGCTGCAGCTACAATAGCATGAAGATCGATCTAAAACAGCTCTTTGAGAACATTTGGGTCAGGTCGAACATGGGAGGGAGGTAGGGCAGCTTTGAAAGCAATGTCCTCCATCGGTTCCCATAGGCCACCATGGTTTCTTCCTCATACTGCCTAAGGCTAGCTAGGTCGCTTAGTGATGCATTTTTCTTGGTGTTGAAGGTGAAGCATTCGAGGAACACATCCACTAGCTGATCCAAGTTGTTGATGCTATGTTTTGGCAACTAAGTGAACCAATCTAAGGCAGGGCCTACAAATGGTTATAAAGGTTATTAGCAACAAAGCATCATTGTCCTGAATGCCAAAGCATTGGCTTAGGAATCTAGTCACGTGCTCTTGGGCATCCTCCTCCCCTCTAAAGAGTGCCAACTGGGGCAGTTTAAAGTGTTCAGGGTATGGAGGTGTCGGCATTGACGGATGCACAGGGTGACTGCAAAGTTGGCGTAAAGTGGGCTTTTGGGGCCCAAAAGTCTTGGTCTCCACATACTCTAAGTGCTCTAGCAGTGCTTTATATGCATCGAAATATTTGATCTCTTCCTCCTTGGTTTGCTCCCGTTGTGGGTTGAGGGGAACTGAGGGCCTATGGAGGGGTAGCCGGACAACATCCCCCCTGCCTTGGTAGGGCATTTTTGCTCGCTATTATTCTTGCTCATACTCATCATAGGCTTATTTAGGAGTGCCTGCATGAGACCTATAAACATGGGTGGGTGCCCACGGAGGGTGCCCATCATTGTTTCTAGGAGTGGCCTCCCGCTCAGGTTTAGGAGGTCTTGGAGGCAATATTTGGTACGGTCATGGAGACCTATCTTGCACCAATGGGTTATGCCTCTCATACACTTCTACCTTATGCACACGAGGGGTTGGGACCTTCTCAGGCATAGTGTTCTAAAGCAATTCGACTGTTTGATGCCGAATGCGCTCTTTGCTAAGGCAATACAGATGCTCTAACTGTTGTTGGTCTTTCCTGAGCTGCATAATTTGCGCTTGGAAGGTAGCATGTTTGGAAAATTTTAGGTCAATTTGTTTTGCCGTCTTGTGTTTAGGAAGCCTAGATGCCTCTCCTACATGTCTATCTCAGTCGTGGTGATTCGAGATCCCTATGGGTTGCTTTCCTCTATCGAGGTTAGCGACATTCACTCGAGGCTCTGGCCCTAGTGGGTGATCCTGATACATAATAGGTGCGGAGGTGCATTGCTCCTGCACTGTGTATTGCTCTTGAGGAACATAGTGGTCTTCCTCGTACTCCCTCTTGTATGTGTGAAATGAGCGGGAAGAATTGGCTGGCCCTGTCTGGAGAGCCTTGTGCTCTGGATTTGGCTTAGTATTTTTAACAGTAATAAGGGGTAAACGAGGGATGACAAAATCATGTGGCCCCTCCTTATAAATCCTATGTTGCTCTAGGGCTTCCTCGCGTGGTGGCCACTCATAACGAGCGTCTAAGGGAGGCCTCCTGTCTATGTTGAGTGCCATGTGTATGTCCTCCTCTTGAAAGGGTCTATCTTTGAGTGGGGGTGCCCCTCAAAGAGGTGCCTCTATAGTCCTGTTTTGTAATGGCATGGTGTGGACTATCTTGTGTGTCAGGCCGCCAAGGTGGTATGACCAAGTCCTCAGGACTATATCAGAGGCGACTTGTCCCCCTTTGTGCACTCTCTATAGCTCCTGCCCATGATTGGGCTCAACTAAGGGTGTACACCATGGTGATTTCTTTCTAAATATGTGTACATTTTATCTTCTTTAGGATTTTTTATGCTACACTAAACAAAAGGGAAACACACAATCAAAGCAATGATTATCTTGTTTATGGATTAAAAGTGTGCCCTAAATCTGGTTCAGTGTGTTTTTGATGTTTGTTTTGAAAACCTTGTAAATAAATTTTTGTATATACAATATGAGGGCTCTTATATCTCCCAAAAATGGTCACCCCTTCAATATACCACTACCAAGCCGTTATACCGAACCTCTCTATATACCCGCCCTTATGTGAGGGAGACTATAGGTATGTGAGAGCAGAACAATACGTGTAACATTGGCGATATGGAAGGGGAATCACTCTGTTTATGACACCTACCATAGAAGACTTATCCTCATGCGTTGGGAATCACCCCATCTACACTTGGTCAGATTTTGTCAGGATTTACATCTAGCAACAGTCGCGATCGGGGTTATGTATGCAATATTTCAAGCCAAGGTGGTGATGAAATCCACCGTTGGTCTTGCTCAAGGGTTGGGGTTTTATGACCAACTCCTTGTTGTTTAAATTACCATGTGGTGTGTGGGGTTCTTTTTAATTTGCATAAATGAAGGAAACAAGCATTAAAACTCTCCTATGCAAACAAATAACTAGAAAATAGAAAACAAAAAGCAAAAAATGACAGAAGGTGTTTAGGATCCCTACCTCTTCTCTGCCCAAATCGTATGCCTCTAAATTTCTACCCTGAAACTGCACAGAGAGCTATTCATCCTTGGGAAAAATGAATAATAGAACTGTACTCATCACAGGGTGGGGCGATTGCCCATTCATCCTTGGGTAAGACGAATTCCAACTCTGTACTCGTCACAGACTGGAATGAACAACAGTCTAGTGTTTAAAAACTTGGTACCTGCAAGAAAAAACAAGCAAATTTTGATCAAAATTTTAATATTAAAATCAAGGGATAGAGGTCCCACCGTTATCACCACTAAAAGCATGAGGATACGGAAACAAAAACAGAAATGCCAAGTGCAATGTATGCAAAAGCGAAACGTAACGCTAAGTCCTACGAACTGAAACACATGAAAGGAAAGAAATGTAAACCAATTGAAACAAGATAGAAAGAAAATGTGGATTACAACCCTTTTTATTAATATGCTTTAGAACTTGGTTACAATCCACCTCCTCCCTTTTCAGGGGCTAGGAGCATTAAATATGTTCTTGTCACATCAACAAATGGTATTCCTTCTTCTGCGTGCCCACATGTAGAATGGGCGGACCAAACGTCACTGCTGATTGTGTTGATGAGTCTTGACTCCTTCCTGCTCCTTTAATGTCAAGATCCTATGTTCAAGGAAATAGAAAATAGTAAGTAACACCTATAGATAAAATGAAACATGCGATCCCTAAGCCTGCGGTCAGTGTATGCATAAAATGATTAAAATGATAACTGAAACATATCAAAATGAGCTAAAAATTTGACAAAAGCAATAAAACCTTACCAAGAAGTCACTGCAAAAGGAACAGTCCAAAAATTTTGCACAGATTTCTAATCGCTCTGGGGTGGAACGATTAGAACTGTCATAACCTGTCTAAAAGCCACCTCCTAAATGTCTGGTCTAGAAGCTTCCAAATCACTTGCAGAGTTGGTTTTAGGTAAAATGAGGTATTTTGGGATGACCCAGATGTTTATATTTTGTCAATTTTGCCTCTATCACCTAAAATCTGATGATGCTATCTGCATGTTAGTGAAAGTGGGAAATGATAAAATAATGATCAAAACTTGTCAGAATCACATGAAATTTAAATTACAGCATATGTAAACAACCTAGAATCAGATGCAAAATAAAAATTAGAGAAATCTACCATAGATTTCTAATTGCTCTGGGGTGAGGAGATTAGAATTGCGATAGTGTGGTGGGCGCCTGGGGGCAGGACGCCTACCGTTTGGGACTCTGTTTCGGAACCAATCCACTTGGGATGGGTCCAAAAACTCTTATGGGGTTTTTTTGGCAAATTTTGTGGGATATTGTGGCCAAATTTTCAGGTTTGGGTCCGGATTGTGCTTCCAATAATCACCCAATAACCTCCCTCCAAAAGAGAGATCAGGGATGTGAAAGCACAAACAATGGGTGAGGATGTAATTTTGCAGCACTTCATTGCTCCAAAAGATCCTCTCTATTCCCTCCTCTTGGGTGAGAAGACTCACCAATTTATAGACCTAGGGTCTCTCTCTTTGAACGCGCATGCGAGGGCGCCACTTGAGTTGCTTGTCCTATTTTGAGAGAAAAAAATATTCCCTGATTTAGAGTCTCCTTGCATAAGTCCTCCAAAAATTAATGCATGCATGACTGAAGTCTCTTTCTCTGATTTGGATTCGTTCCTCACAATTGCATGTCCTGAAGTTGCAGTTAACTGGCAGACCTATCGAGGTTTGAATTTTTGCCAGTCAAACCTGCTATTCATCCCACCCTGGGATGAATGCTGATAATCATCCTTGGGTGGGATGAATACCAATTTTTAATCATCCCAGGGTGGGACGAGTAGGGAGAAAAGTGCCAAAAAAGTGCCAAATTGGCCTCTGACCTTCCAAACTACTATGGGAGTGGTTAGGACCACTATTTAACCTCTTGGGGCTGTCGTCAGGGCTGTGTGTATCACTTAGATCAGTGCTTGTTGTCACATAATTGGATTGGTGCTGTTTTGGTGTCTACAAATTATAGTAGAGAATACATTCAAAACACCCCCTACTATTCCTAGTGGAATAAATACTATACCGCTTGTTGCAATTCCTGCAAAATCCATCCAAACTTCCCCAGTACTTAATATGGCTAGCCAAATTCCTTAGAATAATAAAAACATCCAATTATGGAGGAAAAATAGATATAGGCCTTTCCAATTACCAAAAACATTGCATGACCTTCCCAGTAAAGCACATAAGTATTTACCAAAATTCCAAGAAAATAATGTAGTCACCGGAGAAGACCATATTAAAATTTTCTTGTATGTTATGGATAGTCTTGAAGTTGAACATGAAGATGTGGTTTTAAGATTATTTCTCCAGACCTTGGAAAAATATGCTAGAGAATGGGTTAACACTTTCTTGAATAATGACATTGTTGATTTCTCTAAAATAGAAACTATATTTTTGAAGAAATTTGGAGAAAGGAAGAATGAACAATCATTGCTAACAGACCTGGAAACCATGAAAAATAAAGAAAATGAAATAGTGAGTGATTTCAATAGGGGGTTGTCTAAAACTAGAAATAAAATCCCCACTGATTTAAGATCAAATGACATCTAGTATATCTAATTTTATAAAAATACCTTTCCAAGAGAATTCAATTATGAATTAAGACATGAACAAGTAGTTACCATAGACGCATGCATGGATAAAGCCATATAAATTTAAATGAACATGTTAGACAGTGGAAAAATGAAACCATACTTTCTATAGGTCAGTCAACCTGGTAGAAAACCTAAGAAAGTAGGATTCAACTTATAGAAAATAATCGGATAAGATCCTATGGAAAAACTGGAAAACCAAATGATAGAAATGTTTAATACCATGAACAATAGACTAGCCAGGATAGAGAGAAATAAACAATGGTGAATCTTCTCACTCTCAAGCTGACAGAAAATAAATGACAAAAGGTTATCATTCAAAAGAAATTTTAATGAAAACTAGGTTAACAATAATTTTGAAGAAGGGAATAGAAATAGGAATAACGAAAATGGTTGGAGGAAGAGAGAAATTGAGAAAGATCAAGATTTTATTCCTAATCCTATTCCTTTTGTTAATTTGATAGAAAATTTCCCTTATTATTGTATATCCTGTGATGCTCCTCATAACCCATATTATTGTGGATAATATCTAGGGATGCATAAAACTATAGACTTATATGATGAATCAAAAGAAGACATCAAGATTAATGTATGTTGGACTCACAAATATGAATCTAGAGAGAGGTTGTTTGAATAAAACATGGATCTGTATGCCTCAAATAATAGCCCTAAAATCCTAATAGTATAAAACACTAATATCTTACAAAGACCACAAGAAATTAGGTACAAAAAAATGAAACAAGGGAAATTAATCCCAATAGCCCAAGAGGTGGAAGAATTAGAAGAAAATGCCTTAAATTTTAGAAATATGATTATACCTAATAGGACTGATAAAATCTCAAATAAGGAGACTAGAGGACAGTCTATTGTAAATAATAATACAAAAAGAAAAAATAGAAAAAAATAAAAAAAAACTATTTCAAAAAATGTAGAAATAAATGAACAATTACCACATGAGGAATGCACAAAAATACTAGATATCAAGAAGATAGAGTTTGATGCTGGTTATGAATTGAGTAAACAAAAAATTAACATTACCTTTGGTGAATTAATGAATATCCAAAAATATAGAGAACAAATTTATAGAGTTTTTGGCTTGATTAAACAAAAAGAAACACATCTTGTAATATAGTCAAAGTCGCAAATCATGAGACTAGAATGCCCTCATATATCAAACCATTCTATGTGTCCCCAAAATATAACTCATTTGAAGGAGAAATATATGTCATTCACAATTGCATGCTAGATAGCAATGCATCCCATAATATCATGTCTAAATAGATAGCAGACCAAATAGGACTAATTTGTAGTAGGGAGTATCTGCATGTGTCAGTAATGGACAGTAGGCAGATACCTTGCATAGGAATAATTATTGAATTGCTTATCTTTTTAGATCAATACCCCAAGAAAGGTATAGTAATGGATGTTGTAGTAGTTGATGTGGACCCTTTCTTCTCATTACTTTTAAGCAGAAACTGGGCATAATATTTGGGTGGTTCTATACAGTTAGATTGGTCTTATACCACTATCCCTATTTAGGACAATAAAATGTGACTCTTAGGAGAAAAATATTTAACAAATACTCGGTAGAACTGATAAGACCATACGGTACCATGGTTAATTTGGTAAAATCCATAGAAGAAAAGGAAATGGGAGTATATTCAAATTGGCATAACCCCTTTCTAATAGAAGTCCCTGATGCAAAAGATATAGATCATGAAACCAGAGAACTAGTAGATGTAGAATCTACCAGAGTTCTAACTGAAGAAGTGTGGACCATGTCTTTCGATGGGGTAAAATCTCAAATAAGGGTAGGTGCTGGCATAAATTTAATAGATATTAAGGGTAACTATCTAGGAATCTCTTACAAATTAGAATTACCATGCACTAAAAATGTTGCCGAATATGAAGCCTTATTGATAGGACTAAGGAAAGCTAAAGAATTAGGTATAAATTACCTATCACTAGAGATGTAGAATTAATTATACAAGTCAAATGCAAGTATCAAACTAAACATCCCACGTTAAAACAACACAAATCTACAGTCTTGGCTAAAATTGATAAATTCCTAGCATTTAAATATTTTACATTCCCAAAGAGCATAATCATATTGCAGACCTATTAGCAATCAATGTTTCAAATGCAAAATGCCCAAAAATTGACATAAAATATATGGAAATATTTCCAACTATCTTTGTTTACAAACCTTCTGTACTTGATAATGTTGTATATCTTCAAGTGTTTCAAGATGATGTGGATATTAGAGATTTCATGACCCTCCATAATATGTATTCAAATGTTTTATGTGAGGACGAGGATGAAGAAAAGTTGAAAAATATAACCAAAAAACCTGTAGAAGTGATTCAACTTAAAATAAATAGAATCCCAAAGGGGTTAGTATCTTTAGAAATCATATTTGATGATTTTGATAAGGCATACAAAATACTCCTCAAGTAAATAGAAGCTAATGACATAAATATTGGAACAAAAGAGGATCCCATATTGGTTAAAATCGATAAGGCATTTACAAAAGAAGAAAAAGAACAATATATTAGCTTTTTGAAGAAAAATAAGGAATTTTTTGCATGGAGTTATGAAGATCTAAAGATGTTCAAAACTGATGTCATGACTCATATCATTCCCCTCAAAGAGGATGCAAAACCTTTCAGGAAAAACAAGAGGAAATTCAACCCCACCTTGCATCCAATCATGCAAAAAGAAGTCCAAAAACTACTGGATGTAAAAATAGTAAGAAAAGTAAGATTTTCTTCTTGAATAGCAAATTTAGTACCAGTAAAGAAGAAAAATGGAGAAATTAGACTTTGTGTTGATTTTTAAAATTTGAAAAAAATTTCACTCAAGGATAATTATCCCCTACCCAACATGGAACAATTGTTGTAGGTTGTAGTAGGCTCATCTAGAATGTCACTACTAGATGGATTCTCAAGATACAACCAAATTCAGGTAAACCTTGAAGACAAGATATAAAACTACCTTCACTACCCCTTGGGGCACATTTGAATACCTAAGAATGTCATTTGGATTAATGAATGTAGGAGCAACATTCCAAATATCCATGTACTTTACCTTTAAGGGTCTAATGTTCAAGATAGTTGTATATTTGGATGATATAACGATGTTTTCAAAAAACCCTGAAGAACTTTTTGAACATCTAACCACAGTTTTTTCTATATGCAAAGAATATGGGATATTATTGAACCCAAAAATGTGTATATTAGGAGCAACACAAGGTAAACTACTAGGTCATATAGTATCAAAAAAATAAATAAGAATTGATCCTTCAATAGTAGAAGCTATTGCCAAGATACCCCCCATGAAAACCTGAAGAAGGTTTGTGCTAAATTTCGTTGAGATAGCTCAACCCATTAACAACATGATTAAAAATAATTTTGACATCAAATGGACGGAGGAAAATATAGGAGCTTTTCAAAAAATTAAAGATGCCATAACCACTGCCCCAATATTGAACTATCCTAACTAATCTAATAGTTTTAACATATACTCATTTGCTTTCGGCACACCATTGCTACAGTAATTTCCTAAAAGGATGATGAAAATAATGAGATACCCATAACCTTCATGAATATAGGGCTTAAAGGAGCTCAAATAAGATTCAATATGATTGAAAAGTAAGCTTATGTTGTGATTTAGGCACTGGAATATTTTAAAGGTATATTTGACTCAAAAAAAGTTATATGTTGCATTCCATTCACTACTATAAAAGATGTTTCACCCAACTAGAACCTATAGGCAACCCTGCTAGGTGGATGGTCAAGTTACTACAATATGATGTAGAATTTAAAGTTGTGAAAATCATTAGAGGGTAAGGTTTAGCTAAATATATGGCCAACAAAGAAGGTAAAGACATGCATAACATTACCATAGCCGATGATATGCATGAAATTAGAAGAATAGACAACATTGAATGCAAATGGTAAGATGATATCTTTATGTATATTCAAACCTTGTCTTTTCCCAGAGGTATGTCTGCAAACCAAATGAGGTCAGTCAAACAATAAGCACAAAAATATTAAAAATAATAAGGTAAACTCTATTGGAAACATCCAAATGGGGTATTATTGCTTTGTTTATTTGAAAAATAAACCTTAGAAGTAATAAAATAATTTTATGATGAATTCTATGGGGATAAATTTGCCCTAAAAGAAACTATGAATAAAATCATGAGAGCAGGTTATTACTAGCCTTCCCAATTCAAAGATGTTCACCAATGTGTGAGAAACTATCATAACTATCAAGTGTTTATAGGAAAGAAAAAATTAGCAACAATTTATGTCAAGCTAGTAATTATAGAAGCACCTTTCACACAATGGGGAGTTGACATTATTGGTGAAATAAACCCAAATTTCTCAGGAAAACATAAGTGGATCATCACCGTAATAGACTATTTTACTAAATGGGTGGAAGCAGCACCTTTGAGAAATTCAACAACTAAGGTAGTCATAAATTTCTTAGAGGAAAATATTTTAACCAGATTTAAATTAGTAACTGACAATGGGAAGTACTTTATCTCCTTTGAAATGATAGAGTTCTATGAAAAATATGGAATAGAACCTTCTCATTCTGACAGCTATTATCCCTAGGGAAATGATCTAGCTGAATCATCGAATAAAAATTTAATAACCAGAATTAAAATATCATTGGGTAATACCCCTAATTAAAAGGTGAATTAAAATTTAATACCCCTAATTTCAAAATTTTGAAGGTCATTAGAGGTTCATAAATTTTGTGATGTTTTAATGAACAATTAAAATTTCAAGCTATAAAAGCATAAGGATATCAAAAGATAACAATGGATTTATATGTTTCAAATATTAATAAAGTCTTCAAATGCTTAAGTCTTTCAATTCTAGTGACTCTGTCATCATGTTAATCATCTCTCATGAAATTACCTAAACTGCAAAGATCTTTGAAACTGCCTTGCACCATGAAAAGACAAAATTCAAATGAATACCCACGTGTCTTGCAAAAATATATTTAAACTAAGCCCACACATTTTTCTTAATTTAGCCCCTTCATCTAATGAAAATCGTTTATCAAATTTTAAAAAGAGTAAAGTCACCCTTAAGAAGCAAAATGATCCTTTTAAATAAGCTTAAGATGTCCCTTGCCCACATTTCCCTAAGTCTACAAGCTATCGGCATGATCAGCCAAAAAATAGAAGCAAAGAAAATACTATCAACTAAAATAGAGCTAAACCAACCTAAAAAATATCAACCGATCGATCGAAAAACAAAGGGCCATCATTGAAAAGAAAAAATTCAAATGACAGAATAAAGAAGCCATTCGACCAATGGGAAGAAAATATCGGCTGATCAACAGATTGACCAGGTGATAGATTCAACATAAAATATAAGCCATTCGATTGACGAGAGAAAAATATTGGCCGAGTGATTGATCGATCGATTTGATAGGGAGAGCGGACCATTCAATCGAGAAAATATTAGAGGTCTGAAATCTATCGACCTAATCACATTGAGAATTGCAACAACATTAAATTTTTTGACCTGAATATATCGATCGACTACTAGTAAAACTGCTCGATCAAAGTGATGCTCGAAAGTACATCCACTCACATTCAACTATAGAGAGTAAGAGCTCAATAGATTAATTTAGCATGAAAAAACATTTCGATTGAAGCTAAATCGAAGAACCTGATCAAATTCGAAAGCCCAAAATTCAATAAGCAAAGCAAGAAGGCATTCGACCAAGAATAGGAAGCGATCGACCGACCAACATGGTGTTAAAAGGGATAATTGGCCAAAAGCACATCGATGATCAAAATCGATCACCCGAGATCCGACAAAAATAAATGGTCAACATAAGCGACCTAAATCCCATCGATCGAAAACCTAGTCAAACCCCTTAGTCAAAGCTTACCGATTCATTAAAGCTAAGGCTCTTTATCTAAAAAAAGAGGCCCATGTGGCAATATCAAATCAATTTAGTCTCTTTTCAATTGATCAATATCAACGCTAGATATTTGTCGATCGAATGAAAAAACTATGTGGGACGATCCGAGCGGTCAAAGTGAGTTTTTCAGTGAATGAGGACCGATGCTCAAGATTAATCAAACAAGAAAGAAAGAAGCATAATTTAAAATGGTTTTGACTAAAGGAAATCATACTATCTATCCCATGTAAAGGAAAAAATAACCATCAATCAAGAAAAGATAAATATCCCAAGTCATCGATCGAGCAAGATCTGAGCCATTGAAAATTCAGGCCAAGCAAGACAAATGGTTGAGATGGACTGTACAAGATAAAGGTAAATTGAATTGAAATCAAGGTACACATAAAGATAATTCTTGCACATACTTTGATTTAACTAACATCATTATTATGTTGATCCCCACAATAAAGGCTAGCATGAGTTTAACACAAAACGTATAGTACTCTAGGTTACTTGGTCGAAGAATTAATAACAAGTAGTTGAAACCACCATCCGTACAAAATCATGAAGGGATCATCAATCAAAAATTGATAAATGATGAGGGCTAACCGACCAAACATCCAATCAACAATTAAAAAATCTTCGACCGAATCACAATGGACCGCCAACTGAAAATCTTCACAAGGAAAGTAATTAAAGCATCAATCAACCGATCAACCAACGATGGTCATCGAAGCATGCATGGCTCAAAATCTATGATGAAAATTAGCTAATCTATCACACAATTGGACCAACACTTCACTAAAGCAAGATCTTGTGGATCCCCATTCGAGAAAGCCATGAAGGCACTCAAATTAATGATGATTTCATTGACATAGCTACGAGTCAATCAGAAGGTTGTAAGCACGTAAGCCAACTATGAAACTTTTCCTTAGATCTATCTAAGCACATGATTTAATATAATTTGAGTTAATCAAATGATTTAAAATTAAACGTGTGTATGATCAGATGATTATTTACACAAATCAATTGAAAGATGATGATCCACGACAAGTCGACCGTTATAGAGAGTGAGGTGGAGAACCAAGTATAGTAGTGGTACAATAGTGGTTGGCACGACATTAATAATGCTTCATGCATGAACTAGTTTAAAAATATACTAACGGTTTTAAGAAACTTACAGATCTAAAAGTATCCTTGGACCACATAGAGCTGAAGAACCCAATCGCAGAGATTTAGATCATGGCCTCTTCAAGTGTGGTCACTCCCAAGACCAAGATCAAGATTTTAGAAGAAAAAATGCCATTTAAGAGAATGACAAGAAGGAAACTTGAGAAGCAAGTATGGGGTGAGGAAGATCTTGTCGAATTCTATTTTCAATCGAGCATAGAGGAATGGTAGTGCCCACAATATTTGCTAAAGAACATCTTCAATAAGACGTAGGCAGATAAAGATAAGAGCAGTTCTCATTGTGATAAGTGGAGGATCAATTTGGCGAAGCTATTGTGTTTGAGAGTGCATTTATCCTCTGAATTATTGTCATGGCTAGCCGTATCAAATGAATTGAGAACCAAACCTATAACAAATAGAAAAAAAAAACCTATCTATAGAATTACACCAAAAAGGATTGAACAAGTGTTTGGACTTGAAACGATGAAACTAGTTTACGAGGTGGCAGTAGTCTCAGCACAGGTTGAACACATGATCGATACCACCTTCTATGAAAAGGTGTCTAACTATGACAAATTAATGTCAATAAAATTTCCCATTCATAAATCCTCACTTCACAGGTGGGCGAAAGATTATGCAAACATGATCCACATAGTTATGGGGGTCGAGGACCTAAATTGGGTCAGCATAGAGGTCATGTTTCTCATAGTACAATGTAATAAGACATGGAAATTCTTGATGTATAGATGGCAGGACATAATATGTGACACAATAGACAAAGAGTTCAAAGAATTACAGAAGGCAATAAAGGAAAATTGAGATTTCATACCCCGTGTCTCCCATTACTCTTTTCTAATCCATTTGATTATCGAGCAATTCAAAGAGAGCTTAATTATCCAATTAGAAGGCGTGCCAAGGGTAATCATTCAAGATAGACTACCTTGCATATATGAAGGTACCTCCACTTTTTTAGAATTTTATGGCATATTTTTGATAGCCATGTATCATGTGATCACTGAGAAAGAACCCCCTAAAATGAGCCCGGGCATAGTGAAATATCTTGAAGAAAATAAGGTTGGAGACTTATTTCTCACAAAAAAAATTAGCTTCATCAAAACATAGGGGGCCAAGTTGCCATCCAAGGCTTTACCCACTTTTTTTCCTAAATCACTAACTACCTTGAAGATAGCGAGACAATCTATAGAAGAAGCTATATTGAGGTTCATAAGCAAACATACAAGGATTCCTTGGGTCACTACACTAGGTAAAATATGATAGTATGTTTATAGGGGATATCCTACCTTGATGGAAGATTTTCTAAAAATGGATTTATACTATTTTGAAAAAATCATATGGAGGCCATATGATCCCAACAAACACTATAGAGATATTGTCGTCAAACCAAAACCCCTCACACATAGAAAATATGAGTTCAAAGATAACCTTTTATGGGCTCTGAAGAATGGGATGAAGTTAGAAGAAATATGGAATAATAAAAACTTGACAAGGGCACATACTCTTATAGATACGGTGGGAAATTACTCCATAGACCTCATGCTAATAAGGGATATCACAATGGATAAAATAATGCCATGGGTATTCACCATATCCCTAAAAGACTTCACAGATCCTCTTGCAAAAATTGTCAGTCAAGAACCTAAAAAAATTGAAATACTAGCTGAGGTGATAACTCAAATGACAAAAGATACCCCCAATACCTTTACCACTTATCAACCTCCAAGCATTGGCAAAGGGAAAGATATTGTACTTGCATCTACTGCACCAAGCTAGTTTATAGCTGAAATTTTGGTCATGGCTTTGATGACCCCACAACACTTATAATAGATGGTCATAGGTTCACCCCAAGTGGTACCTATAGCATTCAGGGTAAAACAAAGAGATCAAAATATTTACAGTAGCATGGGAGAGAATACAGAAAAGTGGAGCATTTGCTGACGTTTTTAGAGACTACCAGGTAGAAGTTCCCAACCCCTCAAACTCTCCCCATCATAAGAGAGATAGAATTGGAATGAGTACTAGCGATCCTATGAGAATAACCTTAGTTAAAATAAAATATATTATAGAGTTTACTCCTAAAGAGGAAGAACATATCCAAGCCATAATGGAAGGGAGAGTGACAATAGCACAAACAAGAAGCAGAGTTGAAAGTTCAATTTCTTCATCAAGTTTTCGCCCTACCTCCAAGACCATGATCACCATTCCTACCCAAGGAGTAGAGTCACTTCAAATAAATTCTAAAATAGGGGATGTAGAGGTAGAAGGAGACACAATTGTCTTGTTGAAACATGGAATACAACTACATGCACAGACTACCCTAGACATTAAGAAGGAAATAACAGTTTGGAAGACTAAAGTAGAATTGTTATAAGCAAAAATTGAAAATTTGAAAGTTGAAGTTAGTAAATATCAGGAACAAATGCCTTTAGGGAGAAAAAAATTGCAAGGCTTAGTACTCATAATGAAGTAAAAGGAAAATATGATCAATATAATAAAAGCAAAGTAAAAAATGATTGAAGGTTTTTGTAGATTTTTTTTTTTTTGAAAATTTTGAAAAAACTTGTATTAAAACAAATAACAGTTAAAAGTGGGAGAAAAAACATCCCAGTCGAAAGCAGAGAAGCCAAAAAACAATAGGGCATGAAAACGCGGCATGTCATGAAAATGCGACATGTCGCAAAATCGCGACAGACAGACGCCGAGGCCGCAAAGCACAAAAAGTGTCGTGAAATCGCGACGGCACAACACCAAAGCACCCAGTCACCAAAAGCATCACGAAATAGTGATGAGAAAGCTAGAAGGCGCCTGTTCTCCAGAAGTGTCGTGATATCATGACGAGTTCTCCCCTTGGCACCAAAACTGCAAAAGTGTCGCGATATCGCGACGTCTTTTCCTCATGGCGCCAGTAGTCCAAAAGTGTCATGATTTTGTGATGAGTTTTCCTCTGGGCGGCCCTTCAGAAAAAGTGTCACGAAATCGCGACATGTTTTCCCCTTGGCGCCCTTTCCTCAAACATGTCGCGATATCGTGACAATTTTCCCCCATGAAGCTTGTTCTCCAAAACTATCGCGAAATCGCGACATGTTTTCCCCTTAGCACCCTTTCCTCAAAAATGTCGCAAAATCACGATGAGTTTTCTCCTTGGTGCCTGATCTTCAAAAGTGTCGTGATATCGCGACGACTTTTCCCTTTGGTGCCATTGCTGCAAAAATGTCGCAAAATCACAACGATTTTCCCCCTGGGTGCCCATTCTTCAGAAGTGTCACGAAATCACGATGATTTTTCCCTTGGGCAGCTATTCACCAAAAATGTCACGATATCGCGACGATTTTCCCCCTTAGCGCACTTTTTCCAAAAGTGTCGCGATATCGCGACAGCTTCCAACCAACGGCTGCGACGAAGAAACAGGTCACGAAATCGAGACAACTTCCCACCAAAGGCCGCGACAGCGCAACAGGTCACGAAATCATGATAGCTTCATTTTTGTAGATATTTTAGAGAAATAATAGAAATGAATAAGAAGATACAACTCCTGTTAGAGAGAACAGATAAAAAATTGGTAGTCATTTCCCCAGTCTATGAGAAGTGTAAGACTAAGTATGAGTATATCAAAGGTAAACAAGTGATCATAGCAGATGGTCAAAGTCATAGCTACCAAATATAATATGAAAAATTCACCAACCTCGTAGTCGATAGGCCTTGATGGAATCATGCAGTCAAGAAACTGGAAAATGAAGAGCGAGATATGATTACCATATTGGAGCATCTTAATATCAGTCTCCACAAAGTACTCAATTCATAAGGATTCAGAATATTAGTCATCAAATACATTCAAGAGTTTCCATGTGAAGAAATTGATAAAGATAAGTTGTTTGACCAACTCATCTCGTTGTCAAAAACCATCCTTGATGTAGTCAAATTTTTTTAGATCAATCAAATAGTTGTGAAAGAAGATAAGACCAAGGGGATAAGAGTGCAAGACAAAATTAACACATTTATTACAATAAATGAATAAATCTAGATACATATGACTGACTTAGTCGAGGTAAGTCAAAGAGAAAAGGATACCATCCAAAGTGCTCAGAGTCAGCAAGCAGTGCAGGACCCACAAAAGGGATAAAAAGGAAAAGAAAAATCCATAGGGCAAATTTAAACAATGAGGACCATGTGGATGACAATTGGACTAGATTTTGATATATAAAGGATAAATTCTAATTTTGAAATAGCTAATAATAGGCTGTATAACACCCAACCAATAACAAGGCGGGAGATGGCACCAAGTGGAGAGTCCAAATTGAAGCAATTTTGATAGTTATAGAGTTGTCGCAGCTATAAGAAGGACATCCACAACCATAAAAAGGATCAAGATTTTGACATAGTATATTTTTTCTAAGAGGTATACTCGAGTGCCATGTTCTTTGCTATTGTATTCTCTTTGTGTATTTTTTATTTTTCCTTCCTTTATTCTTCCCATTGTTGTGCAGGTTTTGATAAGAAAGTGCCCAATAAGCTAATATTATTTCCAGATTATTGAGCCAAAGGTGTAGGGACTCAACTGTTACCATATTGGAATGGGAGAGCAGAAAGTCCTTGCTAAGATATTTGAACAAAATTTTTTATTGTATTAATCTTTAAATAGTTCAATGGCAAGTTCAAGCCAACTCTTCATGTAATCAATTTAAATATTAATACAATTCTAGGCTTCATTCTTGTCACATATTTTTTATCAATTTTGTGTGTATCTTCATTATGGGTTACATTATTTTAACGTGTAATGAACGTTTCTTTCGTTGGTCAACTATTATGTTTATTGCAATATTTGAATGAATGTAATTGCATAAACTCTTTCTTTTTCCCATTCTTTCCATTATATTGAAGTGTTATTAAATATTTATACAATAGCCCAAAGGATTAAGGCACCAGTTATACACATAAGGTATAATTGAACTATTATTGTTTTAGCTTGGTCAACTTTATAAAAAATTTAACTCACCACCATAAATTTGGAAGAGCATGAACATAAAACGTTAAAAAATTTAAGTTCACCTCAAGGGTTTCCTTACCATACCTAGTTTGTTTAGAAAATATTAATAACTCTATTTCTAAGTTAAAGAGGTAGGTCGACCAAAGATTGTAGTTGTTTTTTGGCAATTGGTTTTTCTTGTAGCGTGACAACTTATCCCAAGGATGAAGGAAAAATCTCCAACACTCCTCTATATTCTACCATTTAAGTTATATAAGGTGACTTGTATTAACCTTCAATATGGACTCTATAACTCTTAAATTTTTGTAGCTAGTTGTTGAGTTGTGTTTTCACCCGATTGTGAAAGCACACTCTCCGGTAGGATCCGAGTCCCAAAATCCTCTGCTTGCAAAGAAATTACAACAGATAATTTCTCCAAGGTTCCTGTTATGCTAACTCTTTGTATATCAATGATGCTTTTTTAATTTGAATGCTGGGAATACCTTAGGGTTACAAGTGGATATTAACAAGGGGCACTGTGGTTTATTTAATTTGAATTTGCAATGGACTCCAATTGAATAAATATAAGAAATAAATCTATTTGATCTTAGGATTTGATGGATTTTCAGTTATTAACTTGAATGAGAATAATTAAAATGCAGAAACTAAAATGAGGGTTTGAAAAAAAAATAAAAAAAATGCAAATGAAGATGCAACTAAACTACGTCCAGAATGCTGCCATCTCGACTTGATAAAACCGAAGATAATGAGATTTTCTGCATGCAACCTAACCTATTGAATCTACAAATTCGCACAATCTAGATAAGCTAGGTGTGGGTTTCTGGGGTTTTTACTGTAATTTCAGACTTAGACATTCGCATGAAGCAACCAAGAACACTTGCATTAAACTCCACCTAAAAGCCTAGAAATCTGAAAGGGAAATGTAAGACATTAAATCATGCATACAGAAATGACTCCTTTCTCATCAATGAGATGCCAACTCTCTGTATTTTTGTATTAAAATGGTATATCAGTTGCAATTACAAAAATTCCTGCCTTTTCGTTGCTTTTGATTCATGCTCGATGCCAAAACGTTCGAAATTTTTTGTTACATGTAACGCTTCTGCAACTCTTACACCTGTATGCCACGTGTTCTGCGTTTCCAGCACATTCTGTAATGGCCCCATGTAAATCATGATGTCCCTAGGCATGCAGCTTGTTTCTCTGCCAGCACAGCGAAAATGAGACAGGTCGCGATATCGCGACGTTTTTCGAACAACAGCCTTCTTGCCTTCTTGCCCAGCAAAAACGTGACATGTCGTGAAATCGTGACACTTTTCAGTTTCGTACACTCTCGGCCACAACCTATAGCGAAATCATGATGTTTTTTGGACAACACTCCTTTGGCTGCAATCTGTTGCGATTTCACGATGTTTTTCACTTGGCACTCCTTTGGCTGCAACCCGTTGCGAAATCATGACGTTTTTTCACTTTCGTACACTTTGCCAACTTTTCGTCATGAAATCGCTACGCCTTTTTGCCTCGGGCTGTTCTTGCTGTATTTGGCAGTGAAAACGCGACATGTCATGAAATCGCTACGCTATTTTCATCCGTACCACTTTGCTGTTTTAGAGCCACGAAACCGCGACCTGTCACGATATCGCGACGTTTTTTCGCTTTGAGCCTCTGCCATTTTCTATCGCGATATTGCAATGTTTTTTCACTTTGAGCCTCTTTGCCGTTTTCTGTCGCGATATCGTGACATTTTTCCGCTTCGTGCACCTTTGCTAATTTTTGTCGCGATATCGCTACGCCTTTCTGCTTCATTTTTTTTGACCGGTTTGACCCGCGATTTTGCGACATGTCGCAATTTCACTACGCCTTTCCATTTTGCATTTCTCTCCTCTCTGGGCTGCGACGAAGCAACATGTCACGATTTCACTACGCTTTTTTGCTTTTGGCCGCAACGGAGCAACATGTCGCGATTTCACGACACTTTTCATTTTTTGGCAGCGATGGAGCGACATGTCGCGATTTCGCGACACTTTCTACACTTGTGCATTTTTGCCCCTTTTTCTTGAATTTTAGCATCTGGGTCACTGAGATTCCTTTTGAAAGCATGCAAAAAAGATGGGTCCCCAATTTTGGGGTGTGTTGTGGATCAGCCACAACAAATGGCGACTCTGCTGTCAAATGCTCTTGAGAATTTTAGTGAGAACCCAACCTGAAACATATACAAACTTGAAAACATGTGTTAGCACATAAGCAATATAATAAATGCCCAAAGATCAGAAGTACATGAATCATCAGAATCATCAAGTATTAGCTCAGTGTGTGCAATGAATTTCTTTCCCTATCGTTTGAAATTGATCCACATTCCATTGTCAATTTTGCATGAATGCATATATGAGATTGTGAATGATTTGTGTAACCTAATGAATATGCTATGAGATCTTGCTTTTATAAAATGCATAGTACTTCTTCTAGTATCATGTACAAACATTCAATATTTCCAAACCCTCTTAGGATCCACTAATGAATTGTTTTATTATATCCCAAAGTTGGTTATGAGTCCCTACTATCTTAAACCCATGTGCAAGTGAATGTGAAATCAGAATTTTGGGGAATCAGACTCCCAACCTAACCAAGATGGGAGTTTAACCCTATCCTTACTATTTTGATTTAGAGTTCATTACCTCACTTTGAGAAAAATAATTTAACCAATTATGGAGGAAATGGTCATGCTAGTCTAACCCTTTAGACAATCAGCGGTCTTGTTTTTTAGACAAGACATGTTGCCATGCATGGGCATACTTAACCCCACAATCCAAAACTTATCTTCATTTCTTTGGAACTTGGGGATGACTACCCATCCTTTGCAGAGGACAAATAGTATGATCCTTCCAATCCAAAATAAATATGAGATGGGAAAAATTAATTTTTTACTTCTTGGACCTTTGGGATGACTACCCATCCTTGCTAGGGACATGTAGTACGATCCTTCCAATCCAAGATTTGAATAAAAAAATGGAAAATATTAATTTATTGCTTAGACCTTGGGGATGACTACCCATCCTTTGCAGAGGACAAGTAGTACGATCCTTCCAATCTAATTTTTATTATGAAATGAGACATAAGAGCTTTGGGGAATCAGATTCTCAACCTAAGCGAGATGAGAATTTATGCCCTATCCTTAATACTCCATGTAGGTCAAATCAAAGCTTTGGGGAGTTGGATCCTCAACCTATGTTCTATGAGGATTTAACCCTATCCTTACTACTCTGATTTTAGGCTTTAAGTTTTATGGAAGTGGTCAAAACCACTGTTTTAAGGATCATGTTGCATAATAGGATAGACATGAAAAACCTCTTTTGCCCAACCTTTTCTTCCAAGTTAGGTTTTGATCATTTTTCTCAAGATCCTTTTTAATGTATAAGACGTGCTTGGTTCTAGATACCTCAAGACTCAGTTTCCAACCTTAGGATTTTTCTTACATTTATGTTATAACACAACCCTAAGAGGATTTGACTTACTTTAATGATTTGTACCTAAGATGCATATGCAACTACGATGGAATGTATATGTAAAGTGAGATGTAACATGAATGCATTATCTCTTGAATTGCAAATGAAATATTTGCCATACAAAACTGACTCCTTCATGCATCACAAATTTCAAACGATATAACTTAAAATGTTTGTGTGACTTGTGGAGCTTTTACAAGACAATTCCAATATTTCATATTCTCCTAATCTTAAGCATAAGTTGACATCTCAATTTTTTATTATTTATTTATTTTATTTTATTTATTTATTTATTTATTTATTTTTTTATCAAAATAAACAAAACATGTCAATTGAAATCAAACCCACAACCAAAATCCTAACTAGGCTAACAATCCTAAACAAAAACAAAATCTGAAAATCCCCACCAAAACCGAAAAGAATAACATCAAAATCTCACAACCTAAGGGCTAAAATAATGCTTTAAAATCTGCCCATTAACCGGTAGCATAAAATCTCTCCCTTCTAAAGTTTTTAGCCTAAAGGTATTTTTCCCAATAATCTCTGAAATCTGATAGGGGCCTAACCAAAGACAATCAAACTTTTGATGATTCCCTTTTTCCTCATGTCTTTTGTCCCATAGTAATACCAAATCTGAAATTCTGAATGACTTAACTTTGGCCCTTCTGTCAAACCATATTTTGATAACTTCTTAGTGTTTATTCATGTGATTCATGGCTTCTTCTCTCTTTTCATCAAGGTGCAGCAAATGAATTAACCTGGCTTCAACTTGATCATTTGTCCCCAAGTACTCTTGTATGAAATGCAAGGTCTACAACTTCAAATTTGCAGGAAATATCGGGTCTTGCCCATAGACCAAATGATAGGGAGTATTCCCTATGGATTCTTTCACTCTGGTCCTATCTGCCCAAAGGGAAAACTTCAATTGGATGTGCCAATCCCGAGGGTTCTTTTCCAGCAATTTCTTAATAGTGTTCAACAAATTTTTATTTGAAGATTCGGCCAAACCATTTCCTTGAGGATAATAATTAGATGCAAACTTTAAGCTCACTTTGTTGTCATATGCCCAATCTGCAAATTGTGTAGAAATAAACGCTTTACCATTGTCACTGACAATAGAATCGGGCATTCCAAATCTTGTTATAATATGGTCCTCAAGGAATTTTATTACAACATCTGTGGTGGCATGTTTAGTAGGAATCACTTCTGTCCACCTTGTACGATGAGTCTCGTAGTCGTCAATATGAATTTATGAGAATCAGAAGAATTTGGGTTAATAATCCCAATGAAATCTAGTCCCCACTATGCAAATGGTCTCATTTCAACTACAGGTTGTAATGGCATGGTTGCATTTATTTCTCTATTGGCAGCTACTTGACAGATATGACAAGATCGTACATGGGCATGTGCATCTTTGAAAATGTGTGGCCAGTAGTATCCTGCTCTCAGGATTTGATGCGCTGTAGCATTTTCCGCACCATGACCAGTTCCATGTTTCTCGTGAAATTCTTGCAACACCCTGGCAGCTTCTTCTTTGTTCAGGCACCTCAGGTAGATCCCTTCATGATTCTTCCTATAAAGAACACCAGATTTCATCAGATAATTGACGGACTTAAGCCTTAAAGATCTTATCTGGGTTGAATTCAGATTAGAAGGACACTTACCAGTCAATAAAAATTGCACAATATCAACATACCAGTGTATTCTGTGTTTGAGTATTGGCATGTTATCTGCGGATTATTTTTTGCGATCGCCTTCGCCAGTCCCTGTCCTCGAACTAGTTTCATAGGTTGGATTTTGAGATCAAATTCTTGGATGGTGGAAATCCATTTCCCTCTTTTCTCACCTAGTTCATTCTATAAAAACATGGTCTTAACAGCAGGGTCAAGCACGATAGCAATAACTCTGTTGTGTATAATGTAATGCCTAAATTTTTTCACCGTTTTAAAAAGTGTGTACATTTGCTTATCAAGGGTTGAATACCTTAATTGAGCATATTTTAGGGGGGCACTTAAAAACGCTATGGGTTTTTCTACACTATCCTTGCCTTTTTGGGTTAAGACACTTGCAAAAGAGTGTTCTGATGCAAAAGCATAAATATAGAAAGGCTTGGAGTAGTCTAGACTTATAAGGACAGGGGCTCTGGAAATGGCATCTTTGATGTTCTGGAAGGCCACCCTACTTTCCTCGTTCCATTTTACATCCACATCTTTCTTGAGCATCTTGTTCAGATGTTTGGCTATCTCAGCAAAGCTAGAGATAAACTTCCTCACAAAATTAACTTGCCCAAAGAAATATCTCATTTCTTTTTTACTACCCGGGAGAGGTAAGTTCTGGATAGCTTGTATCCTTTCCGGGTCGATGGATATGCCCTCTTTTGAAATGATGTGACCAAGCAATTTTCCTTCAGTTACTTCGAAAATGCACTTTTTTGGATTTAAGGAAATTCCATGTTCTCTGCATCTTTGAAGCACTTTCTTCAAATCTTTGACATGATCTTCTCTCTTTTTTGAGAATACTGGAATATCATCCACATACACGATGATACATTTGCTGATAAGACCTTTGAACGCATAGTCCATGGCACGTTGAAATGTTGCACCAACATTTAACAATCCAAATGGCATTCTCTTATATGCAAATGTCCCCCACTTTGTGGTGAAGGCTATTTTCATCCTGTCATTTGGATGTGTAAGAATTTGGTTGTATCCAGAATACCCATCAAGAAAGGACATCATTTCAGATCCATTTACCATTTGTAGAATTTCATCGATTGATGGCAATGGATAATTATCCTTTTGAGAGGCTTTATTAAGATTTCGAAAACCTATGCACAGCGTAATCTCTCCACTCTTTTTCCTTACTGGAACGAGGTTAGCAACCCAGGTTGAGTGCCTAACCAGAAAAATAATTTTTGCTTCCAATAATCTGTTGACCTCCTTTTCGATCAAAGGCTCCAATAGCGGGTTAACAACTCGTTGTCTTTGCCTAAAAGGCTTGGAGTCTGGCTTCAAAGGGATGGTATGTGTGATAATGTCTTGGTTGTATGTCTTTAGCTCATTGTAATTCCAAGCAATGCAATCTATGTAATGCTTCAATGCCTGCATTATGTTGCTCCTTTCTTCATATGTACATGCCTTTGCAATGTACACCTCCTTTGGATTGTCTAAACTCCCTAGATTAATTGAATCACATGCCTCTTTGGAGAGTGGGACTCTTTTTCTTTTTTTGGTCTTGTATCCCACATCGAACATTTTTTCCAATGAAACCACATCTTTAGGAATTTTGTTGGATTGATACGCAGTTTCAATTTCATTTTCTATTTCATCTTGCCACCTTTGTTCCTCATCAATCACCTGATTTTCAAAAATACCCGAGTTCGTGACAAATTTGAAGATATGTCTGTCATTTTCAAAAACCTGGAAATTCTTTACATTATTGGGTATTGATGGACAAGGAACCAATTCAATGGAGAACTTTTTACACCTTTTTATATCAACCGGGTTTAACATGCCCGCGGCGACTACAAGAGAGTCTGCTATTCGATTTCCTTTTCTAGAAATAAGGGCTATATTGAACACATCGAATTCCTCAATGAGGTCCATAACCCTAGTTCTATAAAGGCTCAGTCTCCTGTCATAGCATGTATATTGTCCTTTGATCTACTTGACTACCAGCTCAGAATCTCCCAAAACCTTCAAGCATTTTTCTTGCTTGCTCAATGCTAGACGTAAACCAAAGATCAATGCTTCATATTCTGCCACATTGTTCGTGCAAGGAAATTGCAATCTATAAGTAGCCAATAATGGTTTACCTCCTAGACCAGTGATCTCGACTCCAGCTCCTGCTCCCTATCTAGATTTTGATCCATCGAACCTGAGCAACCATGTGCAATAATTTTCCTCAAAAGATCCACCATGACATGTTTCCTCTTCAAGCTCTTCAGTAGCTTCCTCAACATCAAGTGCATAAACCCCCAGTTCTGGCTCAAAAAACTAAACTTCATTCGGCTTGTTAAATTATGTTATGATCTCCTTAAGCCTCAGTTCATTTTCCACTCTGATTTGGTTTGCAATTCCTTTCCATGGTAGCCACATATGTGAGCAGTCTATTGAAAAATAGCCATTCAGAGTTTTCATCCAATCTCTCGCAAGTAGCATTCCATATCTACTTGGGATATTAACAACCAGAATGTCGACAACCTACTAGACCCTGGGTTCAGAATTTAATTGAATTTTGACATCATATAGGGTCCCTACCACATTTACCTCTGATCGGTCCAATTGCAGGACCTTGCATTTGGATGAAACAGGTTGCAGACCTAGCATTTGACATATCTCCAAAGGCATGAGGTTGCTCATGGCACCCATGTCCACCAAACAGTTATGCAAATTATTACCCGCAATTCTCAGAGTCAATAAGAATGGCGGGACATCCCTTCTCTCCTTTCACAAAATCATATGGGACTCAACTCCTTTTCCCTTCCACATTTGATCAGGTGAGTTCAGAGCCTTTATCAACGCCTCCTTTTGGCCAGGAAATCTAGCCGCGTCCAAGAACGAAAGGCTAGATTTGGACTTCTTTAGATCCTCCACTATGTCATAGTTTGGTTTTTTGAATTTGACTGTCTTCTGCACATCATTAGACATTTCTCTTCTGAGTGGAGGAGGAGGATTATTATCGGCATTAGTATCGGGAGGAAGAATAGAGTTGTTTGGAGGTGTTGATGAGGTTTTAGGGGCTTTAGATTTACTTCTCAAATGGTATCCATGATTCCCCTTTCTAAAATCTTGAAAAGCTTGCACCTCCTGTTCCAAAATTTTGTCTTCTTCTTCCTCACTCTCACCTTCTTGATGATATACAGTTTCCATCACCATAATATTATCATCTTGATTTTGCGATGGACCCTCATTTGATACCAGTTCCAAATCATCAACTTGTGCCTGAAGACAATGAGTGTATCTAGCAATTTTAGGACAATTCCTCTCATTGTGTTCTTTTGTGTTGTGCAACCTACACCCCCTTTCCCAAGCCAAATCTGAAAGATTCAAAAGGGAATTGGATTGACTAGGTCCTGCAGAAGTATCTAGTTGATTAGCAATGGGAGTGGGTACTCCTCCATTGTTTGGCTTGGTGTTCCAGTGTCTCCCTCTATTGTTAAAATTTTGATTTGAGTGAGGGGCATGGGACTCATACTTCTGTTGTTGAACCCTATCATTGCTCAGTTTATGAACTAATTTCTTGAGCTCTTCAACTTCAGAATAAATCTCCTTTGATGGAATCACATTGTTGTTAACCCCCATTGGATTGGCATAATTGGTGGGGTCTTGATTCAACATTTGGGTTAGGTTCTGAGGAAGTTGATTCCCGTATGGATTGACACTTTGAATCAGAGTTGGATTTGGAAAATGAACTATGGCCTGAGGATTAACTTGGCTGGTTCCTTGCATAGTCGATTGACTATTCTATAAAAATGCGAGAACAGGTGGAATGGATGTAATTGGTTGGATTGGAATGGGTGCATATGCAGGTGCTAGTGGATATGGTTTCTGATATGGGAAGGCGTTCATGCTTGGCATTTGCAGTGCCATGATCTGATTTGCCAAGGGAGCTTGACCATATGGAGCATATTGTCCCATCATAGGCATCTGGGGAAATCCATAGCCTTGTGGTGTCATTTGTTGCTCGATGGTCATGGCTTCATTATAGGCTAGAGCCAGCATGGTGACTTGAGGATTTCATCTTGCAAACATGGCTGTCATGGGGTCCAATGCCCCAAAATATATCTTCAAAGCCACTGCAGGATCGATGGCAAAATGCCGAACTGCTCTATTATAGCACTTTTGGAATTTTTGATTAAATGTTCTTATTGGTTCCCCCTGGCCCCTTTTGCATGTAATAAACTGGTTGTAAATGGTTGCGGGATCCAAGGGTGACCTAAATTGATTAACAAAGGCATTCTCCATTTGCACCCATGAAGTGATTGAACCAGTTGGTAAGCATATGTACCATTCATATGCTATTGGATCTAAACTCATGGGGAAAAGTATGCAAGCCACATCTTCATGTTGGACTTGCAGTCTGATTAAAACATCCCTATAGGCTTGGATATGTTCTTCTGCTATTCTTGGGCCATCTGGTTTGTATTTAGGCAAAAATATTTCAATGTTCTTGGGGATTTCATGGATATCCCCAGCAATGTTCAAAGGAATATTGTTAGCTCCATACCAAGGAGCTGCTGGAGGTTGAGCCATTTGACTCAAAATTGATGAAGACAACCCTACAATAGCAGTAGAAATATTACTAACAATGGGAACACTAGTGGCAACTGATATTACTGGCATAGGTCCACTCGATGTTCTTGGAGAAAATAGGTCTTTTGTGACTGGTAAGCTTACGACTTGCTTGGTTTTATTCTTAGGAGTACCAGTGAGCGTAAGGTCATGAAAAATGGTTTCCCTGGTTTTTTGGGACCTGGTCGCAATACGACGCGATGGGTCCAGCCTGCCTGATGAAACCCTCGGCTCTCTCCTACAGCAGAAACAAAAACAAATGCTACAGTTAGCCGTTTGTGAGATTTAAGATACAATTTCAAAATTGAATCAAACAGATATTACTTATGCATGAAAATCAAAATAAAGTAAACCGATTCAGGACCTCCTTCTAGCGCCAATATTTTGAGTTGTGTTTTCACCCAATTGTGAAAGCACACTCTCCGGTAGGATCCGAGTCCCAAAATCCTCTGCTTGCAAAGAAATTACAACAGATAATTTCTCCAAGGTTCCTGTTATGCTAACTCTTTGTATATCAATGATGTTGTTTTAATTTGAATGCTGGGAATACCTTAGGGTTACAAGTGGATATTAACAAGGGGCACTATGGTTTATTTAATTTGAATTTGCAATGGACTCCAATTGAATAAATATAAAAAATCGAGCTTTTATATGAGAGGTCGAGACCGGGTTTTTTGCAGCTCATCGCCGCCGGACCTTCAGCCAGCAGTAGTGGGGGCGTTAAGACCGGAGCTTTCTAGTAGTGCCAGCATGCAAGCAGGAATGGTTAATGATGAGTTCAAGGTTTCACCCACAGACGGATGGTCAGACCGAGAGAGTCAATGCTATTTTGGAGCAGTATCTGAGGCACTTTGTGCAAAGCGATCAGATGAATTGGAATGGGTTTTTGAGGCGATTTCCTCAAGATCGAATGTCCTTTTTTTTTAAGAGGCCCAGCAGATTAAAAGGCCGATGCTTATATAAGAGAGGCACCCCACTTTTTTAAAATAGAGAGGGATTGCGGGGCATTTGATCTTAGGCTTTGATGGATTTTCAGTTATTAACTTGAATGAGAATAATTAAAATGCAGAAACTAAAATGAGGGTTTGAAAATAAAAGAAATGCAAATGAAGATGCAACTAAACTACGTCCAGAATGCTGCCATCTCGACTTGATAAAACCGAAGATAATGAGGTTTTTTGCATGCAACCTAACCTATTGAATTTGCAAATTCGCACAATACAAATAAGCTAGGTGTGGGTTTCTAGGGTTTTTACTGTAATTTTAGACTTAGACATTTGCATGAAGCAACCAAGAACACTTGCATTAAACTCCACCTAAAAGCCTAGAAATCTGAAAGGGAAATGTAAGACATTAAATCATGCATACAAAAATGACTCCTTTCTCATCAATGAGATGCCAACTCTCTGTATTTCTGTATTAAAATGTTATATCAGTTGCAATTACAGAATGTTCCAGGTATAACAAATCTAGAAAAAATGAAGGAAATTGCTCCAAGTGCAGGCCCAGAATGGCTTGCAGCCCTTGTCTCTGCAACTTTGCTAGCAGCAATTTCCAACCCTTCGTTCAATCTGTGCTTTTGATTTTATACTGTCTGGTGCGGCTCTTCGATTCACCCTGCGTCGCTTTGTTTCACCTCCCAGAATGCGTCTTTTCACATTCTCGCCTTTTCGTTGCTTTTGATTCATGCTCGATGCCGAAACGTTTGAAATTTTTTGTTACATGTAACGCTTCTGCAACTCTGACACTTGTATGCCACGTTTTCTGCGTTTCCAGCACATTCTATAATGGCCCCATGTAAATCGCAATGTCCCTAGGCATGCAGCTTGTTCCTCTGCTAGCACAGAAAAATGAGACAGGTCGCGATATCATGACGTTTTTCAAACAATAGCCTTCTTGTCTTCTTGCCTAGCGAAAACACGACATGTCACGAAATCGCAACATGTCGCAAAATTGTGACGCTTTTCAGTTCCGTACACTCTCGGTCGTAACCTGTAGCAAAATCGTGACATTTTTCGGACAACACTCCTTTGGCTGCAATCTGTCATGATTTCACGACATTTTTCACTTGGCACTCCTTTGGCTGCAACCCGTCACGAAATCGTGACGTTTTTTCACTTTCGTACACTTTGCCAAATTTTCGTCACGAAATCGCTACGCCTTTTTGCCTCGGGCTGTTCTTGCTGTATTTGGTAGCAAAAACGCGACATGTCGCAAAATCGCTATGCTATTTTCATCCGTACCACTTCGCTGCTTTGGAGCCGCGAAATCGCGACCTGTCGTAATATCATGACGTTTTTTCGCTTTGAGCCTCTTTGTCGTTTTCTGTCGCGATATCGCGACGTTTTTGCACTTTGAGCCTCTTTGCCATTTTTTGTCGTGATATCGTGATGTTTTTCCGCTTCGTGCACCTTTTCTAATTTTTGTCGCGATATCGCTACGCCTTTCCACGATTTTGCTACGCCTTTCCATTTTGCCTTTCTCTCTCCTTTCTGGGCCACGACGGAGCAACATGTCATGATTTTGCTATGCTTTTCTGCTTTTGGCCGCGACGGAGCAACATGTCACGATTTCGTGACACTTTTCATTTTTGGGCAGCGATGGAGCGACATGTCGCGATTTCACGACATGTCATGATTTCGCGACACTTTCTACACTTGTGCATTTTTGCCCCTTTTTCTTGAATTTTAGCATCTGGGTCACTGATATTCCTTTTGAAAGCATGCAAAAAATATGGGTCCCCAATTTTGGGGTGTGTTGTGGATCAACCACAACACTAGTAATGCTATCTTAATTGCTGCACTTTCATAGTTAGTTTTTTGCACTAAAATGTTGTTCTTGAAACTCAAAAATTTGGTAGGGAATTTCCCCAAATCGTAGCTAAGTTTTCATTCAAGAACCCTTTCAATATTTTATTTTAGAATATATTTGGATGAGTCTTATAGCCTTCAAGGGCAATCTTCAAACCTTTTAGGTTTGGTAGTAATGTTAGGCTCATTTCTCCTTCAATCTCCTTATTGAATTCAAACTTCAATCTAGGCCTTTATCTCAATATTTTGAAAGTCTTGAGGTCTTCACCAATATCCTTCAAAATTTGGTAAGCTTATTACCAAATCCTTATCCCTTGGGCTTGTTGTCGGATGGTAGCAATTATTCCAAAAATATTTCTTTTGGTGGTAAATTTCTCTAATGAGTCCTCCTAGGAACTCCTTTAATGGCCTTCTTTGAATTCTAAAATAAGGCTCTTCAAGCCTTATCCTTGTTTCTCCTTGAGACCTCACTAAGATCTTAAATCTCGTAGCTTCTTTGGTATTCCAAATGAGACCTTTCCTTCAACCTTACACTAAGGAAGTGTTGGTAATGAAATCTTCTCAGATCTCAGAAAACTATTGCTACTAGAATCTGGAATAAGACCTTTATTGGTCCTTCTTTACTTCTGCAATCTAGAAGCTTTAATGGAGATCACCAACCTCCAATTCTCTAGAACTAGGAGTTTTGTAACTAGACCTTCTATGGGTCTCTTAATCTTCTTCACGTTGATTTCTTCAGTATGCTATCTGTAGTCTTTAATGGAGATCACCAACCTCCAATATTCTTCTAGACTCTTCTTTGGAGTCTCTTGAATCAACAATAAAGCTACTATGGCCTTTTTTTCTTCTACACTCTATAGGTTTGCAATCTCTAGTAATGGGACCTCTCATGAGGTCTTCAAAATCCTCAGTATTATACTTGTTGTTGCAAGTGTTGGAATTATTCTTATGAAGATACCCTTCCTAGATCTATGTAGGAAGCTTCCCAACTTTCTTGAATCTCCTATTCCTACAACAAGATGTTAGAAACTAGAATGAAAGAAATTGTAAATCTAGAGATGACGAATCTTCACTAGTTGATTTGTGAATCTAGTGGAATCCATGCCAAGTCCTAGTCTTCACGAGTTTTCCTATAACCCTGTGGAAATACTCTAGCCAAATGTAATCCTAGAAATTTTATAAATGAGATTTTTGGATTTCTCTCAGTCTCACTTGTGGCTCTACCTATTTCCTATCAGATCTACCATGTGCTTTGATACCACTGTTATATTTTTATGGGAGGTAATACAACCACAAGATGTAAGATAACTAATATGAGATAACTATAAACTAATGACACAATAATATCTAGGAAAATAATAAGATGAACATCTGCAAATAAATAAAAAATATGCCATTAATGAGAGTGATGAAAATAATATAATACTATCTAATGGAATACATGAACACTCCATGAAAGGATATGAAAAGACTACATTGTACCATACTACTAAAATATACCACACACACTATATCTTAACTACTACACTCTCTATATTTACTACTACTCTGAAAACACTCACTATGAGACCTTTATATAGGAAGATAGATTCCTTGCCCCTTACTCTACCTAAGACTTATGTACATACAAATGACATGCACATTTAGAACTTGCACATTAACACTTGTGCATTTATTACAATACTTGAAGTAACTAACTTTACGCTATAGTAAACTCCTACTCTAGTTATGTACCAAAGGTGGTACATTTACATGATCCAAATAATGTAATATATTCTTATAGAATTTACAAGTGAATAACTTGACGTTGCAAGCAAACTGCTCCATTTTGCAAATCAATTACTCCATAGGCAGATTTCTATCAAGTGTAGTTCCTACTAGTGGCTCGTCTAATTTCATAAGTGAATCACTCGATAGGACAATTATTGTCAAGATCAATCCCTACTAGTGAACCACTTGAATTTATAGGTGAATCACTCTAGTTTAAAAGCAAATCACTTTGTAGAACAACTTTTTATATTTTGTAAATTTTGATCTCAAAACTTTGTCAACATAGGTATGTCCACTAGAAGATATAGATAAAGCTTTGTGGGATGGCAATTGTTACGAAATTTAACAAAATCAAGTAAGTGATTCACAACCTAAACAAGGGGAATCATATGAGCTTTGATTTTGTCTTTGATGTATTTAGACTTTGGATAGTGTTATGGTGGCTCAACCATGGATGAATTCTCAAATGGTACAAAACATGTCATGGATTAAAAATCCTCATTTTTTCTAATAGATCTCCTAAGGTCAATAATATTTTCTATAAAATCCATAGATAAACATGCAGGCTCACCAAACAATGTAATCTTAGGTGATAGTAGGTGTGTTAAATCCAAAAAATAATTCAACAATACATGCAACAAGTTATGGCACCAAATTACCAAGTTGTACAAAATCAATAAAGGATCAAATATCCTCAACAATAACTAGCAAATGCTTTAACAATAAAATCTATTTAATAAATGTATGGGAAGATGGAGTATGGGAAATCATATCAAAAACAAAATCTAATTATGTATGTACAACAAAACTATCTAGCTTATTGGGTCCAAACTCACCAAGCTTGCTAGTTTTGAGAACCTATGTTGATGTAGTATGGGAATAAGAGCCTTTATAGTTAGTGACTCAACAAAAAGTCATATTGACCCCTACTTATGAGGAAGTTTTAGCCTATAATGAATCCCTTTGAGTTAGATCTCTTTAGCAAGGAAACATACCAATGAATAATTAGGTGCACAATCGCATGAGTTATATGAATGCAAATTTTTGGTTCCTTACTTGTATAATGCCCCATAATCTTGCAAGTTGTGCCAAGATAATATAGTATGCGTAGGCAATAAAAATAAAAGTGTCAAGCTAGCCTATAGTAGCAAAATAGCCTATTTCTATCAATCCAATAATGGTTAGTCAACTTATGATGAACCAACCTATGGTAAATCATGTTATTGTAGCACAATTCAATATGGAATGAGCCTATGCAATGCCTTGGGTACCTTAAATGAGTGGTTGTTACCTCCCTATCAAAAGTGTATTATTAAACAATTCTCCAAAGTGTCAGCCTACTCCCTAGGAAGTATACCAAAATGAACCCAAGGTGACAAAGAAAGTTTCAAGTAATAATGAATCAATGATTCTTATGGAGGAACCTCCATCCTTACATTAATAGGCATGTCTCATACGGTCTAAGAGAATACTTGATATTGGAAAAAAATATTTTGAGGGTAGAGAGAGAAAGGATGAAGAAGATTATGAATAGGTTTATCCTTTCTCAAATGAAGAGTCAAAGTTCAAGAATGTGAGGTGTTTAGTTTCCCCATAAAAGGAGAAGATTCTATGATGGGAGCAAAAATTGAGTCAAAATACAAGGGATTTGGATTCCTCTTCGAAGATGTCATATCTATGGAGATAATAAAGATAAATATACAATCAAATCACCAAGCATCAATACCTTCCTCAAAAGATGAATTGGAGCCTCCAAGAGCAATGGAAGGAGAAATTGGGCCAAAATATAAAGAAGGAAGGACTATAAAGTCTAATAAATTGACATGTGAATCCTCTTTCATGAAGGCAATTTGTGTCTTTGAAGATAAAATTCTAGAAGAAAATTATCAAGTTCCTAAAACACGTAAAGCACCTAATGTTACCAAACATCATCTTCCTTTCAGATATATCATGTGTGATCCTCACCAATAATGAAGGGAAGGCATAATATTTGCTCAAGCAGAACATGAGGCATTTTTATCAAAGTTAGCATTGATATTAAAGGCTTAGAATGAAATAGAGGAAGAAAATGAGCCAAGATATAAAATTTACAAGTTCATTTTAACTAAAATAAGTTTGTAGGGATTAGAGAAATATCATGGGAGTGCTTTTATGAAGAAGAATTTCTCTTTGAGGATGCAATATGACAATTAGACACTATTCAAAAGATGAAGAATGATTCACATATGACTCCTAAGATTGCTCAAGTGATTTAATAAACAAGCTATGTTGAGTAACAAAAAAGACATGATTTTAAAAATGGGGTGTTTTCCTACAATGTTAGGGAGTACAACTAATGTAAAATTCATATTCTAAAAATTTTATGCTTTGAAGGATGGTCTTAAGTTATTCAAGGATAACAACAAAATAAACCATTATTATTGAATGATGTTGTGTTGCCTAGTTACATAAAGCCAGTTGTCCATTTTTAATCACCATCAAAATCTATCATGGAATGAGATAAAAAGTAGAGAGGCTATCACAGTTGTAGAAATTCCAATGCCCACCCATACTTCCCACCTCTTTGAAGTTAAGAGAAGGTATAATTTTCAAGATAGTTGGTATTAAGAGGCAAATCATGAGGGAATCATAAGAGAAAAAGTTGTTCCAATTTCCCAGACTATGATACCTACTCAAAGTTTTGATTTTTTTGGTGAATAAGTGCATTGTTTCTCAAAATGCATCTTTGAAGCTCCAAATTGGTGGATACCCACTGGAAAACACCCTTAATATGGACCATTAATGCTATCTAACTTATCATGTTTACATAAGTGTTGAAAAATTATGAGTGGGAACATTAACATCAAGGGTGGGTAATAATTTTCATAAGCTTGTGAATGAGACTATATTTTTCTCAAATAGATAGTCATTTCTTTCTATAAATTCCAATTTTCATTTCCCATTATTTAATTTCTATTTTTTTCTATTAAAAAAGAGTACAACAAGAGAGAGAAATTGCCATCTTACCTGAGAAAAAATTTTGCAAGAGACACTTAGGTTCAATTTTCTTTACATTCCTTTCTTACAAGATTGGTTGAATATATCTTTGATATTAGTGGTTCCCTCCTAGAGCTAATAAGACAAGATACCAACCTAGGAATTCAATGATATCAAGATGATGCCTAAATTCTGGACCATTTTTAGGGAGGCACAAAATTTGTTTTTTCTTGACTCCATATCCTAATGAACAAGGTAAAGTTTGAGATAGGCCACGTTGAGTACATAGTCACAAAAATGACTAGTAGCATAAGGGTTTGTAAAAATTACTTAGTCCATGAGACCTTTGATGATTCAGGGAAATGAAGGATTAAAAATAGAGAGAGATGATAGATAATCCTAAATATAAGGGATATTATAGAAATAAAGGTTTACAAATAATTAATAAGAACGAAAGCCACTAATCTAGGATCTTAAATTTCTAACACCATCTTTCTCACAATCATATTCAATTCACTTCCACCCCCTATTTTTTCTACTCCTATATCTATTATCTCTTTCCTTATTTTTATTTTTCTCCCAATTCTATAATTCCTTTAAATTATTTTGATATATCCATTTTAACTTAAATAAGTGTAGCTTGATTCTTAAGGTCACCAAAAAGTTTTATTTTATAAAATGATCATCCCATACACCATATCCACTCTAGTTTACCCTATCACCATTCATACCACCATCATTTTCCACCCTATATAACCATCCTTTTGGTAACCCTTCATCGCAAGTGTCATTATGTCACTCCATGTGTCCTCATCTCGATTCATCTCATCATCCATCACCACCTAGTCCACATAATCATTCATATCATTGTATCAAATAAGTATTATCATATTTATTGGTCCACTATTCACTATAGGTACAATGGTACTCCTCCCTCTAATAGCATCAAAGCTATCCAAGGTAATCCACACTATGAAGGAGCACCTCACCCTTGGTAGCTATTAGTTATTACTTTTGAGAAAAAAATAGATAGAAAATATCACACAATGTGCATGATGTAAAAGAGAAAAATGATCGATACAATACTGATAAAAGAGCATCAACATATGCTACATAAGTAGAAGATGAAAAATATGCATCTTGTTGATGCCTTTATAAATGGAATGAAATATGGAAATGAAATTATTATCCTAGAATGTGAGGGGACTAAATACCCCATCCAAACATAGACTGCTAAAAATATTAACAATATGTGTATCGATATAGTCTTAATACATGATATGAAATTAGGAGAAAATGAGTTAGAAAAATAGGTAGGAAGATCTAGACTAGAAGAAAATTCCTAGGAGTTCCAATAGATGGGGTTTCAAAATTATTGCTAACTCTTTGAAACCTAGAGATCTATGATGGAGAATTGGTTGATAAAAAATTATAAATTAGTAGAGCAAAAAAAAAAAAGAGTTTGGGATCAATGATATGAAGGAAAGGTTGGCTCCTCGAAGCTTCTTTTGTCCTTGATATGAGTAATATAGTTAGGGTTTGTATTTCTACATCTTGTAGGGGTTAGGAAGGTACCCAATGTGGGGGATTTTATAACTAGTTTGAGGACCTATTCAAAACCTCATTTATCATAATAAAAAAAGGTCAAAAATTAGAAAATCATAAATAAATAGTAGTTGGATTTCAATACCTTGCTAACCTCAAATGATAATAAAGGAGGGATTCCTAGTTACATATAGTCCATGAGATATCTAGCATATTTTTTAATAGAGACAAGACTAATAGACCTACATTTAGAAGGGGCATCTACACTTGGATTAATGGAGAAAAAAAGCAATAAATCCAAAAATGAAGTTTAGGATCAATTATTTTAAGGAAATGTATAGACATCTAAAAATTTCACATTATTACTTGTGTAGTGCTAATAGTTGATTAATTTGCAAAACCCCCTAAATTTTGCATAATTTACCTAAAAACACTATTCATTCCCTTTAGCCCCTTTTAACTCCTAAGCTCCCTCCTATGCTTAGCCCTTGGTCATCATGTGATCACCCCTTTAGCCTAACCTAGGCCACCTCACCCTAGTCTACCCTTTGACTAGCCTAGCCTACTCTACACCCTACTTTCCACATTTCCATGCACATTAAATGCATTTAATGCCATGAATAATTTCTTGACTATGTGCATAGAAGGTATTGATGACTCGCCATCTACATGCCATAAAATGGGGTGAATAATTTCATCCATTTATGCTTTTATGAGGTAGGGTGCATCCATACCCATTTATTGCATATGGATTTTTGAGGAACTTCCTCCACCAAAAGTTATTTATGAGGTATGGTACACCATGCCACCTCATTAGAAACCTCATTGGACACCTTAAAAGATACCTCAACCCCCCTAACCTTGTCCAAGTCTATAAATAGAAGGTCATTTCTCTCATTTTAAAAGGACCACACACTTACATACCAAAACTCTACAAAAATCACTCTAGACTTCACTGCACTCAAACCCCTCCTTGCTACCAACCCCCATGGATGATTGCATGTGCATCTTTTTGCCCCATTTTTGTATTGTAAATTTCTTATAGGTGCAAATTTAAACAACCAAAAAACTCAAGCAAGAGCTTCCACAAGACCAACAAAACCACCTCTCTAAAAGAAGTGTTTGTCTAGCTAGCACAAAGTCGATTGCAGAGATAAGAATGACCATATTGGACCATACCCAAGGGTACAATTCCCTCCAAGGACCTATTATAGATAGCTATAAACCAATAGATCATAAATTCATATCACTATTATTGTTTTTTATATATTTTCCACATATTTTAGCACTTTAATTATGCAATAGATTAGATTTAATTTGTTTTATCTTATATCAACAAGGTTTGGATTGAGATAGGTCCATAGATGCTACTAAAAATTTTTATTGTTTTCTAGGTTTAGAGGACCTTGTAGATATATAATCTCTCACACTTAATTGTCAAACTAGGAGTAGATTTAAATAATAGGTATCTCATATAGATATCCACAATTCTAACCATTGACTTTTATTCTATTTTCTTAGTTTCTAGCATAATAGTAAAATTGCAATAAATGAAATACTAAAATTATGCTTAAATTAAGGGATGCAATTATGATTTAGTCTAAGTTTATGTGGATCCACTTTATGATTTAATAATGCATTATCTCTTTAATATACTTTGTAATTATATAATGTACAATTTAATTAAATCTATGTTCTAACTAAATCTACTGTATTTCAGGAGGAAGAGAACAAGGGACTAACCTTCTTGGAGTGGGTCCTACCTCCTTGAGGTTAGTATTAATCTCTTCTCCTATTTCTACTCTACTTTACTTCAACAATTTATATTCATTAATCTAACTTAATGCTACTTATTTCATGCTTGCAGGAAAATAAATGAAGCTACAACAATAAGTAAAACATGCAAGAAATACATAATACCATTGTTATACTCATGGAAGAAAATGTTGCTATTTTATTACTTTATTCCAATCTTCATTCATACAATGTAACAATATGCTTTTTATAGTAGACTAGACGTATGCACTAGCTTGGAGAGGACCTTTTTCAAGGCCTTGACATTATAATATATAGTTTTTACATTTTGCCTTACAATAGAAATTTCCAACGTCTTTTCGTTGCATATCGAACGATTTTATATTGGATGCTTAAAATTACATAACCAAATATTCTATAATTTGAATAATCTAATAACTAACTTGGACTTATTTGAATAGATTTATCCTTTTCTTTAGGAAAGGATAAATTCATGGTAATTCATAACAAAACCATATAATAATTGATACAAAAAATTGTTTTCGGTCAATAATAAGATAATGATTGTGCTGATGTCAACAATACATGATGAGTTGCTTAAGTTGTTATCCTACGTGGTGCTTTCATTGCATAAAGTAGGTATATGTAGTCAAAAGGTATCTATAGACCGTGTTAGTAGTATATTTTCATAGATGGTTTCACTAGTCATATTTTGTAGATACATTCAGCCATAAAATTCTATAGTGAATTCTGACCGTGAATCGTTTGTAGCTTCCTCGTGAACCACCTACAACTCATACCTACTACAAACACAACATCTTCACACAATTTACATAAAATTACAAGCATACAACACATAATATCTTACAAATCAAATTTACCAAAAACTATATAAATCATGCATATTATTTGGAAAAACACATTCATATAATCAAATTTGTAACTTAGAATGCATAAATAAAACTACATATCACAATCATATTTCAATGCTCATCATTTTCCCCCAAACTGAAGGGAATGCATGTCCTCATGCATAAAATCAAATACTACAAAAATCATTAAAACCATACCATATATAGATAAAAAATGAATATGAGTCCATAGTTTTTATGATAACATATTAAAAATCAAGTGTTTCTAGCCTTGATCTAGGATGAAACCCAGGTTGGAACAAGGTGTTCAGCATTTGATAACTTCTTGTGCTTAATATTTTGGATCTACACTCCAGCTGCATCTGGATTGGGTGGTCTCTCAGTAGCCACATTCTTCAGGTAGGATATATCATATTGTCCACATTCTATGTCTACCATGCTGCATGGTAATCCTTATTTTGTCTTTTCCATTGACGGGGAAATTTTTCCTACTAATCTAGTGATCATGTTGATCACATTGTCAACCTCCAGCAGAATCTCCAACTCCACTGATGAATCCAACTTTTACATGCTACACGAAGGACACCTTTGAAATCTAAAATCTAATAAGGTGGGTGATTTTTCCTTACAAAATGTTTGGGCCAAGGCAAAATGTTTGCTAAAATTTAATGATCGCATCATTTTATTTCCTTTCGTTGAACTTGTATTTGGCAATGCACTAGAAATTATTGGTTGGGAAACCTACTCAATTATTTTGGCCACCTTTTTTGTAGATATTTGGCTTAGGAGATAAGTCTGGGTGGAGAAGGATTTCTCCACCAGTTTTGTGTGCTCTATTAACTCTTTCCTAAAACTATCCAGTTGCATCTGTAATAGACTCTGTTGGGTGTGGATTTGAGCTAGGATTTGGTAGATATTGTTTGAGGGTTAGAGGTAAGTGGAATAAACCATGGTCTAGACATTTCTCCCCTCCCATATTTTCTAGATTATACTCCTCAAATCAAGTTCTCTTCATTGGTGCAGGTGAGGGAGGCTTGGGTGTCTTGACTATTTTAGATCGGGTTATTTTCTTGAGCATGAGAGAATCATCTTCATCTTAGATGTCACTGGAATCATATAGAGGGCTCTCACTAGACTTAGATTCACTTGTATTAGATGATTGTACCGATATGTTCTCTTCCTCCACAATATTATCCCAAGTATTCTTGGTTTTAAGGGCTTTGTGAAGAACAAGTAACTTAATGAGGTCATGGTGGGTTATTAAGTGTAATTTAGGTTCGGTTCTAGGATTTTTGGCTTGAACCCTCTCGACCACAGCCCTTAGGGATTTATAGAGGAAATACAACATTAATAACACAATCTTCTCACTCAAAAAATTTAAGGTTAAGGAGCATTTTGAGGCGATATCCCCCACAAACTGAAAACTTGCCTTCTACAATAAATAATTTCATGATCAAGGTGGCAACTTCTTGTCACTTTAAAAGGAGAGAGGAAGTTGCTATTCCCTTGATCCACCCTTCCCGATATCGAATAAAATAACATTTTTTCTCCTAATTTATCAACCAGTTGGGTGACTCCCTTGTTATTATATTTGAAATATTTTTGGCTGACTTCGGGGAGGTGTAAAATTTTTGAGATTAGACTAGGGGTGATTTAAAATTCCACCCTGTTGAGTGGTGTTTTCACCCAATTGTGAAAATGCACTCTCCAATAGGATTTGGGCTCCAAATCCCCTCTTGCAAAGAAATTAAACAGGTAACTTCTCCAAGGTCTCCGCTATATTAGAATTTTCATATATGTATTAGTAATCTTAAATAAAGATATTCAATTTAAATGCTTGGAACACCTTAGTGATTGCAAGTAACTGTTAACAAGGGGCACTGTGGTTTATTTCACCATGAAACTTTAGTGATTGTTCATTGTTTTTTTTAGATTTTGATATTTTTTAGATAATGCCTTGAAAGTTAAAGCTTCTGGAAAATATAAAAAGCAGAAAATAAAAAAAATGAAATGCAGAAACTGAAACTAAAATGCATTCAGAGTGCTACGATCCTATTCGACAAAATCAAAGATAATGAGGTTTTTTGCACACAACCTAACCTGTTGAACCTACAAACATGCACAATTCAGATAAGCTAAGTGCTGGTTTCTAGGGTTTTAACTACGATTTCCAGATTTAGACCTTCGCATGAAGCAACCAAGACAAACTTGCATTAAACTCCATCTATAAGCCTAAAACCGAAAAGGGGAAAGATAAACATTCAATCTTGCATGCAGAGAATAACTCCTTTCTTGCCAATGAGATGCAACTCTCTGTAATTTCTGTATTAAAAATATGTCAGTTTACAACAACAAAAGCTTCCAGTTTATCAAAACCAGAACAAATGAAGGAAATGCTCCTAAGCAAGCCCAGAATGGCCTATCACCTTCAGCTCTGCAACTCTGCTTGTAGCGATTTTTGACCCCCATATCTGCCTTTGGCTTCTACTTTTAAACCCTCTGGTACGATTCTCTATTTTGCCCTATGACGCTTCGCTTCATCTCCCAGATTGCTTCGTTTCATCTTCCCCTCTTCTTTGTCATTTTTGACTTTTTGCTCAACGTCGAAATGTTTGATCTTCTTTGTGAACTGTAACTGTCGATCCTGAAACATTATCATAGCCCTGACATCTTCGTGCCACATGTTATGCACCTTTATGCATGTTTTGTGATGACCCGCTGTGAATCGTGACAAAAAATAGTATGTCATGATATCACGAAATTTTCTATCTGTAGCTTTGTTCCTCTACCTGCACTACGAAAATAATACATGTCGAGAAATCGTGACGTTTTTCTGCCAACAGCCTTGTCTGCCTTCATGCACTACGAAAATAAGACATGTCGCAAAATCGTGACATTTTTATTCCTGCAGCTTCGTTCGTCTTCAAGCACCACAAAAATGAGACATGTCACAATATCGCGACGTGTTTCTCCTTAGGACCGCATGGGTGCAACCTGTCGCGAAATCACGATGTTTTTCTCCTTCGTCGTGTTTTGTTGCATTTAGCCATGAAAATGCGACATGTCACGAAATCATGACACCTTTTCATTTCGAACCACTTTGGCTGCTTTCTGTCGTGAAATCCTGACGCTTTTCTCTTTTGGGCTGTCTTGCTACTTTTTGTCATGAAATCGCAACACCTTTTCATTCCGTACCACTTTGGCTGCTTTCTGTTGCGAAATCGCGATGCTTTTCATTTCATACCACTTTGGCTACTTTTTGTCATGAAATTATGACACTTTTTCACTCTATACCATCTCGCTGCTTTTTGTCGTGAAATCATGATGCTTTTCTCTTTTGGGTTGTCTCACTGCTTTTTGTCGTGAAATTGTGATGCTTTTCATTCCGTACCGCTTTGCCTGCTTCAGGTTGCAAAAATGCGACCTGTCATGATTTCGCAACACATTTCCCTCGCTTAGCTCGTCAGTCATCGTGAATCACAAAAATGAGACCTGTCATGATTTCGTGACATCTTTCTATCTTTACCTCCTTTACCACTGATAGATCGCGAAAACGCAACCTGTCGTGATTTCGTGACACTTTCTTTCATCTGTTCCTTCCTCACTTTCTTGCCACGAAAACCTGAGATGTCGTGATATGGCAACATTTTTTATCTTTGCCCTTCATCTCATCTTCAAGTAGCGAAATGGCGACATGTCACGATATCGCGACAACTTCTGCATTGACTCTTCTCTTGCTACCTTCAACCGTGATTTCATGACATGTCGCGATATCACGACATTTTGAGTCTTCAACTTGGTTCTTTGTCTTGCATCGCGATTTCACAACACGTCGTGATATCGTGACATTTTCTCTTCATGATGCATTCTACTGCTCTTAGCCGTGAAAACGTGACATGTCGCGAAATCGTGACAATTTTCCATTTTGCTGCATTTTGTTACTCTTGGCCGCGAAAATGTGACATGTCACGAAATCGTGACAATTTTCTGTTCCACTGCATTTCGCTTGTTTGAGCCACGAAAACGTGACCTGTCGCGATATCGCGACACTTTCTTTTTCTTAGCAGCACCATGTCGTGATATCGTGACCTTTTATTTTTCTTAGCAGCACCATGTCGCGATATCGAGATCGCGACACTTTCTTTTTCTTAGGAGCACCATATCGCGATATCGTGACCTTTTATTTTTCTTAGCAGCACCATGTCGCGATATCAAGACCTTTTCTTTTTCTTAGCCGCGATAGAGCAACGCATCGCGATATCACAACACCTTTTCATTCCGATGTACTTTGCTATTCTGAGTCGCAAAAACATGACACGTCGCGATATCGTGACAACTTTTCATTTCTAGCCGCGATGGAGCAACATGTCGCGATATCGCGACACTTCTTCTTTTTGTGATATTTTGCTTTTTTCCTTGATCTTTGGCCTATGGGCCACTGCAGTTTTCTTGGAAAGCATGTAAAAATGGTGGGTCCCCAATTTTGGGGTGTGTTGTGGATCAGCCACAACAAATGGCGACTCTACTAGGAAATGCTCCTGAGCATTTTGATGAGAACCTAACCTGGAAATATACAAACTCAAAAATAGGTGTCAGCACATAAAAACATAAACAAATGCCGATAGATCAGAAATACATGAAACATTAGAATCATTAAGTATCAACTCGGTGTGTGCAATGTGTTCCATTCTCTATCGTTTGAAATTGATCAACATTCCATTGTCAATTTTACATGAATGCATATGTGAGATTGTGAATGATTTGTGTAACCTGATAAATATGCTTAGATATTTTGCTTTTATAAATGCTTAGACCTTCTAGTATCATACACAAACATTTAAGATTATCAAACCCTCTTAGGATCAACTATATGTATAATGAATTGCTTTATTAGATCCCAAAGTTGGTTATGAGTCACTACTATCTTGAACCCATGTGCAAGTGAAAGTGAAATCAGAGCTTTGGGAAATCAGACTCCCAACCTAATCGAGACGGGAGTTTAACCCTATCCTTACTACTCTGATTTGGAATTCATTACCTCACTTTGAGAAAAATAATTTAACCAGTTATGGATGAAATGGTCATGCTAGTCTATCCCTTTGAATAGTCAGTGGTCTTGTTTTTAGACAAGACATGCTGCCATGCATGGGCATACTTAACCCCATAATCCATGATTTAGCTTCATTTCTTTGGACCTTGGGGATGACTACCCATCCTTTGCAGAGGACATGTAGTATGATCCTTCCAATCCAATATAAAGATGAAATGGGAAATATTTAGTTTTTATTTCTTGGACCTTGGGGATGACTACCCATCCTTTGCAGAGGACATGTAGTACGATCCTTCCAATCCAAAGATAAAGATGAAATGGGAAACATTTAGTTTTATTTCTTGGACCTTGGGGATGACTACCCATCCTTTGCAGAGGACATGTAGTACGATCCTTCCAATCCAAGATTTATGATGAAATGAGACATAGGAGCTTTGGGGAATCAGATTCTCAACCTAGGCGAGATGAGAATTTATGCCCTATCCTTACTACTCCATGTAGGTCAAATCAGAGCTTTGGGGAGTTGGATCCTCAACCTAAGTTCGATGAGGATTTAACCCTATCCTTACTACTCTGATTTTAGGCTTTAAGCTTTATGGAAGTGGTCAAAACCATTGTTTTAAGGATCATGTTGCATAATAGGATAGACATGAAATACTTCTTTCGCCCGACCTTTCCTTCCAAGCAAGGTTTTGATCATTTTGCTCAAGATCCTTTTTAATGTGTATAAAATGTGCTTGGTTCTAGATATCTCGGGCCTCAGTTCCCAACCTTAGGATTTTTTTCTTATTTATGTTATAGCATAACCCTAAGAGGATTTGACACACTTTAATGATTTGTATCTGAAATGCATATGCAACTAAGATGGCATGTATATGCAAAGTGAGATGTAATATGAATGCATTGTCCTTTGAATTGTAGATGGAGTATTGCCATAAAAAATATAAAACTGACTACTTCATGCATCACAAGTTTCAAACGATACTATTAAACTATTTGTATTTCTTGCGGAGCTTTCTACAACATAATTCCAATGTTCCATATTTCCCTGATCTAAAGCATAAGTTAGCATCTCAAGACAAATTTTTCATCATTTTTTTTTTGTATATAGACAAACAAAACATGTCAAATAAACACACAACTTAAATAATAAAAAGAAACAAAAACTTGAAAATTCATACCAAAATAGAAAGATATAATTCCAATCTCCTACGACTTAAGGGCTAAAATAGTGCTTTAAAACATGCCCATTAACTGGTAACGTCAGATCCTTCCCGTCTAAAGTTCTTAATCTGAAGGTATTTTTCCCTAGGATTTCTGAAATCTGATAAGGGCCTAACCAAAGACAATCAAACTTTTGGTGATTTCCCTTCTCTTCGTGTCTTTTATCCCATAGTAAGACCAAGTCTGCTATCCTGAAAGATTTAATTTTGGCCCTTCTGTCAAACCATATTTTAACAACCTCTTGGTGTTTACTTATGTGAATCATGGCTTCCTCCCTTTTTTCGTCAAGGTGCAGTAAATGACTTAATCTGGCTTCAATTTGGTTATCTGTCCCCAAGTATTCTTGCATGAAATGTAGGGTTTGCAGCTTCAAGTTTGCAGGAAATATCGGGTCTTGTCCATAGACCAAATGATAGGGGGTATTCCCTATTGATTATTTTACTCTGGTCCTATCTACCCAAAGAGCAAACTTTAACTAGCTGTGCCAATCTCGAGGGTTCTTTTCCAATAATTTCTTAATGATATTCAACAAATTTTTGTTTGAGGATTCGGCCAAACCATTTCCTTGAGGGTAATAATTAGATGCAAATTTTAAACTCACTTTATTGTCATATGCCCAATCTGCAAATTGTGTGGAAACAAAAGCTTTACCATTATCACTAACGATAGAATCGGGCATTCCGAATCTTGTTATGATGTGATCCTCAAGAAATTTTATTACAACGTCTGTAGTGGCATGTTTTGTAGGAACTGCTTATGTCCACCTTGTACAATAATATGTAGCTGTTAGTATGAATTTATGGGAATCTGAAGAATTTGGGTTAATAACCCCAATGAAATCTAATCCCCATTGTGTGAATGGTCTCATCTCAACTACAAGTTGTAATGGCATGGCTGCGTTTCTTTCTCTGTTGGAAGCTACTTGACAAATGTGGCAAGATCTCACATGGGCATGTGCATCTTTAAAAATGTGAGGCCAATAGTATCCTGCTCTCAAGATTTGATGTGTTGTGACATTTTCCGCACCATGGCCAGTTCCATATTTCCCATGAAATTCCTGCAGAACCTTGGCAGCTTCTTCTTTATTCGAGCATCTCAAGTAAATCCCCTCGTGGTTTTTCCTATAAAGAACACCGAGATCTAATCAGATAATTAACATATTTAAGTCTTAAAGCCCTTCTTTGAGTGGAATTCAAATTGGATGGGCACTTATCGTTTAATAGAAAATGTACAATGTCAACATACCAGTCATCTTTAGAAATGTATTCTGCACTTGAATATTGGCATGTCGTTTGCGGATTATTCTCAACAATCGTCTTCACAAGTCCCTGTCCTCGAACTAGTTTCATGGGTTGGATTTCAAGATCAAATTATTGGATGGTAGAAATCCATTTACCTCTTTTCTCACCTAGCTCATTCTATAAAAACATAGTTTTGATAGCAAGGTCAGGCACAATGGCAAAAACTCTGCTGTGCACAATGTAATGTCAAATTTTTTTACCGTTTTAAAGAGTGCGTACATCTGCTTATCGAGGATAGAATACCTCAATTGAGCATCTTTTAAAGGAGCACTTAAAAACACTATGGGATTTTCTATGCTATCCTCACCTTTTTGGGTCAAGACACTCGCAAAGGAGTGTTTCGATGCAAAAGCATAAATATAGAAAGGTTTAGAATAGTTTGGACTTATGAGGGCAGGGGCTCTGGAAATGGCATCCTTAATGTTTTGAAAGGCCACCCTACTTTCCTCGTTCCATCCGACATCTACATCCTTCTTGAGCATCTTGTTCAATGGTTTGGCTATCTCAGCAAAGCTTGAAATAAACTTCCTCACAAAATTAATTTTCCCGAAGAAAGATCTCAACTCCTTTTTACTACCCGGGAGAGGCAAGTTTTGGATAGCTTTTACCCTTTCTGGGTCAATGGATATACCTTCTTTTGAAATGATGTGACCAAGTAGTCTTCCTTATGTTACTCCAAAGATGCATTTTTTGGGATTTAAAGAAATTCCATGCTCTCTGCATCTTTGAAGAACCTTTTTCAAATCCTTGACATGGTCTTCTATTTTCTTTGAAAATACTGGAATATCATCCACATACACAATGATACACTTGCCTATAAGCCCTTTGAATGCATAGTCCATGGCACGTTGAAACGTTGCACCAACATTTAATAGTCCAAACGACATTCTTCTGTAGGCAAATGTCCCCCATTTGGTTGTGAAGGCTGTTTTCATCCTGTCATTGGGATGAATAAGAATTTGGTTATATCCAGAATATCCATCAAGAAAAGACATCATTTCAGATCCATTCATTGTTTGTAAAATTTCATCAATGGATGGCAATGGATGGCAATGGATAGTTATCCTTTTGAGAGGCCTTGTTAAGATTTTGAAAATCTATACATAGCCTAATCTCTCCACTCTTCTTTCTTACTGGAACGAGGTTAGCAACCCAAGTTGAGTGCCTAACAGGAAAAATAATCTTCGCTTCCAATAATCTCTTGACCTCCTTTTCTATTAAGGGCTCCAATAGCAGGTTAACAACTCGTTGTCTTTGTCTGAAAGGCTTGGAGTCCGGATTTAGAGGGATGGTATGTGTAATGACATTTTGGTTGTATGTTTTCAATTCGTTATAATTCCAAGCAATGCAATCCACGTAGTGTTTTAGTGCATGTATTATATTTTCTCTTTCTTTAGCTGTACATGCCTTTGCGATGTACACTTCCCGTGGATTGTCTACACTCCCTAGATTAATTAGATCACATGCATCTTTGGGGAGTGGAACCTTTTTTTCTTTTCTGGCCTTGTATCCCATATCGAACATTTTCTCCAATGAAACTATGTCTTTAGGTATTTTGTTGGATTGACATGCAGTTTCACTTTCATTTTCTGCTTTTTATTGCCATCTTTGCTCCTCATCAATCACCTGATTCTCAAAAATACCTGAGTTCGTGACAAATTTGAATATGTGTCTGTCATTTTCAAAAACTTGGAAATTCTTGACATTATCAGGTATTGATGGACAAGGAACTAATTCGATGGAGAACTTTTTACACCTTTTTATATCAACTAGATTTAACATGCCTGCGGCGACTGCAAGAGAATCTGCTACACGATTTCCTTTTCTAGAAATAAGGACTATATTGAAAGCATCAAATTCCTCAATGAGGTCCATTACCCTAGTTCTATAAAGGCTTAGTCTCTTATCATGGCATGTATATTGTCCTTTAATCTGTTTGACTACCAGTTCAGAATCTCCCAATACTTTCAAGCATTTAACCTTTTTGCTCAACGCCAGTTGTAAACCAAAAATTAGTGCTTCATATTCTGCCATGTTATTCATGCAAGGAAACTGTAACCTATAGGCAACAAGTAAAGGTTCACCTCCTGGACAAGTGAGCTCGACTCCGGCTCCTGCTCCCTATTTGGATTTGGATCCATCAAACCTAAGCAACCATATGAAATCATTTTCCTCAAAAGAGCTACCATGAAATGTTTCCCCTTTAAGCTCTTCAGTAGCCTCTTCAACATCAAATGCATACACCCCCAACTCTGGTTCAGAATACTGAACTTCATTTGGCTTATTAAATTATGTTATGATTTCCTTAAGCCTCGGTTCATTTTCTACTCTGATTTGATTTGCGATTCCTTTCCAGGGTAGCCACATATGTGAGCAATCGGTTGAAAAATAGCCATTCAAAGTTTTCATCCAATCCCTTGCAAGTAGCATTCCATATCTACTTGGGATATTAACAACCAGAATGTCAACCACTTGTTGGACCTTGGGTTCAGAATTTAGTTGAATTTTGACATCATATAGGGTCCCTACCACATTTACCTCAGATCGGTCCAATTGCAAAACCTTGCATTTGGATGAAACAGACTGTAGACCTAGCATTTGACATATCTCTTGAAGGCATGAGATTGCTCGTGGCACCCGTGTCCACCAAACAATTATGCAAATTCTTACTAGCAATTCTCAGAGTCAATAAGAATGGCGGGACATCCCGTCTCTCCTTTCGTAAAATCAAATGGGACTCAACTTCCTTTCCCTTCCACACTTGATTAGGTGAGTTTAGAGCCTTTATCAATGCTTCTTTTTGGCCAGGCAATCTGGCCACTTCTAAGAACGAAAGGCTTGATTTGGACTTCTTTAGATCCTCCACTATGTCATAGTTTGATTTTTCAAATTTGACTATCTTCTGCACGTCATTAGACATTTCTCTTCTAAGTGGAGGGGGAGGATTATTATCTGCCTTAGTATCCGAAGGAAGGATAGAGTTATTTGGTGGTGTTGATGATGTTTTAGGGGCTTTAGATTTACTTCTCAAATGATATTCGTGATTCCCCTTTCTAAACTCTTGAAAATCTTGCACCTCCTATTCCAAAATTTCATCTTCTTCTTCCTCACTTTCACCTTCTTGACGGTATAAAGTTTCCACCACCATAATATTATCATCTTGATGTTGGGGTGGACCATCATTTGGCACAAGTTCCAGGTCATCTACTTGGGCTTGGAGACAATGAGTGTATCTTGCAATTTCAGGACAGTTCCTCTCATTGTGCTCCTTTGTATTGTGCAATCTGCACCCCTTTTCCCATGCAAAATCTGAAAGATTCAAAAGGGAACTGGATTGACTGGGTCCTGTAGAAGTATCTAGTTGATTGGCAATAGGGGTAGGTACTCCTCCATTGTTTGGCTTCGTGTTCCAATGTCTCCCTCTATTGTTAAAATTTTGATTTGAGTGAGGGGCATGGGACTCATACTTCTATTTTTGAACCATGTCATTACTCATTTTATGAACTATCTTCTTGAGCTCTTCAACATCCAAATAAATCTCTTTCGATGGAGCTACATTATTGTTAGTTCCCGTTGGGTTTGCATAATTCGTGGGATCCTGATTTAACATTTGAGTCAAATTTTGAGGAATTTGATTCATATATGGATTTACACTTTGGATCAGAGTTGGATTTGGGAAAGGAACTATAGCCTGAGAATTAACCTGGCTGGTTCCTTGCATAGTCGATTGACTATTTTGCAAAAATGTAGGAACGGGTGGAATGGATGTGATCGGTTGGATTGGAATGGGTGCATAGGCAGGTGCTAGTGGATATGGTTGTTGATATGGGAAAGCATTCATGTTTGGCATTTGCGGTGCCATGATCTGATTTGCCATGGGAGCTTGACCATATGGAGCATATTGTCCCATCATAGGCATCTGGGGAAACCCATAGCCCTGTGGTGTCATTTGCTGCTCGATGGTCATAGCTTCATTGTAAGCTAAGGCGAGCGTGGTGACTTGAGGATTTTGTCTTGCAAACATTGTTGTCATGGGATCCAATGCCCCAAAATATATTTGCAAGGCCACTGCGGGATCTATGGCAAAATGTCAAACTGCTCTGTTATAGCATTTTTGGAATCTCTGATTAAAGGTTCTAATTGGCTCACCTTGGCCCCTTTTGCATGTAATAAATTGATTGTAGATGGTTGCGGGATCCAAAGGTGACCTAAACTGATTGACAAAGGCGTTCTCCATTTGTGTCCATGAAGTGATCGAGATAGTAGGTAGGAAAATATACCATTCATAGGCCACTGGGTCTAGGCTCATGGGAAAAATTCTGCAAGCCACATCTTCATGCTGGACTTGCAACCTTATCAAAACATCCCTATAGGCCTGGATATGCTCCTCTGCAGTCCTTGGGCCATCTGGTTTATATTTGGGCAAGAATATTTCTATGTTCTTAGGGATTTCATGGATATCCCCTACAATATTCAAAGGGATATTATTAGCTCCATACCAAGGAGCTACTGGAGGTTGGGCCATTTGACTCGAAATTGATGAGGACAACCCTACAAGAGCAGTGGAAATGGTACTGATGATAGGTACGCTAGTGGTAATTGATACCACCGGTGTAGGTCCGCTCGATGTTCCTAAAGCAAAAAGGTCTTTTGTGACAAGGCTATCTGGTAGGTTTACAGCTTGCTTGGTCTTATTTTTTGAGGTACAAGTGAGTGTAAGGTCATGGAATATGGTTTCCTCAGTTTTTTGGGACCTAGTCGCGATACGACACGGTGGGTCCAGCCTACCTGATGAAACTCTCGATATCTCAAAGAAAACCTACAACACAAAAAATGCTATAGTTATAACCGTTACTGAGATTGAAAGAATAACATTAAATCAAAACATATTATTTCTGTATGAACAATCAAACAGTGTTAGAACGATGTATATGAATTTCTTAACAAAATCGAATACAGTAAACCAGTTCAGCCCTCCTTCTAGCGCCAATCTGTTGAGTGGTATTTTCACCCGATTGTGAAAACACACTCTCCAATAGGATTTGGGTTCCAAATCCCCTCTTGCAAAGAAATTAAACAAGTAACTTCTCCAAGGTCTCCGCTATATTAGCATTTGCATATATGTATTAGTAATCTTAAATAAAGATATTCAATTTAAATGCTTGGAACACCTTAGTGATTGCAAGTAACTGTTAACAAGGGGCACAATGGTTTATTTCACCATGAAACTTTAGTGATTGTTCATTGTTTTTTTTTAATTTTGATATTTTTTAGATAATGCCTTGAAATTTAAAGCTTCTGGAAAATATAAAAAGCAGAAAATAAAAAAAATGAAATGCAGAAACTGAAACTAAAATGCATTCAGAGTGCTACGATCCTATTTGACAAAACCAAAGATAATGAGGTTTTCTACACATAACCTAACCTATTGAACCTGCAAACATGCACAATTTAGATAAGCTAAGTGCTGGTTTCTAGGGTTTTAACTACGATTTCTAGATTTAGACCTTCACATGAAGCAACCAAGACAAACTTGCATTAAACTCCATCTATAAGCCTAAAATCGAAAAGGGGAAAGATAAACATTCAATCTTGCATGCAGAGAATAACTCCTTCTTTCTTGCCAATGAGATGCAACTCTCTATAATTTCTGTATTAAAAATATGTCAATTTACAACAACAGAAGCTTCTAGTTTATCAAAACCAAAACAAATGAAGGAAATGCTCCTAAAATGGCCTATCACCTTCAGCTCTACAACTCTGCTTACAGCGATTTCTGACCCCCATATCTGCCTTTGGCTTCTGCTTTTAAACCCTCTAGTACGGTTCTCTATTTTACCCTATGATGCTTCGCTTCATCTCCTAGATTGCATCGTTTCATCTTCCCCACCTCTTCGTTGTCTTTGACTTTCTGCTTGATGTCAAATGTTTGATCTTCTCTGTGAACTGTAATCGCTCGATCCTAAAATGTTACCATAGTCCTGACATCCTCATGCCACGTGTTATGTGCCTTTCCCATGTAATCTATAATGGCCCACTTTGAATCACGACAAAAAATAGTATGTCACGATATCGTGACATCTTCTATCTGCAACTTTGTTCCTCTACCATCGCATCGCGAAAACGAGACATGTCGCGAAATCACGATGTTTTTCTGCCAACAGCCTTGTCCGCCTTCATGCACCGCAAAAATAATACATGTCACGAAATCATGAAATTTTTATGCCTGCAGCTTCGTTCGTCTTCAAGCACCACAAAAATGAGACATGTCGCGATATCATGACGTGTTTCTCCTTAGGACCGCGTGGGTGCAACCTATCATGAAATAGCAACATTTTTCTCCTTCGTCATGTTTTGTTGCATTTAGCCACGAAAACATGACATGTCATGAAATTGTGACACCTTTTCATTTCGAACCACTTTGGCTACTTTCTATCGCGAAATCACGACGCTTTTCTCTTTCGGGCTGTCTTGCTGCTTTCTATCGTGAAATCGAGACACCTTTTCATTTTGTACCACTTTGGTTGCTTTTTATTGCGAAATCACGATGCTTTTCATTCCATACCACTTTGGCTACTTTCTGTCGCAAAATCGTGACACTTTTTCACTTCGTACCATCTCGTTGATTTTTGTCACGAAATCGCGACGCTTTTCTCTTTCGGGTTGTCTCGTTGCTTTCTGTCGCAAAATCATGATGTTTTTCATTTCGTACCGCTTTACCTGCTTTAGGTCATGAAAACTTGACCTGTCATGATTTCATGACACATCTCCCTCGCTTAGCTTGTCAGTCGTCATGAATCGTAAAAATGAGACCTGTCATGATTTCGCGACATCTTTCTATATTTACCTCATTTATCGCTGATAGATCATGAAAACACAACCTGTCACGATTTCACGATACTTTCTTTCATTTGTTCCTTCCTCACTCTCCTGCTGTGAAAACCTGACATGTCGCGATATCGCAACATTTTTTATCTTTGCCCTTCATCTCGTCTTCAGGTCACGAAATGGAGCCATGTCACGATATCGTGACAACTTCTGCATTGACTCTTCTGTTGCTGCCTTCAACCGCGATTTCACGACATGTTGCGATATCACGACATTTTGAGTCTTCAACTTGGTTCTTTGTCTTGCACTGTGATTTCACAACACGTCATGATATCGCGACATTTTCTCTTCATGATGCATTTTGTTGCTCTTAGCCGCGAAAACGTGACATGTCGCGAAATCGCGACAATTTTCCATTTTGCTGCATTTTGTTACTCTTGGCCGCAAAAACGCGACATGTCGCGAAATCGTGACAATTTTTCATTCCACTGCATTTCGCTTGTTTGAGCCATGAAAACATGACCTGTCGCGATATCGCGACACTTTCTTTTTCTTAGCAGCACCATGTCACGATATCGCGACCTTTTCTTTTTCTTAGCAGCACCATGTCACGATATCGCGACCTTTTCTTTTTCTTAGCCGCGATAGAGCAACGCATCGTGATATCGCGAAACATTTTCATTCCAACGTACTTTGCTATTCTGAGTCACGAAAACATGATACGTCGCGATATCGCGACACTTCTTTTTGTGATATTTTGCTTTTTTCCTTAATCTTTGGCCTATGGGCCACTGCAGTTTTCTTGGAAAGCAAGTAAAACTGGTGGGTCCCCAATTTTGGGGTGTGTTGTGGAGCAGCCACAACACACCCCATCCAAATAAGTGACCATGGATGTGGGGTCACAGTTCAAAATGAACTATTTGGCCACACCCTAGTCATGACCTTGAAATAGCGTCAGGACCTTCCACCATCTAGCTTTTTATAAGAGCTTCCTAATAAATTTTTTGGGTGTTTTGGTGGCTATGGAGGATGGTTAACTCTATTTATAGAAGGTGTACTTTGTTATTGTGAAACAAGGGTTTTCAGTATACGGAGAGGTAAGGATTTTGAAACTGTTTTTGTTTTCAGTTTGGATTTATAGATTTTGCACTCATATTGGCTGTGAAAATTATACTACAAAAAAAGAATTACATATACATGCATGCATTTATCACTATTCTACAAAAAATATAATGCTTAAATAAGAAAAGTTTTAAAATCCAAAATTTTAAAGGTTTATATTTTATTCCACAATTTTCCTTTAAAAATATTAAAATATTCTCATTTCGAGAAAAAAACATTTAAGACAAGAATCCTCATTGTAAACACTTTGTTGAAATTCAGTTACAAGGGTCCACAAGGTATACAATTCATATTTTCACGCATATCTTATATTGAATTCTTTTTCCATGCAAAATCTTTGATGATAAGAATCAAAGATAACCATCCTACAGAGTCTTGTTACCCACTAACACATGGCTTCAATCATGGCACGAATTTTATATAGCCATAGACATAATTTTTTTTTGTAAATATGTACCTACGGAAACATACTACATAAACTAACTACAAAATGAATTACAAAAACTAACTACGAAAACTAACTACAGAAACTAGCTATGGAAACCATGGAAATGAACTACAAAAATAATGTACAAAAATATATTCATTGGAATATTCTAATTGCTTCTATTTTCTCTCTTTTTTTTCTTTTTTTCTTCCCCCCCCCAAACTATATTATAGAGATTATTATATTAATCCTTTGCTCCTCCCCCAAACTAATTTTTTGGCTATATAGCCAAAACAAGATAAGGAGATAATTTTTTATTTATAGGGGTTTATATTATAGGAAATATTAATTATAATATATATTTATACTTATTTTTAGGGGTATTTTCTTATATATATCAACTATTTATTTCAAGCTAAGCCATCAAAATAAATTTGTAGGATAATAAATCTTCTTAGAATGGAATTGTTTGTTCCCAATAGCAAAGATGTTATGCAAAAACATTGATGTCTTCCTTGATCTTTAATAAAATATTCCATGGATTTCATAACAAATATTTCTAATGTCCTAGAGAGATCAATTTATTTGTTCTACTTCCTTTGGTATCATTGTGGAGCCCTTTATGAAAAAGATGATAATGAGCTTAAACCAATGTCAATCAACAATACTTTGGTTCTCATAAATAGGTCTTATCAATGGTTGGACACATTCAAAACCTGCTTTGGAAGAAGAAAGTAAGATAGTCATTTTGGTATCATCTTTGTTTTACCATTTTATTGCCCATTTTTCTCACATACATATAGATATAATTTTAAGTTTTAGGGGTGCAGAGCTTTGGGGAATCAGATTCCCAACCACTCTATCAAAGTCTTGATGGGAATTGTTACCCTATCCTTACTACTTTACCCCTTTAAGTAAGAAGAGTTAAGGCTTTGGGGAATCAGACTACATAACCATCTATATGGAAATGTAATCATATCCTTATTACCCTCTCTTTTATTTGAGGAAGAAAATAGAACTTTGGGGATTCAAATTGTATAACCATCTGGATGGAAATGTAGCCCTATCCTTACTATTATTTCCTTTTTTTTATTATTGTTGTGGGCTATATGAAACAAGGTCTTTTACTACCTTGATTTATTAATTAGTGATACCATCATAACAATATGAACTCCCTTTAATGAGGTAAGAATAGGTCTTACCACATTGAATCCAACTTCTTTCTTATAACTTGATATTGTGATTGAAGAGTGATGAATAATAAGATAAAAATACTTATATGTTAGAACTCCATCATGAGATAAAGAAAGCATTTTTAAAAATGTAGAGTGATCTTCTAGTTCATTTTGAAGAAATATTATTGTTCCATGATAATCTTCTTTCATTGGTCAAGTAGTGTAAATATTTTTACCATCCATCTTATTTATTGGTACTTATACATCCAAACAAGAGGATTGATTAGACTACATTATTTTTAATGATTGCACTTATTTTATTAGTATATATTAGATTATAGAGCAATAATTTATTTAGTAAATAGTGTTTTTTTGCTTTAAGTAGAAAGATAATTTCTTATTTAATATAGTTTATTGAATTTTAAAAATGCACTGCAAATCAACTTGTTGCTTAAGGTGGTTTATAAATTATTCTTTAGATAATGGTTTCCTATAGACCTTAAACCTATGTCCATTAACTAATAATCATCATGTTGAATCATCAATGGGCTGAAGTTTAACTGTACCATTACCAAATATTTCTTCAATCTCATAAGGTCCAAGCCATAGTATCCTTAGCTTTCCTTGGAAATATTGGAAGCGGGAGTCAAATAACAAGGCCCAATCTCTTGGTTGAAATGTTTGTGGTACAATGTATTTATCATGTCATTTTTCTTTGAACTTGTGTTAGTTATATCATGTGTAATGCCTCTAATATCCTTTCATATATAATATTTAATTTTTCCAACCTATATTTTTGTGCTTGATCCAAATCCATATCAATTTGTACTATTGTGCAAAGAGTCTCTATTTCATATTCAATAGGTATGATAACTTGCTTCCCATAGAAAATTTCATAAGGTGATAGCCCTATGGTGGTTTTCCAAGTTGTGTTATATGCCCATGTAGCTTCTTTTAATCTTTCTAACCAATCAATCCTATTGATAGCTACAATTTTTGTTATAATCTTTTCAAGTTCTCTATTTGTAACCTCTACTTGTCCATTAGCTTTAGGATGATATGGTGATGTCTTCCTATGTTTGATTTGATATATTTTAACAAAATTCTCAATAACTCTAGAAATAAATTGAGATCCATGGTCTGAAACCAATTATCTAGGTGCTCCAAAGCATTGCATGATATGTGTATAAAGGAAATCAGCTACAGACTCAACTTGTGCTCGTGGTAAGGCTTTTACTTAAGCCCACTTGGTGACATAATTTGTACACACAATTATATGTTTATTACCTTTACTTGGAGGATCTATTGTCCCAACAAAATCAATTCCTCATTTCACTAATGGTTTGAGTATTATTTGTGGTACCAAAGGCATCTCCATTGTAGACATAGTTTTTCTAGCCATTTGACAAGCATCACATAAATCAAAAAACCTATGGGCATCCCTATGCATAGTAGGTCAAAATAACTAGTTTGAACTATTTTACTAACTATTATTTGAGCAGCATAATGGCCTCCACAAGGTTCTTCATGTTCTACCTTAATGATGTCATATACATCATCTTCTTGCACACATCTCCTAATCACATGGTCAAGGAAGGACTTAAAAAATTTCCCATTGATCCACATATAAGGGATACTTTGATGCACTAACTTTTTACAGTCATACAGTGTAAAACTTTATGGAATTTTTCTTGTTACCAAATAATTTATAATATCGGCATACCAAGGAGTAAAAACAGAAAGGGTAAACAAATTTTCATCTAGAAAATTATCAGGAATTAATTCATCATAATAAAATATATACATATGAGATAGATGATCTGCAATGGCATTATCTTTACCTTATTTATCTACAATTGTGACATTAAATTTTTTCAATAAGAGAAGCCACCTAACCATTCTTCCTTCTACTATAGATTTATTCATTAAATATTTAATGGTAGAGTGATCAGTGTGAAAAAATACTTCATACCCTATTATATAATATTTACATTTATTAATGACATGAACTACAATTAAGAATTCTTTCTCAGTGACTGTGTAGTTGAGTTCTGCCCCATGTATGCTTTTGCTCACATAATAGATGGCATAAGGTATTTTATTTTTAATTTACTGTAGTAATTCTTCTATTGCATAAACTAAAATATCACAATGTATATGAAAGGGTAATTTCCAATTTGGTCCCCTTAAAATGGGAGCAATAGTCAATTTATCTTTTATAACCTCAAAGATTTTTTTACATTCCTTTGTACAATTAAATTCACTTTTCTTTTTTAAGAGCTTAAACATAGGAGAGGTAAATTTTTTGAAGTCCTTAATGAATCTATGACAATATCGTGCATGTCATGAAAATCTCCTTACCTCAGTTTGTGTCTTTGGAGGTTGGAGATATTTAATAACCTGGATCTTTGCAGGATCCACTTTAACACCTTCCTCAGATATAAAATATCCTAAAACAATTCCTCCTCTCATCATCATGAAGCATTTTTTATTGCTCAAGGAGATATTTTGTTCTTGGCATCTAACAAGAACTTTTTGTAAGCTCAATAGAGTTTCTTCAAAAGTGTTACCATAAACTGTAAATTCATCCATATAGACTTCTACACATTCATTGGTTAAATCAACAAAGCCAAAATTACTTTTTGAAAAGCGGTAGGTGAATTGCATAGTCCAAAGGGTATAAATTTGTAAGCATAGATACCTATAGGACATGTAAAGGTTATCTTCTCTTGATCTTATTTTACTATTGAGACTTGATTGTACTCGCTAAAACCATCCAAAAAACAAAAGTACTTCTTTCCAGCCAAGGTATCAAGAACTTGATCAATGAAAGGTAAAGGAAAATAATCCTTATTTTTCACCTTGTTTAGTTTCCTATAATCTACACAAAGTCTCCATTTTCTATTATTTTTGGGAACTCTAACAAGTCGTGACACCCATTGGCTATCAAAAATTGGATATATAAATCTTGCATTCAATAGCTTAATAATATCTTCTTGAACTATGTCTTTCATGGTTGGATTCAACCTTCTTTATGGTTTCTTATTGGGTGGCAACCTTCTTGGATGAATATACGATGGGTAAAAATATTTGGGTGTATTCCTTTCATATCCTCATAGTTCCATGCAAATATTGTTTGATGTTTCCTAAGTAAATCTACCAATTGTGTGAGTGCATTATTAATGTTCAAAGTTCTTCCAGGTGTAATATCTATTTGTTTGTAGTTCTCAGTATTTGTATCTATTCCCATCATTTCATGTTCAAGAACATTTAATTGATAGTTACAAGGAACTAATTGATGAGATTAACTTGTACTTGCTTTGTCAAGAGACATGATAGATTCAAGTGGACAACTAGTGTTTTGGTCTTGGTCTCCCTCTTGATCATCTAATAGTAGTGATAATGGTACTTCAATCTCTTGTTGTAAATTTTCACTTAATACATTAACTTATATAGTCTGAATATCATCCAATTCATAAATAAAATCATACCAAAGTTATCTTGAGAAACCTTCATTTAATGTTGATTCAGGAAATAGGCTAAGATATTTAGTGTACTTACCATTGGAAATAGTTATTTTTCTAGATATACAATTGATATATGCATCAGTTGTTGCAAGTTAGGAGCATCCTAGAATTAAGGGATGCCCTCCTAATTTATTCTTTAGTTGTAAGACTACAAAGTCTATAGGATACTTTCATGATCTTTTAGAAACTACAATATCCTCTAACTTTCCTTCAGGTTTAATGGTAGATCTTTCTTCAAGTTGAAGCACTATAGAGGTTGGTTGTAATGTATATACCCCTAAATATTATGTTGTTTCATTAGTCATAACATTTATGGTAGCCTCTAAATCCACTAGGATACTATGCAAGATTGTTTTATCGATGTGAACTAATTTTAAGTACTCCAAGATCTGCATATTTTGGTAGTAACCTTCCTCTGGATATTGTCTCTAATAATTGTCCAATAACTTGGATAGTTTGGGATTCATTTTTATTTTTCCTCCCTAAATTTTTTGTGCACATACTCTTTATTAATTTGGAGTAAATAGGAATATCCTTGATAGCTTGCAAAAGAGGAATTTTAATGGTAACATTTTCTAACTCTTAAAGGAAATTGAAAGCTGGTTTGGATGGTTCTTTAGGTATTTTTAAACTTTTAGGAAATGGGATTTCCATTTCTTTCCTTTGAGGGATTTAAAATTCCTTTTGATTTTCTAGAATAATATTTGGTTAGGTTGTTACCTCATCTTCAAGTTTTTCATCTTTGTCTCCTTTTTCAAACAAGATTTGGGTAGGTTCTTCAATCTCTATGAAAGTCATGTTATTACTATCCAACACCTTTCCAGACCTTAAATGGATATGTTGGCAAGGTGTCACAGACATTGAACATGTTTTATTAGCTTCATAAACTTGTTGAACTATTCTTTTGTTATTAGGATTAGGTACTAGTTGAGCTGGTAAAGGTGGCTACTTAGGAGGATTGTTCACATTATTTGGAGGTGGGAGGAGTCTATTTTAAGGTTGGTTTTGAGGGGCTTGTCCCCTAAATTGATTGTGGAATTTTTACTATTGATGAGGTCCTTGAGACTAGCTAGGTTCTCCTTGATTATATTGGTCATTCATACTCCAATTACACATGTTTTGACCTGACATTCCTTGAGTCCATGGAGGTGCACTGTAACAACCAAGGTCTAACTCACCTGGTTGTCCAACCCAGTCTTCCCCATTGGATTTCACAAGTAAATTTTTTACCAAAATCAAGGTTAGACAAGGCTCAAGGTAGAAATTGGTTCGAATATCACCCAATATTTAATTAGTATGAGGCATAGGAAAACCTACTTGGTAATATTGATCACTGCAGATGATCTCCCAATCAGACGAGATTGGCTAAATCCCATAGAAATGGTGCCTTTTTGTGATCTTATATTCTTTATAGTAGAGCATAGGTTCACATTTGGTATTATCCTCTAGGGCCCATAATACCTAGATGGTGGATACATGCTTTCCACATCCCTTAGCATGAAGGACTTAGGTTCATTTTGACCAATTTTTTTTCTAGGTTTAAATACATTCAAAGGGTTAGTGTATTATGCCTTGTGCCTAGTTGAGAGTCCATCTTCCCTGGATTCAACTAGGGCCCACAATTACACTGGTTAAGGTATTGGAATTCCTTTTATCATGGTATGATTGATGATGAGTTATCCCATACCAACTCATCGATGAGTAGCTAGAATTTATATCTTGCTAGGTTTCTCCCAATCACACGATGAGCAAAATATTCATTACTATACTACTCACACAACAACCTAGAGGTGGCATCCCATACTATCCCCCATCACTTTTTCTTGGCAAAAGGGTCTTTTACCCTGATTTGTTTTTCCAAAAAGTAGTCATTCTCAAATCATAGTAGTTGCCTTACTCTGAATCACTGGTATTGGGTGTATAGATTTTTACCATCCTTCTTGATGGTAAATTTATTATCCTTTACAATGGTCAATTTTTCAAAATTAAAATATTAGGTTCAATAGCTTAAAAGGATATTTGAAAAAAACTATTTTTATATACTTCCAAGAAAACAAGTAAAATCACTAATACTTTGATTTTAAATAAAATTTAAAATAGATTAAACAAAGTATTTTATTTTTGAAGTAAGCAAAATCAATCTAACATGATAAAATATTATTCTATTCTTAATGAAGTTAATAGAACCATTCTAATAAATAGATGTAGTCGTAACATAAGGTATAAATATCTTGAAATCATACATAAGCTATAACTTACCTAATTCATAAATCTCATTAAAGTACAAGGAATTAAAAGGTCAACAAAGTAAAGACTTTCCTTAATTAAATTTTAAAGGATTTAACCCCCTTAAATATCTCTATCATGAAAACTACTTTATTATCAAAATATCATTTCTATTAATACAAAGTTAAATGGCACATTGAGGCCGAAGCTTAACTTAAACTCTAATTTTTAGACAAGTCAAAGTTATGGTTAACAAGTGAATACACAAATCATTCTAACAAATAAAACAACATATATGTATTCTCTTAGGTTTTTGGAGAATAAATTTTAAAGACCCAAACTTTAATCGGGTTCTAAATAACATAACTCTTGCTTTTATAATCATATGATAATAACCGTTCTTCTCAAGGTGGAAGTACTACTAGTTCAGTCCATTTGCTCTTTCATGGGTGCTAATTCAATTTTTTTGAAATGGCTTTTGAATCCAAGGACCTTATTTGACTAAAAACATCTCAGCACATAATAATACAAATAATTTAAATCGAATGGAAAGGATTATATTGATTTTAAAAGAAAACTAGCCACTCTAGCACATGTACATTTATTTTGAACTCTTCAATTCGATAATATTAATCTTTTTGTTATTTATCTAACAATTGAATTTATTTAAATAAACTATTTGTCTTTCAATTTAAATAAATCAAGACAGATAAACAACCTTTGATTAAATATGCCAAGCGTAAATAAACATGCCACATTTAAGTTTATTATATTCAAAAACATATTTAAAGGTGTTAATGGAATTAGAGATATAAAAGCACATACTAAAATATTTGATTGTTAGTCTATATCATTCTATGATTTCCAAATTACCCACATAAATTAAACTTTGATCAAATTTATTATGAAGCTATACTAAATAAGTTTGTTGTCATGACACACATAATAAAAATATGGGTTTATAACAAAAAATTCGAGAAGTTATTTTGTTAATAATTTCTAGTATGTTTTTAAGAGGTTCATTATAAAGCTAAGGAAATTTATATGGTCTTTATTAAAATCATTACCCTAGTATCTATGAGCACATACTACAACGATTTTGTGAACGGTGGACTTCAGACGTTTTTAGAGGACTCTAATGAAAATTAGAGTTTGATCAAGCACATTCATTTGAAATTATTTTTCAAAGGTAACCATATAAAGATTAAATCTATGAAGCATTTCGGATCATAATCTAAGCATAAGATAAAAAAATAGAAAAATTAAAATAAAATAAAAAATATATGGTTTAAACCAACTTTTTATCATTGGATACGCTTTGCAGTTCTATCAAATTATTATTTAATTTTTCAAACTCAGCTTGGTTAAGCTACGTGCATCTCCCCATGCTATAGGATATAAATGACACAATTAAATTTTTTAAGCAATCATTAGATTTCAGATATAACCCAAAATTCAAGGAAAACACATAAATTTATCTGGCAAGTCTCTAATTTTAGTCAGCCAAGATATTTTTTTATAATCATGCCCAAAATAATATAAGGCTTTTACTAGACTATTCAATCAGATAATTTATTCAAAGTGCTCTTAAATAGTTCTTACTTAACAAACGATCACTCAAGATGTCATCAAAGAAACAATGCTAAATTCATCTCAATTGTTGAGCACCTCTAAATTTATCCCAATAACTAAGGATTTTGAACTATAATATGTGAATCAAGCACGTGAATTAAAACTTCATAATATAAATTAAGTTTTTCAAAGAACAACACTACTCAGAGGGAGAAATTTTTGGAAAGACAAAGCCTTTGACTAAACTCTAAACATACCCAATTTTTCAAAGTTTAATAATTTAACAATTACGTTCTTGAAATGTGCAAATCACCAGATTATTTATACAAAAAATGTTTATATATGATGGTTGAATATGGTTCTTCACAGGTGGATAGTCCTACCACAAAACATATTAAAGCATGATAAAACCAATTTAATGTGAAAGGAACTCCTATCACCAATATATTGGTCAACAATGGCCTAGCTTGACTGCTCAAAGCACAAGCATACCAACTAATAAATATTTCACCTGAACCTCCTTTTCTTCACCATGCTCATTGATCAAAGCTTTAAGGGCATTGGGAGGATTAGAAAAACTCCAAATTTTATGCATCTACTAGCCTAAATGCACTGTAATTACATTTTTCAAGCATAGGAAACGTATAAACATACAATGTTAAAACATCCAACACATAAAGGACACAATCATTTGAGCACTTCATCATTGAATTATCTTTTGTATTTATCACAAGTTTACTAAAATGAAATAATGTCATTCACAACCAACATGATTCTTTTTTTTAGAACAATAAATTTTAAATCAAACCACTATTCAATTTGTCAAAATAATAAAACAATCGAAATCATTCAAGAACTTATTTCCATTTAGATTAAAAAATAGTCAGAGGAATGAACAAACACAATTATTCCTTTTCTTTATTCTTGCAATATTTTCTTTATTAAAAAACTAAACAAAAAACATCACTCAATAAATTAGATTCTAACAGGGACCCGACCTGATATTTGTCCTGAGAGTATTTACCAATTTCCTGGTCCAAACATCACCTGAAGCAAACAAGCAATTAATGACAAGACATAGCTAAGAAACATTGCTTGAGTGAAGTCCCCCTTCGCTTCGCTTACCCTAAATATAAGGAATGCTCTTGAATCTTATACAAAAATAGATGGCAAGGCATGCACTCGCCTTCCACCAAAATTTATCGAGTGGATTTTTCTTTAGGGTTTAAAGGGTGTATGCAATATACATCTCTTTTTCTCTTTTAAAAGAAAGGAAATTGATTTCATTTTTTAATTTAATTACTAAACTTAAAATAAAATTCATATTAATTATTTTAAAAAATAAATCTTTAAAATAAAATATTTAAAATTATAAATTTAATATTCAACCATTCAAATGTAGAAAAATATAACATATAGTTTAACAAACAAAACATACACATTCACACAATGTAATCAAGCAGTCAGAATGCTCGTATATGAAATACAATTTGTGAGCTTCCATGTACTCACGAGCTATGGTATTTTTTCACACCTCCATCATATCCCCTCCTTACCTCTTGTAGCCACTTCACATCTACCACTTGAAGGAGGGTTCCTGGTCCACTTGACTTTATTTTGCCTTCCTAAGATGGATACATATTTCTGCAACCACAAATCCATCAACAATACCACATCCTAGGAAAAAATTCAGTATAAATTATTGTTTTTAACAGTTGTTCTAGTAGGGTTGTTACATTCTCCTCCACTAGGAATAAATAGCCCCTCTGTTTAAATGCATTTTCAAATCATAAATACAAGATATATTTAGCACATTCATTCATAAATCTACATTAGATATAACAAATATATTAATGTTCATTCAAATAGATAAGAAAATTGTTCTTTTAAGTCACATTCTCCCATGTGGTTTTTTTTTTCACTAGACCTTATATTGATCTATGTTTCTTTCCCTTAATTTCTTATTCTTAAAACCAAGAATTTTAATTGGTCATACTTCAATGTGATGGGATTTGAAATCTGTAAATGAGAAATATTCCAAGCATGAGAAGGGGCAACAATATATCTTCTAAGGAGGGACACATGGTAGGTGTCATGAATTTTTGATAGATTAGGTGACAAGGTCAACTTATAGGCAACAAGGCTGATTTTGTTAATAATTTCAAAGGATCCCACATATCTAGAGTCGATCTTGGAAGAATTTTGGAAGGTTTCACCCTTAAGAAAACTTTGTCACCTACATAGAATTCCCTTGGTGTCCTTTTAAGATCAACATATCCCTTCTAATGATTTGAGGCTTCCTTAAGACTTTGATGTATTTCTTTTAATTGCTCCTCCATCTATTTGATGATGTCTAGTCCAATCATTACATCATATTCTAGATTATCCCATGATAGAGGAGTTGTGTACCTTCACTTGTATAGGGCTTTGAACGAAGCCATGCTCAATGTGGCACAATAACTATTATTATAAGAAAATTCTACCAAATATAGGTAGTTCTATAGTATGTTCTCTTTTAATATTTGAATTCCACCCTTACAAAAACTCTACCTATCTTCAAAGTATTTCCATGGTGGTTTCTTCTCTCTTTTCCTAAATTTCACCCTTACGAATTCTCTACCTTTCTTCAAAGAATTCTCATGGTGATCTTGATCTTTTAAAGTGCATTGTTCCTTTTAGAAATCCTATTCAACTGATTTAAACCATTCTTTTATCCTCTTAACATTGTTCAATCTAATCCTCTCCTAATTCTAATGATTTATATATTCAAAAATATTAGGTCAATCCTCCTTTATTGACCATCTATCCTATTATGAGGTAAATTTGATATCTCTATTTGAAATGATAAGCTCATGCAACTGAACAGGTGCACCATCTTGTATATTTTTAGGTGTAAATTTTTTTACTACCCTTTGACTTTGGTAGATTCATAACAAATCCATAGGCAACAAATTGCCACCTTTGTGAGTATAATATTCTAACTGGATGCAAATGTTCCACTTTTATTTCTTGATATTTCATTTCCTATTGCATATCCGATCAGTAAAATACCTTCCTTAGATTTATAATTTTACTCCCTACACCTAGGTGCAATGTGCATTTTTCTACCTTACAAGCTCGCACTCTATCTTTTTCTAAGTTCTTTATCTTTTTTTCAAGTTTTTTATCTTTTCCTAAGTTCTCCTGATAATAAAAATATGTTTTCATAGCCTTTTTATTTACCTCCTCCTGTCAAGTCCAATCATAGGCTTTAGTAAGATCGTTATGATTAAGAAACTGACTATGGATCTAATTTTTGGGTATAATTTATGTACCCTAGTCTCCTCCTTATTATCATACTCAATATAACTTTTAGATGGTACTCACAATGAAGAATAAAATTACTTTATCAAAAACCTCTTCTTGAATTCATCTAAATAGGTCTCCTACTTGAGATCAACAACCTTAATATTTATACTTTTCTTTTAGGTAGTCCACCAAACTAAGGCTAGTCCAACTAGATGCATAACTACCCATAATGTTCTTATGAAAGGGGTTTCATAAAGTAGTATGTTTTGATCTTATTCAACCAATTTTCAGCTGCATCTCCATCTTATGTCCCATCAAATTTGGATATCCTCACCTTTCTCATGTCCTTGGCCAACTCAACCTCAACTCTTTTCCTACTGATCCTCTCTATAGGTATTTCATCTTGCTTATCTTCAGGCTCTTTTCCCTTAGTTAAATTTTTAATTAGCCTCTATTTTTGAACTATCAATTCATGTTGTTTTGTCTTATGGGCACTATATTGTTCCATATGTTCTCTCTATTGGTTCATATAACCCTGAATTAGTTGTATCATTCTAGCTAAATTCCCATCCTCCCTAACAATTACACTAGCTTGCATCTCATTGATCTCATTAATTGGTCTTTCCTTATAGGGTCTATTAATCACATCCTTACCCCTAACTTCTTTTCTAGTTTCTTTTATTATTACTTTATGGAGTCTCTTTCTTAGACTAATAGCTTGCTCTTCCCATTAAGTTGCTACGAGATTCTTTGATGATCCTCCTCTTAACATAGGATTCATTTTTCCTTGGGTGAAAAGGAGCTATATTAATTATTTGATTTAGGTTTTCTATTCCAATCTCATGAAGATGATACAAAGAATCCTACAACTTAAATATTTTGTGGCCTAGGGCTTCGCAACCTAGGGCTCTAATACCAACTGTAACAACCCAAGTCTAACTCACCTGGTTGTCCAATCCAATCTTGCACACTAGATTTCACAAGTAAAAATTTCAATCGAAATCAAGGTTAGACAAGGCTCAAGGTAGAAATTGGTTCGAATATCACCCAACGTTTAATTAGTATGAGGCATAGGAAAACCTACTTGGGAATACTGACCATTGTAGATGGTCTCCCAAGTGAATGAGATTGGCTAGGTCTCCTAGAAATGGTGCCTTTTGTGATTCTATCTTCCCAAGCTTGCAGCGTAGGTTCACGACTAGGGTTTTCCTCTAGGGACCATAACACCTAGAGGGTGGACATATACTTTCTTTGCCCCTTAACATTAAGGACTTAAGTTCATTTTGACCTAATTTATATGCAGGTATAAATACATGCAAGGGATTAGCGTATTATACCTTGTACCTAGTTGAAAGTCCATCTTCCATAGAGTCAACTAGGGCCCACCATTACATTGGTTTAGGTCCTAGAATTCCTTGTCATGGTATGATTTATGATGAGTTGTCCCATACCAACTCATCGTTGAGCAGCTAGCATCCGTATCTTCCTAGGTTTCTCCCAATTGCACAATGAGAAAAAACCCATCATTGTACTACTCGCATAATGACCTAGAGATGATATCTGATGCCACCCCTTGTCACTTGTTCTTGGCAAAAGGGCCTCTTGTATCAATTTGTTTTACCAAAAAGCAACCATTATTGAATCACATTGATTGGCTTGCTCTCAATCATCGGTATTGGGTGTATAGAATTTTACCATCCTTCTTTATGGTAAATTTATTATCCATCACAATGATTAAGTTTTCAAAATTAAAATAATAGGTTCAATAGCTCAGAAATATATTTCAAAAAATGATGTTTATATACTTCCAAGAAAACAAGTAAAACCACCAATACTTTGATTTTAAATAAAATTTAAAATAGATTAAACAAAGTATTTTATTTTTGAATTAAGAAAAATCAATCTAACATGCTCAAATATTATTCTATTCTTAATGAATTCAATAGAACCATTCTAAGAAATAGATGCAGTCATAACACAAGGTATAAATATCTTGAAATCATACATAAGTTGTAACTTACCTAATTCATAAATCTCATTAAAGTACGAGGAATTAAAAGGTCAACAAAGTAAAGACTTTCCTTAATTAAATTTTAAAGGATGTAATCTCCTCAAATATCTCTATCATTAAAACTAATTTATTATTAAAATATCATTTCTATTAATACAAAGTTAAATGGCACATTGAGGTCAAAGCTTAACTTAAACTCTAATTTTTAGACAAGTCAAAGTTATGGTTAACAAGTGAAAACTAAATTATTCTAACAAATAAAACAATATATGTATTCTCTTAAGGTCAGGTTTCTAGAGAATAACTTTAAAGACCCAAACTTTCATCGGGTTCTAAATAACATAACTCTTACTTTTATAATCATATGATAATAACTGTTCTTCTCAAGGTGGAAGTACTACTAGTTCAATCCATTTGCTCTTTCGTGGGTGCTAATTCAATTTTTTTGAAATGGATTTTGAAGCCAAGGAACTTATTTGACTAAAAACATCTCAGCACATAATAATACACATCATTTAAATCTAATGGAAAGGATTATATTGATCTTAAAATAAAACAAGCTACTCTAGCACATGTACATTTATTTTGAACTCTTCAATTCGATAATATTAATCTATTTGTCTAATATCTAAAAAATTGATTTTATTTAAATAAACTATTTGTCTTTTAGTTTAAATAAATCAAGACATATAAACAACCTTTGATTAAAGATGCCAAGCGCAAATAAACATGTCACATTTAAGTTTATTATATTTGAAAACATATTTAAAGGTTCTTAATGGAATTGGAGATATAAAAGCACATACTAAAATATTAGATTATTAATAATATCATGCTATGATTGTTGAGTAACCCACATAAATTAAACTTTGATCAAATTTATTATGAATCTATACTAAATAAGTTTGTTGTCACAACACACATAATAAAAATATGGGTTTATAACATCGAATTCAAGAAGCTATTTTACTGATAATTTCTAATAAGCTTTTGAGAGGATCATTATAAAGATAAGGGAATTTATATGGTCTTTATTAAAATCATTACCCTAGTATCTACGAGTGCATACTGCAATAATTTTATGAAGGGTGGACTTTAGACGTTTTTAGAGGACTCTAATGAAACTTAGAATTTAGTCAAGCACATTCGTTTGAAATTTCTGCTCAAAGGTAACCGTCCAAAGATGAAATCTATGAAGCATTTTGGATCATAATTTGAGCATAAGGTAAAAAAAAATTAAAATCAACACACACACACACACACACACACACACACATATATATATATATATATATGTGTGTGTGTGTGTGTGTGTGTGTTGATTTTAATTTTTTTTTATGTGTGTGTGTGTTACCTTATGCTCACATTATGATATATATATATATATATATATATCATAATGTGAGCATAAGGTAAAAAAAAAAATTAAAATCAACACACACACACACGTACACACACACACACACACATATATATATATATATATATATATATATATATATATATATATATATATATATATATATATATATATTTGGTTCAAACCAACTTTTTATCGTCGAAGATGCTCTGCGGTTCTATCAAATTATTATTTAATTTTTCAAACTCAACTTGGTTAAGCTACATGCATTTTCCCATGCTACAGGAGATAGATGACACAATTAAATTTTTTAAGCAATCATTAGATTTCGAATATAATCCACCATTCAAGGAAAACACATAAATTTATCTAGCAAGTCTTTAATTTTAGTCCACCAAGACATTTTTTTTATAAACACGTCCAAAAGAATAGAAGGCTTTTACTAGACTATTCAATCAGATAATTTATTCAAAGTATCCTTAAATAGTTCTTACTTAACAAATAATAGCTTAAGACATCATCAAAGAAATAATGTTGAATTCATCTCAATTGTTGAGCACCTCTAAATTTATCCCAATAACTAAGGCTTTTGAACTATAATACAAGACTTAAGCGTGTGAATTAAAACTTCATAAATTAAATTAAATTTTCCAAAGAACAACACTACTCAAAGGGAGAAATTTTGGGAAAGTTAAATCCTTTGACTAAACTCTAAAAATATCCAATTTTTCAAAGTTTAATAATTTAACAATTACATTCTTGAACTACGCAAATCACCAAATTAATTATACAAGAAATTTTTATATATGATGGTTGAATATGGTTCTTCACACGCGGATAGTCCTACCATAAAACATATTAAAGCATGATAGAACCAATTTAATGCAAAAGAAAATCCTATCACCAATATGTTGGTCAAAAATGGCCTAGCTCAGTCGCTCAAAGCACAAGCACACCAACTGATAAATCTTTCACCCAAACCTCCATTTCTTCACCACTCTCATCGATCGAAGCTTTAAGGGCACTAGGGGGATCAGAGAGGCTCCGAATTGTATGCATATACTAGCCTAAATGCACTCTACTTGTATTTTTTAAGAAAAGGTAGTGTATAAACAGATAATGTTAAAACATCCAGTACACAGAGCACAAAACCATTTGAGTACTTTATCACTAAATTATATTTTGTATTTATCACAGGTTTACTGCAATGAAATATTATCATTCACAACCAAAAATATTCTTTCTTTTAGAACAAAAATTTTCAAATCAAACCACTATTCAGTTTATCAAAACAATAAAACAATCAAAATCATTCAAGAACTTATTCCCATTCAGATTCAAAATCAATTAGAGGAATGAACAAACACAATTATTCCTTTTATTTATTCTTGCAATATTTTCTTCATTAAAAAAATAAACAAAAAATATTATTCAATCAATTAGATTCTAACAAGGACCCAACCTGATATTTTTCCAAAGAGTATCTACCAACTTCCTGGCCCAAACATCACCCAAAGAAAAAAAACAATCAGTGACAAGATGCAGCTAAGAAATATTGCTTAAGTGAAGTCCGCCTTCGCTTCACTTACCTCAATATAAGGAATGCTCTTGAAGCTTAAACAAAAATAGATGGTAAGGCTTGCACTCGCCTTCCACCAACATTTTTTGAGTGGATTTTTATTCAGGGTTTAAAGGGTGTATGCAATAGACATCTCTTTTTCTCTTTTAAAAGAAAGGAAATTGATTTCATTTTTAATTTAATTACTAAAATTAAAATAAAATTCATATTAATTATTTTCAAAAATAAATCTTTAAAATAAAATATTTAAAATTATAAATTTAATATTCAACCATTCAAATGCAGGAAAAATATAACATATAGTTTAACAAACAAAACATACGCATTTACGCAATGCAATCAAACAGTCAGAATGCTTGTATATGAAATACAATTTATGAGCTTCAATATACTCACGAGACATGGTGTTTTTTAACACCTCCATCATATCCCCTCTTTACCTCTTATGACCACTTCACATCTACCGCCTGAAGAAGGGTACCTAGTCCATCTGAATTTATTATGCCTTTCTAATATGGATACTTGTTCCTGCAACCACAAATCCATCAGCAATACCACATCCTAGGAACAAAATCTTGTTAGCTTTTGATGAATGATCCATGAGAGATAACAATCACAAGATGCGTAATAACATGCAAGAAAGTAGATCTACTACTTGATTGGAGTATGTTGAAATATAAATCATATAAAATATTACAATGTAGCTATGGAGGAAGTGAGCACTCCATTAACAAAGCTATAGATCTACATCATATCCATCACCAATAAATGGTGTGGAACACAAAACTACACTATCCACTAACCTATGCTATCTGAATATGTCCCTCGACTGTCTTATCTATCTATCTAAGAGGCCATCCTTATATATGCAAAATAGGATGCTTGGCCAACACTCTATCTAGATGTGCATAGGACACCTTGTACATGTACAACTTGCACATTGACACTTGTCCATTTATTATATTTCATGAAGTCACTAGATAACTTGCACAGGAAGTAATCTAGATTTGTATTTTAGAGGATCCATTTACATAACCCAAATGATGGAATAGACATTATTTCCAACACCCCCCTACATTACATTATTTGGATTTTGAAGGATTTAGTCTTCAATATGGATTTTCTTCATCTTCTTTTGCTTGATCTTTGTAGTCTTCTTCTTTTGCATTCTTTGTATTCAGGTTCAACAAGTAATTTGTGTCTTCATATGATGCAGAGTAGGTTGCAACTAGGCCTTCTATTCTCATTGGATAATCTTTGATATATTCAAATTCATATTCTATCCAGTCATCTTTGTAGTCCTCCTTGTAAGTATCTTCATTTGATTCTAATTTTTTATGAATAAGTAGGACATGATGCAATTTTTCTCTCATATTTTTTATCCTTCTATACTTACCTTTTTGATGTACTGGTTCTTCATTTTCTTCAACATGTTCTTCTGCAAATAGTTAGAAGTATTTTGTAACATCACAATATCTTGTGGGATTTCTATTGAGTCTATTTTCATGGATTGAACCTATTGCTTTAATTTCATCTTGATTCATAATGAGACATGTATTGATCCCATTCATATATCTAACATAAATCAAGTAATTTTTTTCTACTAGCTTTCTCACTAAGATGAGATTGAAAGTTAACCAGGAATATACAATACTTTTTGTAGTAGAAGATTTAGAAAATATTTACTAGGAGATACACATTTGTATCCATGAATAAGATATGTTTGGCTATTTGCAATTCTTAATATATAACCTTTGGTAACCTCAAGATAGTCAAACCATTGTATATTTCTTGTCATATGATGACTAGCTCCTGAATCAATAAACCACCTATGATTATGCTTTGTGAGTTGGTTCCTGTCGGAGCAAGTTTTACAACCATTGTATGACATTACTTTAACCATTGGAAAGTTTTAACTTTAATAATTGAGATAGAATGGCTCTTTAGTGATAAGAGTATGATGCAGTGCTTTTTTTTTAAATATAGTTCAATTTTTGGTTGATTTTGTACAAGTTTTGCAAGAATCAAAAATCAACTTTTTAACACCTTATTGCTCCTAATTGAACTAAGCACTATTTCAATTTTGAAGATGTTTTGATGTTGGAATTATTTTGTCCCCTTTTATAGAAATTTGAGACAAGTAAAAATAAATTTATCCGGATTTAATAAAAAACCCTTAATAACCTCTTTTATACCCCTTGAATTATTTCTAATTTCCAAATAAAATAAATTTGAAGGAGTAATCCTTATGACTCCCAAGTTTGGAAAATTAGAGAAATGATAATAATATTTACAATATAATTTAATCCAAGTTGAATTCCTTATTCCTCCTAAGTAAGATTGCAAATATTAAAATAATAAGATAAGTCACCCCTTTAGCTTTCAAAACCTAAGTTTTAATCTTAGTTTATAACCCTTATAACTCTAACTTATTAAAGCAATAATAAATGGGATTTAGACCTTACCTTATGGATGCAATATCTCCTCAATATTTGATGTTTTCTACGACTGAGTATAACAGCGTATAAGAGGTACCTTGGGCGCTCAGTTTAATGGATATTCGTTGGAATGGCTAGATGTGAATGTTGTACGTATGGCACTGTTGACCTTCAAAAATAGGAAGCTTTTAATGCTCTTTCCCATTATATTCCATGCTGCACTTAAAATGCTTTTTTTGCTTCTCTCATACCTTGACTGTGCTACGTTCCTCCTTCGAATGTCTTTGATTGCACTTCACTCATGCATGCTGATATTGGACTTAAGATGCATTTTAAGCACTATTGATCATAGGCATTGTGACAAGTGTCATGTCCATTACAAGTGAGCACTCCCTTATTTATGTAACACTCCAAAACCTTTGTTCAACACTTCTTGGATAAATTTGATAACGTATGGGCACTTGTGTGAAGCTAGTGGAGAATACCAAGTGGCACGTCTTTGCTTGTAACTCCTTCGTGGGAGTTTCTAGAATATTGATAGGAATGATGACCAAAATGCTAAGTGTTATTTATGCATGGATACCGTTCTTGTAAATCCTTTGAAGATGGATATTATAACTCCATAACCCCTTTGCTTTGCAATATTTCTTGGGTAGCAAGCAATTTTTCTTCTCTATAGGTGGATGGGTGATGCGCTATGGAGCTTGGATGATAGTTTGACGCTTCCTTTGGTGAGTGGTCTTCTCCAAGATAGATACCATGGATGTAACACATTTATCTATTTATTTTATGCCTCCAAACGTATTGATTTCCTTATCGATATTTTGACATATTTTTTGCTATTGATATGCACTCGCTTGTCTACGTAAGTATAGCTCACGAATGATCTGAAATGAGCTTTTATTTTATAGGTACGTACATCTAATATGAGCCCTTGAATGGCTCCTTCTAGCTTAGGAGGAAGAGTGATGATGTTTGGTCTTTGTTGGTTGTTCTTTCCCTATAGAAAACATGCCCTAATGTGGCACTTCCAGATCTGCTCTTATGCTGTCAAAAACTAGATTAGAGTAGTGCAAAATTATGTATTATATTTTTGTACAATAAGGCTTTTTAATATACCTTCTTTTGCATTCTATTTATAGATCTTAAATTCTAGTTTTGTGGCAGATTTCTTGCAATACAATGGTTTGAGGTTGTATTTAAAATATAAACACACCTTTCCCTTTTTTCTTGGATACTTTTGATAACAAGTCCAAGCTTCAATGACAATAGATAGAATCTTTTTTAATTGATATAAAATTTCTGCATTTTTTTCTTGCATTTAACTTGTAATGCTTATGATTTTGAGACTCACCAAGTCTCACTTTCATAAGATTCTATTTCTATTTTTGGTTAGTTAAGTTCTTCTCCAAATTATGGAGGATTCTAACCCTTTTTGGTGGCTTCTATTGGCCACTTCAAGTTGCAGATTTTTGTGCTTCAATAGTGTCTTTAGACACTTGATACAAATCAAACTTTGTGCCTTTCAAGAAACACAAAACTAATTTTCTTTTTGAGAGTGGTATAATAGTACAAGTTTTTTACTTTTAATGCACTAATATTACACCTTATCACTCCAATCAACTCTCAAAGTCATGCACTAATAATTTACTGCAACTAATAAAGAATAACCTAAAATGAATCTTTAGGAGTTATTCTGCAATTTCACTACAATCAATGTTGTAGGACTTAGTCTTTTTTTCAAAAATAGATAATACGTAGTTGATAGAAGCTAATATGAAATCTAATAAACTCCTAATAAATGTGCAATTGAATCCTTAAAAATAATTTGTTTTCTTTTGCACTTTATAATACTATAATCTAATTTTATTTTTGCAACTTTAATCCAAATTTAGGTTCTCTAATAAATCTGATAAATAGTTCAATTAATGAATATTTTTGCACCATAAGTTGCATACCTTTTTCTGTAGCTCTTCTCCCACATTTGTAGAGGATGTAGACCTTGGTGTCTAAAAACACCAAGTTGCTACTTCAAGTAGGATGTCCTGAACAACTCCTTCTTCACAAAATTATGGTCTCAAACTTTCTTTTATGATCCTAGGATTTGGTGGCTTGTTCTCCTCTTGTATTCTCTTCCTTCTGCTATATATTTGGAGAAGTCTATGTCTCTAGGGTGGTGCCTTCTTGCTGTGAGAGGTAATCTTCAAATCTCCAAGATCTAGTGAGCTTCTTATATCTTCAAGTCTTCTTGTCAAATTTTGACTTCAAGCAGGATCTTGTTCTAGGGTTTGGCACTCCTTGACAAATTTTTATTCTCATATTTGGCACTCCTTGCCAAATTATTCTTCTCAAATTTGGCACTCCTTGCAAAATTATCCTTCATATATTTGGGACTCCTTGCCAAATTCTAGTCTTGGGCTTACTATCATATGGCGATAATTGTCCCAAGTCCTTCACTATCAAACACTTCACCTAGATAGTGGATTTATCCAATGAGTTTTCAAAGAAATATCTTGATCTTCAATAAGGCTCTCCTAGTATTTCTTGTATGCTCGATGAGACCTTCATAAGTTTTTTGATCTAGTATCTTCTGATGGTCCTCGAGATATTTTCTTCAACCTTCTACTTTTAGAAGTGTTGGTGGTGATATATTTTCCTAGATCTTCTGATTCTATTGCTTTCGACTTCGAGCAGGACTATCCTAGTCCTTCTTCTTCTTCCAAGAGTGGAAGTTCTTAAATGAGATCTTCTCCTGATATCTTCTCTTTTGCTTCAGGAATAAGCTGATTCTAAAGCAATATGTTCTTCCTAAATTTCTTTTAGGAAGTCTCCCAACTCATTGAATCTTCTATTCCTATAACAAATATATTAGTACTAAAATATTTAGTCTAATTATGAATTAGATATTCTTCTCGAATTCTTCTTCAGGATTAAGGCTTCCACGGCATTTTTCAATGTCAAGGCTTCTATGGCATTTTTCAATACCAAGGCTCCTATGGCCTTTTTAGTATCAAGGGTTCTATGGCCTTTTTAGTATCAAGACTTCTATGGATTTTTCAATATCAAGGCTGCTATGGAATTTTCAATGTCAAGACTTATGGGGCTTCTTCTTCAAGGCTTCTATTGCCTTTTTGTATCAAGCCTCTTGTGGCATGTTCTTCAACTATGGAAATTTGCAATCTAACAATGGAGATCTTCAGTCTCCTATCTTCAACATGATACTTCACTAGAAGTCTTCTTCCGTAGTATTCTTCTCTTGCATGATGAACTAACCTCTACACTATGAGGGCACACTAATTGTCAAGCAACAAATTTGGAGTCTCCTAGCTTTCTATCGTAGGAGGAGTCCCAATATTCTAAGAATTAATTTACTACAACAAAAGAAACTTTAGGCATCAGTTAGCAATTTTTAGATGACCTAGATGATATTCACTAGATAATTTTTTCAATCTAGTGGATTGAAATGCTGAGTCTTAGTCTTCACGCAATTTTTATAAAAACTCTATGGAAAAGACTCTAGATGAAAATGATCTCAATATTTTTTGAAACTGAGATTCCTTTCAGTCCTATCTTTGTGACTCTCCCAAAATCTACCACCTAGATACTCCTAAGATATTTTTCTAGTGGTTGGTCCAATGGCGCATTAGTTTGACAAAAAATTCTTAGGCTAACCAAAAATTGTGGTTCCCTATTGACCTTCATAGATTAGATCTACCGTGGATCTGATACAACTGTTAGATTTTAATGAATGAGCCATAAGAGATAACAATCACAATCTTCATAATAATATGCAAGAAAGTAAATCTACTAGATGAATAAAGTATACTAAAATATAAATCATATAAAATATTACAATGGATCTATGGAGGAAATGAGTACTCCATTAACAAAGCTATAGATCTACATCATATCCATCACCAATAAATGGTGTGGAACACAAAACTACACTATCCACTAACCTACACTATCTGATAATATCCCCTGACTATCTTATCTATTTATCTATCTCAGAGACCATCCTTATATATGAAAATAGGATGCTTGGCCAACACTCTATCTAGATATGCATAGGATACCTTGCACATGTACAACTTGCACATTGATATTGTAGACACCTAAAATGTGTCATGTTTAGGAGACTACTCATATGGGTACATCCAAAGACCATATTACTGATATTGGACATTTCCAAGAGCTAATAGTGGTCCTAACCACTCACAAGGGATAGTTATAGCCCATTTATTTATGGACGATATTGACCAGAGCAACCACCAACACAAGCTACTGAAACTGAGAGCAGCCACAGCTAGCCGCTGCTTTGGACAGCGATCGATACTGAAAAATAAACTAGCCATGAATATAGGCCTAAATCACGCATGATGATTGCACTTCCATTGGATTTGAGCAGATGTTTTCATGGATCTCCCAGAGGTCCTCTTGAATGCCACTTTCATGCAAATCTAGAACTGAGCCTTATCCTCCAATGACCAGTTACATGCAGATCTAGATCTTGCCTTCTTCAAAAATTCAAGATCTAAAACTTGGGAGGCCTACATATGCATCCTCCCAGGAACAAAAAAATATCCAATTTTTTATGTAGTGAAGCCCTAGAAAATTGGAGAGCAATTTCACATCCCCTTGAGGAGTAATGAAGTGTTGTTCGATTGAGCAACGACAACACACCATTCAAGCTTTCAGTTCCACATGAGCTTCATCACCAATCCATATCTAGATATGAAGGAAACCCTTGAACATCATTTTGTATGAAGGATTGAGTGTCACAATCCCTATTTTTTAAGGTAGAAAGTTTCAATTTGTGGCCACTATCCTCGACAGTGGCCTGCAGGCATAGCCTAGGGTTTGATTCATCATTTCTTGAGTTTTAGCATAGATTTCTTATTGTCTTTACTTTATCAGATTATATTAGCATAGATCTATCTTTTCCACTATATTTATACGGTGATTTCCAAGTTATTAATGCATTTCTACCTATATTTACATTTTTATGCTTTCATCATGCCTCTATGTCATTTTATGTAGATCTTAAAAGGAGCCTCATCATGAGAGGTCACATATGCTACTGATAATTTTTTTTCTTATACGTAGATCACATATCCTGGACTAATTCAAATCACCTTTGGCATCAGATTCCTCCCAGCAAGTGAGAAGAAGGCATCCATAAGCCCTTGAATAAATTTAGGGGCTATTTCAGGGGCCTATAGAGTACACCATCCCCATTCAAGGGCTATTTCATTCCATTTGTAATCATTGTATCAAACATTTGGTATACCTAAGAGGGACTGTTGACAATTTTGTCACATTTCTTAAGGGGAAGAAAAGGAAATCAAATTTTGTACAGTATTTTGTAAAGTTTCTTTGTTGTTTTTTTATATTGAAAGTTGCAGCAATTTTTGCTTTCAATGCCCCCCTTTGTATATAAAGTGGAAAAGAAAGAGCTTCGTCAGGGAAAAAGCTAGAGGAAAGAGCTTCACCGAAATAAAATGAGAAGGGCTTCACACCTGAATCATTTTCAACACTGCTTCAGGTAAATTTTCTTACGAAGTAGTATTACCGAAGTAAAATACAAGGGTAGCGATAAAAAGAACTTCGGGCCCGAAGTGCTTCAAATATTTACTTTGGGCAAAAGTTGAGCGAAGCGGCATCCAAAAGAACAACTTCATCAGAAAAGGAAGGTCCAGACCGTGGTCTAAACTGGCTAAGGCAAGGAACTACTTCGCACCCGAAGCATTTCCAGCAGCTACTTCGGGTGAGATTTCTACGAAGCGGCGTTGCCGAAGTAAAATACAAAGGAGGAAGGAAGAAAACTACTTCACACCCGAAGCATTTCCAGCAAGTACTTCGGGCGAGATTTTTGTGAAGCGAAACTCAAAGGAGCATCGAAAATACTTCACCAGAAAGTTATCGAAGCACCCACTTCGGGCCCCTCCATCAGCGAATCATTTTTACTTCGCCAAAAGTCACTACGAAGCATTTTTTTCGGCTAATTTTTGCTTGAAGTACTTCTACCCAAAGTAAAAGAATGCAACATCTTTTGAAGACAATTGCTTTGGCCGAAATCTTCCCAAACCATAGTTTTGAAAGAGGATCCCAGTGAAGCATTTCTCTAAGGCATCAGCGAAGCAATTTAGTCAGCGAAGCAGCAAAGACAAAAAGGCCCATTTTGCAAAGTAAATATGCTTCGGCACTTCCCACCCCGAAGTAGTTTTATGAAGCTCAATTTTGTGAAGTACAAACCAAGGAGGAGTTATTGCTTCAGCTTAGAACCATTGCAAAGTGAAGTTGTGAACGAAGACTTAGCAAAGTGCTTCAAGAGCATGCGTTCCAAGATGGATATTTTCTCGAGGCGATCAAGTGCCTCATAAATGCATTTTTTTGTGCCCGATAAGCTCGTTGCTCATTTTTAGCAATAAAAAACGAAGTATCAGGACGTGATGAAGAGCCCGAAGAGTATGGCAACCACTCAAGCACCACACCTGGAGACCAAGGATGACCAGACATCTCATCAATGCATCTTACCATGGTTGACCCGGTTGCAGTTGCCATTTTTGGTAAAATATTTGAAATCTTGATCACGAGAAGCCTCGGGGAGCTGAATTCTTAGGGCTCAAGGGCGTACTCTTCTTTGCTATGTAATTATGACTTAGAGGGCCGGGTCCTCTATAAAAACCTAGGCATTGTAATGTAAAATGGGGGGAACTATATGCTAAGAAAGTTGTTGTAACTTGATGTTCTACGATTAATACTAGACATGTGGGCTTCATTTCTTTCTTTTATGCTGCCTTCTATGCTTGATTCTTTGTTTGTATTCGCTTGCATACTGAGAAAGTTGAACTCTGCGTTCGGTGTGTGATCGGGGACTGTACCCTGAAACTCGTTCTGAAGGATACATAGGAGTGGAAAAATGTCTTATTAGCTTTCTTTTATGTTGCCTGTTGTGATTGATTCTTTTGTCTATCTTCATTTGTATATCGAGAAAGCTGAACCCTACATCCGGTGTGCGATCGAGGACTGTACCCTAAAACTCGCCTAGAGGATACATAGGAAGGTTGATATTGCATTTCTTTCATTTATTCTTGGTGTTATTTGCTTCCATTCAAGTTTTTAGTTAGTGATCATGCTTCCTATTCTCTCCCACCTTAAATCACCGATTTCTCTAACCCTAACTCCTTTTATCTCTTTCCTGCACCCTTATCTTCAAACAACCAAGTAGTTTAGTATAGGAGCCAAACTTTCTCTAGAGATTGGCACGAAGGGTGTCTCTTCCCTTCGGCCTTTCAATGTTGGTCCAGGTCTAGGGCGCATACACTTACTAAAAATCCTTTCCTAGGCAAATTTGATGACCAACAGGGACCTATTTGTAACTGTATTTCAATATGAATTAATTAAAAGAGATCTCATGTTTTTTTAATTCATTTTATTTCACGCTTTCATGGTTTTATGCTTGGTTTAATGATGCAAATATCTCAAGTGTGTTTTTTAAGATCGTACAGATGGCAATCACGATGGAACCCCCACTCGATTTTATTTTTTTAAGCTAATTTTTTGACATTTACATTTTTTTGTATATAGGTTTGGCTACTGTGGTCAATAGTGGCTAGCAGATTTTAGCCACTTTTGAAGATAATGGCCAGTCACGGTCACTCTAGTTGACAATGATCGATAGAAAATATGCAATAGAGGATAGCCTATGCCTCAATAGACTTGGATTATAGGTTGGTGGAGTTATCTATAATTTTTTATCTCTGTCTATGTTTTATTTCCATAATACAACAAGGAAAATTCATTTTAATTAGAAAACATAGATAAAATTAAAGAAAAAATGCATAGTTTTCTTAAGTTTTCTACTAGCTGCTGCTAGGAACAGTGGACTTCTGATTTCAAATCCACCCTAGTCTCCAATGGTCTAGGTTTTTTTGTAGATATTTATTGCTTGGGGCCCAAATAGAGTCCATTGCTTCATAAAGTAACAATGCATTCTCTAAAAATCATGTAATCATTTAGATGTGCATTTTTTTGAAAATGAAAAGTTTTTTTTTTAGGCATATAGGAAAGAGCATGAGTGCTTCATGATGCATATTTTTCTTTGTACAAAATTTAAAAGGAATAATCACACACCATGCATCATCTAAATGCTAGTGAGTTGGAATTCATCACCAACCACTAGTAGAGTACAATGATGGTGGCATTCATCTCCACCCGTTGGCTCAAATCCCACAAACCCATTATATTGGTTATCGGCTCCAAGATCTGACATAGCTTGGAAAATTTGCATATACTTCTCTTTCGAGGGTATGATGTTGACCAAGTGAGTGCTGGGTGAGGACTGGCAAGACCTATACTCCCTGACTAGGTGTGTATTTCATGTCCACACTTTTGTGGGTTTACATGACCGTGAATTTCATTTTCGATTATCGAGCTATGACCATACAGGTGAAATCCACTTAAAAAATCTGAGTATATCATCAACAAAATGCAAAACATGATGAGAGTTAGATTGTAGTATTCAAAAAAATTGAAACATACAAGACCAATTTTAGGAAAACCAAGAATATTTAAAAGAGATAAACACTTGTATACCTTGTTTTGTGTGTTCTAAAATCTACATAAAAAATAATTCACAATTGTCATAGTCTTCACATGGAGAAACTGCCCTCGGTCCAACACCAAGGTAGAAACTGATGCTCCATACAATCATAATCACAATCATAAGGATGTTGAGGCACCCACACACAATGCCGCTAAACAAAGTTTAGTGATCCTTAGAGGTGATAACTCAACCCATGGGGGTACTCCTTGAGAAATCCTAGCTAGAGAACCATATCCAAGTTCCTCTCATGATAGGCATGAGGGGGCTTCAAGGCCCTAATATTCACATGATAGACTTAGGTAATATCAGCCCACTGAGGGATAAGACACAAGGGCTGCATCCGATCACAGATCCATAGAAACTCATAGCCTTCTTGAATATGGGAGGATAGCCATAGATTATAATCTCATTGGTGCAAATGGACCTCATGAGATCAATCATGGAGGTCCAAGCAACTTGATGAGTTGGATCAGGTTCTCTCGAGACCAACTTAGAGAAGCAATGTTATTGCACATTCCATTTAGGTAAGTTCACATAGCCATAAAACAACTAGGCACACTAATGAATTGAGGGAAGCTTCAAAGCACCCCCATAGCATGCACACTACCTCCAATCATGGGGGTACAGAACATAGGTAAGTCTACATGGACTAGGTCACCCTGATAGACAAGGGGAAAAGCATAGCAGGAACCTCTCCAAGGGGTCTCTCCATTAGGAATCCTCATATAGAGTTACAGAGTTGTGGACCTTTAATGCCAGATAAATCTGACCGTGTACATAGGTTATTTGAAATACTATGCGCATAGCAAGAGTGCCTAGAAATCCTTGAGAAAGAAGAAACACGAAGAAAAATATGTTTATGCCTAAATGAGCAGTGTTTGAGAGAGGAACAAAGAGAGTGTGAAGAGCAAGCAGATAGGTTGGCTCGAGCCAAATTACACATGGGTGATGAGTATTACCAACCTGATAGACATGTCGATTCTCAAGATGAGAGATGTACTAAATAGGGATATGAGCACACTCACCACACATCACATCATGCTTCAAAGCATCAATAATACTTAGATCCATAATAGGCACAACATGATAAAATACATGCAGAGATAGAGGATCAGGAGTAGACATATCCTGAACCTTCATCCATAGTCATAGGAGATGAATATAGATTCCCAAACTAGGCAGATGTATGGTTACCTCCCTGACCATTGTGATTAAACCTTTGAGAATAAGATATCATTTCTTTGAAGGTATACAAAACACTCGCTGAGAGAGTTAAATCTCTTGATAAATAGGATGTGGTTGGGAAGAAGAAAACCTTGAGCAAGATACATAATCAACCTTTGTGCCCTTCGATACTGAGTCTTTCTTACCCTAGGTACTTCGAGATGCCTAGGTTAGACAAATTCAAAGGAGAGGAAGATGTGCAAGAGCACATCACAAATTTCATGAACATGTATTTCCACCTTGAACATAACAATGCCCTGATGCTAAGAACATTTATAATGACATTACTAGGTGCAGCTATTGAATGGTTCAATCAACTACCTAAGCACAACATCATTAGTTTTGAGTAGCTAGTGAATGCATTTATTGAAAACTTTTCTTTTGGCATCAAAAAGAAAGTAAGCTTGTCTGACTTGAAAATCCTAAAGCAACATGATGATGAGCTAGTCATGGACTATGGGAAAATATAGAGAAAAATAATGGTAAAGCTACCATTTTCTGTTTCCACTGCTGAGCTCACCTGAATGTTTACTAAGAGTTGTGCTAAGCACATCTCATTGCTCTTGAAACTACAATAGTATGAAACATTTGAGGAATCCTTAGCTCAAGCCAAGCTGATAGAAGACATCAAGGTTGAATAAGGAGACCGTAAGCTCCAAAACAAAAGGGACTAGAACAACAAAAACAACTGCAACAACATAAATCAACAAAATTAGGCCAAGCCTTCTCTAGTCAATCAGGTTGTATTAAACATGCCAAAGGGAGAAAATAGAAAACAATCATAGAACTATCAGGCTCAACCCCCACCGAACAATTACAACCACAACCAAGGTCAAAATAGGGAACGTCGGTTGCCTCACTAATACATACCCTTGTCAGAATCAATGCAATAAATATTCAATCAACTAAGCAAGGTGTATAGACTTAGGTTACCTGAGGTACAACTTCTTTACCCTCATCATCCCAAGCCTAGGGGATATAGGGAAGATCACTATTGCCCATACCATCAATAATAGGGGTATGATATCGAAGCATGTATCAATTTTAAGAATATTGTAAAAACATGATCGATAAGGGTGAGTTGAAGGTTGATAATCCACTAGCACTCGATAACAGATACATGGGCATATTTAGAAACCCATTTCCAAACCATGAAGCCTCTAGAAATTAGGGTGCTCAAGTAAACCAGGTCCAATTTGAACCTCCCACTCAGGGATTCATTAGAATGGTTTAAATAATCAATGTGGTGACAAGAAGCCAACAATACAACCAAATATAGCCTCCAACAACTCCTATTTGTATCTTTTCTGCACCTCGATAGAGGTAAGTGTAGAAAAATCCTCCAAGTCCACTAGCACGACCTGTGATAATTGTCTGGAGAAGACTTGTGCAGAATCTACAAACGATGTCGACCAATTTGTCAATATATGATCTCATTCAATATACTCCTAGACACAAGGAGACTCTAACAAAAATTTTGAGATCATTTGAGCTACATACTCAGAACCTTGATGCTTTTATGAACTTTGTGGGGCAAGTGCAATAGTGTCGAGCCTATGATTCATTTTTATGATCATGAAATAAAGGTAGTCCTTACTACCGTAGCAGACCCACCTCTGCATATCATCACATATATCAATGACATACCTTTCAAGCATGTTTTAATTGACACCAGCTTGTCAATAAATATAATAACAACAAAAGCTATAGGGCACCTAAAAATCCCTATGTCAAACATTGTCCCTACCTCCTACAAATTGACAGCTTTCAATGATGCACTATGCTCCACAGTGGGTACAATAATCATACCTATAAAAGTAGGGTATAATACCATCCCTATAATGTGTCATGTATTGGAGAGGGCTATGCAATATAATAGCCTCCTGGGGCATCCATGGATAAGGGACATGCAATGTGTTTCCTTGATCTTGCACCAATGCATTAAGTATGTGCACAAGGGACAAGTATATGTGGTACCATCATATGAAGAGCCATTAAAATATATTCATCAAGTTGACTTATCAAGGGATTTTTTCCTTATGTCCATGCACATGTACATTAGGTTGTCATCACCTACCATGCAACCAAAAATCAAATCCAAATCAGTGCGAGGTGACTCGTCCACATCCGCACCACCTCCAACTTCTAAAGCTACTGGTGCTTCTTAGAAACATGCAATGTCTAAGGCAAAAGACTCAAAATCTAAAAGCACCCTTGGTGGAGGAAAGACCTAAAGAATTCCCTACCATAGAAATAGCAAAAATTCTAAATCCCATGGAGGAGGAAGATACCAAATACATAGTTGAGAAGGTACCTCAACAGGCCTCTCCTGCATCATCATCAACATCATCTATATTGTAGGTGATAGTTCATCTAGCTAACACATGATTAGGTGAATATCTTATGCAGAATGTGACTTTCACACCCATTATCAAGTCTGCACAAGACATGGGATGGCCAAAAATCCCAAACCTACCAATTGGGATAGTGGTTCCATTGGGGATCCCCCTAACCAAACCAAATTCATCTATGCTAGTTTGGATTAAGCCCATGATGCCTTAGATATCGAAGAGGATGAGGATGAGCCATTCATCACGAATATCCATTACTTGTCCAATCCTAAGTTTGCTCTAAGATACTTTGAATGCAACCATTGGCATGGCTATGGTTTGGGTCTATATGAGCAAGGGTGCCTGCTTGAACCATGATATCAATTACCTACTGACATATCTAGCTTAGGATATCAAATCTGAAGATATGATAACTCATTGGCTGCATATCTAGATAGGCTAAGCCTAGGGTTCAAGAAATACATTTAATGGAATCCCTATCAATCGAACAAAAGCTACTTGAGTGGCATATAGATGGCCATGGTCAATATAGGACCGCCCGATGAGTATCATCCAAATTTCTCTCTCGAATCAGATCCATAAGAAATCATCCTATGGGAGGACAAACCAGACTATGGTTATGAGTGTAATAGAATTAATACATCACAAGTGAGTTCGAGGATGAAATCGGATTGGCCCATCATGGGCTTTAGTCATCTTCATAATCATTGTCATCTATGAAGAATCCCTCATTCCTACCTATTAGAATTGGATGGTGACCTAAATGTCGATGTCCAAGGTAGGCCAATTTAGTCTCATGCTCATAGTTATTATCATCTATGAAGGATTCATTATTTATGCTTACTGGATCTATACAATCACATAAATGCCTAGGCCCAATTTAGGCCATCTCTGTCAAATCTTCTGACTCATAGCCAATCTCATCCATGATGTTTCCACCCTTTGTATTAACTTGCTCTACGAGGTGACATAGATAAGAGGGCCTACCTTTGACCTCACTACTTGTGCCATCGCAATGAGTCTTTTGACATAGATGAAATATACCACAGAGTATATTCTGGCCCTCACCTTAGGGGAAGACTACCCAATTCAGATATGACTATCACATAGTCTTCCTATACCCTCCTGCATTTAGGGAGCTACTTCAGCCAAATGAGCCCATATTCTTGTCTATCCATAGACTAGATCCTGATATCCCCATACCCCTAGAGCCACATCTTGGGTATGGAAGGTAAGTCAACAATATAGAGTTACACCCGCATGGTCCTGGAGACTCCATTCCATCCGTCAACATGATCTCCATTGATTTTACCACTCCACTCAAAAATCTAGCCAATCCTTCTAAACCATTATGTCTTAACTTAGATGCTATTTATTAGGACCATGCTAATTCACCCTTAGAGCCTGAAGATTTCTTCCCCAATGAAGAAATTCTACAACCATTTTATTTTGCATCAGTCTACGTACATGATTTTTGTCATGCTGGTTTCAACCATTATTCAGTTGAACCTTTAAACCCAGTGGATGATATCCACTTGATCCCCACTTCTCACCATCTTGAGTATGGGTCACACATATCTATAGAGGAGACTTTTGATGTGGACATTAGCGATAATCCTTATAATCCAAAGAAATTCAAGTTCAAAGAAAGCTTATCTCCATAAGAATAGGCCATCATCATACCTCTATTGAAAGAGAGACCTAATATCTTCACTTGGACCTACAAAAATATGTTGGATTTAGATCTGAAATTGGTTATCCACAACCTTATGCTAGATCCCATAAATAAATCAGTCAAGCAAAAGCTTAGGAAAATACATCCAACCATCACCTTGATGGTAAAGAATGAGTTGCAGAAGTTATTGGATGTTGTATTTATTGTAACCATCGACTATCCAGAGTGGGTATCAATCATGGTGCCTGTAGGAAAACCTAATGGAAGAATCCATATTGGCATGGATTTCAGAGACCTTAATAAGGCAACACCAAATGATTCATTCTCGTTGCCCAACATAGATGCTCTTATAGATGCAACTATAGGTCATGAGATCCTTTGCCTCATGGATAGTTTTTTGGTTATAATCATATTCAAATTAAGCCTGAAGACCAGCACAAAACAACGTTCACCACTCCATGGGGGACAATTTGTTACAAAGTAATGCCATTTGGTCTTAAAAATGTTGGTGCCATATATCAGTAGACTATGACATACATTTTCTATGACTACATGTATAAGATCTTATAATATTATATCCATGACTTACTGGTCAAGTAATTACAATGTGAAGAGCATGTTGAGGTCCTGAGAAAGGTCTTCAAACATCTGATTGAACATAATGTTAGGTTGAATCCCAAGAAATGTGTCTTTGGCGTAACTTCAGGAAAACTCTTAGGATTCATCATTTTCAAATGAGGGATCGAAGTCGACCCAACAAAGGTAAAGGCTATCCTAGAAATGGCCCCACCCACTAAAATCAAAGAGCTAAGAAGCCTATATGGCAAAGTAGCATCCATAAAGCATTTCATCACACAACTATCGGATAAATGTCGACCCATGAATCAATTGCTACACAAGGGGTTTCCATTTAACTAGGATGAAGAATTTTAGTAAGACTTTTCTGAGATAAATAAGTACTTGGAAACATTACCAGTACTAGATCCACCAAGGCCAGACGTAACATTTTTGTTGTATATATATGCTACCAATTTTGCTTTGGGCACCATGTTGGCTCAAAATAATGCACAAGATAAAGAACAAGTGATATACTACATCAATCGCACCTTGGTGAGTTATGAGCTAGGGTACACATACATAGAGAAGCTATGATTAACAATGGTATTTGCAACCAAGAAGCTACGCCACTACATGCTGAGTAATAAAATGTATGTGATGTCAAAACAAAATCCTTTGCAGTATATGATGAGCAAGACATATCATAATACATGTACTACAAAGTGGATCATGCTACTGACATAATTCAATTTGGAATTCATAAGCCAAAATTCCATCAAGGAATAAGTTATAGTTGATCAACTGGTAGAGGTGCCTCTTTAGGATAGTATACTTATTTTCATATAACTGCTCGATGGTGTTGTCTTTGCATTATCAGAAGCACCCAAACCTGAAGTAATAAAGTTGACATGACTTTGTTCTTCGATGGTTTGAAGTGTGAGCAAGGGGGTGGTGTAGGGATCATTTTTTTCATGTCGTAAGATGCTCCAATGCCCTTGTAATTTAAGTTATATTTCCCTTGTACAAATAACAAAACTAAATACGAGGCCCTAATATTGTGTCTCCAAATAGCCATCACTATGAAGATTAAAAAGTTAAATATGTTTGGTGACTCCCTTCTCATTGTTAACCAAATTAAGGGATTATTTCAATGCATATGTCCAATCCTAAAATATTACAAAGATATTATTGATACTTATTGAATTAGGGGGAAAAAAATGCATCGAATGAAGCTAAACAACATGCATCTATTGCTAATGAGTGATGAGAATCAAAATGGAAGCATTCAAGTAAACATGAAAAGGTGACCAAAATGCAAGAAATAAAGCAAAGTAAAGTTTATTTCTATTATCTTGATGGGTCAAAGACCATGGTTACATAAACATCCCCTTGAGGGCTCTATATTGATACAATTGTTACAAATTGGTGCCCAAGGATTGAATCCTCAAAGTAACTCGTGTGCACTTCCAATGTTCTTCCTCGTACCCACAATCGAAGTGGGTGGGCCTATGATGCCACCACTTTGTCCTTTGATGTTCTAATATTATGCTCCTTCCTTGTATGTTGTAATACCTACACCTTCACACAAGGAAACCATAATTTTTAAATAGCAAGTGCATATATTGAAAACATGCAAACCCCATAAGCACTAAAAGGCTAGAAAGCATGAATATGAAAGATGCCTATCTAAAAGAACTCCAAATGACTCAAAATTGTATATATATGTAAAATAGATGATTTTGGGAAGATATCACCAAAAATAGAATAGAAATTGCATCTTATGGCATGTCACATTTGCAGTGCACTTTTCAAACCTGCAAAATCTAAAACATGTAATTTCCAACCCCAAATATATCAAAAATACATGAAAATTATACAGTATGCATAAAACATGACTTTAAGAGAACCCATATGGTCATATTTGAAAAATAAGGCATAGATCCCTATGCACCTTTCGATGGACCCTAAAAGCCTGCAAAAACTTAAAAATACGATATCTCGCTCAATATAGCTCCAAAATACATGAAATTTGGACAACATGTTCATATAATAATCTAGAATATGACTAAAAAATAATAATAAATAAATCATGCACATATATGTCCTATCTTACATGGATGGTAGGTACTATCACATAATGGGGACCATCCTGGGGTGGGACGACCACCAGTTCTGCCCCTAATTTGTTAACAATTCCTCTATGAATTGGTCAAAAACCCTCCTACTAGTGTTGTTCTCAAATTTTGTGGTGAAATTCACTTAGATGATTCAGTTTTATGATTAGATTGTGTCTCCTAGATCACTCGTAAACCTCCTTCGCTAGGTAGATATTCTAAGGGAAAAAGGCACAAAAGGGTGAGGGGAAATCTTGGCAGAACTCCATTGCTATGTCTCAAAACTTCTCTCCATAATTTTTTTGCAAAATTGATCCACTTTATAGCCAAAGGGGGAATTTTAGGAAAATGGGCATGTGAGGGCATGCATGGTAAGAGGTGTCATTTGTCTAAAATTGAGCATGCATTGGAGGGGGCAGAGAATCTCCCATTTTGACCTCTATTTTGTAGCATGTCATAAGGATTATGTGCCCTATAACCTTGCATGATAAAATTGGTAGGATAATGGTAGTTTTTAGGTGCCATTTTCCCAATTTGACTTTTTTGGAGTCAAACCTTGTGGTCATCCCACCTAAAGGCGATCGCTTTGCCACAATTTCTATGTGGGACGATGGTGATATGCCCTTATCCCAGGGTGGGATGGTCATGCCTATGTAGCCCAAAGTATCCCAAAAGTGGGGTAGAGCCTTCCAATAGTGGTTAGGACCATGTTAAAACCTCTGAGGGTTGCCCAAGGAGGTCATATGGTGTCAATTGAACCTTATCTTGGTCGCCTAATTGGATTGACCAGATTTTAGTGTCTATAGATGCCCATTTTTGAGATGTATTGTGTGCAACTCAACGCTAAGAAAAAATAGATGAATAAATGCTAAATGATTAGGATTATTCAATAACCTAACCAACTTTTTATGCCCCAATTGTGGAAAGAGCATGCATTCTTGAATCCTTGATTCTAACGAGCTAAGGAACTTGCTTCAAGTACAACCTTTCATGGTCGGTTTACTTGATCTTGGAAATTTTTCATTCATGAAGCTATGAAGCCCAAATTTTCATGATTCTATAATGCCAAGTATTTGTTTAATTTATGCTTGTTTGCTGCCCCAATCAAGGGCATGATTGTCTTTGTCAATGACTCATTGAACGAACGTAATTTGCATGATTGAGTGTGTGATTGTTTATTGTGATTATGAATGTGTTAAGTATGAATACCCCCTCAATTTATGAGTCTATGATGGAATTACAAGTGATAAAATCAATGAGTTGCTTGACCCAAATGACTTGGATAGGGTTTTCTTCAATTTTACCCATTGAAACATGGAGCAATTTGAGAGGATTTTCGTGATTTTACTGATGTTGTATGGAAGAAAGGAGCTGAAAACTTTATTTCGGTGGGGTGTTCTGTCCAAAATGGCCTTCCTAGGGTGTGAATTAAATATGTTTCCACTTCTCCATGTGAAATTCAGTTTCATATTGATCCTCTTGAAATTTTGACCAAATTTGAGCTATTTTTTGTGGGTTTTGGACCCTTTTGGTGCCTTTTAAGCTGTTTTTGTGCAATTTTTTTTTGTGATAATCCTATGGTGGGATGGTGGCATTTTTTATGGCCATAACAGGGTGGGAAAATTTTCCAAATGTGCACTCATCCCACCCTGGGATGGTCATGGCCTTGAGAGGGTTATTTAAGCCAAAAATGGGTCATTTGGGCTCATTCTTGCATTTGGAACTTTGCAGCTTGAGAGGTGAGGAGGAGAAGAAATATTCTTAGAATTGAAGCACTAATTAAATCATCCTATAGTCACCATGAGCTAGCATGCAGAATCATTTAGCGATGGAGCTAGTATGAGATGGGTAAGAATTGAATTTCTTACTACACTATGCTTAATATTGAAAGTGGAATTAGTGCTTGTTTTTGCTTTTTGGTAGAGCACACTAAATTCTCGGTAATTGAAACTAATTAGGGATGCCCTATAATTTTTTAGGTTTGTTTTTATGTTTTTATGTAATTTTATTGCTTTATTTTTCTTTATTTTACCATTTTTTGGACTATTTTGGTGGCATGGAAGGCCCAATTTTTCCTGATTTGGGGGCCATACCTGGGTGGGATGGCTAGACTGGTATGTTTAGGGGTCATACCTAGGTGGGATGGTCATAGGTTTGTGGGTCTTCCCTGGGTGGGATGACCACAAACTAGACTGAAAAGGGGCCTTTTTTGTCTTTTTTGAGTGTTTTTGAGGCATTTTGAAGCCTATTTGGAGTTTGTTATTGACCAACTTATCTCTGCCAGGTGGTGAAAAGTCGATGTCAAATTTTGACCCTCTTTGATACCATGAGATACTTATTGATTGATTCCAACTTGGAGTGGCTTAATGTCATTGGCCTCAAGCAGGTGATGCGATTAGAGCCTGTGGTGGGCAATCGCGCTTACTTGATGACTCTTATTGATCTATGGGATCCATGCACCAACACCTTCCACCTACCGATAGGGGATATGACGATGATGTTGGAGGATGTCTACCAAATATTACACATTCTGATAGAGGTACGGTCGATTGTGTCTACTCACCATGATCGAAGAGAGGTATTCATGGAAATATACTTTAGAAAGGCAATGAAGGAGGTGATAGGGGACTCTATTAGCGAAGGCATACTAGTTGTGTATTGGTATAAGGCAAGGGTACTGGGCATGAGGCATGTTCTACTGATGAAACTGATCTCAAATATGCTACTACCAGACTCACCAGGTTCCAGGTTTCCCTAGACCCTTCTAGAGCTAGTGTTTACTTTGGTAGGGTGCACTATGGAGCAGCCACTAGTGATGGTGTGGGGGATGACACTCTTGGCATAGTTGTATGATGAGTTGTATGAGATCTACTATCATGGATGGAAGAGCATGGGGTGCATATTTATACTGTAAGTTTTGGGATGGTAGCATATAGTGATGGATAGGCCGCAAGGACTACCATGGATGATGTGGGCACAACTAGTAGACCATGAGATTGGCTACAGGATCCTATGGCAGTAGGTTCAAGAGGTAGGATAGAGTTGATGTTGGGTATAAAATGCAGGTCATTATACCTAGTCTTTTGCAGGACTCACAGTAGCGGATGTACTCTAGAGACCCTATAGGGATTACCCAACATGGGCTAATGTTGAGGCACAACTCTGTCAATTGAGGCGAGGGAGATGGTTGGTTGGCCCACATGGGATAGAGCGGGAGTTTTTTCAATATGCTTTGATTATGCGACATTTGGGGCTACGATAGAGGTTGCCTAGTGAGCCAATTTTTTACCAGTACCGTGGGGATGAGAGGACACTGAGGTGGCCAATGGTGGAGGCATTTGGAGGGGATGTGGATCCTGTAGTAGACATTCCAGATTTGGATGATGCTAGGACTACAGAGGAGTATGACTCCTAGTGGGTGATGTGCTAGTGGTGAGGAGAGGGGCCACTGGGGGTGGTGCAATAGGGGTGGTAGAGGAGGCTCATAAAGAGGCTCCTGATGAGTACCAGGGTGAGGTAGGTGAGTTGCATGGGCTTCATCACATGGTAGATGAGTAGATAGATCTCCTGTACTTGGGAGATCAAGGTGACCTTGGGGATGATGATACTTGGGATTAAGGGGTTTAGGCATAGCAGGTGGCATAGGATGACATGAAGGTTGAGCTACAGGATGATCTGGTCAGGGTTAAGCAGGAGAGAGATCTCCTTCGAACATAGGTATAGGATGCTTACGCAGAGATAGCAATTACACAGGTATATTTGTGATCTTAGAGCCCTAGGCATGAGGGACCTAGCAATGGGGAGATGGTTAGGTTGTGGGAGATGGTGGTATAGCTCTAGGTCTTAGTGTATATATACCAGGTGAGATGCCAAAAATATTAGGCTTTTACTAATGAGTTGGAGGATGAGATAGTGTACCTTATGGGGTGCATACCAGCCTGTCCATCTACTAGTGGATCACATCAAAGTCATTGGAGTGGTATCGAACAGTCTTCATCTAGGATGGGGATACCTAGATTTGCATAAAGGATATACAGTTTAGGGGGTAGCAGTTCTGGTAGTTCTTGGTGAGCTCAACCCAAGGGTAAGAGTGAGATTCATAGTATTGGTCTTGCGTGACCATGCTTACTGATACTCTGATGGCTCTTTTTGTATTTTTAGCTTTTTTATAGTGTGAAGTCTGAGGACTCACTTTATTCTAGCCTACGGGTAGTATGATGTATCTTTTTACCCCATACATATACATATATAAATGAGTTTTTATGTTTTATCATCATGTGTTTTCTACTACTTTATGAGATGTATGCAATGTATTTATTTGCTTTATGATATGATGATGGATGTTGATCATGTATGCATATGTTGTAATGTGATGATTTTTTGTACATGCATGGATGTATGATGAGATGGATGATGTATTGATCTAGATGATGAAATGTATACTATAGGACATACTATGTTAGCACCATAGACTGTATATAATTCATCAATTCATGTGTAATATTGTCATGAGACTATGTAATAGATTTGTGAATAATGTAAACTAACATAAATATGATAAATGAAATGAATGATAGGATGTTGTAGGATGTTTTTGAGGTTTTCATGGGATTCAAACACTCTAGTCAACTGGTCAAAAATTATATACTAACCATGCCAAACTTTTTGACAAGGTACGAATCTACTAGGATGACCAAGATACTTAATATCCTTGTGTGTGCAAGTGAGCTCATTTTTGTGATATGTATATGATTACCCCAGTGCCAAATAGGATTGACTCAACCCATCTGTACTAAATATAACCCTATGAGTATCATGATCCTAGGTTTTTTATGTAGTTGGATTAGACCACTAGGTATTATAAGCTACCAAAAGCTAGCTCATCCACTTGCAAACATTGGTCTGCACACATGCAAAAAGCTAATGTGATAGATATATCATCATGCATAAGGATACCGCCATTTCTAGGAAGGCTTGATGCCACCAAACTTGTAATGAGGATCACCTAATGGTTTGTCAAATGCTGAGAATTCCAAGGATTCAAGTTCAATACTCCCTTCTTTTCTTTTATTTTATTTCAAGGATATTTTCTCATGCTTAGTGATGAGAATCACTATTTATTTTGTCTTTTATTTTCTTTGAGTGAGGGATTTGGGGAGTGGTGATAACCACTGTTTATTTTGCTTTTGATTTTTGCTTTTGGGATTTTGCTTTCTAATAGTGGTGAAAACCACTATTTATTTTTGGGACTTGGGTAAGGAGGAGCTTGTCCTTTTGTCAATTTTTAGAATTTTGGAACCATCCACACAGAGGGATGAGTAGGATAAAATTTTCACTTAAGGTAACCTAGACCACTTCATAGGTTTCATATTTCCTTGTGCAAAACTTGGATTTATTAGTGTGAAAATATGTTGGTATTTTGATGTATACAAGGTACAATATAAGCAAGATTCTACCTCCTAAAAATTAGGATAGCTTTCTACAAAATTTGAAAAGAAAACTAGAGATGGTTGAGTGACCAAAAACCCTAATGTCATTCTAGAACAAATTTCTAGGTGAAGGGAATGGACACAAATATGAAATGTGGGAGATGTAGGTGGAAATGATAATTGAAATATGAAATATGTGAATGATGACTTGAGCAACATTGATTTTGAATTATCACTAGTGTACAATATTAGTGCTAGACACGTATGAGCAACTCTAAAATGCAAAGTGCAATGGTGAGTATGCTAAATGCAAGTGATGATATAATGTAATGGTATGCAATGTGATGTGATACAATATTTTTGTAATTTGATATTTTGATGATTTTTTTGAATTTTTGATATGTATATATGTATGTACATGTGACCAACGGGCTTATGGGGGGCCATTGGGGCATTTGGGGTGACCAAAGGGCTTATGGATGCCTTTGGGGATTTTTAGGGTGACCTAGATGGTCATAGATCACCTAGGAGCATTTTGGGTTGACCAAGCGATATGTAGATACCCTTGGAGCCTTTTGGGGTGACCTAGATGGTCATAGACCACCTAGGAGAATTTTGGGTTGACCAAGTGGTATGTAGATACCCTTGGAGCCTTTTTGGGTGACCTAGATGATCATAGACCGCCTAGGGGTATTAGGGTTGACCAAGCAATATATAGATACCCTTGGAGCCTTTTAGGGTGACCTAGATGGTCATAGACTACCTAGGATCATTAGGGTTGACCAAGCGGTATGTAGATACCCTTGGAGCATTTTGGGGTGACCTAGACGGTCATAGACTACCTAGGAGCATTTTGGGTTGACCAAGCGATACGTAGGTACCCTTGGAGCATTTTGGGTTGACCAAGCGATACGTAGGTACCCTTGGAGCATTATGGGGTGACCTAGATGGTCATATACTGCCTAGGAGAATTTTGGATTGACCAAGCGATACATAGATACCCTTGGAGCCTTTTGGGGTGACCTATATGGTCATAGACCATCTAGGGGTATTAGGGTTGACCAAGTAGTATGTAGATACCCTTGGAGCATTTTAGGATGACCTATATGGTCATAGATCGCCTAGGAGCATTTTGGGTTGACCAAGTGGTACGTAGATACCCTTGGAGCCTTTTGGAGTGACCTAGATAGTCATAGACTACCTAGGGGTTTTTTGGGTTGACCAAGCGATATGTAGATACCCTTGGAGAATTTTGGAGTGACCTAGATTGTCATAGACTACCTAGGAGTATTTTGGCTTGACTAAGTGGGTTATAGACACCCTTGGAGTATTTTGGGGTGACCTAGATGGTCATAGACCACCTAGGAGTGTTTTATGTTGACCAAGCGGTATGTAGGTACCCTTGGAGCATTCTGGGGTGACCTAGATGGTCATAGACTACCTAGGAGCATTTTGGGTTGACCAAGTGGGTTGTAGACACCCTTGGAGCCTTTTGGGGTGGGCCACAACACTCTAGGCATGGAAAGGCTACAAATGAAGGATGTTCAAGGGTTCAGGATCCTTGATTCCTTCAAAGGAGGCTACGTGATAAGCTCTGAGTCTGATATGACTAGTGATGACAAAAGGACCTAACCAATTTATTGCAAACTTGCCCCATAGATGGGATGGCAAATTAGAATTTTGTTGGTTCTCTTTCAGGACGAGGTCACCAAATTGAAAGTATCTAGGATGGACTTTCATATTATAGGCTCTCTTAAGTCATTATTGATAAACATGTAGGTTCTCAAGAGCATCAATGTGGCGTTCATCAAGCAACGTAAGATGATCTAGGCGAACCTGTCACACAGTGTCATCATCGATGAAATCCTACATGGATATGCGCAACGATGGGATTTCTAGCTCTAGAGGCATGACCACCTTGGCTCCATACACTATCAAAAATGGGGTTGCCCTAGTGGGCATCCAAATGCTAGTGTGATAGGCCCATAGAGAAAGGGGTAATTGTGTGTGTCAATCAGTGTGATTTTCTTTAACTATTTTTTCATAATGGCAATCAACATTTTGTTCAATGCCTCTGCTTGCCCATTTTCTTGCAGATAATAGGGCATCAAAAAGCTATACTAGATATTATACTTTGTTTTCAAAGCATGCACATATTTGTTCTTGAATGATGTCCCATTATTGGAGATGATCTTGGATGGAATACTAAAACGACAAATGATATCGTGCAATATGAACTCCGCTATGCAGGGTCTTGTTGTAGTGGTAAGGGGAATTTCTTCCACCCACTTTGTAAAGTACTCAGTAGTTGTAATGATAAATATGTGATGGTCCAAGAAGGTAGGTAAGATTTTTCTATTAAATCCAACCCCCATTGTGATAACGGTCAAGCCGATTGAATCGGTTGTAAGGCCTGAGAAGGTACGTGTGTCAAATTATCATGGTGTTGACACTTCACACACTTCTTAATATAAGCACAATAATCTCACTCTAAGGTTGGCCAATAATAGCCCATGAGAAGAATGCACTTAGTGATGGCCATACCTCTAAAATGGCCATTGCACATACCGTCGTGTGCTTGGGCCATTGTCCAAACTAAATCTTGATGCTCTAAGCAGTAAAGGAGGATACCTTCATAGCTTCAATGATACAAAATATATCCTAGAAAGACATACTTTACCACATTTCATTTAAATGTCCTTTTGGTGGCATACAACAACCTAGGAGGGAGGTTACCAAGATTTAGGTTCTCCTTGACTTGTGTGGACCAGTCCTATTGTGAGGAAGCCTCGATTGCATGAATTGCTTGTCCCTTTTGACATTCATCCTGATCAAATTCTGATTGGGAAAGAACATGTAAGAATAGCATTGTACTGCTATCAAAAGGGGTTTGAGGGAACAAAGTCCCCCAAGCAGCATGATTTAAGTGCTCATAAATTTGTGAGAACCTATCTTGATGAGGTTCAATCTGAATCAAGTGAAATTCTGGCGTGGACTGATTGCTCTCACACTCAACCACAGATTGTGATAGTGTTTTGACCTGAATGGTTGTCATCTCATTCATAGGGTTTTGCAGGATCAAGGACCCGAGGGAGGCCATGGTATCCACAAAATGATTAGATGATCAAGGGAGTGCCTCAATGTCATACCATTCAAAATTTTCCAGGAGTTTATACACAAGGGCTTTATAGGCTTGCAAAACTGGACACTTGCATTGGAAAATCCCTTTGACTTGGTTCACAATGAGAAAGGAGTCACCAAAAATGTTGAGCTTGGTTATTTTCATGGCAACGGTTGTTTGAAGACCTATGAGTAAGGTTTCACACTCAGTATTATTTTTAGTGCACGAGAAATCGAGTTTAAAATATAGGGGTATGGGATCCCCTTGTGGTGTGAAAAAAATTATCCATGTGCCACCCCCTTGCTCACACTTGGAGCCATCAAAGAATAGAGTCATATTGGCCTGTGACTCAGGCTCAATTAATATTTGGAAGACTCCATCATTGGGAAGCTCTATTGTAAGAGGATGATCATCCTGGAGAGGATCCTCTACAAGTTGATCGACGATGACCTGATCCTTAATTGATTTTTGTCCAATATATTCTAGGTCAAACTCTGTGAACAAAATGATCCATTTCACCATGCGACTATTATGATAAGTATGACTCATCATGTATCGTAATGGATTCTCTTTTGATACAACATATGTTGTATGACTAAGCATGTAATGGCATAGCTTCTTGGTGGCAAAAATCACCACTAGGTATAGCTTCTCAATGTATGTGTACTTGATTTCGTAGCTGGCCAAGGTATGGCTAAGATAGTAAGTAGTCTATTCCTTATGCAATTTGTTGTTCTGGTCTAACATGGTGCCCAATGCAATCTCATTCGTTGAGATGTATAAGCAGAATGACACTCCTGATCTAGGTGGAGCCAATACTGGTGGTGAAGCCAAATATTGCTTGACTGCATCAAAAGTAGCTTGAAACTCATCATCCCAATGGAATGTGATCCCCTTATGCAATAACTTGTTCATGGGTCGATATTTGTCTGACAATTGCGCTATGAAGCGTTTGATGGATGCGACCTTACCCTGTAGACTGCAGAGCTACTTTATGGTAGTTGGAGGCATCTCGAGGATTACCTTGACATTTTTGAGGTCCAATTCAATGCCTCATTTAGAGACTATAAATACCAAGAGCTTTCCAGATGTGATGCCAAAGATGCACTTCTTAGGGTTCAATATCATGTTATGCTCAATAAGGCGATCGAGGACTTTGTGCAAGACATTGAGATGCTCATGGAATAATAAGGATTTGGCCATTAAGTCATCCATGTAGTCTTCCAAAATCACATGTAATCATGGAAGATGTATGTCATGGCACGCTAGTATGTAGCATCAAAATTTTTAAGGCCAAAAGGCATGACCTTATAACAAAATGTTCCCCAAGGTGTTGTGAACGTTGTTTTGAGCTGGTCTTCTAGATTGATACAAATATTATTGTACCCATAGAAACCATCCATGAGGGATAACATTTTTTGGTCCATTGTAGCATCTACCAGGGTATCAATACTTGGCAAAGGTAAATCATCCTTCGGACTCACTTTTTTCAGGTCTTGAAAGTCAGTGCCAATGTGAATCCTCCAATTGGTCTTCTTGATGGGAACCATGTTGGACAACCATGGTGAATAGTCTATGGAAATGATAAACCTAGCATCCAATAGCTTTTGTAGCTCATATTTGACCATTAGGGCTACTGTCAAATACATATTTCTTAGCTTTTTCTTAATCGACCTAGCCTTGGGGTCAAGCATGAGATTGTGCATGACTAGATTTGGATTAGATCTGGCATATCTTTGTAGGACCATGCAAAAACCTCCTTCTCTATGATAAGGGCTATGTAATCGACTTACTCTTTTAGGGATAGAATTTCCCCTAACTTGATATATTGAGGATTATTGGGATCTGAGCTGATATATTTGTCAATCATTGGCTCAATTGACATATGTGACCCCTCCTCCAACTTGTGAGAAGTAAGGATCAGGTGGATGTCATCATATAGATTTAGATTAGCAATTGGAACCTCAGGTTCCTCCTTAGCATGAAAGACATCATGAGTAGGTCTTGGAGAGAAATGAAATGGCTATGACATCTCATTGTAAGGCCAGTACTCAAAAGGTGATGGGGGAGAATCTTGACAATTGAATTCAATTGCCCCCAAGTCGAGGTGCAATGGCTTTAATGGGTTATTCAGGTCTCGCAAGGGCTCAAAAAGTTCTATGGAAATCATGTTTATGGATGTATGATTTCCCCTAGGTGGTTGATGGTGTCTATCAACATCGAGATGTTGCAAGACCTAAGGAGGTGGTTGCGATGGAGGCTGAATGACTGGGGGATGTTAGTGCGACTACGAGTGAGCTTGCTCCTCTGAAGATAGAAGTTATTGTCAGGTGGGATTGTGTAATGGTAACATGTGCAAATAGAACTCATATTTGTCATCCACATGAATGATCCACATGTATTCTCTATCAGACCTATCAGAGTCAATCGATGTGACTCCATAGTCTAATTCATCATCAAATGTCCACTCATAAGGGGATCTTGGATCTTATTCCTCACTATCATTGGGAAGGGTGTACAAACCTTCACCTCTCTCATAATATTGGATGACATTACGAAGTGTTTCATCATCTCCTAAGTGTGCAATAAAATAATCCCCCAATGAGTAGACATGATTGGGGTTGGCATAAGGATCTCGTGCAAGCTCATCCCTAATGTCTAGAGTCATGCACTCAAATATATCTGTGAGGACATCAAGGGGCACAGGCTTGTTGTGTCCCAAACCAGACTTATCATAAGGTATTTGATACTACAGTTGGTAAGGGATGTGGGTGCCTTGCTCATACAATCCCAACCCATAACTATGCCAATTACAGAGGTGGAGATACCTCATGGCAAAATTAGGGTTGGACATGTAGTTGGTGTCCTCAAAAAATGGATCTTCATCCTCTTCCTACTGTTGATAAGGATTTATGCCATAGTCAATGCCCCCATAGATGAAATTCATTTGATTAGGGGGAAGATCAAGAGGTATTATAGTATCTATGGAAATATGAGGTCGGCCGATAGCTTGCACTAACTCGATGGTAGGAGTCGTTGTGACATTCTTAACCATGTACTCTCCTAAACCAGTAGAAGCTAGATGCACTATGACCTATGGCTGTGGAGAAGGAGGATATGGGAGTGAAGCTTGAATTGATTCAACATTTGCCTCATGAGGTAGCTCCTCATACACTAGGCTAGGAGTCTCGCTTGTGGTGATTGTGGATATGGTCGAAGGACTCTCATAAACAAGCCTCTTCCCCATGTCTCTCAACAGAGGATTCATCGATGATGAAGCCACATCTGGGGGTGATGAATATGAGGATGGTATGGCATGAGATGATGATGGATTGAATGAAGGTTATGGTGATGGAGTCATACCTTGGCTAGATTTATTCAATTGAAAATCCAGATGGGTTGACGACAAGGTTGACTCAGGGAGTTGCACCATATTGTAATACTTGAAGGGTTCTATGTCTATGGGGATGACATGAACTTACCCTTCATAGGTATATTTTACGCACTGATGAGCAATGAAAGGGACACACTTCATGTCCCTAATCCAAGGTCTACCTAGTAAAATTTTATATGCCATCTCACCCTCTAAGATGTGTCACAGTGTCAGTATAGTCTTTTGTCCTACTTGAATGGGTAGGACTATTGTGTCAAATTTTGAGCATATGGTATTTTTAAATGCTCGAAGGGTGTAGGTAGACGTGACAATATGGGATGTTGGGAGCTTCAAAAGCTTAAGTTTTTATAGTGATGATGTTGCTTGAAGACCTAGTGTCTATCAACACTCTCTTTTAAGGTGTTCCATTTACACATACGATGATGTGCAAAGGGGGATCCACCATATCATTTGGAACCAGTTTAAGTTCATCTTCTCAAAATGTAATCATTGGTTCCATGCATTGCCGCACATGCTCCATGAAATTATTGGAGTTATACTCCTGGGGCTGAAGCTCTATTGCCTTAAGGATATCCATTAAAGCTTCTCTATGAGGTGGTGATTACTGAATGGTCTCATATATGGAGATTTAGAAATATGTCATTCTTAGGCTCTAAGCGAGCTTGCTCTTAATTTTGACCATAGGCCTAGGTGGGAGGCTTAGCACAAGAGGCGGTAAAGATTGTGATGTTGAAGGAACATCACTCTAAGCTATAGGTGGTGTGACTGGACTTGGGTACTACCTATTTCTTGTTACAAATTTGATCATGTCGACATACCCTTTCTTAGGGGGGTATGATAAACCTCATTTACCTAGGGCACTGGCTTGGCCTACTCCACATGGGCATGCAAGGGGTCTTTAAACACCTCCATCTATTGGTTGTTTGGCACGATAGGATTGTTTACCTGAAGGGTGTTCCTATAAATCATGTATTGCACCAAATGCTTGAAATTATAGCACATTTTCACATCATGCCCATTTTACCTATAAAAATTACAATATAGGTCTTCTCGGTATCATTTGGGCTTCGATGCATTTAGTTTGACAGGCCGACTCTCAGGCATATTGATCAAATTAGCCATTAAGAGGCACTCAAAAAATAGGTCCATAGACTTTGCAATGGGCTTGAACTATCACTTGGGGTGATGTTATTGATTTTGACCTTTAATATTCTAGTTGTCCTTGTTATAGTTCCCAGGTGTGGCCTGATAATTGGGCTTTTGAGGTAGCACAATTTGCACTGGCCTTGGGATGCTAATGGCAACCTGATTAACTATTGTTGGCTTAGGCTATGTTGGAGTATTTTTAGCATTCTTGTTCCACTTCTTGTGAGGCTTCACAATCTCTCCCTCTTGAATCTTGATGTCTTCAATCATTCTAGCATACATTAGGGCATCTTCAAGAGTTGGATATTGTTACAGCTATAATAACAAGGAGATTAGCTTTAGGTAGCTCTTGGCAAACATCTGAGTCAACTCTAACATGGGAAGTAGATAAGGCAACTTGGCGAGTAATGCTCACCACCTATTGCCATAATTTGCTATTAACTCATCATCATATTATTTCAACCCAACGAGATCATCCAACATCACCTTCCTCTTGGTGTTGAAGGTGAAGTATTCTAGGAACGCATCTACAAGTTGATTCAAATTATGGATGCTATGCTTAGATAGTTGGGTAGACAACTTTGTGGCTGTGCTAGAGAATAATCACAAATTTATGTAAAAGAAAAGCATCATTATCCTAGATCCAAAAGCATTGATTTAGGAATTTGGTAACATGCTCCTGCGCATCTTCCTCTCCCTTAAAGTTAGATAAATAAGGCATCTTAAATTTCTTTGGATAGGGAGGGGTAGGCATTGAAGGATGAAGGGGCTTACTGCGTAGCTGGTTTAGAGTGGGCTTTTGATATCCAAACCTAGAGGTCTTATTCTCTATTAACTCTAGGAACTCTAGTAGTACCTTATATGTATCATAGGATTTGATCTCCTCTTCTTTTCTCTTATCCTTTGGTGGAGGGCGAGGACCCTCAGGCCTATTTCAAGGTAGTGGCATGTCACCCCCCTACCTTGGTAAGGCATTTTGAAATATTCTACCTTTATCTCGTGTTCGGTGTAAGCTCCATAGGGCATTTCTTGAGCTGGTATATAAATAAGGGTAGCTTCCTACTGTGGGCACCCTATGTTTGGCCTAGGAGGCAAGTCTCGATTTGTCCTAGGAGGTCACAGAGGTAACTTTGGATAAGGCCTAGGAGACCTATCTCAAATGAGCATGGGTTTCCTTGGGTGTACTTCCAGTCTATATGTTCTATGGGTAGGGATCCTCTCACATAAAGTTTTTGGATTGGTCTGTTGTTCGATTATTTCTTTCTCAAGTTGATGCAAGTGGCTAGTTGCTCTTTGTCTCATCGAAGCTACTTGAACTATGCTTGGCATTCTACATATATTACAATTACTTGATTGATATGTTCCATTATGCAAGGCCTAGGAGGCCTAAGAGTCTTGCCCTAGGGTTGACCTTGTTCAAGATAATATGCCATATCCATCATGTGCTTCCCTCAATCGAGGGTAGTCAAATTTAATTGAGGTTTGGGCATAATAATATGCTCATTATACTCAGTGGGTGCAAAGGCGCATCGTGCATGCGCATTATACTACTCTTGAGGATAATCAGAGATTTCCTCATGCCTTCCTTCATGTATGAGGAAGGAAATGGTGGAGTTCACTCACCCTAAGAGATGAGTATCATACTCATCCTATTTTCTAGGTTTTTGGACCCTATCAAAGTGATTTAGAGGCAAGGTAGGATCAACCTAATCTATCCAATGTGTGAAGCCATGCTTTGGCCCATAAATAGGTGTATCAGACCTATCAGGCATGCAGATGCATGGCACCAATCTGTCTACTTGCACCTCAATGTACTACTACCTTTCATCAAATAACAAGGGTATGTGGGATTTAATGCAACATATGGAGATGAAAGCCACCATCATTGACCTATACTTCATTGACCTATACTAGTGGTTGGTGATGAAATCCAACTCACTAGCGTTCAAGTGGAATGTGGTGTGTGTGGTTCTTTTTAAGACAAAAGAAAGTAAAAAATGAAGCATTCGATGATCATTCACTAAATGCAAGCAAAAAGGTACATTTTACTTTTAGAAAGCTAGCTAAAAAGAGACCTACAAGATGCAAACCCTAAATGATGGCCTACCCATTAGGCAACCTACATGCAAGCAAACCATACAAGGACATCATAACTTAACTTATTTTTTATTTTTCTTCATTTTATTTGCTATTTTTGTATTTATAATAAAATAAAACTCTTTCTACCTTTCTATTAAACAAAGCATGCAATAAAAATAAAACTTCAGCAATTTTTTACTGTGTAACAGAAAACCAAAAGTTTAGGCACCTACCTTATCACTCGAGGAACCTGCTATTTTTGGAATTTTGTGCAGAAAAGCTTTTATTTTATGGCCATACCAAGTTGGTATAGCTTCTAGTTATATGGATATCCTAGTGTGTTATGGTTGTGTGGTCATCCTAGGGTGGCACGAGGAGCAGTCCAAAGGCCATTTCAGGCCAAAACGACCAGTACCTGCAATAGAAATGAAGAAAAAATTGAGGTTAAACCTTTAGAAATTTAATAGGGATAGGGTCCTACCATGATCACCACTGAATTAGGGTAAAAATGGTGCACCGAATGAAGCTAAACAACATGCATCTATCTCAAATGATGAGCATCAAAATGGAAGCATTCAAGTAAACATGGAAAGGTGACCAAAATGCAAGAAATGAAGCAAAGTAAAGTTTCTTTCTATTATATTGATGGGTCAAAGACCATGGTTACATAAATTTTCCCTTGATAGCTTTATATTGATACAATTTTTACAAATTGGTACCCAAGTATTGAATTTTCAAAGTAACTCATGTGCACTTCCAATGTTATTCCTCATACCCACAATTGAAGTGGGTGGGCCTACGATGCCATCGCTTTGTACTTTGATGTTATAATATTTTTCTCCTTCCTTGTACACTATAATACCTACACCTACACACAAGGAAACCAAATTCATTAAATAGAAAGTGTGTATATTGAAAACATGCAAACCCCACAGGCACTAAAAGGCTAGAAAGCATGAATATGAAATACGCCTATCTAAAACAACTCCAAATAACTCAAAATTGCATAGATATGTAAAATATATTATTTTATGAATATATCACCAAAAATAGAATAGAAATTGCATCTGATGGTGTGTCGCATTTGTAGTGCGCTTTTCAAACCTTCAAAATCTAAAATAAGCAAATTTTGGCCCTAAACATATCCAAAACACATTAAAATTGGATAGTATGCATAAAATATTATTTTAAGATAACCCATATGGTCATATTTGCAAAATAAGGCACAAATACCTATGCACCTTTCGATGGACCCTGCAAGCCTACAAGCCTACAAAAAATTAAAAATGTGATATCTAGCTCAATATATCTCCAAAATGCATGAAATTTGGATAGCATGTTCATATACTAATCTAGAATATTACAAAAAATTATATTAAAGAAATAATACATATATCTATCCTCATCCTTTGCAAGGACGGTGGGGACTATCACAGAATGGAGACCATCCTGGGGTGGGAGGGCCACCATTTATGCCCCTAATTTATCACAAATTCCTTTATGAATTGGTTAAAAACCCTTCTACTAGTGTTGTCATAAAATTTGGTGGTGAAATTCACTTAGATGATTCAGTTTTGTGATCATATTGTGCCTCCTAGATCATTAGAAAACCTCCTTTGCTAGGTAGAGATTCTGAGGGAAAAAGGAACAAAAGGGTGAGGAAAAATCTTGGCATAACTTCGTTGCTATGTCTCAAAACTCCTCTCCATAATTTGTGTGGAAAATGTATCCACTTTATAGCCAGGGTGGGACGGTCATTCCTATGTGGCCCAAAAGTGGGGTAGAGCCTTCTAAGAGTGGTTAGAACCAATGTAAAACCTCTAAGGGTTGCCCAAGGGGATCATATGGTGTCAATTGGACCTTGTCTTGGTCACCTAATTAGATTAACCAAATTTTAGTGTCTACACTTACCTAGACTGACTAGAATGGTATGACATTGAGTAAATCCCTCACACATCTAATAGATTTGTAGACACTATGGCATCATTGGGATCCTTGATCCCTTATAATCCATCTATTGATTTCACTACCTTTCATGTGAAGATGCTCTCATAATCAGCGATGCAGTGTGAAGCTTTTAATAACAAATAATCGGTCAACAAATGCAGATTGAAAAATAACCTTGTGGTGAATGGTGGTACCATTCCTCGTAGGATCCTATGAGATCAAATACCCCCAATAAAACTTATTTATAATGTCTTTTCTTGTATATGGCACTGAGGCCATTATGCCCTTGGAGTTAGAAATTCTAACTTTGCGCATCGCATTGAAATAATTCATCGATGACGACACTACATAGCAAGCTCGCCTTGATCAATTGACCCTCCTTGATGAATGATTCATCAATGCTCTTGAGCATCTCCACATTTACCAAGTTCATCTAACACAAGCTTATAACAATAAAGTCCACCTAAGATACTTTAAAGTTGGGGATATCGTGCTCAAAGAGAACCAACAGAATTCAAACCTGTTGTTGCATATGCAAGACAAATTTGTGGCCAACTGGATATGTCCTTATATCATCTTAGAGAAGATTTGACGAGGGACATATCGCCTAACATCGTTAGAAGGTGTTGAAAAGCTTTAGCCTCTCAACATTCTTCATCTGAAGGCATTTTATACATAAAACCAAAAAATCCAAAAACATTTGAAAATCATAAAATTCCAAACAAATCAAAAAACATCAAAATCAAAAAGCCCCAAAGGCATCATAAGCCCTTTGGTCAATGCACCAAAAGCCCCAAAGGCATCTAATCCCTTTGGTCAACTCACAAAATTCCCCAAAGGCATATTAAAGCCCTTTTGTCAACTCACAATGCTCCAAAGGCATCATAAGCCCTTTGTTCAACTCACAAAAGGCTCCAAAGGCATCTTAAAGCCCTTTGATCAACCCACAAAATGCCCCAAAGGCATATTGAATCCCTTTGGTCAACTCACAAAATACCCCAAAGGCATATTAAAGCCCTTTGGTCATCTCACAAAATGCTCCAAAGGCATCATAAGCCCTTTGGTCAACTCAAAAAAGGCTCCAAAGGCATCTTAAATCCCTTTGGTCAACTCACAAAATGTCCCAAAGGTATCTTAAAGCCCTTTGGTCAAATCACAAAATCTCCAAAGGCACACTAAGCCCTTTGGTCAAATCACAAAAATCCCCAAAGGTACATTAAGCCCTTTGGTCAACTCACAAAAGGTTCCAAAGGTATTTAAGCCCTTTGGTAAAAAACAAAATGTAAAAATACAAAAGCAATTGAAAAAATTAAAATACAAAAACAATTGAAAACATTAAAATACAAAAACATTTTTCATTTTGCATTCATGTAATTGCATTGCATTAGGCATGGTGCATACATTGCATTCATATTAGAATAGGATATGTTTGTAACCATACAAATGACACCATATTTGTATCTAAATCATGCATCTATTCATCATCCTCCATAACCCATGCGAGTAAATGTGTTTTTCAACACAACACCTCCTGTTGCTATAAGGAATATACTAGGGTTTTCTGGTCATTCAGCCATACCTAGTGATCTTATCAAATTTTTTAGAAAGCTATTTTTGCTTTTGTAGGTGAGGTCTAGTTTTGATAGCACCTAGCATATGTCATAATCCCATAACTAATAAACACATTAACAAATCCTAGTTGGAACAAGGGAAAGATGAACACTACAAAGTGGTACTAGGTATCCTAAGTGAAAGGTTTTTACTTGTTCATATTGTGATGTGCATGGTCTAGGGTGTTGATCATTGACGAAAGTACAAGCTCCCCCTACCCAAAGAAGTCCCTTGCTTTCATACAAAATAAGTGAAATCACAAAATCAAAGCAAAATACCTTGCTCAAAAAAAAAGAAAAATAAAAATACAAAATAAATAGTGATTTTCATCACTAAGCATGAGCAAGTATCCCAAATAAATGTGAAGAAAATAAGGGGGTGAAGATCTTGAATCCCTGGAATGGTCAATCTTCCCAAACTATTGAGTGATCCCTAATACAATAATGGGCTGAATGAATCCCTCCTGGCATTGGGGTAGTTCTAAGAAATTTGCAAAAAGAGGTAGCTTTAGGTGTCCTGTATTACATAATGGTTTAATCCAACTGAGTCCAACTTATGATCATGATGAGCATTTGGTGATCCCCATACAGCAATGGGCTGAATGAATCCCACTTGGCATTGGGGTAGGTTTATGTTTCATATAATATATTCAATTGCACACATAGGGATAATGAATATCTTGGTCTTCATAAAAAGAGCTTTATCTTTCAGAAGTCTTGTATGCTCATTATACAACTTTTTATTAATTAAGTAGGGTGTTTTATTTTAATGGAAAACCTCAAAAATCCCCTCATAGCAACAAATCACGTCATCAATCACATCATCAACTTTATTTGTAAGGTCTTGTTAATTAAAGGGTATTTATGAAATAGGATATATCTCAGAAAAATATCAGCAATGGTATTTAGATGGCCACTGTAATCTAATACATATCTTTTAATTCATAGAAGCTTATAAAAAAAACACATATATACCACATCATCTCATCTTATATATGGAAGTTACAATGATTAATTCTTATGCTAAGAGTTACCATTTTTATTCATAATATTCATACATTCGGTGGTGTCATCCATTAGTTCATAAACACATATTAAATTCATTCCTTATGTTTTAAGTGATTAAAGCATACAGGTTCATTTGCATTAGAACATCTATAACATCTATCACCTCATATCACATAGATTAAATGCATAAACAATTGAAACAAATTAAACAGGTATTTAACATTCATCATTACATCCATATAAGCATGCATGGTAGTATATCCACATACCTAGATCATAGCATCTAATTATACATCCATCATATAACTAGTGCATGTCATATATAAATCACATCATATAGCATAAGAACATAAGTATTGCATCCATTTTACATCACATAACAATAAAACCAAACACATGATATGCATAATGAGTCCAAAATAGATAAAATAACATATATATATATATATATGTGTGTGTGTGTGTGTGTGTGTGTGTGTGTGTGTGTGTCAAGTGTACATGGAGGTACAAAAATTCCTGTAGGCTAAAATAGTGTAGGTCCTCAAACCTTACACTAAAAAATGATACAAAGCCATCTAGCTATCATACAGGGCCTATACCCCTAGGCTCACATCTACCCTCAACTCTATCTTGATGATTCTATCTAGAGCTAGTCCCTGTGGTCCTCTCCGATCAGGCCTCAATCCTCTAGTTGGGCCGTATTGAAGATTGCCCTGACTCACTCCATCGGTTGTGCTACGAGCCCCCTATTGTAGACCACTCATGAGTGCCACCTATCCACCTAATCTGGAGCCTCAAAGTGGTAATATATCTAGTATATCCCACTATTTGTACCTCATACTCCTCTAATAATCCATGTAGACATCTCATCTCGGCTATTGGATCCAAATCTGCTAGCCCTTGAATAGCCAGAGTAGCTGGTATAACCTATAATGCAACATCTCTCTCCATAGTAAGCTGCTCTATACAGAGTTACACTGAGTCTACATGTGCCTAGAGAGAAGTCCTCTCCTCCTCAAAACCCCTCCAATAGGTCTGAACTGTTAAAATCTGCCCTTACAATAAGCTAACCTATGCCTAGAGCATAGCTATGTAGGTATCCCACTCCATGATCTATCGTTGAGCCATATGAAACTCAACCTCAACCCTATATAGATGATCCTGGAGGGGAGACTCCTACTCCTCTAGAGCTAACTTATCCTCCTCCTCTAGAGCTACCTTCTCCTCTACTGCCTACTCCTCTACTTCCTAGCCCCACTCCTCAATCCTAGGTCACACCTGATATGCATCAGGATCCTCCTATAAAGTTGCCTCATCTCTGGCTTACCCTAGTCTACTACTACCATACCATAGCCATGTAACCCACCACTGGGTATACACCTCAATTATCCTGGTATCAGCTACACTAACATCGATTGTAGGAGGATCAACCTCTAATACTACTATAACCTGAGGTACCAAGATATCCCTCTCTGCTTGAATCTACCTATAGAGAACTAGAGCCAATGGGATATCCTACTAGATACCAAACTATATGGTCACCTGAGAGAAGTGGAAGAACTCCCTCACAATTATATTATGATTGATGATCCATTGATCATGTCGTGTTCATACCATGAACTTGTTCGCCTTAGGCCATGCAGGGCAATTTACATAAGGCCTCCAAATAATATCTCATGCTTGCAAACCAGTCAGGGAGGCTGAGTAGTGTCCATAGTCTCCTGCATTATGATGACTTAGTCACTCCTCTACCACCTGTGACCATATGGAACCATAGAATTGTGCCTTGACCACTATCTTATTGATATCCTAGGGTAAGTATGTAGAGAGGTCTACCCTAATGTGCTTCCATCCCCAGATCTGAAGGAGCAAACTACAAGCCACTCCAGCCCAGCCCCACTACTGAATCTGATACATCTCATCATAGATTTGTGTAAGTAGGGCACTCCCCAAAGCCATAATGATAGCCTCATCACTAAGGTTCAAGGGGAACCTCACTCCTGAAGCATCTAGAAGAAGCATATTATATATAACATGCATGAAGACAACCCGCCACCACAAGAAAACATCCTCCCGATACCAGCAGGTGACAGGAACTCCCCCGTGGTGGATGTCTCCCAAAGCCTCATGTACATGAGCACCAAATACCTGGTCAAATATTGTTACCCTCTATTCTATAGGGCTAGAAACGAAGGGTCGTCCATGAAATGGGACCCTAAAGATCCTATAGACATCTTTCGATGTAATAGTCATCTCGCGAGTCAGGATATAAAAGGTGTTGGTCCAACAGTCCCATCGATGGGCCAACGCTGTAAGGTATGCCTTGTCCAACATAATAGTTGATAACCTAACAGTGTATAACAAGCCTCGAGCATAAAACCATGCCCAGTATGCCTGGGCCATGTTAGGTAGCAATGTTGCCAATATGCCAAGCTCTCGAGCTTGTGAAGATAAGATCTAAAGTGCAAATAAAATGCTTAATTAAATGCACTTAAACTAAAAAACATAATAAAAATTCAAAATATGGTGTAACAATAAACCTAATCATGCAATGCTACAAACACAAGGACAAAATACACCATAACATGCAAAAAAATCAAAATTTGCACTTCAAAAATTCAAAAAAATCAATTAATTTCATTAAAAAGCAAAAAAAATCAAAAAATTTAAAAAATATCCTAAAGTTGCATGGTCGCTCATGCCGATAGTGGCCATGTAGCGACTGTTGAAGCCGATAGCGGCCAACCACAAACGATCAAAAAATTGACCGTTGAAATTCAAACTGGTCGATTTCAATAGCAATGACCCCTCTTTGCAAATTGGGGGCCACTCTGGGTGATAGCGGCTGCAAGACGACATGCCAATGACATCCACCCTCACCCCAAATTCCAAAAAAAATTAACAAAATTCAAAAACAAAACAAAACCCACATAAATTAACCCTATTCTAAGCCTATCTACAAATGTGGTTCTTTACCAACAAGTTTAATGGGGTTGATTTATCGATTAATTATTGAGGTTCATTTTACCAATTAAATAACAAGTTAGGTTTTTGAGAAATACCCGTGAGTCACCAGCTCCTTCGCTAGTGGATTCCTTGCCATGCCCCACCATGATGTCGAGTGATCAATCAGTCCACTGGGGTACTTTCTTCTTTTCTCCTCAGAGCTCCAATTTCAAATTAACAGCTAGAAAATAATGAAAGTCAAAACACTAACTTTTTTTTCCAATTTTTTTGCAGTCGTTGTTGGCGTCATCGGCCCACACTTTCTAGCTATTAATGTTGATAGCAATCACGCAATTGCAATTAGGAGCCACTATTGCTGATAGCGGCTATAAAACAACAATAAAAACATCAAATTTCTCACCATGAGGAATCTCAAAATGGACAATTAAGCACATCTACCGGTCCATAATCATCAAAATTATAAAATACCAAAAAAATACATAAAAAAAAAAATCAAATAGGTATAAAATCTCAAACACGCCTCATATTCAATTATTTATTCTATACACTTGGCGGTTGCAATGACTTGCGCTCCATGCAATCCAATAAGATGAGTAAATAACCATAAGGTAATTTGGGTAAAATTAGTCATTATCGAATGGAAATGCTTCACCTAAATCCTGAAGAATGTCGTGGTGGTTGTATTGCCCCACAGGAATGAGGTGTTCATTTCATTTCTTCTATGACATTTTTGAAAATCATCAAAGTGATTCAACACAAGCTAAATTGAACTAATATCATATTGATTCTCTAAAAAGGCCATTATGGTCAGACTGATCCACGGGATAGAGATGCACAATTATTATTAATGGTTGAAATCATGCCTAAAATAGGACCAACCATATAACAATAATACATAACTCTTAAATCATCCAAATAAATCATCTTGGTCAAGCGACTCGTCGCTTTATTCATTATCCTTCCCTCATCGACTCGTTGCTTGAGGGGGTAGTCATAATATCAAAAATCATAATCAAAATCAACAAAATATCACTCAATCATGTCAAATTGTGTTAATCCTATGAATCATTGCCAACAACTATCATAAGCTTACCCTTTACTGGGGAAAAAAGCAAATATGATGAGATAAGCCTTTGTCGCTCCGTCTATTGGTCCTACCCAATTATACCCAAAAGTGCCAAAGCACCAAATTTAAGCCTTCCATCCCATTGGAAGCAATGATTCTAAGATGCATGCCTTTCTCATGGTGGAGGAATCTAATATTTATTAGATCAATGATCATCACACACCCTACAATATGGCTATAGGTGATCTATTTTTTTGCTCAGAGTTGTGTTTTCCCACAATGCATTCCAAAAAGGGGCATCTGTAGACACCTAAAACACATCATGTTTAGGAGACTACTCATATGGGCACATCCAAAGACCATATGACTGATCTTAGACCTTTACCAAATCTAACAATGGTCCTAACCACTCACAAGGGGCAGTTTTGGCCCGTTCAGGCATGGCTGCTATCGACCAGATCGACCACCAACACAGGTTGCTGAAGTTGAGAGTGGTCATGGCTAGCTACTACTCTGGATAGTTGCCAGCATTGAAAAACAAACTAGTCATGAATACATGCTCGAATCACATAGGATGATTGCACTTGAATTGGATTCAAGCAAATTTTGGCATGGATATCCTAGAGGTCCTCCTGATTGCCACTACCATGCAACTCTAGAACAAAGCCTTATCCTCCAATGACTAGTTACATGCAAATCTAGATCTTAGCTTCTTTAGTAAGCCAAGATATAGAATTTGGGAGACCTACATATGCATCCTCCCAAGAACAAAAAAAGATTCAAGTTTTTATGCAATGAAGCCCTAGAAAATTGGAGAGCAATTTCACATCCCCTTGAAGAGTAACTATTGGAACCGATTCTTGCATCCGTAGGATTTCGATTGTCATGCTACAAGAACCCATTTGAAACCAACGAGCTATTACAAGCTCTGGTTGACCTGCCTCATGTTCTGCTAAACACAAATATTGCTAAAGAAGACTACAGAATGGGTAAGGAAACCCCAACGGCAATTCTTTAATTAAACTTCTAATTTGCACGCTCCAGATTTATATTATACTATATGTATTAAAATGACCAAGCATGAAAACAACCATTCGTTATGCCTTATGTAGACCGATGCCTAGATTCATTGGGTTGTTATAGCAATTTAACAACAATTTTAATATGAACAGAGAGAAGGGGAAGAGAGAAATTGGTGTTCTTAATCTCATTCGAATATCGCAATAAAATCAAGAGTTAACCAATGAAAGAAACGTATATAATACATTCAAATAATGTAACCCATTACACAGTGACACACAGTACAATGACAAAGATATGATAGGAATAAAACTCAGAATTGTATTGATTTCATAAAATATTACATGCAGAGTGGGCGGGATGCCTTTTAACTCTATTTTTCTAAATAAATACATCAATACAATGAAGAGGACTCTGTTCAAATAATGTAACAGGTCTCTCCAACTCTCCTTGTTCCAATCTGGTAATAGAGTCTCTGAATCCTAGGCTCAAGAAGGTAGGAAATGATCTCAACTTCTTGAACGCTTTCCTATCACAATCCTGCAAAGCAAAGGGAGGAAGAAAGAAATGAGAAAGGAAAATAGACACAAAAGGGAATACAACAACACAACTAACCAGGCACTCAAGTATACCTCTTAGCAAAAATGCTATTCTCTCTAATTGCTTGATGCAGAATCTAAACACAACTACTTTATTTTATAGCCTCAGGTTCTTGATTCTGTTATTCTTGGTTCATCCCTGACTGTACACCTTTCAGCATCTGTTTGAATTTCAAAATTGGTATAGCTGGCTCCCACTACTCTTGTAACCTTTACTGTATAATTCTATTCCACTGGTGATTAAGGTATGAGGGAGGCCTTTATCTTTTTTTGCTACTTCCTGGTGCGTTTGGCTGTTGTCTTCCGAACTGGTATTTTTTGGGTTGACCCCCTTTGATTTCTTGACCCTCTAACTATGCCAGAAATATTACCTATTGTTACTGATGTTTGTTGTGTTGAACTCACTTTCGGTTGTTGACTGCAGGTATTAACCTTTTTTCCTTTTTGACTTCATTGCAGCTATTTTATATGTTCATCTATCAATCTCCAAACTCCTGTATCAAATGTGGCTGCAATCCTTAGCATGTTCATCTCCTGCAAGATTTTGTTTTTCTGTATAGCAATAACAGGCATATTCTTGTCGTATTGAGACAGTAATATTTCCACAGTATTTACCATAAATGTGGTTTGCTTAATCATTTCTTCCTCATCACCTAGTTCATAGTCGAATCTTTCAAAGGTTTCTTTAAATACCTCTTCTATATCTGAGGCTTCTAAGCACTGGTCTAGGGATAAGCCAATATCTGCCAGTTTCACTGTAGCATCTTTTATTAAGTCATTTGTTTCTATTACAGAACTTATCCATCTCTCTAGGTTTGCTCCAAATAGGGCTGCTTTGAAAAACTCAAAATTGATCTGGATCTTATTGCCATCTGGTGTCATTATTTCTTGCCCCTGTAACTCTTCAAAATGATCTCCTACGAAATCTAAGGTAGGGTGGATGATTCCAAAATCCTCTTCCCTTTCCTGCATCAAGGTCACAATTTCTTGAGCAGTTATTTGGATTACCCTTATTTGTCTGAACATTTCAGAAAAACCTTTGGCATGAGCTTTTATTCTTTTCAACATATCCTTTTTCATTACATTCAGGTAATATACATGATCTTGCACCTTTGTCACTGATGGAGGTTGTGCACTTGAAGTGTCTCTTCGAGTCAATTCTTCCTGTTGCTTATTTATCACTGCTTTTAATTTTGCCTTTTTTGCCTCCTCTTTGCTCAGTTGTTTTCTTAGTTTATCAATTGTTTCAACAAATCGGTCTATGACTTGGACCTGCACTGCTTTGGCAACTTCTGCTATTTCTCCCTCTTTTCCTAGCACTGATGAACCCCATGTTTCCTCATTAGCTCTGAAGACTAGTGGACCTTGTAGAGGAGGAAGATTAATTTTTGCTATATCTGATATGTGTGCTTCTGATTTACCTTCTTCAGTGAGTTGTTCTCCCATATTCCCCATCCCTGCTACTAATTGCAATTCTTGTTCATTTGCAGCAGTGAAGGCGGTTTGATCATCTGTTCTTTCCAAAACAACTTGGGTAGTGGGTAAAGACAATCTGGGTCTCTTTGCTTCCACAGGAGTTACCTCTTTTTGATTCTTCACTAGGTGGCTTCGAAAAAGGCCACCTAATCCACTAGCTACCCTAGGATTCATTTGTATTACTGATGGGATTTTAATCTCCTATCCCTTAATATTTATAGAGGTAGGGATGGCCATGGGTGCTAACTTCTTCACACTGGTTACAACCAATACATGATCAAAAATGGGAATTATAGCTTGCTCTGTAGATGATGCTTCTTGAATGGATGTTGTTACCATTTCCTTTCCTTTATCTGTACTGGTTTGTTGAGAAGCTTCTTGAGGAATGTTTGGTGTTGCTTCTATTCTGAGTTGAGCATCCTCAGGGAGCTTGACCTATTGTTCTATTACATCAGCAACTTTAACAATGACCTCCATCAGATCAATGCCTTGTTCTTCTATCATTTCCAACAAGGGGTCTTCCTTGATTGTTGGGCCTGACCTTGGTAAAATAGGTGCTACAACATCTACTGAACCTTCCCGAAGCCTTCTTAGTTATGTAGGGTAATCATAGGCTTCATAAACCTGTGTGCTGCCTCTTTTTCCTGGGGGGAAATCATCCCAAACTACCTATAAACTTGTTCCTTTTTCTATAGCTTCTAATAGACTCTCTTCAAAAGCATCTTCTCTGTGTTGGATCCGAGCATATTCTCTTTTTTCCATCATTTTACTGTAGGTTCCCTTTGGATCATAAAACCTCCATGATACTTCATCGAATCCCATATTGTCTAATTCAAACATTCCTTTGAGCAGTGAAGGATATCCAACAAATACATAATCCCCAAAACGGTAGGGAACATCGAGCCATGGGACCTTGCCATGTTTCTTAACCAGTCTCATTTTTGCCTCTTCTGCCACCTACCTGCATAATTCTAAAGTTGCTATGGATAAAGGGCAGTACTGAGGCAACACTTTAGGAGGGATCTTGGCCCCATACAATCTGATATAAGTAAATCCTTCTATGAAGAAGAAGTCTCCAATTTCCTTTTCTTTGATGAAGGCTTTTACCCCTGGCCCTAATCTCTCTGGAACTAACCCAGTTAAGGCCCAATGGATTTCTACCATGAAACGATCACAGAACCAGCCCATGTGGGTTCATCCTTCATGAAGTCTCCAAAAGCTATTTTGAACATAGGGGCTATTGAGGGCTTTTACTCTTTTACGGGCTTCTTCTCCCAATTGGCCCGCTATTAGGTGAATGAGAAATGAATACTGTGAAAAACGAGGCATCTCCTGCCTCTGTTCAAAAATTGCCCTTCTTAATTCCATCATTTCTTTATGTATTTGGGTACTTATTTCTAGTTCCCAGGCATAGATCGGAGTATTATATGCCCTATTGCATTGTGCAGCTAAATATAAAACCCTTTTTGTTATTCTATTTAGATCTTGTACCCCCAAAACTATGTTTATCATGTCACAAAAATCTTGTACCCAGGGTTTAAAAGCATTTTTATTGATTGGGAATTTTTTATCTATTGTTGCATGCGTGTCGAACAAACTTTTAAAAACTTCCATATCTGTAAACATACGAGATTGGTGTTCGATTACCTGGTCTACCAGAAAAGTGGTATAATTCGTTAAGTTGAACACCTTCTAGATATCTTCGACCTTGATGCTGAACACCCACTAATTCTGGTGGTCTCGAAAGGTCCTTGTTCTTTCATCGTATGCTACTGCCAGCCAAGCCATCAAGTCTGAAGAAAAGTGCACTTTCGGGCATATCAACTTCCCAAGGTTACTGTTCCATCTGTTGTTTTTGGGAAAACCCTTGTACTATAACCTATGAGCTTTATGGAATAAATCCACCATTATCCATGGGGTCCTGTTATCGCCTTCCATCACTTGGGAGAAACTCTTAATACAGGCATTGTCGATCTCGTACAGTTGAGCCGGGTTGGGTTTTTTATCTGCCCCACATTTTTAGGTAAACTCATACATAGTGGTACCAGGAACAGGTGGCCCAGAGATCACAGAGTAAGGTGACCTATCTATGATAAATTTCATGGCTTCTCATGTATCTTCTGGCATAAAAACATCTCCCCATGATGCCATTGCTCTTGCGACTGTGGGTCAAGTTCTTCTTGAGTTCTCAAAGTTTGAATACTCTCTTCTCTCTATGCCTCTGATGTATCAACTTTAATTCTTGGATTACCAGGATAGTGGCCTTGACTATTTTTGTAAGTTTATATACAGGGTGGTGGAGTGAGCTTGATAAATTTGCACGTTTCATCATCGACCCGATGCCACCAACTACTGTTTAAAATTGGCCAACGAGATCATGCCAACTTGTCCTTTTCTAGAATTTAGTGTTTTATGATGGGTAATGTCCATTATCTTACGTGCCTTGGGCTCCTTTGATTCGTGTGCCTGTAATCATTTAAGCCTTCTATTCATTCATCGATGGGGACCTTTTAATCTGACGTGGAACTGGTATATGTGGTGGGGATAGTGTCCTTTTTTGAACCTCGTGCCACCTCGGATCCGAGTGATAACTAAATCTTTGGGATCGATTATGTTTCCTTTGGGTCTTTTGTGACATTCGATTTTTGGTGTGAGTGTCATTTTTAATTACCTTTGAGGTCCCTTTTTCCCTAAGTCAACCGTGATTAATCGCAACCGTCGGATCTAAGTGATTGGTTTTGCTCTCGAAACGTCGATTGATGCGTTGTCATCCGATCTTGATAATTTTTTTAGCATGACCGTTGATATCCTGAGACCTACATGATAGTTAGTATACCTGGATGCATATAAACATTTGAAATGATGCAGTTTATTGGTCCTCGTTTAATCATGATTATCCATTGTTAATCTTCATATTTTTAAACCTTAACAACTCGTATTAAGTGATGGTAACATATAATATGTTTACTATCCTTTTGCGATCACCGTTAGATCTTACCATGGTAGGACGTGACCGTTGGATCATACACATGCACGTAATTCTTAACAAATGGGGAAAACCATACATACCTTGGATTAATTAATCAATCATTTGAAATAATCATGTTTAGACTAACCTCCAATCATCTCTAAGCACGCGCACCATTGGATCTGAGGAGGAATGAACGTCATCATCCGATTTAAATGTCTTCATTTAGTTTTGGATCTTTTGCCACCACTACCGGCCTTCACATCCGTCGATTCTAGGATTAGTTTGGGCACTGTCATTGGATCTCCTGTAAGATGCATGCTACATAGCCAAAAATATAAACTCTTTGATTTATATTAATCATGATTAAGCTCAAAAGGGGGGTAATCATGCAATGTATTAGACCCTTGCTAATCATGTGATTAATATTTACCTTTGTTTTCATCTTACCGTCTGTGATTTCTGCATGACCGTCGGATCTGAGTGGAGACAAGCGCCGCCATCATATTTGGTCAACCTGCGAGTTAGTTTATTCAAGGGTGTATAGCTTTGATATTAATTAAGCTGAAAAGGGGTGATTATCTAACGTGTTTAGACCCTCATTAATTTGTTTTAACCATTTTAATTAATCTTACGAAGTCTAAAAAACTTCAATGCATCTTTAGTGAACGTGCCACCGTTAGATCAAATATTGATTGAGCGTAGCCATTCGATCCTCTTAATTAGCCCGATGATTAATCCAATGGGGGAACATTCTTTTAATATTGGTTTTTAACCAGTGATTAACTCGGAGCATGTGCGACCATTGATCTAGATGTTGCATGGGCATGATCATCCGATCTATCGGACTTGCTCAGATTTTAACTCGACTATTTGACCTATGCCGACTTTCTTTAAACCTTTGAATTTTTGGAGATTGTGCAGCCATCGGATCTATTTTGAATCAAGCGCGTCTGTTAGATTAATCGAAGATGCTCAATTTTTAAACTTTAGGTTAAACCTCATTGACCCTTTGACTTATCTTTTGGATTTATTTTAAATGCGCGTCCGTTAGATTTATCCTGATGAAAGCGCAACCATCTGATTAAAATTAAGATGTAGACTCTTTAAATTTTACCAAGGCTTTGACCTTTGGCTTATCCCTTGTTTGATTTGATTAATGCGTTGTCGTCCGATTTCTTTTGGATCGAGCGCGGCCCTTGGATTAACCCTGAAATGCTTGCTTTTTAGCTTAGTGGGGCGCCTACCCTTAGGTTTTAATTAATGTTTGCTTCGGACTTAGGTTTTTTGGATTTTTAGACCACGATGATTAATTATTCCCTTATCTTTAGCATACCTTAGGACTTTATGATTTTATAAGTTAGTTTAGGCCCAAGGGAACTTATTGTTTATGAAGGTCGAACTTTGGCTTAGGGATTTAATTTGAAATTTTCTGCCCTATCCACTTTGAGGTACTTTGATTAATAAAGAGAGGCATACCTTATAAAAAATCAAGGTTTAGAATTCATCAAACCAACCAATGGAATTCTTTTAAGAAACTCACAACAACTCAAGCAGTGACCAACATTAAGGATACTTTGATTGAAACCAAAAAAATTAAATTTGGGGGTTTCAAAGTTGAGTCAAATTTGGCTCCAACATAGGCTCTGACTGGGACAATGTGTTGAAAACATGAAGCACTTGAGAACCACAGAATATCCTGGTTTTATTTTGCAAAAATTTTAACAAAAAAAACAACAAAATTTTGATTGCTAAGCAAAACTTGAAATGCATAACAAAAAAACTTTCCTTCCTCTTTTTCTTTCTTTTCTTCATCATTTTTTTTTTATATACTGAAAAACTGTATGAATAACATGATATCAAAGCAAGTAGAGTATGAAAAACTATAGATCCCTTTTCATTCAATTTGGAAACAAAGGTTAGAAATTTTAGAAATCAATGAGTTTTATTTTGAAATATTGTAATGCTTGTTTTAGCTAAGTCATAAGATATGATTACACATATTTTGTCACAGCCATTTGTTTCATCATATTTTTGCCCATGTGTGTGTTTGTGCATTCTTTTTTGGATTTCTAAATCTTTCAAAACTTTACCATATCTGAGCAAAATAGCCAAGCCTAATATGTGATTTCACTCTTTAAAAATTTTCACCATTCTGCAGGGCTCCACTGCCAGTCAGGCGTCTATAGCCTCGGTGGAGTTGCTTCTAATCCCATATTAGTTTTACCCTACTTCCAGTCAAGCGTCTATAGCTTCGGTAGAGGTTTTCCAAGATATCTCAAGCAGTGACTCAGTTTTACTTTATTTTTTATTTTTCTTTCTCGTGAAAGAAGTGTTTGGATATATAAGCAAATTGTGCAATAAGTATGCCTGAGTTGAGGATTAGTTTTTGGCTATAAAAGATGAGTGTAATAATTTTTGGCTCAACTACCCTCTCAAAGATAACTCAGCTCTTTGGACCTTTGAAGTCACTTTAAGTATCATTTGTAATGTGAGGCTTGACATGATGTTTCAATCAACTTTGTTTTCTATCTGTTTTATCTCATATCAAACAACTATTGCATAAACACTCATTTTTGATAGAATTGTAAAGCTCATCAGAATCTAAAATAAATCTCCTTTTTTCTTATATTGTCTTTGGTGGAATAAACAGTTAGATATACTCATCAAACTAAGATATCATGTGTACAGTAAACTCAAAATTATTCAAGAACAAAAGGGAAGCTTAACTAATAAACAAAATACACCACTCTATTTTTGGATTTTTGTTTTTCTATTTTTTTTTTGTAATGTTTTTTTGTAAGTACACCTTCAACAGGGATTGTACATTTTGAGGTGTTGGCCATTAATAGGGATAGCCATTATTTCTCCCTGCAAATTCTGTAGCTTGTAAGTATTCTGACTGATAACATGGGCAATTTGGTATGGGCCAATCCATTTAGGTTCAAACTTACCCTTTTCACCATGCTTATCATTTTTAGGATCCCAATAGATGACTATATCTCCTTGAGAAAAAGGAGTACCCTTGGCTTTCTTATTAAACAATTTTATAGTTTTATGGGTTTGTTCCATCATTCTATTGAGGGTCTCTCTTCTTTGTTCTTCTAACAAGACAATTTGGTCAAGCCTTCTCTCGAATGGGATCAGGGTTTTCATGATCTTGCAATAAAAGGAAAAGTGCCATTTTTTCCATTTTTGGGGGTAGTAGGGCTTTTTCTCCATAAACCATCTCATAGGGGGTTCTTCCTGTATTTATTTTAATAGACAACCTATCAGCCCATAAAGCAAATTTAAGTTCATTGTCCCATCCCCTTTTTTTTTTGCCTAATGACCTTTTTATTCTTGTTATTACATTTTTGTTTGATGACTCAGCTAAACCATTTCCTTGGGGATAATAATTAGCAGAATGAGATAATTCAATTCCATATTCAACACAAAATTCTACCATTTCATATGACACAAAATATTGAGCATTATCAGTTACAAGCTTTTTGGAACTCCATACCTGGTCAAGATGTTTTCTTCTATGAATCTGATGACTACAGTAGTTGTAGATGTTCTTAAAGGTGCAACTTCCACCCACTTTGTGAAGTAATCTATTGTAGTTATAATCCACTTATGTTGGCCAGATGAATTAGGCTTGATCTCTCCAATCAGGTCAATACCCCATTGAGCAAAAGGTGCTTCAATGATTACTGGCTTGAGGGGCATGGCTGGTAGATGCTTTTTCCCTGTAAAAACTTGGCAGTTATGACAATTCCTAACATATTTATATACATCCTTAAAAAGGGATGGCCAATAATATCCTCGCTCTCATGATTTTATTGGTTGTAGCTCTTGGAGCAAAGTGTCCTCCACAGAAACCATTATGAAATTCATTAATTATTTCTGGGACTTCTCTTTCATATAAGCGGACTAATAATACTCCATCAGGATGTTTCCAATATAATACTCCATTTTGTATATAATACTTCTGAGCTTGAAGTTTGACTGACCTCATTCTATTTATTGTCATATCTCTAGGAAAAGACAACGTTTGTAAGTATGACAAAATTTCTTCATACCATTTACATTCTTCATTTTTTATTCTTCTGTCATCATATGTCTGATCTATGGTGAGAATATTTTCAGATCCTACTTCTTCTTTGTTAGCCAACAGTTTAGCTAAACCCTACCCTTTGACTGTTTTAACTATTTTGAATTCAACATCGTATTGCAAAAGTTTTACCATCCATCTTGTTGGTCTTCCTAATGGCTCTGATTGAGAAAAGATATCTTTTATTGCTATAAAGGGAATACAACAGTAGAATTTGTTTGAGCCAAATATACCTTTGAAGTGTTCTAAATATTGGATGACTGCATAGGCATGTTTTTCCAGCAGGGTGTATTTAAGATTTGCTCCTTTTAGTCCTGAGCTCATAAAGGCTATTGGCCTTTCATTATTTTCATTATCTTTCTGTGAAAGGACTGCAACAATAGAGTGTTCAGAAGCATATGAATAGATATTAAAATCCTTTGCATAATCAGGGCAACTTAAAGTTGGAGTGGTTGATATGGCTTCTTTAATCTTGTTAAATGTTTCCATATTTTCTAATGTCCATTTTATTTCTCTAGTTTTCTTCACCATATCATTTATGGGTTTGGTCATTTCTACAAAATTTGGGACAAATATTTTGATAAAATTTATTTTTCCAAAGAATGACCTTACCCCTTTTAGATTCTTGGGTGGGGGAATTTTAGAAATGGCTTCTATCCTTTCTCGATCAATGCTTATCCCCTTTTCTGAAACTATATGACCTAGCAATTTTCCTTGTGTAGTTCCAAATATGCATTTTTTTGGATTTAGAGAGATTCCAAATTCCTTGCACCGGGTAAAAACTGTAGTCAAATGTTCTAGATGATCTTCTGGATTTTTAGAAAAAACTGTGATATCATCTAAGTACACTACTACAATTTTGAACATTAGTCCTTTGAAAGCAAAGTCCATCGCTCTTTGGAAAGTAGCACCTACATTCATCAATCCAAAAGGTATTCTTAAATATTCAAATGTGCCCCAGGGTGTGGTGAATGCTGCCTTGTGTCTATCTTCTGGATTTATCAGAATTTGATTGTACCCTAAAAATCCATCTAACAGGGACAATCTAGTTGAACCTACTACTGCTTGTAGCAGCTTGTTCCATGTTAGGCAATGGGTAATTGTCTTTTAGTGAGCTCTTGTTTAAATTTCTAAAATCCACGCATAGTCTAATGTCCCCATTCTTTTTCCTAACCGGTACTAAGTTGGATATCCAGGAGGAAAATCTGACTTTTCTTATTATCTTGGAGTCCAACAATTTTTGTACCTCTTTTTGCATTACTGGGTGCAGAGTTGGATTGTACTTTCTCTGTTTTTGTCTAAATGGCTTGGCCTCTTCTTTCAAGGGTATTATATGTGTCATCACATCTATTTTGAAAGTTTTGAGATCTTCATAGGTCCAAGAAAAATGTTCTTTGTTCTTTTTTAGGAAATTGATATATCCAGCTTTTTCTTTAGCAAGTAGTGCCATGTCTACTTTCACTATTCTGGGTTCTTTCATTGAGCCAATATTAATATCCTCAGATATCACTTCTCTACGTATAGGTTTATAGGCTTTGTCAAAATCATCAAATAGGCTTTCAAGAGACACCAATCCTTTGGGTATTCTATTAGTTTTCCAACTGGATTACTTCTACTCGGTTCTCCTATTTGATATTTTAGCTTTTATTCATATTTTTCATCACAGATGACATATGCATACTGATTTTGCAAAGTCATAAAATCCTTAATATCTATATCATCTTGAAAGACCTGAAGATAGACTATGTTATCTGGCACAGAAGGTTTATAGACTGAGATAGTTGGAAATCTGTCCATATATTCTGTAGTTATCTCTGGGTGATCTAGACATGAGGCATTCATAGCTAAGAGATCTGCAACATGATTTTGTTCTCTAGGAATATATGAAATATTGAAAGCCAAAAATTTATCAATTTCTTCCAATACTGCATTTCTATATTGCTTAAGTCTAGGATGCTTGGTCTAATATTTGCCTTTTATTTGTAGTATAATAAGTTTTGCATCCCTTGTTATAGTTAAGTAGTTAATACCTAACTCTTTTGCTTTCCTTAGCCCTAATAGTAAAGCTTCGTACTCAACTACATTGTTTGTGCAAGGAAATTGCAATCTGTAAGGGATACCAAGGTAGTTTCCTTTAATATCAGTCAAATTTACACCTGCACCTACTCCAGATTGGGATTTAGCCCCATCAAATGACATGGTCCACATTTCTTGGGTTAATACTCGATTTGATTCAGCATCAGTTATTCTCATATCTTTTGGATCCATGTTCTTTGCATCTGGTACTTCCACCGGGAATGGGTTGTGCCATATTGAATAGACTCCCATCCCTTTTTCTTCCATAGAGTTAACTAAGTTAATCATGGTTTCATCTGTTTGAATTAACTCTACGGAGTGTTTGTTGAATGGTTCCCTTCTCAAAATTATATTCTCCTTATCAGATATGGGGATGGTAGCATAAGACCAATCTAGTTGTATTGATCCCCCTAGTTGTTCTTCCCAATGCCTACTGAGTAAAAGTGAGAAGAATGGGTCAACATCAACTACTGCTACATCCATGACAATGCCCTTTTTGGGGTGTTGGTCTAGGAAAACTAATAATCCAGTTATCACCCCTACATAGGGAATTTTTCTGCTATCCATTACAAAAACAGGGGCAGAATCTCTAGTACAGATTAATCCCATTTGGTCAACTATTAGCTTAGGCATGATATTATGTGAAGCTCCACTATCGAGCATGCAATTATGAATCACATATCTTTCCCCTTCATCTAAATTATATCTTAATGACACGTAGAAGGGTCTAACAGAAGATGGTGATCTTGTATCATGTTGATTTTGTCTAGCAACATGACAAGTAGGGTCTTCTTTCTGCTCTACTAATCCAAAAGCTCTGCATACTTGTTCTCTGTATGTTTGAACTTTCATAAGTTCACCAAATGTGATATTAAATTTTTTCTTACTGAGTTCTGACCCAACATCAAATTCTATCTTCTTTATATCCAATGGTTTATTACTTTCTTCTTTGGGAACTTATTTTGTTGATTCTATTACCTCAGGAGTAATTTTGTTAGGGTTCCTATCAATTTTCTCTTTATTGATATTTTTATTGGTGAAATTTTATCTTCTTGTTTCATTTGTAGATAATTTCTCTATTCTTTCAGGGATTGTTCTATTCCTTAAATTTAAAACATGGGTTGCCTCTAATTCTTCAACCTCTTGAGTAGTGGGAATCAATTTCCCTTGCTTCATCTTATCATATCTTGACTCATGTGATTTCTGCAAGATTTTAGTTCCTTCAGTTACTAAGATTTGAGGATGATGATTTGAAGCATATTTATCCATGTCTTCTTCAAACAGCCTTTCTCTGGATTCATCTTCAATGGACCAACATGCATTGATTCTTATATCCTCTTCTGATTCTCGCATGCATATCTACATTACGTTGATCACTTAGGTGTATTCCACATGCATCAGGGTTATGGGGTGCATCACAAGTAGAGCAAAAATAAGGAAAACCTTCAGCTACATTGGCAGATGGCATTGGGTTAGGGACATTATTCTGATCCCTATCAGAATCTCTGTTTTTCTAGTTGTTATTCCCATTACCCCTATTCCTATTCCCTTCTTCAAAACCATTGTTGTTTCCCCAATTCTTGTTGTAATTTTTCTTAAAGAGGGGATGATTGTCAACATGTGGTCGCTCTATCTATGAATATTCACCATTATTTCCATTTATTTCAATTCTTGCTAACCTGTTACTCATGTTGTTGAACATTTCTATCATTTGACTAGTCAACTTCTCCACAGGATCAATTTCAGTTCTTCTTTGTATATCAAAAGCCACTCTCTTAGGTTTTCTCTCAGGCATGTTAACCTCTAAATAATAAGGCTTCATCTTACCACTATCAAGCATATTTCTTTCTATATCCATTGCTTTTTCCATATTGTAGAACACAAGCTTATACTGAGAGGGGGGTGAACAGTATAAGACCTCTTTTTACTTTTCCTTTATACTTCAAAATAGTAAATCTATATATCTAAAGCAATATCAAAACAATGCACAAGATCATCCACAAAGAGACACCAATTTTAACGTGGTTCACCCAAAAAGCCTAGGCTACGTCCACAAAACTTTTCTCTAAAAGTTATCTCAATGTTCTTTGGGAAACCTTCCCAATTACAAATTTTATGGGCACCAACCCAAAGGAGACACCAATCCCCTAATCTCAAGTTCATGGGCACCGACCCACAGGAGACACCAATCCCCTAGCTCAAGTTCGTGGGCACCGACCCACAGGAGACACCAATCCCCTAGCTCTGCTCTGGCAAATGGAACTCTATCCACAGAAGACACCTATCTTCCCTGCTCTAGCTGGAGACCTCTGTCCTCAACTCTATCACCTCAAAGCTGGTCCTCGAATTTGCACTAAACACAGTCCTTCGGTCTAGCACAAATGTCCTCGGGTTCTACTCATAGAACCAATGCACCTCTGTCCTCAAGTTCTCTGATAGAACCAATGCACCTCTGTCCTCAAGTTCTCTGATAGAACTATCAAACTCAGCTTCACAAGTCCTCTGCTAGGACCTATCCAAATCTACTCACAAGTCCCCAATGGAACCTGTCCAAAACCTGCTTACTAGTTCATCAAGAAAAACTTGCTTGGCGTGAACCTACAAAGAGAATTGTTAGAGACCCAATGTGATTCATCAACCTCATAGAAGCATAAAGAGAATTGTTAGAGACTCAATATGTTCTATACTTAACTCCCAATCTCAATCTCAACTCAATCTCAATCTCAACAGAATAAGATAGATGTAGTATGCTTTTCTCAAGAACATGAAACACAACCCAAAAATTGCCAACCAAGCAATATGTCATATAACAATGATACTCATGTTCTTTCCAACAACCAATATCTTTTCTCAATCAATTAGGGCTTCAACAACAATGCTCAAAGAAAAGGTTTAACCAACATCATTCAACTCAACATTAACCTTGAAGTATTCAACCAATCATCACTAGAAAAGGAAACAAGTAGAAATCCTTTTCCCTCCAAAGATATTTGAACAAAACAGCCACCCACACAATATCACCAAATGCAAAGAATAACTTGTTCAAATCAACTCAATGGAGTAAGCCCAATATCATGTATCAAGTAAAAGCAATAACTTGATCAACCAACTCTATGGAAGCAACTCAATCATCAACATCAAAACAACCATCCAAGGGTTTCACCAACTCAAAGCAAGTATCAAGACTCACAACCATAAACCTTAGTGCACAATGCTTCCACTACCCCAAACTAGAAATATGCATTCACCAAAACTCTCATCAATGATAACAATGCATAAGTAGTCTTCAACAAACCAGAAACTAGGACTTACACCCAACCAAAGGAAACCTTGTTGAATGCCTTTTCACTCCAATCTTATTTCAGGAAAACATACACCAATCATACTCATAAGAAGAATGTGCCCATACCTTATTGAAGTGAAGGAACCCCTTTGGAAATCTGCCACAATCACAAAATTCTTTTGCCAATCTTCACAAGGTTTAGTAGATCACAACATAATCAACATTACTTCACTTTTCAATAATCATCACCAAAGTCTTTAATTGCACAACTTCCTTATCTCTCCTAAAACCACTTGTACCATAAAATAAAATAAATCATAACATTGCATAACCTTATAACTCCCAAAACCACTTATGCCATAAAAGTAAAATAAAACATTTTATATCATGCATAAACATTCCACACTTTAGTTATGACTCCCCTAAACCTTTGATGTCCACTTTACTTTTCAAACATTCAAATAAAAATATTTTATTTCCATTCACCTTATAACTCCTCAAATTCTAATAGTTCAAACAACAAAGTATTATCATCATTAAATAAAAATGTGGGGCATACCTTAGTAGCATTTTAAGCCTTCGTCAATACTCGAACCCATGACCTCTCAAGTCGTGCAAGCCCTAGCACTAGGGCCTCAACCATGTGGACCACGCTGCTCACGTTAACCAAGGAGCACTTGCTCCTTTTTCTTTACTTCCACCGACACGAGGGCAAAAACCAACCAACAAAACTCTGTCAACTGATTGCACTGGGTTTCGTACTCTTGCAACCGTTTTCTCAAAAATAAACTTCCACCGCTATCCTCAATGAGATTCGAACTAGCGACGTTTAGTATATTCAAAACTTCTCTCAACCGTCTGCACCCTCCACTTGGCAGTGATCCCTCTTAACTTTTTAACCTACTCATAAATGTTGGCATTTGGAATACACAGCAGGGCTTGAAACTAAGCTACCTTCATCAACACTCGCCAACCAATCACTCGTCAGCCAATCACTCGCTTTCTACACTGTCAACCAATCACTCACTTGCTGCACTGTCAACCAATCACTCGCTCACTATTTCGATTTACTCATCGCAAGGGTTCTGTGCATAATGTTTTACTATTGCAGCATGGTCTACCTTTTCACATAAGGACAAATGCTATCCATGCTCTCCATCTTTGGCACTGCTCCCGAGCATCATTTGAATCTCCACCGCAAGCCCTCCTCTTTGGCGCTGCTCCCGAGCATCATTTTTTGTTAGCGCAAGGGCTCCGACTAAATTGAAATTGCACGAGGATTCATCTCGAAAACATACCCACTAAAATGAATTCCATTGCCACCTTTTATATGTACTTCGATGCATTACCAAACACGTCGGCATTTCCAAACACGTCGGAAAATACTTTAATTTAATTTTAAAATATTAATTTAAATTTTTTAAAATAAAATTTAAACTAAATATTTAAAATTAAATATCTTCATCACCGGGGCACCTTTTTCAACGAAACGAAAAGCCAACTTGGGTTTTAAGAAAAACCCATTTCAAATCTGTTGCCCATGGTTTTAAATAAAACATTTTATTTTGTCTACCTTGGTTTTCACAAAAACCCTTCCGCTTCTTGACATCAATGACAACATCAACACTTGAGCAAAGGCAATGTACCCAATGTACCCAAAATTGCCAACACATACAACCATCAATGGTAGTGGCTTATTCTTGCCTTAATTTATAGTTAAACTCTCCTTGAAAAGCATTCTTATAAAAATAAATAGACTAAATATCACTAGGCCTGATGTTGGCAGGGATTTTGTTTCTTGTTTTTGAAAATATTCTGTTAAAATCACTAACAGCCTCATTTTCTTTCTTCTTCATAATGGCTAGCTCAGTTAACAATGATTGTTCATTTTTCCTTTCACCATACTTCTTTAGGAACACCTCTTCCATTTTTTTGAAGTCTGGGATATCATTTTTAGTAAGGGAATTAAACCATTCTCTATCATATTTTTCTAAAGTCTATAGAAACAGTCTTAATACTACATTTTCATGTTCAACTTCCAGACTGTCCATTACATATAAGAAAATTTTGATATGATCCTCTCTAGTTACTGCACTATTTCCTAAAAACTTAGGGAGGTATTTGTGAGCTTTACTGGGTAAAGCATTTAAATTTACTGGTAATACAAAAGGTCTATATCTGTTAGTTCTCCATAAATGAACATTACCCTGAGCCATTGCTACTATAGAATTTAATTTCACAGATGAGCTACCTACAGGGATATGGTTCTGAGTAGACTAAATGTAATCAGGTTGATTATCTACTGTAGTATTACTATTTATTGTATGATGAGAACAATTGCATATATCTTCTACAATAGGATTTAAATGTTCATCAACAGTAATATTAGTAGTAATAATATTCTGATTTTTCTTTACATACTTTTTACCGCTAGAATTAGATCTACTATAATATGTAGAATTCTTTAAAAATGGTGATTTTTGGGTATGTATAAATACCTCTAGATTTTTGAGTTATGGGAATAGCTCCTTACCACTTCTCCTGGTGTTCGCTAGCACATTCTGTTCTCTCCTTTTTTTATATTTTTCTTTTGGGTTCGTCCAAAAGAGTCACCAGCACTAAGGTGTAAAAAGACCAGAGTATACTCTTATCAAGAATGCTTGATATTATCTCTCATCCTCACAGGAGTGGGTTCTTAGGGAAATTCAAGAAACTCAAGAAAGAGAATTCAAGAAAATCAAGAAACAAAAATTGGGTAAAATAAATAACGTAAAAACAGTGAAAATTAATACAAACGTTCTTTATTCGAACTAGTCACCCGTTGTTTAAAAATAATGTCATTCGGTAAATAAACTTAAGATGATATGATCTTAACATATAATTTCATCCCCAAAAACAACACCAAAAAACTATTGGAACCAATTCTTGCATCCGTAGGATTTCGATTGTCATGCTACAAGAACCCGTTTGAAACCAACGAGCTATTACAGGCTCTGGTTGACCTGCCTCATGTTCTTCTAAACATGAATATTGCTAAAGAAGACTACAGAACGGGTAAGGATACCCCAACAGTAATTCTATGACTAAAACTCTAACTACTCACTCCAGATTTATATTATACTATATGTATTAAAATGACCAAGCATGAAAACAACCATTTTTTATGCCTTATGTAGACCAGTGCCTAGATTCGGTGGGTTGTTATAGCAATTTAACAACAATACTATCATGAACATAAATAAGGGGAAGAGAGAAATTGGCATTCTTAATCTTATTTGAATATCGTAATAAAATCAAGAGTTAACCAACAAGAGTATAATTCATTCAAATAATGTAACCCATTATACAGTGACACACAATACCAAGATAAAGAAATGATAGAAATAAAACTCAAAATTGCATTGATTTATGAAATATTACATGCAGAGTGGGCAGGATGCCTTTAAACTTTATTTTTCTCAATAGAATACATCAATACAATGAAGAAGACTATGTTCAAATAATGTAACAGGTCTCTCCTACTCTCCTTATTTCAATTTGATAACAGAAGATTATTTGAATCCTAGGCTCAATAATATTGGAAATATTCTCATCTTGTTGAACGCTTTTCTATCATACGATCCTGCAAAGCAAGGGGGGAAGAAAGAATGAATAAAATAAAATAGACACAAAAAGGAAATACAACAACACAACTACCAGGTACTCAAGTATACCTCTTAGTAAAAATGCTATTCTCTAATTTCTTGATGCAGAATCTGTCCTTAGCTACCTCTTCTTATAGCCACAGGTTCATGATTCTATTATTTTTGGTTTGTCCTTGATTGTACACTTGTCAGCATTTGTTTGAATTTCAAAATTGGTACATTTGGATCCCATTACTCTTGTAACCTTTACTGTATAATTCTATTCAACCAATGATTAAGGTATGAGGGAGACCTTTATATTTTTTTGCTACTTCTTGGTGCGTCTAGTTGTTGTCTTCCAAACTAGTCTCTTTGGGGTTGTTCCCTTTTGATTTCTTGGCCCTCTAACTGTGCCAAAAATATTCTCTATTGTTTTTATCCATTGTGTTGAACTTACTCTCTATTTTTGACTGTAGGTGTTAACCCTTTTTCCTTTTTGACTTTGTTGCAACTATTTTATATGTTCATCTATCAATTTCTAAACTCCCGTATCAAATGTGGCTAAAATCCTTAGCATGTTCATTTCCTGCAAGCTCTTGTTTTTCTATATAGAAATAACATGCATGTTCTTATCGTATTGAGACAACAATATTTCCACAGTATTTACCATACATGTGGTTTGTTTAATAATTTCTTCCTCATCACCTAATTCACAATCGTATCTTTCAAAGGTTTCTTTAAATACCTCTTCTATATCTAAGGCTTCTAAGCATTGATCTAAGGATAAGCCAATATCTGTTAGTTTTACTATAGCATATTTTATTAGGTCATTTGTTTCTACCATAGAACTTATCCATTTCTCTAGATTTGCTCCAAATAGAGCTGCTTTGAAAAACTCAAAATTGATCTGAATCTTATTGCCATCTGGTGTCATTATTTCTTATCCCTATAACTCTTCAAAATGATCTCCTACAAATTCTAAGGTAGGGTGGATGATTCCAAAATCCTCTTATCTTTCATGCATTAAGGTCACAATTTCTTGATCAGTTATTTGGATTACCCTTATTTGTCTGAACATTTCGAAAAAACCTTTGGCATGAACTTTTATTCTTTTCAACATGTCCTTTTTCATTACATTCAGATAGTATTCATGATCTTGCACCTTTGTCATTGATGGGGGTTGTGCACTTGAAGTGTCTCTTCGATTCAGTTCTTCCTGTAGCTTACTTATCACTACCTTTAACTATACCCTTTCCTCCTCCTCTTTGCTCAATTGTTTTCTTAGTTTATCAATTGTTTCAACAAATCGGTCTATGACTTGAAACTACACTGCTTTAGCAACTTCTGCCATTTCTCCCTTTTTTTCTAGCACTGATAAACCTCCTATTTCCTCATTAGCTCTTAATACTAGTGGGTTTTACAGAGGAGGAAGATTAATTTCTACTATATCTGATATGTGTGCTTCTGATTTACCTTCTTTAGTGAGTTGTTCTCCCATGATCCCTATTCCTACTAGTAATTGCAATTCTTGTTCATTTGCAGTAGTGAAGGTGGTCTGATCATCTATTCTTTCCAAAACCACTTGGGTAGTGGGCAAAGAAAATCTGGGTCTCTTTATTTCCACAAGAGTTACCTCTTTTTTATTCTTCACTAGGTGGCTTTTGAAAAATGCCACCTAATCCACTAGCTACCCTAGGATTCATTTGTATTACTGATGGTATTTTAATCTCCTATCCCTTAATATTTATAGAGGTAGGGATGGCCATGGGTGCTAATTTATTCACACTGGTTATAGCCAATACATGATCAAAAATGGGAATTATAGCTTGCTCTGTAGATGATGCTTCTTGAAAGGATGATGTTACCATTTCCTTTCCTTTATTTGTACTGGTTTGTTGAGAAGCTTCTTGAGGAATGTTTGGTGTTGCTTCTATTCTGAGTTGAGCATTCTCAGGGAGCTTGACCTATTGTTCTATTACATTAGCAGCTTTAATAGTGATCTCCATCAGATCAAAGCCTTGTTCTTCTATTATTTCTAGCAAGGGGTCTTCCTTGATTGTTGTGCCTGACCTTGGTAAAACAAATGCTACAACATCTACTGAACCTTCCCGAAGCCTTCTTAGTTTTGGAGGGTAATCATAGGCTTCATAAACCTGTGTGCTACCTCTTTTTCCTGGGGGGAAATCATCCCAAACTGCCTGTAAACTTGTTCCTTTTTCTATAGCTTCTAACAGACTCTCTTCAAAAGTGTCTTCCCTATGTTGGATTTGGGCATATTCTCTCTTTTCCATCATTTTACTGTATGTTCCCTTTGGATCATAAAACCTCCATGATACTTCATCGAATCCCATATTGTCTAATTCAAACATTCCTTTGAGCAGATAAGGATATCCAACAAATACATAATCCCCAAAATGGCAGGGAACATCGAGCCATGGGACTTTGCCATGCTTTTTAACCAGTCTCATTTTAGCCTCTTCTGCCACCTGCCTGCACAATTCTAAAGCTGCTATGGATAATGGGCAGTATTGTGGTAGCACTTTAGGGGGGATCTTAGCTCTGTACAATGTGATATAATTAAATCCTTTTGTGAAGAAAAATTCTTCAATTTCCTTTTATTTAATGAAGGCTTTTACCCCTGGCCCTAATCTCTCTTGAACTAACCCAACTAAGGTCCAATGGATTTCTACCATGAAACGATCATAGAACCAGCCCATGTGAGTTTGTCCTTCATGAAGTCTCTAGAAGCTATTTTGAACATAGGGGTTGTCGAGGGCTTTTACTCTTTTACGGGCTTCTTCTCTCAATTGGCCCGCTATTAAGTGAATGAGAAATGAATACTGTGAAAAACGAGGTATCTCCTGCCTTTGTTCCCCTTCTTAATTCCATCATTTGTTTATGTATTTGGATACTTATTTCCAGTTCCCAGGCATAGATTGGAGTATTATATGCCCTATTGCATTGTGCAACTAAATATAAATCACTTTTTGTTATTCTATTTATATCTTGTACCCCCAAAACTATGTTTATCATGTCACAAAAATCTTGTACCCAGGGTTTAAAAGCATTTTTATTGATTGGGAATTTTTTATCTATCGTTGCATGCATTTCGAACAAACTTTTTAAAAACTTCCATATCTGTAAACATACGAGATTGGTGTTCGATTACCTGGTCTACCAGAAAAGTGGTATAATTCATTAATTTGAACACCTTCTGGATATCTTCGACCTTGATGTTGAACACCCGTCGATTCTGGTGGTCTCAAAATTTCCTTGTTCTTTCATCGTATGTTATTGCCAGCTAAGCCAAAGTGCACTTTCGGGCATATCAGCTTCCCAAGGTTACTGTTCCATCTATTGTTTTTTGGAAAACCCTTGTACTATAACCTATGAGCTTTATGGAATAAATTTACCATTATCCATGGTGTCCTATTATTGCCTTCCATCACTTGGGTGAAACTCTTAATACAGGCGTTGTCGATCTCATACATTTGAATCGGGTTGGGTTTTTTATCTGCCCCATATTTTTGGATAAACTCATACATAGTGGTACCAGGAATAGGTGGCCCAGAGATCATAGAGTAAGGTGACCTATCCGTGATAAATTTCATGGCTTCTCATGTATCTTATGACATAAAAACATCTCTCCATGATGCCATTGCTCTCGTGATTGTGGGTCAAGTTCTTCTTGAGTTCTCAAAGTTCAAATACTCCCTTCTCTTTGTGCCTCTGATGTATCGACTTTAATTCTTGGATTACCAGGATAGTGGCCTTGACTATTTTCGTAAGTTTATATATAGGGTGGTGGAGTGAGTTTGATAAATTCACATGTTTCATCATCGACCCGACACCACCAACTGTTGTTTAAAATTGGCCAAAAAAATCATGCCAACTTGTCCTTTTTTCGAACTTAGTGTTTTATGATGGGTAACGTCCATATCTTACATGCCTTGGGTTCCTTTGATTCATGTTCTTGTAATCATTTAAGCCTTTTATTCATTTATCAATGGAGCCCTTTTAATCTGATGTGGAACTGGTATGTGTGACGGGGATAGTGTATTTTTGAACCTCGTGCCACCTCAGATCTAAGTGATAACTAAATCTTTGGGATCGATTATGTTTCCTTCGGGTCTTTTGTGACATTTAGTTTTTTGTGTGTGTCAAATTTTTAATTACCTTTGAGGTCCCTTTTTCCCTAATTCAACCATGATTAATCGCAGTCGTCAGATCTAAGTGATTGGTTTTGCTCTCAGAACGTCGATTGATGCACTATCGTCCGATATTGATAATTTTTTTTTTAGCACGGTCATTAATATCCTGAGACCTGCACGATAGTTAGTATACCTAGCTACATATAAAAATTTTAAGCAACATAGTTTATTGGTCCTCGTTTAGTCATGATTATTCATTGTTAATATTCATATTTTAAAACCTTAACAACTCGTATTAAGTGATGGTAACATATAATATGTTTACTATCCTTTTGTGATCACCGTTAGATCTTACCATGGTAGGACACGACCGTTGGATCATACACATGCACGTAATTCTTAACAAATGGGGAAAACCATATGTACCTTGGATTAATTAATCAATCGTTTGAAATAATCATATTTAGACTAACCTTCGATCATTTCTATGCACGCGCACCGTTGGATCTAAGGAGGAATGAACACTGTCATCCAATTTAAATATCTTCATTCAATTTTGGATCTTTTATCGCCACTACCAGCATTTGTATCCATCATTTCTAGGATTATTTTGGGTGTTGTCGTTGGATCTCCTGTAATATGCATGCTACATAGCCAAAAATATAAACTTTTTGATTTACATTAATCATGATTAAGCCGAAAATGGGGTAATCATGCAACATATTAGACCATTGCTAATCATGTGATTAATATTTACCTTTGTTTTCATCTTACCATCTATGATTTTTGCGTGACCATTGGATCTGAGTGGAGACAAGCACCGTCGTCAGATTTGGTCAACCTGCGAGTTAGTTTATTCAAGGGTGTATAGCTTTGATATTAATTAAGCCAAAAATGGGTGATTATCTAATGTGTTTAGACCCTCATTAATTTATTTTAACCATTTTAATTAATCTTACAAAGTTCAAAAAACTTCAATTCATATTTAGTGAACGCGCCACTGTTAGAACAAATATTGATTGAGCATAGTCGTTCGATCCTCTTAATTATCCCTATGATTAATCCAATGGAGGGCATGTTATTTTAATATTGGTTTTAATCGGTTATTAACTCATAGCATGTGCTACCATTGATCTAGATGTTGCATGGGTACAATCATCCGATCTATCAGACTTGCTCAGATTTTAACTCAACTATTTGACCTATGCCGACTTTCTTTAAACCTTTGACTTTTTGGAGATTGCGCAGTCATCGGATCTATTTTGAATCAAGCGCATCTGTTAGATTAATCGGAGATGCTTGATTTTTAAACTTTAGGTTAAACCTCATTGACCCTTTGACTTATCTTTCGGATTTATTTTAAATGCACGTCCGTTAGATTTATCCTGATGAAAGCGCAACCGTCTGATTAAAATTAAGATGCATACTCTTTAAATTTTACCATGGCTTTTACCTTTGGCTTATCCCTTATTCGATTTGATTAATGCACTGTAATCCGATTTCTTTTGGATCGAGTGCAGCCCTTGGATTAAACCTGAAATGCTTGCTTTTTAGCTTAGTGGGGCACTTACCCTTGGGTTTTAATTAATGTTTGCTTCAAACTTAGGTTTTTCAGATTTTTATATCATGATGATTAATTATTTCCTTATCTTTAGCATACCTTAGGACTTTATGATTTTATAAGTTATTTTAGGCCCAAGGGAACTTATTGTTTATGAAGGTCAAACTTTGACTTTAGAATTTTTTATTAATGAAACTTTGCCCTTTCTCTTTTTGGGAAATTCAATTAATAAAGAGAGGCATACCTTATAAACAATCAAGGTTTAGAATTCATTTAACCAACCAATGGAATTTTCTTTTAAGAAACTTACAACAACTCAAACAGTGACCAGAATTAAGGATACTTTGATTGAAACCAAAAAAATAATAATAATTTTGGGGGTTTCAAAGTTGAGTCAAATTTGGCTCCAACAGTAACAAAGTGCTATCCGATTGAGAAATGATAATGCACCATTCAAGCATTCAGTTCTACATGAGCTTCACCATCAATCCATATATGGACACGAAGGCGACCCTTGAACATAAATTCAAATGAAGTATTGAGTGTCGCAGTCCCTAGTTTGTGAGGTAGAAAGTTTCAATTAGCGACTGTTGTCCTTGACAGCATTTTGTAGGCATAGCCTAGGGTTTGAGTAATTATTTCTTGAGTTTTAGCATAGATTTCTTATTATCTTTACTTTATCAGATTAGATTAGGATAGATATATCTTTCCACTACATTTTTACAATTATTTCCAAGTTGTTAATGCATTTCTGCATATCTTTACATTTTTATGCTTTCATCATGCCTCTATGTCATTTTATGCAGATCTTAAAAGGAGCCTCATCATGAGAGGCCACATATGCTACTAATCATTCTATGTTGTTTCTTGTACACAGATCACAAATATTAGACTAATTCAAAGCACCTTTGGAATCAGATCCCTCCCAACAAGTGAGAATAAGGCATCCATAATCCCTTGAATAAATTTGTGTCAACTCTAAAAGGATTGCGGAGTACACCATCCTCGTTCAGGGGCTATTTCATTACATTTGTAATCATTGTATCAAGCATTTGGTATCCCTAAGAGGGACCTATCTGTAATCGGATTTCAATATGAATTAATGAAAAGAGATCTCATGTTTTGTTAATTTGTTGTATTTCATGCTTTCATGGTTTTATGCTTGGTTTAATGATGCAAATAGCTCATGTGTATGCTTTTTAGGATCGTACAAACACTTTTCCATTTATTACATTGCATGAAGTCACTAGATAACTTGCACAGGAAGTAATCTAGATATGTATCTTGGAGGATACATTTACATAATCCAAATGATGGAATAGATATTATTTCCAACAAAGCTAGTATAAATTATTGTTTTTAATAGTTGTTCTAGTAGGGTTGTTACATGGACTTCCATATGAGTTGGACATAAATTGAGCCCATGGAGGTATATTTCATTCTTGATTATTTGGGTAATTATATGGGTTCCAATTTATCTAATTTGATGCATTTGACTAATGGTTAGGTCTTTACTGGTTGGAATAACTAAAATTTTACCAATTAGATGGACCATTAAATGGGTCACTTCTTCTTTGGGCTACAAAATAAATATCCTCTACTTTCTCAACTTTAGGTTCTTTTATAGCAGATTTGATAGCTGAAATATACTTGCAATTTTTAGTACTATGATTCTTGTCATAGATTTTACAACTAGTAGAAATGTTGAAGATATTTGTGATGTTAAGAGGGCATTCTCTTAGATTGTGTATTTTTCTTAATCTATAACAATATATCTCTTAAATATCTTGCTCTTTCAGTTTCTTTTCCATGAGGTCAAGATATGTAGTTAATGTACTCAAAAAATCAGTCTTCAAACTTTCCAACATGTTACCAATTTCTACTCTTGTCACTCCTACGAATGAGTATTTGTTGTTTCTAAGTGGCTTATTCCTTGAATAGTTCTTACAAAGATTCACAATCTATCCAAGTGCTATCTGATGAATACCTCTTTTAGCCATAATATTTAATATGTCTAGGACATCTTTTAATCCCTTTAGGAAGAGTTCCTTTAAGATTTCTTCATTAAACTCAATATTGACTCTAGATCCCACAAACTAAAAACTTTCAATATAGTCTTTAAGGTATTCTTCCTCTCATTGGTTCATACAAACTAATTCAGCCTTCTTGTCCTTAACTCTACAATAATATTGATTTATTTCAAGGAACATATCCTTTGATCCATTCTCTCCATCCCATAATCTACAAACACTCTCACCTAAACCCACAAACCATCTTAAAGTTGCATCCTTAAGTGTAGAGGGAAATAGTCATAACTTTTTCTCATTAGTGGTGTAGAAATAGGCTTGGCATACCACTTCAAACTAAAAAAAAAAACATCAAGGTCCTCATGTTGTTTCCCATGGAATATGGGTAAAATAGTAAGAAAGGTAGGCTTTGGTTCTCTTGTTAGCCTATCTTCTAGAGAAGGAATGGGAAAATCAAAAGTTTTTCTTTGCTTACTTCTCTGGTTTCCTTCTACTTCTATGTGATCACTATTCCTTTGCCTATTCTCCCTTTGATTTCCATCTACTTCCCCATGTTCACTAATATGGTCATCCATGACCGATAAGATTGGACCTAGTATGGATTTAAAAAATATAGTTGAAGGATCTATATAATTATAAAATTCAATTTCTGATAATAGAAATGTTTCAAGATCTTGATCTAGTAGAGTTAATGGAAGTTTAATTTATTCTTTTGGAGAATCCTTGGTTGCTACAATCTCAATATCTTTTAAGCTAGTAATGTTAAACTTTTCACTAGAGTTTTCTTCTTGTCTCTTCTTGTAAACTTTGATGAACCTTCTATTGGTCATGAATCTACCTAGTTACAAGATCTATGCCTTGTGGATCCTAGACCCGGATAAAATTGAAATGTTGAAGGAAATAAATATCCTCTGAGCCAATCTCTATAAAGGGTTGGCTCCCTTACTAATCCTACACTGATTTTAAGCTAATAGTTGTAGGAAAGAAATGGAAAATTATGAAAATAAATGGGAAATATGGCTATAAGCCAATGATATAGGATGGGGATAGACTAACAGCCGAATTGTCACCAAGCAATTAGAAGCATGCAACATAAAATACAAGCGCATAAACTTCTAACAATTATACAATAAAATAACCCTCATAGTGTATTTCAATGTTCACCCCCACACAAGCAAAGACTAAATTCAAAAGCAGGATTCACTCACAACAAATAATGGGAATAAAAAGACTTTAGAAATCACACACAGAAAACTATCAAATGTAGAATCATTTAAAGAACCAGAAGTCGAATTGTTTCTATTAATACAAAAAACTTGGAGTATTTTTCTACAAAGTGTCCATCCTTCCATCTTTTATAATGAAAAATGATTAGTATTTTATAGAGGGATTTCACCTCTATCATTTAATGCATATACAATAAAATTCTAGTAGATCAAAAACCAGCACACATATTTTCCTCCTTGGCAATAGTGACGTCTTTAGTCAAAATATTCTTGCAACGAAACCATGATCTAGATTTGATGGGAAAAAAACACAAAGAATTCAACAAGAGTAAATGCTTGAAACAACCTTGGACATTGGTGCATCGGGACGTAGAAAAATCATCTAAAAATTGTGCATTTGATCATTGAATTTGCTTTACCTCATGCCTTGAAAATTCACTTTCACTAGGAAAGTCCATCGAGCATTAATTCTACTTTACAAATCAGTAAAGTTGATAGTCGGTGCATTGGAAATGAACAGGCATTGTCTCTGATCTTGCAAAGAGGACATTCTAAAAGCACTACCTGCATTACTCCCAAAATTAAATGCTATCCTTCCTCACCTCTTTCCCAAAAAAATTGTAAAATTGTGCCTTTGGAAGCTATATCTTGGTCAAAGAATTGATTTCACCTAAGGATGGGGTAAAACAACTTTTTTGAGGCAGAATTGAGAGATAATGTAGCTAGGCTTAATATTTGAGCAATTTCACCCTTTAATTCTTTTCTTTATAATCATCCTTTTCACTTTCACCTCGAAAGAGGGCGTCAGAAACTCTTGCCCTTCTGGAGAGGTGACATCACATTTAAATTTGGTGTGGAGTGTTGTGCAATGATTTTTGCCTAAAATTAAACTTTCAAAATCCCATTCACCCCCTAGAAATTCGAAACTACCTGGTGCCTCTTCATAGAGGTGACTTTGATTTACTGTATTTTAATTTTTACTCCAAGCACCATCTTTTACATCTACCTAGTCATATCCAAAATAAAAAATTGTATTAAAATGGGCCCTTATGACGTCAACCCTTTTTCTCACATTTAAAATATCTGAAATCCTCTTTTGCCCCAAAAAGGGGCGACAATGAGCTTCGTCCCTCACTTGGGATGAAAGTGTTACCTTAAATTACCCATGTTGGGCCCACCATGTTTTAAAACCTTCTTTAGATATGTTTCACCCAAATGAGGGGCGACAGAGAGTTTTACCCCTCACTTGGGGCAAAAGCACCTCTTATTTTTTGTGATTATACGTTAGTGCCCAGATCACAAAGCACATTTTTTTTTTTTTATGCTACGTTTTCACCCCAAAGATAGGCGAAAAAGACTTTCACCCCTCTATTGGTGCGAAAACACCTTTTGAAATTCCTCTTTGATTCATGCGCACTCGGCCCTCGTGGCGCTGCTTTATATATATTTTATAATATGTTTCACCCCAAATAGGGGTGCCAAGGAGTTCTACCCCTCTGTTGGGGCAAAATCGCCTTCAACCTTTTTTACATAGCACCTTTTAATCTATATTTGATGTGGCCAATGCTTAAAATGATTTTTGCCCCAAAGAGGGATGACAAGAGTTTTTACCCCTCAACTGGGGGGAAAGTGCCTTACTCCTTTATTTTTCACTTGAAATCTTTGTTCCTTTTTTTTCGACGAGCGAATCAACTAATTTGAAATTTGTTTAGCCTCCAAGAGGGAAAAAAAAGAATATTCACCCCTCGATTGGGGTGAAAGCACCTCTCATCCCTTCAATTTTACTTTGAAATTCGAACACGATTTCCATATCTCTGGGGTGAAACTTCCTTTACAAATGGGGCTTGGGGTGAAAGTAACCAACTTTGTTGCTTCTTCTTCTTAAGGGCTTCTCCTTTCTAAACCAATTTCTTGTTGGTGCTTTTGTTCCTTAGTATTTCTTAAACAAAATTCTTCATTCATTGCATTTATAATTTCCACATTATTTACAACAATGCAATATTATAAAAAGAGGCAAAAAATACAATTAAATATGCATTAAACAGTAGCGCCTTCATTAAATTCATTAAAATTTTACAATCAATTTTTCAACAAAATGGTAATGTGGTAAAGTTGTAAAACTGCCAAAATTCTTGGTGGCTCACAGGGTATCCAGCTCGCATGGATGCAATCAACCCCAGGCCTTCATCCATTGGGATTACGAATTAGTCCCACCAGGTGTATCGGGTTGCTTGCTGCTTGCTCCAAAATCTCGCTCCTCAACCTCTTTTTCTGTAGCTTCTTCTTTGGAGAGAAATACGATTATGGTCTCATACACTGCAACAGTGTCAGACTAAGCTTCTGTAGCAATTATCTCCATGCCATTAAGTGAATCTATGAGGTACCTAAAAATATCCACCTACCACATATCAATGTAGTTCACCCACTGATTTATTTCTAGTAAACCAAAATTGATGCGTGTGAGTCTTCTCATCAGAGGTAGCACATGATCTTCGATAAGTGGCTCCTCCCAAGCATCAATTTTGGAAGCATCATAAACAAAGTTGATGAGGCCTGGAAATGCCTCAATCATAGCATGTTTTGAACATTGAAACTGCCTAAAAACTCTTGTGTTTAATCTGATATGCTAGTTAAGTTGATTTAATATGTTGTGTATTAACTGTTTGCATGATCAATGTGTTAGAAATACTATATTCTGATTTTTACAGTTTTTGCATAGTTTTATGTTACTTTGTCATGACTTGCTAAATGAGAAGTATGCTTAGGTTGATAGCAACACTTCACTAGTTTTGTTTTGATGTGTTTCAAGCATTTATTTATCTAAATCTAGCAAATAGTGCAAGCAAACTCATTATCGTGCAGCAAGAAACTGGTTTTCCAATGTAAATTCCAGCCAGCTGCCAATGAATGGCAAGGCATGGAATTCACACATGGAGAGAGATGAAGGCTATTGCAATCTGATCCTGAGAGCTAACCCACCCGAGAAATGCAGATGAAATCACTTGAAGAGCACACAGTTGTTCATTCCGAAGATCTTCGAAATGAGCAGACATCTTCGAAATGAGAAATACAGTCTCTTCGAAATGAGCGGACATCTTCGAAATGAGAAATACAGTCTCTTCGAAATGAGCCACTTATCTTCGAAATGAGAACAGAAAGCGCTTTTTGACTTGTTGACTGATTTTTGACGATGGAAAAAGGGAAAGAAGGTTGAAAAGGTTAAAGGAAAATATCTCCCATCTGACTTTGTCGTCCTTGCCGTCCAAAGCCACCATTCATGGAAAAGATCAATTTTGATCCTCTTCTAGGATAAACCCAGGAAATGTTGCAGCATAATAGGAATAGATCTGTAAGATAGGAATGAGATATTCTCAGTTTGTAAATAGATTTTAGGATATCTATAAATAGATAGCTCCCATCCAGGTTGAGCTAAGGTAGGGGAAAATAAGCAAGAAGTATAATAATAAGAAAATAGCAGAAAAGTGACTATTACAGTCCTGTAACAGGGTTTTTAGCAACAATACTGTAATTATGTTCTTGAATCAATAAAGTGCACTAATTTTTCTATTCATGTTGTTGTGAATGAGTGTGAGTAAGATCTAGAGAGAGAGAAAGACTCATACCTTCTTCTGGACAAGGAGGCTGGCCACTTCCAGACCTAGGAGGAGGACTAACAACAAGTTTTTATTCTGATTTTGCTGCAGTAGAATAAGTTGTAAAACTTGTCATTTCATTTCCTTGTAAACAACTAACAGTATTTGCAATCTTAGTTTATTTCATGATTAGGATGATCTTGTGATTAATGATAGGTTTGGTTGTAATCTCCATTTTTAGCAAGCTTTCAAATTACTGCAGATTGTCATTTCCAGAATTTACTATTTTCTGCAATTTATTGCATTTTGTGTTTTGTTGTCAACCCCTGCATAGAAGATTGACAACCTTCTATTACAGAGCATTGACAGGACTTAATTTCCATGTTATAATCAGGTTTCCATTACTACAAAAGTAAATAGACTTCCTTTCTGCAATCATAATTAGATTTCTAATTCTGCAACTATAACTAGGGAGTTATTTCTGCAACATAATTAGATTTCATTCTATAATTGTAACTAGGATTTCATTTCTACAGTTAGTAATTAGTTTCCATTCCTACAATTAGATTAAAGTTCAATTTATGCAATTTAGAGATAAAAATGTCCTAAATCCCCCACACAATCGGTTTCACCAATAAGACCTGTTGCTCCCAAATGACCTAAGTTATAGCCCTGTTCACTCCTTTCGCAAATAGCCTTGTACACTACCCTGGATTGAAAAATTCATTGAGAATTAATGATGTGCATAATGACAATGCATCATTTTGGCACCATTGTTAGGGAATAGTGTTGCTAGAAGGTGACAACAGTCCAATAGCTATTAATTAGACTGAGCTATGAAAATTTAGGATAAAATCTGAATATAACAACTAGTTAAAGTAACAACTGTTGACCTATAATTTATGTCATTCAAGAGTAAACATGAATGAGTAAGCCTAGGGATGAAAAAGGTAGAATTACTCAAAAGGATCCCTGGCTTGTTCCATTAAGAAGATCTTCATGCCTAAGGGGTGAATCACCTGTGTTTGAACTACCAAAAAAATTGAAACAAAAATCACCAACTTCATCATCATTAGAACATCCTGAGAAAGAAAAATCATTAGACTCATCATCAACAGAGGATTCTGGACCTCTTAAGAGTGAAATTTGGATAGGTTTAACTGTTCCCAAGGAACAGGAAACTATGGCAGAGAGAGGCAATCTAGATGGGGATGGCCAACATGGCTGTGTCCATAATGAAGGAAATGATCAAGATATGCCCCAACCTTCCAGAACATTTGAATATCCTATCCATTTGAATCCAACACAAAACTCCCCCATGAAAACCATTTCACCTTCAGTACTTCCAACCTTTCGAGGTGTTGTATCTGAAGATCCTGATCAGTTTTTGTTTGAATTCAAAGTAGTGTGTCAAACCTATGACTATGTAAATGACAATAAAAAACTTAAGGTTTTTCCCTCAACACTCAAGGACTCAGCATTACGTTGGTTCATGAGCTTAGAGCCAAATTCCATCCGAACCTGGGATCAAATGGAAACTATGTTTTTAGACAAATATCAGGAGTATTGTCATGTAAGGAACAGGAAAGATGAGTTATTCAAGATTAAGCAGGAAGATGATGAAACATTAGAAGACTATCTTGATAGGTTCTCCTTTGTTCAAAGGAGATGTGGACTTGTAGAACCTGAGTTATGCAAAACCATATTTTTGAGAGGATTACAAGATGAATCCAGAGAAGTATTGGATTTGATGGGAAAAGGGGATGTAAATACTCTCAGTAATGAGGAAATTGTGGATCTCTACAGGAATTACTCTCGCACTAAGCAGGGAAGAAGAAAAAAGAGTACAAATGGCACTGATGTGAAGGACCTAATAGAGGAACTTGCAAATTTTAAAATTGATATTCTGGTGCAATTGAACACAACTTTGGGAGAAATGTCTGCAAAAGCAAAAACCATAGAACCTTTGGCAATTTATTGCCCAAGATGTAGAAATAAACATGCTTTGCAGGAGTGTCCTTTGAATAAAATGTCTATCTCAGCCATTTGTAGTATCTGTTCGAAGAAGCATTTGACTGATAAATGCCACCTGCTACCACAACTCAAAACTGTGTTAGAGAGTCAGACTGAGGAACTCAACTATGTTGGACCAAAATAGGGGGGAAATTTCTCTCAGTACCAAAATCCCCCTCATTTTCCTACAAATTGGGGGCATAATCCTTGGACTATGCCTTGGGGACAATCAGAACCACCCCAACGTCCTTGGAATTATTCTCAATGGACAAATTCCCAAGAATGGCCACAAACAAGTTGGAGTAATCCAGCCTAGAATCAGAATCAGAATAACCCATCATGGAATCAAAACAACCCACCCTAGAATCAGAATCAGACTAATCCACATTGGATGCAAAATCAACCACAGTGGAGTCAGCAATACCAATCCTATCCAAGGCAACAAAGAAATCAAGGTCAAACTCAGCATTTGCTGCTTGCACCTAATCAAAATTTTCAAGAAAAATAGAACCAACCACAACAAACACAACAGGTGAAACAACCTCAACTTCCAGCTCAACCAATCACTAATCCAAACAACATGAGACAGGCATCCCCTGTCTATGTGGCTAAAGCTGAAGAAAATGCTGAAATAAATGTTCTTGATTGTAGTAACATCCAACTTCATTCAGGAAAAGTTGTACCTGAACCTGTTTCAACTAAAATCAAGGAAAATGAAAAGCAAGAACCTTTGGAACCAGTTAGAGTTAAACCAACAATAGAGAAAGAAGAAGAAAAAATAGAACCACAGGCAGAACAATTACCTTCATCAAGGATAATTCCATATCCCGAAAGATTCAATACCACAACAAAAAATTCTGAGTCAGACCTGGTCAAGGAACTTAGAAAGTTAACTATATCATTGCCCTTATTGCAAGCCATTAAGGATATACCAGTGATTAAAAGTACTATCCGAGATTTGTGCATTAGAAGAGCAGGAAGAAAAAGAAAGCATTTCCCAAGACTGTTCAAGTTGAAGGAAAGATAGTTGATCTCTTGTCCGAAAAACTAGTACCTCCAAAGTATAGTGACCCAGGGAGTCCAGTTATCATAGTTACCATAGGCTCAGTACCAATATCAAATGTCTTAGTAGATCTAGGAGCTGCAATAAATGTCATGACCAAGGATATAATGGAACAATTACAGCTCAAACATCTCAGTCCCACATTTACAGTTTTAGAAATGGTTGATAGGTCAGTTGCAAAACCTGAAGGTATCATTGAAGATGTCCCTATAGAAGTCTCTTCTTGGGAATTCCCTATAGATTTTTTGGTTTTACAGCCAAGAAATTCAGCACATGGATATCCCATCATTCTGGGAAGACCTTGGCTTGCAACTGCAGCAGCCTTCATAGACTGCAGATCTGGAAAAATGACCATTTCAAATGGTATTGATCTAAAATAGATCTCTCTGTATCCTCCTGCAAGACCCTCCAACAATTTTTTAGGTCAGTTATGGTTTCCTGACTCAGATGAAGAACCAGAAGAGGTTATTTCCACACTAGCCACCTTGGTAGTAAGGGAACACACAGAAGACCTCCATGACACAGAAACTTTAGAGAATGAAACTATCCTAATGAATGTTCTGCATGAACAAGGGTTAGAAGAGGAAGCAGTAAATATCCATCAGTTGTTAGGGAATGAGGAGAACCAAAATTTTGAAGGTGAGCCATCTGTACTATCATAGGAAACATCTGTTTCACTACCACATGGGTGGCACCATCACCTGATTTTCCCTTCTCACTGTTCCATACAGGATATGCTTCCATTAGAAATCAATGAAACAGAAACTTCTTATTTCCTCCCATCTCATCATTGCCCTCTTAACTCCCTAATCACCAAGTATGAAGAAGTGAATTCAGTCCTTCCAAATACAAAACAAATAGAAGTCCAACCAGGCAAATTTTTGAACATTAACAACTAGCTTACTAGGGAAGAGGAAGAAAAATTGATAACTATTTTGCAGAAGCATGTTCATGCTTTTGCTTGGGACTACAAAGATATGTCAGGGATTCACCCTGATATATGCACCCACAAGATTTATACTGAAGAAGTCAAGCCAGTAAGACAACCCCAGAGAAGACTGAATCCTGCCTTGAGGGATATTGTAAAGGAAGAAATTGAAAAACTTCTAGAGGTAGGATTCATTTACCCAATTTTTGATAGCCAGTGGGTCTCTCCATTGGTTATAGTTCCTAAGAAAAATGGAAAAATGAGAGTATGTGTAGACTATAGAGAGCTGAACAAAGTGACATACAAAGACCATTTTCCATTACCTTTCATAGATCAGGTGTTAGATACCCTTGCTAGGAAAGAAATACTTTTGTTTTCTTGATGGATTTAGTGGGTATAATCAAATTTAGATTGCACTTGAAGATCAAGAGAAAACAACCTTTACCTATCCATGGGGAACATTTGCCTATAGGGTTTTACCTTTTGGTTTGTGTAATGCCCCAACAACATTTCAACGAGCGGTCTTAGCAATTTTTTCTGATCTGACTACCAACAATGTTGAGATATACATGGATGATTTCACAGTATGTGGACAGACTTTTGACTTTACATTAGAAAACCTTGACAGAGTTTTAACTCGCTGTGAAACATACCAATTATCCTTGAATCCAGACAAATGTTTTATGATGATGGAGGAAGGAATAGTTCTTGGTCATCACATCTCTCTTCAAGGGATCCAGGTTGATCCAAAGAAGGTGGAAATTATCAAGAATCTTCTTCCTCCTAAAACTCAGACTGATGTCGGAAGCTTCCTAGGACACATTGGTTTTTACCGTAGGTTTATTCCTAGCTTTAGCACAATAGCCAATCCCATGTTTGCCCTATTGACTAAAGATTCTGAATTCTCCTGGACTGCAAGGTGTCAGGAATCATTTGAAGCTCTGAAAGAGAAATTAGTAACTCCACCTGTGTTAAGAGGACCTAATTGGACATTACCATTTCACATACAGACTGATGCTTCCAATACTGCAATTGGAGCAGCATTAGGACAAATTGACAATGGTGAACACTATGCCATCTACTACATTAGCAAGAATTTGACAAGAGCTGAGAAAAATTATACCACAACTGAGAAGGAATTCTTGGTAGTAATTTATGCCATCAACAAATTCAGGCATTACATCACAGGTTATCAAATATTCATTCACACAGATCACACAACCATTAAGTATTTGATGAATAAGCCTATGGTAAGTGCAAGAATTATTCGTTGGTTACTATTGTTGCAAGAATTTGATATCACAATAATCAACAAACCAGGAAAAGCTAATGTTGTAGCAGATTTCTTGTCCAGGTTGCAGAACACAGAGGAAGGGGAATTAGTTGAGGACACTTTTCCTGATGAAAAATTATTTGCTATATCTGTCCAATCACCTTGGTTTGCAGATATAGCCAATTATTTGGTCACAGGGAAAGTTCCTCCACATTTCACTTCAAAATAGAAAAAATAATTGATCAAACAGAGTTCTTCCTTTGAGTGGATTAAGGGTATACTTTTTAAGTGCAGTCCTGACCATGTGTTACGTAGGTGCATCCGAAAGGATGAGGTATATGATATCCTTAGGGCTTGTCATGATGAACCCTCAAGTGGACACTATTCTGTAAAAAGCACAATTAGAAAAATTTTAGGGATAGGATATTATTGGCCATCTCTTCACAAGGATGTGAAAAAGTACATCAAGCATTGTGATGCATGCCAAAGAATGGGGAAACCCACTCATACAAATGAAATGCCACTACAACCTCAATTGGTTTTAGAGCCATTTGAGAGGTGGGGGCTTGATTTTGTAGGACCTATTGATCCACCTTCTCAAGGAAAGGTGCATATTCTAGTATGCACCGATTACCTGACAAAGTGGGTAGAGGTGCGTGCTTTCAAACATGCTCGTGAAGAGAAGGTCATCGATTTCTTGTATACTCAGATTTTTTAGAGATTTGGAGCTCCACGGTCTATCACCACAGACCAAGGACCCCAATTTGCATCTAAAGTCATTGAGGCTTTTACAGAATTATATGAAATCAAACATAGGAAATCATCACCTTACCACCCACAAGCAAATGGCCAGGTTGAGGTAACAAATAGGGAACTGGAACGAATCTTGACAAAAATAGTAGCTTTTCATAGGAGAAACTGGCTAGATAAATTACCTAAAGCAGTTTGGGCTTACAATACTACTTGGAAATCCACTACTGGATTCACACCTTATGAACTAGTTTTTGGTAAAAAGCCCCTCCTACCTATTGAATTTGAGCTACTAACATTGCGCACAACATTGGAAATTGGGATTGAATTGTCACAAGCATAGACGGACAGGATTCTACAATTGAATGCATTGGATGAACTTCGATTGGATGCTCTGCACCAAACTAAAGTAATTCAAGAGCAGAGGAAGTTGTGGCATGACAGTCACATTCAACAGAGGAAATTTTAGCAAGGATATTGGGCTTTGCTATTTGATTCTCGCTATGAGGACTTCCCTAGAAAGCTGAGAACTAGATGGCTTGGACCTTACCAGATTGAAGAGGTATTTGACAATGGAGCAGCTCGTCTATCTCCTATTGATGGGTCATGAAGAAAGTTGGTAGTGAATGGACATCGCCTCAGGGTGTACCATACACCTCTGACTAAAGAGGAATTCTTGCAGTAGCTTGACAGTTTGGATGCACAACAGGTGGAAGAGATTCCCTCTTCCACTTCAATAAAATCAGCATGATCATGGATTTCAAGAAAAGCAAAAAAATAAAAAAATCAAAAAAGAGAAAACAAAAAGATGAATAAATTCTGATTGTGAATTCCTTCATGGGCATGATTTCAGGGAAATCATGAATTCCTTCACGGGCATAATCAGAATAAAAAAAAATAGAGAGAAAAGGAGAGGTAAAAAAAAAAAGAAAAAAAAAGAGAGAAAAATGAATAGCTCAGCAGTGAAAACCTTTCCTAAGGCACTACTGAGTTGGTATGCATGAAAACCAGTTTTATGGCATGCATAACCTTGAAAATTTTTGAATCATCATTGTACAAATTCACCAACTGCACTTGTTTTGAAATATTGCAGAAAATCTCAGCAGAACATCAACAGAAGCAATCATTCTTCAAAACTTGCATTAACTTGTTTTAATCAGGTATATATTTCTTACATTTCTTCATTGTAAATGATTGGTATGTAGTATATAACAATTAACCATTAGCATAAAAGGTATCCATAAGAGTTGGCATACTTAAAACATGTTTTGAGAAGGAGAATATTGGTTTCTGCCTAATCTTCGGAATGAGAATGCCAAAAATAGTGCCTGCTATCTTCTTTCGAATGACTATTGTATTGTCTTCAGATTGAAGTTTTCTTTAGATTAATCTTTGTATTGTCTTCGAATTGAATTTTTTATAATATTGTACTTTGTCTTCATTGAAATTATCTTAATTTGTCTTTGAATGATAGAATGAATGTTGCACTTTGTCTTCGAAATGAAGCTTTGTCTTCAGAATGAGGAATTGTCTTCAGAATGAAGCTTTGTCTTCAGAATGAGGAATTGTCTTCACAATGAAGCATGATCTTTGAAATGAGGACTTGTCTTCGAAATGAAACTTTATCTTCGGAATGAGGAATTATTTTTACAATGAAGCATAGTCTTCAGAATGAGCATTCAACATGATATTTCCATGTGGCATCCAAGGAGGGGGAAAATATACGATCAGTAGAATTCTTTGACTGCATATGATAAATGACACGTGTCAGTTGAGATGTGATTTGTCTTATCTTGCACCCATTAAGGAAGTACAAGAATCATGGGGAAGTGACCAACAACATGCCACCATTGTTCGACGTTGATAACCATGCACGTGAGAAATCTATGGGCAAAACAGATGAGCTAAAAACAAGTGAGGTGGATCTGACGGCAAGGACATCTGTGCAATCATTAATGGATAGGTGTTCGAAGAGAAATAGAGATGTGTGCCACCCTTCCTTCCAAAGACATAATTGCTAATGCAAAATGATTACGAGGTACAGTGCCGATATTGCAGTTCATTCCGAAGAAGACAAACAAGGCAATTGAAAACCTGAAAACAAACCCTACAAGTCTGCAAGAACCAGAAACCAACGATCCAACGGAAGAGTAGCAGCAGAGGTGAGCAATTTTTAACATACCAAAATAGGAAAATGGGATGAAAGACAAATATGGAACCAGTAGATACCACCCACCTTCGAGAAAATCCAGAAGTGCTGCAAATTTTTGAAGATGGAGGGCTTATGCCATTTTTGGACAAATTTGATGGGTCCTCTGAAGATTTGGTCGGCATGTTCGCTCACACATTCAGAAATAACCGGGCACACATTAACGACATGACAATTGAGGTAACCCCTAAAGTTTTAAGTCAAATTACTGAGCTTCCATTAGAGGGTCTTCAAATTTCTAGAACTGGCAAAAATACACTGGCAAATGTAGTTAGTCAATTTCTAGAAGAAAATGATAGGGAGCCAGAATACTTAATACACAACAACGCATGCAAGGGGGTAAAAAGGGCCAGCCTACAAGAACCCTGGAATGAAGTGGCCACATGGGTAATAAAATTTTTAACCTGTGAAGGGCAATATGTACTTTTATCAGGGCATCATTTCAAAATTTTGAACCACCTAAGACATGGTAGGCAACAACCAGAAGTTAGGGTAAATCTTCCCCTATATCTGCACCAAGAGTTGAAAAATATGGCAAAATGATATCAAGAAGGAAAAGGGAGCCCTCACCACCATGGTCTTATTAAATTAGTCTACCAACATCATTTTAGAGGAAACCCTAGAAGCTTTGATAGGTTTTATTCTACTCTGAATGATGTAGTTTTTGGAAGAGAGGATGAGGAGGAAGAAGAAATAGATGCTACCATAGATGCTATTGCAGAGGAGGAAACACACCCAGTAGAAGCAACAGAGCACCTTTCTCCAGAACCTTCAACCTCACAAGCTAAGAAACAAAAGAAGAGAGGGCCTAGAACCGACAGTCAAAAAGAAAAATAGAAGAAAGTTCATTTTTTTGAAGATGTTGCTGATCTATCATAATAGGGGAGTGAAGTGCCTAGAAAAATAGGGGAAGAGACAACAAGGGAAATAGAAGCACTCCCACCAGAATCTGAAACTATCCCCACAGCCCCTACTGTCACCAAAAAATAGGGCAAGAAGAAAAAATTTGCATCAAGAACTAGGAGGTCTACAAGACTCCACTTGAGAGAAATAGAAGAACAGGTGATAGAAGAAGAAGGTGGACAAGGCAGTCCAGATGTTACAGAAGTGCAACCAGCCCCTGAATATTTTTTCAGAATTCCTGAACAAATGATTGAGGAAGAGACTAGGCAAGACAGTTTTGAAGTTGCTACAGTTCAACAAGCCACAGAAGATGTGGATGCAATCATAGATAGTTTCATGGAACCTCCTGAACAAGAGCAGAAATAAGTAGAAGATGAGATAGTTGTTGAGAAACCAACTATAGATGATTTGTCTACATCAGATTCTAAATCAAAAATAGAGGAGGTGGACATCACAGAACAGCTAAGAGCAACAAAAAGTGTTATCAAAACACAAACTAAATGGATTGAAGAAAAATAAAATATCATTGAAATACAGGAAAAGAAGATTGCAAAATTATAGCAGGAAGTGGTAGAATTGAGGAAGAGGTTGTCACAGTCTGAAGAACAGCCAACTGTATCTATTGATGAGGATAATTTGGCTCAGTTACTTATGGGATTATCTAGGGCAGATGACTCTTTTACTTTGATTGAGGCATCTAAAACTTTGACTAAAGACATAGGTGCTCATTCTGAAGTAGCGCCCTTTCATTCTGAAGAAGTGCCCTTCCATTCTGAAGCATTGCCTTCTCATTTCAAAGATGCTCCAGAATTGATAAAAAGCATAGAAAAGAATATTGGAGATGAGTCACAACAAGAAACACCAACAGACAGGAGCAGTTTAAACAACAACATGCAATTGTTCAAGTAAGTACTCCTTCAAATGAGATTTTTGTATTTAAAACTGTTATACCTTCAATAAAAGTAGAGGATAAGGGGGTACAAGTAGAATTGTTGTCTGATGACCAACCAGTGGAAATAGCAAAAAAAGGGATACAAGTAGAATTATTATCAGATGACCAACCAGTGGAAGTAGCAAAAAAAGGGGTTCAGGTAGATCTGCTACCCAGATTTCCACCTATAGTTAGACCACCCAATACTGTATCCCTAGAGCAATATAATACAGACATAGCTAGTTGGGTGATCAGATATGAAAAACTTGCCACTAAAGTTGAAAATTTTAAATTGGAAGGTAAATAGTTAGAAGCAAAAGAAACATAAATCAAGGCATTGAATGAAAAAGTGACTGATTTATGTCAGATTGCTGAGTTTTTGGTCCAATTCAGATGATCAACCAGATTTTACAGTCTCATTCTAAAGGAGAAATATCTCAGATGGTAGGTCATGAGGATTAGCTCAGGTCTCCCATACAAATTGGACACAACTACAGATTTCTTAGAAGCCTATTTTGATAGCCCTGTAGAACAGAAAAACCTCTTATGTGAATTATTTTTACACAACTTCTTTATTCCAGAAGAGGTAGAGTTTCACCCTCAAATTTACATAGGAGATGTTCAACTGAGAGCATTCATGTCCACTTTACAAAATCAGTTTTACTGGGACCAGGAGAAAAGACAAAATAAAGAAATTGAATTAAGAGTTGAATTGTTAGTCAGAGCAGTTCAGCCAAATCATCCACTTATCACTAGACAACATTTCACCATGATGAACAGGGAAGATGTAAAAAGGATGTACTTGAGCAATTTGAGGGACTGTGTGACCAAATTCTAGAATTTTTGTAATGACAATTTTGTTCCAGCATTATCATTTTGCAGAAATAGATGGGCAGAACTTTCCATTTCTTTACAAAAAAGGGAACCTATCTCCCCCATTAACCTAGAATGGTCCAGAAGAAGGGCAGAAGGAGTGATACAACTGATTGAAATCATGCAACATCACTGGATAGGTCTCAGATTTAGGCCTCCAACCATCATTTCTCCAGTTCCCTTCTATTTTGAAGAAGATTCTCAACCTGATGATCAGTTTGAAGAATGGCTCGAAACCTTCAGGAGAACAGGGGATATTATATAGGCACCAAATTGTTCTACAGATCATGGAATTTGAATATGGATATATGTGATTCTATAGCCCAACAGAATGCATGAGGACATGCATTAATATAAGTTGGGGGAAATGATGAGGCCTGGAAATGCCTCAATCATAGCATGTTTTGAACATTGAAACTACCTAAAAACTCTTGTGTTTAATCTGATATGCTAGTTAAGTTGATTTAATATGTTGTGTATTAACTGTTTGCATGATCAATGTGTTAGAAATACTATATTCTGATTTTTACAGTTTTTGCATAGTTTTATGTTACTTTGTCATGACTTGCTAAATGAGAAGTATGCTTAGGTTGATAGCAACACTTCACTAGTTTTGTTTTGATGTGTTTCAAGCATTTATTTATCTAAATCTAGCAAATAGTGCAAGCAAACTGTTACTGTGCAGCAAAAACTGGTTTTCCAATGTAAATTCTAGCCAGCTGCCAATGAATGGCAAGGCATGGAATTCACACATGGAGAGAGATGAAGGCTATTGCAATCTGATCCTGAGAGCTAACCCACCTGAGAAATGCAGATGAAATCACTTGAAGAGCACATAATTGTTCATTCTGAAGATCTTTGAAATGAGCAGACATCTTCGGAATGAGAAATACAGTCTCTTCAAAATGAGCGGACATCTTCGGAATGAGAAATACAGTCTCTTCGAAATGAGCCACTTATCTTCGAAATGAGAACAGAAAGCGCTTTTTGACTTGTTGACTGATTTTTGATGATGGAAAAAGGGAAAGAAGGTTGAAAAGGTTAAAGGAAAATATCTCCCATCTGACTTTGTCGTCCTTGCCATCCAAAGCCACCATTCATGGAAAAGATCAATTTTGATCCTCTTCTAGGATAAACCCAAGAAATGTTGCAGCATAATAGGAATAGATCTGTAAGATAGGAATGAGATATTCTCAGTTTGTAAATAGATTTTAGGATATCTATAAATAGATAGCTCCCGTCCAGGTTGAGCTAAGGTAGGGGAAAATAAGCAAGAAGTATAATAATAAGAAAATAGTAGAAAAGTGGATCATTATAATCCTGTAATGAGGGTTTTTAGCAAACAATACTGTAATTATGTTCTTGAATCAATAAAGTGCACTAATTTTTCTATTCATGTTGTTGTGAATGAGTGTGAGTAAGATCTAGAGAGAGAGAAAGACTCATACCTTCTTCTAGACAAGGAGGCTGGCCACTTCCAGACCTAGGAGGAGGACTAACAATAGGTTTTTATTCTGATTTTGTTGCAGCAGAATAAGTTGTAAAACTTGTCATTTCATTTCCTTGTAAACAACTAACAATATTTGCAATCTTAGTTTATTTCATGATTAGGATGATCTTGTGATTAATGATAGGTTTGGTTGTAATCTCCATTTTCAGCAAGCTTTCAAATTACTACAGATTGTCATTTCCAAAATTTACTATTTTCTGCAATTTATTGCATTTTGTGTTTTGTTGTCAACCCCTGCATAGAATATTGACAACCTTCTGTTACAGAGCATTGACAAGACTTAATTTCCATGTTATAATCAGGTTTCCATTACTACAAAAGTAAATAGACTTCCTTTCCGCAATCATAATTAGATTTCTAATTCTGCAACAGTAACTAGGGAGTTATTTCTGCAACATAATTAGATTTCATTCTGTAATTGTAACTAGGATTTCATTTCTGTAGTTAGTAATTAGTTTCCATTCCTGCAATTAGATTAAAGTTCAATTTATGCAATTTAGAGATAAAAATGTCCTAAATCCCCCACACAATCGGTTTCACCAATAAGACCTGTTGCTCCCAAATGACCTAAGTTATAGCCCTGTTCACTCCTTCCGCAAATAGCCTTGTACACTACCCTGGATTGACAAATTCATTGAGAATTAATGATGTGCATAATGACAACGCATCAAAAGTCTATCCAAGTTGCTTCCAGGTAGTTGAAATTCTTCTCTCTTGCTCAAATATGTCAAGCAGCTTACGGGAATCCTTAACCTAATACAACCTAAAGAAATACTAGCACAATATAACTTTGGAGCTTGCCCAAGCTCGGGCCATATCACTCATAGGGAAAAATCAGATATCTGATCTAGCCAACATCGACATCTATATTGCTTTTAGCAAGAGAGGCTCTAGGTGTTCTTTACCATGCTCCACTATGTATTGTCCATATGAGATGACAGTCTGTATTTCTTGAAGGTACATGAGAACCTATGTCATCCTCACTACATGGGTCTTACAATAAGAAAACAACTGGTTGTGTGTCTCCTTGACTTTATCTTTCATTAGGATTGTGGATTGTGTTGCTTTCATGGCCAATTGATCCTACAAATTCTAGAGTTGGATCTTCAATGCCTCAACCTGTTGTTATGCTCCTCCTTTAGCCTTTTGATGCTTCTAAAGCATTTTTTCCAACTATTCTACCCTTTTCTACCATAGAGTCACTTCTGACTATGTGGATTATAACTATGCTTGAATTTTGGCCAAAGACTCCTCTAGATCAACGATCTTAGCTTTAGACTCAAAGAAGTAATTCTTATAGTGCTCACCATGCAAGAACAAGGAGCTCATCTCAGCTTGAATGTTTCCCACTTTCTTCATGGTATTGAGCTTTGTGAGGTCCTTGGTGATGATCTCATAATTATAATAATCCGGAGTCATCTCACCCTGAGGCTTTTGAACTTAGGGAATCATCTTCATTGTATGGGCCTCCATGGGGGTAGGATCAAAGGCAACCTGCTTCAAAGCCATGGCTTCTCTTATCTTCTTAATATTTAGCCACTATGATGAACTTAAGCGAGTCTAGCTGATTTTTATGATAATTGGTTGTACTGGTAAAACCGCTATAGTCAACTCAGGTACCACAAATAGCTCCAAAAATGGGGTGAAAGGGAAATGAACTAACTATGGATTTGGCTCGAGGGAATTCAAAATTGGCATAGTGCAAATGGTGATATGAATGGAATCGGTTGCAGAAACAAAGGCAAGGAGTTTGGCCATAATCACACTCACTCAGGGGAGCTTGTGTACTTACAACGATAATGGAAGTTACTTGGAAGGATAATATGAAAAGTGAGAATGGACATGTTGTAGAGGTAAAATAACTAAAATAAATGGAAGCAGAAGAAGTAGGAATAAGAGTGGGAGTGGTGGTGACTGGTGGTTGGGAAATGAGAGGTGAAACTAAAGTGGAAGGTATACCTAATGGATGGGATATAGAAGTGGAAACCAGAAGAAGGGAAAAAACAGTCTCTACATCACTTGCATCTCACAACACATCTAGGTTAAGAAATTCTTTTTTTCGCTTTCCAAATCCTTAGGGTAAATTGCATTGTCTTTTCTCAAACATCTAAAGTAGAACTTACGATTCTTTCTAATACATGTGAATAGGTCATACTCCTTCTCATGTGTTTTAGTTTTCCTATTTTCATGCTTTCCTAGATCAGTTTTCTTTTCAGAAAGGCATCTAATATTAGATTCTCTTTTTCAAAAAGGCAATTAGACACTTAGTTTCTTTTAAAAATATGCATCTAGGCCTAGATTTATTTTTGAAAAGACACTTAATTAGTTGCACTTTACTTTCACATCATTTCTAAACAACTTAAACCCACACACTCACATGGTACATACAGTGGTGAGATTGGATTTCATCCCCAATTCATCACTCGATATTAGTGAGGTAGAAGTTTCACCCTCCAGCAACTCACCCCCTAGACACCTAGTAGCCCCACAGGAGTGGTTTTTTTGACTTCATCACCATAAAATCCCCCACTTTTGAGATTGGTCTTCTAGAATTCATCATCGGAAGGAACCTTTGGAGTGGGATAGGATTATACGCCTTTGTTCACAAGGCTTACATTATTAGTGGTGGGATAGGATTATACGCCTTGGTTTTTTTGAATATGGTAATTGTTGTTCTTGACTAATATCGCTCGAGAGTGAAGCAAAAGCATGGGTATGTTGATAGCAAGTCTTAGACAGTACCACCTCTTCTCATGAGAGGATATAGTGAACTCATTTTAGCATTTTGAGTTCTCCCCCTTCTAGCATCCTTTTTCATGTGCCTTTTACATTAGGTCACCATTCATGTGTTAAAGCATTGTTCTATTTTGTACATATTTGGGTGTTGCAAGAGGTTCTATGTTTACAACATTCTAGTTTTATCTAGAATTTCACCTCACTGCCTGTGATACTTCCTAGGATATTCTAACATCAAAACACACAAAATGAAGCAACACTTTTAATTTTTTATATTTAGAACTAACTCTAGTTATAGGTTGTTTGCATTCTCACACAGATTGGTTTCAACACATTCACTTGTTGGCAGCCCATCTAGGGATTGTTTGCAGCTTGTCATTTTTAGTTTTGTGTCTTTTTCACACTCACAGTCCAATTCACCCCTTGCCCTATAAATTCACTATTTATATTGCCCCCAACCTAAAATTTTAGTTTTAGACATAGAAATCTCACATATCTCACTAAGTTACAAAATAAACCCATATAGATCATACCCAAAACATCAGATTTCCATTTTTGTATAGTTTTGAGCACCAATCCTTGATACACGACACCATACCTATTATCACCCATAGCCAGGCGCATGAGCAAGCATGCCTTGGGGAAGAAATGACTAGCACTCCTCTTGGATAGTCCATCCTTTCCCCTTTAGCCATGAAGGGAAATTCTATGCTCACAATAGACCTCTTTGCAGGACTAGACCCATTCGATACTATGTCTCAAGGTGAGACCTCTACATCTAGAGATGCTTTTGCCACATCATTTGAGGAGGATCATCCACTCCTTTCCCATCCATCATCACCTCATACTTCTACCACCTTTTGTGATCATGTTATCTATACGACACCAAGACATCCACCTCCTTCCCTCATTTTCGATGAGAAGGTTCATCCCACATCCCCTATATTTGCTCATCCCTTTTTCCAAAACCTAGATTAGTCGCTTTTTTAGAGTGATTTTTCATTACTCAATCGCACCCGTCCAGAGATTGTTTCAATCACCCCTAATGTAGGGATGATTTCAGACCCATAGATCTCTATCATGGATGCACATACATCCCTATCACAATAACCTCCACTATGACAATAAAATGCCCCATCCACTTCAACACATCAATACACATAGGAAGAAGCACTGTGACCCCTTCACCAACAATACTTCTTCCTATTGTTTGAGGCTGCATCATAACTGCCTCTACAATCCCAACAAAAACTATACCCACAACATCAATAAACTTTCTCTTCTCAAGTCGATGTGAATACACTTTCCACACAACCTCCCCATGTTCCTACCATGAAGACCTATATCCCATCTCCATAATCACTGCCACCTACATCTCATCCATAAGGATTGTATGGTGCACCCTCTTCCAATCCATCCTCATCTATGCCTTCCTTTCGGCTGCCTCCACCTCCTCCATTTCAAATTTTGATGTTGAGTTACCTACCCATATTCAATCCTCGACATCCTTCATAGCCTCCGTATCCAACATTCCAAACTTACCAACCAATATTTTTCCTATAATTTCCACCTAGCCAGATGCAAACATCATCCTTAGATACCTCGTCCTATTCGCAAGTTACACAGCCCATTCAAACATCTTCACATCCACCTATCTCTATTGGACCTACGTTTTTTACACCACCTATCTCTATTGGACCTACATTTTTCACACCGCCTCCTTCTTGGTCATCACCTCCCACAACACAACCATTGCAGCGGGTTCTTGTTAGTCTAAAAAGACTACCTCTAGAAGACAACAGAGATTTTGCAATAGGGTGCCATTTTGAGAAGCTCGATGCAATCTATTTTTGAAGGGCAATAGAAAGGGAAAATGAGCTAAGGAAAGACGATGTCACGATTTCGAGACATGTCTAATTTTCATGGCAAAACAATGCAAGAAAGTCAAGCAGATGAAAGTGTCACGATTTCACGACATGTTGCGTTTTCGTCGATAAATCAAGAAGACAAGTCCAAGACAAGGAAGATGTCATGATTTTGCGACATGCCTAAATTCCATCACGATTTCATGACATGTTGCATTTTCATGGCCGCAAAGAGCAAAAGGAGCTGAAAGGATGAAGACGTCACGATTTCGTGACATGTTGCATTTTCATGGCCGAGAAGTGAAAAAAGAGTAGAAGAGAAGAGAATGTCGCGATTTCGTGACATGTCAGTTTTTCGCCAAGAGAAAGAGAGAAACAAAACTTACAAGGCTAAAGTGTCACGATTTCATGACATGTTTTGTTTTCGCTGAAGCAGGAGGCAGATGAAGTAGAGCGCTTGAAGACGTCATGATTTCATGACATGACAGTTGTTCCTGACAAGATATATTCTTAGCAACTAAAACATGCCCTTACACCAAATTTTTGATCTCTAGGGGTGTCAGATAAAGGAGAAGTATCAGATCTATTAGAATCCAATTTGCAGAAGATCTTTTGCTTATTATTAGAAACTGTAGTTAATTGCTTGTAATTGATTTGAAATCCAAGATGTACTAGTTGTAAAAGATACCCATTTTGGGTATATATAGTGGTAGATGCATTTTGAAAAGAGGTCGGCTCTTGGACGTTTACAAGATTGATGTACATTATTCTGGATACAAGCAAATAAAGCTACTCTTCTTCTGGCTTCTAATTTTTTGTGTGCAAGTGTATGTATCTGGTTCTCGACTTCTATTTACATTATTGAATTCTAGACTGTATCTATTCTAAATCTGGACTGTACATGCATGAATTATATTGCTGGAGTTAAGATTAAGTATGCTTATATGTGTTAGATGAAAATGTCTGAATCACACTTAGAAAGTTATGATTTCTACATGAAGGTGTAAAAGAAAGCTTGTAACAGTAATACGTATGTTTTATCCTGGTTGTTGTCTAAACTGCACCATGAGAAAAGCTTCTAGCCTCGGCTATATTTCCCTTTACAAGCATTTCCCTTCTTTCTGTTCTCTTTTCTCTAAACAAAGCAAAAAGGAACCAGCCTACTCTGGAGATTAGATGGACATTCCCAAGATAGGTCCATCTATTCAATGTTGGCAAGGTCTAAGGTGCAATACAATTAACCAAAGGCAGATTTTGTTCCAACAGTTTTTGGCACGCCCGATGGGACCCGAAATCCCATAGTATTCTATAAATTTTGGTGTTTTTATTTAAAACCTTTTGTTTAAAACCTGAAGAAAGAAGAAAACCACCTGGCGACTCCATTCAGAGGATTTAGACCTAAGAAATACCTTGTCTAAACTATCTGGTTACAAACTCATGATTGCCTATGCGTATGATAACCAGATCCCAAGCAAGAAACTCTGAAGAGCCTATCGAGTTCTTCGAGTTACACCTTGGTAGCTTGAAAGCACATCCTGTGCTAGCTGCAAGATCTAATCCACCTGGTACTAGTATAAACTCCCTTGTACCTACTATTGGAGTATCCTCAAATAGCTCCATAGTAACAACAAATACAGTAGCCATCATGGTTGCTCCTCCCATCCTAGCTCATCTTGTATGGAATCAAACTGGCCCACTAAACTTGGCAGCCCAGAATCAAGTTCCCTAGGCAGCCCTGAAAGCTTTGCCATCATATGATGGGATAGGTAAAATGGTAGATGAACATTGCCTAGACATTTCATCATTAGCAGCAGTTTATAATATCACCCAGGAAGATGTGATGGTCAGGTTGTTGGTCATATATTTAAAAGGAAAAATGCTCCATTGGTATAGAGCACTCCCTCCAGGATCTATCACTTCTTGGGTGATTCTTGTTGGCCTCTAGTTGATGAATTCAATGTACATGCAGATCCATTCTCATTACTCAATCAATTCACAATCGTCAGGAGACATCCACAGGAAGAGATTATGGATTTCAACATTAGGTTCACACGTACTTGGGATAGAGTACCTACTGGGTTAAAACCTACCATAGAGCAAGCAATATGTTATTATTTGAGAGCTTTTGATTCAGATCTTAGTATGATTATTCGACAATCACATGTTTTAACTTTCCCTGCTATCTATTTAGAAGCAGCTAAAGGAGAAGTTGATCTTATTGCTACTGGGAAATATCCTCCAAAGGCTCCACTACCAATTTTTCTAGATATTCCCCAAGCTCCAAGCTTAAATCCTTCAGCACCTCCCCTAAAATGGAATGAGCAACCAGCCATTCTAGTCATTCAGTTGCCTCAGAATCTGCCAGAATTACCTCCTACTCCTCTCCTTCCCGCATTGCCTGCTATACCTCTCCGAGCAATCCCCCAGGAGAATCAGATGACAACCATAATAGACATGATGAAAAATTTGGCAAATGATATGTCATCTATGAAAAAGAGAGAAGTTGAGCGAAGTTTCCAGCCAAGGAGATTTCCCTAGATAACCAGAGATGGGGCTTCGACAAGTGGCAGAGGACAGGAAAGAAAAAATGTCATTTATGCTAATGAAACAAGAGATAATGGAGAACCCTCTAACTCAGATTATTGGTGTTCCACGTGTAATGACCCTCATGGAGAAGATTCATGTATGTTTCACCAGCATCATGTACAAAGTCTAGCAAATGAGAGGGCAAAAGAAATAATGAAAGGTCATGTAAACATGATCAGAGAATATACAATTTAATACATTAAAAAAAGAAAAAAACAAAAAGTTTCCCTCTAGCTCCTAGAGCTACACCTCAGAAGGATCAGTCAAGTGAAAAGGGACTCTCTAATCCTCCTCAGAGTTCTATTCTGGCACCAAGAAGAGAGTTTTCTCCAAGAAAGGAGAGCGAAACTCAAGATCAAGCAAGAGAGAAACTCAGATTCCCTTCGTTAACAAAAAGGCAAAGAATAGAAGCAACTCAGGGTTATAAGAATAAATATGATCCATCCACCAGAGAAAAGGAGAAAAGTGTCGAGACACCTTCATTCAATATCATCGAGGAGATGAAAAAGACTCCCTCAAAAGCTAGCATGTATGACGCTTTGCAGTTCCCAGGGCAGATTGATCTCCTTCAAGAATATTTAAAGATGATGAATCGTAAGAGCAAAATCCCCTCTTTTCCAAATTCTATACAAGCTAATGCTACTTCTATCATAGGAAAAAATAGACCACCTCCTTTCTATTTGTCTCTTCATATGGAAGGGTGGGTAGTACATAACTGTATGATCGACTCAGGAGCAACTACTACAGTTATGCCTAAGGCAGTATGTGACATCATGGGAATGGAGTACACCAGAAGTCATCCAGGAGTGTTGCAATTAGATGGTACTCTAGTGAAAACCATAGGAGTAATCAAAGATATCCCCATACAACTCCACAGGATGCCCCAAATAGTTGTTATACAGGAAGTGGTGGTCGTAGATCTGGAACCATACTTTGGTATGTGTCTATCTAGAGAATTTACAACAAAAGTGGGAGGTTATTTATCCTTAGATTATTCACATTTAGAAATACATTTCAAAGGTAAGAGGGTCAATATTTTTAATGAAAATCCATCTACTTTTCATGTGGCAAGACTGGAAGAAACCAGTACTGTGAGTATGATGACCGAAGATATAGGAGATATAGATTTGATGGAGGAAACCTTGGAGGAACTCCAATCCGAAGATCAATTTTCTTTAAAAAATTTCAATGCCATGGTGGAAACAGAGATAGGGAGCTACTCTATTGAGAAACCAAAAAATCTATCTATCCCTGTCCCTAAAGAAAACACTTCCACTAGCCAGCTTTGGAAACTTTACTTTGATGGATCCAGATGCAAAAATGGAGCAGGTGCTGGGATAGTTTTAATTTCTCCTACAGGAAAAGAAAAAGTTTTTTCGTACAGATTGACATGGAGTTGCTCCAACAACGTGGTCGAGTACGAAGCATTGTGTTTAGGACTCAAAAAGGCCAAAAAATTAGGTGCAAAACAAATACTAGTTTATGGAGATTCAGAGCTTATTGTGAAGCAGGTCACTGGAAAATGTATTTGTAAACAACATTATTTAAGAGCTTACAAAAATAAAGTGTTGGACCTCTTGGAAAATTTTGAAGCTCTGAACATAAATTCAATCCCAAGAGAAAGTAATACTCATGCAGACCTATTGGCATCCGTGGGATCTAACTTCTGTCCAGTCAGTAATGTCATCCAAAAATCCAAAATAGTGAGACTTATATACAGGCCTTCTATGCCTGACAAAGATATCTTCTGGCAAGTGTTCGAGAGTGATGAACAAATACTAGATTTTCTAGTCCATGAAATGAACTGCTCCAGTGATAGAGCATTACAAGATGAAGAGGAGGAAAGCTTAATCCAATTAAAAAACAATCACATTCCCAAGGGACTGATCACCCTTGAGAGTCTCTTCGACAACAATGATAGAGCAACGGGTCGAAGGATTAAAATTGACAAACATCGGTATAAAGAGGTGGAATTAGAGCCGAGAAAAATGATCAAGGTAGGTACCAGTTGTACAGTGGAAGAATTGAATCAAGTTAAAGAATTGTGTAAAAAGTATCCAGATATTATAGCCTGGACGTATAGTGATTTGAAAGTATATAGGAAAGAAGTGATCCAACACACCATCGAATTGGAAGAAGGAGCTAAACCCTTCAGGCAAAGACAAAGGATTGTAAATCCAAAAATTGAAGCCTTAATGAAACAAGAGTTATTGAAACTCTTACAAGCTAAAATAGTATATCCCATTAAACATTCTACCTGGGTGGCGAATCTGGTCCCAGTTAGGAAAAAGAATGGAGAAATCAGATTGTGTGTAGATTTCCAAAATTTGAATAGAGCTTCACTTAAGGATCATTATCCTTTGCCTCAGATTGACCCAATCCTTCATACAGTGGCAGGAGCAGAGAGGTTTTCTCTATTAGATGGTTTTTCTGGCTATAACCAGGTCTGGGTGAAAAATGAAGATCAGTATAAAACTGCATTCACTACTAAATGGGGAACGTTTGCCTACCAAAGAATACCTTTTGGGTTATCAAATGTCGGAGCAACGTTCCAAAGAGCTATGGACGTGGCGTTTGGTGAGCTCGCAAATAAAATCATCGTCATCTATCTAGATGACATGACAATATTTTCTCATGATAAGCGAGATCATGCCACCCATCTACAACAAATATTTGAAAAATGCAGAGAATTTGGGATATCTTTAAACCCAAAGAAATCCATATTTGTTGTAGAAGAAGGTATATTGCTTGGCCACGTTATCTCTAAAGCTGGGTTGTCCATTGATCCTGACAGAGTAAAGGCACTCTTGGAACTTTCACTACCAGTCAATAAGAAAGGATTACAATCTTTCTTTGGGCAAATAAATTTTGTTCGAAAGTTCATCGCAGATTTTGCTCAAACTATTAAACCAATGACTGAATTGTTAAAAAAGGATGCACCTTTCAAATGGACAGATTCAAGGAAATATGCCTTTAAGAAAATCTTGGAGGCCATAGCTCGAGCTCCCATTTTAGTCAACCCCGACTACTCCCGAAGTTTCATTTTATATGTTGTTGGAGAGCAAGACAACTATGTTGCGGTTCTTACTCAGAAGGGAGCAGATAATGAGGAAAGACCCATAGCATTTTTAAGTTCTACCATGCACAAGCACGAAGAGAGATATAGTTTTATCGAGAAATAGGTGTATGCTATCATGAAATCATTGAATAAATTGAAGCATTTCCTATCCCAAAGCCGCACCATTGTTTATGTAATTCACCCAGATGTTAGAAATTTCATAATACAAGGAGAGCTTGGTGAAAAAAGAGTAGGATGGGTAACTCGTATACAGGAATACGATGTAGAGATACATCCAACCAAGATAGTCAGAGGTAGAGCTCTATGCCAAGAGTTGGCCAGACAAGCGGCAACTGGGTATGTCGAAAGTCAAGAGATAATGGTGAATACCGAACAAGATCAAGTTAGAGAAGGTACTGATTGGATTAATGATTTGGTGAGGTATTTTTAGACTGGGATATGCCCTAAAAATCTGAATGCTTCCCAAAGAAGGAGGTTTAGAATGCAAGCACTGAAGTATACCCTTCGAACAGAGGGGTTGTATAGAATAAACATTGATGGTGTACTACTGAAATGTATAGGTGATGATAAGAAGTAGAAAGTATTAGAAGAATTCCATGGAGGCCTCTCGGGTGGGCATTATTCAGGTAGAACAACAACTTTGAAGATTCTCAGAGCTGGTTGTTATTGGCCTTCTATTTTTTAGATACATATAAAGTGACTCAGAAATGTGAACAGTGTCAGAGGTATGTAGGAAGAAACATAAATGCTCCTATGCCTTTGAAGTCTATACAAGTCGAAGAACCTTTCCAATAGTGGGGGTTAGATTTTATGGGAATAATTGAACCAAACTCATCAGCAGGCCATAAATATATACTCACTACCACAGATTACTTCACGAAATGGGCAGAAGTGGTTCCTACAAAGAAAGCTGACTCAGAAGTCATGATAGAGTTTGTAGAAAGTCTAATTACTAGATTCGGCATACCCGACTCATTGATCACAGATAATGGATCTTCTTTCACTAGAGCCAAAATGATTGAGTTTTCCAGTAGGTATGGAATATATTTGAAAACATCTTCTAACTATTATCCACAAGGTAATGGTTTAGCTGAGTCTACCAATAAGAATATACTCAGGATTCTGAAAAGGATGCTAGAAGATAACAAGAGAGACTGGCATTCATTACTTAACCAAGCTTTGTGGGCTGATAGAATATCAATAAAGAAGTCCATTAATACATCTCCATATGCTCTAGTTTATGGTAAAGAAGTTGTTTTGCCTATTCATATGGAGATACCAGCATTGAAACTACTGAATCAGATAGACGAAGAGGAAGGTCAGCCGATGGATGCCCGATTGATGCAACTTTTGCAATTAGAAGAGTCCAGGGAACAAGCTTATGACCACCACCAGAAACACATGATTAATACAATAGGGTGGTTTGATAAGAAGACTACTTTCAGAAAATTCAAAGTTGGAGACCAAGTTTTGAAGTGGAATGTAAAGAAAGCTAAGCCAGGAAACCATGACAAGTTCGATGCTTTCTGGGAAGGACCATTTGAAATCATTTCAAAAAAATAGTTCAATTCTTTCCAACTAAAATATCAACATGGTTGGATCCTTCCTATCATGGTGAACGCGTTTCACCTGAAGTTATATTTCAAGTAAAATACAAGTTGGAGCTATATGTACAGTATAGTAGAGGCATTATAAAAATTGTAAATATTTTTTAATTTGTGGTTTAGTAAAAGTTTTTGTTGTAACCAATCATAGTTCAACAACACAGTAGAAGGAAGAGAGAAAGGTTCCTTTTCATCATTTTGAAATTTCAAATTCAAAATTACCACGTGGTCCTAAAAAGCTAGCAAGAAGAAATTATTAAAAGAACCCCTCGAGAAGCGTTATTTTCCTCCTTGCGAAAAGCTTCTAAAAATGGTCGCCTAAGAAATTTCTTGAGTAGCCACATGTCAAGGAATAAATGAGAGGAAATGATTGATCGGTCAGGTAGCACAGAGTTCACCAGGATTTATTGCTATTTCCTACATGAGATTAATTGGTTGGTTAGCATTTCAAGAAAAAACATTCTAGGAAAGGTGGCAGAAATGAAATTCGAAGAAATCCCAAGAGAATCGCTTCCACCAACCACAATTAATGCAATTTATCACACGTTTTTCCCAAACGACGTGAAAAAAGAAAGCTAACTTTTTGCCTAAGTGAAGTTTCATACTGTCACTTGCTATTTCCAGCTCCCATAGAGAGAAGAGAGAAAACCCCTACTGTGATACTCAAAATTTTTAGTTTTCTTGACAAAAAGAGATTTCGAAGCAATTTTTAGGAAAAATTTTAGAAGATTAGTCACCTGTTATTCTTTCATGGCTCCTAGAAAGGGAAAGAAGTAGGAAGCAACAGTTGCATCATCTCCGATGACTTCAGTGGTGAGAAAAAGAGAGGAGATGAGTAACAAATTTATTGACAAAGATGCGAGGATAAGTGATACAATTGTGACCTGGAAGGACCCAAGAAAAATCAGAAGCAACATAGCAGACCGGGTAGCTACCGGAGTCTCGACATCTTCTCCTTCCACTTTTGTCTTCCATTCCTTTCTATACTAGTATGTATATGTTCCTGTACATCCCTGCCCCGAGTTGGTGAGGGCAATTGCTAATTTTTATGATGAAAAAGGGAAGAATGTAAGAGATTGTAATGGGAGAGTTTTATTTACTTTAAGCAAAGATGCTTTTATTTCTGCTTTCGTTGTGGGTCATGTTCCTGCATTTGAGCCAAAAGCCTTTGACCCCGAAGACCAGGCTAGATACTTTGGCCCTTCTGAGAAGATAAAGAATTTTTTGGTTTCCCAACTGAAAGAATTACCTATAGGGGAAAACCCACCTGAGCCTCCTATTAATATCACAGAGTTCAAAAATCTAGAGTTGTATTCTATTTCAGCTATGATAGCAGGCCTCAAGACTGATGAAAAAGTCCAAAAATGGCAAATTGCCTTGGTTGAATGCTTGTCTAACCCCAAAAATTATGATTCTTCTATCATGAGCAAAAGCGTGAATCCAATATTCTTCGACTGGCCATGTTTCTTATGTTCAGAGATTCATGAAGGGTTAGCAACGCTTAAGAAAGGGTCTCAATTCTCTTTTTGATTCTCGTCATACTTAATATGGTTGTTTTTCTTTTTCATGTCTAAATAATTAGCTTTTATCTCAGTGAGAGACAAGGATGAACAGGGCAGGGTTTTGCCTGTTTGTGAATGGACAAATGTGTTGTATAAAACAGAATCCTTTTATGATTTTAACAGGGAATTCTTAGGCCCTGCTCTAAAAATAATGTATGGGAATATTAGAAGATTAACCCCTAAGGCGGAAAAATTTCTGCAAACTAAATATGCTGAAGAGGGTGATTGGTTTATCCTCACCCAAGGGGTTTGTATTAGATTGTATGGTTTCACTCAGAAACCATTTTTACTCCCTCATTATGTTACAGATAGATTATTTGCTTTAGAGTATGTTCGACAAACTGAACAAATAAATGTAAAATTTGGCTCTGGTATTGGGAAGACCAGCACCTGTAACATGCCATTCAGTTTCGAAGGGATAGTTGTAACAAAAAGGGGTCAGAATGAACAGATTGCTCAATATTTAAGAGAATTGGGGCTGATTGAAATTCCACAGAGGTGGAAGTATGATCCCTTGGATAGATTTGCTGAAAAACAAGCTATTCTGAATAAAACTGAAATGAAAAAATATCATGCTACAGTCAGGCCAGATATAGAGGAAAAAAGAAATAACAGTGAAGATGATGCCTTGGAATGGCACATTGAGAGAATGGAACCTCTACCCCCTTGGCATGATTTCTATGAGCAAGTAGTGAATTATGATCCCCTGAATAATACAAAACATCAGTTAACGAATGAGAGGATTAGTAGGATACAGAAGAGGGGGGTTGACTGGACAATCATGAAGATTCACGAATGGTGGTTGATGAGGGTACAAACAGATATGATTTCTTCAAGGTACCCATTGAAAAATGATAATGAATTTAATATTCAATATAATTTGCATCATGCATCTTGGGAAGGGGTTTTTCCTGTAAGAATACCTCCCAACATTGGAGGTAGTAGCAGAACCAGCCCTGAAGCACCATAGAGGCAGGAAACTGATAAGGGTAAGGGAAAACAAATAGTAGTTGAGCATAAGTTATCCCTGGTTCAGACAAAGCCTAGAACTTCTAGGAAGCGGTCAATAGAAGAAGTTTTTACCAAAGAGCAGGGGCAGACCTATGGCAAAGCTGCTCAGATGATGCTAAAAATGGGGTATGAAGGAAAAGGCCTAGGAAAAGGAGGGCAAGGAATGACTGAGCCCATACAAGTAGAGGTGAGGGAAAGACATCTGGCACTTGGAGCTGATGCTTCAAGTAAAAAATATTATACTTCTAAAGTTGTGAAGTTTGTTCCTCCCTCCGACTCAGCTTCAGAATCTGATGAAGAACCTATAGCTGAGAGGATGAAAATATTAAAAGCCCTGGCTGATGGACAGAAGAAAGACAAGAATGTTACTCAAACTTCTCTTAGTGAACAAAATGTTCAAGATGTTCAAGATAATACAGTTGAGGATTCTGAAAGGGATAAAGTGAATGAGGAAGGTAATAATACTGATGCTCAAGATGTTGAGCAAGAAATTTCTCAGATGGAAGACACAAATGGTTTACCAAATTTGGCTCAAGAGAGCCAGAATCTAGATGTTGTAAAAGAAGTGCTAGTGAAGCAAGAGGTTGAGGAAGGTGAGAAAGAACAACATGGGGAATTTCCCCAAAATATACAAATAATTAATCTTGATGAAAGTGATGATGAAAGTAAGCAAAATTAGAATACTGAGATACATGATGATGGTGGAATTCAAGATGAAGAATTATCAAATAATAATGATGAGATTGAAGAAGAGGAAAGGGATCAACAACAACTTCAGACGGGACCAGGTATGTCTCTTTTCTTATCTCCTTCTTTTCCTTCTACTCATTCCTATTTTTACTCTCCCTCATTTTCTAATATGAAGAAAGATATAATTCTCCTTTCAAAAATGGTTTGCTTTCCTAGAAAGGGCAACATCTTCCCATTCTCAACTCGACGTCAACACTGCGTTGGTCCCCATCCCTTTCTTTCCCAACATTGGCATTCCAACAATTGAAGCTACATCCTTCCAAGTTGACAAGAATCATCCAACTCTATCAAAGATAGAAAATTTGAAAAAGGTTAGTAAGAACGCTTTAGACTGGTGGACTTCTCACTCCGTTGAAGATCCAAAGACGCCTACCAGTGTTCATGAAATTATTGCCCTGGATCCTGCTACCATGCAAAGGAAGAAAGTAAAGTTAACCCCGGTAACAAAGAAATCTAAGGGTGAAATGACTGTTGAAGATTACCATGCAGAAGAAATCAATGAAGATATTCCTCAGTTGCCTATGCAAGATGAATGGGTAAAAGTCCAAGCACATCTAGGAACTATATATCTGCATGGGGGACATTACTTAGAGAAATTTTTGAAAGAAAATGAAAAGAGGAAAGAGTTAGAATCAGTTTTGCAAGAACAGAGACAGATAGAAAAAGCTTTAAAGTTGGAGGTAAAAAAGTGGGAGGATAAGTTCAGTATTGCTGCCAATGAGGCAGCCAAATATAAAGAAAAATTAGGATAGGCAGATGCACAGATTCAAGCCTTGAATCTCCAGGTTCAGGAGCTCCAGCAACAATTGACAGATCAACAGAATGCTCCATCTAGATTTTCAAAAGAAAAGGTAAGAGAGATGAGGAAAGAATTGTTGAAATATTTGTTGATATTAGGCTTGAAAGCATGACCTTTATTGTTATACCTAGCTAAAGTCAAGGAAACGATTGAAGTAGTGGGTGAAGAGTTCAAAGTTGTAGTTAATTTTTTGCAAAAAAGAGAAGATGTTGCTACTAAAATCTAGATATTATCTGAGAAGATGCCAGAGAGTATAGCAGCAAAGGTACGAAGTGAAGCTTGGTCTCAAGCCAAGATTGCAGCCAAGAACTTCTTTAGAAAGTTTAAATTAGTGACCCAAGGGAATAAACTCTTGCAGGAGCTAGAGACCGAAGCAAAAGGGTTACTAAAGAATTTGGATTTGGCTATCCAAAGTGGACTCCCATATCTCTGGGATGATAACTCAAAAGTCCTTAATGAAAGTGCACTCTCCTCATCCTTGAAAACTTTTATTGAAGATGAATCTGAAATAGAAAGCTGGAGTGAGCCCATAGAAGATACACGAGTAATGGAGATGGTTCAGAAGCTCACACAGGTTAAAACCTATTTGCAAGAATTGATATTTAGGCAAAAAATGATTTCATATGATAGAGTGGAAGAGCTTCAGTATATCTACCAGCTATTCATTGATTCCTCAGACCTGGATGATGGAGATTGGAAACATATTTGCAAAACCTATCAGGAAGTGGTAGCTGCAGTGGACAAGATCAGAAAATCAAAGCATACTGGCCAGAAGCAGCTGACAGAAGCTGGGACTAGTGCCCAGAATTAAGACAAGTGTTTAGATTCCCCTTCTAAAGTATTTAATGTATTTTAGTAATAAGTCTCTAAGCTATAACAAGAGTTTTTGACAAGGTAATGCTTACTCATTAGAAGTGCATTTTTCCTTACTCTTTGCTTTCTGTAATATCTTATTTTGTATTTTTGACTCCGTTTCCCAATGGATGAAGGGCCTGGATTCTAATATTTTGCTAGCAAAAAATCCCCGGAAGGCGCCAAGAATGTTAGTCTAAAAATACTACCTCTAGAAGACAGCAGAGATTTTGCAACAGGGTGCCATTTTGAGAAGCTCGATGCAGTCTATTTTTGAAGGGCAATAGAAAGGGAAAATGAGCTAAGGAAAGACGATGTCGCGATTTCGAGACATGTCTAATTTTTGTGGCAAAACAGTGCAAGAAAGTCAAGCAGATGAAAGTGTCACGATTTCGTGACATGTTGCATTTTCGCTGATAAATCAAGAAGACAAGTCCAAGACAAGGAAGATGTCATGATTTTGCGACATGCCTAAATTCCATCGTGATTTCATGACATGTTGCATTTTCATGGCCGCAAAGAGCAAAAGGAGCTGAAAGGATGAAGACGTCACGATTTCGTGACATGTTGCATTTTCGTGGCCGAGAAGTGAAAAAAGGGTAGAAGAGAAGAGAATGTCGCGATTTCGTGACATGTCAGTTTTTTGCCAAGAGAAAGAGAGAAAAAACCTTACAAGGCTAAAGTGTCACGATTTCGTGACATGTTTTGTTTTCGCTGAAGCAGGAGGTAGATGAAGTAGAGCGCTTGAAGACGTCATGATTTCGTGACATGATAGTTGTTCCTGACAAGATATATTCTTAGCAACTAAAACATGCCCTTACACCAAATTTTTGATCTCTGGGGGTGTCAGATAAAGGAGAAGTATCAGATCTGTTAGAATCCAATTTGCAGAAGATCTTTTGCTTATTATTAGAAACTGTAGTTAATTGCTTGTAATTGATTTGAAATCCAAGATGTACTAGTTGTAAAAGATACCCATTTTGGGTATATATAGTGGTAGACGCATTTTGAAAAGAGGTCGGCTCTTGGACGTTTACAAGATTGATGTACATTATTCTGGATACAAGCAAATAAAGCTACTCTTCTTCTGGCTTCTAATTTTTTGTGTGCAAGTGTATGTATCTGGTTCTCGACTTCTATTTACATTATTGAATTCTAGACTGTATCTGTTCTAAATCTGGACTGTACATGCATGAATTATATTGTTGGAGTTAAGATTAAGTATGCTTATATGTGTTAGATGAAAACGTCTGAATCACACTTAGAAAGTTATGATTTCTACATGAAGGTGTAAAAGAAAGCTTGTAACAATAATACGTATGTTTTATCCTGGTTGTTGTCTAAACTGCACCATGAGAAAAGCTTCTAGCCTCGGCTATATTTCCCTTTACAAGCATTTCCCTTCTTTATGTTCTCTTTTCTCTAAACAAAGCAAAAAGGAACCAGCCTACTCTGGATATTAGATGGACATTCCCAAGATAGGTCCGTCTATTCAATGTTGGCAAGGTCTAAGGCGCAATACAATTAACCAAAGGCAGATTTTGTTCCAATAGTTCCTCTCCAGTAAACCCCCATACAATAACCTTAGATCATGCACCCACAATACTATTATCCTTAGCAACCATTTGATCTATAGCAGACTATGTCAGTTGCTTCGATATCTTATCTATGCGACAACAATATATCCAAGATTTGTTATAATATGTTTCTCCCCCACATTGGAAAGAACAACAATTTTAATACCCCCCACATTTGTAGGCTTCACCCCTAGTATCTCCATCTCCTACGCCATTAACACATAAAATTCAACTCTTAAGAGATAAAGTTAAGATGTTAAATCTTTGCACTGTCAGTTATGGACCACAAAAACCCATGTACGATGAGCTTTGTAATGATCCAGTCCATCCCTCAGTTTCTATTCCTCCTTACTTATATCACTTTGAGATGCTAAAGTTTGATAAGTTTAAAAGCAAGGAGGACTCACACAAACATGTTAGTAACTACCACTCAACTTGCTACCAACTTCATAGTATCAATCCTCTCATGTTATGTACCTTTTCCCTTTCACTTGGGGGACAAGCCCTAGATTGGTACAACATGCTCCTGCACCACAACCTCTAAAGTTTTGAGTAGTTTGCCAATTTTTTCCTCGAGCACTTTTCCATCAACATAAAAAAGAAGACAAATTTCTCTAATTTCTACACTTTATGACTGGCTGATGACAAACCAGTCATAGAATTTATCTCTATATGGAGAGCGGTCATACATGACCTTTCTCATAACCTCCCATCTACATATTTGGTTACACTTTTCTCAAAGAGTTACCATAAACACATCTCCATCTCCCTACAACTTCACCAAAGTCACACCTTTGAGGATGCCATTACTCAAGCAAAATTCATTGAGGACATCAAAGTCCAATCTAGCAAAATCAAACTAAGACAAAAGCCTTCATACAACTCCAACTTTCACTTTAACAGAAATAGGCCCAACCAACCTTTCCCATGACCACCACAAGCCAACCAAGTAGTAGCAAATTATTCAGTACTAACACTGGTTCCATGACCTCCTCCTCCACAACAATAACTATTTTAAACCAATGCACCCCTCCCACCTAGACCACAGCAATCTCGAGGACCTCGTCCGCCAAATCCATAGTGTAAATTAACATCACTTTTTGAGCCTCTCCCAGCCTTATTCTAGAGGTTATACGAGGTAGGTCACATCATCCTACTAGACATTCAACCTCTTGATCTAAATGCACATAATCCTTGATATTACGTCGAGAAATCCTTCTATGGATACCATAGATAGCACGGCCATGATATTGAATCATGTTGTTCTTTTCATGGTATGGTCCAAGATCTCATCAATCAAGGAACCATTCAAGTTTTAAACCCTCTCACACTACAAAACTAGAACCTAGGGATATATCAAAATCCCTTATCAAAGCATTGGGGTACTAATCCCAAAAAACCTCAAAATAACCCCTTAGAGCCACCAATATGAGTCAACAATATCCACTATGACACTTCTTCACGTGGTTTAGTGGGCATGATCAACCTTACCACTCAAAATAAATGTTATCCTTCACATCATCCTGCGTTGGTAGCCTCTACACTAGCATCATTTATTTCCCATAAGAACCTACGGCTCCTCAAGCCCCACCTCATCCCCCACTGAATGTCATTATCATTCATGGTAGCCTTATGCATAAGTTGCACAATATCCTGGCCATATTGTCTATTTTTGACCTCCTACAACAATATCAACCCCATAGTGAAGCATTGAACAATATCCTTCGCTCCATCAACATCGAGACCCATGAGACCAATGTGTTTGTCAACTTTGTGGGTAGTATCCTGATGCGTTGTCGTTATACACATCATTAATTCTCAATGAATTTGTCAATCCAGGGCTGTGTACAAGGCTATCTGCGGAAGAAGGGGTAAACAGGGTTATAACTTAGGTCAATCTAGAGCAACAGGTTTTATTGGTGAAACCGATTGTGTGGGGGGTTTTAGGACATTCCTATCTCTAAATTGCATGAATTAAACCTTAATCTAAGTTGCAGAATTGGAAACTAATCATTAACTACAGAAATGAAGTCCTAATTACAATTGTAGAATGAGACCTAATTATGTTGCAGAAATAATAGTTGCAGAATTGAAAGTCTGATTCTAATTGCAGAAAGGAAATCTAATTACTTTTGCAGCAATGAAAATCTAATTCTAACATGGAAATGAAACTGTCAAGGCTCTGTAATAGAAGGTTGTCAATCTTCTATGCAAGGGTTGACAACAAAACATAAAATGCAGGAAATTACAAAAAACAACAAATTCTGGAAATGACAGTCTGCAATAAATTGAAAGCTTTGTTGAAAGTGGGGATTACAACCAAATCATTAATCACAAAACATAAAATAAGCTAAGATTGCAAATATCATTAGTTGTTTACAAAGGAATGAAAGGACAAGTTCTACAACTCATTCTGCTACAACAAAATTAGAATAAAAACCTGTTGTTAGTCCTCCTCCTAGGTCTGGAAGTGGCCAACCTCTTTGTCCAGAAGAAGGTATGAGTCTCTCTCTCTTTAGATCTTACTCACACTCATTTACAAGCAATATGAAATAGAAACAATATACTTTATTGATGCAAACACATGATTACAATAATGCTGCTGAAAACTGTTACAGGACTGTAACAGTCACTTTCTGATTATCACCTATTACTGATTTCTCTATCTTCTATTCCCCTTACTCTCTACTACTTTCTTTTCTTCTCTACCTAGCTCAACCTGAATGGGAGCCATATTTATAGATGTCCTAAGATCTACTAACAAGCTGAGAATATCTCAAAAGATCTAATCCTATTATGCTGCAACAATTCCTAGGTTTTATCCTAAAAGAAGATCACACTTTGATCTTTCCATAAATGGTGGCTTTGGTCGGCAAGGACGGCAAAGTCAGATCTGAGATATTTCCCTTTATCCTTTTCAATATTTATTTCCCTTTTTCCAGCGTCAGAATTCGGTCAATAAGTCAAAAAGCACATTCTGTTTTCATTTCGAAGATAAGTGGCTCATTCCGAAGATACTGCAATTCTCATTTCGAAGATCCGCTCATTCTGAAGACACTACAGCTCTCATTCCGAAGATCCGCTCATTTCGAAGACACTACAACTTCTCATTTCGAAGACACTACAGCTTTCATTCCGAAGATCCGCTCATTTCGAAGACACTGTGTTTTCTCATTTCGAAGATATCTGTTCATTTCGAAGAGACTTCGGAATGAACAAATGTGGGCTCCTTAAATGATTTTCTCTGCATTTCTTATGTGGGTTACTTCTCAGGATCAGATTCCAATGGTCTTCATCTCTTTCCACATGTGAATTCCATGCCTTGCCATTCATTGGCAGTTGGCTGGAATTTACATGGGAAAACCCAGTTTTTGTTGCACAGTAACAATTTTCTTGAACTGTTGCCAGATTTAGGTAAAATGAATGCTTGAGACATATCAAAACATGATTAGTGAAATGTTGTTATTAATCTAAGCATATCTCATTTTAGCAAGTCATAACAAAACAACATAAAACTTATACAAAAAGTCTGTAAAAATCAGAATATAGTACTTCAAATACATTTATTATGCAAATAGTTAATACACAACATATTGAATTAACTTAACTAGCATATTAGATTAACATAAGAGTTTATAGGCAATTTCAGTGTTCAAAACATGTTATGATTGAGGCATTTTCAGGCCTCATCATTTTCCCCCAACTTATATTGATGCATGTCCTCATGCATTCTATTGGGCTATGGAATCACATATGTCCATGGTCAAATTCCATGACTTGTAAAACAACTTCTTGCCTATGTAAAATCCCCTGTTCTTCTGAAGGTCCCTGAGCCATTCTTCAAACTGTTCATCAGGTTGGGCATCTTCTTCAAAGTAGAATGGGACTGGAGTGATGATGGTGGGAGGCCTAAATCTGAGACCTATCCAATTATGTTGCATGAGTTCAATCAATTGTATTACTCCTTCTGCCCTTCTTCTAGACCATTCTAAGTTGATGGGGGAAATGGGTTCTCTTTTCTGCAAAGACATGGGAAGTTCAGCCCATCTGTTTCTACAGACTGATAATGCTGGAAAGAAATTGTCATTACAAAAATTGTGGAATCTGTTCACATAGTCCCTTAAGTTTATCAAGTACATTCTCTTCACATCATCCCTGTTCATCATGGTGAAGTGTTGTCTTGTGATAATGGGGTGATTTGGCTGAATTGCTCTGACTAACAATTCAGCTCTTGTTTCAATCTCTTTATTCTGCCTTTTTTCTTGGTCCCAATAAAACTGATTCTCCAAGGTGGACATGAATGCCCTCAATTGAACATCTCCAATGTAGATCTGTGGATGAAACTCTACTTCTTCTAGAATAAAGAAACTATGTAAAAATAGCTCACACAGGAGATTTTTCTGCTCAAAAGGGCTATCAAAGTATGCTTCCAGGAAATCTGCAATGGTGTCCAATTTATATGGAAGACCTGAACTAATCCTCATGACCTGCCATCTAAGGTATTTCTCCTTCAGAATAAGACTGTAAAATCTGGCTGGCCATCTGAATTGGACTAAAAATTCAGCAATTTGACATAAGTCAGACACCTTTTCTTTCAATGCCTAAATTTTTGTTTCCTTGGCTTCTAGTTGTTTTGCTTCTAATTTGAACTTTTTAGTTTTAGTGGCAAGCTTCTCATACCTAATCATCCAGCTAGCTATGTCTGCATTGTATTGTTCTAAGGACACAGTATTAGGTGGTCTGACTACAGGTGGAATTCTAGGTAGCAGATCTATCTGAACCCCTTTTTCTGCCACTTCCACTGGTTGTTCATCTGTCAATAATTCTACTTGCACCCCCTTATGTGCTATTTCTATTGGGTTGTCATCAGATAGTAATTCTACTTGCACCTCCTTATCTGCTACTTCTACTGATGGTGTAACAATTTGAAATACAGGGACATCAATAGGAGTACTTACTTGATATGTTTCATGCTGTTGCTTGGACCGTTCCTGTGCTGGTGACTCATCTCCAATGTTTTCTACTGTGCTTTTTGCCAATTCTGAAGCATCTTCAGAATGAAAGGGTGCTTCTGAATGAGAAGGCACATCTTCAGAATGAAAAGGTGCTTCTTCAGAATGAGCTCCTATATCTGCCTCAGCAGAGTCATCTGCCCTAGATAAATCCACAAGCAGTTGAGCTAAGTCATCTTCATCATTGGATACAGTTGGTTGTTTTTCAGACTGTGACAACTTCTCTTTCAGTTCTGCCACTTCCTGTTGTAACTCTGCAATTTTTCTTTCCTGCATCTCAATGATGTTTTCTTTCTCTGAAATCCATCTGGTCTGTGTCTTGACAACACTCCTTGCTGCTCTCAGCTGCTCTGTGATATCTTCCTCCTCTATTTTTGCTTTAGAATCAGATGCAGATAAGTCAGCTTCAATAGGCTGCTCAACAACTGGCTCTTCTTCTGCAACATCTGTTTGCTCCTGTTCAGGAGGCTCTATGAAATTGTCTATAATTGCATCTACTATTTTTGTGGCTTGTTGAACTGTAGCCACCTCCAGATTATCCTGTCCAACCTCTTCCTCAATTATCTATTCAGGAAATTCTGGGAAGTTTTCAGGGGCTGGTTGTATCTCTGTGACATCTGGGCTGCTTTGTCCATCTTCTTGTTCTATGACCTGGTCTGTCATTTCCCTCAAGTGGAGTCTTGTAGACCTCCGAGTTCCAGATGCAAACTTCTTCTTTTTGCTCTATTTTTTGGTGACAGCAGGGGTTATGGGGTTAGTTTCAGATGCCTCTATTTCCCTTGTTGTTTCTTCCCCTGTTGGGCTAGGTGTTTCATTTCTCTGTTCTGACAAATCAGTTGCAACTTTGAAAAAATGGACCTTCTTCTATTTTTCTCTTCTGCTTCCAGTTCCAGATCCTCTTTTCTTTTGCCTTTTTGCTTGTGAAGTTGAAGGTTCTAGAGCAAGGTGTTCTGCTGCTGTTGTTGGGTGTGTTTCTTTTTCTACAACATCTTCTGCAACATCTTCTACAGTAGCTATTTCTTCTTCTGTAGCAACATCAGTAGTATTTGTTTCTTCCTCTTCATCCTCATCTCCAAAAATTACATCATTTAATGTAGAGTAAAACCTCTCAAAGCTCCTAGGGTTTCCTCTAAAATGGTGCTGGCAAATTAGTTTGATGAGACCATGGTGGCGAAGACTTCCTTTTCCTTCTTGATATCTTTTTGCCATGTTTTTTAATTCCTGGTGCAGATATAGGGGAAGATTTACCCTAACCTCTGGTTGTTGCCTACCATGTCTGAGATGATTTAAAATTTTGATATGATGCCCTGACAATAGTACATACTACCCTTCACAGGTTAGAAATTTGATTACCCATGTGGCTACTTCATCCCAGGGTTCCTACAGGCTGGCCCTTTTTACCCCCTTGCATGTGTTATTATGTGTTAAATACTCAGGTGCCCTATCATTTTCTTCCAAAAATTGATTAACTGTGTTTACCAATGTATTTTTGCAGACCTAGAAATTGGAAGACCTTCTAATGGCAGCTCAATAATTTGACTCAAAACTTCAGGGGTTACCTCAATAGTCATGTCGTTAACGTGTGCCCAGTTTTTTTGAACGTGTGGGCGAACATGTCGGCCAAGTCTTCAGAGGATCCATTAAATTTATCCAAAAATGGCATAAACCCTCCATCTTCAAAAATTTGCACCACTTCTAGATTTTCTCGGAGATGGGTGGTATCTGCTGGTTCCATTTTTGTTTTTCGCCCCATTTTCCTATCTTGGTTCATCACAAACTGCTCTCTTCTACCGCTATTCCTCTACTAGTTCTCTGGTTTCTGGTGGTTGCAACTTTGCAATTTCTCTATTTTTGTTCTTCGAAATGAACCGTAATCTGAGCACTGTACCTCGTAGTCATTTTGCGTTAGCAAATATGTCTTCAAAAAGAAGGGTGGCATGCATTTCTATTTTTGATTGAACACATGTCCATCAATGATTGTGTAGATGCCCTTGTTGTCAGATCCACCTTACTTGTTTTCTATTTTTCTATTTTGCCTGCGGTCTCTCACGTGCATGTTTATCAGCATCAAAAATTGGTGGCATACTATTGGTTACGTCCTTCGTGATTCTGGTATTTTCCAAATGGGTGCAAAAACAAATCATATGCTGACTGACACGTGTTCCTTTATCGTATGCATCAAAAGAATTTTCACTTGATTGTATTTCTTTCCTTCCTTGGATGCCACGTGGAGATATTTCATTGAATGTTCTTTTCGAAGATTATAATTTATTGTGAAAACAAAACTTCATTTCGAAGATTATGACTTCATTTCGAAGATTATGACTTCATTTCGAAGATGAGTCTTCATTCCGAAGATCATGCTTCTTTGCGATGTCAAATCCTCATTTCGAAGATAAATCCTCATTCTGAAGACAAATCCTCTTCATTTCGAAGACAAATCCTGCTTCATTCTAAAGACAAAGCTTCATTCCAAAGACAAATCTTCATTTCAAAGACAAATCTTCATTTCGAAGACAAATTGTCATTTCGAAGATAAAGTGCAACAATCTGCTATCATTTCGAAGATAATTTCAATCCGAAGACAACACAACAATTAGTCTGAAGAAGATAGCAGACACTATTTTTGGCATTCTTGTTCCGAAGATTAGGCAAAAATCAATATTCCCATTCTCAAAACATGTTTAAGTATGCCAACTCTTATGGATATCTTTTATGCTAATGGTTAATTGTTATATACTATATACCAATCATTTACAATGAATAAATGTAAGAAATACATACCTGATTAAAACAAGTTAATGCAAGTTTTTGAAATATGACTGCTTCTGTTGATGTTCTGCTGAGATTTTCTGCAACATTTCAAAACAAGTGCAGTTGGTGAATTTGTACAATGATGGTTCAAAAATTTTCAAGGTTATGCATGCCGAAAACTGGTTTTCATGCATACCAACCCGGTAGTGCCTTGAAAAAGGTTTTCACTGCTGAGTTATTCATTTTTCTTTTTTTTTTTTACCTCTCCTTTTCTCTCTTTTTTTCTTTTTTTTCTTGATTCTGACTATGCCCATGAAGGAATTTCATGATTTCCCTGAAATCATGCCCATGAAGGAATTCATAATCAGAATTTATTCATATTTTTGTTTTCTATTTTTTTGATTTTTTTGTATTTTTCTGTCTTTTCTTGAAATCCATGATCATGCTGATTGTTTTGAAGTGGAAGAGGAAATTTCTTCCACCTATTGTGTATCCAAACTGTCAAGCTGTTGCAAGAATTCCTCTTTAGTCAGAGGTGTATGGTACACCCTAAGGCGATGTCCATTCACTACCAACTTTCTCTGTGACCCATCAATAGGAGATAAACGGACTGCTCCATTGTCAAATACCTCTTCAATCCGGTAAGGTCCAAGCCATCTAGTTCTCAGCTTTCCAGGGAAGTCCTCATAGCGAGAATCAAACAGTAAGGCCCAATCTCCTTGTTGAAGTTTCCTCTGCTGAATGTGACTGTCATGCCACAATTTCCTCTGCTCTTGAATTACTTCAGTTTGGTGCAGAGCATCCAACCTAAGTTCATCCAATGCATTCAGTTGTAGAATCCTATCTGTTTGTGCCTGTGACAATTCAATTCCAATTTCCAATGTTGTGCGTAGTGTTAGTAGCTCAAATTCAATAGGTAAGAGGGGCTTTTTACCAAAGACTAGTTCATAAGGTGTGAATCCAGTAGTGGATTTCCAAGTAGTATTGTAAGCCCACACTGCTTCAGGTAATTTATCTAGCCAGTTTCTCCTATGAAAAGCTACTATTTTTGTTAAAATTCATTCCAGTTCCCTGTTTGTTACTTCAACCTGGCCATTTGCTTGTGGGTGATAAGGTGATGATTTTCTATGTTTGATTTCATATAATTCTGTAAATGCTTCAATGACTTTGGATGCAAATTGGGGTCCTTGGTCTGTGGTGATAGACCGGGGAGCTCCAAATCTCTAAAAAATTTGAGTATACAAGAAATCAATGACCTTCTCTTCATGAGCATGTTTGAAAGCATGCACCTCTACCCACTTTGTCAAGTAATCAGTGCATACTAGAATATGCACCTTCCCTTGAGAAGGTGGATCAATAGGTCCTACAAAATCAAGCCCCCACCTCTCAAATGGTTCTAAAACCAATTGAGGCTGCAGTGGCATTTCATTTGTATGAGTGGGTTTCCCCATTCTTTGGCATGCATCACAATGCTTGATGTACTTTTTCACATCCTTGTGAAGAGATGGCCAATAATATCCTGTCCCTAAGATTTTCCTAATTGTGCTTTTTACAGAGTAGTGTCCACCTGAGGGTTCGTCATGACAAGCCCTAAGGATATCATACACCTCATCCTTTCGGATGCACCTACGTAACACATGGTCAGGACTGCACTTAAAAAGTATACCCTTAATCCATTCAAAAGAAGAACTCTGTTTGATCAATTGTGTTTTCTATTTTGAAGTGAAATGTGGAGGAACTTTCCCTGTGACCAAGTAATTGGCTATATCTGCAAACCAGGGTGATTGAACTGATATAGCAAATAATTTTTCATCAGGAAAGGTGTCTTCAACTAATTCCCCTTCATCTGTGTTCTGTAATCTGGACAAGAAGTCTGCTACAACATTAGCTTTTCCTGGTTTGTTGATTATAGTGATATCAAATTCTTGTAGCAATAGTAACCAATGAATAATTCTTGCACTTACCATAGGCTTATTCATCAAATATTTAATGGTTGTGTGATCTGTGTGAATAAATATTTGATAACCTGTGATGTAATGCCTGAATTTGTTGATGGCATAAATTACTTCCAAGAATTCTTTCTCGATTTGTGGTATAATTTTTTTCAGCTCCTATCAAATTCTTGCTAATGTAGTAGATGGCATAGTGTTCACCATTGTCAATTTGTCCTAATGCTGCTCCAATTGCAGTATTGGAAGCATCAACCTGTATGTGAAATGGTAATGTCCAATTAGGTCCTCTTAACATAGGTGGAGTTACTAATTTCTCTTTCAGAGCTTCAAATGATTCCTGACACTTTGCAGTCCAAGAAAATTCAGAATCTTTAGTCAATAGGGCAAACATGGGATTGGCTATTGTGCTAAAGCTGGGAATAAACCTACGGTAAAAACCAATGTGTCCTAGGAAGCTTCTGACATCAGTCTGAGTTTTAGGAGGAAGAAGGTTCTTGATAATTTCCACCTTCTTTGGATCAACTTGGATCCCTTGAAGAGAGATGTGATGGCCAAGAACTATTCCTTCCTTCATCATCATAAAACATTTTTCTGGATTCAAGGATAACTGGTATGCTTCACAGCGAGTTAAAACTTTGTCAAGGTTTTCTAATGTAAAGTCAAAAGTCTGTCCACATACTGTGAAATCATCCATGTATATCTCAACATTGTTGGTAGTCAGATCAGAAAAAATTGCTAAAACTGCTCACTGAAATGTTGTTGGGGCATTACACAAACCAAAAGGTAAAACCCTATAGGCAAATGTTCCCCATGGACAGGTAAAGGTTGTTTTCTCTTGATCTTCAGGTGCAATCTGAATTTGATTATATCCACTAAATCCATCAAGAAAACAAAAGTATCTCTTTCCAGTAAGGGTATCTAACACCTGATCTATGAAAGGTAATGGAAAATGGTCTTTGTATGTTACTTTATTCAGCTCTCTATAGTCTACACATACTCTCATTTTTCCATTTTTCTTAGGAACTATAACCAATGGAGAGACCCACTGGCTATCAAAAATTGGGTAAATGAATCCTACCTCCAGAAGTTTTTCAATTTCTTCCTTTACAATATCCCTTAGGGCAGGATTCAGTCTTCTCTGAGGTTGTCTAACTGGCTTGACTTCTTCAGTATAAATTTTGTGGGTGCATATATCAGGGTGAACCCCTGACATATCTTTATAGTCCCAAGCAAAAGCATGGACATGCTTCTGCAAGACAACTATCAATTTGTCTTCTTCTTCCCTAGTAAGCCAGCTGTAAATGTTCAAAAATTTGCCTGGCTGGACTTCTATTTGTTTTGTATTTGGAAGGACTGAATTCACTTCTTCATACTTAGTGATCAGGGAGTTAAGAGGACATTGCTGAGATGGAAGGAAATAAGAAGTTTCTATTTTATTATTTTTTGATGGAAGCATATCCTGTATAGAACAGTGAGAAGGAAAAATCAGGTGATGGTGCCACCCATGTGGTAGTGAAACAGAGTTTTCCTGTGATAGTACAGATGTTTCACCTTCAGAATTTTGGTTCTCCTCATTCCTTAACAATTGCTGGATATTTTTTGCTTCCTCTTCTAACCCTTGTTCTTGCAGAACATTCATTAGGATAGTTTCATTTTCTGAATTTTTTGTGTCATGGAGGTCTTCCGTGTGTTCCCTTACTACCAAGGTGGCTAGTGTGGAAATAACCTCCTCTGATTCTTCATCTGAATCAGGAAACCATAACTGACCTAAAAAATTGTTGGAGGGTCTTGCAGGAGGATACAGAGAGATCTGTTTTAGATCAATACCATTTGAAATAGTCATTTTTCTAGATCTGCAGTCTATGAAGGCTGCTGCAGTTGCAAGCCAAGGTCTTCCCAAAATGATGGGATATCCATGTGTTGAATTTCTTGGCTGTAAAACCAAAAAATCTGTAGGGAATTCCCAAGAAGAAACTTCTATAGGAACATCTTCAATGATACCTTCAGGTTTTGCAACTGACCTATCAACCATTTCTAAAACTGTAAATGTGGGGCTGAGATGTTTGAGCTGTAATTGTTTCATTATATCCTTGGTCATGACATTTATTGCAGCTCCTAGATCTACTAAGACATTTGATATTGGTACTGAACCTATGGTAACTGTGATAACTGGACTTCCTGGGTCACTATACTTTGGAGGTACTAGTTTTCCAGACAAGAGATCAGCTATCTTTCCTTCAATCTGAACAGTCTTAGGAAATGCTTTCTTTTTTCTTCCTGCTCTTTTAATGCACAAATCTCGGATAGTACTTTTAATCATTGGTATATCCTTAATGGCTTGCAATAAGGGCAATGATATAGTTAACTTTTTAAGTTCTTTGACCAGGTCTGACTCAGAATTTTTTGCTGTGGTATTGAATCTTTCAGGATATGGAATTATCCCTGATGAAGGTAATTGTTCTGCCTGTGGTTCTATTTTTTCTTCTTCTTTCTCTATTGTTGGTTCAACTCTAACTGGTTCCAAAGGTTCTTGCTCTTCATTTTCCTTGCTTTTATTTGAAACAGGTTCAGGTACAACTTTTCCTGAACGAAGTTGGATGTTACTACAATCAATAACATTTATTTCAACATTGTCTTCAGCTTCAGCCACATAGACAGGGGATGCCTGTCTCATGCTATTTGGATTAGTGACTGATTGAGCTGGAAGTTGAGGTTGTTTCACCTATTGTGTTTGTTGTGGTTGGTTCTATTTTTCTTGAAAATTTTGATTAGGTGCAGGCAACAAATGTTGATTTTGACCTTGATTTCTTTGCTGCCTTGGATAGGACTGATATTGTTGATTCCACTATGGTTGATTTTGCATCCAATGTGGATTAGTCTGATTCTGATTCCAGGGTGGATTGTTTTGATTCCAAGATGGGTTGTTTTGATTCCATGATGGATTGTTTTGATTCCATGATGGATTGTTTTGATTTTGATTCCAGGCTGAATTACTCCAATTTGTTTGTGGCCATTCTTGGGAATTTGTCCATTGAGGATAATTCCAAGGACGTTGGGGTGGTTATGATTGTCCCCAAGGCATAGTACCAGGATTATGCCCCCAATTTGTAGGAAAACGAGGGGGATTTTGGTATTGAGAGAAATTTCCCCCTTGTTTTGGTCCAACATAGTTGAGTTCCTCAATCTGATTTTCTAACACAGTTTTGAGTTGTGGTAGCAGGTGGCATTGATCAGTTGAATGCCTCTTTGAACAGATACTACAAATGGCTGAGATAGATGTTTTATTCAAAGGACATTCCTGCAAAGCATGTTTATTTCTACATCTTGGGCAATAAATTGCCAAAGGTTCTATGTTTTTTGCTTTTGCGGACATTTCCCCCAAAGTTGTGTTTAATTGCACTAGAATATCAGTTTTAAAATTTGCAAGTTCCTCTATTAGTTCTTTCACATCAGTGCCATTTGTATTTTTTTTTCTTCTTCCTTGCTTATTGCGAGAGTAATTCCTGCAGAGATCCATAATTTCCTCATTACTGAGAGTATTTACATCTCCTCTTCCCATCAAATCCAATACGTCTCTGGATTCATCTTGCAATCCTCTCAAAAAGATAGTTTTGCATAACTCTGGTTCTATAAGTCCACATCTCCTTTGAACAAAGGAGAACCTATCAAGATAGTCTTCTAATGTTTCATCATCTTCTTGTTTAATCCTGAATAACTCATCTTTCCTGTTCCTTACACGGTAATACTCCTGATATTTGTCTAAAAACATAGTTTCCATTTGATCCCAAGTTCGGATGGAATTTGGCTCTAAACTCATGAACCAACGTAATGTTGAGTCCTTGAGTGTTGAGGGAAAGACCTTAAGTTTTTGATTGTCATTTACATAATCATAGGTTTGACACACTACCTTGAATTCAAACAAAAACTGATCAAGATCTTCAGATACAACACCTCGAAAGGTTGGAAGTATTGAAGGTGAAATAGTCTTCATGGGAGAGTTTTGTGTTGGATTCAAATGGATAGGATATTCAAATGTTCTGGAAGGTTGAGGAATATACTGATCATCTCCTTCATCATGGACATAGCCATGTTGGCCATCTCTATCTAGATTGCCTCCCTCTGCCATAGTTTCCTGTTCTCTGGGAACAGTTAATCCTATCCAAATTTCACTCTCAAGAGGTCCAAGACCCTCTGTTGATGATGAGTCTGATGATTCTTCTTTCTTAGGATGTTCTAATGATGGTGAAATTGGTGATTTTCCTTTCTCAGAATGTTCTAATGATGGTGAGACTGGTGATTTTTCTTTCAATCTTTTTGGTAATTCAAACACAGGTGATTCACCTCTTAGGCGTGAAGATCTCCATAATGGAACAAGCCAGGGATCCTTTTGGGTAATTCTACCTTTTTCATCCCTAGACTTACTCATTCATGTTTACTCTAAATGACATAAATTATATGTCAATAGTTGTTATTTTAACCAACTGTTCTATTCAGATTTTATCCTGAATCTTCACAGTTCAGTCTAACTAACAACTATTGGACTGTTGTTACCTTCTAGCAACATAATTCCTCGAAAACGATGCCAAAATGATGCGTTGTCATTATACACATCATTAATTCTCAATGAATTTGTCAATCCAGGGCTGTGTACAAGGCTATCTACGAAAGAAGGGGTAAACAAGGTTATAACTTAGGTCAATCTAGAGCAACAGGTTTTATTGGTGAAACCGATTGTGTGGGGGGTTTTAGGACATTCCTATCTCTAAATTGCATGAATTAAACCTTAATCTAAGTTGCAGAATTGGAAACTAATCATTAACTGTAGAAATGAAGTCCTAATTACAATTGCAGAATGAGACCTAATTATGTTGCAAAAATAACAGTTGCAGAATTGAAAGTCTGATTCTAATTGCAGAAAGGAAATCTAATTACTTTTGCAGCAATGAAAATCTAATTCTAACATGGAAATGAAACTGTCAAGGCTCTGTAATAGAAGGTTGTCAATCTTCTGTGCAGGGGTTGACAACAAAACATAAAATGCAAGAAATTACAGAAAATAGCAAATTCTGGAAATGACAGTCTGCAATAAATTGAAAGCTTTGCTGAAAGTGGGGATTACAACCAAATCATTAATCACAAAACATAAAATAAACTAATATTGCAAATATCATTAGTTGTTTACAAAGGAATGAAAGGACAAGTTCTACAACTCATTCTACTGCAGCAAAATCAGAATAAAAACCTATTGTTAGTCCTCCTCCTAGGTCTGGAAGTGGCCAGCCTCTTTGTCCAGAAGAAGGTATGAGTCTCTCTCTCTTTAGATCTTACTCACACTCATTTACAAGCAATATGAAATAGAAACAATATACTTTATTGATGCAAACACATGATTACAATAATGTTGTTGAAAACTATTACAGGACTGTAACAGTCACTTTCTGATTATCACCTATTATTTTCTCTATCTTCTATTCCCCTTACTCTCTACTACTTTCTTTTCTTCTCTACCTAGCTCAACCTGAATGGGAGCCATATTTATAGATGTCCTAAGATCTACTAACAAGCTGAGAATATCTCAAAAGATCTAATCCTATTATGCTGCAACAATTCCAGGTTTTATCCTAAAAGAAGATCACACTTTGATCTTTCCATAAATGGTGGCTTTGGTCGGCAAGGATGGCAAAGTCAGATCTGAGATATTTCCCTTTATCCTTTTCAATCTTTATTTCCCTTTTTCCAGCGTCAGAATTCGATCAATAAGTCAAAAAGCACATTCTATTTTCATTTCGAAGATAAGTGGCTCATTTCGAAGATACTGCAATTCTCATTTCGAAGATCCGCTCATTCTGAAGACACTACAGCTCTCATTCCGAAGATCCGCTCATTCCAAAGACACTACTTCATTCGAAGACATTACAACTTCTCATTCCGAAGATCCGCTCATTTCGAAGACACTGTGTTTTCTCATTTCGAAGATATCTGTTCATTCCGAAGAGACTTCGAAATGAACAAATGTGGGCTCCTTAAATGATTTTCTCTGCATTTCTTATGTGGGTTACTTCTCAGGATCAGATTCCAATGGTCTTCATCTCTTTCCACATGTGAATTCCATGCCTTGCCATTCATTGGCAGCTGGCTGGAATTTACATGGGAAAACCCAGTTTTTGCTGCACAATAATAGTTTTCTTGAACTGGTTGCAGATTTAGGTAAAATGAATGCTTGAGACATATCAAAACATGATTAGTGAAATGTTGTTATTAATCTAAGCATATCTCATTTTAGCAAGTCATAACAAAACAACATAAAACTTATACAAAAAGCTGTAAAAATCAGAATATAGTACTTCAAATACATTTATTATGCAAATAGTTAATACACAACATATTGAATTAACTTAACTAGCATATTAGATTAACATAAGAGTTTATAGGCAATTTCAGTGTTCAAAACATGTTATGATTGAGGCATTTTCAGGCCTCATCATATCCTACGCTATCTTCAGCTATCTATCAATTTCCATGACCACAAGATCATAGGACTCAGGCAAAGGAGCGGATCCTCCCCTTCACATTCAAGCAACCATCAATGACATCACTTACAAATGTGTTATCATTGATATTGGTGTTAGGGTAAAATAGGTAGTATATTGCATTATACTACATAGATAGATTATTACATTTACTTTTCTACTTTCTACCATGTAGATATTTACTGTCTTAAATATCTAATGGTAATTCCTAAATATCCTAGGTTAAGAGTTCTAAACCTAACACTCTACCTTCGTTAGCGTGTTAGTTAGCGTGGATATAGGAGTATTAGTTTCTAAACCTATTTTGTAACCTATTTAATCTAGGCATTGTTCCTAAGTTATGTTTAATGCAAATTATTATTTTATTAATCAAACTCGATCTCCTGGTCACATTGGCATCAGAGCCATTTTTTTTGGCTTCACCTGGAGGACGAGTTAGTGCCATTTGGTAGCCATCGAACCCACCTCAACAGGTGAGCCCAATGGCCAGACTGTTGGATAGGTCAACTTGACCTGCCAGGGCCCAGCCACTATGGGGTCGATCGGCAGGCATGATCATCGAGGCGATCATGATCCGATCGCCCGCACGGCCAGGCCATCAACCTTTATAGGTCGAAGCCTGTCAGCCATGATCCCATGGCCATTTTTTGCCCAATCGAGACAGCGTTGACCAGCCACCCGTAGACCATAGACCACCCATAGGATCGACCTAAGCAGCCTTCGATCGACCACACGTGGGCTCGGCCTACGTTGTCTCTCACAGTCACACATGGGATCATCAGGAGGGCAGGAGCGCCCTCCCGATCCCATGTGGACGTGGCCCCCGTAGGCTGGGAGAGCCGAGAGGGCAGGCGAGCCCTCCCCTCCCAGTTGGATGTGATGATCTAGACCCGATCGAGATCTAAGAGGGTAGGAGCGCCCTTCGATCCTCGACCACCTCAAGATCCATGAGGGTAGGCATGCACTCTGATCCTAGACAACCTCAAAATCCATGAGGGTAGGAGGCCCTCCGATCCGAGCAGACCCAACACGTGGTGAGATCCGGCCTACTCTAGACTACACATACCCCGAGGTGCTGACCTGGATGCTAACTAGGCGACACGTGGCACACTGGCCATGCGCCACCTAGATGCTGACTGGACCGACCACCTGACATGGACCTGACACATGGTGGACAACCACAGGACGACCTGACTCGACACGATGCATGGCGGACCACCACTGGACACTCGACACATCACACCCTTGGTGCCACGTGGTGGCGTCCAAAAGGGTAGTGACTTGGACTATGATTACCCATAGGCAATCACATCCCAAGGGGCGTGCTATGGCTTTTGAAGCCTTCAACATCCCCTATGGGATGCATGTGGGATAAAACCCACTAACATCCAGAGGACGCCCAAAGGCTTCCTCAATTACTAAGGGGGGGTTGTTGTTCCAAGCCCTCCGATCGCTTAGTTGGCCAAGGCGGACGCCTTAGGCCCCAGCGGGTCGCGTGTTCGAGCCCGTGCATCATCGACCACCAGTTTTGAAGGTTTTTAAAATATTCTCCACAATTTTTTATTTGCTCCTAAAGTTTTTTTTTATGTTGATTTAAATATTTTTTTAGTTTTTTTTTATAATTAAGTTTTTCTTTGGATTTAATCATCAATTAAAGCAATCAAGTTGATTTTTTTTCCAAAATAAAGCTTTATTATAAAAATTATTAAACTTTAAAAGATATTTTTTTTAGCATTTTAAAGAACTAGGACATTTTTGAAAGGAGACAAACAAACCCTTCAATTTTGTTTTTTGCAATAAATTCCTCTAAAGTTCTATTGTTTTCTTCACAATTTTTTTGGAGATACAAGACATAGAAACTCACAAATTCTATTGCAAAACCAAGAAATTGAACACATTGGCAAGGACAAAGGTCATTTTTTCTTTGCAACATAATCAAAATTTGCTTTTGTTTTCTCCTTCACATTGGAGATATAAGACATAAAATTGCAGATTTTTTGTTGTAACACTTGAAAAATATTTTTTTTGAACCTATTTGATCCTCATGCTTGAGTGTTGAAGACAAACACCAAAGTCATGTGTCGACTGGTCTGGAAGCCTTTCAAACGCGGGTCGTGTGTCGACTTGTCTTGAAAGGAGTGCTCGAATTTTTTTTCAATTTTGTAAAAATTAAGGAGGGATAGAAGTCATATTTTGTGATTCTATTTTTTGCAAAATTGTAAAGAGAAAGGGGGGATATTTCAAAACAAGAAAGGTGCATTCTCGATTGTACTCGACACCTTTTCTTAAAAATTGACTATACTAGGTGCATTTTCGGTTGCATCCGACACCTAGAGTGATAATAATTTGGGTTGCTCTCTTGTTTTTATTATTGCACTAACAATCATGCTTTTCATGTGCAATTAAACAATCAGATAAGAACATTGAAGAAGCATTTCACAAAACCCAAACTTCACTCAAAATCGTGCTACACCTTGCACAGGTTAAAACAAAGTCAATTTTTACTCCCCATCAAAGGTCAAAATTTAAACACCTTGATTCACTCTCTTTGTTTGGCTTAATTTCCTCAAAATTTCCATCCTTCTTGAAGGGTGTTAAGGCAGGTGCCATTAAATATCCTAGAGAGCAAAATCAGAAGTCTTTCAAAACCTACCCCTTTAATTTGCTCTATTTGTTTGGCTTAAAATCCTCAAACTTTTCATCCCTTGTTAAGGGTGTTAAGGCAGGTGCCATTAAATATCTTAAAGAGCAAATTAAAATCTTCCATATACTCTTTTGAGGGTATACTTAAAGATAAAGTCATCTTAGTCATATAAATTTGAAACCTTCACCATGGCCATGATCAACAAGTATCTCAATGAGAGCCAACTGCTCAAAGGTTCAAATTATTCTGCATGGAAAACTAAGATGAAAGCCATTTTAACTATAGAGGAGATGTGGGGAATAGTGGATGGCACTGATTCTAGACCCACATCAGCAGGAGCAGATCAGACAACATATGATAAAAAGGATAAAAGACTTTCCTTATTGATCTTGCTAGCTATTTTTGATGACATACAACCTCATATAAGTGAAGCTAAAAATGGTAAGGAGGCATGGAATGCCTTAGCAACCATTTTTGAAGGAAAGAATCAATCAACAATTCTTAACCTTCAAACACAACTTCATACTCTTCATATGAAATCTGGAGAGACAATAGAGCTATTCCTCTGTAGAGTCGCAGATATAAAAACAAAACTGCAAGCCTTAGGAGAAAAAGTGGAAGACAATGTCCTGACCTCAATCATTTTAAGGGCTCTTCCAGACTCCTATAGAATGTTGATCACTTCACTACAAGTCTCTGGAAGGACAGTGACTTTTGTAGAGTTGGTAAATTTGCTTCAAACTGAAGAAGCTAATCAACTCCAAAGAGATGAGGCATCCAACAATGCACTCTTCTCAAACAAGCAAAGTGGAAAGAAAAAGTGGAATCAACAGAAAGGATCTTCTTCTAACAAAGACAAGGGTAAAGGCAAAGAGATTCAGAAGAAGAAGCAATATTGTAAAATTTGTGATAAAGACACTCATGAAACCAAAATATGTTGGTTTAAGAACAAACCGCCCAATGAACAAGGTCAAAATAAGGGCAAAGGTAAACCAAAGAACAAGAATAAATAGCAATAGGGACACATTGTCGTTGAAGATTCTAGTTCGGACTCTGAACGAGCACACAAAGTGCTCATGACACATACAGAATCCTCTCACAAGGATACTATTTGGTACATAGATTCAGGCGCTAGTAAACATATGACTGGCGATAAGTCCTGGTTTGAGACATTTGAGGCTCGAGAAGGTAGACCGGTAACCATTGCTGATGATCAGACCTATCGAGTTCGGGGAGAAGGAAGTGTTTTTGTCTCCCTTCCAGATGGAGAATGTAAAATTCAAAAAGTTCTTTATGTACCAGGATTGAAAAATAATCTCTTGTCGGTTCCACAAATCCTGGACAATAACATGAATGTCAATTTCAAAGTGGACAAAGAAAAGAAACGTTGCTTTATCACCCAGAAAGGAAAACAGATAGCAACAGGTTCATACAAACATGGTTTGTTTATCTTAGATGCAATTACCTCTACACATACTACAATGGCAGTAACCACAAAAGAGGCCACTTCTCTATGGCATAAGAGATTTGGGCATCTAAGTTTAGGGTATTTACTAGAACTCAGTAAATATCAAATGGTGAAAGGACTGCCTACTCTTTCATCTACTTTGCCGAGTGTGCTCAGATTGCTTGTCAGGAAAGCAACATAGAGTACCTTTTGAACCTAGCTCCTATCGAGCTAAGGTACCTTTGGAGTTAGTTCACACAGATTTGTGTGGTCCTATGTCTACTAGTTGTGGAGGAAAAAGGTATTTTCAATTGTTTGTAGACGATCACTCACAAAAAATGTGGGTCTTCTTCTTGTAGTTGAAGTCTGAAGCATTTGACTATTTTTAGCAGTTCAAGAAGCTTGTTGAGAAAGAATCAAGATGTTTCATAAAGACCCTCCATTCAGATCGAGGGGGGAATACACATCAAAATAATTTTCCTCATTTTTGTAGAAACATGGGATAAAAAGATAGTTAACAACAACCTATTCTCCTCAGTCAAATGGAGTTGTTGAGAGAAGAAATCGTTCCATTATGGAAATGGTTCGATGTATGCTTAAGGGAGCCAATCTTGAGCACATTTACTAGGCTGAAGCTGTAACAACTACAGTATATCTTCTAAATAGGGCACCCACACGGGCTCTTGAAGGTATGACTCCTCAGGAAGCATGGAGTGGAAGGAAACCCTCCATATCTCATCTACGAGTATTTGGGTGTAAGGCTTTTATGCATATACCTAAGGAGAAAAGAAATAAGTTAGATGAGAAGACCCTACAATGTGTTTTTCTTGGATATGATGAATACTCAAAAGGCTATCGGTTGATAGATCCATTCACCAAGAAAATACATGTTAGTAGAGATGTAGTGTTTGATGAAGCTTTCACATCTAACACTACATCAATATACCTGGAAGATGAGGAGCAACAACCACTTCCTCCTCCACAACAGAAAAAGCCTCCAAAATGGTATACAAGTACTATGAAAGATTCCAAACTCACTTCACCACCAGATCTCACTCTCAATCGTCCAAAGACATGAAGCATGTCTCGACAGAGAACGACAAAAGCATCTACTTCAGTTGATGATCTTTGTGTAGATTTTCAAGAGCTTTCTGTTGATAGAGATTTAGAAAGTGGAAATGATATGGAAATTGATGAGGAGAGGGTTTACATGTCTTCATATGATGAAAATGAACCTTCTACAGTTGATGAAGCACTTAGTCAGCCTCGAGTGGAAGGCAGCTATGGATGTTGAACATAAATCCCTCATTAAAAACAAAACATGGAAGCTGGTCGATTTGCCTAAAGGAAAGAAGCCCATAGGCTGCAAATGGGTTTACAAAGTCAAATATAAGGCAGATGGTACCATAGACAAGCATAAGGCCCATCTTGTGGCAAAGGGCTATGCTCAAAAGGAAGGCCTTGATTATGAGGAAACCTTTGCTCCCACAACAAGGATGACCACCATTCGAGTTCTTTGTGCTATGGCAGCACAGTTCGGATGGAAATTACATCAGATGGATGTAAAAAGTGCCTTTCTAAATGGTGACTTAAAAGAAGAGGTATACATGACTCAACCTCCAGGATTTTTTGAGGAAGGCCATGAGCAACAGGTTTGCAAGTTGGTCAAATCATTATACGGGCTAAAACAAGCCCCAAGAGCATGGTACATCAAAATGGATAGTCACCTACTGCAGCACGGATTTAAGAGAAGTCCATCAGATGCAAATCTCTATATCAAGAACACAGGTTCTAAAATAGTGATTCTTGTATTGTATGTAGATGATCTGATCATCACTGGCAATTTAGAGAAATTGATTAACGTCATGAAAGATGACTTGAAAGAGTCATTTGATATGACAGATCTTGGACTTCTCCACTACTGTCTTGGCCTTGAGATAGAACAGAAGAAGAATCATCTTAGGGTGACTCAGAAAAAGTATGCCAAGACTTTAGTAGAAAAATATCGTATGACTGATTGTAAGCCCAAAGCAACACCGATGGAATCAGGGCTTCAGTTATCACGGTATGATGACTCACCATAGGTAGATGGCACGCTATATCGATAGATGATTGGAAGCCTCATCTATCTGACCAATACTAGACCAGACATTACTTATGTTGTAAACTATCTTTCTCGGTTCATGCAGGAACCAAAGGTCTCTCACTGGAAAGCAGCTAAGAGGGTTCTTCACTACATTCAGGGTAGTGTAGATTATGGTCTAGAGTATAAGAAGAATAACTCATTCTTCTTACAGAGTTACACTGACTCTGACTACGTTGGATCCCTAGATGATAGAAAATCAACATCAGGATATGTATTTCATCTTGGATCTGGTCCTGTCTCATGGCATAGTAAAAAGCAATAGGTGGTTGCTTTATCTTCAATAGAGGTAGAGTATCACGCTGCACGAGAAGCTATGTGTGAAGCGATATGGTTAAGTCGCATCTTGGCTACCATGGGCCTACCAAAGAAACTTCCTATTCACATGTTTTGTGACAACTCAGGTGTTTTGAACTTGGTCAAGAATCCAGTCCATCATGAATGCACAAAGCATATTGACACAGATTGTCATTTCATTCGTGATGAAGTTCCTAAACACAGAATCAAGCTCCAATACATTCCCACCGACGAACAAGTTGTTGACATCTTCACCAAGGCACTTGGACGTGTCAAATTTGAGTTGTTCCGAAGTAAACTTTGTATATCAAAGTAATGTAATAAAGGGGGGATGTTAGGGTAAAATAGGTAGTATATTGCATTATACTACATAGATAGATTATTACATTTACTTTTCTACTTTCTACCATGTAGATATTTACTGTCTTAAATATCTAATGGTAATTCCTAAATATCCTAGGTTAAGAGTTCTAAACCTAACACTCTACCTTCGTTAGCGTGTTAGTTAGCGTGGATATAGGAGTATTAGTTTCTAAACCTATTTTGTAACCTATTTAATCTAGGCATTGTTCCTAAGTTATGTTTAATGCAAATTATTATTTTATTAATCAAACTCGATCTCCTGGTCACAACTGGTTCCTCGATCAACATTATTTCCACTGTAGCTCTACATCACCTGCATATTTCACCTACTCACTTCTCCACACCCTCACTAGAACTTCACGTATTTTATGGTTCAATGTGACCTCCAGTCGAATCCATTGCCCTACTCATTTGTGTAAGTGTACATACTATTTTGACACTATTCCATGTTATTTAGGGTGAAATGCTTTATAATATCTTACTTGGATGTCCATGGATTAGATATATGTAGTGTGTGCCATCTACATTACACCATTGTATTAAATAAGTCTACAATGGGTTTCTCCATTGTGTTCCTGTCGATGATGACCCTTTCACATTCTACAACATCGTAGATATCCCACCTGGACCTTCTTCATCTATGGCACAGGTCCTTCCCATCTCTAATCCTCACCCATTATGAGCATTCATACCTCCTCCCTCATTATTACCTTCACCACAACCTTCATCCAGGATATGTATGCACTCACAACCAGTAATGTCCATGCCACCATCATCATATAGTATAGCATCTTATCCTGTAGCCATACCCTTTTCACCATCTTCTTCATGGCCCACACCACCTTCACAATCCTCATTTCCTATAGATCCACCACCCGTATCGATAGCATACTTGTCATCCTCATTGTGGCCAACCCCTCTTCATCATGGCTAGCCCGCACCTCACATCCTTCCTCCTCTATGAAACCTCCTCTCTTACCTATACTACAAATGCCACCACTCCATTTTTTTCCATGACCTCGATCATTCACATCCCCTCGTAGGTCACCACCAACACTTACTCCTCTTGCCTTGCAATTCCCACATGCTTACCAGCCCATCCCATCTATGGCTTTCGAATACCACGATTGGGAGAAATGAGCTACCTGCATTTATGACCAGTTGTTTCAATCATCTATGACCACCATTCATGATTCCTAACTTGCATCATCGTCATCCGATTTAGACTCACCACCTCATTCTCCTGTGTGTATGTTACCCCAGTTTTCTATCTTCATGACAAACACTGGTCTTGGTGACTATAGTGTCCATGATGCTCCTTTGCATCTGCCTCCAATCTAGTCTACTCACAACTTTGGTCACTCATCCACTTGGATACTTACCATTGGTACATTCATGCGGTTAGGTTCCCCAGAAAATTATACCAACTTTGTGTACACAAGCATTGATTCTTTACTCCCAACTGTCATCCCTCCACCACCGCAGTCTAGCTTTTGTGATACAATCGATCACATGTCCAATCCCCAATTCGTATTGCATTATATTTGATGCTTTCATTGGCATAGATTTGGGCTAGGACATTATGAAAAAGGGTTACGCACACCTATAAATCCTCGTATCCAACTTCCCATGGACAAATCAAGTTTAGGATACTAGCCCACAGCTATCCATACACTCGAGGATGAACTGCAAGATCTTTCCTTACATCCCACACCACCTCTTGTGCACACCTTAGAAAAATATGTTGATATGGACCTCTTTGATGAGAATTAATCTCTCCACTCTATGATCATGGTTCCCTCAAAATTATTTCATAAATTCCCTTCTCTAGATGACATGTCCTCATGCTGCATCGATGAACTAGTTAATCAATTTGTCATATTTTCCCTCACACCTGAAGCCCCATAGTGCAACATTGTACTTCCCCCTTTGTTTTCTATGTATTCGGCTAGGCCCTCACACATGTTTCACCATCTTTGGAAATCCACAACACAGCCTCGATCGCCACCTGTTGTCTTGCATCCACCGTTACACCTTTCTCAATGCTCACAAACTCATGAATCTTCATCATCAGATTCATCACTATCATATTCTTCCATTGCTTATGTCAATATGGTTGATTTGTACCTCTTCATGCCACTTAAATACACATCTCACACAAATCAAGACAACATCCCTAATCTAAATTTCATCGACCTAACCCACATTTCATCAATACCTTCTCCACAAGATAACCTATTATCACCACACGTCATGCATGCAATAAATGCTCCTTCATCGTAAAATCCACCTCATATCCCATGCATCCATTATACAAACATGTATTTAGATGATGAATACGACATACCTAAGGTCATTGATGACCTCCACCAATGTTATGCATAAGGGGTCGTCCCCAAAGTATATATATAAAATCAAGGCGAATCTAGTCCCAAGGTGTATATACATTGGGGTGAATTTTTCAAAATTTTGCAAAAAAATTATCAAAATATGGTGATTTTTTAAAAAATTTGCACTTAAATTATAAAAAAAATTAGGGTCACTTTTGACCTATTAAATCATCCTAAAACTTCATAAAAATACCACCAATAGATCGGGCTCAAAAAGAGCTTTCCAACGAGTACAAATATACCTATGTTTGGATATATATTGATGCCTAAAACTATGAAATTATTGTCAGTCGCCTTGTGACAATCGCTTGTGTCAGTCGCCTTGTGACAGTCGCCACATGGCGACTGTCACAAGGCGACTGTCACAAGGCGACTATCACATGGCGACTGTCACAAGGCGACTAACAATAATTTCATAGTTTTAGGCATCAATATATATCCAAACATAGGCATATTTGTACTCGTTGGAAAGCTCTTTTTAGGCCCGATATAATGGTGGTGTTTTTATGAAGTTTCAATATGATTTAATAGGTCAAAAGTGGCCCAAAAATGGTGGTAAGGAAGTAATGTCATTTTGGGATAGATTTTGACTTTTCATTATCGTAGTTATGTGGAAGTGGATTCATACCAGGGTCAACAATGTTTTCTATAGATATAATACTAGGGTCAATACTAGGGTCATTATCATTATTCTTTTTAAAAGCATACCTTATTTTAAAAATACAGATAAACAATGGACAAAGCCATCCACCAAAAATCACCCTTCTTAATAAATGAAGACATTATATATAAAATTAACAATGCACAAAAATTAACTGGTTAGTAAGTAAAGACGTTCATACCTTCAATTTGTGCAAATGTTGATGGTTGACTGGATTTCAAAATATTATGAAAGTATTTGAGGATACTCCTTTTATCAAAATTGGAAGACTGGCCTCCCTTCTTTCCACTGCCAACAGGTGGCATTTTACCTATATAAACAGAAGAGTAACAAGAACATCATTTAAAAAAATGAAAATAACTAGTAAAAGAGAGAACTACTATTCAAGACAACAGAATATCTGACCAAAGGAAGCTTGAGATTTGTGTCCAAATAAAAGGAAAACCTCCTTATTGAGTTTCAATGAACAAAAATATATAAAAAAGAAACATAAATGGTAACAAAAATTTATCAATACATGGTTGGCACTGTATGTCAGTCACCTTGTGTCAGTCACCTCATGACAGTCGCCTTGCGACAGTCGCCATGCGATAGTCACTTCTTCCAATCACCTTATGGCAGTCGCATTATGTCATTTTCTTCTTCCGTTCACCTTGTATCAGTAACTTTTGTCGGTCGCCTTCTGTCAGTCACATTCTATCAGTCACCTTTTGTCATTCACCTTATGACTGTCACATTCTATCAGTCACCTTCTATCAATCGCCTTATGATAGTCGCTTTGTGGTATTTGCCTTATGATAATCACATTGTGGCAGTCACCTTATGATAATCACCTTTTGTCAGTCACCTTGTGATAGTCGCTTCGTGTTAGTCACCTTGTGACAGTGGCATCATTATAGTCGCTTCTACCGGTCACCTTGTGTCAGTCACTTCTGCCAGTCAATTTTTTGTGATCGCCTTGTGTCAGTCATCTTGAGAATATGAGTGGCGTGGTTAGGGTTACCTATATATAGTGGGGTACAAGAGGCGAATTGGGTAGGATGATTTTTTTTTAAATAATTTTAGGGCAAAAATTAGGTAGGAAAACATATTGTACTTGGGCGAATTTACCCTAAAAATAAAAATTTCATAATTTTTGGGCGAATGGCTCAACCTCTAGGGTCCCAAAATTATCAAAATAAAAATTGTTAAAATCCTAAAATTCACAATAAATTTAGAAATTTGTCCTTGTGCATAACCCTGACCTCCACCTCATTCCAATCCCAGAGCAACTTCGTGATGGTTCCCACATGTTGATAGAAGAAACCATCGATGTTGATATTGGTGATGATCCTAACAACCCTCATATCATCAAACTCATTGCTGGCCTCTCACCTGAAGAATGCATGTTATTCACTACCTTCCTTAAATAATACATCAAGGTATTCACTTGGTCCTACAAAGACATGTCGGGTCTTGACCCATCTTTAGTAGTTCACAATCTTACACTGGACAAAGATGCCAAGCCTGTCCAATAAAAACTATGATGTATGCACCCTATGGTTGCTTTGTTAGTTAAATTTGAGCTACAAAAGCTCCTTGATGTAGATTTTATTCAACCCATCGACTATCCCGAATGGGTATCTAACATGGTGCTAGTGCCCAAACCTTCAGGCAAGGTTCGAGTCTGCACTGACTTTTGCATGATCTAAACAAAGCTTGTCCTAAAGACAATTTTCCATTGCCAAACATCGACTCGCTTTTCGATTCCATCATCGGCCATGAAATGATATCCCTCATGGATGGATTTTTTGGTTACAACCAAATTAAGATCAATCCTATCGATCAGCACAAAAATGTCCTTCACAACCCCCTAGGGGACCTTCTATTACAAGGTCATGCCATTCAGCCTCAAAAATATTGGGGCAACCTACCAATGCAATGACATATATCTTTCATGATTACATGCATAAAATCATGGAATATTACGTAGATGACCTCATCGCAAAGTCTAAAGAATGCTCACAACATCTAGCTAATTTACGTAAAATATTTGATCGCCTCCTGGAGCACAATGTGCGCCTCAACCCAAAGAAGTGCGTCTTTGGTGTTACATCGGGAAAAATATTAGGGTTCATCATCTCTCAACGAGGCATCGAAGTTGACCCTAATAAAGTCAAGGCCATCATCGAGATGCCTCCTCCCACCAACCTTAAACAATTACGTAGCTTGTAGGGTAAAATCACATCAATCCGATGGTTCATCACCCAATTATCGGACAAATGTAAGCTGTTCAATCACCTTTTGCAAAAAGGGGTCTCTTTCAAATGGGATGACAAATATCAACAAGCTTTTGACTCGATCAAAGCCTATCTCACCTCCTCACTAGTACTATCTCCTCTACACCCACAACTACCTTTTATTCTGTACATCATCACTACAGACTTCACACTTGGTACGTTGTTAGCACAAAATAATGTGCTCAATCATGAGCAAGCCATCTATTACATTAGTCACACCCTAGTTAGCTACGAGACATGTTACGCATATATGGAAAAGCTATGCCTAGCTGTAGTTTTTGCCACCCAAAAACTATGCCATTACATGCTGAACCATACCACCTTTGTTATCACTCATGACAACCCACTTTGATACATGATGAACAAGAGTTATCATAACTCTCACACAGCCAAATGGATCATGCTTCTTACTAAATTTGATCTAGAATTCATTTTGCAAAAATCCATAAAAGGATAGGTCATCGCAGACCAATTGGCTGAAGCTCCATTGCATGACGACCAACCACTTCTCATCCAACTCCCTGATGACTCCATATTCCATGTCACAGAAGCCAAAGAATATGTTGAACCCAAAATGCCAGTGGATTTAACACTTTTATTTTATGGCTCCTACTGCACTCACATCGGGGGTGCAAGCATCATTTTCTTTACACCAAATGGGGAACCGCTCCCCTTTTCCTTCAAATTAGGCTTCCCATGCACTAACAATAACGTGGAATATGAGGCCTTAATCCTGGGATTGAAACAAGCTCACTCCATGCACATTCGATGCCTTCACATCATAGGTGATTCCCTCCTAATTGTTAATCAGGTCCAGGAGATCTGGCAATGTCGTTGCCCAGTTCTCCAACAATACAAACAAATTGCCCAACAACTTCTTGCCTAGTTCGAGTGGTATGTTATCAAAGCTACCCCATGCTTGTCAAACTATTTTATAGATACCATGGCTTCATTGGGATCGCTCATAACCAAAAATACCCTTTCTAACACCACACATGTGTCTATTCACACCCTAAATCAATCTGCCATCACACCTTCACCCATCGTAGATGATGAGGGTATTCACATTGTCCAAACCAAACCTCATGATCCTTGGTTTTTACAAATCAAGGACTATATTAAACTAGGTTTCTTACCATATGATTTACCACATGCTCATCATCAAGCATTCAAACAAAGGGTAATCTATTATACATTACTAGGGGACATCCTCTATCACCATAGTTATGATGGCATCCTCTTGCACTACCTAGAACCATACGAATCCCAATGAGTAGTGCAAGAAACTCATGATGGTACCTATGGTGGCCACTTCAGTGGCATGGCCATCACAAAGCGTATCCTATGCATGGGCTACTATTGGCCCAAAATGGAACATGATTGCTATGAGTATGTAAAATGATGCATCAAGTGTCAACAACACGTAAATCTCATGCATCTCCCTTTGCAAGCACTCTAGCCTATCCAATCCATGTGGCCCTTCTCCTAGTGGGACCTTGACCTTATTGGCCAAATCACACCTGCTTCATCAAGCAATCATAAGTTCATCATAACCACCATAGAATACTTCACAAAGTGGGTCAAATAAATCCCACTTGTCCAAACCATGGGGTCCAAAATCATGGTATTCATTACTGATCACATCATATACCACTTTGAGATCCCATACCAAATCATCTCAGACAATGACAAATCCTTCAAGAACAAAACTATCCATGCTCTCTACACCAAATTCCACATCCACCATAGCTTTTCTACCCCATATTACCCTTAGGGTAATGGTCAAGTGGAAGCCACCAACAAAACTATCTGTTCTATCCTGCATAAGACAGTCATAGAGTCACACCATGATTGGCACAACCAAATGCCATTGGCTTTGTGGGCTTACCACACAAGCATTTATACTCCCACTAGGCAACCCCATTCTCATTAGTTTATGGAGTTGAGGCCATCATGCCCCTCGAGCTTGAAATACCCTCTTTACGAGTATCCATGAAAGACTTCATTGATGATGAAACTACCCATCAAGCCTACCTTGATCAGTTAACACTCCTAGATGAGCGGCGTATCCATGCCATCGAACACACACGTGTTTATCAGGATCACCTTCATTATGCCTACAATAGTAAGGTACATCAACATAAATTTCAAATTGGTGACCTGGTACTCAAGGAAAATCAGCAAATCATGAGTCAACCCCACCAATAGTGAGACAAGTTCACTCCCAACTAGCTTGGCCCATACATTATTACACATAGATTCAGTTATGGTGCCTATCGATTGGTAAATTTGGAAGGACATACTAAACCTGAACCTATCAACATCATCCACCTACATGCATTCAATACCTAGCCTACCTAGGTTTGTGACATCATAGGTTATGTACAGTGTCATTAAATTGCACTTTAGACAAAATCACACACAACACCTCACATACGGTGTTTCACTTTCTATTTCACAATAGGAATATTTTGCTTCTTTTTGCATCATTTATATATTATTGGTATTTATATATTTTTGTAGGTTTTTGCATCACCGACTACCACATCATCAATAGATATACACTATTCCATGCATACACCCACAACATCTCTAGATCTCACCATGCAAGACCTCTCGATATTACCCCTAGTTCCAATCACTCCATCCGATCTTACATGACCACCTACCTCAACTCATGCTCAGAAATCCTCATCATCTTCCCACTCATATCATCACCCATCACCCCGATACCATTCACCTATTCACAAAGACTCCTCCTACTCACCTTGATCAAGTGATAGTCAGGTCTCATTATCCTCCTTTGATGACAAGGAGGACCACTCACATCCTCACCCATGAGGATCTCCACCCCCTCCATATCATGATGAGAGGGACCCTTACCTACCACCTTCTTTGGCCCATCATCCCCCTTTAGGTTACTACCCACCTAATAGGGGGCCTACCTTTCACCCAACATGCCTTCCATGTTTACCTCCACCCCTCTCGAGTGGTATGTCCCCATATGCTCAATCCCTTCATGCACATGCTTCCCAAGTCACCTCTCGTGCCCTATCCTAGCTCATCTTCGATGCTATCTCAAGCCATCTCCCACTCCTCCCATTCTATAGACACCACCATCCACATACATGGTCTTCCATTTCAGCCTACCTCATCATCAATGGCGTAGTTCCACTCTCCTTCCTCTTCACCTAGATCTTCATAGTTATACCACACTCTGACATATTCACCAAAATCTTGATCCCTACCACCCTCGATTCCATCACCCTCTTCACTTGACATCCAACACATTCTTTCCCACCTCAATAATCTTGAACTCCATTTAAGTCATTATTCTTCTACCCCCCCCCCCCCCCCACCCCCCCAACCCCCCCCCCCTTCTCACCCCCCCCCCCCCCATCATTACTTACCTCTTCCCCCAACCCCCCACACCCAAAACCCCCCCCCCCCCCCTGGGGACCCCTAGACCTAGGATTCAACCATCACCGAATTCCTGATCCACCTCCCAAACACTCACCTCCACTCCACCCCTTTCTCACTCGACACCACCCAAACCTTATATTTACCCCATGCCAGTCCGATCCGCACCACTAGCACAAATGTTCCATCAGTTACTACACTAGGGCCTCATTGCCCTACCCAAAATCCATCCTATGGACCCACTACACCCCAAGCCATAAAACTTTCATGAGAATCAATTTTACATTTACCATCACCAACTAGGGCATGACATCAACATGTGTCATACATTTGAAACCCTAGTAAATGATATGTTATTTGAAGAACCAATCCAATCACCCAAAGACACCCCTTCATCCATCTAGCTTCAAAGCCCTCCACATCACCTAGTATCTCACCCATTGCCACCCCATGAATCCAACACAACAACACCACACCAATTCCAGCAATTAGCCAACCATACAAATCAACAACACCCTGGTCACCTTATCACATCACCAACCTAGTCACGATCTGACCCTCACAATTTCTATCATCTCTAGGTTATTTTCACCTTTCTTCTCTTCTTCTCCTCTTTCTTCTTCCTCTATTTATCAAGCATAGTTGTATGGTCATGCTTTGAGTGGCTACATACCTATGCTACTTCTATCATCTTCCTACTCTTCCTCTACTTTTCTCACATTTCTAATCTTCTCCTATTTCCTCCTATGCTTTTTTTTCCTTTGTCACCTTTTTAGTTAGCATTTCTTTGGTCATTCTCATCACATACATCATCTACAACTACATAATCTCTTCAAGTTTGATACATCCCCCACACGTTAGGGCAACCTCACCACATCTTGTGATTCTCATCACCATCATTACACATGATCATCTATAAATATGAATTTCAAAATGTTCATCTAGCTTCATTACATACAAATTCCTCTTGTAAGAAAATCTTCCTCTTACATCACATCTTTCATTGCATATATACATCTCTTCTTCTATCATAATTTTATTCAAGTTTGTATATTCTCCTTCTAAAAATATACTCATAATAGGAAATAACATACACACTTGTTAGCATCACCACATGGATGTCCACACCTTTCACTCAGGATCATAGATTATAGGGTATTGTGTAAGTTTTGACCATCTGATAGTTACAACCAATCAAGCATCACCTCTAGCTGATAGGTTATTACACTCCTTATAGCTTTCCATTGTTGATTCAACTTCTTTCAAGGACCATTCACACATGGCATAAATTTAAAGCACCTTTTGAGTCTAGGGAAGATAACACCTTGCATAGATATCACCATCTAGAGAATGGTTTCCCTTACTCATCCTATCATTTGCATGATCAACATATGACCTAGGGATAAACAAAGGGATAAGCATAACAAAGAATCACAAATACGGGTAGAAAACAAAAGCCAATGCCCATACAAAAAAAAGAGAAAAAGAGCACCACAAATGAGACACAAGCAATAATCGAGGGGTAGAAAACAAAAGGAAAAGCCTCCAAGAAACACAAGTGTTATGCTTCATCGCCTTTGGTCCTTAGGTTTAACATAACATCATGGGATGATTTCCATCGCCAACTATAGGCCCTAAGCGCCTGCCTGCTAGTGGAATAGTCTTACAAGTGGTGACACATCTATCACATTAGCGACCTTCTTTTGTACAGATCACTGAGCGCTTGTGGATGAGCTAGCTACCTTGGCTATGTTTACAATGGGTTCATCCTACCTCCCTCAAAATGGATAAATGAACATCACTCATTTGCACACACTGGTCCATGATAGACTTTGACCTAGCCAAGTTAGTCATAAGTTGTCAATAAAAACCTAGTTCAGTTATTCAAGATGTTTGATTGCAATAACTATGTTAGTCAAGAGTCTTACACATACCCCTATACCATCTTATATCCATGATATTATGGTATGGATCGCATCCACATAGGTTTATGTTATGATACAAGTGTTTCCTCGATGCATTTCAAATTTCAAGATACATGCAACATCACATCTATCAAACATACATGTTATCTACATTGCATTACATATCAACATCTCAATCTCCATCATGCAACATTACATCTCTCCAACATGCATTCATCAGTGTCACATCACTAAGCAGTGTTGTCTACGTTACAATGATCTAATTTTCCTATGTGTTACCCCATACACATAAATTCATCTATCATACAGGTACATACCAACATTCTACATTACACATCCATACATCACAACAATCATACACAAAAGCAACATAAAATACAAATAAAAAATTTACACACACATATAAGAGCCGCAACAAAAGTTGTATATATATATATATAATCATCAAAATACCCTCAGGCTACAAAATAAGATAATGTCCACTATCTATCCTCAAAAATACCTAATGGCTACAATAGGGATCAATACCCATACATATAAACATCACCCCTACTGATCACCAGGAGTCTCTCCACTCCCCTGAGCCCCACCTACCTGCTCCACTCTACATGTTGCTACCATCCTGCTCGACTCAGTAGCTACTCTAGATGCCTCAGTGCCTACAACTACTACAGCTCCCTCTAATCCTAGAGCACCACCACCCACCTGCACCACTGGCAGCCTACCCATCCCCACCTCTCTCCATCCTATGGAAGTAGCACTCCGATGACTCTACTCAGACTGAGTCCATGCTCACGACCATGATCTCGACCTCGATCATGACCTATCATAATCTGGTAGTGCAATCCCTTAGACCATCAAGGCTATCTCACAATCATACCTCATCAAAACCTCATCTCTTAACTTATCTACCATATCCTCATTCCCCTTTGCTCTATCTCAGCCTGAAGAGCAGCCTCATCTATAGGAACCCTCACCTCTCCCAGCTCCTACCATAACCGCTCCACCTTAGCATACAAATCGGTCACCTCGACCACATGAGCAACACGCTCAACCTCCATAGATGCTCCCACCTACTCCAACCTAACCACCTCCATCTTGAACTTGTCTATGATCACTACAACATCTACCATGAGAGTACGCAAACTCCCAATTGACTCAGCATACCTCCTCTCCTTCATAGCAAGTCTACCTCATATCTACACACACTACAATTCCCTCTTCATAACTTTTTATCACCAATCTCTCTTATAGCTCTACACACTAAAGCTCTAGATCTCTCTTCTCCACAATACTTGTATCAACTAATATCAATCACTCCTCACAATCATGTAACTCTCCCTCTAAATGTTGTACTCAATCACACAACATCATCAACTCCTCCTCTAAATCTCTCCTCTCTTGCTCCTCCAATGGGATATCTCCCATATCCCCAAAATCAATCATGTCCTCAACCTCCACATCCACACCTATATCCTCCATCACCACATCCCCCACTATGGGCTACTCACCAGCTACCACATCCTGTGCAACCCCACCCATATCACTAGGTACACTAGACTCCCCTCTCTAAAGTCACCTTGACCATCGAAGAGATGTCTCAACCCTCACCCTTGATCCACCTAGTGCCTCTCCCTCTCATGAAGGCACCCCACCAACTGGTGCCATCACATGCTCGATAACACCAATACCTACCTCCCAATCCTAACTAGCCCACCAAGCATCATACTCAAGAGTGGTACCCACATCAACTACATCAGGAATCACCATCGGTGGATCCCTCTTACCATCCCAAGGAGGTACCATAGGATGCATCCCCCTATCACCTCATCACCTATAGATCATGACAGGTACATCTAGCATACCCTACCACAATCCAAACTACCTCATCACCCTACTAAAGGGGAAGAACTCAACCTGATGGGTATATCATCCTACGACCCATCACCCCCATTGTATAGCCCTAAGCTACTCATCATCCTTCTCCCACACCACTCCCCCTCTAAGGCCTCCACTGGATATCTTTTAGCTCCAACTATCCAAAAGTCTTCCTCCAAAATAAGTAATCACCCTCATGTGATATCTTCATGCCCTTCTCCTCATCCGTCCACCACCTCAACACATATGATAAAGTCTTACTCTTCTTCTCATGTACCAAGTATGGCAATAGTGTTGGTCGCTCCACTACTATGTGCTCCCATACCCAAACCTATAGTAAAGGGACCCAATTCAGTCCCTTTCACCCTATCCTCACCACATCGTGTAGCTCCATGTATACCTAGGCTAGTAGCAAAGTGCCCATGTAAACACAACCTTGTGCTCCACCATATCACACACTACGTCCAACATGTTCCAGGTGAACTTCACCCCAGAAGCATCAAGAAGTGCCCATGTCAAAATCATCAACATCACCGCACAATGGTGATTAGACAACATATTTTGATACCAATAGTATTCATAGTCAATGCCCTTCTTGGTATCTACCTCCCTCCACCTCTCACCAAATGTATGTTGTAGCACTGCATCATGCCTACCATCATCTACCACCCTCATAGGAGCACCCTCAACTGGTAACTTGTAAATCCTATAGATATCCTCTAGGGTGATCATCATCTCACCCATCAAAAAATGGAAGGTGTTCCTATCAAGATCCCACCTCTCACACAGAGCTGATATGTAGGCTCAGTTAGCATGAATGCTAACACACTCCCACACTCCTCTTAGCCATACTGAATCCAACCATTCTAAATTAGCATCACTCCACTCTTTCACCAACATCACCTTCATCGTTCGCACATGATGATGAGGCTCAATCATCTTCACCTATTTCATTCACAAACATCATAATAAAATTTGTGTTAATATCAAAATACACAATTTTAGTCCTATGACTACAATACAATCATCATACAACTGCATTCTATGTAAAAAAAAATATCTTCATGCATTTTGAGACACTACAAATGCACAACCTTAACCATACCTCAACATAGAAAATAAATAACAATTTTGAATACCCATTTCACCCTTTCATGGCTAAAGGGTGAACAAATTCAAAAATAGTACACAATCGACACAAAAAAAATAATTCACATGCATTCATACCCCCATCATGGCACGTAATTCAAAACATTACCAAATCACATCATGCCATGATAATAGTCACATTTTTGGACACCCATTTCCCCATTTCATGGTGAATGTTCAAACACATTGGGAAAACAATACACCATTTCCCCAAAACACCCAACAACATATCAAACAACAATGTATTACATCACCTAATTCAAAACAATTACCAAAAAAATCAAAATAAAATAACAATCACATTTTTGAATACCCATTTCCCCATTTCATGGTAAAAGTTCAAAAATATTTAGAAAATAGTACACCATTTACCCAAAAACAACTACATCCACATATATCATTTGCATCGTACAATATGCCAAATCCAAAACATCATCAAATCAAGTCAAATCAAAACAACAATCATAATTTTGGACACCCATTTCACTATTTCATGGTGAAAGTTCAAAAATATTTTGCAAACAACACATGGTTTGGCATGAAAATTAAGGTCAAACAAAATTCATTTCTAACCCAACTCACACAGTCAAATAATCTCCAAAATAGGTCAAAACAAAAAAAGGACAATCATTCCAAATACCCATTTGGCTTGTTTAACACTTTGTGTTTAAATTTTAAGCAAATTAAATAGGCACATCACATAAACACACAAAACGCTATCCTACCACATTCAAATTCACTCATGCGATTCCCAAAATTCAAATACAAAGGGTTAGAACACTTACCCATGGCTCCCCGTGATGACTACCAACACCAGTTTGACCCCTCACCATAGTCAAGTCCAATCAAAATTTGCAAGTGCTCCACATCAAAAATCTTCACTCACACCTCACTCCTCCACTCACACATCACAAAAATGACCCCACACATGCACCAAAAGGCTTTTATATGCCTCAAAACCCTAAATCGCATGCCACCCTATGATTTCAACCCAAATCGTAGGTCACCCTACGAATCCAACACCAAATCATAGGTCACCATGCGAATTCAACCCTAAATCATAGGTCACCCTACGATTTGAACCAAACAACACAAAATTCAAATTTTCTTCATTCCAAAAGATTCTTCCCCTCCATCTTCATGCTAATTTGTAAATTTTCCATATTTTGCAAACCATTTTCTTCTATCAATCGACTCATCATCATTTCACCACATTTCATTCACCTCATTGTTGATTCCTCGTTTGAGGGGGTATTCATATACAAAAGTCAGCTTCACCTGCAACCAAACAATCAAACATCCAAATCATGGATATCGCATCTATCTACACAAATTTTTGCTGAATATTATCTCAAGATAATAGTAAAACCAACCAACCAGATATTTGTTAGATCACGAGAGCTATGCACAACAATGGAGATGTCACTCTAGTGTTCATGATTCACATAATGAATGACACGTTTGAATAATCCATGCACAACATTCGGAGATGTCACTCTGGCGTTCATGATACATAATGAATGACACGTTTGAATAATCCATGTCACCTAGCTCAAATGGTTTGACACATGTCACCATGCACTCATCAATCAATCAACAACAAAAATTTGAATAGGCATTTGTTCTATTCATACTTTGGACCATCTTGCATTGGTCGCAAAAGCAAAGTAGTCATAAGTTGCCCTCACAAGCAACCAGTATGACATTGCAAAATGTCATACATAATCAGCAAAATCATCGCATTGCATCCGCAATCATCCATTTGCATTCATCATCAACATTTTCTATTTTCTTTCTCTTCTCTCTTCTCTCTTCCCCCTTTCCTTTCTTTCTCTTCTTATTTCTTCTTTCCCTTTCTCTTTCTCCTTTCTTCCTCTCTTCTCTCCCTAGATTCTCGATCAATGTTGTATGGTCACGCTTCGAGCGGCTACATACCTTTGATTAGATTCCATTCTCCCCTTTCTTCCTTCATCTTCTACTTTCTCCCATCACATTTTTGTACTAAACTATGTTCCACACAGTATAGTACAAAAAGAGGTAAATGTAGACACCCAAAAGTTGCACATGTCTACTTCTACATACTTGTAGATCTATCCAGATACTTGTAGGTTGCATAGACCATCCTAGACCCCTCTAGGCTATTGTAGACCAGCGTAGACCATTGTAGGCTATTGTAGACTCATAAATCACTCTAGACCAACGTAGACCGCTCTAGATTATCGTAGACCTTCGTAGACCTACGTAGGCCATTTCACTGGTCTATAGGCATGAAACCCTACCAAACTACACAATTCAGCTCCTAAATGCCTCCTATCCATTAGGAGGTCACCTATCACCCCCTAAGGTAACCTAAGCCCTTTCCTATACCTAATTAGGACCCCATGGGACCTTTACCTTCCCAAAACCCCTAATTAAGTTAATTGAATTTCTAATTGTAAAGTCACTTTTCACTTAAGTGTACTTTATGACTTAAAAAGGTTAATTAGGATCCTAAACCCAAATTAGTCCTAATTATTCCCTCACACATGTGTGCACATTAGGTTAGTTAGGATATTTCCTAGAAATCCTAACTAAACCCTAATCTAACCTAGGAGTTAGCTAACCCTAGTTAACCCTAATCTCTCCTCACACATGTGTGAGGATGAGATATTCCTTTAGGGAATGTGGGAATGACACCTCCCCAAACCCTAACCTAACCTAGCATGGAATAGACTCTAGGGTTTGGTCTACCTAACCACCCCCCTGACCTTAGATTTTCCTATAAATAGAGGGCCCCCCTCTCATTATCTCTCTCTCCCTCTTAGCTAACTTACAGAAACTCTGCCAAAATCCTGCCATAATCCCTTCTTTTGATTGTGGACCATACAAATAGCATCCAAGCATCCCAGGAGCCCATCCGAACAAAGGATCTCCATCAGAAGGCACCTGTAGTTGGATTCACCCCTGACCTATGAATCCAGGTTCCAGATCACCCCCTACCCTATGAGTTGGTCGTACAACTGATCTACAATAGTAGAAACTTTAGGTAACCTTCATTTCATATTTTTATAGCATTTACACTTCATTTTGGGCTTTGTTTCATGTTTTTAATGTCTTTTTGTCTTCATCAATATGGGGCCTGATCCATGATAGGCCCCCAAATGAACTAACACCATTTTGTAGGCCCTCCAATAGTAGCAAACATAATCACAATAACAAACACAATAGCAACAACAACACACAACGGTGGCACACACGCATCAAAGCCCACCTACATTCGAGGGGCCCCAAGAGAAACCATCAGAGTGTTTCACATATTGTTGAGAAAGAAAAGGAGATTCACCCTATAATATTGTATCAAATTCTTAATAAAATGAGTTGAAAACACTTCTGAGCATTTTGATTTGTTATAGTTAACTTGCTTGATCAAATGGTAGCCTTTGGTATGCTTCACATTGACCCAAAAAAGAAGATTTGGATACTCAAGTGGCAAAATGGCACACCAACATCAACGTGTTTCACTAGGATAGATGGATGATCGATATTGGTATCAGTTGCTAACATTGCTTAGCAAATCGTATTATCTTATTTCTTCATATATTTTGAGGATGAAACATTTGTAAGGAGTGTGGTATGTTAGGGTACCTAGGAATATATATTTGAGGATATATTATTATATTACATAAGGGTTGGCATGGGCCACACATAACCCAAGGTTGATTGTATTATAATATTATGTTATATTAGTAGGCTTCCCAAAGTAAAATTAGAAGATGGGTATATAAAGAAGAGATATTTGTCATTGTAATCATCATGGAGATCAATCATATGTAATCATCTTTGCCCATGAAGTGGCTTATGGGACTTTACCCTCCTTAAGTGGTACTCTCATCTTGGGAGATCTTATGGAGTTATTCCTTCCTTAAGGAGTATTATTGGTGTTTCCCTACCTTAAGGGTATTATCTATCTCTATCTCATTGTGTGGATTATTATTGTGGATGAATTATTTGATATTTTTGCATAATGGTGAATTATTTCTATGTATGAGAATAAATTTATGTAATAGTTCAATGGTCATAAGATGTGCAATGATCCCAAGATGAACCTATGGTACAAGTTGATGAGGTAAACAAAACTCCTAAGCTCTAAGAAGTTCTTGGGGGTTAGTCACTCTTAAATATTATGATTTTTTTTTGGGTTAGCATGAATTCCTTTTCGTTCGATAAGGTAACCCATATAAGAGATCTCCATAATTCTAAAGGTACACTTTCCCATGTTCTCCTAAACCTTATGTCAGTGCAATGTTTCCAAGACTTGGTACATGTGTTGGAGGTATTTTCCCATGTCTTGCTTAATATGAGAATGTTGTCTAGGTAGACAATCATGAAGGATCCTACGAATGGATGCAAGATATTATTCATTAGAAACATGAATGTTGTTAGGTTGTTGGTCAAGCCAAAGGACTAAGTATCCCCTTATATAGTCTTTTTCAGGTCTTAAAAATTATCTTCCATATGTTTGTAGGGTTGATAGATGCCTGATGGTAGCCAAATTTAAGATAGATCTTGGTGAAGTATCATATCTCTTGGAGATGCTCCAATAGGTTGTCAATGCATAATAAATGATATTAGATGTTGATGGTGATCTTGTTGACCACTCAAAAGTTAATATAAGAGCACCAAATACTATATTTCTTTTTCAATCTCATGATAGAGTTATTTCATGGCAATGATTTAGCTTGAATATTTCCTTAGCATTTAAGCTTTTGTATTTCGTATCCAATTTTATCATTCTTCTAGAATGAATGGTGATAAAGAAACTACTTGAAAGAGTTGATCCTAGGATAAATTCCATACAATGCTTCATTGAGTAGTGTAGCAACACTCTCTTGGAGCCCTATAAAACATCACAATATGGGTAGAGCAAGGCATCCATCTATTAAGATCTTGTAGAGCATTCTATAGTTGGCATTATAAGGGTGATTTTCTTGATCCCATGGTTTTGGTGTTAAACCGCCAGTAGTATAAACTTTCACATGTATGAGATAAAATTCTTACACTACTTTTTTGAACCTAACATCACCTGATTTTGAGGGAGGTAGTCAAGAATATTGTAGGTCATATTTCTATATGGATAGACCATTACCGTAAACAAATATAGTATGTCACCTTAAATTCAAAGAGATAGGATCTTCCTAGCAAGAAATTACAAATATTGAATGACACCATGTCATAGGTGATTATGTTGCATATTAGCTTGATGTTGGAGTCAAGGGTGCATTAGAACCAACTATTGATATCTTTCCCTAGTTGCAACCAACACAAAGAGTAAGGTTGTGAATGTACCATGGTCTAGAGGTTGAGACACTTGAGAGTATCTTAGAAATTATATTATTTTTTTAACAACATCAATGACGATGTAGAGGGACTTTCCCTTCACCTAATAATGGATGTGGAAAAGGCACTTTAATTCTTCATAGGTATAAGATATCAAAGAACTACCTATCTGTTAAGTTCTTGCACTCATGTATGTGGAATTTTTCTTCTATTCTTCATTGCATGGGGATAAATGATCATTCTCTCCTAGGTGGACCACTAGTGTATTATGCTAAAACTAACACTCTGGGTTACTATCAGTGTCGTTTTTATGGTGGTTGTACCATTTTTTGTCCACCTATTTTCCTTATCCAAATTTGTATATAGTTTGGGTGTAGGTGATACAAGATGCCCCTTGGGCATGGGCTCCATAGGTGATCAAGTGTTAGGACCCCATTCTAACACTATTATGTAATAACCCCATTTTTAATGTGGAAATCCTATCATAATGATATTTTGTAATGTTTTATAATAGTTTGTGGCACTAGAGGTGCTTAGACAAGTGGCACCATTTAATGTAATTGTTATAAAGAATGTAATTGTTTACTTGGTAGAAGATTCTAGCTCAGGTGGCATTTTTAATGTAAGCCAACTCTTGAGCATTAGGTACGGTTATGAAGAGTATTTAAAAAATGTGAGGGGCATAGTGGATGTATCTTTTTGCAAATTTAATCAAATTTTTGTTAGTAGGTTGCCCCCTTTGAAGAGGACACCAATTTTATATTGTATTTTGTGAGATTAATATATATTTTTGCATTGATATTTTGTATTGAAATATATTATTCTTTCATGAACTACTATTTTTATTACAATGTTTATGTCAATGTGCTTAATTTAACTAGAAGGTATGAAATTAGGGAATGATCCCTTTTACAAAAAAGGAACTATGGTGTTTTTTCTTCTTTCATGCCACAAGCCAAGTTGGAGGTGGGTTTTTAGTGGCCACCATTTTGAATGAAGTCCTTTTGAAAGGCCTACACATGAGCAAAAAACAATATGTTAGTAGCATATATCATGTCTAGCATGATTAGGACCTAGTTTCAAAAAATGACGCAAATAAACTACAATAAGCATTCTAAAACTAAACCAAAAATGAAAGTTTGACATACAAAAAGTTATAAAATACAACTAAACTTATCTTGTCTACGTACAAAATGATTTTAGAAAGCTTCGCTAGTATTTTTCATTATTTCAAATGAAGAAAAGGGGGGGTATTTATAGAATTTTGGAGGGAGAGGGGAGGGTACCCAAGATCTGGAGTTCCTACTTTTTCCTAGAGTGAAAAGGGTTTGGAATTTAATGCTCATTTAATGTGTGTGTGGCTTGAGCCTCCATTTTGAATTTTAAATTCAAATAAACTTGTCTGACAATGTGAAATGATGAAATGGAGGGTGTGGAAGGTTTAATGGGAATTTAATAGTTTTAACTTGGGCCACCAATGAGAATTTTAAATTCAAATAAATTAAATTTAAACCTCATGGAGTGTGAAAGGAGATTTTTTGCATTAAATGTGGGTGTTTGGTGGGAGATTAGAGGGGTTTAATTAGTGGATAAGCGATATTATGAAGAATTTGAGGAAGATTAGGGGAAAATGATGGATTAAGTGGGATTTAGAGGGAAATTAGAGGATTAGGGAGGCTAAGAGGGGATTAGCAAGGGTTTTAGTGAGTTGGAAATTTCGGTGGATGCAAATGACTAAAATTCAGTGTCTATAGATGCCCCTTTTCGCACCACATTATGTAAACATGTCATTGCATTAACTTGAAATAATCATTATAAAATGATACAAAATGCCCTTAAGGGATTACAAACCAGGGCTTTCACAATGAAAATTTTCCCTATTTTACATGACAACATCAAATGACGTTGATGTTTGTTTTTCCTGACTCCTTTAAGGTGTGGATGGATTTTGTGCATTGTTGGAAGGCTTGACCATCTTGGACTACGTGCACTTCAATTAGCTTCTACACAATAAAAAATTATATATTAGTAGCATATGTCAGACCTAGCATGCTTAGGCCCTAGTTTCAAAAAATGATGCAAATAAACTAAAATAAGTATTCTAAAACTAAACCAAAATGAGAATTTGGCATACAAAATGTTATAAAACACAACTAAACTTATCAACATACAAAATGATTTTAGTAGGCTTCACTAGGATTTTTCATGATGCCAAATGAAGAAAAAGGAAGGTATTTATAGAATTTTTGGAGGGAAAGGGAGGGTATCCAAGATCTGGAGTGCCTACTTTTACCTAGTGTGAAAAGGATTTGGAATTTAATGCACATTTAATGTGTGTGTGGCTTGAGCCTCCATTTTGAATTTTAAATTCAAATAAACTTTTTTGACAGTGTGAAATGATGAAATGGAGGGTGTGGAATGTTTAATGGGTATTTAATAATTTTAACTTAGGCCACCAATGGGAATTTTAAATTCAAATAAATCAAATTTAAACCTCATGGAGTGTAAAAGGGGATTTTTGCATTAAATGTGGGTGTCTAGTGGGATATTGGAGAGGTTTAATTAGTGGATAAGTAAGATTATGAAGAATTTGAGGAATATTAGCGAAAAACAATGGATTAAGTGGGGTTTATAGGGAAATAGGAGGATTGGTGGATGCAAATGACTAGAATTTGGCATCAATAGATGCTCCTTTTCATACCACATTGTGTAAAAATATAATGCAGTGCAATAAAATAAGAGACACCTAGTTGGTTGGATTGATGATGCATGACAATGAATGGATGATTATGTGTGGTTAGCGAATTATAAAAGCAACTTTTGGGTTGAATGGGTGACGTAAGATTACCCCAAATCAAGGATGCCCTAATAATGGAACCTTGTATTTGACAAAAACTTTAGTGTAATGGTTTTGGCAAACGAACCAGCCATGTGATCGATGTCCTCATGATGTTGTAATAAGTTATAGGTGGTTGATCAATTTTGCCACCATAATTGTAGCATAAGAGGGGATTAGCAAGGGTTTTAGTGAGTTGGGGATTTGGGTGGATGCAAATGACTAAAATTTGGTGTCTATAGAAGGTTCTCAATAATTGGTATAAGAGCACTTTCTAGGGTTGTGTTTCACTACGATTGAAATAGTTCCTGCCTTACCATTTTGATTGTTAGATATATATTTCCCATGTTTTTATTTTTTTGATTATTATCCTATTAAAAAACTAGCTATTTTTTATTTTATTTTAGTTTAATAGGTTAGAAACCTGTTGGCATTTTTGCCACATTGTTTTTGTTGTTACTGTTCATGTAAAAGAATGCACAAATTGTAGAGATACTAATTCTTTTGTTTGTCCCTCCAAGCACTTTGAAAGGGAAAATGTAAAAATCTCTATAAGTTTTGTGTCAGAGCAAAGTAACTGTAACATGTCGTGATATCGTGACATGTTGCAGTTTCGCGATGTCAAATGCAAAAATTAGCTAAGTACAGAAAATGTCACGATATCGCGACATGTCGCATTTTCGCGACCTATCACGTTTTTGCAGTCAAAACAGTCAACGAAAGCAATGAAGTCAAACTATCGTGATATCGCAACATGTTGGAGTTTCGCGACTTGCGGTGGCCACAGAGCAGAGTGATAGAAAATGTCACGATATCATGACATACAACAGCCAAGGGCAATGTCAATGAAAAATGTTGCGATATCGCGACAGAAAAGCGAGAAAGGAGCAAATGGTACGGAATGGCGTGATATCATGACATGTCGCGTTATCACGAAAGAGCTGAAGATAAACATAAGGCGGAGAAAGATGTCACGATTTTGTGACATTTTTGAGGACGAAGCCCAACAGGAGGAACTTGTCGCGATATCGCAACAGGAAGCGGCAACAACAGAGAAGGCAAGAAATTGTCACGATTTCGCGACATGCTTGACAGGAAGGGCAAAGTGCAAAGAATTGTCGCGATTTTGTGACATGTCACATTTTCGCGAGGAGGAAGCAAGGAGGCAGCCAGATTGTACGAAATGTTGCGATTTCGTGACATGTCAAATTTTGCGGCCTAAAAGCATCAAAGTAAAAGAAGACAGAAAATGTCATGATTTCGTGACATATTGTGGAGATAAAGCCAAATGGAAAAAATGTCACGATTTCGTGACATGTCACATTTTCACGACCTGTCGCGTTTTCGCGAAATGAAAGCTGAACCATACAAGGTGTAGCACCCTAAAATTGGTGCAGTAAAATTATAATAATTACATTCACCTTAGTAAATAATTTAAATTCAAATTTAACCTCCCAAACCGCCCGTTAACCGTCGGGTAATCCGTTTCCCCCTTTTTCGTGCCAATTTTAGAGGTTGTTTTGACCGTTTGACGATATCGTCGCCGATCAGACGATATCGCCCCAGATCTGACGATTTCGTCTGGGCTAGGACGTCCAGACGATCTTGTCGCAAAACTGATTTTGCAAAATTAGCTTCTGTTCCAACGGGTCTCCAATCCGGGCAGAAGCGTGTCTGCGTCGTTAGGGACCCTCCCCCGTTGGAGATCTCCCAAATTGGGATGATCTCCAACCTCCTAACTACTCCCCTAAGCCTATTTAATCCTAAGCTATCCCCTTAGCACCCCCCTGGCTGAAATTCCCTGTAAACTGACTGTCTGCATGTTAAAACATCTCAAACTCTATTTTGCATTGGTTCTTTATCAATTTTGTTGCAGGTACCACCTTATTTTTTAGCCGGAGCAAGCATACATCGTCGTCGATGAACCTGTTCAGATCGGAGGTGATCTTGTCAAATGCGAGATGATTTCATACTGATACGAGGCGATCTTGACTGCAGTCCACATTGAGGCAATCAGTGCCTGAAGTTTGCATTTCTCAACCTTTTCTTTGTTGTTTTCTTCTGCAAATTAGATAATTTATTCAGTATTTTATACTATTTTGCATTTGGAGTTCACCCATTTAGATTAAGTGCATAATTAAATCCTAATTATCATCTAATTAGCATGATTTATTTCTATTTCTGTGCATAAGTTTCAGTTTGATAACACTGCTGTTATTTTATGTCATTTTCCTCTGTTATCATTGTTGTATTCTTTGTATTTTGCATCTATTTTTCTGTTTGTAGGTTTCTGACGAATTCGTCTGATGAATTCGTCAGATCTCAGATGATCTTGTCTGATCTCAGATGATTCTGTCGAATTCCAGATGATCTTGACTGCTTCAAACACCAGAATCTTCATCAGACATCCGGATCAGGTATTCTGCTTTTAATGTTCAGTAATTTCTCTATTTTTTGTCTTTAAATCTGTTTCTGTATTCATTAAATCTGCACTTTCATTTAGATTAATTTAGAATCATTTGGCCAAACCTAGGATATGAATGCTTAAGGTTAAAAATGAACACATCAAAACACATTCCAAACCTAGGCGTGGAAACTGCCATTAAATGTTTCCTGGTGAACCCACCATCCATCGAAAAATCATCAAAATACACCTCCCTTGAGAGGCGGGACCTTCGCAAAGTCCTCTCAGTCCGAGGTACCGCACCATCCTTTTCCCATCCTCCTTTCGGGCACGGATCCTATAGCCTGAAGGTAAGGGTGTGAAAAATTTGGAGCGATACATTTTGGTGAACCCGACGTGAATGCATCATAACCTTTTGAAAACAAAAACAAAACAAAAACATATATAGAACAACTAAAACATAGATGCATTTTAAAAACATTTAAAGTTTAAAATCATGTTTAGATGGTAGCTCCTAAGAAAAGGTTAGCAGTTACTATAAATGTAGAAAACCAATTAGCAGCCGTAGAAATCAATTCTATGCTTAATGTGCCTGAGACAAGTAGAAATCAATTCCTGTGGAACGAACTTGATAGAAGACTTAGTCTCATCTCATCTAGGTCCACACAACTTAAGCAAATCAAGAGGCTAGTCCTAGATAGAATCCTGGATCCTCATCAACTAGTTTTTTATCATGAACTTCAGAGAGCCTGCCATAGATGGTTAGCTTATAGGAGAGCTCTAGTATCTTCAGAATTGTTCACCTTCGAGGAATACCTCGAGAACGCAGCCATTGTGCACCAGTTCCTAGGTTGTGTAGAAGACCAAGAGGTTGTTCTTACAGATAGGGAAATATGGAATAGAGTTCTGCGAGCTGTGCTATATCGAGAGTATTGCCATGAGCTTTACTTTTATCAACCAACATCTGAAACAGACAATATCACTATAGCTCTTTTCATCAAATTTTTAAAAGAAAACTTTCAATTTGAAGAAGAACACTTCATGACTCCTGAACAACTCGAGCCTATTAATGATATTTATAAATTGTTTATAGAAAACTAGATTATTACTTCAGTATTATTTCTTGCATTTATTGTGTTATTTGTTGTCTTTATTATATTATTTCAAAAAACAAAGAAAAACTAAAAAAAAAAACATAGCAAAAACTTAAATATTTCATTTCAAATATTGTAGTAGGTATATAGTAAATATATACCTCTTAATTTGTTGCATATATATATATATATATATATATATATATATATATATATATATTTGCTGAAAATCAAAACTTAGCACCATGCCTAAACTTAGGAATGGTAAAGAAACTTTAGGAGAAGAAGAAGATTGGTTACAAGATACAACTGGAACCCAAATGTCCTTCCTGAAGATCCAACTTCGGAAGGAAAAACTCTAGCTCAATCAGAACATGACCTAGGTGAAGATAAGGAACAAGAAGGAAGTGTTAAAGAGGATGGATCCTCATCCCCTAGAATAGCTCCAAATGGAACTATTGCCTTTGACAACATAGATCATTTCAAGAAATTTCTCAGTGATAACATTGATGACCTTAATGTGGCAATTCGTATTGATAAAGGGCAAGTTAGTGACACTCAGGCAGCTTTGGAACGTATGTATGATGTGCGCATTAATCCCTTATCTTTCATTGATCAAGAAAGTGATAAGGCTGGACCATCCAATACGGATATGGTCACTATGATTCAAAACATGTCAAAACAACAGGCTATCCAACCTCCTAAGGAACCTGTTATTCAACCTAAAATCATTCCCACACAAAAGAAACCTTCCTTCACTACTTTATTCCGCCAAACTATTGAGCAATATGCTTCAAGTAAACAAAAACCTAAAACGAAGCCAAATACAAATTTTCAACAATCTGAAATACATCATAATACAACTTCAAAATTCCTTCATAATACTTTTCCTACCAATACTTTACACAATAGTAACATGGCATCTAATCTTCATGTTCCTCCATCCTATGCCCATAAAACCCATGTCAATGCCCTACCGAACCAATATGGGGGGCAAACTAGTAATCTGGAAGCCATGGTGAAACAGTTAGCTTCGCGTATGGACCAGATAGATCCCTACCGTCCCTCGTATAATTATCGAGAGATATGTAGTCAACCTTTGGATCCCATAGTTGTAGCTCAACCATACCCTAAGCATTTTCCCATGCCCATCCTGCCTATATATAAAGGAACCGAAGATCCCATAGAGCATCTTCGCATGTTTAGGATAGCATGTCATGATATATCGCATGATGACTTGCTATTACTAAAAATGTTCCCGAAAAGTTTAGGTGGAATGGCATTAGAGTGGTACTATCAATTGCCCACTCATTCTTTGAGAAACTTCGAAGAAACAGTGGAATCATTTGTCCATCAATTTAGTGCCTACATCGAGAGGCATGTAACTATTAAAGATTTATACAATTTAAAACAAGACAAAGATGAATGTTTTGCCGATTTCTTAGCTAGATGGAGGCAATTGATAGGAAAACTGCACTTTGTGCTACCTTATAGGGAAATGTTGGACATTTTCATCAACAATTTACAAGAACAGATATCTTATGAGCTATCGACTGCTACCTTAACTACCTTCGACCAAGCTATAGATTTAGCTCGAAGAGTAGAAGATGCCCTCATTAGGAGAGGCCAACTTAGGAAGAAGGATGATGAGAAAACATCCAAAAATCAATATAAAAACAAACAAGTTGTCGGTGATGGAGTCACTGACAGCAGGAATGTTGCTAATATCAATGCAACGAAGACAACAAAAAAATTTATATTGAAACCTCCTGATAAGCCTCCTCGAGAATTCACTAGATTAAACCAACCCTTATCAACTATTTTACCTCAATTACTCGAAAGAGGTTTGATCCAATTACCAGCTATCCGGGAACCTGATCCAACTATACCCGGATACAGAGCTGACTTGCATTGTGATTTCCATAGAGGACCTGGACATTCTACCAACGCTTGTAAAAGGTTGAAACATAAAATACAGGATTTGATTGACAATAATGAAATGGAAGTGCAAGCCTTCCAACCTAAACAAAACCCTCCTAATAATACTCAAAAGACCGTTCCCCAAAATCAAAATCAAAATGCCAATCAAACTCTAGACATATTTCAACACCCTTTACCACGACATGGTAAAGAGGTAGCCAATCAAATCGAACATCATAATGTTCCCCCTCCTACCCGATATGTAGGAACCATTAGCGGACAATTACCTGTTCAGGATCCTCAAATATTTGACACAACCTTATCCCTGGTTACGACCGGGCCCTTACATAATTTTCAAACTTCTGATTCTAGTGATATAGAATCAGATAGTGAAAGTGAACTAGACATTACTTCAAACCAATCGAATAGTTCTGAAAATGAATCAGATCCTATTCAACCCATCACAGATGCTATGGTTCCAGAAGAACCATTTCCTAGAAGAGTCACTACTCGACCTTCTTCTAATATATTCCTTTCTAATGAACAAGCCATCAATGCTCAACCGAGACCAGTTCAGCGTCTTCATTATAACATTGTAGGTACCATTGGAGTCGTCACCCGACAACAAGCTCAAAATTCCCAACAAGAACCAAACCAGAACGATGGATCGGCTCCATTTGTTTTGAAAAACCCCAATAAAGGGAATCATGCTCCTACTGTTCAACCTAAACCCCCTTACAATATTAATGAGCAATTGTCCAATACTACGGCCAGAATTTCCCTCTTAGATTTATTAAGATCCTCTCCCACCCATAGGGATGAGTTGATGCTTACATTGAGCCAAATGATGGTACCTCAAAACATTCAACCCGAAGCTATGGCCAATACTATCATCACTCGAGAGATTGATTGTATTGACTTTCGGGATAAAGATATCCCACAACACAGTTTACATAAGGATAATCCCTTATACATTACTGCTCTAATTGGAGATGTAGTTGTCAAACGAGTCTTGATTGATAATGGCTCATCTCTAAACATTTGCACTTTTGACTTCTACCAACGATTTGGCTTTAGAAGTGATGAAATGAAGAAAAGTGATATGATTATCAAAGCTTTTAATGACGAAACACAAGAAACGTGTGGAGTTATTACCCTCCCATTGCAAGTTGGTCCTAGAACCCTAGAAACAACCGTGTTTATTGTACATTGCCCAACATCGTACAATATACTTTTGGGTCGCCCTTGGATCAACGCCATGCGAGCGGTCCCATCAACCTTACACCAATGTGTTAAATTTGAGTTTAAAAATCAGTTGGTCACTATCCATGGTGACCCTAGACCTTTTGATATGTGTGCTTTGGCAGAACCTGTTGGAGTGCAATTTTGCCTTGCTCTGTCATCCACACATCCTAGTTCTTATTTTTCATCTAAAACTGTGAAACATACACCCATAACTTCACCTATTTCCCCTCCATTAATTTCATCCTCCTATATAGACCAACAACCCTCTAAACAAATCATTTTAGAACCTCAAAAAGATCTTAAATCTACAACCAATCCTTCAAGTTCTACCCCTATAAATTCAAATCTTATAGAAACAACTATCATACCTTCCACATCTAAAGATATAGGTAATGAGCCTTCTACATCTTATGCCCTTTCTGATGAACTTTTACCAGATTTATCCACAACCTTAATATCAGAAAAAACAAATGCTTTCATGCAAGATTCAATTCTTTTAAATAACTTACCGCCATCTCCCCGTACTTTGGGCCTCCCACAACCTATGGGAAGTACTTACCAAGTCGGGAGTTGTGCCTTCATTTATAAAGGATATGACTGGGGAAGAATCCCTCGGAATATCAAAACTCATCATGAAGGATATGCTCGGTGTTATTTTACCAATGAATATAGTAAAGCTAAACCCATGATGCTTAAAATGGGATATAAAGGGAAAGGCTTGGGACCTTTCCAAAATGGCATGAAAGAACCTTTCGAGGTAGAACCCTGGCCTGCCTACTATGGTGTGGGCCTATTTCCTAGTAAGGGTCAACCCTTTCCTTTTGAAGATGATGATCATCTCATATGCTATCAAGATTATTTGGATAGGCATGTTCATTTGCCTCTTAAAAATCAGTCGTTTTCATGTAACATGCTATCCATAGCTTACCCTGAAATGATTGCTGACCCCGATGAAGAGTTGGAAGGAGATATCTTCCATGATGTCTCTGTTGAAGAGATGTTACACAATGGATTTTATTTTGATGGTTCTATACCAACTATAGCCCAACTTGAGGCCACTAATCCTCAAGATGAATTATCTAAATTAACCTTACAAGAATTACAAGAATTGGGCGTTTCACCCGCCCCACCTAATTTTGAAAGAGATCTACACATGGAGGTAGAAAACGTCATTAAAATTAATATTGGAACTGAGGACAATCCTCACATAATCAATATTGGATCAGAATTAAGTCAAGAAAAACAAGAACAATACATTGCATTTCTTAAAGAGTATGAAGATGTCTTCGCTTGGACATATGAAGATATGCCAGGTCTAGACCCTTCTGTAGTCATGCATCATCTAGTGGTCCATCCGGATGCTAAACCTGTTAAACAAAAACTTAGAAAAATGCATCCCAAAGTGGCTCTGCTAGTCAAAGGGGAGTTAGAAAAACTCTTGAATGTTATCTTTATACAAGCTATTGATTATGTTGAATGGATCTCAAATGTAGTTCCAGTCACCAAGAAAGAAGCTACCAAAGTTAGGGTTTGCATAGATTTTAGAGATATTAACGTTGCATGCCCTAAAGATGACTTTCCTCTTCCAAACATGGATCAAATCATTGACTTTACTGCCGAGAGTGGGATGATGTCCTTAATGGATGGATTCTCCGGTTATAATCAGATCAGGATAGCTCCTGAAGATCAGGCTAAAATAACCTTTATTACCCCCTAGGGTACCTTTTGTTGGAAAGTGATGCCATTTGGCTTAAAGAACGTAGGTGCAACTTATCAACGAGCTATGACCTACATTTTTCATGATATGATGCATGATATCCTACATGATTATGTAGATGATATCATAGCTCGCTCTATTATTGAAGATAATCATTTAGATGATTTGAGAAAAGTTTTTAATCGATTACGAGAATATCTTATTCGATTAAATCCAACAAAATGCATATTCGGAGTTAAATCCGGCAAGCTATTAGGGGTTTTAGTTTCTTTACGTGGTATTGAAATCGACCCTCTCAAGATTGCGGCCATCACTGATATGCCCGCACCTACTAATATATCTGAGTTACGAAGTTTACAAGGTAAACTTCAAGCCATCCGTCGCTTCATCGATAAGCTGGCGGACAAAACTGGTCCCTTTCTTAAACTCCTTAAGAAGGATGTCCCTTTTAATTGGGACACCGAATGTAGAGAAGCTTTTGAACTTCTCAAACAATACCTCCTTAATCCACCTGTGCTTTCACCACCTAAATCTGATCGCCCATTTCTCCTATATATTTTCGCTTCAGATTCTGCCTTAGGAGCTATGTTAGCTCAGCTTGATGATGAAAAGAGAGAACGTGCTAATTATTACATTAGCCGAACCTTCATCAGTTATGAAACCCGCTATACAGCGTTAGAAAAACTATGTCTAGCAGTCATTTTTGCTACGCAAAAATTATGACATTATATGCTTAGTCAAAAAACTTATGTCATTGCCAAATACGATCCCTTGAGGTATCTCATGAGTCGACCTTATTTATCGGGTCGCACAGCCAAGTGGGTTCTTGCTCTAAGCGAGTTTGATCTCACATTCATAGGACAGAAGTCTGTTAAGGGTCAAATCATAGCAGATCAATTAGCTGCTGCACCCTTAGAATCTACCCATCCCCTCATCATCGAATTTCTTGATGAATGCCTTCAATTAGAGGCCGACCATACTGAACAATGGTCCTTATACTTTGACGGAGCCCGATGCATGAGTGGGGCTGGTGCGGGTATTATTTTAATATCCCCACAAAAACATCTTATTCCTCTGTCCTTCAAATTGACATTTGCTTGCACCAACAATACTACTGAGTATGAAGCTCTAATCCTTGGATTACGAGCTGCCCTAGCGCTAAAAATTAAACATCTTTTAGTTTTTGGTGATTCTCAACTGGTTATAAACCAAATTAATGAAGTTTATCAAACTCGAGATGATAAACTGCGCCCATATAAGGCCTATGTTTTACAATTAATGTCTTTATTTGATCAAGTTACCTTGGAAGCTATTCCTCGAACTAGCAACCGTGCAGTTGATGCTATGGCCGCAGTTGCATCTCTCCTGCCCTTGGAGTTAGATGACGAATATGCCACTATCATTATTCGTCGACTCCAGGAACCCGCTTCAAATAAGTCATGCTTAGAGCCTTTGGATGTGTTTCTAATCAATGAAACTACTCCTGAACCTTGGTATACGGACATATTTGATTTTCTCCAAAATGGGACTTTCCCTGCCAATTCTAATAGAAACCAGCGTCGGTTATTACGTCGACGAGCAAGTCGATTTGTAATAATTGGCAATACTTTATATAGGAGATCTTTTGAAGGTATCCTATTAAGATGTTTAAACTTAGAAGAGTCTAAATCAGCCTTGAGTGAAGCCCACGATGGATCTTGTGGAGGACACTTTAGTGGCAGTGTTATTGCTAAAAAGCTCCTTCGGATAGGATACTTTTGGCCTACCATGGAAACGGATGCACATGAGTATGTGCGCCATTGCGACAAGTGCCAGAAACATGCTGACCTTGTCCATGCGCCTGCACAAGAGCTGCAGGCTATTTCATCTCCATGGCCCTTTTCTAAATGGGGTTTAGACATTATTGGCAAAATCAATCCTATGTCATCTGATGGACACAAGTTCATCATAACCGCCACTGAGTATTTCACGAAGTGGGTCGAAGCTATGCCTTTAGCTTCTGCCTGCATTAGCACACAAGTCTCTAAATTTATTTTTAATCAAATCATTTGTAGGTTCGGAATTCTTGCAAATCTCATCTCTGACAATGGAACTTGTTTCAAAAATAAAGATGTTAAAAAATTATGCCAAAAATATAAGATTCAACATCGCTGGTCCACTCCCTATTATCCTCAGGGTAATGGTCAAGCGGAAGCATCTAACAAAACCTTAATCAAAATTCTCAAAAGATTAGTCAATAAAACTGGCCGTGACTGGCACATTCAATTATACCCAACCTTGTGGGCCTATCGAACTAGTGTTCGAACCCCCACTGGAACTTCACCATTTGTTTTGGTATATGGTGCTTAAGCAGTTTTTCCATTTGAATTGGAAGTTCCTTCTTTGGCTCTGCTACTTCAAGATACCGAAGTAGGAGATGAATATCGAGCTGTGAGACTCGATCAGTTGGAACTCCTAGATGAAAAATGCATCAATGCTTTGGAACATCTCCGTGCTTACCAAAACAAGCTTAAAAGATCATATGCTAAGAAAGTTCGTCATCGATCCTTTGAGATCGGTGACCTTGTTTTAAAAGAAAATCAAAAAATACAAATGCAACTAAGGACCTTAAAGGTAAATTTGAGCCCAACTGGCTCGGACCATACATTATTACTGCTAAATTTGAATCAGGAGCATACAAATTATCTACCTTAGATGGTAAAGAACTTAAAGAACCCATGAATATTTTGCATCTTAAACGTTACTATGCATAAATTTGGTCATTTCATCCTTGTATATAATTGTTTAAAATATTCTCAAAATTTTTGTCTTATATTTCTTTCAAATTTATAAAAATCCAAAAACATCAAAAATATTCATAATCATCAAAAATCTTCAAAACTATTTATTGCATTTATTTATGGCACTTGTTAAATTTTTTTGCTCAAAAACAAAAATAAAACCAAACATCAAAATAATGATAAAAATATAAAAACAATAATATGCTTGACTCTTTCGGAACTAAAACAATATAATGAAGAAAGAGAGAGTCAGTATTCTCAAAACTTCTCAAAAGTGTTTATATATATTTTCTTACAAATGTTGCAGTTATATGTTTCAAATTATTTTGGATAAATTAGCATTTATTTGGAATCCCTCACTTGCACACTCACAAAAATAAATCTCTTGATTTTATCTGGCATGATTACTAATCTCTCTTATATCAAAGTTCACAAAATTCAATTAAATAAAGTTTGAGCATAGAGAATTGATCTTGTTATTTACTTAAACCAAGCACATCTTTTCACAATAAAATGATTATATTTGTAATTTCTATGCTTTGCTACATAGTAGAAGTGGTTTCTTGAGCGAAAAGTTTCCCCTGCTATCCTATCATGCACATGGTCTAGAATCTTTGAGAATTGGCAAAAGGACAAGCTCACCCCTACCCAGAATAAAAATCCCTTGCTCTACAGCTAATCCGAGCAAGTATCCCTAGCAAAGAAAAAGAGAAAACAAAAGTTCAAGAAAAAGAGAAAAGAAAAATGTTCTTTTATATCATTACAACAATGTTCCAAGCATTATACAAAAGAATACAAAAGAAATACAAAAAGAAAAATAAGCAAAGTTCAAAAGAAAGCAAGAAAGCAATAAAATCCCTTTCCCTACCCTTTGAAAAGAAAAGAAGGGTTGATGAGCTTGAATCCCTGGAATTCTCAATTATTCGAAAACTGTGAGGTAAGCCCCATAACAGGTGGTTTGTGCCCAACCTGCTTGGCCTTGGGTAACTCCTAGCGTGGTGATATGTCTGTCACATTAGCGACCTTCTTTTGTACAGACCTATGTCTGCTTATGGATTAGCTAGCTCTTGATAATCCGATCTACATAGTAGTCTAGTATGGTTATATGCATCTACATCATGGTTAATGAACACTTATTTGGTTTCTTCAAATCACTTGTATCATATTATCTTGCTCAAAACTGGTAAATGCACAAAGCAATTGCACACACATTTGTATTTGAGAGATTATGTGTATCAATATGATAAATCAAGATTGGAAATGAATTCACATATGCACATGGGATTCCTTATAAATCTAACTTTTGTCTTCAAAATACTTTGAAATATTATTTTTGCAACTTGTTTGAAATAAATCAAGTACAGTTGTTTACCATAAAGACAACTATATAATAGAAAAATCAAAAATTTCTTTCAAAATATCCAATCAAAACATATATATCTGGTTGAATTTCGTGACGATGGTATAGTTCCAGAACTTAAATGGGAGTCTTATGCCTAGCGCAAGTCCTCCTCTTCATATTTTCTGTTTCTTTTCAACAATTACAAATCAACCATGCAATAAAACAATCTATCTCTTTTTTGGATTTTCGCGATGATGGTATAAGTCTATACCTACATATTCTATGCCTAGCGCAAACCATTGTACCAATTTTTATTCCCCATTTATTTAAAATCATAAAAACATATGACTTAAATCATTATGTTACACAATTATGCTTTAAAACAAACAAACACCTATTCTATTTCATGTCATCATGTCAAACTTCACTTTTGCAATGATGGTATAATTCCTAGGGAATTATCCAAAAATTTTATCATACTTAGGAATTTATGCCTAGCAAAAGTCATTTTAAAATATTTCATGCATAATATTTTCATGGAAATCTGAAAAACAAAATCATCATCACCTTCATTTTCATCATTGCACCAAAGTCTTAAGACAGTCTCTTAAGCACTCTTTTACTTTTAACCATATTTCTATACTGGGATTAGCTTGACGACCGAGTGAGCAGCGACTCCATGAAATGGTCTATAATAGCGACAATGTCCTTTGAAATTATTGTTAGAAGTCTCTTTTTATCTTTTATCATCACATCACAAACAACCAATTTGTTACATCAGATTATTTCATTTAAAATCTTACAGCATGACATTCAAATTATAATATTTCCAACGACATAATTACATGAATTATCAAATCAATCAATCAATAAAAAAAAAGCATCATAAGCATCATACCATTATACAAGTCATGTGATCAAAAACATATCTCATATCATATATATGTTAACAACATATATGTACATCATCAAAACTGGATTGGTATGCCACAATCTGTACCTCGGCATACTCAATCCTCTATCAACAAAAAAATAATAATACAATGTCAGTGCAACTCTCTAGCCTCGAGAGCCCCTCGAGCTCTCTGCCTCATCTCCTCCCCCGCCCTGAGGTGGACGAGGTGGCCCCATCGCAGTCTGAGTAGTCCTAGTCCTCGACCGGGACGTGGTCCTCGATGACCCGATCCTGATCGGATCTGCAATGTTGGCTGGCAGGGGTAGTCTATCCGCCTCTGGCACCAGCTGGTAGTACAATGTCTGGTAGAAAGTGAGTTGGGCAATAGCCCGTGTCAGCTCCCCAGAGCTCGCCCCTCCGCCCCGTGCCCTGAGGCGTGCAATCTCGTCTCGTAGCTGTGACACCTCAGCTCGATGGCGTGCAGCCTCATCCTGTAGAGTCTGCACCTGTGCCTGGAGACGATCTCTCTCCGCCCGAAGAGTAGCCATCTCGCTACTCTCTCCTGTGTCTACGCCCTTGCCCTTATCGGGCGATGGTGGCCTCTATGGAGATGGGGGTCTCGCCTCCCTCCTCTCCCTCTGCCGTGGCCTCTCCTGTGCCTGTGGCCTCCTCGCCTCTCTCCCGTCGTGACCCTGGGCTGCCTCCATCGCTGCCTGGCATCGCCTCCCTATCCGACGCACAACCGCATGAATCGGACCCTGTGCCCTCGTCATCCGAGGAGGGCGGATGCCTACGTACCAGGCATCGTAGCCATCGGCTACCCCTGCGTCATCACCATCCACTAGCTGGATGGGGGCATCGTCCGCGTCTTGGCTCCAGAACCGCTGCATGTCTGGCGCCCCGCTAACTATGGTGTTATCCCGGATAGTCTAGGAAAACTCGTAATCCCTCAGAGATGGGATCCCCTACTGCAGACCAAACTGTCTCAAAACTCGGTCATAGCGGTGGAGCTCCACCTCTCCTCTCTCCATCCATAGCCAACAGACTCGCCTGACGCGAGCCAACTCCTGTCCATCCTCGGCCCACCCTGGATGCTCCCTCCATGGCCTCCAGGTGATCTGATCCGGGACTAAGTCATCCAGTAGCCTCCGGGACATAGGCAGGTCGATCCGTCGCTGTGACCCTCTCCGGAGCCACCAGTAGAAGACTCGGGGCCTCTCCCCGTCAACCCCTATCAGAGGAAGCCCTACCGGCCTCCGCACTGCAATGTGCTCCCAGCACCAAACCTGTAAGAGCGATGTCATCACCAGACATCGGCCGCCCTTGTACACGACCCCATATAGGATCCTGTACAACCGGCATAATACAAAACTGCCCCAAGAAAACCTGTACCCGTGGTCCCGCATATCGTAGATCACATCTACGAGCATCCACGGCACCCTGCACCCGCTCTGGTGGCACAGCAAAAGTCCACCAACCACTCCAGCTAGCACCCGTGTGAGTCTAGATGCCCCAGGCATCTGGCGTAGTGCCTCGATGTTAACTCTGCCCTTCTCCAGGGCGAAGCTCGGGTCACCACACAGTCGTCCCATAGCGTGGCCCTGATTGGCCGTAGGAGTGATCAGTCGTCCTTGTATGGGGATTCTTAGAATCCTCCATACATCCTCTAGAGTGGGAGTCATCTCCCCTGTCGGTAGCCAGAAACATGAAGAACCCGGATACCACCTCTCTGCTAGGGCTGTCAGTAGCCCCATATCTGTGGATACCTGTGGCATCTCTGCCACATGCTGCAAGCCGGCCTATGCCAGCTGATCTCGCTCTGCCTGTGTGAGAGCGGCCAAGTCATCTCTCAACCCTCCATACTTCCATTCCCTGCTCTTTAGTAAACCTCTCTGCAAACATAAACAACAAAACAACAAACAATCATTAATAAACAATTCAAGTAATTAATAATGCAAGTTAAAAGTTCAATTTTATGCAATTGATGATATCGCCCACTATTGGACGATATCGTCCCAAATTTGAGCAGAATCGTCTCCGATTTCGCTAGTCGAAATCGTCTCTAATTTGACGAAATCGTCCCCCTTTCGTCGATTTCGCCCTTGGGCGAAATTGATGAAATTGAGACGATTTCGTCGAAATCGGGACGATTTCGTCCCGACGACGTCGACGGCCCAAAAATGGCCGTGATGCTCAAAATTCACCTAAAAATTACCTACAAAGCATGTAAATTTAAATTAAAGCATTCTAGTTAAGTCTAGACTCTTACCCGTAGACCGCGTCGGACCTCTGTTGATCTGTGCGTCGTCTCCACCATTTTTGCTTCAGAGCTCTAAAAAACCAGAAAATGAACAGTAAAAATGAATTAGGGTTTTACCCTATTTTTCTTAATTTTATTCAAAAATAATTTTTGCTTTTCCGCGTTTTTACCTCAAACGTTCGATTTGGGTAAAAACACGGAGGGGGCACCATAGTAAGTCGTCGTACGATTCGACCAAGAATCGTCGCCTAAAAATGGGAATAATTTTTGCTTTCTCGTAGATCGAGAAGAACTCATCTTTAACGCATTTTCTTCGAAAAATTCGCTAAAGAGGGGGCAAAATGTAGCACCCTAAAATTGGCGCAGTAAAATTATAATAATTACATTCACCTTAGTAAATAATTTAAATTCAAATTTAACCTCCCAAACCGCCCGTTAACCGTCGGGTAATCCGTTTCCCCCTTTTTCATGCCAATTTTAGAGGTTGTTTTGACCGTTTGACGATATCGTCGCCGATCAGACGATATCGCCCCAGATCTGACGATTTCGTCTGGGCTAGGACGTCCAGACGATCTTGTCGCAAAACTGATTTTGCAAAATTAGCTTCTGTTCCAACGGGTCTCCAATCCGGGCAGAAGCGTGTCTGCATCGTTAGGGACCCTCCCCTGTTGGAGATCTCCCAAATTGGGATGATCTCCAACCTCCTAACTACTCCCCTAAGCCTATTTAATCCTAAGCTATCCCCTTAGCACCCCCCCTGGCTGAAATTCCCTGTAAACTGACTGTCTGCACGTTAAAACATCTCAAACTCTATTTTGCATTGGTTCTCTATCAATTTTGTTGCAGGTACCACCTTATTTTTCAGTCGGAGCAAGCATACATCGTCGTCGACGAACCTGTTCAGATCGGAGGCGATCTTGTCAAATGCGAGACGATTTCGTACTGATACGAGGCGATCTTGACTACAGTCCACATTGAGGCAATCAGTGCCTGAAGTTTGCATTTCTCAACCTTTTCTTTGTTGTTTTCTTCTGCAAATTAGATAATTTATTCAGTATTTTATACTATTTTGCATTTGGAGTTCACCCATTTAGATTAAGTGCATAATTAAATCCTAATTATCATCTAATTAGCATGATTTATTTCTGTTTCTATGCATAAGTTTTAGTTTGATAACACTGCTATTATTTTATGTCATTTTCCTCTATTATCATTGTTGTATTCTTTGTATTTTGCATCTATTTTTCTGTTTGCAGGTTTCTGATGAATTCGTCAGATCTCAGATGATCTTGTCTGATTTCAGATGATTCTGTCGAATTCCAGACGATCCTGACTGCTTCAAACACCAGAATCTTCATCAGACATCCGGATCAGGTATTCTGCTTTTAATGTTCAGTAATTTCTCTGTTTTCTGTCTTTAAATCTGTTTCCTGTATTCATTAAATCTGCACTTTCATTTAGATTAATTTAGAATCATTTGGCCAAACCTAGGATATGAATGCTTAAGGTTAAAAATGAACACATCAAAACACATTCCAAACCTAGGCGTGGAAACTGCCATTAAATGTTTCCTGGTGAACCCACCATCCGTCAAAAAATCATCAAAATACACCTCCCTTGAGAGGCGGGACCTTCGCAAAGTCCTCTCAGTCCGAGGTACCGCACCATCCTTTTCCCATCCTCCTTTCGGGCACGGATCCTATAGCTTGAAGGTAAGGGTGTGAAAAATTTGGAGCGATACACAAGGCAAAGGAAATTATCGCGATTTCATGACATGTCGCATTTTCGCAGGTATAAAGCAGACAAGACTGTCGAGTGGAAGATGTCACGATTTTACATGTTTCATTTTCGCAATAAGGAGTAGCGAAGAAGCCAAGAAAGAGGAGAATGTCACGATTTCGCAACATGTCACATTTTCGTGACTAGTGGCAAAAGAGAAAGTAGTAAGGTAAAAGTGTCACGATTTCACGACATGTCGCATTTTCACGACTGGTGGCGAAAGAGAAAGCAGTAAGGTAAAAGTGTCACAATTTCGCGACATGTCGCATTTTCGCAACCTGTCACCTTTTCGCGACCGAAGCAATAACAAAGGCCCGATATCGTTCTATTTGCATTTTCCTTCAGAATTGCATAGGAGAACGCAAAGAGAAGATAAGGATCAAGTAAATGCTCTCCAATTGATTTTTAGACCGTGGTCGAAGAAGCTCAAAGATTAAATGTTTTTGATTACCGATGTGCGCTAGATGGAAGAACCTGAGGCAGTTTTTGATGCCACCAAAATTAAAGACGCCTCTAGTATTAAAAGCTTCTGTTCGTAGTCTCTTAACAACTTTCGACCTGCCCCGATAATGGTCATTTAATGAAGAAATATAGGCCCTTGTTTCTGTTTCATTTTTGGTTTTGATCCATTAAAACAGGGACTGTCATTTCTTTGAGGCAGATTAAGGGGATCGTTTCTTCAAAATTTGTTTCATGTATTAAATGCTTTAATACGAAAGGAAGAGGAAAGCCTCTATAAATACCAATGTAAAATCTCAAGCAAAGGGAGAAAGACCTTTTTGCAAAAATTGAAGCAGAGATCCTAGATGCATTTTGCTCTATTCTTAGTGTCTTTTGGAGTTGGTGATCCAAACTGTTGTCCATGTGATGCTTTCTGTGTGAATCACTTCTGTTAGTCTAGTGTTAATATAAGTTGAATTCTACTATTTTGGATTTGGTTGTATTTGCATTTGAACGTTTGGAGTGTAATTGGAAGCAAACTGACAGCTAAGGCTTGATCCAATTTTTGTTTATGCATTCTAAGAGTTGGTTGTTGTTTAGCTTCAGGATCTAGTGGAGGTTATTTGTTGTGTGAGGTTGTTCTCCCCATCAACTATTGTCTTTAGCCAGATTTCCATCTCTTTCTGTTATTTCCCATTTCTTTCTGCATTTCCCATTGCTTTCCGTATTTTCCCATTTCTTTCCTGCATCCTTATCTTCAAAACCAGTTTAGATTAGTTTAGGAGCCAGCCCTCTCTGGATATTGGCCCAGGAGACTTCTCTTTCTCTCAGCATTTCAATGTTGGCCAAGTTTAGGGCGCGTATGCGTACAAAATCCTTTTCTATGGCAGATTTGTGACCAACAAAACCCTGTACCAAAATTTTAAAATATCATGGAGGAGCTATCGTTATTGGCTAGGCTAGATTTTCCATAAAGTATCTAGTGAAGTAAGGGGTGATCAAGCTCTAATACCCAGGCCTCATACAACACCCATATACAAACTTGAGCTCCCATTTATCTTCAAGTATATCAAGAGTATTGGTTTTTTAATCCTTACTACCACAGAATATCACAGGTCCCAAATATAAAATAGCCACAATATTAAAGGTCAAAGTAATAACAATAAGAGTAGAATAATATATGAGAAAATTAATATGTATATCAAGGCTTAAATAATATTGAAATAAAAATTCATTTATATAATCAAATATGAATGTAAATAGCCTGAATCATTCATGAACTATGCATGAAGAAAATTTATAATATTAATTGCTCAAAAATTTGTATACAAGCTTTATTGTTTTCTTCCTCATACAATTAGAATGAATATCAAATATTCTTCTCTTTTCTTATGGAGTATTGTTTCTATAATATAGCCATAGTAATATGACTCTTCAAGTACTTGACTATTGCTCTCCATATGCCAAGTCTCATGACTCTTGGTTTATCATCTTACCACTTGCATACTAGATGGACACTTGACTCTAAGACACTTGCACACATGACTCTTACACTTCTAGGGTACTTGTGCACAATTCACATTACATATTTGGACTCTTACATACAAGACACTTGTGCACATTCTCTTAATCTATACTTGTACTCTAACGTACATGACACTTGTGCATTTCCTGCACATTGCACTCTTACATGACACTCATGCATTTCCCACACATTAACACTTACATAAAAGGGGAAATATAAATCACACTTTAAACTATAGACTCGACCCGAATCTATTACATATTTACAATATATCATGAAGATACCATCGAGTACATTAGCATGTACCAAATAATGTAATATTCCTCAACCTCCTTCTCTTCAATCTTGGTCTTATTATTTGTCTTCAATCTTCAAGTGACCTTGCACTATTCATGATCTACTACTTGAGATTAGTAAGGTTTATCTTCTTGCTTGAATTTTACTTTGATTTCTTCTTTTTCTTTATTATTTGATTCTTTAGACTTTGGATCTTCAAGAACTAGATCTACTCGAGCGTTGTCTTTGACCTTAGGTTCATGTGTATGAATAGCTTGAATTTCTTATTCAATATTTGATATATATGGCTCATTCTTGATTACTCTATAAGATAAGTTTGGACCATAATTGATCCATTTTTCTTTTCCTTATTTTCTAAACATTTTATTATAAAATGTTTTTCCTTCCTATATTTCAAAAATTGAACACTTTGCTCTATCATTAGAAGGTTGGGGTAACGAGCCAGCAAAGAGATTTTTAATGCTTCAGAAATAATTTTTTGAAAAATATTACCTAATATAAACAATAGTGCCCTTTCAAATATTCCACAATATTTGCATGGATACAGACTCCAACAATTATCTTTTTCATGACTATCTATTACAAGAATTGTACTTCAAATGTCTTTTTTTAATTCTATGCTTCCTTGTTAGTGCTTCAAGTTCTTCTATTTCTTTAATAAAATGATGTAACCATTTATGTACAACCAAGGCTAATATTTCTTTATCTTTATTATAAATAAGTTGTAAGATTTGATAATCTATGATATTTTGAGTAGATATAGGTTCTATGATAGAATCTATTTTTGATGTTCTATCAAATTGAGATTTAGTAGCAACAAGATCTAATTTTGAGTTTTCAAGAGCATTTGATAATCTTGTTATTTTCTTCTTATCAATATCATCTATCAAACTTTGAAAATGAAGCTTTAACTTGTTCACTATTTCTTTATTATCCTTATTGAATGCATTTCTAATAGTTTCTTCCATGATCAATTCAATGATTTTATTTCCTTCGAAGTAGTAAACCTTATAACTCCCTAATTAAAAATAACTCAAAAATGAAATTTGTAAATTTTTAAATTTTTCTAAACCTTTGATATTGAAAACCTTTTAACTACAAAATTGAATTCGTAAAATTTCAAAAACTTCGTAATATATTTTAATTTAAAATTTTCTTAAAATTTGAAAAACTCAAAATAAATCTTCTATCTAAAGAAACTTTAAATTTCTTCTAATGGTTGAAATAATCAAATAAACTAAGTAATGTATAAATCCTTATCAGTCCAACATTTTCAAAAAATAAAACCTATATTTCTTAGCTTTCCAAATAGATTAACTCACAAAAATATTTATTGAGGATCAAGTATAAATCAAATAAATTCTATACAAAATAACAATGAATCACAATATTGGAATATAAATAATTTCTTACAAATATAAGTTAAATATATTCAATATCAAAATATTACAAGAATGGCTCAGATAGATTAAATTGTATGGATATTTTTCTCCAATATATAATTTTACATGATTTTTTAGTACTCTGATAATTCATCTCCTCAAACATCTAGGAGATGCATCATTTCATATTCCTCTCATTAAGACAAAACTCTCATCTTGTCACATATCAATGTGAATCTTGATTCTCTCTCTTGACACCTTGCACTTTTCCTCATATTAACTCATACGTTATATAAAATATAAATCATTCCACCAAACTAATATTACAAAAGGGCCAAATAATGTAATACTTTCAACAATATTATTAACTAAACCTTATCATTATTATTTAATTTATAATTACCATATAACTCCAATATCCCTAATCAAAAATAATTTGCATACTAACCTTATACTACTACGTAGGCAACTCTTCTTCCAATTCACACTTCACTTACTCACTGGCGCTAATGCTTCTGATGCTCTTCTAAAAGCACATCTACTACACCTTTGTTTAAGTGAATCTCAATTCAGATATGTCAATTGTTGACTAACACCCACATGGATATATGTATGCCTAAATTAAAAAAATTAAAAATACTTTATTTTAATCTTTAATAATATTCAACTCTGTTATATTTAATAACATTTAGCTCTATTATATGTTAACATAGCAATATTCAATATCATTATGTTTTATAAGTTATGATGTGTACTTCTAATGTTGGACTTCAACGATTCACTCCATTAGTCTCTTCACTTCCTCAATGTTGAACTTCAATGATTCACTTCCTCAACCTAGAATCTGCATTGCTTTACCATGGGTTTCTCCACATTAGGCGTTGGTTTATCTACCTTAGTCATTGGTGTTTCCACCTTAGTTAATGATTTCTCTACCTTTTTCACTGGTGTCTCTATATTAGTATCTTTATCTTAGTTGTTAGTGTTCCCACCTGTTATCTTTACCTTAGTTGTCAATATATGTCATTGGTTTCTAACGTAGCTAGTCTCCTTTGTTGTGATGTTTCACTAGTCTCTTTGTGCTTTATGTTGACCTCTTTCACTGCAATGCTAGTTCCTCCTGTAGACACTAAAATCATGTAAATCGGATAAGACTACCAATGCACCACTTGCGCCACTCTTATCGACATCATATGGCCCCATTGGGCAACCCTCTAGGGTAACATAAGGCTCCATAGCACTTTTGGGAAGGTTTCCATCAGTTTTGGGAGGTTTTGGGTCATATATTTATGATCGTCCCACCCTAGGATGGTCATAGATGGTGACCGTCCCACCCAAGGATGGCCACTCATAACCATCCTTGGGTGGGACGGTCCCTAAATAGACCCTCCAAAAGTCAAAGGGGCGGAGAAATGGCAATCAATTACTACCATATTCTCTGCCCAATCATCAAAAATTGATTTGGAGACTATCATAGAGACCAAAAACTCCAAATTAGAGGCCCCAAATGGGCAACCTCTTCCACCATTGCATGGCAAAGGTTTCGACAAGTGGCAACACTTGCCTTGCATGCCAAAACTTGCCCCTTTGCCCCAAATTCCCTATTTGGGCTATAAATTGAGGTGTGCTCACCCCAATTTCAAGAGAGAAGAGTTGAAGCATAGACCACGAAGTGCTACCCAATTCTACCCTCACTTTTGCTATCACATTTGCCCTAGTATTTCCTTGAAACCCTCTTCATTCGAAGGCGCTTTTAGGGGCATCCCAAATACACTAAATCCATTCCAAAACCGGTCAAATTGGAGAGTAATTTGACCATATTTTCTGACACAACATTTAGGAGAGTTTCAGACCAGATCCCTTTGGAATTGGTGGTAAATTCCACTCATATTGGTAACCATCCCACCCTGGGATGGTTAGCAGTGGGTAGTTGCACCTGTTAGGGATGGTTAGAAAATAGCAAGGAATTTTGGTTCAATTCCACCATAGATCATTTAGAAATGTTTATATTAGTCTTGCATTCAATTTTGGTGAGATTTGGAGTTGTTTTGATGGGTCAATTTGGAGTTTTATGATTGCAGGTCTAGTTGTCCCTGTCAGGGATGGTCACTATTTTTGCTAACAATTTCCCTTCAATTCATGCTCATATATTTCCAAAACCATCTAAATAACAGCATAGTATATTTGTAGGTCATTTGGAGTTGTTTAGATTTATTACAAATAAGTTTCATTATTTCTAGATGCATGCTTTCTATGTTTTCCTAGCTTTCAATCTATAAATGCATATGCTTTTAATCTGTTTCAATCTCTTGTGTGTAGGTGCAGATATTCTAGACATGAGGGAGGAGCTAAGAGGCACATAAGGATAGGCCCAAGACTAGCTCTCGAGTGTGGGTTGCGAGAAGAACATTGGAACACGCCATCAAGCTTTTGAAAGGATTAGATCCTTGGTATTTTGAGTATGAAATGTATCAAAGAAAAGCCCTCAAAGGGGGATGTATTGTAACCATTGGAATCATTGAATAAATAAATATAAGGAGAAATACATCCCTCTTTTATTGCACATTATTCTTCATTTCAATAGATTACATATTGTGCATCTTTCCCTTTGAACACTTACTTTAACACGCTTTTACATTTCAATAAAGAACCCTTAAGGCGTGTCATTATTTTTGCTTCTTCAGTGGTGATCATGGTGATTGAAATTATTCATTATCCCCTTTGAATGTGTCAATTTTGACCTCCTTTTTCTATTTTGTAGGTTGCAGGTTTTGACCGTTCTGAGCAGAAATGACCCCTTTTCTGCTAGTTGAACCTGCCAGGGATGGCCAGCTAGGTGACACAACCTGGGATGGCCCCAAAATTTCTAACCATCCCACCCTAGGATGGTTACAAAACCAGAGGTTTTCTGCAAAAATTTGTAGAAACAAAAAGTTTCAGGTCAGAAATTACACCTTTCCCAACCTTCAATTTGCATTTATATTGTTCAAATTAGCTTAAATTTCAAGTTTTCTTGTCCTCTTTGTGCATGTGAAGGTTAGATATCATACTTCTAAATTTTGCATTAATAAAATCAAGAAAAATAGGAAAATGAACAGTATTTTATATGCTTTTTGTTTGGTTTGCCTGCTTGCAACTTACCAAAAAGGTTAAGTTCATATAGGTTGTCAATTTTGTAGCTTCCTTTTATGCATACTAATGATTCTGAAAATAAAATGTACTTTCATGCATTTAGTGAATCATCATTGAATGTTGTATTATTTTATTTCAATAATTTTAAAAGGAACACACACACCATGATCTTCTTAAACGTTGGTGAGTTGGACTTCATTCCCAACCACTGATAGAGTTCAATGATGGTGGCAGTCATTTCCATCCATTGACTCAAATCCCATGTACCCTATTTTATTGGCCAATACCGACTCCAATATCTATCCTAACCATGCAAAATAGCATGCATTCCTCTTTGAAGGGGTGTATCATTGCGCATGGGGTGTTGGGTGAGGATCGACAGGACCTATGCTCCCTGATCGGGTATGGATTTCATCACCATACTTTGGTTGGTTTACGTGACCGAAATTTCATTACCGATTGTCGAGCTATGAGTGTATAGGTGAAAACCACTTAAAATTTTGAGTATTACATCAATGAAAATCAAACACGAGAAGTATTTTCTTTACAAAGCAACACATCTTGAAACAACAACAAACAGTTTAGGGATTCACATCTAAAAGACTTAAAAGAGATAATCACTTCTATGCTTGTGTGTTTCTATTGTTTGTTTGTTTCAAATTCATAAAAATTGTAAAGGAGATAATCATATAGTGGTCTAGAGTACATAGCTATGGTACATACCCATAGCCAAGCCCATTTAAGGGTGGACGTTGCGAGGAGTAGGGAAGAGGACATAGAACATCTTCGCCTTGATCCCAAGGACATGGTCATACCTCCTTGGAGACCACCTACTCTTCCTAGCCCTAGAGGGGCTGAAAGGAGACCTAGCCAACAAGGGACTCCTACACGGGGTACCCCCATAGGTGATGGTCTCAACTTAGGAAGTCATATCCCTAATCACCGAGTGGTAGATGAATGGATGGTCAGTCCTAGAATAGCAAGAAGGGGACCTAGCCAACAAGGGACTCCTACATGGGGTACCCCCATAGGAAATAGTCCCACTTTGGGGAATCATTTCCCTAATATAGATGTGTCTAATGCCTTCTTTCGAGAAGATTCACCATGCAATGGGGTGCTTCCCAATAGAGAAATCCCACGCATTCATGTGCCTGCTCGGTCTACTCCTCGCACTATTGCATAGGATCATGACTTTTCACCTAAGGTAGGGTTGAATGATCATCTTATGATTTCAAACCACCCTTCCCCAAGGTGCAATTATCATGATGAGTATGATACTCATCACCATAGGTGACCTAATTTCACCTTACCTTTCCTTGTTTATGAGGGAAGACCTGAGGAGGATCCAGAGTATCCTCATTCAAATGTGTCAATGCAAGCACGATGTGCCTCTACACCAGTAGCTTATCAAGAACATCTATTTAGGGGTGAGCCTCAAGTCAATGTAGCCTCCCTCAATCGAGGGAAAGCTATAATAGATCTCACGAACCCCCTGAACAAGATAGATATCAAGGTAATAGTGCTAAGGCACTTAGACCTAATACAACTGATCAGATCAATCAGTTGGTAAAGAAGTATGCTGACCACCAAGCCAAGTTTAATCAACTTAGGTCTGATAAACACCACTTAGATCTCTTAGAGCAATGGTAGCAGTTAGAGAAAGAAATACTTGAATGACAAATTCAAGAGACTTTGCGTAATGGAGCTTCTACTCCAAATATGCGTAGATAGGAGGCTCACCCGAGGCAACCAAATTTCCAACAAGATAGGTCTCCTAGACCTAATCCAATGTTGCCTCCTAGACCTCCTAGGCCTAAACAGAATGTATATGATAGGCCAAACATAGATCACCTTCAAGAGGTATTCATTCCTCCTTGTAGGCCCATACCAGAAACACCCTATGGGGCTTACGATGACTTGGAACAAAATGAGGATTATGTAGAAGCACCTTTTGGAGGTGTGGATGATGTCAATCAACCACCCCAACCTATGCTTAATATTCCTCATCCCCCTTCATGGGTTCAAAACAAAGAAGAGGAAATCAAATCCTCAGATGTGTATCAAGCTTTTCTTGAACGCTTAGAAAATGTAGAAGGTAAGACAATAGGGAATGGGCTTCAAAAACCCACCTTGCATCAGTTAAAGAGTCAACCACTACACCCATCCATTCCTTCCCTAATATACCCTGAGCATTTCAAAATGCCAAAATTGGATAGATTCAAGGGGGAAGAAGATGCTCAAGAGCACGTTACTAGATTTTTAAATTTGTGCTTTAACATACAGGACAATGACGCATTGCTCCTAAGAACTTTTCTAAGTACCCTCTCTGGTCCTGCCATTGAGTGGTTCAACCAACTTCCAAAACATAGCATCTACACATTTGAACAATTTGCTAATGCATTTTTGGAATATTTCACCTTTAACACCAAAAGAAAGGTGACATTAACTGACCTCACGGGGTTAAAGCAGTACGATGATGAGTCGATTACTGATTATGGAAATAGGTGGTGGACGCTTTTGGCTAAGCTACCCTACCTGTTGCCAACATCTGAATTAACTTAGCTATTTTCAAAGAGTTTCTTAAAACCCATCTCTTTAATATTGCAACTGTAACAATACCCCACCTTGGAAGAAGCTCTAGCACAGGCTAGAAATATAGAGGAAATAAAAATCCAAGAGGGAGAAATAGCCAAGCCTCACAAAAAGGAGTGGACAAAGAATCCTAAAAATAGCTCGACACCTGCAAAGCCGACAACGGTCAATCAAGTGGCCATAAATGTCCCTAGGCCTACACAAGTGATGCCTCCTCAAAAGGTGAACTATCAGGCCCAACCTCCTCCTGTGAGTTATAATAGTAATGGTCAAGCGAATCAGGGATAGAACCAACAAGCATCGCTCTAAGCGACAATTTACTCCCTTCATTGAATCCATGGATTCTCTATTCGATCGATTGTGGGTTGCAAAAATGATTAATCTTCCAGATATCAAACCCATCGATCTGGATACAGGCAAACCCAAGCCTATGGGACATCGAGAGGATCAATATTACAAATATCATCGATAAAGTGGCCATGATTTACCAACGTGCTATGGTTTTAAACACCTAGTACAAGACATGATTGAGAGGAATGAGCTTCAAGTAGATGCTCCACTAGCCCCTAACAATCAGCAGATGGGTATATACAAGGACCCATTACCAACTCATGAGGTACAAGCATCGCCTGCTAAACCGATGAATGAGGTGAAGACAACACCCCCTTTGCAAGGGTATGTTGGGATGGTGAGTATTGTGACCAGGAACAGAATATATCCAAGCCAAGTTGCACCACCTGTAGCTTTGAGTGATGTTCCAACTACGTTGCAACCTACACCACCTATAGTACAAGGCCTTCCACCTAGGCCAACATTAACAATAAAGAACAAGCTTACATAGAGCTTGAGGATAACATCAACGAGATTGTCCATCTATGAGCTAATTCAACAATCCCCTCCACATAGGGATGCTTTGATGGATATTCTAAAGTCAATAGAGTTGCAACCACAAGAGTCTAACTCCTTCATTGATTTTGTGGGTCATGTGCAATAGTGCAAGGAACCAATAATAACATTTCATGAGCATGAGCTTAAGGAAATAGCAAGTGACATGGTAGATCCTCCTTTGCACATCATTGCATGTGTAAATGATGTACCATACAAGAGAGTGCTCATAGACACTGGTTCCTCGAGTAATATCATCACAACTAAAGCATTAAAACACCTAGGATTGCCAGCATCTCATGTTGTTGCATCCACTTACACTCTTCGTGCATTCAATGATGCAATATGCTCCACCGTCAGTACCATAGTCCTACCCATTCAGGTGGGGTGCAAAACCATATCGACATTGTGTCATGTGTTGGAAGGTGATATGGCCTATAACATATTGCTAGGTAGACCTTGGATACAGGATATGAAGTGTGTCCCATCCATTGCACATCAATGTCTCAAATACACTCATGAAGGGCAGGTGCACGTAGTCTCTATAGATCTAGAGCCCTTTAAGTACTGCAATATGGTACAGTAGATGCCAAAGTCGATATTACCTTCGACTCATGTAGACTTTCGACTGAATGCACCTATTTAGGGTCTACCCATTTCACCATCACCTTCCATTTCACCATCTACATCTTCATCCATGCCATCCTCATCATTGGTAGCCTCAGAGATGCCTTCGACATCATCAGATCCTCCATCGAGGAACATGTCGAAGAGGCCAATTGATGAGAGCCCACCTCTAGTTTCCACCATATCCATGGAAGAGATTCCTTGTTTAGTAAATGAAGAATCATCTCAAGAGGTTCACATTGAGTCATCTCAAGCCTCACTTCCATCTCATCCACCTTCGCCATCCCAGGTCACAGTGCATATGTCTAGTACAGGGATAGGAGAATATCTAGTGAGAAATGTCACAATGGTTCCATCTATAGAGACAATGCAAGATATGGGGTGACCTCATCTTCCCATAGGTAGCATTGTGCCTCTTGGTCTACCACCCAATCAAACTAATTTTATATATGGGGGTTTAGAGTATGGAGCCCTACCAATTCCTCAGAAAGAAGAAGATGAAAAACCTTTTTTGAGGATGTAAACTATCTATCAAATCCAGATTATGCATTGTGGTATTTAGATCATTGTAATTGGTATGGTTTTGGTTTAGGCCTATATGAGTAGGGTACTCATGTTCCATGTCAGCCCCAATATCAGCTACCTTATGATAAATCTGGGTTGGGACACAATAAGCCAGTATCATTGGATGTCCTCATAGATAGTCTAGAACACCTATGTCTAGGTTATCAAGATAAGCTTACACACGATCCATATGCCAATCTGAATCATGTTCATTCATTGGGAGATTATTTTCCCATAGAAATGATAGATCAAGGGTTATCCAGTGATGTTGCTCAACCTCATGAAGTGGGGGAGAGCTCACATACCTTGAAATATGATAGTGAGGAAGAGGATCAAGGTCCTCCTCACGAATGGATGAGTGATGATGAATATGACTATGGCATCGCACCCATAAACTATCCTAGCTCAGATGATGAACATGAGAGAGTGTTCCCCTTGGATGATGAGGATGAGTATTATCTTCACATGTTATTCCCCATCCAAGGCCCTATTTGATGCCAACTATTGTTGCATGAAGAGCAAGCTCCCCCTCTTTTGCAACGACCACCACCATTCATTCCACCTCCACCAGAGCCACCCCCACGAGTTACGAGACAACATCAGGTCTCTAGACCCACTCACCCTCATATGGGAGATCATGTATCCATAAACATGATTTCCATAGATTTAACTACACCATTGAGAGATCTGAATAACCCATCAAAGTCATTGCATCTCGACCTTGAGGCAATTGACTTTGATCAAGGAGATTCTTCCCCATCACCATCAGAGTATTGGCCTTGCGAGGAAATGTTACAACCATTTCAATTTTCTCCAAGAACTACTCAAGATGTTTTTCAGGCTGAGGTTGACCCTGAATTTCCTATGGATGAAGAAAACCCAGCTGATGACATTCACTTGATTCCCACTCCACATCAGTTGGAATATGGGTCTCATATGTCAATTGAGCCAAAAATTGACAGGGATATCGATACAGATCCCGATAATCCCCATATTATCAAGCTAGGGGAAGGTCTATCCATAGTTGAACAATATGAATTCACAAAATCATTAAAACAAAGGATAAAAACTTTTGCTTGGTCTTATAAAGATATGCCAAGACTGGACCCAAATCTAGTCACGCATAATCTTACACTAGACCCAAAGATCAAACCAATTAAGAAAAATTTACGTAAGATGCACCCAACAATAGCCTTAATGGTGAAATATGAATTGCAAAAGTTGTTGGACGTTGATTTCATCATCTCAGTAGACTATCCGCCATGGGTTTCAAACATGGTACCCATCAAAAATCCTGATGGGAGGATTCACATTTGCACTGACTTTAGAGATCTCAACAAAGCGAGTCCTAAGGATGAGTTTCCCTTACCAAAAATTGATGCGTTGGTAGACGCTATAGCAGGACATGAAATGCTATCCCTTATGGATGGTTTTTTTGGATATAATCAAATTCGTATTAATCCAGAAGACCAAATAAAAATGGTGTTCACGATACCTTGGGGGACATTATGTTATAAGGTAATGCCTTTTGGCCTTAAGAATGTTGGTACCACTTACCAACGAGCCATGACATATATCTTCCATGACTACATGCATAATATTTTGGAAGATTACATGGATGACTTATTGGCAAAATCTCTATTGTGCCATGAGCATGTCGATGTATTGTGCAAGGTTCTAGACCGCCTCATTGAGCATAATGTTAGGCTTAATCCCAAGAAGTGTGTATTCAATATCACATCTGGTAAAATCTTGGGATTCATAGTCTCTAAGCGAGGCATAGAAGTAGACCCAAATAAGGTCAAGGTAATCTTAGAAATGCCTCCCCCCACAACCATTAAGCAGCTACGCAACTTGCAAGGAAAGGTCACATCCATAAAATACTTCATAGCGCAATTATCGGATAAGTGTCAACCCATGAATAGGTTTCTACACAAGGGGATCTCATTTCATTGGGACGAGGAATGTCAAGATGCCTTTGATGAGATCAAGCAATACCTGGATTCACTTCCTGTATTGGCTCCTCTATGACCAAGAGTGTCGTTCTATCTTACTGAGTTGGCATTGGGCACCATGCTGTCCCAAAAGAATGAATTTCATAAAGAATAGGCTACATATTATATTAGCCGCACACTGGTTAGCTATGAAATAAAATATGCATACGTTGAGAAGCTATGCTTAGCAGTGGTCTTTACCACCAAAAAGCTATGCCATTACATGCTCAATCATACCATGTATGTAATATCTAAGGAAAATCCATTGTGATACATGATGAGTCGAACATATCACAATAGTCGCACGACAAAATGGATAATGTTGTTGATGGAATTTGACCTAGATTTCATTGGATAAAAATCAATCAAAGGATAGGTCATAGCCGATCAACTAGCAGAGGCCCCTCTCCGGGATGACCAATCTCTGAATGTAGAACTTCCCAATGATGGAGTGTTTCATATCTTAGAATCGCCTGATTCTACCGAGCCTGAGTCATAGGCGGACATAACTCTATTTTTCGATGGTTCTAAATGCGAGCAAGGGGGTGGTTTAGGTATCATTTTTTTCACATCGTAAGGCGCTCCCATACCTCTTTTGTTTAAACTTGATTTCCCGTACACCAATAACAATGTCGAGTATGAAGCCCTTATCATAGGTCTTCAAACGACAATCGCCATGAAAATCACTAAGTTAAAACATTTTTGGTGATTCCTTGCTCATAGTTAATTAGGTTAAAGGGATATTCTAGTGTAGGTGTCCCGTATTGCAAGCCTATAAAGCCCTAGTGGACAAACTTTGGTAAAATTTGAGTGGTATGATATTGAGGCACTCCCTCATTCATCTAATCATTTTGCAGACACGATGGCCTCCTTAGGGTCGCTAATCCCATAAAACCCTTCAGATGATATCATGACTATTCAAGTAAAAATGCTAGTGCAATCTACGACTAAGCATGATGAGCATAATGCCACACCAGATATCCACATGATTCATATTGAACCTTCACATGAACGGTTCTCTCAACTACACAATTATTTGAATAACATCAACTGGGGGACTCTATTCTCTTATGAGGTATTTTATGTTGTCATTGATGTCACATGGATCACATTGAGTTTTGGTGGCCAAAGTATTTCATAAATAAGCATTTATGATATTTTGGAAAGCATGGATATATACAGGGTTTTTGTGAAAACCAAGGCAGGCAAAATAAAAGGTTTTATTTAAAACCATGGATGGCAGATTTGAAATGGGTTTTTCTTAAAACCCAGGTTGGCTTTTCGTTTCGTCGAAAAAGGTGCCCCGGTGATGGAGATATTTAATTTTAAATATTTAGTTTAAATTTAAATTTTAAAATTAAAATTAAAGTCATCGCCGACGTCATAAAAACCATGCGCCATCAAAAGGAAATTAATAATTAAAGGTGTCGACGTATGTGAAATTAAAGGAAGGTTGCATATATATATGCAAAGGCTTTCGATTCAAAAGTCTAAGCATCGAACGAAGAGAACAAAAAGTGGAAGCCCCAAAATCCTTCGATGTGACAGAGTGGTCCAACGGTGAGCTTGGGAAGCGTGGAGTTTTTGGTTGTGACAGGGCATGCGTTCGATTCCCACCGGGTTCGATTTTCATAGAGTGTGGAAGAAGAGCATTTGGCGCACATTTTTGGCATGAGCAAGGGCAGCGAAATATAGGGAGCATTTTTTCTCTCTGTCCTATGTGAGCAGATAGCTCACGTGGTCTTTGGCACCATGGTTGTGGTGTTGAGTGGGCAAGTGACGAGGGTTCGATTCCCTCTAAGAGGTAAGTAAACATTTTATTGAATATTTTTTATTATTGCCTAATGTTGGAGGAATAAGGTGATGCTAAGGGAATAATGTTTGATTAAATTTTTATTTACTTGGAAGGCAAGATATAAGGGTTGAAATGCACTTTTAGAAAAAGAGAAATTTTTGGTGTTTTCCTCTTTTAGAAGTATACCATATTATATATCATTGGAAAGCTTATTTCGAGGGCTATTTGATTAACTTGATTAGATGGAGAAATAAGGTGTATGTAAAGAGATATTTCTATTTTTGTAAAGGGGTTCAAAGTGAAGGTTGTTTTGTTCTTTTTCAAAGTGTGTTGAGTGTGGCAGATTTCCAAAGGGGTTTCTTCATCTTCATAAAAGGTATGGGCACATTCTCCTATTGATTGATTATGGTGGTTGATTTCTGAAATATCATTGGAGAGAAAAGGATTGATTGTGGTTTCCTTTTCGAAAGTGGTTGGTTGAATGCTTCAAGGTTTTCTAGTTTGAGAGTTGTGGTTAAACCTTGTTTTATAAGCATAGTTGTTGAAGCCCATTGGTTATGCAAAGAACTTGAAAAGAACATGAGTATCATTGTTATGTGAAGAATATTTTATTAGCATTGTTGTTGAAGCCCATTGGTTATGCAAAGAACTTGAACTTGAGAAGAACATGAGTATCATTGTTATGTGAGATTTGTGGTTGAGCATTGTTGGAAACATTTGAGTTGGTTGATACATGCTTGGACTAGGGTTTGTAAGAAAGAGTTGTTCCTTGTGGTAGTTGGTTGAGAAGAGTTGTTTGAGCCTAGTCAAGTGATTGTGTGAAGTGGTTGTTCAAGTTCCATGAAACAAACTATTCTATATTATGGATTTAAGTTGAGATTGAGATTTGAGGATAGAACATATTGAGTCTCTAACAATTCTCTTTATGCTTCTATGAGATTGCCTTGAGTTGAGAAAGATATTGGATTTGAGTATAGAACATATTGAGTCTCTAACAATTCTCTTTATGCTTCTATGAGATTGATTTGAGTTGAGATCATTGTGGATCATAGTTGTCATCCTTTGAAGAGTGTATTACCATTCATTGTTGAGTTCATATTTGAGCCTTGCCTTCATAAGATTTGTGGATGAGATTTGAGTACTACTTGAGTATGATTGATTGAGCCTTTGAGAAGGCTTTTGGGATAGATTTCTGGACAACTTTGTGGAGCATATTTGGACAAGTTTTGTGTGAGCTTTTTAAGAAGATTTGGACAAGTTCTTGTGAGCTTGTTGAGCAGATTTGGACAAGTTCTATGTGAGCTTGTTGAGCAGATTTGGACAAGTTCTATGTGAGCTTGTTGAGCAGATTTGGACAAGTTTTATGTGAGCTTGTTGAGCAGATTTGGACAAGTTATTTTAGTATTTGACAAGATTTGCTTGTTGAGCAGATCTTGGACAATTCTACTTGAGCAGATTTGTGAGCTAAGAATATGATTGCCTACTTGAGTAGATCAATGTGTTGCCTAGCTAAGATCAGTGGATTGCCTACCTGAGTAGATTAGTGTGTTGCCTAGCTGAGCAGATCAATGGATTGCCTACCTGAGTAGACATTTCCTAGTAAAATTGGATTGCCTACCTAAGTAGATCAATGTGTTGCCTAGCTGAGCAAATCAGTGGATTGCCTACCTAAGCAGATCAGTGTATTGCCTAGCTTTGAGCAGATCAAAGTAATCATTGTATTGGATAAGGATCCTTATTTTTATGTGAAATATTATAAGGATATTATCTTGTGGAGTACCCCACATTGGGGGAACCATGTTAAATCTTGTGTCTCAATTGTGTGTGGTGACTTGTGCTCTTGCTTACTATTGCTATCTGAGTTATTAATGCACACTGCTATATTTGGTTATTGCAATTAAGGACATTAATTGATATTGGTTTGGAAAGAAAGTAAAAAGTGGGTGCTATACTGTTCACCCCCTCTCAATATAAGCTTGTGTTCTTCAATTGGTATCAGAGCGGGTTCCTTCGAAAAGGCTAACAACTTGAGGGCAGATTCTACAAGAACATAGATGGCTTCACAGAATGGATCATCTACAAATAAGGCACCACTGTTTGATGATAAAAATTATGCTTTCTAGAGCATGAGAATGAAGAACTACTTGATATCACAAGGATATGAGGTATGGCAGATGGTTGAAAAAGAGTATAAGGTTGAAGGTGATCCCGAGGCAGATAAGACTATCAAGAAATTGGTTGAGATCAATGCAAGGGCAATAAATTATATTTTGAGTGGGCTACGTGAGATAGATTTTGCAAAGGTCATGGTATGTAATTCAGCTAATGAAATGTGGACCAAGTTGCGGAATACTTATGAAGGAGATTCCAAGGTAAAGTTGTCAAAACTACAAACTCATAGAAAAATATTTGAGGAATTGAAAATGGAAGATTCTGAAGATATTGCAAAGTTTTTACTTCGAGTTGATGAGATTACTAACACCATGAGAGGCCTAGGATTTGAGATGAAAGAATCAGAAGTTACTCAAAAGGTTTTGAGATCACTTCCCATGAAGTATGATGCAAAGGTTTCAACAATAGAAGAAACAATGGATATCAACAAGCTAACAATGGAAGAACTACAAGGAACTCTCACAACTTATGAGATGAGGGTGAGTAAGCATCAAGTTCCAATAAAAGAGATTGCATTCAAGGCTTCAGAGAAAGAGAAAGGGAAGGTTCCAGAGATAGATAGAGATCCAGTTAATGATGAGGAAGCTAACTTCATCAAAAGGAATAAGGACTCAAGGAATTTCAGGGATATGAGGAAAGTCAGATGCTACAAGTGTGGTGATCTTGGTCACTATGCACACAAGTGTCCACATGAAGAAAATAGTGATGATGAAAAATAGGGTCACAGAAGAAAAGAATATGGAAAGCATAAGCATGACAAAGATGACAGATACAAGCAAAACAGGTATGAGAAGAAGAAAAATTTTCGTAAGGTAAAGAAATCTTACTACATTGTAGAAGCAAGTGATAGCTCAGATCACGATGATAAAGACAAGTCAGATGATGAAAAGGAAGAACATCTATTCCTTGGAATAGAAGGTGAAAGAGAACAGTGCTTTGTGTGTGGTCAAAGAGATCACAGATCAAGATATTGCAATGGATTCAGTGATAGTGAAGATGAGATGACACATCAAGGAAACAGGCATGGTCAAAGAAATCATGAGAGTTTGTTTGCTATAGAAGATTATAATGATCTTAGTGACAATGAAGATGAAGAAGGGTTTTTCTATGGGATAAAAGAAGTAGAAGAAGAACATTCACTCCAAGCAGAAGAAGTTAAACAAGAGAATAGTGTAAGAAAGACAGATGTCTCAGTTGATCTAAATGAAGATTTCAATGAGATCCATGAGCAACTACAAGAGGTTAAGGAGAATCTAAAAGAATTGAGATGTTCCATACGTGAGAAGTTTGATCCATCACATGACTCAAAAGGTCAAGATATTTTCACTAAGAAGGAAACATGTATTTCAGAGACAATAAATATGGATGCCAATTTGCTACTTGACACAAATGAAGAGAAAGAAGAGAAAGATTCCAAAGCACCAAAGGTCTCATATTTTAGGTTTAGGGAATCACACTCAAAAGGAAAGGAAGTTCTAAAATATGAAAGCAAGGAAGCACCTAAGTTTTATGAAGAAAGTTCCAAAGTTCCTATGGCTCCAAATATTCAATTTGGATCTTGTTTTGAGATAGGTGAATCAAGTTCAAAAGGAAAAGAAATACTTGAAGAGGAAAGCAAGGAAGAAATTAAGGAAAAGGATTTAGATACTACAAAGAAGGTTCAAGGATGCAATGCACAAGTTGAAAATGATCATGAGGAAAATGGTCAAGAAAGGTATGAGGAACTAAGGCATGAACAAAGGGCTTTTCAAGGACATTGTTTTTCTTGTAATGGATTTGGACACAGGGCTATACACTCGTAGGGTCCATGGATCAAAGAAGTTTGATTTTGCTAGAAGAAACTTCAAAGGAAGAAGGTATGGTTTTTAGGGACATTGCTTCTTATGCAACAGGATTGGTCATAGAGCTTCTCAATGCAAATAAAATGAGCAAAATGGTTTTGGTTTTAGAGCTACACAATTCAGAAGTCATGGTCATAATGGTCATGAAAATAGAGCTTCACAATACAGGGTTCAAGAAAGGAATGGATATGGAAATTATTTCAAGAAAGAATTCAGGATATGGGCACCATCCAAAGGCTACAATATCAAGTGTTTTAATTGCAATAACTTTGGACATATTGCAAAATGGTGTAGGACTCAATTCCAAACAGGTTCAAGGCAAGAAGGTCAAACAGAGTTCTAGACAAGAAGATCAAGTAATTCATCAAGAGAAGGATATCAAGAAAACATGGAAGGAAGTTGATAGAGGAAAGAAACAATGTAATATGGGAGTAAAAGTACTCCCACCCCAAAATTAATCACCTCAAGAGAGAAGGTGGTAAGGGGGCTAAGCTTAAGAGTCATATCTTTTAGCCCCATAGGTGTCCCTTTTGCCATTGATGTCAAAGGGGGAGAGATTTGAGTAAGGGGAGAGATTTGAGTTAGGGGGAGCAGCCTCCAAAGAGAGATTTGAGTTAGGGGAGCAGCCTCCAAAGAGAGCATTGAGTTAGGGGGAGCAGCCTCCAAAGAGAGTATTGAGTCAGGGGGAGCAGCTTTGATTCTCAGAAATGGTTTTTGCAATGACTGTGGTGATTTGCATTAGAGGTGTTGCCATCAATGACAAAGGGGGAGATTGTTGGAAATTTGAGGTATTTTATGTTGTTCATTGATGTCACATGGATCACATTGAGTTTTGGTGGCCAAAGTATTTCATAAATAAGCATTTATGATATTTTGGAAAGCATGGATATATACAGGGTTTTTGTGAAAACCAAGGTAGGCAAAATAAAAGGTTTTATTTAAAACCATGGATGGCAGATTTGAAATGGGTTTTTCTTAAAACCTAGGTTGGCTTTTCGTTTCATCGAAAAAGGTGCCCCGATGATGGAGATATTTAATTTTAAATATTTAGTTTAAATTTTAATTATTTAAATTTTAAAATTAAAATTAAAGTCATCGTCGACGTCATAAAAACCATGCGCCATCAAAAGGAAATTAATAATTAAAGGTGCCGACGTATGTGAAATTAAAGGAAGGTTGCATATATATATGCAAAGGCTTTCGATTCAAAAGTCTAAGCATCGAACGAAGAGAACAAAAAGTGGAAGCCCCGAAATCCTTCGATGTGACAGCGTGGTCCAATGGTGAGCTTGGGAAGCATGGAGTTTTTGGTTGCGACAGGGCATGCGTTCGATTCCCACCGGGTTCGATTTTCGTAGAGTGTGGAAGAAGAGCATTTGGCGCACATTTTTGGCATGAGCAAGGGCAACGAAATATAGGGAGCATTTTTGCTCTTTGTCCTATGTGAGCAGATAGCTCACGTGGTCTTTGGCATCACGGTTGTGGTGTTGAGTGGGCAGTGATGAGGGTTCGATTCCCTCTAAGAGGTAAGTAAACATTTTATTGAATATTTTTTATTATTGCCTAATGTTGGAGGAATAAGGTGATGCTAAGGGAATAATGTTTGATTAAATTTTTATTTACTTGGAAGGCAAGATATAAGGGTTGAAATGCACTTTTAGAAAAAGAGAAATTTTTGGTGTTTTCCTCTTTTAGAAGTATACCATATTATATATCGTTGGAAAGCTTATTTCGAGGGCTATTTGATTAACTTGATTAGATGGAGAAATAAGGTGTATGTAAAGAGATATTTCTATTTTTGTAAAGGGGTTCAAAGTGAAGGTTGTTTTGTTCTTTTTCAAAGTGTGTTGAGTGTGGCAGATTTCCAAAGGGGTTTCTTCATCTTCATAAAAGGTATGGGCACATTCTCCTATTGATTGATTATGGTGGTTGATTTCTGAAATATCATTGGAGAGAAAAGGATTGATTGTGGTTTCCTTTTCGAAAGTGGTTGGTTGAATGCTTCAAGGTTTTCTAGTTTGAGAGTTGTGGTTAAACCTTGTTTTATAAGCATAGTTGTTGAAGCCCATTGGTTATGCAAAGAACTTGAAAAGAACATGAGTATCATTGTTATGTGAAGAATGTTTTATTAGCATTGTTGTTGAAGCCCATTGGTTATGCAAAGAACTTGAACTTGAGAAGAACATGAGTATCATTGTTATGTGAGATTTGTGGTTGAGCATTGTTGGAAACATTTGAGTTGGTTGATACATGCTTGGACTAGGGTTTGTAAGAAAGAGTTGTTCCTTGTGGTAGTTGGTTGAGAAGAGTTGTTTGAGCCTAGTCAAGTGATTGTGTGAAGTGGTTGTTCAAGTTCCATGAAACAAACTATTCTATATTCTAGATTTAAGTTGAGATTGAGATTTGAGGATAGAACATATTGAGTCTCTAACAATTCTCTTTATGCTTCTATGAGATTGCCTTGAGTTGAGAAAGATATTGGATTTGAGTATAGAACATATTGAGTCTCTAACAATTCTCTTTATGCTTCTATGAGATTGATTTGAGTTGAGATCATTGTGGATCATAGTTGTCATCCTTTGAAGAGTGTATTACCATTCATTGTTGAGTTCATCTTTGAGCCTTGCCTTCATAAGATTTGTGGATGAGATTTGAGTACTACTTGAGTATGATTGATTGAGCCTTTGAGAAGGCTTTTGGGATAGATTTTTGGACAGCTTTGTGGATAGTTTTTGGGACAAATTTGGACAAGTTTTGTGTGAGCTTGTTGAGCAGATTTGGACAAGTTCTATGTGAGCTTGTTGAGAAGATTTGGACAAGTTTTATGTGAGCTTGTTGAGCATATTTGGACAAGTTCTATGTGAGCTTGTTGAGCAGATTTGGACAAGTTCTATGTGAGCTTGTTGAGCAGATTTGGACAAGTTCTGTGTGAGCTTGTTGAGCAGATTTGGACAAGTTCTATGTGAGCTTGTTGAAAAGATTTGGACAATCTAGTATTTGGATTTAAATTGTGTTCTAGTGAGTAGATCAATGGATTCCTACAAAATGTGTTGCCTAGCTGAGCAGATCAATGGATTGCCTACCTGAGCAGATCAGTGTGTTGCCTAGTTGAGCAGATCAATGGATTGCCTACCTGAGCAGATCAATGTGTTGCCTAGCTAAGCAGATCAATGGATTGCCTACCTGAGTAGATCATGTTTTTCCTAGCTGAGCAGATCAATGGATTGCCTACCTGAGTAGATCAGTGTATTGCCTAGCTTTGAGCAGATCAAAGTAATCATTGTATTGGATAAGGATCCTTATTTTTATGTGAAATATTATAAGGATATTATCTTGTGGAGTACCCCACATTGGGGGAACCACGTTAAATCTTGTGTCTCAAATTGTGTGTGGTGACTTGTGCTCTTGCTTACTATTGCTATCTGAGTTATTAATGCACACTGCTATATTTGGTTATTGCAATTAAGGACATTAATTGATATTGGTTTGGAAAGAAAGTAAAAAGTGGGTGCTATACTATTCACCCCCCTCTCAGTATAAGCTTGTGTTCTTCAATCTTCCTTCGTTGCTTAGACTCATAGGAGTTAGCTTGGGCCATTGCCCAAGCACATGATGGTACATGTGGTGGCCACTTTAGCGGCATGGCCATCGCTAAGCGCATTCTTTGCATGGGCTATTATTGGCCAACTTTAGAGCAAGATTGTTGCGCTTATGTAAAGAAGTGCATGAAGTGTCAACATCATGCAAATTTGACACATGTACCTTCACAGGCCTTACAACCGATTCAATCGGTTTAGCCATTTGCATAATGGGGGTTTGATTTAATTGGAAAAATCTCACCTACCTCCTCAAGCCATCACACGTTTATCATAACGACAACTGAGTACTTCAAAAAATGGGTGGAAGCAATTTCCCTTACCACTATGACTAGACCTCACATCATGGAGTTCATGCTACATAACATCATATGTCATTTTGGTATTCCATCCAAAATAATATCGGATAATGGAACACCCTTCAAAAATAAGGATGTGCATGCATTAACTACAAAGTATAACATAAAGCACAGCTTTTCCATGCCCTATTATCCACAAGCCAATGGGCAAGCAGAGGCATCCAATAAGACAGTAGTAGCCATCTTGAAGAAAACCATCAAGGAAAATCATAAAGATTGGCATAATCAATTACCTCTTACCCTTTGGGCCTATCACACTAGCATTTAGATGCCCATTGGGGCAACTCCATTTTCACTAGTGTATGGTGCTGAAGCTATCATACCTCTAGAGTTAGAGATTCCATCATTATGCATTTCTATGTAGGAATTCATCGATGATGATACCGCTAGGCAAGCTCATTTAGATCAATTAACATTACTTGATGAACGATGTGTCAATGCTCTTGAGCATCTATGTGTTTATCAAGAATGCCTTAAGAGAGCTTACAACATGAAAGTACACCAGAGAGACTTTCAAGTTGGTGATTTAGTTCTAAAAGAGAACCAACAAAACTCAAATTTACCACCCCATCTATGGGATAAATTTACGGTAAACTGGTTAGGTCCATTCATCATTACAAGTCATATTGGACCTAGAACTTATCGCTTAGCATCCATAAAAGGAAGTGAAGAGCCTGAACCAATGAATATTAGTCATATGCAGCCTTTCCATGCTTAGAGCACCATCAAACACCCCTAGGTGGTCTATGACCATCTAGGTCAAACCAAAATGCTCCTAGGTAGTCTATGATTGTCTAGGTCAACCCAAAAAGCCCCAAAGGCATCTATAAGCCCTTTGGTCACCATAAAATACCCCTAGGTAGTCTATGACCATCTAGGTCAACCTAAAATTTCCTAGGCATTCTATGACTATCTAGGTCAACCTAAAACACCCCTAGGTGGTCTATGACCATCTAGGTCAAACCAAAATGCTCCTAGGTAGTCTACGATTATCTAGGTCAACCCAAAAAGCCCCAAAGGCGTCTATAAGCCCTTTGGTCACAATAAAATACCCCTAGGTGGTATATAACCATCTAGGCCAACCTAAAATATCTCTAGGTAGTCTATGACCATCTAGGTCAACCTAAAATACCCCTAGGTGGTCTATGATCATCTAGGTCAAACCAAAATGCTCCTAGGCAGTCTATGATTGTCTAGGTCAACCCAAAAATCCCCAAAGGCATCTATAAGCCCTTTGGTCACCATAAAATTTCCCTAGGTGGTCTATGACCATCTAGGTCAACCTAAAATACCCCTAGGTGGTCTATGACCATCTAGGTCAAACTAAAATGCTCCTAGGTAGTCTATGATCATCTAGGTCAATCCAAAAATACCCATAGGCAGTCTATAACCATCTAGGTCAACATAAAATGCTCCTAGGTGGTCTATGACCATCTAGGTCAACCTAAAATACCCCTAGGTAATCTATGACCATCTAGGTCAAACCAAAATGCTCCTAGGTAGTCTACGATTATCTAGGTCAACCCAAAAAGCCCCAAAGGCATCTATAAGCCCTTTGGTCACCATAAAATGCCCCTAGGTGGTCTATGACCATCTAGGTCAACCTAAAATACTCCTAGGTGGTCTATGACCATCTAGGTCAAACTAAAATGCTCCTAGGTAGTCTACGATTGTCTAGGTCAACCCAAAAATCCCCAAAGGCGTCTATAAGCCCTTTGGTCACCATTAAAATCCCCTAGGTAGTCTATGACCATCTAGGTCAACTTAAAATACTCCTAGGTAGTCTACGATCGTCTAGGTCACCCCAAAATACCCCAAAGGCATCTATAAGCCCTTTGGTCACCCAAAAACCCCAATGGCATTCATTAAGCCCATTGGTCAACTTGTATATACATATATCAAAAATACAAAAACATCATTATAATCATCAAAAACACAAAAATATTGCTTCATTGCACTTCATATAAATTGCATTAGGCATACTCATCATTGCATTATGCATCATTCAAAATTGATCATACATGTCTAGCACCAGGTCTATACACTAGGCATCTATCAAATTTAATGTTATTATATGTCAATATTACCACCTGTTTACATTACATATACCATTTACATTTACACTCCATATTATATGTCTGTTTCTCATCACTTAGCCATTGTTGGTAAAACATAGTTAAGGTTTTTTGGTCACTCAACCATATCTAGTTTTCTTTTCAGATTTTGTAGAAAGCTATCATGATTTTTTAGAAGGTAGAATCCTGCTTAGATTATACCTTGTATACATCAAAATCCCAACACATTTTCACATTAATAAATCCAAGTCTAGCACAAGGAAAGATGAAACTATAAAGTGGTCTAGGTTACTTTAAGTGAAAAAGGTTATCTCGCTCATCCCCTTGTGCGAATGGTTCAAAGATGCTGAGAATTGACAAAAGGACAAGTTCCTCCTTACCCAAAATCCCTTGCCTCACACTGGGGCAAGTATCCAAAAGAGAAAAATAAATAGTGATTATTATCACTTCAAAATATGCAAAAAGAAACAATGGTTCTTACCATTAGAAAAAGCAAAAATAAATAGTGGTTCTCACCACTACCAAAATCCCTTGCTCAACAAACAAAAATGAGCAACTCCCTTGAAATATTCAAAAGTTAAAAGAAAAGAAGGGAGTCTTGAACTTGAATCCCTGGAATTCTCAGCATTAGAGAACCATAAGGTGATCCTCATTACAGGTTTGGTGGATAGCCTACTTGGCAATGGTGGTATCCTTACGCATGATGATATGTCTATCACATAAGCAACTTGCTTATGTCCAGACCAATGTTTGCATGTGGATGAGCTAGCTTTTTGTAGCCTATATTACCTAGTGGTCTAATCTAACTAAGTACAAAACTCAGGATAATGAGACTCGCAGGGTGATCTCTAGTACAGATGGGCTGCATGAATCTCGTTTGGCACTAGGGTAACTTCATGCATTATCATAGTAATGAACTCACATGCACACACAGGGATGTTGATTATCTTGGTTATCTTAGTAGATGTATACTTTGTCAAAAAGTCTTGCATAGTTATTATACAACTTTTGATTAGGTAACTAGAGTGTTTGAGTCTCCTAAAAACTACCAAACATATCATATCACATTACATTATTCATTCCATTTTACATCATGTTGTCACATGTTTGTCAAAATTACAAAATCCATTACATAGTGTCATAATAACATAAAAATAATAAAGATACATTTTGTATAGTCTATGGTGCTAGCATATAATGTGTCAAATAGTCATCATAAATCCATCATACAAAATTAAATCAAATCATCCATTTCATTATGCATTTCCATTACATTTCACATCATTGCATCATCACATCATAAACAAAATACATGCATTTCATAATAGGCATTCATCAAAAGCATCATAAAGCATAGCATAGCATACATATCATAAAGTAGTAAAAGGTTACATGATGATCAAAGAAAAGTCATATATATCTATATATCCATATGTAAGAAGCCAAAGCTACATCATAATCCATAAGCTTCCCGTAGGCTACAATAAATGTGAGTCCTCAGACTTCACACTCCAAAAAACCAAAAATCCAAAAAGAGCTATCAGAGTCTCCAAGCCATGGTCACGCAGGACCGGCACCATGACTCTCTCCTCTACCCTCAGTAGGAGTCCATCATGAGCTCCCAAACCTACTCCTCCTAGACCTATCCATCCTCCATGTAGAACTAGGAGCCCTCATCCATGTAGATGACTATCCTATCTCGCTCCTCTGACTCTATTATGATCCAATGGCCAATGCTCGATCTGGTATGCACCCCTTAAGGTGCACTATCTCATCCTCAAGCATGTCAGTATAGGTCTGATCCTCTCGACACCAAGTCTGATAGGTCGAAACCAAACCCTGGAGATGTGCCATCTCCTCCCACATCCTAGCTACCTCACCACTATTGGACTCCCCATGGCTAGGGCTCTGTACTCCAACCTATGCCTGAAGAGTAGCTATCAAAGCTGTCTACCTCTCCATCTCAGTCTGTGCACTCTACACCTGTGCCTATAGTAGAGCTCTCTCCTCTGCAAAATCCCATCGCACCCTACTGAGATCACCCCATAGCTCTATAATCATAGCATCTCATGTTGCTAACTATACTTGCATACCCTGATCTCTAAGGTCCTCCCCATCAAAGTCTAGTGGATCCTGTACATAAATCAACTCCACCCTATCCGCTACCACATGATGATGCACATACCGCTCACCTGTGTCTACCTCCTCATCATCTGAAGACTCATCCTAACCCTCCTCATCTGGAGCACCCCTAGCTACATCCACTACTCTAGTAACTGCATCCCCTCCTAGTGGCCCCTCTCCTCACCACTATCGTATAACCCACCAAGCATCATACTCCTCTATCGTACCGACATCATCCAACTCAGAAACTGCCACCACAGGATCTGAATCCTCTCCTAATGCCTCCACAATAGGCCATGCTAGAGTCTTCTCATCCCCTTGATGATGATAGATCATCAGCTCCCTAGGAAACCCTTGGCATAGCCCAAACTATCATAGGACATGATCATAAGGGAAGTACTCTCACTCCATCCCATGTCGCCCTATCAACCACCTACCTCACCGAACTTGACGTAGCTATGTCTCAACATCACTCCATGCGAGACAATCCCTATAGGGCCTCCATAAAATTTTACTACCCTAAGCCATGCAAAAGCCTCTACATAGTGCTCAACCTACCCAACATGTCGATGGCTCTAGCCTATCTCATGTGCCCTCTACCATAGCACCCCATAACCAATCTCCCTATCCGGTAGCTCTACTCGAGTAGTCCATGGTAGTCCCCGTGGTCACTCCACAATAATATGCTACCAACCCCAAACCTATAGTAGGAAGTTATAGCCCAATCCCTTCCACCCATGAGAGTGGATCTCATATAACTCCTCATATAGCTGAGCTAACAAAGTAGGACCCCAAGCCATCACTACAGGCTCATCCTCTATACACTCCACAAGAGTGAACACCAACTCTATAAGGTTCCACGGGAACCTAGAACCTGAAGAGTCTGGAAGTAGCATGTTGCTGATCAAATTCATCAACAAAGCATGCTTAATCTTAAGCACATCAACCTGAAACCATGATACCACTAATATCCCTCCATTGAGAAGATCAATCGTTGCATCCTCCAAGCATGCCCCAAAGTACCTCCATAGCATGACCTCTCATCACTCTATAGGAGTAGATACTATAGGATACCCCTCTATCAGAATATATAGTATCTGATATACATCCTCTAAATTCACTATCATCTCCCCCGTAGCTAGATGGAAAGTATTAGTATGAGGGTCCCATAAATCTATCAATGCAGTCAGATAGGCGTGATCGCTCACCACGGGCTCCAATCGTGTAACATGCTTCAGGCCAATGGCATCAAGCCATCACCAGTATACAGTAGTCAAAATGTCTCTAGTAACCTGAAAGAGAGTCAAAACCCTATACCGACTCTTCACTATCTGATAAAGTGAACCAACTTGTCAATAATGCACTAAAAATGCATAAAAAGAGTCTAAAAATACCAAAAAAATGACTAACAAAGGGCACTTTTTGCCCCAATTTTTGGCCGTCCCACCCAGGGACGGCCCCCAATTTGGTAACCGTCCCACCCAGGGATGGCCACCAGTGACCGTCCCACCCAGGGATGGTCCCCAAAAATGGCTAAAATAGGGTCATTTTGACCCCTAAAATAGCCCTAAAATACCCTAAAAAGCACAAAAAAATAGCATAACATCCAAATTTAAAGCATTTAAAAGGTAAATAAAAGCTAAATATCATACATTACACTATTATTAAGGTTCCTTAACCATGATTTAGTGTGTGTTATGAAAATTGTAACAAAATTTATGATTTCACAATAAAATAGAGAAGAGGAGGAAATGTGTTCCATACCCGTTTTGCACCGGCTCCACCGCCTGTCACATCTGATGGATGGCTCATGTTGTTGGGTAGATATTTTTGTAGTGCTACACTTCAATAAATCACCCTCCTACCTCTCACCTCTCCAATTCCTCAAAGCACAATGCACAAATGAGCTTATTTGCCCCATTTTGGGCTTATATAGCTCCAAAAGAAGCCGACCGCCCCTAGGTGGGATGAGCGCACAATTGGCTGGATATCCCACCCTAGGATGGTTATAAAATATGTACTCATCCCCCCATGGGATGGTCACCAAATAATTTTACCAAAACAACTCAAAAACATCAAAAATAGGGTCCAAAACCCACCAAAAATAAGGCAAAATGGTCTAAAAATTAGCAGGGATCAAGATTGAACCAAAAACATTTATGGATGCTTTAAAAGTATTTATTTTATTCCCCAAGAAGGCCTCTATGGCTGGACCACTCCATGGGAATGAATTTTTTAGCCTTTTGCTTCCAGAAATGCTCATCAAAACAATCAAAAATCCCCTCCAAATAGGTATATAGTACCATGGGTAAAACAGAGAGTTATCCCAATTCAGTCATATGTGTCAAGCGACTCATCACTTTATCATTGGTCATGCCCTCATAGACTCATCACTTGAGGGGGTAGTCATAATAACGATTTCATAAATCAAATCAACACTAAAACACTCAAAAGTGTAATTTTCATACATTCAAAAGAATCTTTGCTAAAGATAAATTTTCAAGCCCATGTTGGGGCAAACAATCAGCATAAGCAACAAAAATAGGGCTTGACCTCCTTGAAGCCTTGGTAATTGACCCATGTAAAGGCTTACAAGAACACAAGGCACCAAGACCTAGTATACCCTAAGCCCCTAAAACTGTCATTACAGTGTGGCTGAAAGGTATACCCAATTAATCCTTCGACTATGTCAAAAGCAAGGATTCCAAGAATGTATGCTCTTTCCACAATGGAGGCATCTAAATTTGGTTAGGTTAATGAATAACCTCAATCATTTAATGATTTAGTCATCTATTTTTGCTCAATGCTTTGTTGCACATAGCGCATCCCAAAAAGGGGCATCTATAGACACTAAAATCGTGTAAATCAGATAATACTGCCAATGCGCCACTTGTGCCACTCTTATCGACATCATATGGCCCCATTGGGCAACCCTCTAGGGTAACATAAGGCTCCATAGCACTTTTTGGAAGGTTTCCATCAGTTTTGGGAGGTTTTGGGTCATATCCTTATGACCGTCCCACCTTGGGATGGTCACAGATGGTGACCATCCCACCCAGGGATGGCCACTCATAACCATCCCTGGGTGGGATGGTCCCTAAAAAGACCCTCCAAAAGTCAAAGGGGTAGAGAAATGGCAATCAATTACTACCATATTCCCCACCCAATCATCAAAAATTGATTTGGAGACTATCATGGAGACCAGAAACTCCAAATTAGAGGCCCCAAATGGGCAACCTCTTCCACCAATGCATGGCAAAGGTTTTGACAAGTGGCGGCACTTGCCTTGCATGCCAGAACTTGCCCCTTTGCCCCAAATTCCCTATTTGGGCTATAAATTGAGGTGTGCTCACCCCAATTTCAAGAGAGAAGAGTTGAAGCATAGACCACGAAGTGCTGCCCAATTCTACCCTCACTTTTGCCATCATATTTGCCCTCATATTTCCTTGAAACCCTCTTCATTCGAAGGCGCTTTTAGGGGCATCCCAAACACACTAAATCCATTCCAAAACTGGTCAAATTGGAGAGTAATTTGACCACATTTTTTGACACAACATTTAGGAGAGTTTCAAACCAGATCCCTTTGGAATTGGTGGTAAATTCCACTCAGATTGGTAACCGTCCCACCTAGGGATGGTTAGCAGTGGGTAGTTGCACCTATTAGGGATGGTTAGAAAATAGCAAGGAATTTTGATTCAATTCCACCATAGATCATTTAGAAATGTTTAGATTAGTCTTGCATTCAATTTTGGTGAGATTTGGAGTTGTTTTGATGGGTCAATTAGAAGTTTTATGGTTGCAGGTCTAGTTGTCCCTGTCAAGGATGGTCACTATTTTTGCTAACAATTTCCCTTCAATTCATGCTCAAATCTTTCCAAAACCATATAAATAGTAGCATAGTATATTTTCAAGTCATTTGGAGTTGTTTAGATTTATTACAAATAAGTTTCATTATTTCTAGATGCATGCTTTCTATGTTTTCCTAGCTTTCAATCTATAAACGCATATGCTTTTAATCTATTTCAATCTCTTGTGTGTAGGTGCAGATATGCTAGACATGAGGGAGGAGCTAAGAGGCATATAAGGATAGGCCCAAGACTAGCTCTCGAGTGTGGGTTGCGAGAAGAACATTGGAACACGCCATCAAGCTTTTGAAAGGATTAGATCCTTTGTATTTTGAGTATTGAAATGTATCAAAGAAAAGCCCTCAAAGGGGGATGTATTGTAACCATTGGAATCATTGAATAAATAAATATAAGGAGAAATCCACCCTCTTTTATTGCACATTATTCTTCATTTCAATAGATTACATATTGTGCATCTTTCCCTTTGAACACTTACTTTAACACGCTTTTACATTTCAATAAAGAACCCTTAAGGCGTGCCGTTATTTTTGCTTCTTCACCTCCATAATAACAATATTAATTGTTGTGCTTTTCTTTATCTTACAAACAGATAATGAATATCAAATATTCTTGTCATTTCTTATGGAGCATTATCTCCATAATATAGTCATAGTAATATGACTCTTCAAGTACTTGACTATTGCTCTCCATATGCCAAGTCTTATGACTCTTGGCTTATAATATTACCACTTGCATACTAGATGGACACTTAACTCTAAGACACCTGCACATGACTCTTACACTTCTGATACACTTGTACACATCCTCATATTACATATTTGCACTCTTACATACAAGACACTTATGCACATTCTCTCAATCTATACTTGCACTCTTAACTTACATGACACGTGTATTTCCCACACATTAACACTTACATAAAAGGGAAAATATAAATCACACTCTAAACTATAGAATCAACCCTAATCTATTACATATTTACAAATGTACCATGAAGGTACCATGGGGGTACATTAGCATGTACCAAATAATGCAATATTCCTCAATAGGGAGACCCTAGGATTTGGAGAAATGTATATTTATAGGAAGTTATTCGATCATGTATCCATCCATAGTGTACCAGACATAGCACTCAAGAAGATCTCTCTCCCGTACTATCAAAGAGGCAAGTAGTGTGATCAAGGGTATGCATGAAATCCTCCTTGAGTAAGGGCCTTAAATATTGGTCTAAGCACTATAATTCATTGTTGCAGTATAACCAAAGGCTATGGATAGTGCATACACCCTGGCCTAGAGCACCTTTTTTTTGTTGAATTTTAAACCCAAAACCAATAAACCTACCATAAAAGTTGAGCATATTGAAGAGACTAAACTATAACAAAATTAACTATACTAAAATAGTCAAAAGAATCAGTGGTGAAAGTAACAGTCAAGACATATTTTATTAGGGCAGTAGTTAGTAATAGTTAGGTATAATTTTAGCTAGAGTCAAAGTTAGTAACAATCAAGATAGAGTCTACCAAGGTTAGTAGCAATTACCTGTTATAGTTAGGAATCCTAAAAATTAGGGTAATTGTTAGTAATAGATTCTACCAAGATAATCATAAGAAATAGTGAGTTATAGAGTCAGAAAGAATAGTGTTAGTAACAGACATTACAGAGCTTGCTAAGGGGTTGTCGAACAAAAGTTAATTTTTAGAGTGAATCAAAAATCTAGGAGAAAAATAGATGACACTTGAAGATCATTTCCCTAGAAAAAATGTTTGGAGTGCCAAAAAATATCATCTGGAGACCTATCCCATTCTGATCATTTTTTATATGATCATTTGATATATAGCACCCAAACACTTTTTTGGGATCATTACTAAAAATAGTAATTGTCAAAATAATATTCTTATTTTTAGTATCCTTAGAAGGTCAAAAATCATAGATTATAGCTATAAGCACTAGGGAACAACAAAAGACCCAAGAAATAGATCAAAAACTTTTTGCTCAAGTATACTCATGGGGGGAGCATTTGGGAGGTTATTTAAAGTATGAATTCAAATCTTTACATGACTCCTTGGCTTATGTGGTAAGGGAACATAAGAAAATGGAGGAATTAAATAGAAAAATTATAGACTTGGAAGGTCGTTTAACTAGTAACACCCACACATATGGTCGATTTGGTTCTCATGACCGTAAGGATGAGGGACCAACAATCAATAAGGGAAATCCCACATTAATAGTGGATTTAAACTGCCCAAATTAGACTTTTTCAAGTTTCATGGAAAGGATCTAGAGGGATGGTTATGTTGAGTATAATAGTGTTTCATTCTTCATAATGTTTCTTATTATATGCACCTCATAATTATATTTTTTAATTTTGAATCAAATACCCTGTAGTGGTTTCAATGGCTTAAGAAAAGTGAAACATGATCTTACTTGGCTTGAATTTGAGCAACAAATACTCACTCGATTTGGTCCAAATGAGTATAAATACTTCACAGGAACCCTTTCTAAACTCAAACAGACTTCACTTATTTGAAACTATCAAACTCATTTTAAAAATTGACCAATCATACCACTAGTGAGAGTCCTAAATTCTTCCAAAGCTATTTTATGAGTGGTTTGAAGGGTGACATTAAAGCTGAAGTTAAAATGTTAAGGCCATAAACGTTACAATGGGTCATAATATTATCTAGACTACTACAAGAAAAATTTAAGGCTCAAGGACATACCTCCAAATTTTCTCCATCATGCCCATATTTTTTGTCCAAAGCAACATCAAATCCTCCCAAAAAATCTCCTACCATCAGAAATTTGACATAAGAAGAGATGGACACTATAAGAGACCAAGGGCTATGTTGTAATTATAATGAGAAGTACTCCCCAAGACATAAATGTGTTCATCAAATATCGTATTTTTTTAATGTGGATAAGACAACAACCAAAAAATATATTGAGGTGGAAGAGGATCATCAGGAAGAGGAACACATAGAACAATTAGAAGCACTAGAAGAGCCATAACCAAAAATTTTGGTGAATGCCTTAGAAAGCATATCAACTCCCCAAACCATGAAGATGATAGGACACTTCAAGGGAAAATGGGTAATAATTCTTATTGACTCTGGGAGCACACATAACTTTATTTATCCAAGGGTGGAAAAACTTGAGCTTCCATATATCTTTGAGTATATCGAGAGACCCCCTAGGATTAGGAGAAACCTTTATCCATAGAAATTTATTCGACCGTGTATACATCCATAGTGCACCCAACATAACACTCAAGAATATCACCCTCCCGTACTATCAAAGAGGCAAGTAGTGCAATCAAGGGTATGCATAGAATTCTCCTTGAGTAGTGGCCTTAAATATTGGTCCAAGCACTATCATTCACTATTGCAGTATAATAGAGGGTTATGGATTGTGCATACACCCTAGCCTAGAGTACCTTATTTTTGTTGAATGTTAAAACCAAAACCAATAAACCTACCATATAAATTGAGCATATTTAATAGACTGAACTATCACAAAATTAACTATACTAAAATAGTTAAAATAACCAATGATGAAAGTAACAATCAAGATAAATTTTTTCAATGCAGTAGTCAATAACAATTAGGTATAATTTTATATAGATTCAAAGTTAATAACAATCAAGATAGAGTCTACCATAATTAGTAGAAATTATATGTTATAGTTAGGAATCATAACAATTAGGGAAATTGTTAGTAATAGAGTCTACCAAGAGAATCGTAAGAAATAGTGAATTATAGAGTCAAAAAGAATAGTGTTAGTAACAAACATTATAGAGCTTGTTAAGGAGTTGTTAAACAAAAGTCAATTTTAAGAGTGAATCAAGACTTTTGGAGAAAAATAGATGACACTTGGAGATCATTTCCCTAGAAAAAACATGTGGGGTGCAAAAAAACGTCATCTGGAGGTCTAGCCCATTTTGAACATTTTTTTGAGATGATCATTTTGATATATAGCACCCAAACACTTTTTTGGGATCAATAATAAAAATAGTAATTGTCAAAACAATATTTGTATTTTTAGCATCCTTAGAAGGTCAATAATCATAGAATCTAGCTACAAGCACTAGGGAACAACAAAATATCTAAGAAATAGATCAAAAACTTGTTTCTCAAGTATAGATCAAAAACTTGTTTCTCAAGTATCTAAGAAATAGTTAAAATAACCAATGGTGAAAGGAAAAATCAAGACAAGTTTTGTCAAGGCAGTAGTCAATAACAATTAGATATAATTTTATATAGATTCAAATTAATAACAGACAAGATAGAGTCTACCAAAGTTAGTAGCAATTATTTGTTATAGTTAGGAATCATAACAATTAGGGTATTTTTTAGTAATAGAGTCTACCAAGACAGTTGTAAGAAATAGTGAGTTATAGAGTCATAAAGAATAGTGTTAGTAACAGACATTACAGGGCTTGTTGAGGGGTTGTCAAAGAAAAGTCAAATTTTAGAGTGAATCAAGACTCTAGGAGAAAACATATGACACTTGGAGATATTCCCTAGGAAAAAAAGTTTGTGATGCCAAATAATATCATTTAGAGACCTAGCCCATTTTGATCATTTTTTTGAGATAATTTTTTTGATATATAGTATCCAAACACTTTTTAGGATCATCACTAAAAGTAGTAACTGTCAAAATAATATTCCTATTTTTAGTATCCTTAAAATATCAAAACTCATAGATTATGGCTAGAAGAACTAGGGAGAAATAAAAGGCCCAAGAAATAGATCAAAAACTTATTGATTAAGTATATTCATGGGGGGAGCATTTAGGAGTAGTTAAAGGATGAATTCAAATCTTTACATGACTCCTTGGCTTATGTGGTAAATGAATAAAAGGAAATGAAGGATTAATTAAATAAAAATAATAGTAGACTTGGAAGGTCGTTTAACTAGTAACACCCACACATATGGTCGATTTGGTTCTCATGACTATAAGGATGAAGGACCCAACAATCAAAAATGGGAAGCCCACAATAATAATGGATTTAAACTACCCAAATTAGACTTTTCCAAGTTTTATGGAAAGGATCCGGAGGGATGGTTGTGTCAAGCATAATAGTATTTTAGTCTTTATAATGTTCCTTAGTATATGTGTCTCATAATTGCCTCTTTCAATTTTGAATCAAATACCCTACAATTATTTTAGTGGCTCAAGAATAGCGAACCATGATCTTACTTGGCTTGAATTTGAGCAACGACTACTAAATCGATTTGATCCTAGTGATTATGAAGACTTCACAAGAACCCTTTCTAAAATCAAACAAATTTTACTTATTTGAGGATATCAAACCTTCTTTGAAAAATTGGTCAATCATACCACTAGTTTGAGTCCTAAATTCTCCCAAAGCTATTTTGTGAGTGGTTTGAAGGATGACATTAAAGCTAAAGTTAAAATGTTAAGGCCACAAACATTACAATAGGCCATAGCATTAGCTAGACTGCTAGAGGAAAAAATGAAGGCTCAAGGACACACCTCCAAATTTTCTCCATCATGGCCACTTTTTTTGTCCAAGCCAACATCAAATCCTCTCAACAAATCTCCTACCATAAAAAAATTAACATGAGAAGAGATGGATGCTAGAAGAGACCAAGGGCTATGTTATATTTGTGATGAGAAGTACTCCATGGGACATAAATGTGTCCACCAAATATTGTATTTGATTTATGTGGATAAGATAACAACCATAAACTCTATAAAGGTGGAAGAGAATCGTTAGGAAGAATAACACATAGAACAACCAAAATCCCAATAAGAATCACAACCAAACATTTTTGTGCATGCCTTAGCAAGCATATCAACTCCTTAGACCATGAAGATGATATGAAACTTCAAGGGATAACGGATAATAATTCTTATTGACTTTGGAAGCACACATAACTTTATTGACCCAAGGGTGGAAAAATAGGGGAATTGTTATAATAATACTTATAACTCCTTTAGAGTCATGATTGTTAATAGAGGCACTTTGCCTTGTAAGGAAAAGTATCAAATATCATATACAAATAGAGAAATATAATCTCAAGGAAGATATTTTTGCCTTACCCCTAGGTGGGTGTGATGTTTTTTTGGGAGCACATCGACTAAGAATTTTGGGTCCATTATTATGGAAATTTTTTAGTTATGGATAAATTTAGCCAGTAGGAAGTAGAGTACACCTTATAGGGCATGAAATTCAAGGCTTCTCAACTTGTTTCGTCTCATAGGATGGAGAAATTATTGAAAAATCCAACCCATGGGGTGTGGCCCAACTATTTGTTATACAAGCTTTGGATGATGAGGACAAGGACCAATAGGAGGATTTACAACCTTTACTGCAAAAATATGTTATAGATTTTGAAGAACATAAAGGACTACCCATCATCGAATTCATGACCATGCAATTCAGTTTATTTCAAGTACTTTTCCTCCAAATATTTACCCCTACCAATACCTATATGTTCAAAAATAAAATATTGAAAAGATGGTGCAAGAACTTCTTACTAAAAAGGTTATAAATCCTAGTATTAGTCCTTATTCTTCCCTAGTGTTGTTGGTATCAAAAATAATGTGTCTTGGTATTTGTGTGTGGATATCAGAGAACTAAATAAATAATTATTAAAGATAAATTTTCCATCTCGGTAATTGATGAGATGTTAGATGAGTTGCATGGTGCACAATATTTTTTAAAATTGCATTTAAGATCAGGATACCACCAAATACATATAAAGGAATATGACATTCCTAAAACTACTTTTAGGACTCTTGAAGGACACTATGAATTCTTGGTTATACCATTTGGTTGGACCAATGCAACATCCACTTTTTAGAGTTTGATGAATTCTATTTTTAGGCCCTTCCTTTGCAAATTTATTCTAGTTTTCTTTGATGATATTCTAATTTATAGTCACTCTTGGGAGGAGCATATCCAACATTTGGATTAGACCCTATAGCTTTTGGCTGAGAATCGTCTTTATGCCAAGAGATCAAAATGTTCTTTCGAGTTGCAAGAAGTAGAGTATTTGGGTCATATTGTCACAAAAGAATGAGATAAAGTAAATCCTAAAAATATTTAAGAATGGCCAAAGCCTCAAACCCTAATGGTACTTTAAGGATTTTTGGGGCTCATAGGTTATTATCATAAATTTGTACAAAATTATGGAAAGATAGTGATTCCTTTAACAACCATGTTGAGAAAGAATTACTTTATTTTGTCAGAACCAACAGAGAAATATTTCAAGGAATTAAATAAAACCATGACAACCACCCTAATGTTAGCAATGCCTAATTTTTCTAAACCTTTTGTAATTAAAAGCAATGCTTCTAGCAATGGAATTCAGATAGTTTTTTATGCAAGAAATACCATTGGCCTTCACCAATCAAGCACTTTCAAGACAAAGTCTGGGCAAAACTACCATTGAAAAGGAGATGTTATCCATTTTACATGTTGCTAATTTTTGGAGATCATATCTCATTGAGCATCACTTTTCAATTGAAATTGACCATCAAAGTCTTAAGTACTTCTTGGAACAAAGGGTACCCACACCCAAACAATAAATATGGGTAGCTAAACTGTTGGGATATGATTATGAAATCACTTATAAAAAGAAAATGATAATGTAGTGGTTGATGCATATCCCAAAAGTATGAATATCAGGGAATGCTAAATCTTATATCTACACCACTTCCTCACTGGATCAATCATCTCATAGAAGAAATTTCTAAAGATTCTTTCTCGCAAAATTTGATCAACAAGCTTCACTTAAAACCCAATTTTTGCCATGGATACACTTGGGATGGTCAAGAATTAATATATCATGACCGACTTATAATTCCTTGAAATTCACAAATGCAAGAACTCATCTTTCAATAAATTCATGCATCACCAATGATAGGATATTTCAGGTTTCTATAGACCTGTGAAAGGACCAAGTATACCTTCTTTTGGAAGGGAATGAAATAGGACATTCAAAATTTTATGGTTGAATGTAACAGGTGCCAATGAATGAAAGGTAAAATTATGTGTTACCCTAGAACCCTTCAATCCTTATCAATTCCAAAACAAGTGTGGGCAGATATTTCCATGTATTTCATTGAAATGTTACCCAAGTCGAGAGGAAAATCAATTATTTTGGTGGTAGTGGATCGTCTCACAAAGTATGCTCATTTATGTTCCTTGTATTATCCCTACATAGCCTTCTTAGTTGCCCAAATATTTTTAGACTCCATATATTCACCTTCATGGAATGCCCAAATTTATTGTGTCATATAGAGACCCTACTTTTACTAGTCACTTTTGGTAGCAACTATCTATGTTGTAGGGTACTCAACTCAAAATTGGTTTGTTCTACCACCCTTATATTGATGACCAAACTAAAATATTTAACAAGAGCTTGTAAACTTACCTCCATTTCTTTGCATCAGAACATCCTACACAATCGGCTAAATGGTTCCCTTTGGTCGTATGGTGGTATAATACTTAATATCATACCGCTACCAAGGTGACCCCATTTGAAGTAGTATACGATCTTCCTACACCAAGGTTCAAGTTGTCGATTCCACTCTTAGCTAGCATGTTGCCATCCTCTGACAACTTAAGGTGAATCTTGAATTGGCCTAGAATTGTATGTGTCAACAAGCTGGTCAACACCTTTTGGAGCATAAATTTGAAGTGGGGAATATGGTTTTTCTCCACCTATAGCCCTCTAAACAGTCGTCTCTCCAAATCCGTGGATAATAGAAACTTATATCCAAATACTTTGGTCCCTATCAGGTGTTACATTGGATAAGTTCCATAGCCTATAAATTGGCCCTTCTGGACACTTCCAAGATCCATCTAGTCTTTCATGTATCCTCCCTAAAGAATGTTGTTGGCAACAAGGTACAAGTTCAATCCACATTACCAAAATTGGATGAGGAAGGATCCATCATTCTTGAACCAAAAAGAATTTTTGGAAAAGAGATCGTGCACCCTTCACCATTGTGTCATCATTGGTGTTTTTGTTCAATGGTAATGATTACAACCTAACAATGCTACATGGGAGTCCCTCTAGCAATTCCAACAACAATTTCCTCGTCTTTAGCTTTGAGGGTAAAGCTTTTTGAAGGGGAAGAGAATGTTAGGATCCCATGGTAACACTACTATGTAATAATCCCATTTTTAATGTGGGGATCCCATCCTAATGATAATTTGTAATGTTTTGTAATAGTTTATGGAACTAGATACGCCTAGACAAGTGGCACCATTTATTGTAATTGTTATAAAGAATGTAACTATTTTTTTGGTAGAAGATTCTAGCTCAAGTGGCATTTTGCTTGTAAGTCAACTCTTGAACATTAGATAGGATTATGAAGAGTCTTTAAAAATATGAGGGGCATAAATGGATGTATCTTTTTTGCACATTGAATCAAATTTCTATTAGTAGGTTTCCCCTTCGAAGAGGTCATTGATTCTATGTTGTGATTTTATGAGATTAATTTATATTTATGATTTTTTAATTTGTATTACAATATATTGTTCTTTCATGAATTACTTCTTTTATTACAATATTTATGTTGATATGTTTATTTTAACTATAATATTCTTAACATTGAGTGTTTGGCAACTTTATTTTTATGTCAGGTTCCTATATAAAGCAAAAATTAGGCCTTTTTTAAACCCTTGATTTGTGATCCAGTTTTAGCGCAAGCTGGTATCCTTGTGCTAAAAAATCAACAAGAACTTCATCTTGGACTAAATATGGTAGTGTAAACCGCATATGTATTTGAGTACCTAGTGCCTCTCATATTATTTCATATGAAGGTGATTTAGAATATCGCTGAACTCATCAATATACTACTAGGTAGTTTGGTCTCTATGTTGTCACAACTACTAACAACACATGTACTTATGATCACCACTCATGAACCAACTTCACAAGGTTTGTCCAAGAAGAGATAATATTGTCTCACTCTTCTAGCCTATTTCCAATACCTTCCCACTAGCAAATAGTCAATTTTTAACATCTTCAAAGTCGTGAAGGTGATCTACTCAATGTCAAAGAGTGTATTGGTAGTACAATATACTTGTGGCCATTAAGGCCAAGTGTCCAACTCGTTGAAATTAATCCACCATTAGAAGACTAAAAATTTGAGTTGGTCTAGAATGACACAAGGTTCATATTTATAGAAGAGCTCTCAACGAAAGCATGAGATCCCAAAATTGTTCAAATGGAGCGAATCTTTATTCCTTGAAAGCATTTTAAAATTAAATGTTTGATGTCCTCGATTTTAATCTTGGGTTGATATGTTGACTCTGCCATTACTTGAGTTCTTTTTAGGGGCAACATACTTTAGGGTACTCAAATGCAAAGACTAGTGTGATGCCTTGCTTATTGCATCAAAAATATGTGTGGACAAGCATCCAATGATAGAACATACTAATAGATCTTGAGTTGAGTAAGGATGTCTACAAAGAGGATGAATGAGTGTGATGAATCAAGAAGTGAGTGAAGAGTGGTCCATATCACCTCTCTTTAGTTGATCAAAATCTTGCTTTGATACCAACCTGATATTCACACAAAGACCAAGATAATTGGCATTAAGGACAACTTATAGAACCAAGTAGTGATGCCTACAAGTTGTAGTTAAAGTGATTTTTAAAGTTGCGATGTTATAGAAGCTATGGTGTATTGTTTGACTAAAACACATCTCAACAGAATCACATGAGATAATGTTATAAATGTAAAAATAGAATCTAGAATACAAAGTTCTTATGTCACAAAGGAGATGTCATTACATAAGCTTGATAGAAGTGATGCAAGTTTCTAGGCACTTTGTTCTACCAATGTATGGTGGTAACAAGCAAAAGAAAATGAAAGAAATCCAAGAAGAGTGAGAAGTTATTGGTTCTTGGTTTTCCATATTATTCTAGAAGAATTTCTATGCTATATTTAAGAATGCACAAAGTTACATAAGAATTGAAAGGTGAAATTCTTCGCCTTCTGGTGACTCATGGTAGTATCAAGAAACAACAAAGACCAAGAATCTATTTCTTGCACTTTAGGAAATCAAGCACTAGTTCTTGTAGTGTGTAAGTGGTCGAATTGATCAACAATATTTGAGTTGTTACAACAATCATCACATGATGACATGCGACATTGATATTAGTCATTTATTATATTTCATAAGTGTTAATGGCTTTTGTCATTTTTGGATGAGCATCAAATAGATGGGCACTATTGACCTTGAGGAACTTTGAGCAACCTCTACTTTGTTGATATAAATATATATGCTTTTTTATAATTCTCACGTACCGAAGACACAGACAGAGAGATGGAGGAGCAACTCAGAATGATTCGATAAATGCTTAGGGAAGTCATCAATCGATAAAAGAGCTATGCTAATCTGAAAATATCACCTAAGGAATTCTCTATAGGTGATAGAGTATTTCTAAAAGTGATATTCATGAAAAGTTCCATCAAATCTACTAAGTTGGATCCTCGTTTTGTTGGACCATTTAAAAGCATTGAAAGGATAAGCCCAGTAGCCTATAAACTTGCCTTGCCACCCAGTCTATCAAAAATTCATGACACTTTTCACATATCCCTACTTAGAAAATATATTTTTGATCCTACTCATATTTTGGATGTTTCTAATTTGCAGATGGTAGATCCTACACTCATCAAGGTAAAGCCAGTAAGGATTCTGGTATTTCATTCCAAGGATTTGAGGAAAAGAAACCTAGACCAATGCAAGGTCCAATGGGACCAATACTTTGAATAATGTTCCACTTGGGAAAAAGTAGAGGACATGAGAAAACAATTTCCTTACTTATTTGATTAATGTTTTATACTACAAGAAACACAGGGGACTATGTTTAATCTAAGGTGGGGAGGATGTCATGACCCTCCTTGGCAGGCCTCCTAAAGGATATACTTTATATTCAGTAGCATGAATTTGTATTCAGTAATATGGACTTTGTATGGACTTTATATTTTTTTTCTGTGGAAAACATCTCCGAAGGGATGCCACTTTCGGGTAAGACCCAAGGAGGCAGGGGTAGTATGGACTTCATATTCAATAGTATATTGAAAGTAGTATTTTGCTAATGCTCAGTCATGTTGGCTTATTGCAGATATCATGAAAGGTTAGATACATTTGATATTGTGAATATGGTGTTGCTAATGGTTTATTTATTTCAAGAACAAATACTGCATGGATAAGGAGATAATATTTGATGAAGAAAGACCAATTGAAGGATAATAGTCATGGTTAACCACCAAGGATGATTTAATTACTAATTAATTATGATTGAATGATTTTTGTAAATATTTGTGAAAGGTATTATATTTTGAAATTTAATTTAATTAATTATATTTAATTAAGCTAATTTCACTTAATTTGAGATAGAATTAAGTGTTTTGTCCTCCTCAGGTTTGTCCAATTCCAATTGGACCAAATTAGGCACTAACTTTAGGGATTATTTTATTTATTTATCCCAACCTCATGGCTTTTGCCTATTGGTGGAAGTTGATGAAGATTCCCTTCTCCAATCCCTAATAGTGTTGGTTTTGTAATGTTTTTGGAAAGGGGGAACACAAAAGCCAAGAAAGGTCATTCACTCCACCTCCTTTTTGGATTTTCCTCTAATTTTAAATTAATTTAATTATTTTCCTTCACACAGGAAGATGGGATTTAATGCAATTTTTTATTCAAGAGCATCTTTAATGGTGGAAGGGGGAAGTTTATTTAAAAAGCCTCCATTAAGGATTTAGGGGAGTGGAGATTAGAAAGGCAAACTTGGAATCGGAAGGGAGGATCTTGGAGACCCTTGCAAGAAAATAGGCTGGAGAATTCCTCCCAACTACTTGCTTGATTATGTTTTATTTTTATAATTGAGATCCATCTTTGGTTGTTTTGTAAAGAGATAATTTCAATCTTGTGAGAATCTATGTTCTTTCATCCCTTTTGTTTTGAGGTTTGAATTTTTGAATATGGTTTGTTTAAATATTCAAACTAAGAGACTACCTTTATTATCCCTTGATGTCCTTTGATACTTTGTCTTGAAGCAGTTGGTTTAATTTATCAAACCACTATGTTACTACAAAATGGAACATAGTTTGGTCCCTGAAGATGGCATGCTGAATAGCTTAATAAAACCCTTTTTTTTGCACAATAATTACTCTCAAAATGTTTGTATTTCGGCTAGTAATGATGATGCATATGGCCTAGTTTTTAATAGCCGAAGGCTTCTATTATAATCATATACCTTGTAAACCCTTGTGAACATTCCAGTGAGCTTGTGAATGTCTACATTTCAATCCTATGATTTATAATTGGAAGTAAGTTAATCATGTGTGTTCATGGTTCAACTTTGGAGATGATTTGACATAAATTTTAACCTTTAGTTCATTTCTTACGCTCAAATAGATGTCTAGTTTGGTTTAGGATGTTGATGTGTTTAAGTAACTATGATGGATACCAGTAAGCCGCCCTTTAAGACTGTGTTCTTACCTAAATTGATTCCTTCTTTAGCTTGAGATGCATTTTGTTGGATGACTAAGCCAACTGAAGCCTTTTACCTAAGCCACAACCACTATTATTGATCGTTTATGAGGTGTTTGCTTAATTAACCTATTACAGTAGATGCTTGTCAAATATCCTTGTTCTACATAAAATTAGATGTTCAAACCAGTAGATGAAACCTCCTAGAATTGTTTATAATTATGCTTAGGTGTAGGGTTGGTTATTTTGAAGCCCTCAATGAAGTTTCAGTCCTTTATGAGGCATCTTGAGCAGTTTGTGAGCATCGCTTTATGTTTAGCCCGTTCAGGCAGATGGCTTTGCAAAATCCATCACCGAGCATTATCCCACATGTGACATGTTCAGGTAGTTGAGAGGCTTAAAGGGAGCTTGTCTCCCCAAGCCTATAGACCACCAAGTGGTGTTCATGCAACCAACCACTTGGCAATCGCTATGATTGTTGCCCTAGCCTAGTGTTACCACTTGCTTATTTTTTGATGTCACCACCTAATGAATGATAAATGAACACTTGTCGTTGTTTTGTGCTAGCTATCACTCGATGTGAAGTTTTAACCCTTTTATTTTTACACTATGGGATGAATAATCCCACATTGTTCCTACAGAAGCAATGTGGAAGTTTAAGTCAAGTTTTGCACCCATTACTAAATGACCATCACTCGATGGTCAAGATGGCCACCGAGTGATGCTCATTCAATGCCATTTGGGAAGTGATGAAGTGACACTTGGTGGTTTGACCTCATCTTAGTTAACCATAAATTATTTTCAAGAATTGCTTGATTCATGGGGTGATTTATGAATTAGATTTGCATGCTTGATTTGTTAGGTGATTTATGAGTTAGATTTGCTTGCAGACCCTAATTAAGAAGTGTGGATGAATACATTTTAGAGTGGAATAATATGGCTATTGGGCCATAGGATGTATTACAAATAATATGCTCATTGAGTCATATACATATTTTACCTTACAAAGTGTGGAATAATATGGCCATAAGATGTATTACAAATGATATGACCTTTGGACCATAAAATAGTAGATCTAATTTGGGAAATTAGACAAACCAAACTTTATAGTGAACTTTGATAAAAGAGGTGATTAGGATCAATTTTGCAGAATTGAGTATGCTAATCATGACACAAATATGTGGAAATTTATATATTGAAATATGGATAAATTTGTAGGAATAAACTTGGAAAAAGAGAAACAAACTTGTATGATCCTAAGAAGTATATTTGGAAGAAAGGATAGATGGACTGTAGTACAAATTGGTGAAGAAATTATAAAGAACTAAGGTGCAATATTGTGGGAGCAATTGGGGGTTAACCATGGATAATATTTGAATAGTTGGATAAGTGTCATAATGGATATTTGAATGGTTGTAACCATTCAGGGAAGAAATGATAGATAAGAAAATCAATTCAAGGATCGACAGTAGTAGATTCCTTATTGTGTTTTGAAAGGTTTAGAAGAACCTTTCCTAAATTTAAATTAGGGAGTTAATTTTTGAAGGGTTAGGATATCCTTTCTTGAATTTTAACTCTTGAGGGAACCATAGAGCTTCCCTCATAGACTCCTATAATATGATTCCAATGAGCATTTCATAATAGTAGGGAACATAAGAATTAGAAGATTCTTATGTGTTTTTATTCATAAATATTCAGAAATAAGGAACTTTATGATTCCTTAATTTGTGTTTATGATTTGAGAAAAAGGAGGGGAGTTCTTTATACTATTGTAATTGAGACATTGACATTATGAAATGCAAGGAAGTATTTTTGGAGGCTGGGTTTATTCCCCGTGAGGGTTCCCAGGATATATGTTGTGTATCTTTATCTTGTGGTTTACAATTATTATTTTATATAGATGTATATTTGCTTTACAATGATATGTTGTTTAAATGAATTATGGATATGTATTCTCAGATACTTATGATGCAGTAGTTTATATGCTTTGTTTTAATGATTATGCATAGTCTTACATTATTATGGAAATGTGAATGGAATTATGTGTGATGATTAACAAACATTTGTGGATTCTTTAATCTACAAATACTATACTTATGGAATGTTAAATGGTAATAAGTTTAGTATGTTCCAAGTTGGAGCTCTAAGGTTTTGAATCCCAAGGATTGCAATCCATGTTTGAGTTGGGAGCTCAAACAAAGTTCTAAATTTTAGAATCGTAGCTTGAATGTACATATGGAATAGTTGCCCACATGTGTCTGGGTTGGTGCCCAAAAGACAAGAATTTTAAGCTATGGGACCGACCAAGTCCTGTCCACCTGAGTACTATTAAACTTGCGGTATCCTTAGAATGTGGTACGATTAAATATGCGATATAGAGGTTCGCATATGCTTGGGTTATAACCCTAAAGGCAAATTCCTCTAAATGGTTTGTGATAATAATAGTTAGACTATATGTAAAATGGAATTTGGAATATTATATTTATGTAATTTTCACACACAAACAAAAAATATTAACACTCTTGGGTTGTTTTAAGTAACGGTTTTGGGTCGCTACAATACCTTATTTCTCCAAACTTATTAAATTGCAAATATTTCAAATTGTTTTGTAAATTCAAATGATCTAATTACAAAACTTAAAAAATAATTACTTCAATCTTCAAATTAATCTTCAAATCTTCATAAAAGTTTTCAAACTGCAATAATCAGGTTTCTAAGGTTTTAAATAATACTTCAAGGTCTTATCTCTTCAAAAATAATTTCAACTTAACCTTAGATAGTAATAATATCTTCTAACATTAAAACTCCTATCTTAGCATATAATTAATTTCAAATGAAATATATTACCTCCAAAACATGAGGCACTCCTACTTTGTTGTCGTATTTTGACTTGCTTTGGAAAATTGACACTTTCTCTCCTCCTTGACTGGTCAACTATTCTCCAAGCTATTCCAAGGTACTTAAAACTTTAATGTACGTCCTACTTGTTGTAGTAAATGTGGTTGTGTAAGTTTATTTTTGTCCCATGTATTAAATGGGCTCTCCAAGATGTTATATCTTCCCTTGGCTTATTGAATACCAAGTGAAAAATGATACCAAGTATCCTCCTTGCTTTTACTAACATATCCTAAAATTATTCTCCTACCTCCAATGGCTTATGGTGCTCCTCCTTCCTTGTGACAAGTGTCCTGAACAATTTTATAATGTTAACCAACCTTGCAAATGATAGTTTTCAATGTTTCATGCTTCAAGTAACGTATTATTTTTCTTGACTACGTTCTTCTTCTTCTTATAATGCTCGGCTACCTATGTAACGTATTCAACAAAGCAATGCAACATTATGGATGCTAATTCTTCGCTTCCCTTCTTAGTAGTTGTAAAACCCTAGATGTTTGGTTTCTCCTTGTGCCTTTTCAATACCCAAATATTGACTTATTTTGTTGCTTACATTTCTAAGCTTTCAAACAATGGTGGCTCTTCTCTGCTTAGGCGCTTCACTACTCCTCATCCTAGGCTTGGTGGCTCCACATTTCAATGGTGGCTCTCTAAAATTATGCTCTACGGGTGGCTCTTTATGGTGGCTCTTCTCCTATATGTGGTGGCTCCTCTCTTCTGCCTGGTGGCTCTTCTCCTCTACATTTGGTGGCTTCTTTTGCAATATGGTGGCTCTTCTTTCAATATGGTGTTGCCTCCACGTTTTCTTGGTGGATCTACCATCCTTTTTAGTGACTTTTATTCCCTAATATTTTCAACAATTTTGGTGCTCCTCTTGGTATCTTTAGACACCTTAAATCTGCCTTAACTTTGAGCACTTTTCAGCCTTTTTTTATTCAATAGAGCTTATAACTAGTCTACACTTACTTTGATTAAAAATATATATAAATTATTTTTTCTTATCACTTCCTTTCAATCACTTTTAACTCCAATACTTGTTATATTTTGTAGATTCAATAATAATAATGATGTCTCCTTTCTTGGCTTGGAGACACCTAACTCATACTTCTTTTTGTTGAATTTTACCAACTCTAATATGGTGCTTTTAAAAACTTGAAATAACTAATTTTAATACTTGTATAATAAAAATTTTATAGCACCAATATTACACACCTCTTATGGCCTTCTTTTTGGCTAGTCTTCTTGATGATTTGCTATCTTGAGTTTATGAATTTTGCAGCTCCACTAACTTCTTCTTTGCTACTCCAGAATCATCAATTTTGTAGCTCTAATTGCTGCCCAAAAATCATCTTTCTTGCTATCCTAATGCCTTGAAAATGCATCTCTATTATTATATAGATATGATGCCAAAACTTCCTTTGCTTTGTTGTTCAAATATTTTCCAAATATATCCCTAAAATCCTTCAAAATGCAGCTCACTTTTCTCCTTCTAATGCTACCCAAATCTTCTCTCAAAATTATCTTGAACTTTTCAAAATTGCAGCTCTATAATTTCTTTAATTTTTTGTCTAGTTACCTTTCAACTTCTACCTCGAAAATTAACCTCCTCCTTTGCAAATCAACCTTTAAAAAATTTTGTGGTTGTCCTGAAACTTCTCAAAACTGTGACCTCTTCAATTCTTCCTTCTTCTTCAATATTCTTGTCAAATTTTGACTTCAAATTCGATCTCTTTCACTATCCTCTTTCTCAAGAATCTAGATGTCTTGAGGTCTTCAAAAACCTTCTCAAAATTTGGCAAACTTTTTTCCAAATCCTTCTTCCTTTTGGGCTTGTTTTTAGATGGCGATAATTGTCCCAAATTATTCTTTTCATTAGCTTCTCCTACTTGCAATCTTCTATCACAAACTTTCTTCAAATCTTCTCTAATGACCACTTCTTCAACTTTGCAATGAGGCTTTCTCTAGCCTTCTTCTTCTTCTCCAAATTCTCTTGAGACCTCTTCTCTTGGGTCTTATAATTCACTAGTTACTCAATTATTTTTCTCAAAACTTCAATGAGACCTTTCCTTGGTCTTTGTAATCTTCCAATTATGGAAATTCTATAATGAGATATTTTTTCTTGGACCTCCTCAAGCTTCAATCTGAAGTCTTAAATCTTCAATGAGGCTTCTTTTTGGACCTCCTTAATCATCAATGTCTACTCTTTTGCTACAACTCAAAACTAATCTCTACACAAGGAAAGCACATAGACTTTTAGGCAATCGAAGGTGAAATTCTTCTCTATTTGTTGTAGAAACCTTCTCAAATTCTAAGAACTAATTTTCTGCAACAAATACTTAGACAATAGTAACCAAATACATTCAATTTTTTAGAATTCTAAAATCAATAAACTTTACTAGTTATTCTTAAAACTAGTGGAAAGAAATATATGTTGAGTCTTAGTCTTCGCGAGTTTTCCTTCAACCTTATGGAAAGACTCTAGCCAAATATTAATATGGAATCTTCTTCTCTCTATAAAACTTTTCAATAAGACCTCCTTCTAGGGTCTCTTAATCTCATAAATATCAAGGTCTATATTCAAGACCTATAAATTTCCTTTTATTCTGAATTTGCTCTTGGAATAGGTAAATCTTCGACCTTCAGTAGTTTTCCTTCAACATAGTGAAAAATACTTTCTTCTATGGTTTTCTTTTCTAGAGGTAATTTATTCAACTTAACTGGTTTCTCCTTAACTAGTGGAAATCTCCTTTGCAACTTAAAACTTGTGCAAGACAAAACCTTGATGTAGCTCTAATGCCCCTGCTAGATTTTGAAGCTAAATATTTAAGATAAGATAACCACAAGATCTAAATTAAAGTTGCAATATGAAATATATGATAATGGCAACATACTAATCATATAAAACTCATATATAAATTTAGAAATAATTCATAGAAATGCCATTAACAAATGCTCACCAAAATTATATCTCAATTGAATAAAGATCTCAAATAATCCATACTTCTCCACACTCTCATTGTACAATTATATATCTCACACATACGCATTCATAGACACATATAATTGAATGTGACTCTTCATATGAGCACTCTTGGCCTTCACTCTTGACTCTTCATCTTCCTATTCTATGGACTCATGTGCACATGGACTATTATGCACATTTACATTACCAAAATACTTTTGCATAAAGTAAATACTCACACTTTAATCTAGGACTCTTTTTCCTAATCTAAAGATGTACCCAAGGTGGTACATTAGTATGTACCAAATAATATAATATATTCCAACAGTGAGGGGCCATGAAAATCCCTTTTCATAAGGTTATCCCAAGATAAAATTCTACTATAACCTACTAGCAAAACAAACATTTTGACTTTAGGAATGCTTCGGCTATCTCAAATATCTCTTTGTATTCTTGCGATATTCCTATTTTTTTGGTGCTTTACATTATATCCACTTCTTATTGTGTATTCTCCTAAGCTATTCAACTCCCAAATCAACTTATCCTTGGCTTCCCTTGGAATAATCATTGTTGTTATCTTTCTACTCAATTGCCTTCTAGCATCAATGTCTTGTATACTTATTAAAATCATATTTCCATTTGTATCTTCTTTACTGATCCTTATACAAAATATTTGAAACCTTATCACCATATTTATCTTAAAGTAATCTCATCTATGGTTTCAAAATTGAATCTAGATTGAGTGGTTTTTTTATCACACCAAATATCCATCCAAATAGAAATATTTTCTCCAATTTCCACCATCCATATTAAACCTTTAATCACTAGATCAATTGATTTTTTTAAACCGTTCCATAGTGCAAAACCATTTGGTAGAGATAATGTAGTAAATATTAAACTTGGGTCATTGGGCTCAACATACTTACTTAGAAGAATTCTTGCCCATTGTTTTTTACTCTCTTTGTATAATATCCAAATTACTTTCCCTCAAAGCTAAGTTTACATCCATAAGAACTCTTAAACCGATACCTCCCCTAGTTTTATCATCACACATTTTTCTTCATTTCATTAAAGGAATTTTTTTTTTATCATGTAATCCTAACCACAAAAATGACTACATAATATAGATTAAATTTTTCTATCGATTTTAACATAGTATATAAGGACATATAATATGTTAGAATGGTCTGTAAGACTAATTTAATTAGTTGCACTTTTCCTACTAATGATAACCATCTACCTTTCCATATCGGTAGTTTATTTTGAACTTTACTTATAACGGGATTCCATAATTCTTTCCTTGTTCTCCTCTCAAAAAAGGGCATAGCTACATAAATTGTTGGTAAATTTACCTCCTCCATTTAAAGTAATCTGCATATCCCTACTTTGATTTTAGTTGGGTTGTTTAGGAAGTAAATTTTGGATTTTGTCATATTAACTTGTTGCCTTTATGCTCTTTCCTTTAATAAGTTATTCAAAGCTCTAGCCTCATTTATATATGCCCTCCCAAAAGGGTTGTATCATCTACAAACTGTTGATGGGTGATGTTTTCAATGTAATTACTAGACTTAAGTCCACTTATAAGTCTTCATCAAGTTCCTACCCAAAACCTCTATCATAATAATGAAAAAATATGAAGTTAGAGTATCTCCCTATCTAAGACCTCTCTTGGTTTTAAATGATTATGTTACTAACCCATTTACCAACACTAAATATGAAATTGTAGAGACACAAGTTTTAATCCATCTAACCCATTTCTTTCCAAATCCAAACTTTTTTAATACTACAAAAATACAATCACATTTAAACCTATCATAGGCTTTACTCATATCAAGTTTAAATATCATTGCTTTCTCTTTTCTTGAACATGTTAAATGCATAACTTCATGAGCCACTATGATCTTGTCTAGAATTTGTCCCCCTTTCAAAACCCTCGTTGCTCTTATGAAATAATTTTGTCTAACGGTGGTCTTAACCGATTCGCCATTACTTTGGAGATAAACTTATATGCCATATTACAAAGACTTATGGGTTTAAAAAATTAAACAACTTTGCATCCTTTATTTTTGGAAACATAGTAAGATATGTTGTATTTATTTTATAAGGTATGTATTTTTTTACCCTAGACTGTTCCACTACCACCAATAAAGAATCCTTCACTATATCCCATTTATGTTAGTAAAATATTGTAGAAAGCCCATCTGGACCTAGAGATTTATCCTTATTAAAAGATAAAAAAGCTAAATGAACTTCTTCCAGAGTAATAGGCTCCATTAGTTTTCTATTGTCTTCATTCGTTATAACTGAAGGTACTTCTTGTAGAAGTTTATCATTAATAAATTTAGACTCCTCTGATCCTAGAATATTTTGATAAAAATACCTTGCCTCTTTTCTAATTTCACTATGGTCTTCAATCCAAACCCCTTCTACTAATTTAATTCTACTAATTATAGATGTTGATCTATGTACTATAGCCATCCTATGGAAAAACTTTGTATTTTTATCTCCTTTTAACCAAGTCTATCTTGATTTTAATCTCCAAAATTTCTCTTCCTTGCTCAAAATATTATGATATTCACTAAGAAAATCCCTCTCCTCTGAGCTTGTATTTTTTTTTTTGGTAATTATTTTAATAGATTAACAATGGGTTTTTATAGAGGATCCCAAAACCTTATGTACAAAATCAGCCTGGCTGGAATGTGCATCATGCCTTGTGGTCGGAGGAATAAACTTGATGACAGAAACCAAAAATTGCTAATTGCCCGAAGGCTATAAGTAGGGCCCTTATGTCTGAATATCCTAGAAACAAACCACATTTTACCAAGGAAAACAAAAATACTAGCTGGAGAAATTTGACCATCGAAAGCAAAAACAGCCAAACCAAACGAATGACCTTCTGAAGCGAGGAGAACATCATGAGAGGATATCCGCATTGGCCAAACTCACCACCTCGGACGGGAAGCATGAGCGCCACACAACAGGACACATGGTCACAAGCCCTTTGTTGGCCATGTGGTCTGCCACGCGATTTCCTTCCCCGAAAATATGGCATGCCTTCCACCCGCCACGTTGAGAGAGGAGCATCCTAGCCTCAAGAATGATGTTGTAGACCCTCCAAGACGGGTCTTTAGAGCCTAGCGAGATAGTTGACTATATTGAGCGAATCACCTTCGACTATCAAATGCCGAGGATCCTCGGAGAGGATCCGGATACCTTTCAAAACACTTCCGGCTTCAAGCATAGTGATTAGTCCGGGCACCCAAATCTTCACAATAAGCCAAGGACGAGATTCCCGTTATGATCTCTAACCACACCACCGTAACTAGCAGGCCGAGGATTGCCTTTGGCCGCACCGTCAAAGTTTAATTTAATCCAGCCCACAGGGGGCTTGGTCCAAATAACATCCCCACGCTGAGACTTAGAAACACCATCAAGAATAGGGAAAAGGCCCAAACTTTGGAAGATCGCTGCTTCGCCAGGAATGCGGGGACGGGAACTAGGAACAACTTTAGAATTCTCAATGGCGAAGGATAAGGCTCTCTGAGCGACACAGGGAGGTACTCTAGGGACCTTGCCGAAGACTCTGGAATTTCTCTCTAGCCAAATCTGCCAAATGGAGTGGTGGAAAGAGGCCTCAAGAAGGAAGCGAAGTTTAGGATTCTTGAAAGGATTGGGCCATTGGTGGAAGGCATCTTTGAGGGAGCGGGGAGTGCACCAAAGGATTTGAAAGGAAGACAGGACAGTGCCGAGGACATAATGGGAAAAAGGACAGTGCAAAAATAAGTGGTCTATCGTCTCACAATCAACAAAGCACAAGAAGCACCTGTTGGGAATAGCAAAACCCCTCTTATGGAGGTTGTCGATGGTTAAGGCTTTATTATGAAAGGCAATCCATGCAAAGTAATTAACTTTAGGAATAATACCCTTCCTCCAAATCACTTTCCACCGGTGATCCATGGCAATCTCGCAAGTAAGAAGGTCATAGGCAGTCTTGACAGAGAACAGACCATCCTCTGTGCCACGCCAGATGATTCTGTCATCTCTTCTAACAGATGGAATTAAAACAGACCGAAGAATATTAGACAAAAAAGTCATTTCATTGTTAAAGCCGTCCAGGACTGGCAAATTCCACCGAGGGGGAAGAGAGCTCCGATCAATGAAGTCTGCAACCTTGAGTTGGGAATTTGGATCCACCTGGGCTTTCAAGCCAGCAAGGTCCGCTCTCAACTCGAGAGCTCCATCAAGCAACTCCACCTGTCCTTCCGTAAGAGAATGGAGTTGCCATCACCCAAAATCCAACGAGCACCGTAGTCGATCGTAGAGCGGGCTTGAAGCACATATTTCCAAAAGGCAGACGCTTCAGGAGGAATCCCGACATCAAAAAGAGAACTCGATCCAAGATACTTCCTCTTAACCAGCTTGACCCACTCTGCTGGTCATTAGTCGGATCTTCCAAGCGTGCTTAGCGATCAAAGCAATGTTCATGAGTCTTGATCTCCTCATCCCCATGCCACCTTGGTCTTTTCGCAAGCAAACCTTATCCTAGGAAATGAGAGGGATTCTGATTTTTTCTTCATTGCCAGACCACATAAAGGTCCTCTCGAATCTTTTCAATCTTGGAATGGACGAAACAAGCAAACATGAACACAGACATGAAGTAAGTTGGGATTCCTTGGAGACAAGCTTTGGTAAGGGTGGCTTTCCCAACTTGCGACAGGAATTTGCCTTTCCAAGTGCTCAGCTTTTTGTGAAGACGTTCCAGGATCATGTCCCACAAGCTTCCATTGGCCCGGCCATTACAAGCCAGAGGCAAACCCAGATAAGACGCAGGCAGGGAATCAATAGTGCATTCCAAAATTCTGGCTATGCGGAGCTGCCTTCGCATAGGAGTGTTAATAAAATAAATTTTGCTTTTGATGTAATTGACTTTCTGTCCGGCAGCCTTTTCATAACGGGAGAGGATTCGCTTGATGGATTTGGCTTGAGTGACGGACGCCCAGATGGAGATGAGGGTGTCATCCACAAATTGCTGATGAGAGACAGGATCGACTCTGAGGTGGGAAAAATGCCGGAGATCTTATTCTGACGAAGAGCCTCTTTCAAAGACCAACTCGTAACCTCAGCCATAAGGATGAATAGAATAGGAGACAGAGGGTCACCTTGTCTGAGGCCTCCGGCACTTTGGAAATACCCAGCAGGGGATCCGTTGATTAGAACAGAAAAGGAGGGAGTGGATATGCAACTACTGACAAGGTCAATCCATTGAGGGTGAAAACCGAACTTGAAGAGGACAAGCACAGAGGAACCTCCTGTCAACTCGTCAAAAGCTTTATTCATGTCCAACCTTGAGGAAAAGAGCAAGATTTTTGGAGCGGTGAGCGTAATGGAGGGTTTCATGGATGGTGATGACACCATCGAGAATGTTTCTCGCCTTTCACGGTGCTTCCTCGAGAAGGACCAACCAAGGAGGGAAGAAGGGACCTCAGACGGTTGGCTATGGACTTGGTTAAGATTTTATAAAAAACATTGCACAGGCTAATGGGACGATAATCAGAGAAACTTTTGCAAGCGGAAGACTTAGGGATGAGAGCAAGAAAGGTAGAATTTAGTTTTGGATGGATGGATCTGGAGGCTTGAATCTCCTGAATTGCTTCGCACACATCCGAACCCACAACATCCCACATAACTTGAAAAAAATGGGGGGGAAAACCGTCAGGCCCAGGGGCCTTGTCTGGTTGCATGGAGAACAAAGCTTCTTTAATCTCAGACATAGAAAAAGGCTCCAAAAGCTTAGAGCTTACCTCGGGAGGAACTTTGACTGGGAAGTTATCCAACAGAGATTTCTGAACCTGGAGATCACTGTCGGGAGGAACACCGAGCAGATCCTGGAAGAAGTCAACCGCTTCACTTCGGATTTCCTCAATATCCTTGGTAACGCGTCCATCCTTGCACACCACTTCCCTGATTTTGTTAGCCCCTCTCGTGCCGCAAAGTTGACGCGTGAAAAAACTTCGTATTGGAGTCTCCATTTCTCAAACCGGAGGTCCCTAGATTTCTCGGCGCCGAAAAGTTTCTTCCCTTGCAAGAATAGAATGATAATCCACCAAGAGCCTCCTTTCCTCCTCCCCGAGGCAATCGGTGTAACCTTCGAGCTCCATTCTCTCCTCCACCAATTTTAGGTTCGCAGAAATGGACCTTTTGGACTCAAAAATGTTGTCGAACACCTCCTTGTTCCATGTTTTCAAATTCCTTTTGATTAACTTGAGTTTTAAGGCCACTCTCTTGGAAGCGGAACCTGCTACCTTCGTCGCCACCAGGTCAGTAACCAACCCTCTAAAGTCCTTGTGAGAAATCCACATGGACTCAAATCTGAAGGGGGTTTTAAAAATAGGCCCATCAACCGTCTCCAGGACAATAGGATTGTGATCAGACCCAATCCCCGGTAAGGCCGAGAGAGTTGCCGCACCGAGTATGGGAATAGCCTCTTGGGATATGAAGAATCTGTCAAGCTTGACTTGAATAAGATTGCTCCCAATCCTCCCGTTGCTCCAAGTGAAGGATGCCCCCTTGAGGTCAATGTCAAGCAAGTTATTGGTAGAAACAAAATCTCGAAAGTCTTCCAGACTGTGGCTAGAGTGGTCCGATCCTCCTTTCTTTTCGGATGGGTGAAGAGGATAGTTGAAATCTCCCCCTAGAACCCAAGGGAAATTACAGAACGTTTCCCTCATCTGGGAAATAGCCTTCCACATTTTTGCTCTCTCCGAGATAGAGTTTGGGGCATACACATTAGACAAGATCCAAGAAAAGTTAATGGCTTTGGAATGAAACAAAACATTGATAATCCTTCTAGAAGTTGAGAGAAGGTTGCCCTCAAAAATCTCTGGATCCCAAAGAATCATGAGACCGCCTGCCGTTCCCACCGTAGGACTGGAGAGGAATTTTGCCTTAGCCCAAATGACCTTAGTAGCTCTGGCAGAAGAGATAGCATCGGTCTTAGTCTCTTGCAAAATTAGGATGGACGGATTCGTCCTTTTTCTGAGATCAGCCACCAATCTTCGTTTGGCAACTGCATTAAGCCCTCTCACATTCCATGAGAGGACTTTCATCTCAACAGTTTGATATTCTTCTTACCTCCCTTTCCTTGCTGGAGGGGAGGTTTTGGGACAGACGAGTCACCCATCTGGGAATCAGAATCATCCTAAAAAAGCAGTCGTTGAGTACCATTTGCAACATCTACCGCCGTCTCCTTGTCCCGCCTGTCTTTGTTGGGGGGATGACCTTGCTTCCTTTCGCTACCAAAATCAACACCTTGCTTTCGGCTTCTCGTATTACGAGGGCTGATATTACCAGACTACTCACCCCTTCTTCCTAGTAGGTAATCTTCTAGCACATTTTGGGACTCGGGGTGGTTATGGTCCAGGATTTTGGGTGAATCTGCCTGTGCGGTGATTGGTGGAAGGGACTCGGTCCTTCTCCTCTTGTGGTCCAAGGTGAGGGCTTGCACCACACGGCTCAGAGACCATTTGGGGGGAGACTGCTTCCACCGGGTGGGAGGATTCGGGATGGTCCCTAGACGGGCTTGGAGAATCATGCCCTTTTGCAGCAGGGAGCTTTGTCTGACCTTCACCGTGTTCCAAGGGGTTGTTGGAATCTCGTTTCTTCATCCCTGGATTTTGAAGAGGATAGTTGGACTGGAGGTGCCCTTGAGAACTGCACAGGAGGCAATGTTGATATTTTGGGTCTCGAGGTTGAAGTCCATACCCCACTTCCTTAGAAAGAGACTTCTGCGACCTAGGAACCAGGGACCACCAGCCAGGATTTTACAGTAGTCCTCCTTATTATTCAGTCTAATCGCAAAAAAACCTCGGGATAAGGCCGCCAACTCCATGTGACCAGAGGTTCGCCATTTACCTGCCGCCCACTTGCGAATGGTCTCCATGTCGGGACGGTCGCCAATAAACTTACCGATGAGGGGAAATTTTTCGAATTCCACAAAGCTTGAAAGAATTTCTGCCAGGATGTCCAACTCGTCCCCGACAGGAAACAACTCCTTGGAGAGCAAACCGCTAAGGGTTTCTGAAGTTGCTGCCTGAGCGTACGACTTCTGAGGTCCACCTCCCCATTTGTTTTGTGGATCCTTGTCATGACCTACATCCTCTTCGGTTGGAGAGGACTCCTTAGCGCCCCCGATCTCTGACTGCCCTCCCTTCGCCTCGCTTGTGCCCTTGGTTCGACCAGTTGGCGTTCCCATGCTCTCCCGCAGAAGCTTTCCCGCCCGCTGTCATCTTGGCCCCTCTGAGCTTGTATTAGTATGATCACCCTTTTGGAATTTTGAAAGTTTATCTTTTAGTTATTTCTTCTCAAAAATATTTCTAAAAGTGTTCTTGTTCCATTCTTTTAATATATATGTCATTGATTTAATTTGTTTTGGAAGAGCATTTCCTGAAGAATTCCACGTCTGTGCTTTCATATCAAAAAATTGAGGATGGTCTTCCTACATTTTCTCATATTTAGAATATGATATTTTTCATATCTCTTGCTACCATTTTAACTCTTATTGGCCAATGTTCTAAACTAATTTTTTTCAAGTTATTAGCACAAGTCCCTTCATCTAGCCAATGATCTAAGAGTATGAATCTGTCTAATTTTTTTGCTATTAGGTTTTGACCTCTCTTGTTGTTGGTCCATGTATAGTTTTTTTGTTTAAACTCAACCTCCCATAGATTATTATTTGGAATAAAATCTAAGAAATTTCTTATACTTTGGGTTAATTTCCTAATTTCCCCAAAATTTTCATCTAGTTTGGTTATGGCATTAAAATCTTCTATGATCATGAATCAAGTTTCTTGGTCTTCACTTCTCATAAAGGCTTCAATACCACTCCAAAATTTTAATTTTCCTGACTGAGTTGTAGGCCCACAAACATTGATAAGGATGAAATTAATATCTACAAAGTATCATGTGATCAAAGAAGCTATTCAATGAATAGTTTTATGAATGGTTACATAGGATGTTCTAATAGGATTCCAAAAAGTTATAATTCCCCCTACCACTCCTTCAAAATCCATATCATCCCATTCACATCTTGCCCATATTGCTTTTATAGTTTTAGAAACCTCTTCTTTTGTCATTTTAGTTTCCTAGATACAAAGATTATCAAGCTTATTACTTAAACAGATGTCCTTGATACAAATGTGCTTTGAGGAGGCATTAACACTTCATGGCTAAATATGATTACAAGTAATACTTCATATGAAAGATCTTCATGATGATTGCAACGACAATATATCTTCTTTACATACCCATCTTATAAACCCTCATTCCACTTATTATTATAATATTATATAATACAATAATACACTCAATCCTAGATTATTTGTAGCTTATACCAACTATCCATAATACGCATATATAATATAATATCATATCTCCATATACCCATTCCTAAATACCATAGCATTCCACCCTCACAATTGTTTAATCCTCAAAACATGAGAAAAAACAAAATAATATGATCTTCTAAGCAAAACTAACAATTGGTACCAATCATGATAATCCATCCATCCATCCCAGCAAAATCTTGATTTGTGGTGGTCTTCGATGATGTCAAGTTGCCATTGTGCCACTTGAATATTTGTAACTACTCTGTTGGCTCCATGCCTATATTACTCTACTATGATATTTTGAATGATTGGTCCTATTATTTCTTGATGTTTCTACACTCCTTTGAAATCCATTTTCACTATGCTTTTTCTACCAAATACTACCATACTTGACACCTTTATCACTCCATATAGATCCATAATAATATTAATACCCTAATCCATACCTCCAAGATTGTTGTTGCTTAGGGTTGTGTTGGTGGTGATATGTTGCAGCCTTAACTTGGTGTTTTGTTTCCTTTGATTCTTTGGCATTTTGTTTATTTATTTTATATTCTTCCTCATGCTTTTCTCTCTTAAGCCCTTTTTTGGTGCATCCTTGTGTAATTATAATAGATCTTCATTGGACTTTGTTGTTGCTTCTTCCATGGATTTTGTTATAATTGTTATTGTAGATTCAAATTTTGATTTTCCTATTGGTTCCTTAACTTGTTCCCCTACCATAATTGCTTCTTGCTTCTCCTTGGATCCTTGCTCCTTAAGTTGATAAATATCCTATAGTTTTATGTCATTTTTCCTATACCATAACTTCGTAAACTTCTTTTGCACATTAATGTTAATACCCAAAGAATTCAACCAAGGATAACCAAAACTTATACATAAACTTCTTGCTCCTTAAGTTGGTGTATATATATATTTATTTATTTATTAAATGTAGGGTTTTGAAAGGGTTACCCTTTCCCTTTTACATCGATTTACTCATATTGAGCTACTTAGTGTTGCCAATATTTGAACCTTTGTGTGGGCTACATCAACTATTTATTCCAATCATTGAACAAAGGACCCATTGGCAACCAAGACCATTATCCACATCATCCATCTTAGTAACATAAAATATGAATGTAAAACACATTTATCCATGGTGATCTTCAAATATTCAAAAATGTGAACATTCTCACCCTCTAATTGTATGTCCTTAATTTTGAACCTACCTATTAGCTAAAGCACTATTTATAAAATTATATCTATTTCTAAGGTTACAAGAAAAGAATATAAACCTTTTTCCTTTTGAATGCATCCATAAACCTGCAAGATATATTTTTTAGATGAATTTAGATCCTTCTCTTACTTGTGTAAATCTAAAGACGTGGTTGTTTTATTCTTCTCATTATCTTCCTTAACATTTTTTTTTTCTCCTCCTTGAGCAATTTTATTTCTTTTTCATAGTCTTCATTTTGTTTCTTAAAAAATTCCCAATTTATTTTTATTTCATTTCTCTCATTTTGAATTCCTTATAGTTTATTTTCAAGGTCTTTGATGACACCCATCAAGATATCTATCCTTTCCCTTGATCTCTTTCATACAAACATCTTTCTTTATAACTAAAATTGAATAGGTTATCATCTACTTAAGAATGTGTGCTCCATTTCATCCCAAGTGTAATTATAATTATTTTTTGTAATAAAAATTCTCCACCAAAAATAAGCTTCCTCTTTCAAAAATATGCTAAGGTGGATTCGCCAACAATAATCATCAAAATATATAGATCTAAATTTCATCCACCATTCTAAAAAATTTTGCAACTCCATGAGTTTAGATCCACAAAAATACAAACTAGGGTTTTAATATATATATCCCACATATTTTGAAGCTAAAATTTCACATAAACAATTAGACCCAAAAAATAGCAGATGATTTGCTTACCCCAACTGATAGATATCTCAAATTTCTCTATAAAAGCGTGATTTAAAATTTGGCATTGCCCTTGATCTAGATGTTTGACTTCATAGGGTTATATCTCCCTCAATAATGTTCAAAATAATTCATATGATCACGTATTTTAAATCTCTTCAAATTCCAAACAATAATAAATCAAACAATTTTACACAAAGATATGGCTTTGAAAAATAAGATGTTTTCTAAAAAAAATTGCCCTAACACTACTCTTATTCTAGATGGTTGACTTCATAGGGTCGTATCTCCCTTAATACTACTTGGATTCCTTTGTATGACCACTCATTTTAAAGCTCTTCAAATTTCAAATAAAATTGCATAAGAATCGTTTGAATCGAACAATTTTACATAAAGATATAGCTCTTGAAAAATGAGATATATACTGTAAAAAAATGACCTAATTTTGCAATCCACCAAAATACAATCTCCACTTTGCTAAAATAATTGCTCTGATACCAGTTATTATAAAAATTTATTCTCATTAACATAAATCATTCACCATTCTGTATAATATCAAATCATTCATTCACAAACAATTATCCATGATAACAATCTACACAACGAGACAAAGATAGATAATACCCTTTGGGTAGGGAAATACCAAATACTCCTTAAGGAAGGAATAACTCCATAAGATCTTCCAATATGAGAGCGTCGCTTCGAGAAGGCAAAGTCTCATAAGACACTTTGTGGGTAAAGATGATTACAAGTAATACTTCATATGAATGATCCCCATGATAATTACAATGACAACATCCCTTCTTTATATACCCATATTATAAACCCCCATTCCACATATTATTATAATATAATATAATAATTAACCTCATATTATGTGTAGCCCATCCCAACCATCCATAATACTCATATTCAATATAATATTATATTTTCATATACTTATTCCTAGGTACCATAGTAGGGTTCTAATCTTAGGTTTAGATGTTGACTCTACCATTGCTTGAGTTCTTTTGCAAGGGCAACATGCTTCAAGGTTCTCAGATGCAAAAACTATTATGATGCCTTGTTTCTTGCATTAAAAATGTAGTGGACAAGCATCCAATGATAAAAAATACTAGAATGTATTGCTTGTAATAAGGATGTCTACAAAGAGGATGAGTGTGAGGAGTCAAGAAGCGAGTGAAGAGTGCTTCATTTTTTCTCTCTTTAGTGGATCAAAATCATGTTCTTATACCAAATTGATCTCCACACTAGAGACCAAGATGGTTGGCATCGATAACAACTCATAGAACCAACTAGTGGTGCCTATAAGTTACAGTCAAAGTGATATTGTGAAAGTCGTGATGTTATGGAAGTCAAGGTGTATTGTTTGGCTAAAATGCACCTAAATAGATGCACATGAGAGAATATTGCAAATGCAAGAATAGAATATAGATTATAAAGCTCTTATTTCATGGAGGATATGCCATTACATAAGCTTGATACAAGCAATGCAAGTCGTAGGGAACTTTGTTCTACCAAGGTACAATAGTAGCAAGTAAAATAAAATGAAATAAAAGACAAGAAAAATGAGAAGTCCAAGTTCTTGGTTTTCCAAATTGTTTTAGAAGAAGTTATAAGTTATATTTAAGAATATATAAAGTTGCACAAGAGCTTAAAGGTGGGATTCTTTGGCTTCTAGTGAGTTTTAGCAGTATTAAGAAACAACAAATACTAAGAACCTGTTTCTTGCACTTTAAAAAACCAAGAACTAGTTCTTTTGGTGTGTAAGTGGTTGAATTAGACTACAACATTTGAGTTGGTATTAAAACTATCATCACATGAAGATATGCAATATTGAAATCCATTTTTTGTCACATTTACATAGGTGCCAATGGCTTTTATCATTTTTGGATGAGCACCAACTCGATGGGCGTCAATGACCTTAAGGAAATTTGAGCAACCCCTCGTTTGTTTTTTAAATAAGTTAAATGTGGCTTCTATTGGGGGCCACTCCCATCAAAATACCGAAATATTACACTTGCTACAACATACCTTTTTATCAAAGTTTTTCCATTTTTATCTCTTAAATATGTTTTTTGACTTCCTCAAAGTGCTATGTTTCCACAATCAGCTCCTTGACATCATTTTTATTGAGAGATAAATTATCAATTGGCCAGTTGCCTTCTAAAATTTGAATTTCATCGAGATAAAGATCAACACTGCAATTCGCTAATTTATTTACTACCCAAATTCCTTTTCTATAAATATGCTCATACTTCCAAGAGATTACCTCTAATAATAGATGATGAACATCATCAATAGTATTATTTTTTATCCAATCTCCACATCCATTTTTGTTAATAGCATTGATGGTAATTTGTGAGTCCCCTTCGATTGAAATATATTTCCATCCATTTTCTACTTACAATTCTAATCTTTGTAATAAGTGCCATAACCTCTACGTAGTTGTTAGTTGGAGTTCCAAATAATTTTGAATAAGGAGAATTTTGCCTTCGCTATTTCTAAAAATACCACCTCCACTAGCTTTTCTTGGATTTCCTTTAGAAGCACTATCAAAATTAATTTTGATAAACCCAATTTCTAAACATTTTCATTTTACCATAGATCGAAGTAGATCCTTTGTTTTAATTTCATTATCACAAATGACTCTTCTATGTATGTTCAAATCTTGTAGCCAAGTTATTAGCACCTCTTTTTTTTTGCAATTGAGACTTCCTATGATGAGCACCATATTTGTAGGCATTTTGTAAGAGGGGCAATAATACGGTTCCAAAGTTGGGCATGATTTTGAGATTTATTTTTTTAAATTATGTTATTCCTTTCAAGCCTTAAATTCCAACAAGCAATGATAGGGCCAATCCTCCAAACAATACATAATTCTTTAGCTTTGAAATAATTGATCCAACATTTTATCAACTCTTTCAATGTTGATGGAGCTACCAAATATAATTTCATATTTTTAAAAAATAACCCCAAATAATATGAGCAAACAAACAATGAAGAAGTAAATGGTTTTATGTTTTTAAATCCTTCTCACATAAGGCACATTTGAAGGGTCCATAATATCCTCTTCTTTGTAGATTCTCTCCTATAAGAATCTTACTTTGAATTGCTAACCAAAGAAATGTTGAGGCCTTAGGGAGATCCTCTAATGACCAAACATTCTTCCAAGGAAAATGTTTGGGAGAAGGAAATATTGATTGTTCTAAATCCTCATATCCCAACTTGACCGAGTATCCACCATCCTTTCATAAATTCCAAACCAACTCATCCTTTCGGGTAAAAATCAATAAATAAAACTCTTGAAGAATATTTTTAAGTTTGTCTACAATTTGTTTGAGTTCCTCTCCTTCAACTAGGTTACTCAAATAAATTTATTATCTGGAGTTTGATCATAATAATATAGTATTGACCTTTGGACATTTACATGCTAGGCATCTTGAGCCACTAGTTGTTATTTTGAGTCAGAGATAAGAGGATGAGGCTTCAACCAAGCATCAGACCAAAATTTTGCATGACCATCTAATATGTTTATTTAACAATTAAAAACTCTTTGATATGAAGTTCCATGTTAAGGCTTCAACCAAGCATCAGACCAAAATTTTGCATGACCATATAATATGTTTATTTAACAATTACAAACTCTTTGATATGAAGTTCCATGTTGATGAACCCTTGGGTAGAGTTTTTTTCCAAACTAATTTCATCACAACAAGAGAACCTATATATTTTTGAAGTAATATTTTTGCCCAATTCTTTTTATCTTTGAATAATATCCACCCAAGCTTTGCTCTTAATGCCAAATTTATAAGTTTGCAATTACGTAAGCCTACTCCTTCAATATTCTTTCCTTACCTTATCCCACTTACAAAGAGGAAACATAAATTTTTCCTCACAACCTTTCCATAGAATGTCTCTTTGAGTTTTATCAATTTTTGATGCAAAACCTATTGGCAATCTTGAAAGCGGCATCATATAAATAGGAATGGATTGCAAGGAAGTCCAAAAATCCTAATACATACTAGAAGCCTTTTAATAGTTTATGTTCTCACTGCAAGGTCTTAAATATAATGTATCTTTACCTCTAAACCATGAGACTTCATCCATTATTTTATCCCTTATTTTTGGACTAAAGAAAATAATGAGAAAAAATCCTTTTCTAAGAAAAGTTATGGAGTAGTTTGAATTCAATCCCCACTTCTACTTGATCCAATTTTGAATCTCAGAAAAACCTAACCAGGATCCATGAAACTTACATATTAACCCTTTGGTTTTAAGAACTATTATATCATGCTCAATAATCTCATCCTTGATAATCACTTTTGGTGTAGAATCCACTAGTTGGACTAGGTTTGCTATAGATTCATTCTTTCTCTTATTACTAGCTAAGGCATCCATAATTCCAACTTGGTCATCCATACTTTCAGTAAGGACTTTTAGAAGTGAATTTCTTTCCATGTTACCTAGATTTTCTTTAAATGAATCCTTTAAATTCTCCTAAGATTTGGAACAAGAAGTAGCACTTGTTCCTTGATCACACTTTACTTTCTACTTCTTGCTTCCCTACTCACACTTCCTCCTCACTCTTGGCTCATGCTTGTACTCCCTCTCGGTTTCACTCACTCTTGGCTTGTGCTCGCACTTGCTTTCGGTTGCACTCACTCTTAGCTTTTTTTTGCACTCACTTCCAACTACATTCAAAACAACCCCTACTTTATTGAGATCAACCTCTATATGTTTTTTTATGAAACTCATGTATGGGATTGGACTCAACAAGGTAGTGCAACTTCTTTCTTCCTGGCTCTTTTGACCACATTGTTGCCCTAATTTTTATCCTTACATAATTTTTTATATCTTTATGGGTTTTTTATCAAATCAAATACACAATTTATTTAACCATTTGACATTTTGTTTCATCTAACTATTTTTTCTCTTTTTTTTTAGCTCATCTCCTACTACAACCTTAGATCATTTATTTATATCTATTTTTTTAAGCCTTTTTAAATATCTTAGAAGACATCATTGTGACTGTCCTTTTAGAAAAAGTACATGTTTTTTTCTAGGAGTATTACATATAGAGCCAAAATTTTTATTTTGAATACTTATAATCTAATGCTTTTGGATCCTCCTTACTTGCCTCCATTTTAAGCTCAATGTATTGTTTACATGTACTTTACACCCATAAAACACCACTAACACTACCAACAATCCAGATACGACCCAAATGGGCTTCCAATCTCATAATTTTGGCTTCCTACATCTGTTCTATAATGCAAAGAGTGCTCTCAATCTTCTTATTATTCTTTATAATTTACATGTTGTTCAACCAACATTGTTATTAAAATATAGACCAACATACTTGTTTTTTGTTACTTCTTCTAAGAGATCTCATTCAAATTGGAACTTTAGTTGTTTAATTTTCTTTTGGTTGGTGAAAACCAATGTCTTGATTTTGCTAAATGATCTTGGATCCTCCTTACTTGCCACCATTTTAAGTTGAATTGTATTGTTTAACCGTACTTTACACTCATAAAACACCACTAACACTACCAACAATCCAAATAACACCCAATTGGTCTTTCAATCTCATAATTGTGTCTTCCTATATTTGTTCTACAAAGCAAAGAGTGCTCTTCAACTTCCTATTATTCTTTTTAATTTGAATGTTGTCCAACCAAGACTATTATTGAAATATAAACCAAGATACTTGTTTTTTGTTACTTCTTTTAAGATATCCGAATCAAATTGAAAGTTTAATTGTTTTATTTTCTTTTGGATGATAAAAACCAATAATATCTTGATTTTTCTAGTACTTAGTCACGTGGAAACTTCCTTGCAAAATTGTTGTAAGGCCTTTAAATTATTTTTTAATCCTTACACTCTATTTTTTTTTAAATACCATATTTAATTTTTTTGTTGGAGAACAAGAGGTTGTAATTGGGTCCCCTACCCTTGAAAAATAACAACTCTCTTATTTAAAGCATGAGAGTTTACAAACAGATTCAATTCTCATCTCCATTGAGTTGCTATAGCTAGAAACCTACATCATTTAACATAAAATGTCTAAATTATTTATTTTTATCTAGAAATTTTTTCAGTTTTATGTGTGAATATAAATATTTCAGAGTACAACATCCTTCTTGATATTTTCCTACATCAACCTTCACAATACCAAAACTTCACCTCTACTATCTTTGCATTGCATCTTAGAAGAGTAATATTTCTAAAACATCGCACTATCATAATCCACTTTACTTGGATTGCTAGTTTCCTTCTTGAAATACAAGTGCAATGACAAAAATTGAAATAAATAGTATATATGAAAACACGTTAATGTTATAAAATAAAGCAAATACTATCAATGAAAAACATTAAAGTAAATCTTAATCATTTTTTATCTAGGAATGCAACATTTTCTTGTCAACTTTAGCTAAACTTACTACTTACTCTAACCAAGGAAAAGAGAATTTAACCTCACAGTCCTCAATTAGGACCCCTTTATTAGCTAGCCTATTTGTACATTTGTTTCCTTCCCTTAATATATGTGTAAAGCCGATTTCTTCAAACTCTACACTAAGGTCTTGAATTTCTACAATTATCTCTTATATGTTCAATGAAGCCTTTGCTTTCTTCAACTTTGCATTTATTACTATGAGTGAATCACCTTCCATCCATACTTTAATCCTTCTAAAGCCGCCCAAGCTTCAATTTCATTATTTGTCTTAAATCCACTATTGAAAGCAGAACGAGACAAAATCTCTCCTCTATTATTTATAATTGTTCCTCCTCCTCTTGGGCCTAGATTTCCTTTAGGAGACCATATTTAAATTGAAAATATAGTTTTTTTTTCGTTAAATTGGTAAATCTTAATTTTGACATCACTTCAATATTATTTTTTTAATATATGTTTTTTAATTTACATGGTGGAATTGGTAACCGCCACAAATCCGAGCAGGCTATCTGGTTTTTATGGCTATCACAGTATTCTGCACTATCCACCTAGAAAGATGTCACACAATTCTTCGTGCAGTCTGCCCCTATAACCACCATGCCACAATCATTTTAAACCTTGTATGCCACTGAAAGCAACAGGAAAGGGACAAGCGTTTAGTCTAGCGAGGCTTGATATTTGAACCTTGGACCTCTGCCCCCCTTACAGGGTTTGGTCAAACCAATTTGTCTACACCTCGAACCTATAAAATAAAAAACTTAATTATTTTATTGTCTTTGATTGATTTGCATGTAAGAAACCTCTATAAACCATAGCCCGCTAGGTAAAGACAAAGACAATAGGTAAAAGGAGTCCAACCCCATCATAATGGGTTTGAACTTGGACCTCCTAGATGAAACCCAAAGATATATCACTACTGTATCCCTCACCGAAAAAATATTAGTGTAAAGCAATTTTTTTAAAAGGACCCAGTATCCTTTATTGGGGTTTGAACTTGTGAAATTTAGACAACGTTCAAGAAGAGAATAATCCGAAGCAATCATGCATTACATTTCAATTAAGATATAAAGGAGAGGTTACAAATAAGTTGGTTTATGAAACCAACTTGGTGGTTATTCAACCAACCTAGAGAGCGCCTACGTGCGCTATTATTTTATTATACTCCCTCCTAATGCAAATTATTTAACAATGATGTAATATATGCTAACATCCCCCCTTATTACATTATTGGCAAATCCCAATAGAATCTCGAAACTTTTCAAATTTGATACGTCCAAGTGCTTTGGTAAAAATATTTGCAACTTGCGCATCAGTGGGAATGTATTGAAGTTGTATATGGTGCTTTGGAACTTCATCTCGAATGAAATGACATCGGGTATCAACGTGTTTGGTACGTTCATGAAAAATTGGATTCTTGACAAGATTCAAAACACCTTGATTGTCGCAAAACAAATGAAGAGGTAGATTCTTTGGAAGGCCCATGTTTGTAAGAATGCGACTTAACCACATTATCTCGTAGACTGCTTCACTGGCTGCGTGATATTCTGCCTCTGTAGAAGATAAAGCAACCACATGTTGCTTCTTACTGTGCCATGAGACAGGTCCAGATCCCAGATGAAAAACATATCCAAAAGTTGACTTACGATCATCAATGGATCCAACATAATCTGAGTCCGTGTATCCTAGTAAGAAAAACTTGTTATTCTTTTTGTACTCCAGGCCATAGTTTGTACTACCACGGACATAATGAAGAACTCTCTTTGTTGCTTTCCAGTGACTCACCTTAGGTTCTTGCATGAACCTTGAAAGATAGCCTACAACAAAACTAAGATCTGGCCTGGTATTTGTCAGATATAGGAGACTCCCGATCAACTGGCGATAGAGAGTACCATCTACCTGAGGTGATTCATCATATCATGATAACTTAAGTCCTTGCTCCATTGGAGTTGCCTTGGACTTACAGTTAGTCATTCGATATTTTTCCACTAAAGTCTTGGCATACTTCTTTTGTGTTACTCTGATATGATATCTTTTCTGAGTTACTTCCAAACCAAGACAATAGTGAAGAAGTCCTAGATCTGTCATTTCAAATGATTGTTTCAAATCATTTTTCACTGAATCAATCATTTTCTCTGAACTTCCTGTTATGATCAGATCATCTACATATAACACCAGAATCACTATATCAGAACCATTGTTCTTAATATAGAGATTTGCATCTGAAGGACTTCTTTGAAAAACCATGTTGCACAAGGTGATTGTCTATCTTGATATACCAAGCTCGAGGGGCTTGTTTGAGCCCATACAAGGATTTGATCAATTTGCAAACCTTTTGTTCTTGCCCCTCAACCACGAATCCTTCTGGTTGGGTCATGTATACTTCTTCTTGTAAGTCACCATTCAAGAAGGCACTTTTAACATCCATTTGATGCAACTTCCACCCAAACTGAGCTCCCATGGCACAAAGTACTCGAATGGTAGTCATCTTTGCAGTAGGGGCAAAAGTTTCTTCATAGTCTATACCTTCTTTCTGAGCATAACCCTTTGCAACAAGTCGGGCCTTATGCTTATCAATAGATCCATCTGCCTTATATTTCACTTTGAACACCCATTTGCAGCCTATGGGTTTCTTTCCTGTTGGCAGATCGACTAACTTCCAAGTATTATTTTTCATGAGAGACTGATGTTCTACATCCATGGCGGCCTTCCACTATGGCTCACCAAGTGCATCTTGAACCGTTGTAGGTTCATTCGCATTCAATGCGGACATATAAACCCTTTCTTCATCCACATCTTCTTCTCTATCATTTTTTGTATCAACTGACAAATCATCAAAGTGTTGGCAAAGTTCGTCAACCTCTGAAGTAGATGCCTCTGCTCTCATTTGTTGAGTCATACTACGAGTACATGGCCTATCTAGAGATAGATCTGGAAGTGAATTCAACTTAGAATCTCTCAAAGTGCTAGTATACCATTTTGGGACTTTCTGTTGTTGTTGTGGAAGTTTAACCTCTTTCTTAGGTTCTTCTTCATCTAGGTATATTGTTGTAGATGTGTCATTTGATGTGAAAGCTTCATCAAATACAACATCTCTACTTAAGTGTGTCTTCTTGGTCTTGGGATCAATCAGCCGATATCCTTTTGAATGCTCATCATAGCCAAGAAAGATACACTACAGGGTTTTTTTATCCAACTTCTTCCTTTTCTGTTTTGGAATGTGCATGAATGCTGGACATCCAAATACCCTTAAATGAGAAATGGAGGGTTTCTTACCACTCCAAGCTTCTTGTGGTGTTTTTCCTTGTAGAGCTCTAGTGGGTGCTCTATTTAAGAGGTATGTTGTTGTGTTTATTGCTTCTGCCCAATACTGATCCTCAAGATGTGCTCCCTTTAGCATACATCGAACCATTTCCACAATGGAACGATTTCTCCTCTCTGCAACTCCATTCTGCTGAGGTGTATAGGTTGTAGTCAGTTGTCTCTTAATCCCATGTTCCTTCAAGAACGAAGAAAACTCTTCAGAGGTGTATTCCCCCCCTCGATCTGAGCGGAGGGTTTTGATGAAACATCCCGACTCCTTCTCAACAAGTTTCTTGAAGTGTTGAAAGTATGAAAAAGCCTCTGATTTCAACTGAAGGAAGAAAACCCACATCTTCCGTGAGTAATCATCAACAAACAATTGAAAATACTTCTTTCCACCATAGCTAGTTGGCATAGGACCACACAGATCGATGTGTACCAACTCTAAAGGATTCTTAGCTCGAGAAGAGCTAGCTTCAAAAGGTACTCGATGTTGCTTGCCTGCTAAGCAACCTGAGCAAACTGGTAAGACAAAAGAGAGGTGAGGAAGACCTTTCACCATCTCATATTTGTGCAATGCAAGCAAATATCCGGAACTTAGATGCCCATAACGTCTATGCCAGAGAGAAGTGGCCTCCTTTGTATTTGCAGCCAGAGCAACATGAGGAGTTGAAAGAGCATCTAGAATGAACAAGCCATGCTTGTAGGATCCGATTGCAATATGTTTACCACTGTGGGATATAAAACATCTTTTCTTGCCTTTCACAACTCGAAACACAACATCCATATTTCTATCCAACATTTGTGTAACTGACAACAAATTATTGGCTAGTCCCGAAACATAGAGGACCTTCTCTATCTGACATTTACCATCGGGAAGAGACACAGAAACATCCCCTTCACCCTTCACTTGGTAGACTTGATTGTCAACAATTGTGACTGGTTTACCTTCTTTCTCCTCAAAAGTGTCAAACCATGATTTATCCCCAGTCATGTGCTTACTAGCTCCTGAATCAATATACCATACAACATCTATCTGGGAAGATGAAGTATGGGTCATGAGCACCTTGTGTGCTCTTTCAGAGTCAGAATCTGAATCGGACCTAGGTGAATCTGAGTCTGAGTTGGAGTCAGCATAAGCAACATGGCCCTTAGGTTGCTTATGTTTCTTTTTGTATTTATGTTTCTCTTTGCCCTTCTTCTTAGAAGCTTGGTCGTTTTGTTGCTTGTTTTTGAACCAACACCTGTTGGTGTCATGGTTATTCATATCACAAATCTTGCAATATTGTTTATCTTTCTGCTGATTTTGCTTCCCTTTTCCTTTGGAAGAAGAACCCCCCTTTTGAAATTGACCTTGTTTCTTACCCTTTTGTTGGGTAGAAAGGGCATTATCTGGCACCTCATCTTTCTGAACCTGATTTGCTTCCTCAGTCTGAAGCAAATTTACCAATTCCACAAAAGATACTTGTCTACCAGAAACATTGAGGGAAGTGATCAACATCTTGTAGGAATTTGGCAATGCTCTCAAGATGACAGAGTTCAAGAGATCATCATCTACGGGTTTTCCCATAGTATTCAACTTGGCTTTCAATTCCGCCACTCTGCAAAGGAATAGATCAACTGTCTCCCTAGAATTCATACTCAGAGTATGTAGTTGAGTTTGAAGGTGTAGAATAGTGGACTGATTCTTTCCTTCATACACAGTAATCAAAGCATCCCAAGCTGCCTTACTGGTTTTGGCATCACAGATATGAGGTTGAACCTCATCTGAAGTAGCAAGCAGGAGAAACATGAGACCTCTTTTGTCCTTCTTATCCCAAGCTTCTTGATTTGTTCCTGCTTTTTGAGGTCGTTTTGTAGTGCCATTCACTACATCCCATAAATCTTCCACCTGAAGAATTGCTCTCATCTTTGTCTTCCATGGAACAAAGTTAGGACCTTTCAGCAACTGTGAATCTGAGATATACTTGTGAACATTGGCCATTATGAAGGTTCCTTATATCACCAAATGGTCTCCCTTTCTTTATACCCGCCAGATATTTATATCGTAACCATTCAAAAATATACCCGCCCTTACGTGAGGGAGACTATAAGTATATATGAACAATATACCACTCAGTATGTACCCGCCCTTACGTGAGGGAGACTATAAGTACATATGAGAAGCATGATATATTGAACTTAGGCGATACTGAAAGGGCATCGTGTTGTTAATGACACCTACCATAGAAAGTTTATTCCTCATGCGTGGGGCGTAACTTCCCCTAAACACTTTGGAAAAACCTTCGTCAGGATTTACGCCTAACAACAATCACGATGTGGGTATGAAATGAAGTGAACAATAGAACTGGTTTGCCTTATTTCTCCTCGACGATTGATAGAGAACAAGCTCAGACGTCGTTGTTGCAACTATATTAGGCGGCGGATACAGTAGCACGACAGCATTACCTGTAAGTGTGAGCCAGAGGTATCTCAAATACCGAACGTTGCTGTGCAATTGAATTGCACAAGTAGGTTAAAAAATTTGGGGTCTTGTTTGTTTGTTCTTTTGATGATTGTTAATGCAAGAAAACAGAATATTTAAATGCAATAAACACAATCACAAATGCCCACAAATTTGAACTATCTAGGTGTCGGTTTCCATCGAAAATGCACCTATTACAATACCAGTTTTAATCACTTTCATCAAATTTGATCTCCCCCCTTTGTCTTATAATTTTGCAAAAGAATGCTATGATCCCCCCCTTTCTAGTTGCAAAATAAATAGGGAAAAGAAAAAAAACTTCTTTGGGGCGTCAAAATGCACTAACCAGGCGTCAAAATGCTCTTTCCGACCGTCAAAATGCTCTTTCCGACGTCAAAAATGCTCTTCTCAGCGTCAAAATGCGCTCCAGGCATCAAAAAATCTTCGACGGGCATCAAATGACGCAGCACAGGCGTCAAAATGCGCTCCAGGCGTCAAAAAATCTTCGATAGGCATCAAATGACACGACACAGACATTAAAAAGGCTTCGAGCGTCAAATGACACAGCACAGGCACAAGCGGACTCGTAGAGAGTCGAACCAAGAACCTCCCGCCAAACAACGGAGGCAATAACCACGTGCGCTGAAGGGCGCGACGAGAATAGAGAAGGAGAATATCCTTCTTCACCCACAGGCAGTGCGTTGTGGGAAAAAAAGAAATAATCCCACATGCGCTGTGCTACGATTGTGGGACGGTTTATTAGTGCAAAACCGCACTAACCGTTTCGGTTGCCTTCGGGCAACCAAGCCTCCTTTTGCCGAACCTCTGTCCTCGGTCTGCCCGCTCTGTCCTCTGTGGCTCCTTACGTGCACTCCCGATCCAATGTCGACGTGCCACGTGTCCTCTGGTCTTGCTTTGTTTCGCGTGCCTGTTGTTTGCGTCTCTGGTCTTGCCTCATTTCGTGTGCCTTCTGTCTACGTCTAGTGCCTTCTTCTGTCGCCTTAGTCTGTCCATTGTGGGTCTGTCGTTCTGCTTGTCTGCTGCCCAGTCAGCAGTCAGGATCTCCTCGAGCCTCATGCTCGGACCTCGTGGATCTCCTCTGTCTGGTCTCCTCGGGCCTCGTGCTCGGACCTCGTGTGTCTCCTTTGTTTGCCCAGTCTCCACGCCCTTGCTCTGGTACCATGTGAAAGTTAGACAACGTTCAAGAAGAGAATAATCCGAAGCAATCATGCATTACATTTCGATTAAGATATAAAGGAGAGGTTACAAATAAGTTGGTTTATGAAACCAACTTGGTGGTTATTCAACCAACCTAGAGAGCGCCTACGTGCGCTATTCTTTTATTATACTCCCTCCTAATGCAAAGTATTTAACAATGATGTAATATATGCTAACAGAACTTAGGTCCCTAAATAAAAACCTAAAAACATATTACTACAATCTCCGAGATAAAAACTGAGAGATATAACACTACCGTATTTCTCACAAGACAAAATTTGGGGTAAAGTACATGTTTTGAAAGGATCCCCTTATATCATGGTTTGAACTCAAATCTCTAGATGAAAACCCAAAAACATACCATTATAATATTCTTCTCAAAACTAATAAAATAATTAATAAAACTTATCTTTGAATTTGATAGTACTTATATTCAAATATATTTGAGATTGAAATGGAAAATGTGACTCCTTAAGAAGGTTTTCTTGTGGAGGATCTGCTAGGGTTTCTTGTGGAGGCTTTGCTAGGGTTTTTTGCTCGCATGTTGTTGCCGCTTGTTTGCTCTTTCATCGGCCACCATACCGCTAGTGCCCTTACAGGATCTACACACACTGTGCCATTCTGTGTAACTACTCCACCTCGGGTGGGGGGCTCCTTCCCTTTCGATGGTTACCTCTTAGGCTGCCATTTCACTAGTTAGTGAAGTTGCAGCTGCGGAGAGCCATGGCACCAGTAAAACAACCTAGGAAGTTTATCCTGAAGGTAGTTCCTCTGTGTCGGACATAGTCCTGCCCATGCAGGATTTTGATAAAGCCTACAACTGGCTTGAGAGTCACACCCTGGTTGGGTACTTTCTGGGGAGGATTCCTAGTGACTCGCTAATCTGTCAATGGATTCAGCAAGTCTGGCATCCATATGGCATAAAAGTTGACCATATTCAAAACCTTACTAAAGGTTTTTTTCATTTTTAGTTTGTCGATCCGTAGCATGTCGTTGCAGTTATGAGCAAAGGTCCTTGGTATGTTAGAAATACCCTTTTAATTCTTCAGCCCTAGCACCATAATTTTATAGTTTTTGTTGATGTTTCCCTGCGTGTCCTAGTTTGGGTGGAATTCTCGGGTCTCCCTTTGCCCCTTTGGTCATTCTTGCCACAACTTGTCGCACCCATTGGCAAGTTTGTGTGCATGGAGCCACATAAATTCTATGTTGTGCGGCCATACAAACGCATCTGCATTGAAATTGATCTCTCAAAGGACCTTAAGGATTCTATTGATATTCAGGTTGGTGAGACCCATTTCCAACAATGGGTGGTTTATATCAATCTCCCCAATACCTATTATCGATGTCAGTCTACAGCTCACAAGATAAAATACTACCCTCTTATGGAGGGTCGATTCAAAAATCGAGCTCCAATAGAGACATCAATACCTTCAAACACAATTAAATATACCCCTCTCACTAATGGAGGGGAGGAATGGACATCTATCACTAGGAAGAATGGTAAAGGAAATCGATCACAACCTTCTATGGGAGCTGGTAAAAAGGAGTCTCAACCGAGCTCTCAGTTAGGGAGCTCTCATGCAACCTCTACAGAAGGAACTTCTATTTCTCTTCCTGTAGGTACCTCTAGTGGTAATAACAAAAATGTTTCCCCAACTCTTCAAGCCTCCCAGTCGGCTAAGCCATCAACTATGCCAGAGTCCATCCCCTCAAGCGGATGCCCTATCTCTCCACCTAATATGCCTAGTGAAGTTCCCTCATGAAACCCTCATCGCTCTCGCAGTCTAGTTAGGGAGGCCTCAGGCATCCCTTTGGAGAAGCGATGATAGATAATTTTTTTTGTGAAAACCATAATAGGTTTCTCACAAACACCTTTGAATCTTTGGTAGATTTTGAGGACTCTGAGGTCATCGAAGGAAATATGCTCCTCGATCATGTCTCATGAAGTGCATGTCTTGGAATGTCAGGGGTTTGATAGATCCTATGCGCAAGTACATAGTGCATCAAGGTTTGGATGAATTCAAGACCAAATTTGGTAGTATTGATATTCTTTGCCTTCAAGAAGTCAAAGTCACTAACTTTATTTTATCAAGTACTTGCTCCTTTCTCTAGCCTCGAGGCCACACCTTTCATACTATGCATGACATAGGTAAAGGAGGGGCAATCATCTACCTTTCAAAACCTTATCATTCTAGACTGATCTCTTGGGGTTGTGACCCTTCTAATCATGTCATCTGGGTTGTGATGGAGATTGATGGCCATCTTCTTGGTGTGCTCAACATCTATGCACCTAACGATACCAATGACCATTGTGCACTTTGGTGGTGGGTGATGCTCTCTCTCCCCTGTTGTCTGGTTGCTCTATGGAGACTTCAATATGATCGAATTCCCACATGACAAGGTGGGTCTTCTTCCCATGAGGTGGGCCGCAAGGGAAAGAGAAGCATGGCTTTTCATGAAAGAAAATTTGGGGCTCTCTGACCCCAATAGCTGCTTTTTACCCTCTTCATTCCCAGCTAGTGCCTGGTTCACGTGGTCTAACAACCAACAGGGTGAGAGTCATGTTCTAAAAATATTGGATAGAGCCATGCTCTCAGATTTTGATATTTTCTCCTTTGAGTGGCCCTCATCTTCTTCTCCCTTTGTCTCTGTCCACCCCGAGCTCTACTTGTCTGACCATTCTCCCATTTCCTTTTCCATTCTGGTTTCTTCTACCCCCACTCCTCTTTCTCGATCATAATTTTACCTTAATACCTCTATTCTGCACCACCCCATGTTGAGGGCCTATGTTATCAAAATTTGGAACCTAGTCCCTAGACCGAAAGGGGCCTCAGGATAGATTGATTGGTGGAATATTGCTATCCAATGCACTACCAACTTCCTACGCTCACTTGGGCATAAGATTGCTAAGTTTCATCATCACTCCAATGTTGCTCTTAAGTGAGAGTTGGAAGTGGCCTCAACTCAACTTCAATCTAATCCTTTCAATGAGGAGCTTTAGAGGCACCTTACTATGGTTAAACACCAGCTTTTGATGGTAGAGCACTATGATGCCAAAGGGGCACAAATCAAGGTGAGGTTGCACTGGCTCAAATTTGGAGATAGGGTGACCAAGGAGTTCTTTCATCACTTGCATCCTCGCAATCAATTTTTGGGCATTAAAGCCCTTAACATTAATGGAGAGTGTGTTTCTAAACTTCCTAGTATTCTCTCTACTTTTGAAGAGCACTACCAGACTATGTTTGTGGCTCAGGCCCACTCCCCGCAACGTGACCAGGCTCTTAAATCCTACCTTTCTGTTGTCCCAGAGTAGACTTTTGAGTCTCAAAGAGCTACCTATGAAAAGACCCTCTCTTTGAAGGATCTAGAGGAAGCTCTTTCTCAGATGGCCAATGATAAGTCCCCTAGTCTTGATGGCTTCCCCTATGAATTCTACAAGTCCCTTTGGGACACTGTTGGGCCTGATCTTCTCAAAGTCTATCAGGAGGTCTTCTCTAAGGGTTCTTTGGGCCCTAGTATTAATCAAGGGATTATTAAATTTATCCCCAAGGTTGGTGATCCTAAAATCATCACCAATTGGAGACCTATTACTCTCCTTAATATTTCCTATAAGATCATTGCCAAAGCCTTGGCTTTACGCATCCGTCATCTCCTTCCTATTATCATGCGCCCAGAGCAAACTGGCTTCATTCGAGGTAGGTTCATCCTTGACAATATTATTGTTATCTGGGAAGGCATGGAGTGGGCTCGCAATTCCAACCAATGATCATTATTCATCAAAATTGACTTTGAGAAAGCCTATGATAGGATCGATTGGTCGTTCATTCTAGCCATGCTTAAAGCTCTTGGTTTTGGGCCCTGCTTCATTAGTTCTGTGGAAATGTTGTTTGTTGAGGCTTCAGCTATTTTGTCCATTAACAGACACAAGTCCTCAACCATTGGGCTCTTTCGATCCATTAGACAAGGTTGTCCATTGGTGCCATCCCTTTATGTCCTCGTTATTGAAGGGTTTGGCTATTTACTAGCTCACCATGTCGCTCAAGGGTCTATTCGAGGAATTTCTCTCCTCGAAGGTGAGACTCAATTGATCAATGGTCATTTTGTTGATGACTCTTTCCTCACTCTTATTGAGGAAGAAGGTGTCATTCAATAGGTGCTTGCCTACCTGGACACTTTTTATCTAGCTTCTGGATCCTCCATTCAATGGAGAAAGACTCAATGTTATAGGTAGTCTCTTGACCCGATGCCCCACTGGCTTAGTCAATATCAATGGAAGATCATCCAAGAGGGGGAAATATTTCATTTTTTAGGTATTCCTTTTACCTTTAATAATTCATTGCTAGAGTTGTGGAAGTATGTTATTAACAGGGTGGAACAGAAACTTACCTACTAGTCCACCAAGAAGCTCTCCCTTGCTGGTAAATTCTAAATTTGCACAAAAGTCCTTGTAACCACCCATGTTTATTATTCTTCCTATTGGGTCCCATCCAAAAACTACTATAAGAAGCTTGATAAGCTTCTACGAGACTTTTTATGGTCCTCTTCCAATAATGGTTTGAGATTCCACCATGTTGCTTGGGAGTATTGTTGTCTTCCTAGAAGCCATGGTGGGCTTGGCATTCACAATACCCAACATCAAGGTTTGGCCCTCTATGTTAAGTGGGTCATCAGAGCCCTCACAGGTAATGAGGCCTAGAATATTCTCATTCGACACTATATCAGTGAAGGTTCCCCTTTTGGTCATAAGAGTTGGAGGGGCATGGGGTTCCCTTCCCTCCTTGTTGCCCCTATGTCTATCAAAGTGTCAGGATCCTTCATCATTAGGAGCATTTGGAAAGCTTAGGAGAGTGTTAAGCCTTGGCTTAGATGGAATGGCCAGAGCTTTTAGCATGACCTCTCCATCAACCAGATGAATGTTTGGTGGTCACCTGTTATCACCTACCAAGGTTCCTCGCTTGCGTAGGTTCCTTGGGTTCATGCGCTTAGATTCTTTTGCAAAGGTGTGTGATGCATCACTGATTTCTTTTCTCATCCTACTAGGGATTGGCTCCCTTGGGATGACTTCAGAGCCAAATTTGGGCTTAGTCACTCTGACAAGGATACTTTTGAGGTTGTCAAGGCTGCTCTCCCTAACTCCATGTTACACAAGATTTTTATGCTTTTGCAACGACCTTGGTGGAAGGACTGGAAGTGGTATCCAGACACTCCGCTATGAAACTATAAGGCTCGATTGGGGTATGGATGGCTCTCTCCTTGCCTCCCCATGATTGATAAGCTCAATCAATGATGGAAGGTCTCCTCCCCTCGACCTATTTGGATGCGTAGGTTCTAGACTGCTTGGGCTCCTTTCTTGGAGCCCAAACTTTCCTATTTTTCCTAGAGTCTTTTGCACCAAGGGCTTCCTATTGGGGAGCGTCTCCAACATTTAGGCATCCCTAACCCTTCTTGCCCTTTTTATCTTCAATCTGAAGACTTTGTCCATATTTTTTGGGTTTGTGCTCATGCTCATTCCCTTTGGGAGTGGTTTTTTTCCTTTTTTAGACCCTATTCCTTCACCACGTTTGAGTGGAAGCATATCATTTTGGGAGACCCCTCACCCTTGCCGACTATTTTCTTTGAAGTGTGGCACTTGTTTCGTATGGTGACCATGTTCAACATATGGAGAGCTAGAAATGATTGTATCTTTGGTAAGTGTTCTTCCTCTTTGCACATCTCTGCTTTTGAGAAGTCTAATATTATTTCATCTGTGTATTTTTAGATTACAGTTCAAGCCAATAAGGTGGCCATGGAGCTCACTCATCTTCAGGAGCTTATTGATCAGTGGGGGAACGCATCGTGCACAGTCAATCGGGTTCCTCTTGAGCAGGATACTCCTCGAAGCCGATCCAGGTCCAGACAGCAGTGTCGCTCGCTCCCAAACTGCACTCCTATCCCAGCTCAAGGTCCTTATAGAGATGGTCGTGGCTACTTGACTATTCCTCTCTCCCCCAACTCCTCGACTTGACGCCTGGGATAATTTAGGAGCTTCGATGATTGTTGCCAACCAAGAGCCATTTGTTTATGGCTGGGAGGATGTTCCCAACACTTCTGGATAGGGGAGGGACTCAATGCCAAAGTCTCTTGATGCTACTGTTGGGTGGGAATCAGTCCTAGGGGTGGCTAAACCCATATAATGGAGCCTCATCATTATGTAATTAGTTAGTTTTGTTGTCCATCAGTTCTGTAAGGCAGTGTTGATTAGTTGTAAATTGTTTGCTTGGGTTCCCACTCTATTTGACGGGGATGGTTTTTTGACTGATGGTGTTAGCCACGTGGCATGTTTATCCATTTTTTTTTGTTTGTAAAAATGTATTCTGTTAATTTTTATTTAACAAAAATGATTTTTTTTTGACTTACGTAACATATTTTCCAGGTTTTTAAATGTATTCCGTTAATTTTTAATATAATACCTGTAACATATTTATCCGTTTTAAATATATTCCGTTAATTTTTAATATAATACCTGTAACATATTTATCCGTTTCTCTTTTAAATGTATTCCATTAATTTTTAATGTAGTACTTTTATTTATATATAAATATAAATAAAAGACTCCTTCAAATTAACGGGTGGTGACAACTATATCTTGATTTTAGTTTCATGGTAACCGTTCTTACAAGCGAATCCTAAATTCTTTGAATGTTCTCTTAAGACGTACAATAAGTTGAGAGGCAGTCAAACGTGGTATTAAGCGAGTTTTTTTTATATGGAAGGGAATTGGTTGAATGTTCTCTTAAGACGCACAACAAGTTGAGAGGCAGTCAAACGTGGTATTAAGCGAGTTTTTTTTATATGGAAGGGAATTGGTTATGTTGGTAGTTTTTATTATTAAATAAAATTTAAATTTTAAGGTTGTTCTTATAATCTTTATTTATATATATATATTTTGGGTTATTTATTAGGTTTGAGGGAAATGATTAATGACTTTTGGTATTATCATATGATAGAGCTGGTTTGCGCACTTAAATGAGTTAGATTAGATTACTACTTTTTAAAGTTTAAACTTAGATTTTTATTTTTTTAATTTTTTTATTTTTTTAATTTTTTTTTTTTTGGTGGGTAAACACTAAAACCTATCAATCCATTCAACATTCAAACATACTTCTATATACAAAATATCTTCTTGAAAACCAAACTAATTTATTATGAGTTAAGAAAATAAAACCTTCATAATTAATATATTTTTATCCTTGTCAACCACTACCTCCACAACCATCCAGAGTTTACGCTAAATTAGTTAACGCTCAAGAGAAGTAGACCAACACGCGAGTCATGATGGCCCTCCCTCGCGGATTTGTTAACGCACTCCGGGACATACAGTAACCTCTAGCGAAAATGAAAGCTCCCTAGGGCACGATTTTTTTTTAATCAGTAATATTTTTTTGGAACTAATAATTATATTTAATAAAAATAAAAAAGATTATAGGAGTTGAAAATATCATAGTTAAAGGTTTATAGCCATCCATTCGAAACTAATTTGAAAGGTGAAATGAAATGAAAGATTTTAATTACGTCCACGAGACCCAAATATGGTCTATGGGACCTCAAATATGGAAGTACAATTATTCAAATCATATCATATGATCTTTAATATCTTTGAGAAGGTTGTTCCTTCTCCTGCTATTTGTGTTAGCAATTCCCCAACTTTTTTTATTTTAGTGTCTTCAAATAAATTTACCGTAAACTCGTTCCCAAGTGTTTCTTTGTATTTGTCACGGATATCTGAAAAACTCGGGCATTTATAGATGAAGTGTTCCTCTGTCTCTCATCGCCTCGTGTCTTCGCATAGAGTACATATCCTTTCTTCCCATTGTTCTTTGGGCGTTGTCCATCTCCCCGTTTCACATCTAAGCCTATGAGAGGTAGTCCTTATCTGAGCAATGAGTATTTTTTCCTTCCACTTGATTTCAGCGCCTACATATGCTTTTTCCTTGTGGTCATACGTTGGGTTAAAATTTGCAATATAATATTGTCTATCATTTGTCATGTTTTCTGTTTTTTTCAAGTAACATAACAGCTTGGTCATAACAATTGCTTCTAAAGGGAACATTCCAGTTTCAACTAGAATAATTTCATAAGGGGTTGTGGCCTTAATTTTGAGAAAGTTTGTGATTAGATATTTTTGAATCCTTTCTATTTGCCTCCATTTTGCATTTGTTGTGCCACTAGCCCACACCTCGCAATCATATAACAAAACAGGTGTAACAAGTAGGCCAAATAAGACCTTGGTGGTCTTCCAGTCCCACAACTCGGCATTCCTACACCTGTTTTGAAGTGCATATAGTTCTCTCCAACCACTTTGAGTTCTTTTCATCCTACATGTATTCCAATTAAGTTTGTCATGAAAGTCTATGCCTAGGTATTTGTATTCTACTACTACATCAAGCGGTTCTCCTGCAAATTGAAATTTGAGTTGTTCCTTCTTATTTTTTGCTGAAAAAATCATAATTTTTGTTTTGCTCGTGTTCACCTGCATCCCAACTTCTTTACAAAAGAGTTCTAGAGCTTGAAGGTGATCTAGATCTTTGGCTGTTTTGGCCACAAGAATTACATCATCTGCATACATGAGGAGTTTTACCACATATTTGGCTAAATGCACACCCTCTCCCCCAAATTTGTTTATCCATTCTTCTAACTTGTTAATGTACAACCAAAATAAGGTTGGAGATAGAGGCCAGCCTTGTTTGACACCTATGTCACTACCAAAACATTTAGATAACCCTTCCTGTGTTATGATTCTAGCCTTTACATGCTCATATAGTCTGTGAATTGGAACCTCTAGCTCTTCCATTCTACTCCATAATTTTTTCCTTGGCACTGTGTCAAATGCCTTTTTGAAGTCTACAAAACAACAAAAAGCCTCCTCTTTTTTGTCCAATATTTTTTCCACTATGTGTCTAAGCGTGATACAGTGATCAATAGTTGAGTGCTTGGGCCTAAAACCCGCTTGCCCCTTTGCTCTCTTTCTCTTTTCTTCCGTCCATCTATTGATCCTACGCTCTATCATACTCTCAAACAACTTTGCAAAGAGAGAGTTGATCATGATAGTTCGATAGTTTGAGGGATTATTTACATCTCCACTTTTAAACAAAGGAATGGTCAAGCTAGTTGTCCACTCGGTAGGGAAGCCATTTTGTATGACCTCATTGAAAAATTCTTTGATTTGCGGTGCCAAGATATCTACCCCCATTTCATATGCTCTGCTTGAAGATTGTCTATGTCACGGGCTTTACCAGTTGCTAACTTTTTTATCCCTTGAATAATGTCTTCAATTATGAAAAGTTCTTTCTTGACAATGATAGTAGGGGGTGTCTCCTGCTGGTTACTACGTTGATATAGTTGTTTTGAATACTCCAACCACTGATTAATTGTTATGTTATTTTCAGTTTGCATCATTTTCATGCTTAGTTCCTTCCAAAATTTCTTTGGTTCATGCTTCCCTAAGTAAATCAATTCTTTCCTCCTTGTTCTAGTGTATTCTTTTTTTTTGCCCTTACCAGTTTCTCATATGTTTTTTTGTTTGCTCTTGTTTTACCCGTTGGTTCCTTTAGTAATCTTCGCATTTTTTTGCAATCTTCATCGAACCATGGGTTGGTTGGGAAGCTATTCCTTTCTTTATTTTTAGGTTTAGCTCTCTTGCATTTGTTTAGAGCTTCTTGAATAACGTGCATTAACCATTCACTCTTCATCGTAATCTCTACTACTCCGATGTAGTTCTTCCCTTTCCGTAACTTGTTATTTAATATCGCTCTAAAATTCCGCCGATTTTCATCTCGTTAAGAGAATGTTTCCCTTGTGAGGATATTTATTTTGATTGCTTTGCAAGTGTTTTTCCTTTGGTTTGTCTCCATGCATTCGAAGTTTCATAACAATTGGGTTGTGATCTGACTTAAGTTCCACTGGGGAATCTTCCACTTCTAGCTCCTCTATTTTTGGTACGTAATTATGTGAGCATATTACATAGTCTATTACACTTTGTCCCTTATATGTTTTACATGTATACTTTCATGAAATTTTCCATTTGTTCATCCCATTGCAAATAATCAAATTGTATATGCTGCAAAGACCTAACAACTCTTCTCCATATTGCGTGATAGCCCCATGCTCATCTTTCGAAGTCCTGGTCCACTGTTGATTTTCCTCTTCTAGCATCCAAAGAGGATTAATCTCAATATCTTCGTTACCTTTTAGAATGTTAGCTTGCTTATTTGCTGTCCTTGCATTGAAATCTCCAATTAATATAATCTCCCCCAACTTACTGTATATTGAAATGTCTCTTTTTAGGGAGGAGTATTGGTCTTCTCTATTAAGGTCATGCTTCTTATAGAATTTAGAATTCTTTGAAGCAAAATAACATGCTGCTATGCTAATAACTAACTTATTTTCTAGGATCTTTATCCAGATGTACTATTTGTTTCATCTTGTTTTTCAATTTTAATGACCCTATCCCATTCCTCTTTTATTAAAACCATAATATCCCCATGCCCTTTGCCATTTTCTGCTGCTTTATGCCATATTGCTATTTTTTTGTATCCCACAAATTCTAGAGTCCTACATCCATCGTGTTCATGTGTTTCTATCAATATGATTATATCTTTGTCTCTAGCAATGGGCCCTAACCCGGGTCCTCTTCTACAAAGGAAACCTCTATAGTTCCAACTTACCATTGTAAGATGTTCTTGGGCGGGCCATACTCCCTATTTGTTTAGATGTGATGTATGCCTTTCCATTTCTTAAATATGTCAATTTCCCTTCATTCCTTGCTCCCCTCACCATTTCCCATTCTTTATTTCTTTCTTCCTGTTGTAAAAATGTTAGGTCATCATCTAAATAAAATCGTGACCCTCTCAGCATTCCTCTGTTTTTAAGCAACCTTATTTTATCCTCGTAGCTCATCAATGTGAATACACAACATAAATAACAACATAAATAAGCATAGAAAAATAATCTCGAGTAAAAAAAACTTTAAACTGTCTAACTCTATAAACACTAAATAAATATTTTTGTATTATAAATTTCCTTGTCATGTATATATTTTAAAATGCATATTGGTTCCCCTCCCCCTCTTTTTCCCGCTGTTTTGGTTTGCAGATCACTCGAAACAAAAGCCTCACGTATTCCGGCTGACCTGGCAAGCATTCCACGCGTCAGAATACGAGGAATAGTCTCTGGACACGTCTCCAAAAACCGATGCACCTAAACCCTAGGAGGGTTTAGGAACGGAAACGAAACTAAACGAAATTCCGCGACCATTAACTAACGGAATTAAACGGAACGCGCTAGATGCGTCCTTCTGCGCGCTCATGACTCGGAGAATTCGTGCCCTTATTTTACGGCGGAAGACGAATTCAGTAGGCGCCATGTTTCGCAAATTTTCCCTATAACCACGATAAAAGAGTTCAAAATTTCTGACACAGAAGCCTCGTAAACTCTCTGAAAAGTTCGAAGTATAAGGGAAAATGTGCTAAAATGGAGGTCCATACCTTTATAGAAACCTTATTTTGAAACCCTTATGTCAAGGTTTAGCTGCAAAAATGACTAAAATGTATTTAAACTAAAGAATGAAAGAAGAGAATACTCAATATTTTTTGCATAGTGCAGAGAGCAGATAAATTTTTGCACTCTCTCTGATCTTGTATTTTTCACTGAATAATGGCGTCGTGTTCTTTTCTTCTTCGAGTTGTGCCAGTGGGCGTGTTATTTGCGGCAATTATTGTTTTGAGCGCGAGGCCCGTTGCTTCGGTAGCGGGTTCTCCTAGTTTGAACGTTTTAAATCTGTTGCTTCCTCCTCGCATAAACAATCCAATTGGCTACAGACTTCAGGGAACCAACGGCTGTTTTACCTGGTAAGCCTACTTTCCTTATGCGTTCACTTATTTTATGTTGTTTACGAGGCTTAAGACCTTTCTTAGGCATTTACTTAATTCATGCTGAAACTTAAGACAGGCTCGGATTCGGTAACTTCTAGATTGAACTGCAAATTTTTGGTAAGCTAACTTGCATGTTATGTTGGTTGTTTTCAAACGCATATGTCATCCATTTATTTTATGTTATTCACAAGGCTTAGAACCTTTGCTAGGCATTTACTTAGTTTATGCTGAAACCTATGACAAGTTAGGATTCAGTTACTTTGAGTTTGAACCTGGAGAATTTTGCTAAGCCCGTCTGTAGCCAGTAAAACTGCTTCAGCTTTTCCTGGATTTCGACCTTTGGCGAAGAACTTATTTTAATTATGCTGTGAAAATCACAGGGAATATGCAAGTGAGAAGTGGCTCTATTCCCTCCGCTTTGTCATATTTGAAGTTCTCATAAAGCGGTTTTGCGGCAGTCACTGATAGTATAGAACTTCAACAGGGTTACTTCTGATGCATATATTTAGTTAAAAAAAAAAAAATTAATTATTGACGAGTGGTCTAGTGAGACGTGGGATTCAAATTTACAAGAATTCTATCAGTCAAAACCGCGGAAACCTTATAGAAGTCAGTATGAACAAAGCCATATAATGCAAACGATTTTGTAAAAGAAAGGCACCTTTTCAAAAGGAACTGCAGATGGACTGAAAAGATTTTACCTAATGTCCTTGTGGATCGTAAAAGGGGCTGTAGAATGAATTCATGCACGCTCATGTTGAATGTGGTGCATTGCCGCATTTTGACTCTGAAACATAGGTTTCGTCCATGTCAATGCCCGAGACATTCCAACCTAGTAACGTAGTTAAGCTATATATTTTATATGATGAATGGAATGGGCTTGGATGAGGACTTAAAGAATAGGCATTGCCACTACTAGCTCTATTTATAAGGGAGCTTCGAGCGTCTTACTCTATCACACTATCTACATAGCCATCGTCAATCACTTTGTTACACTATCTATATGGTCATTATGACTATTAGTATGGGTTCTTGTCTCCTTTGTTTACAAACACTCTGCAACAACAATAATGGGGCGATTGAACCCAACTTCAGACATTTTCTTGCCATTTCCACCAATCCATTGATTATGCTTAACCAAACATCGTCATTTCCAAGATAGGCAATCAATGTGGTGGCCCACTAGAACAGAATATAAGTCTTTTAACGTCCGCGAGGCCCACTTCATTGCCATTTATGTCCACAACATTTTGTTAAATTAATTATTAGCTCATTCTGGAGTGCTTGCTTACTCTAATTTATTCCTGGTGTGCGTTCTTGAGACTCCTTCTGTGGCCCTCCAATCCTTAATGCCTCTTTAACCTTTTTCCATGTACTTGCATTTCTTTTTTTAGTTTCCTTGCTGCAGTATATGTTAGAATTAACATATTAAATAAGAAGTGAGAGATATAGATGATAACAGGTTAGTGTCTGAAAACATTGAAATATATTGTAATAGCATGTGTGATGGGGTTATAGCCTTAGGATAGTAGGGTTCTTAATTTATTGACTATTGAAGAATGTACTTCCCTTATGGCTTCTTGAGCTTCCTTTGGTTACATCTTTCCAGTGGTAACAGATAATGTCTTTGCTCTAGCTGCTAATTGGAATGCACATCTATTATGATCTTTGCTTATTAAGTTAAATGGTTTGTGACTGTAGCAGTCAACCATGTCATGTATTTCAGTCTGCATCATTGGCATAACTTCCTTACAATCTTGCATGGAAACAGATTGAGTATCTGATACCAATATGAAAAATTTTCAAGACCCCCGATATAAATACGGCAGAATACACCATTATTAAAAGCATATATATCTTATATATTATAAAAAAAAACAGAGAATATAGAAGTGTTTATACAAATATAAGTTTTAAATAGGATATACTTCTATACAAATAGAAGTTTTAAATAGGATATTTTCATTAATTAAGAAGAGGATTGTCATTGTTTCTTAATATTTAAATATCTTTTTTTTAAGTTATATATTTTTCTTTTAATCTCATGTTGTGGATATAGCTCTAGATGTGCCTAGGCCATACTCATATGCCTTAGATACGGACCAGATAGGGAAATATCTCTGGATATGTCTAGATAGGATATCCATGTAATCAAATACATTTGGATATGGTATCCTAGAAGTATTATATCTATATCCATATCTGATATGCGGATACGGGTATCTAGGCAGGAAAAGTCACAGATACAGTAAATATGCTTCCTAATAATTGTGCCTTGTTCTGGACAATCCTTGCCTCCACTTGCCACAATTGCAACTCTAAACAATTTGGTCACCTAGTTATTCTGTAATCTTGGCACCAATATCTTGGTAGGTATTCAATGTATGTGACTTACTTTTCTATGTTGTTTTTACTTGGGCCATTATTTTAGGTATATTTTGATGTATTGTTATGAAAGTTACTGTATCCAGAACTCTTCCTGCCGGATCCTTGTATCTGAGTATCAGATACAGCTATGGATATGATACTTCCCAAATATTGTATCCAAAGGTATCTGAATACATGGATATCATATCCTAAAGTATCTGAATAGATGTCATATATGGTCCATATCTAATACATTTGAATATGGCCCGGGCACGTCTAGGGTTGGATTTTTAGCTAAAGTTTAATATCCACAATGTTTTCGACCAATATCATGTTATTTCCATTGACAAGGTTGGGTGGTATTTAGAAACAACTAGTAATACACTACAACATGTCAAACCTTTTAACATAAATTGCCAACCTAAAATAGTTTTGCTTCATACCATGTTTGCATAAATGTTTTATTGTATTATTCAACAAGCAATGCACCTAGCAAAGCTAATGCTTTAACTTGTGAACACTAATTCTTGGTCTAGACCATGATAATGATAACAAAATATTTTATTCTCAAGCTACCACAATTAAATTATCTTAAGCTAATGAAATGGTATAGTGACAGGTACTTTTTAGGTTTTAACTTTGCTTGTATCATCTTTTTACACTTTTAAGTGCTAGTAAATAAAATCTGTATCACTGTACATTTGAATAAAGATCTTAGAAAATAAGTCAGTTATTAGCATAGCAACATGCTATATTGCTCCCAAGAATTCTAAATTCTATAAGAAACATGACCTTAACAGAGAAGACCCATAGTCCTGTTGCCACATTTTGCACGGGGTGCCATGTTTTTGGTTTCTATAAGTGAGCTGCTCTTTTCCTTTCCTTCTCCTCATTTTCCCTTTCTTCATTTCTCCCTTTCTCCCTCTTCCTCGCAATTTCATTCCCCCTTCTTCTTTCCCCCTTTCTTCCCCCAGTAAAATTTCAGAGGTGTTCCTCGAAAAATGTTTAAGTGTTGGGGCGACACCCGACTTCGCAGCGAAGTCGGAGTGCGCCCCTCAGTTGGAGCGCAGTAGGGAACCCGAAGTGCGCAAGCAGGCAGGATCAAAGCAAAATCTGACTAAGTGTCAGGGGCGACACCCGACTTCGCAGCGAAGTCGGGGTGCGCCCTTCTTCCTGGGCGCACTAGGGAAGCGGTCTGGCAGAAAAACAGCTAAGTGTTGGGGCGACACCCGACTTCGCAGCGAAGTCGGAGTGCGCCCCTTTTCCAGTGCGCAGTCCGAACGGCGGAAGAAGACAGCAGAGCACCGGTGCGACACCCGACTTCGCAGCGAAGTCGGAGTGCGCCCTTCGACCGGTGCGCAGTTGGGTAAAGCTAACTCAGAAAATGCTAAGGCAAATTGACCCTTCCAACTGCGCTGTTTTCTACCTGCGCAACCCGGTAGCGCCCGAATCCTGGGCGAAGTTGGATAAACTGCCTTTCAAGGCAGACACGTGTCATACATCAGCATCGGACAAGTATCCACCTTCGGGATTCGAGCCAAGACTTGACCGGGATAAGGACAAAGCATGGGCTGCACTACCGGCGCCAACTGTCACCATTTAAGCCGATGTGAAGTGCCATCCGCCGCACCTACCCGCATTCCTGCTGACCAAAGATTTGACCCAACGCGCTGCCACGTAGCTGTACCGCCTTCAGGGACACCATGCTGCAAGTACGATCCTGCCCGACAGAAGTCAGCATCGGCAGCTCCTCAGCCGCTCGTGTCAGCTAATGTCTTGTCTGGGACTTTGTGCCCATGAATGTAATCGGGGGGAAATTGGGCTATAAATAGCCACCACATTTTCATTGTAAGTGGTGGAAGGGGAATATATTGCTAGGGAACAATTGTAGCTGTGCGTTTGCCTCAAATACAAGCATATACTTGGCTCTCTGTCTTTTATCTTGTATGCTGCCTCTCCTTGTCATTTCTGCCTCATGTTTCTTGTGTCATTGCTTGCTTTTGTACTGAACTCTGGACTCTGGCATTTGGTGACCAAGTATTCCTGGAATGCATAGATAGAGGATACATAGGATAGTTGATAGCTGTAGTTTCAATGTATGTTTGTAGATGAATGTTGTTAGTAGTGGTGATTGATTCGTTGCCGTGCTGCTTATTACCCCCACCCAACTCCAATCACATTTGGAATCTCTTTCTGCACTTTTATCTCTTTCCCTGCACTCTTAACCTAAAACACAAAAACCCCCACAGGAAGCCGGCCTTCTCCGGAGATTGGCACGGAAGGCATCCCTTCCTTCCGGCCTTTCAATCTGGTGGGCGAATCTGGGCGCAATAACAACAAATCCTTTCCTCATGGCAGATTCGTAACCAACAGTTTCTCTGGCACGCCCGGTGGGACATGGTAGTTTCCCACCCCCAAACAGAATCGAAGTACTAGTGCTCGCTTCATTGCTGTTCAAAATCAGAGCACCTGGCGACTCTGCAAATATCTGAACACTCTCTGAGTCCGTGAAGACCGGTCCTAACGCCTTCATGCAAACAAGAAGGTGGCGAGCAAGGAATCCGGGAGATCGGTCTGACCTTTACGAAATCGACATTGCCGCTCCAGGAGAGCGCGTCAGGCTGGCTGATCACCAAGCTCGCGAAGAAGAAATCCAAGAGGCCGAGGCTGAAATTGAAGAAGCCGAGGCTGAAATTGAAGAAGTTGAGGCCGAAGAAGAATCTACATCTTCGGACAGTTCCGATACCGAGTACACTACCGGGTCAGAAGCAGACATGGCTGATCATCAAGATGATGATGACCTCTTCCCGGCGGTGGATTCTACGGGGCCCTTGGCCCTAGTCGGACAACAAGTTGTGCCCCTGCTGCCTTAAAGTCTATCCCTACGTACGACGGCTACGGCAAGACGGCGTATGAACACATCCAGGACATTCTCGCCCTGGCTGCGCTACACTCCATTACTGATGAAAGTGTGAAGACCCGTCTGCTGGCCCTTTCCCTAAGGGGAAAGCTTCTCTACTGGTGGAGATCACTGCCAGAGGGATCCATCACAGGGTGGCGACAGTTAGCCGGCAGGCTCGTGAAAGGATGCAACGAGTCTGCTGATCCCTCTTCTTTGCTGCATCAATTCCAAAGTATTCAGAGACACCCCCAAGAGGAGGTGTCAGACTTCAACATCAGGTTTGCGAGGTCTTGGAAACGAGTGCCTCGCGAACTCCGACCGTCAGCAAGTCAGGCCGCCTACTACTACCTGAGATCTTTCAACTCAGACATTTGCCTGCTGCTGAAGGTTGCCAGAATCAACACGTTCCCCGCTCTGTACGAGGCTGCCCAACAAGCTGAAATGGATATCATTTCCATCGGCAGGCTTCCGCACAGAGTACAGCCGCCCATCTACCCTGATTTTCCCCGATCGCAGTATCCATCAGCTTCTGGTTCGGAGCCGTCCACTTCAGGACAGCAACCCCAGCAGCAATGGAATCCGGCGCCGGTCGTGAATCCTTACGGCCCGCCGCAAATTCATTATCCGCCTCCTCGTCCTCCGCATTTTCCAGCACTTCCTGCTCCCCCGCAGCATGCACAATATTCAACTCCTCCTCCATTGGCTGCATTGCCTCCCCCAGCTCAGTTGCCGCCGCCTCCTGACCATGATATTCAGAATAAAATCCTCCAGGAGGTACGGGCTCTGGCCTCTGGTTACCACACCATGTCCAACGACATGACAGTCCTGAAAAAGAAGCAGGCCCAGATGGACCTGGCTCCGAGGAGGCCATATCCGCCCCGGCGTTGACAAAAGATCGGACCCCCGAGCAACAACTGCAAAGGCGGCCCCCTCCGAGGAATGCTGCCATTGAGGACCAACCTGGTACTTCTGACCAGGTCAACTGGTGCACCACGTGCAATGACCCGCATGCCGAGGAAGACTGCACTCTGCATCAACACTACCTCCAGACCTTGGCCGGCAGCGCCATAGAGGACGAAGAACTCTACATGATCCTGGGCGACGAAAGTAATTTCGCCGTTTCAGAGGAAGTTCCGATGCCGCCTCCTGCCAAGGAAAGCAGAAAGTCTGCTGAAGCTGCTGAAAAACCCTTAAAGGTGTACGCCAGAAGAGATAAGGCGCAACCTGAGGAGCTACCACCCTACAAGAGGCTGTGGCCCTACACAGCCAAAGAGAAGACTCCTCCGGCGAAGACTCCCGCAGTCAAGCCTCCCGTAGCCAAAGCTCTTCCGGCTAAAGCTCCCGCTGCTCAGCCTCCAGCTGAAACTAAAGAACAAGCTCAGGAGAAGCTGAGATATCCGTCTCTGACCAAGAGACAGAGAGTTGAGGCCACTCAGCAGTACCGGACGAAGTATGAGCCGGCAAAAGAAGCGGAGGGAGCTAGCACTTCGGGTTACAGCATAGTAGACGAGTTGAAGAGAACCCCCGCAAGAATCAGCATGTATGATGCTCTTCAGCTCCCAGGCCAGGTTGATCTGCTGCAGGAATCTCTGAAGATCATGAAGAATGACAAGCAGATACAACCCGCTGTCCTGGTGCAACCTCTGACAGTCTCAGCCATCGGGAAGAACAGACCACCTCCCTTCTATCTGTCTTTACGGATGCAAGGGTACATAGTGCATAACTGTATGGTGGACTCTGGTGCTTCCACGACCGTAATGCCGAGAGCCGTCTGTGATGAGATCGGGATGGAGTACACAAGGAGCAGCCAAGGCGTGCTGCAACTAGACGGCACCCCTGTCAAGACAGTCGGTGTCATTAAAGACATCCCTATTCGGCTGCACAAAGCTCTCGACATCGTGGTCATCCAAGAAGTCGTGGTTGTCGACTTGGAACCCTACTTCGGCATGTGTCTCTCCAGGGAGTTCACTGCGAAGTTGGGAGGGTATCTGTCTCTGGACTACTCGCACATGGAAGTGCCCTTCAAGGGAAGGAGATTGAAAATCTTCAATGAAAGGCCTTCCACTTTCTTAGTAGAGAAGATACCCGGAGAAGAGCCTGAGGACTGCATGGTTCAGCTGACGGAGGAAGAACTGGTGACAGTGGACATGACAGAGCAAGCTCTCGAGCAGCTGCAAGTAGAAGATGAATTCTCCTTGCGGGACTTCAACGCCGTGATTGAAACTGAGCAAGGCTGCTACACCATTGTTCAGCCTGAGAGGCTTGACAAGTCGGCCAGAAGAGAAGTGGGACCTGCACCTGAAAAGCTGTGGAAGCTTTTCTTTGACGGCGCACGATGCAAAAATGGCGCCGGTGCTGGAGTACTTTTGGTTTCCCCAACCGGGATCCAGAAGGATTACACCTACAGGCTGGCTTGGAGCTGTACCAACAACGCGGCGGAGTACGAAGCCCTGTGCTTGGGTTTGCGAAAAGCGGAGAGGCTGGGGATTAAGCATCTACAGATCTTTGGGGACTCAGAGCTGGTGTGCCACCAGATTACGAATAAGTGCGCCTCCAAAAAGCACTATCTCAAGGCGTACCGAAATCGGGTCTGGGATCTGATGGAGTCTTTTGACTCGTTGAATGTCAAGGCTATTTCACGCGAGAAAAACAAGCACGCTGACATTCTAGCGTCTGTTGGAGCCAGGTACGTTCCGGTTGATGACACTGTCCAGAAGCCGAAGCCGGTTCGTACTATTTACGAGCCTTCGTGCACGATAAGGACACCCACTGGCGGGTGTTTGATTGTGACGAGGAGATCGTCACATTTTTGGTAAATGAAGCATGTTCAATCGAAGGTAGAGACCCTGATGACGAGCAATATGAGGGGTTAATACAGTTGAAAAATAATCATGTCCCAAAAGGACTGATTACTCTTGAGAGTCTATTTGATCAGAATGACAGAGCCATATCTCACCGGATCAAAGTAGACCCGAAGCAGTACGCCGACCTGGAGCTGGAACCCGGAAAATCAATCAAGGTCGGGACAGACTGCACCACAGAGGAACTCGAGCAGATCAGAACATTGTGTCGAGAGTTCCCTGACATAGTAGCCTGGAGCTACCAGGACTTGAAGGGGTATGACAGAGAAATAATCCAGCATACCATTGAGCTAGAGGATGGCGCCAAGCCATTCCGAGCAAAAACAGAGGGCCGTCAATCCAAAAATCGAGGCCATGATGAAGGCCGAGCTCTTGAAGATGCTGGAGGCCAAGATCATCTACCCCATCAAGCATTCATCCTGGGTTGCGAACTTGGTTCCTGTGAGGAAGAAGAACGGAGACATTCGTCTCTGTGTGGACTTTAGAAATCTGAATCAGGCCTCCCTCAAGGACCATTATCCGCTGCCCCAAATCGATCAGATCCTCCATATAGTTGCTGGAGCGCAGCGATTCTCCCTCTTAGACGGCTTTTCCGGCTACAACCAGATCTGGGTCAAGGATGAGGACCAGCACAAGACGGCGTTCACCACCAAATGGGGAACGTTCGCCTATCAGCGCATGCCTTTCGGCTTATCCAATGCGGCGCCACATTCCAAAGAGCCATGGACCTGGCCTTCCGAGAGCTGCTCAACAAAGTGATTGTCATCTACTTGGATGACATGACTGTATTCTCTCACAGGCGAGAAGACCATGTTCCCCACCTGCGGCAAATATTTGAAAGGTGTCGTGAATTCGGCATCTCCATAAACCCGAAGAAGTCTGTCTTCGCGGTGAAAGAAGGAAAATTGTTGGGGCATGTCATCTCCGAGAAAGGCCTAGCCGTGGACCCTGATAGAGCAGAGGCCCTCCTCCGCTTGCCCGCCCCAATCGATAAGAAAGGGCTGCAGTCCTTCTTCGGCCAAATCAACTTCGTGCGGAAGTTCATACCGGACTTCGCACAGGTAATCAAGCCCATGGCCGAGTTGCTGAAAAAGAATGCAGAATTCTTATGGACTGAAGAAAGGGGGCAAGCCTTCGAGGAAATCAAAGCTCGAATTGCACAAGCTCCGGTGTTGATAAACCCGGACTACTCCAAGGATTTCATCCTGTACGCGGTGGGAGAACCCGAGAGTTACGCCGCAGTCCTGACCCAAAAGGGAGATGATGGCGAGGAGCGCCCCATAGCGTTCCTGAGCCAAGTGATCCGACCACACGAAGAAAAGTACAACTTTATAGAGCGGCGGGTTCACGCGGTCATGAAATCTCTCCGAAAGTTCGGGCACTTTGTCTCCCGGAGCAAGATCACTATCTTTGTGATACACTCGGACATTCGAAGCTTCATCATACAAGGAGAGCCGGGTCACAAGAGAGCGGGATGGATTGCTAAAATCCAGGAGTTCGACATCGAAGTGCGGCCAACCAAGCTTATCAGAGGCCGAGCCTTGTGCCAGGAGCTAGCCCGAAGCGCAGCAGCCGAGATATCCGCCTGCGAGTGGGAGGATCCAGCAACACGCACCAACCTAGCCAACTCCTTACCCGAGGAGTGCGACTGGACAGATGACCTGGTGAGATACTTCTGCACCGGAAGATGTCCAGACCACATGAATGCCTCACAAAGAAGGAGGTTTCGGCTAGGTGCACTGAAGTACACTCTTCGCCCCGAGGGGCTTTACTTTAAGAACATTGACGGCATCCTGTTGCGGTGCGTCAGAAAAACAGACCAGTCTAGGGTCCTTGGAGAATTTCACTCCGGGATGCCTGGGGGTCACCATTCTGCAAGGCCTACGGCCTTAAAGATAATCAGAGCTGGGTACTATTGGCCCACTCTATTTACAGACGCGCATGCGGTCTGTACCAAGTGTGATCAATGCCAGAGATTTGCTGGCAGAACCAGAAAAGCACCCCTGCCCCTTCAACCGATCCAAGCCGAGACTCCGTTTCAGCAATGGGGTCTGGACTTCATCGGGGTGATTACGCCGAACTCTGCAGCGGGACACAAGTTTATCTTAACCGCCACCGACTACTTCACACGGTGGGCAGAGGCGATCCCCACAAAGAACGCCGACCAGGAGACGGTCATCAGATTCCTTGAGAGCCTGATTACCCGTTTTGGGGTCCCCGAGTCAATAGTAACGGACAATGGTCCAGGGTTCGCAGGCGCTGTACTCACGGAGTACACCAACAAATATGGCATCTATCACAAGATGTCTTCCAATTACTACCCGCAGGGGAACGGTCTCGCCGAGTCCACCAATAAGAATCTACTGAAGATCATCCGAAGGACAGTAGAAGAAAACAAGAGGACTTGGCACCTACTCCTGGATCGGGCGCTATGGGCGGACAAAATTTCCTTCAAAAAGTCCATCAAAACGTCCCCCTATGCGCTCGTATACGGCAAAGAAGCAGTCTTGCCAACTCACATTGAAATACCCGCTCTCTGGATGCTTGATGAAGAGAGAGGCAACGGGGATCCGGTAGATGACAGACTTTGCCAGCTTCTGCAGTTGGAGGAAGACAGAGAGAAAGCGTACCAGGCCTTCACCAAGCACGCTGAAGCAACCCAAGGCTGGTTCGCAAAAGGCACCACTGCCCGAGTTTTCAAAATCGGGGACCTGGTGCTGAAATGGGACTCGTTGAAGGCCAAACCCGGCAACCACGGAAAGTTTGATGCCCTCTGGGAGGGCCCCTATCAGATTGCCCGGGTAAACCAGTTCAACGCATATGTGCTTCGGGACATGGAGGGACATCCTCTCCCCATTCCCGTCAACGGGTTCCACCTGAAAATGTACCACCACTGAAGGCACCCGAAGGGGTCCTCCCTTGTACAGATTTCCCTTCCGCATTTTTCAGTTTTCAGCATGTAAATATTTCAGTTTTTTTTTTTTAGTTTTCCAAGTAGCCCAAGTAAAGTCTGAGGCAAAAACCCGACTTCGCAGCGAAGTCGGGTAGCACTCATCGAATGGTGCGAAGTAGGGAAGAAGGCGGCTAAAAAGAGAGCTGAAATGTCTAAGTGTGGCTGCCCAACCCGACTTCGCAGCGAAGTCGGGTTGCGCCCCTTCCAAGGGCGCAGTTGGGTAGCGGACTACAAGGAAATGCCAAGTGTCGGATTGCGCCCCAGTTGCCGGGCGAAGTCGGATTGCGCCCGTTTTCTGGGCGAAGTCGGATTGCGCCCCGAATTTAGGGCGAAGTCCGAATAGCTCACCGTGGAGAACATGCAAAATTATAAGTATGGGCCCAGGGCGAAGTTCGGCACAGGGCGAAGTTGGGTTATGAGCAAGAAAATTCTTCTTTGAAAAGTGTGCCCAAATGGTGGCGGTGACGTCAGCAACGGCACAACGCTCAAGGTGTTTTAAATGATTGCGCAGTTACCAAGGATGATGCATTTAAAGGGTAAGGTGCGTTTTGGGCCAACGACTAATAGAGTACGCTTTTCGAAAAAAGCCCATGCGCAGCCGCCAAAATCATAACGCCTCCACCAACCCTGAGTTAACTGCCCTAACTCCCTTCCTCGCGCCATTAATGTTGCAGTCACTGTCTACAAAAAGGACCCTGGCGCAGCCAGAAGATTCATATTGTTCGAGCTGACTCCCTGACTGCAAGGAATAAAGCTGACAAGTTCAGAAGCCGTAACTCCTGCCTCTGCTTTTTCGACAAGGATGGACAAGGGGAAAGCGCCCGTACGGGCGCAATCTAGTGAAGAACCGCGCGAAGCCGAGGAGTCTCCAGAATCTAGCGCTCATGAGAGCACAGCGCCGCAGAAGGACAAGAAAAGAAAATCCCGAACGAAGAGGCGCGTAGTTGGCCAGACTCCGCCGCCACCAATCAATCGCTTGTCTGGATACAAGGATGGTTCCTTTTCCATCAGTCTCTCCAAGCTGCGTCTGAACATCGCAAAGTGGGTGGATAAGGTTTCGCCTTCCCATCACCTCGGAGCGGCGTATAAATCAAACCTTTACTGGTTCCTGTGCCCTCCGACTCACTGGTGCCCGGAGCTGGTTGAAGCAATCGTGGAATACTACAAACCAGCTGCCCGGCAGGTCTGCGACAACAAAGGAAAGGTGTTGTTCACTCTTTTCCGAGAGAGCGTCCAGCCAGCGTTCGCCCCAGGGCTTCAGTACGATCCCGACGCAATTCTCAGAAGGGTGAACCTAGATGAGCAGACCAGCAGATTTTCTCAGACGAAGCGGATGAGAGAGTTTCTGGACTCAGAGCTGAAGACTCCGCTGGCGGCTGGACAGTGGCCGACTGGCCCCATACCGCTGGACCGATTTGAAAACAGATATATCTATATCATCCTGGCATGGGTCCTCGGCTGCGACTCTGACAGAGTGGTGCGGCCTTTCCAGCTGGCGATGGCCGAATGTATCCTGCACGGGGAGTTCTACGACTCCACGACGTAGAAAAGTGGGAAGCGCCCTATCTTCTTCGACTGGGCGGACTGGTTGGCGTATGCGATACATTCGAGCCTGGTAAGACTGCAGCAGAAGCAGTCGACGGATTTCCGGTTTTGCTCCTTCCTCACATGGCTGTGCCTATATCACATGCATTACCGGATGAACGTCCCTCACCTGAAAAAAGTGAACGAAAAAGGAGAGCCGCTCCCAGTGTACGAATGGACTGAGGTCTTGTACAGGAAGGGCTCATTTTATGATTTTAATATTCAATTTCTTGCCCAGGTCATGGGATTGTTCAACCGTGGCGCGTCTCGCCCACCGGAGACCTTGACGAAGTACCTGTGGAACAACGAGTTCGGGGATACCTTCAGGCTGACTCAGGGCATCATTGTCCGAATCTACGGGTTCAAGGGAAAGCCGTGTTTGCTGCCCTACTTCTGCACTGACCATCAGTTCGGGATGGAGGTTGCGCGGCAGATGGACTATGTTGAAGAGGAATTTGGCCAAGGCAAAAAGAAGGGTCACATATTTCAATATCCTATGACCTGGGCCAATATCCAAGTTTTCGAGATCGGGCAGCACGTCTACCTTGAGCGGGAACTCATTGATATGGGCCTGATAATGCTGCCGCAACGCTGGAAGTACGACCCAATCGGGGTCCGGGGAAAATTCACTCACATCTGTCCTAGAGCTGAAATCATGAAGGAAAGAAGAAACAGGACAGGTGCAGACCTCCACTGGCGCATTGATTTGATGCAATCATGGCCACCATGGCATGAGTTTTACTGTGAAGAGGTCACCTACGATCCAGAGCGGAACCCGGATCATCGAATGGAGTCGGCTGGCTTCAAAAGATTCCTCGCCAAGGTGGCGCCACTCAATTGGCATAAGGACAAAATCCTCGAATGCTGGAAGATGAGGTGTCGCACGCAGCACAATAAATCCAATAGGGGGAACCTTGCTGTTGACGATGAGTTTTCGGCACTATATGATCAATACGTCGACACGTGGCAGCCCTTCGAATTTCGCAATTGCGTTCCCCGAGGCGCAAATATAAGATATAAAAGGAGGTCCACCTCTCAGCCATCGTCAACTCCCGCGACTTCCAGCGCGACTCCAACAAGCAGCCAAGTGGGCCCGATGCAGACTGTAGCTCCTGAGGCAGTGCCCGAAGTGGCGCAAAGTTCAGAAAGGTCAACTTCTGAGCTGGCCCCTCCAGCAGAAAAGGCGTCCGCGCTGCCAGCTAGCAGACCGAGTGCGGCAGACATTCTTCCAGCACGACCCAGGTACAAGTTTACCGTGGGAACATCAGCGCCTGCCGCCCCTATATTGTCTCTTTCTTCTGGACCAGCCACGGCGTCGGGAGAGAAGAAGAAGAAGAAAGTCGAAAGGGCCAAGCGGCCTAAGGAGCCAGTACAGCAATCAGCCGCAGAGCAGTCGCAAGCAGCAGCGCCGGAGGTTGTCTCTTTGGACAGCCCTGAACCAAGAAGCAGACATCCAGGCTGCAACCATCCCTCCAGCGACGGCTCAGGCGGAGCCCGCAGGTACGTCCTCTGTTCCTCTTGCCCAAGTCCGCGTCAGCCCTGCAAAAGCCCCATCTCCCACCTCATCAGGGCAAGCCGTAGCCGTGTCTTCCGCCTCCCAAGCTACCCAGCCGTCTGGAGGCCTGCATTCATTTGACCAGTTTGCTCAGGATCCCAACGCCTTTCAATCACTGAGCCAAACCCTAGAGCCTTCGCCCGCAGCCAGTGCTGAAGCTGCTCCTTCATCCCCGCATCCTTTGCCCCAGCCATCCGAAGCCCTGCCAGTGCCATCCACTCAGACTCCTGTTACCCCTAGGACCCGGTCGCCCTCAAAGGCTGCCACCCCCTCTGGAATCCCTCCTACTTCACTGTTCGCGGGAAAAATGCCACAGCAAGCCCAGACGTTGGAGGACCTCGACTTCATGAGTATCACCGAGGACCAGCCTCTGGCAGTAAGAGCCGTAGGGGGATCTGCCTCTTTTCTCCAGGGCGTCAAGCGCAGAAGGGCCGAGGAGATAGCCGCCCCGGTAAAGCGAACAAAGTTTGACCTAGATCGGAGAGTGCTCACAACAGAGAAATTGATCCCTAAGGTGAAGAAGCCTCTCCGTGACATGACCGAGGCGGACTATGAGCTTCAGACGAAGGAGAAGAGTTTTGACGACATCAACGAGGAATACGAAATTCGTGGTATTCGTCGTAGAACAGACAATCTCCTTGTCAAGCATCTCGAGACCCAGGAGGCGCTTTTCCAGCTGCAAAATACCACAAGGCAGCTCGAGGAGGACTTGGCTAGGGTTACTGCGCAGCTGGGATCAGCGCAAGCGGAAGTAGAAGATCTTAAGATCCAGCTGGCCGCCTCTCAGCAGGAGGCCGCAGTTCAGAAGCAGACAGCCGAGCAGCTGTCAGAAGAAAGGAAAGCGGCGCTAGAGCAGGTCTCGCAACTGCAAGATTCGCTGAAACAGGCGCGGTCGCAGCTTACAGAGAAAGCATCACAAGCGACGGCCTTTTCCAAGAGCAAAGCAAAAGAGATGCGCGCTAGTCTGCTACAAGGTTGCAAGCCCAACCTTGTTAAGTCCCTTTCAGTTCTGGATTTCGTATCCAGGATTGAAGAAGTATCTGCCCAGGGAAAGCCTGTGGTAGAGGAAGCCGAACACCAGGCGAGGCAATGGCTAGACCTGGCTGTAAAACTTGAGGAATTTGAGCGCAAAGGCTTCCAAATCGCCCCCATGTCCCAACTTGCCTCAGAGTGGGCAGATGCAAGGGTAACCTTGCATACTTATTTTGCCAGGACAGAAAAGATCAGAGCAGCCAGGAAGGCGCTGGACGCCTTAGAACATGAAAGAAACATTCTCCTGGCTCCCTTTCACATTCTGTCCGAGCACGGGTGCCCAAGCTACGTCAGAGATGGTGAGTTTCTCACCCTTGAGCAGGTTAAGAAGAACTGGCTGTCCTTCGAGACAGATACAGCAGAAATCGATAGCTGGACAGAGCCAGTTCAAGAAGTTCAGGTCTCCCAAATGGTGTCGAAGTACTGCAAAATCAACTCCTCCCTTGAGGAGTTGGGAAAAAGATATAACACCATTGACCTGCACGCGGTCGCTGCATTCCACGCAGTACTCAGAGAGATCAGCGACCCCACACCCTTCCAAGCCGCAGTCTGGGATCAAGCTAAGGCTGCGTTCGAACGCATAAGCAAGCGGGAGGCCGAAAGTGGAGAACCCTCAGATTCAGAAGGCGAGACCGAGGAGGCAACTGGTGAAAGTGAACCTGAAGAAGAACAGTTGCCCCAAGGGAAGCGACCAGAGCAGCAGAAGGCAGGGGAAGGAAGTTCCTCTGCACCCAAAGGATAAAGGCATGGTTCTTTGCGTCGAGGCGAGCTCAACACCCCGCGAGCCGCCAGGAATGTTGCCACATTTTGCACGGGGTGCCATGTTTTTGGTTTCTGTAAGTGAGCTGCTCTTTTCCTTTCCTTCTCCTCATTTTCCCTTTCTTCATTTCTCCCTTTCTCCCTCTTCCTCGCAATTTCATTCCTCCATCTTCCTTCCCCTTTTCTTCCCCCAGTAAAATTTCAGCAGGTGTTCCTTGAAAAATGTTTAAGTGCTGGGGCGACACCCGACTTCGCAGCGAAGTCGGAGTGCGCCCCTCAGTTGGAGCGCGGTAGGGAACCCGAAGTGCGCAAGCAGGCAGGATCAAAGCAAAATCTGACTAAGTGTCAGGGGCGCAACCCGACTTCGCAGCGAAGTCGGGGAGCGCCCTTCTTCCTGGGCGCACTAGGGAAGCAGTCTGGCAGAAGAAACGGCTAAGTGTTGGGGCGACACCCGACTTCGCAGCGAAGTCGGAGTGCGCCCCTTTTCCAGTGCGCAGTCCGAACGGCGGAAGAAGACAGCAGAGCACCGGTGCGACACCCGACTTCGCAGCGAAGTCGGAGTGCGCCCTCTGACCGGTGCGCAGTTGGGTAAAGCTAACTCAGAAAATGCTAAGGCAAATTGACCCTTCCAACTGCGCTGTTTTCTACCTGCGCAACCCGATAGCGCCCGAATCCTGGGCGAAGTTGGATAAACTGCCTTTCAAGGCAGACACGTGTCATACATCAGCATCGGACAAGTATCCACCTTCGGGATTCGAGCCAAGACTTGACCGGGATAAGGACAAAGCATGGGCTGCACTACCGGCGCCAACTGTCACCATTTAAGTCGATGTGAAGTGCCATCTGCCGCACCTACCCGCATTCCTGCTGACCAAAGATTTGACCCAACGCGCTGCCACGTAGTTGTACCGCCTTCAGGGACACCATGCTGCAAGTACAGTCCTGCCCGACAGAAGTCAGCATCAGCAGCTCCTCAGCCGCTCGTGTCAGCTACTGTCTTGTCTGGGACTTTGTGCCCATGAATGTAATCGGGGGGGAACTGGGCTATAAATAGCCACCACATTTTCATTGTAAGGTGGTGGAAGGGGAATATATTGCTAGGGAACAATTGTAGCTGTGCGTTTGCCTCAAATACAAGCATATACTTGGCTCTGCTTACTGTCTTTTATCTTGTATGCTGCCTCTCCTTGTCATTTCTGCCTCATGTTTCTTGTGTCATTGCTTGCTGTTGTACTGAACTCTGGACTCTGGCATTTGGTGACCAAGTATTCCTGGAATGCATAGATAGAGGATACATAGGATAGTTGATAGCTGTAGTTTCAATGTATGTTTGTAGATGAATGCTGTTAGTAGTGGTGATTGATTCGTTGCCGTGCTGCTTATTACCCCCACCCAACTCCAATCACATTTGGAATCTCTTTCTGCACTTTTATCTCTTTCCCTGCACTCTTATCTTAAACACAAAAACCCCCACAGGAAGCCGGCCTTCTCCGGAGATTGGCACGGAAGGCATCCCTTCCTTCCGGCCTTTCAATCTGGTGGGCGAATCTGGGCGCAATAACAACAAATCCTTTCCTCATGGCAGATTCGTAACCAACAAGTCCTCCCTAAAAAGCGACATTTCGATATACAATAAGTTGGGGGAGATTATATTAATTGGAGACTTCAATGCAAGGACAACAAATAAGCAAGCTAACATTCTAGAAGGTAGCGAAGATATTGAGATTAATCCTCTTTGAATGCCAAAAGAAGAAAATCAGCAATGGACTAGGACTTCAGAAGATGAGCATGGGGCTATCACGCAATATGGAGAAGTGTTGTAGGCCTTTGCAGCATACACATCCTGATTATTTGCAATGGGATGAACAGATGGAAAAATTCAGCAAAGTACACATGCAAAACATATAAGGGACAAAGTGTAATAGACTATGTAATATGCTCACAAAATTGCATACCAAAAATAGAGGAGCTAGAAGTGGAAGATTCTCCAGTGGAGTTTAAGTTAGATCACAACCCAATTGTTATGAAACTTTAAATGCAAGGAGACAAACCAAGGGAAAAATACTTGCAAGGCAATCAAAACAAATTTCTTCACAAGGGAAACATTCTCGTAACAGAAGAAAATCGGTAGAGTTTTAGGGCAAGCATTGAATAACAAGTTACATGAAAGGGAAAGAAAGGGACTACCTCACAATAGCAAAGATTACAATAAGAGTGAATGGTTAATGCACGTTATCCAAGAAGCTCTAAACAAATGCAAGAGAGCTAAACCTAAAAAGAAAGAAAGAAATAGCTTCCCAACCAACCCATGGTTCGATGAAGATTGCAAAGAAGCGCGGAGATTACTAAAGGAACCAACGGGTAAAACAAGAGCAAACATAAAAGCATATGAGAAACTGGTAAGGGCAAAAAAAGAAGAATACACTAGAACGACGAGGAAAGAATTGATTTACTTAGGGAAGCTTGAGCCAAAGAAATTTTGGAAGGAACTAAGCGTGAAAAAGATGCAAACTGAAAATAGCATAACAGCTAGTCAGTGGTTGGAGTATTCGAAACAATTTTATGAGCGCAATAATCAGCAGGAGACACAGCCTACTATCATTGTCAAGAAAAAACTTTTCACAAATGAAGACATTCCTTGGGCAGGGTAAGTTGCAATTGAGATACTGAAGAGGTTTCGGATGGAGGACTGCAAACCTATGGCCACACCCATGATCACTAATCTGAAGAAGGTGACAGCTTCAGATTCAGAATTGGTGGACCCTACGTTGTACAGGTAGTTGATAGGATCCTTGATGTGTTTGGTCAACACTAGACCAGATATATGTTTTGCAGTGTTCACCTTGAGTTAGTTCATGGTGGAGCCAAGGCAAGAGCATTGGGTAGCAACAAAACATGTGCTCGGATACTTGAGGGGCATAGTGGAGTATGGTCTAAGATATCTTGGAGATGGTGAAGTGAGGTTGCAAGGGTATATAGACTCAGATTGGGCAGGCAGTGTAGAAGACAGGAAGAGCACCTTAGGGTGCTGCTTTAGCTTGGGATCAGGCATGATATCCTGGTTCAGCAAGAAGCAGACTTCTATAGCACTTAGCTCAATAGAGGCCGAATACATGGCAGCCAATATTGCTAGTTGTGAGGCCATCTGGCTTTGCAAGTTGCTTATGGTATTGATTGATCAGGAGTTGGATCCCATTGTGATATACTGTGATAATCAGAGTTGTATCAAACTCTCTGAGAATCTAGTATTTCATGACAAGTCCAAACGCATAGACATCAAATATCACTTCATACGAGACAAGATTCGGAAGGGAGCTATAAAGGTCCAAAGATATTCCCATGATTAGCAGGTGGTTGATATTCTGACCAAGCCCTTAGTGAAAGGGAAGTTTGAAGCATTCAGAGACAAACTTGGATTGGTGCAAAATTCCTTCCTCGCTAAGAGGGAGTGTTGAGAAATGTAGCTCGGACAGGAACTTCTTGCACAGGCTTCACTATGAACGCGCTAGAAGTGGTTCGAGACATTTCAGATTCTATTTTGTAATTCACTTAAGTGATTCTATTTTGTAATTCACTTAAGTGATTCAATCTTGACCACACATCTCAAGATGAGATGAGATGTAATCTTGACCATACATCTGAATAGATTAGGGTTAGAGAGATTAGGGTTTCCTTTTCAAGCATAAAAGGAGTAGGGCAAGAGTGTTTTAGAGAATAATAGAAAGTATAACAGAAGGAAGTGAAGGCAGATTGCTGAAGGAGAACAACAAGGCTATTGACCAGGAGGAAGAGTGATTTGCTGGCCAAAAAGGCAGCAAGAGAGCAGGCTGTCCTGCTGTAACTGTAATCTCCTCCATTATATTAAATATACAGGTTCAGTAATAGTTTTTACTTCACCTGTTTGTTTTGTTCATTCTATTGCTTATTCTGTTCATTTTCCAGCCGTCAGTGTGGTTGTTGCATGTTGCATGTTTAGAAACATATGAAAACAGTTGTCTAGGGTTTGGAAGGACTCTGTTTGCTCTCCAAGCTTGTCCTTCATCAAATGGTGTTCTGTGCTGCTTCCCTGCCTGGCAAGCTCCACAAACACCCTGTATCTGCTGTTGGATGTCAGGAAGTCCATCTACCAATTTCTCTCGTGCCAACTGAGAGAGGTAGGTCAGATTTAGGTGCCCATACCGCTGATGCCAGAGTGTACTGATGTCCGATGCACTCTTGGCTGCTAATGCATGCTCCCTGACTTGTCCGATGTCAACCAGTCTGAACAGTCCATGATCCTCCACACCAAGAGCAATAGTCTTCTTGGTCTCTTTGTCAACTATGTAGCATTTGTGATTGCTAAAGATGACATCTAGATGGGGGCAGTGCCTCATAATCTGACTAACTGAGAGCAGATTAAGCTCCATTCCTGGCACATAATACACATTTAGGAAAATTAACATTTTCCCTCCAAAGGAAATCTGCACATTCCCTTTGCCCACTATCGTGAAATCTTCCCCACCTCCGAAGGTCATTGAATCCTTGGAGAATTCACAAGCGGTGTACTCCGAGAACCAATCCTTCCTGTTGGTGAAGTGTCGTGATGCACCTGAATCTATGTACCAAGCAGATGATCTGGGCTGATCTGCTTGTTTCTTGGCCATGAATGCGTAGAAGGCTGACTCCTTCTCCTCTGTATGCTCTGCGACATGAGCCTTCTGTTGAGACCCTCCCTGGTTGGTTTTCTGATCTGCCAACCTCTTTCTGCAGTGCTTCTTCATATGGCCCACCTTGCCACAGTAATGACATGTGATGGTCTTTAGACTCTTGGTTGCATCCTCACCGCTGCCTTGTCCTTTCTTCTTTGCCCACTTGCCTTTGCCCTTGACATTGGCTGCAAAGGCCTGTTCTGAACCCTCTGTCTCACTGCTGCTACCGAACTGTTTCTTCCATCTGTCCTGCTGTAAGAGCTTATTGCACAACTCTTCAAACTTCAGGTCAACATTCGTAGTGGTGATGTTCAGGGTTTCAATGAAGTGCTCATAAGCACGTGGTAAGCTTTTCAGCGTTATTACCACCATGTCCTCTTCTTCCATTTTCCGACCAATGGCTGACAACTATTCTCTGATATCCTTGATCTTGAGTAAATGCTCCTACAATAATGAATGCTCATCCATCGTGATCAAAAACAGCATATTCTTCAGGAAGAAGGCTCTGCCCTTGTCCGAAGTCTCATGCAACTCTCTCAAATGCTTCCAAATCGCTGCTGAAGTCTTCCCTGTCTGAACTTCAGGAAGCATCTCATCTGTTACGGACAACTTAAGCAACATTACTGCTTCTCTGTCTCGTTCATCAAACTTGTCCTGGTCTTTACCCGCACTTGTGGGTCGGGTGTCTTTGCCTAGGACGATATTATCCAAGCATCTGTACTCAAATATGGCCAACATACGCTGCTTCCACGTATTGTAGTTCTTCCCAGAGAATCTCTGGCTGCCTTCCAACATGATATTGGGTAAAGAGGCCATAGCTACAGGTCAAATGTGCAGAAATATATACTGAAACAGAGGAAAATGCTGGAAATACCTGTTCTTCCCTCCCTCAATCCGCAATACTGGAGTAAGAACACCTGGATACTGGCTCTAAACACCTGTGGCAGCCACGTATCGCTGAAAAACACAAAGATTTTTAATAAATCTGCTCAAAAACAGCTCCAAATAACACAGAACACAGATTTTTGAAAAATCTGTCCAAAATCAGCAGCAAAACACTCAGAACACTGTCAATTTCTCCTTGGATCTGCTGGAAATCACCAAATCAGCAACCAATTCTTCCAGATCTGCAAATCTGGGCAGCAATACAGGCAGGAACAACTTCAATTTAATTCCAACTCTTCTGTACTGTCAATAAAACTCAGAAATTCTTCTGATTGGCTGTCTAAACAAGCCGTACAGGTCAAATTTCGCTGAACGGCTCAATTCCTAGCATTGTATGGTCCCGTACAGCCGTACGGATCTCCTTGGCGGCTCACGTGCGGGCTAAAAACTCTTTGGCGGTGGCTGATTTAGTGGCTGGCGGCTCGATTTGAGCTATGGCAGCTCGATGGGGGCCGTATGGGGGTGCTGTATGGTCTTTTTATTTTTTTATTCAAAGCGACTTCCTCTTAAAAAAAAATCCTGGCTTTAAAACCGCAAACCCGAAAATCAAATCGATCCTGGCTTTGGCTGATCCAAAACCCTTTTGGCTCTTTGATGTGTCATGCTAGCGATCCCTCGATCCGTCTCTGCCAGCAGCAGTCCCTAGGTCTTCACACTCGCACAGACTCCGTGGCTCTAGCTCTGATACCATATCACGATAACACGGAACACATAAAAGAAACCAAGATTACTCGTGAGAGTTCTCTATATTGCATATCATATTAAAAGTGAGGAGCAAAAGCTTCCTTATAAAGGATTACTATAAGTCGAGTCAATCCACTTTATGAATGTGGGATAGACCGAGATACACACTAAAGTGAAATACAACTTAAAAGCATAAAATAACCTAAAGTCACAATGACTTTATTAATGCCCAAGTCTAAAAGCTAATTGATCTGATATTAATCTAACATATTTTTGTAAAACACAGGTCTTGCAGTCTCCAGTCCTTATTACTGAAATTTGTAGTTTCTAGTGCTTCGTTTTGGACATTTAGTGCTGTTTCCTTTGTGCACCATTACAAAGTCTATTGTCATTAGTGCCTGTTTCTAACACAAAATTTATCATTGTGAGTTCTTTTGAGTGTTACTATGTGTATTTTTGTGGTTTTAAATTTCTGTTTTCCTTAATTCTCCATGCTTATTTCTGTTAAACAAAAGTCTTGTAGTCTTCAGTTCTTATTTCAGAAATTTTTATTTTCTAATGCTTCTTTATTGAACATATACTGCTGTTTCTAGATTCTAGGGCTTTTAGTGTGTATCTGAAGACTTAAAAAGTTTTTTTCATAATGAATATTCTATTATTTTGCCTTTTGTATTTAATGATCGGATTTTCTTTTCATAAACAGGACATGGGATCACCATGACATATTATCTGTTGAATCAGAGTACAATGAGACAAAACGGTGCTCAACAAGTGCACAATTATTTTCAATTGCTCCATATGGCGGCCGAAAAGTAACAGCAGTTCATGCTACGGACATGATCAGTGGACAGGTTATTCGTTGTGAAGTATTTATTGATAAAATTTCACGCATTCAGATCTTCCATCATTCTGTCAAACTTGACCTTGATGGGCTTGCCACACTTCGAATTCAAGCTTTTGATAATGAAGGTTCTACAGAGCTACAACTATCTTATCATTCATGCTTTTGGGATTTATTATTGTGTTTGTGATCAAGACTTGTTGCATTGTATTCAGGGATGCACGGATAGAGTCGTCTTGCATGAGCAAGATATGGAAGTTTTTTCCCTAAAGAATTTACATTCTTATAACTGTAGAAATTGAAATTTGTTTGTTTTAGTATGTCATGGCACTAGCCTGTTTTGATTTTTTGCTCACTTTTTCATCCTTTTAATGTTTCATCTTATTATTTTTGACAGCCATTCAAAATATTCTTTCAATTGTTACTGGTTCTTCATGTCATGTTTGCGGTCTGATAATTATGAGGACGCACAGTGAATCTCACACTTTTAACACTTAAATCCTATTTCCACACATCTCTTTAGAAGTGCTTTGTCTTCATTGTATAGCACTATCCCAACCGAGTTGATTATATTTTCCTTGATAATTCTGCAAACCTACAAATGCAGCAGTCAATTGCTTTGTCTCCTCTAGATATACAACTAAAACTAAAAATACAAAAACAGAAAACAAGGTTGAAGCCCGAGTTTACCCTTCTTTACTCTCTCCAAAATTTCTCTCTCTTGCTTGATGAGAAGAGTCTCTAGTATTTACAGATCTTTGATTTTAAATAATGATGAATAATATTAATGTAGAGAACATCTTTAGTCTCTGTTGACATCCAAAAGAGGCCAAAAATAGCCCAAAACATTGCCAGTAGTCTACCTCTCCTATGACATCAAGGGTAGAGAACATCCTTAGTCTCTGTTGACATCCAAAAGAGGCCAAAAATAGCCCAAAACATTGTCAGTAGTAAAAATTTGTGATTTTTATTGACATCTCTTTTTCCTAGAATTTGGAGAAACTTCCAAACATCCTCATTTCCCATCCCCATGTTTTCTTTTCCCCTTGAAAAAGGAACTTGTTGGAACATTGTTTTATACAATTGAGATTTATTTCTTTCTCTATGTATTAGCATTTAATAATGTTAAATTTGTGTCTCTTCTTTTATGTTGATGTCTTATGTTATTGACTTTTAGGGTTTAAATAAGTCAACTTTCAAGGTGGAAACCCAGGTTTAAATCTTGCTGAATGATATATGCATAATCGCCAAAATGTATGTTGTAATATCACTGTGGTTTGTTGAAATACCATGGTAATGTGGTTATGATGTAATATGGTGGTGCCCGTTTCATTCCCATGTAAACAATTAAAACAAAAAATTATAATAAAAATCAATATACTAAAATTTCAATAAACATTTGTGCTATGAATCCATCATGCTAAGAAGTCAATGATTACAAATCTTTAAAGGGCAGTGTTGTTAAATGGACCTTTTCAAATGAACAGGCCCAGACAAAATTGCATCCTTATTAATCTTTGTCGAATCCTGTGAAAAAGGAACTCCATAGCATGACAGAATGGATTAAATCCCTACCAATTAAACACATTTACTATGAAATTTCAATCTTTGTCAAAGCCATGTCTACCTGAAGAGTATATTCTGACCAGATTCACATTCCCATTAGATGCCTTTTCAAGTTGTAATCAGATTATCATGAATAAATTTTCCTTTGATGTCTACAAATGCGGACTATTTGTGCTACTAGAAGTTTGATTCTCCTAGCAAGAGTTTGTTGGGATTTTGTATGCTACATCTACGAGTGTAATGGGGCACCACCGTCGTATCATCTCCCTTCTTGTTCCTTTAGGAATGAGTTTGATAAGATGCAGACTGGCAAGTTTGTTCATGACATTTGTGTTGAAGGAATCATGGAACCTTTTTAGAAAAGCTGGTCCAACTACATGCCATATCGTCATCCTCTTCTAAAGTTTTTTTAGAAGATTATCTGGACCTAGAGAACTTTCGTTCTTTGTATATCCTATGGTTGCTTCTGGTTACCTCAGCTCCAACCTCACTAGAAAGAAAAATCCTTCCATAACCCTCGATTTTTGGAGGAACCACTTGCTTAACTAGGTTTATGAGGCATTCTGTAAGGATGAATTCAAGCTGAGGTAAATTTTTTCTGAAAGTTTTGTGAAACGTATCTTGAATTTGAAGTTCAGCTTTTGTCATATTCTTACCCAAGTCTCGGATTGCAAGTATTTTTTCTATTTGATGTGTTCTCTTTAAAAATTAGAAGTAGAATTTAGATTGTGCATCACCAGCATGAATCCAACAATTGCAACGTCTAGTTCTAACTCCGTTTGCCCTATTTCTCTTTTTTATTTCATTTCTTGAGTTGAGCCCCTATCTTATTTTAGCTACTTGTTTTGCATATTTGAAAGATTCTAGTTTCAATTTGTCCTTAATGCTGATGAGGCTTTAGCAGGATTTATTGTTTCTTCCTTTCCCTACCCTGGCAACCATATGACCCCAACAACTTAGCCATTCATTGAATAATGCCCCACCAAATTATCCAGTGTTCGTCTCCAATAGACATAGGCATCAGCTTCCTGATTCATGCAGCAGATTTTGAGGGATTCCTCTGATTCAAGTGTAGGCAAATTTTTAGGGATATATGAATTACTTGGAACTTTAATAGCTGACATCATTTGAGTGGAGATTGAGTTATGGTTAGAGTTTGCATAAAAGTTCTCTATAAAAATTGAGCACTTGACTTTAGAAGAGAAGGTTGTGGCAAGTGAGCTAGCTTGAAGTTGGCTTAAATCTAGCCAAAATTCAACTCTTTGCTTGCTAATTAGACCAAATGTAACAACGATTGAGTCGAGTCCTCTACCCAAGTCCATTTATCCAATCTGGGCCTCTCATTGGCACAAAGAGTTGCTTCACATCTGCCAGCACTATCATTATTTTGCTTAGCCATATAAGTTTATAACCATATTAAAACTTCAATTGAAGGCTTTCTTAACAGTAGGAAGACCATAACCATCCAATTGTACGGCTGGCTTTTCCCAATAGGTTTATTAGGTTGATAAATGGAATAAAAGCTTCTCTTTGCCAGAAAGCTGTCTGCAGTTCCAATGAGACAACCCATCTAGGATAAGGTTCACCAATCAAGCGGCTATAACACAAATAGTGCCCGTGCCCTCTTTACTGTCTTGATGTGAGGTGGTTATGTGGTCACCATTCCCACACTCATTAGCAGACGTAGCTTGAATCTGGCCCCTTAGAGGTGTACATATAGGCACAGGTTATTGGAGGTGTAAATCTCTGTATGTCTATATTGTAAATTTCAAATTATAATATAAATGCTTTATTTTTAATTGTTCTTTTAACTGCTATTAAAAAATAATATTTGGGGTTTGCTTTTGGCTTGTAGAGGTGTGTAATTTTTGTTGGAGATTCTTTGTAAGGGTTCATTGTTGGGTACTACAGGTGCAGTGTTGTGGTTAAAGATACTAATTTTAATATATATCCAAGTACGAAGTCATTTTCTAATAGAATTTTAATGATAAAACAACTTCTTTGTCATTTGTAATTTTTTGTCTTGCAATTTATTCTTACAGTTTTCTTGTTGAGATTGGGCATATTTGGAATAAGGCCATTCACTGAATGTTCTCTCTTTTGGTGTATGGACTTGCTTGAGTCAAGCTTAGTTCAAATTGGGACATCTATATTGACCGCTTGATGATTCTCCTTTTGGAGGTAAGCATAGGAAAGGCTTGTGGTTTGTGTATATCTCAAAATTGTTGTCTTTGAGGCTGTGCTTCTAGGTTTTGGTTATGTGGATCACAGTCTTGTATGCTTTTACCTTGTTGTGTTTTTAGTAAATGACATCTACGGCATGGTCATTGGCATCATAGTCAGTTTTAAATCGTTTTGATGGGGTAGGTGTGTTAAAGTGGATGTGCTTTTTGTATTTGGATTTGAAGAGTGTGCAATAGTGATTGCATTTTCTAACCGGTTGAACATGTGAATAGGAGTCTTCTAAAATTCATAAAGGATTTAATACATAATTCAGTTATAAGATTGGAAGGATATGATCTGCATTATAAAAGGGTATATGGATATTTATAATTTTGAAAGGTATAACCCAAGATTCATGACCTATACAACCTACTTTTAAATAATAATCTTGTAGTGAATTATAAGATGTATATAAGGTAAGAACTACATTAGTAAGATCAGCTTTTTCCCCATATAGCTGAATCTTCCTACTACCATATGTTTAGAGAACTTTGTGCTTCCATGGATTATGATCACTTTAATAGATCCATTTGCATCATATGATCAAACTCATTTGTGATGAATAAAAAATATAGTCAAGGATTATAAGCAGAGGCTTGGGACAACGAATGTGTACATGTGCCTTTTTTGAAATGTGATTGTGTTTGCTAATGCTAATTCAAATGTGTTGCTTGCTTCTAGTGTAGGAATATTAGCTTTTTGTATGCTTCTTTTGGGGATGAAGTTTGGCATGTTTCTTAGGTCATAAGTATTCAAGCTTCTTTGCAGTTTTCTTTTTTGAGACAGTTCTATGAGGTTGAACTTTTTATTTCTATTCTATTAGCTGATGAATTTTGGTTAGTGTTTGAGTTTTCTAGTTTTTGCAAATTACATTTGATATTTTGATTTATTTGTTTTATGCCGGGTTGTACCTGTTTGCTTTATATTCTCCTCAACTATAGCAAAGTGATGTTTGTTAGAATTTAGATTTTGGCCTCTGATTAGTAATTTTTTTTTTTCATGTGCTGGTTGTTTCTAGGTTTGATTTGATTGTCTTCCTTTTTACAATGGTTCTTTTCTTTGATATAATTTTTCAGCAGTTCCACCTATCCTGGAGTTTGGTATTTTTAGGAGAGCTTGATGGTCTTTTTGTTATTTTTTTAGTAATTTCTTTGCACTCTTTGATGCAACCCATTTGTTAAGTTTTAACTCTTTTCTAAAAGCTTCTATGATTGTTTTGAAGGAGAAAATCTGTTGTTCATTAGGAGAGTTGCTCCGTTGAGAATCTTACATATTTGAAACAAATCGTGAACTGACTTGATCCAAGCTTGATAGGTTATATTGCTCTTGGTATGGAATCCTAGTAAGTTATCTTTCTTGAGTTTCTTTATAGGAGGAGTAGGCAAGTGTCTTCTTTTTCCTTATCCTTTTTATATCTTCCCAACCCCTTTTCCCGTGGTCTTTAGTCCATGTATTTGGATTGACTTTGTAACAGTTGTATCATCTTGTCCTGTTTATTCATAATAATTTTAGGTTTCACTTATTGTAGTACTTGAATAGTTATGCTGAGGTATCTTTACGGCTAGTTTGGTTGTTATTGTCAATTAAACAGGTAAGTGGAAATGTTAGAGTGGCTCTAATATTGCTGTTAGGCATCTTCCACCTATATGTCCTTCTAAAGGAGATACAGTTTCTATTACCATAGGACTTTGAATATACAATCCAAAACATTCTAGTAGTTTTTTTATTTTTTATTTTTAATTATTTTGTTAATAATTTGGTATAGTAGAGGCTATTACTTAGGCATTGCTCATCAATGAATGTGCCTTGACATTTGTTGGAAGGCATCATTGATCTGGAATTCCAACTAAGTTTGTCTTAATCACCAAATTAATGTGAATAATGGGTGCACATAACTTCATAAAAGTACAATTTATGCCATTGATTTTTCTTATTCATTTTCGTGCCATCCTTTATGGAGTGGCTAGATCCTCACTCATGCATCTAACATGTGGCTTCATGGGTCTCAATTGTTCATAGATACTCAACAACCTAACTACAATGGGCATTCATTGATCTTTGCATATGCTAAATCATATCCCAGCTTTTATTGGTCCTTGGGTTTTCATCAATATCATCCCTCTGGGTCTTAGCGCCCCTGCACGCATGCCCTAGGCCCCTGTGTCATCGCACCCCTGTGCTTTTGGTTTCCTCGGCCCCTCGTGTTCGTGCTCCTGGGTGCCCGGGTCCCTTCCTGTTCTCTTTTCCCATATTGTTTGTTATGTGGATTCTCGATGGTGGAGGGATTTAGGAAACGCGAGCTTCTCCTCATGAGTCTATCCAACATTTTCATGCAACAACCTCCTACCAACGTCTCTTTAAACAAATAACCTCTGTTCAGAAACAATTGGATACATAGGCTAGCGTCATACTCTCTTTGCAGAATCAAGTGAAAGATGGCAGTCACATCATAACTAATCTTCAAAGTAAGATTCATGATCAACAAGCCACTATGACTCAATTACAGACTATACACACAAAACGGTCTCCTCAAGATTCTCCTAATTTTCATTTTGAAATTTCTAAGATTTGAGAAGAGCAAGCTGCTCGTTTGGTTGAACAAAAACGTCTCAAGGAAGCTTCCATTGAACAAAGTCGGAAATTAGCTGATTAGCAGTCTTGGGTTCAGGTTGTAGTGTCATGTCCCCTTTCTGAGCTCGTCAGCATTGGCACAGTGCATAGCCTATTCACGCGATCCTGTAGGCTATGGGAGCAGTTTAAGGATCTTAGAAGTCAGTTGGAGCAGCTTTCCTATTTTTTAGGGCCGTGCTTTTTTCGTAACAGTTTCTATATTTGGACAATTCGACCAAAAGGGTATCCAAAAATGCTATCGATGTTGGCTTGGGTCTTCTCGGTGCAATTATTTTAATACTCGTAATTATTTAATTATAAAGTCGTATTTAATTAAATAGACTTTATATTATGTGTGCACATAAGTCACTTAAGTGAATTATTAATTATTTGATAAAGTGACTTAGGGAGACATAAGGATTTATTAAAAAGGGGGTTTTTTATCCCACATTGGTTATGTTATGATACAGCCATGCCCGAGTCAATAATAAATAAAGTGGTCGGGCTCTCATTCCAGGATCCTTGAACATTGAATATATTGCTTGATGCATTCTGGAGAATTTGCTTGCGGATTCGAGCTTGTTGAGAACGGAAACTCTCGGCAAGGACATCCACTACGGCTGTGAAAGATCAGCTCTATTGGATTTTGATTGTCTTCATTCAGTGGGCAAATTGGAGATCAAAGAGAATTTCTGGTTCGTCATTGATATCTTGTGTGTGTTGGGAGATAGCAGCGATTTAGACCTCTAGACGGTACTTATTTGGAGGCCGTAGCAGTTCACTATTCACGCGGTACCCGTAGCAGTTTACTATTCACGCGGCACTCGTAGCAGTTTACTATTCATGCGGCACTCGTAGCAGCTTACTATTCACGCGGCACTCGTAGCAGTTTACTATTCACGCGGCACTCGTAGCAAGTTACTATTCACGCGGCACTCGTAGCAAATTACTATTCATGGCACTATTCACAAACTATTTCCGAACGTGGATTGCTGCGATTTGTTTTCAGACTTGAGGAAAATCGGGTATTTTCAGTGTTGTTCATCATTGTAATTTCCCTTGCAATTAAGTTGTTCCAGTTTGTGAAGCTTTCTTTCAGCAATATACTGTATGTTTAAATCCCATAAAAATACCCAAAAAAAAGAGCATATATTTGAATAAAAAGAGCAAAAATTTGTGTTTTTTTTTACTAGTCAAAATAGATAGGAAACAATCCAGAATAGGGTGGGTTGTTACAGATGGTATCAGAGCTGGTTTCCTGCCACTCGTGATCAGATCTGAATTAGGGTTTCATGAGGAGGATTCAACATCCCTGAGTAGATCAGCATTCAAAAATTTTCTGGGCACTTTTGAAGGGTTTGTGGTGGAATTTTGCTGAAATGAAACCTAGGGTTCTTGAACATTAAATTTTTAATTGTGGATCATGGCACTATTGGGCGAAAACGAGTTGGTCGAAAGGCTTACTAATGCAGGAAGAAAACTTGGATTCATATCTCAGCCAAAAGATGTTCTCTACTGTGTCCTAGGGGAGGTAGAAGATTGTTTGTATATGATGGATTCATCACCTTCTCGGATATTACAAGCAGCTATGACTCCGGTGGTGAAGTCTTTGGGCAAGCCTAGATGGTTGAAACACACGGATAAGGAGGTAAGACTCATGGTCACTTCTTGCTTGAGTGAAATTTTGAGAATTTCAGCTCCTAAAGCTCCTTACAATGATGACACATTGAGAACAATATTTCAGTTGTTTGTTGATAGTTTTGAAAGTTTGGAGGATGTTACTTGTTCTCATTTCTCTAGGAGAGTTTCCATACTTGAATTATTTGCAAAAACTAGAATGGGCAACATCTTGTTAGATTTGGACATGGATGAGTTGGTTTACGAAATGTTTCATCATTTCATTGCTTCAGCTAGAAAAGAACATGCTAATAATGTTATTGCAGCTATGAGAGACATTATGATTTTGATTATAGATGAAAGTGATTATATTTACCAACCACTCTTATCAATGTTATTGGACGTTTGGAGGCAAGACTTGGTTGCTTCCACTATTTTCACATGAATTGGTTAATAGTGTTGTTAAACAATGTGAGAGGAAGCTGAAACCTTTCTTGGACAATGAGGATATTAGGGGAGAAGAGCAGTCCATGGCAGAAATTTCACATGAGGAAGCTAGTAAAGAAGAGCTTGTGGATCTAAAGAAGAATTCAGTGGAAAATTCTGAAGTTGTACCTACCCTGGACGAAGAAGAATTCAAATCAGAAATGGTTAACCAAGAGATTGAATCACCACATGAGATTGTTGTGAAAGAACATGATGCAGATGAATGTATTAAAGTTCCCAAATCAGTTTGTGATGATAATGGATATGGTCTAGATTCCCAAACTAAATCCTTGGATAGAAGTGTTCACACTAGTTCCAACTCCTTGGATTTGGAGAGTGATGTGTGGGAGAAATCAATCCCTCATGAGGATCACAATGAACATACCTTTTCAGATCAGCTCCTAGTTCCTTGGGATCCAGGTGTTTTGGTACCAAGGTATGATGAAGGCATGGAGGCCATTGGAGGCTTCTCTTTCGCAGTTTCAGCCTTTGAAGAAAAGCGTTCAGATTTGGAGATCCTAGAAGAGAGCAATACACACCCAAATATGCCAAGTTTATTCATAATAAATGGTGGCAACTATTTTTCCAACCAACCTAGCTTAGATTCAGTATTGGACAGAGTTGAGAGTACATCTTCAGTTTTGGGGTGTTTGGATGAGAACGGCCGCCAGTTGGAGTCATCTCTACATCCATTGAGATCATGGATCAGCCATGATATTACTCCCATAAGGTATGAGCTTCATCCTGATTTTTATAGCAGCAGATTGAGATATTTTGGCACTCATGAATTAGTGGCAACAATGTGTTTGATAAGACTAATGATGTATGAGAAGGATGGGACTCTTGCACCACATTCTTCCATGCTGTTAAGAATCATATGGGCTGCATGTTTTTGGATAGTTGGAGCACTTGATGGGACTGTATTAACAAAGGAAGCACTCACAGTTGGTGATGATATGATGCTTGTGTATAAAACTGATTACATGAATGAGGAGACAGAGATTGTTGACTCAAAATTTAAACTCTTTCTCACTCATTTCTCCTCAATGTTTGATGGTTCTATTCATTTTTTGCATAGTACAGTCTTTGATAGAAGTAGTAAACTAAGTTCGGTTGACGTTAAGGACATTGAACAACTTTTACACATTGCTGTTCATGGGATTCACAATGAGCACACTTTGTCGAAGGAAGGCATCAGCCCTTAAATGCATGGAATCCAGGTGTAAAATTCAATTATGTGTTAGTGGCAGCCATGTATATAGATCAGTCTTCAGATTTGTTCATCACCATCACTGATTTTGTCAGAGTTTTACATTTCACAGCCATAGGAAATGATGAGGAAAGATGTCACATTGTTGTTAGAAGGTTTGTGCCACATATGAAGACTGTTTATGATACACAAAAGATACAATATTTGCTTATTTCAGAGGATGCATTTGCAAGAACAGTCTTAGCAGGGACGTTGGGTCAATTGGAACCTTGTACCACTCAACTTGGCGCACTACATGCCTATGATGAGACGTTGTTGTATAGGAGTTATTGGATGGTTGTGTTGGAATTTGTTACATTACTTGGTGCAATTTGGGCTGCACATGTGAAGACAACTGAGGAGGCAGTATACAAGGAGTTTTGCGCAGCTTTGTGGAGGAAATTTGATGACCAAACAATGTTGTTTTGGACAAACACTTCGCTGATTTTCAAGATTGATTTTGGGACTGTTGTGAGGGAGAATTTTGGTACCAATAGGACTGATTGTCTGCTGATTTCAGAAGCGGCATTTGGGAAGGCTATGAAGGAAGGAACGATGGAGAAATTGAGGTCTCATTTGGCAAAAAAAAGAGTTGCATCTTTAACACCTTGTGAGACAGAATTGGAGACAATATGGGTTTCACGTAGACTGATCGGTAAGGCACCAACGACTGCACATCACATCAGGTCTGATTTACTTACATTCGCTGAGTTTTTGGTGACAAGAGGAATTGCTACACCACACGTGTTTTCAGTTTTGGGTGAGAATTGTATGAGGCCTGTGTTAGTCCATTTTGGGAGATATAATAAGGTGTCTTTCATAATGTTAAAGGCTGTTCTTAGAGCTGAGTATGAGCATAAGTTAGTAGTTTACAGGTATGCTCACTTGCAAGACATGAAGAGGGAGCATTGTCAGTTTTTGAGGAAGTTGGAGCAGCTGTTACACTTGGATTTGATGGCACATAATGGAGATAAAGTTGCATTTTCAGTTTTGATACATTTGGGGGCAAGTTGTTTTGGAGTTGGAAACATGGGAAAAGTAGAGCTTCAGCCATTGACATGCACTTTCAGTCCCATTTTGGAACAGCAGTTAAGAAAAGCATGGAGTGAGGTATGTAGGAGTATTTTGGTCATAAAACTTGACATTTATGATGTTGATAATGTTTCTCAAGGTTGGGGAGTATTGGATTTCCCTTGGGGAAAGGAAGAGGTGATGTACTTGACTTATGCATATGGAGAGCCAGAGTTTGTTGATTATAATTTCCTTTTCACTCTCTTTGGTGTTGATTCATTCATTACCTTTGCTAATTTTATTACACTCTTGCATAGTACAGCCATTATAAATAAAGGAGAATTGAGTTTACACATCTTTGAAGAGATTAAACAGTTATTTACCATTGCTGTACATGACAAATCAGAACTGCTATGCATCACCTCAGATCTGGTCTGTGAGAGTTTGAGCCTATTTCCACTCAGTTTTTGCACAATTGCAGCCTTTGGACAGTTTTGGAATAGCATGAAGACAATCTTTGGTCAGCTTGAAGCAGGTTTGGGAACAGTCTTGGATGAATGTTTGAGGCAACCTTGGGTCCACGCATTGTTGATTTGCATCTTGGCCTCACACTCAGATTTTTGTTTTGATTTTTATATAGAAGTGGCAGCTGTAATAATTGTGTTGAGATTGGTTTGGGACCCTGGAATCACAGGTGGTTCTGATTAGGTGATTCTGATGATGCTACCTGGGAACATGAAGACATTCTACAGCATCCGGCACTAATATTGCTTGGGGACAAGCAATTTTTGGGAGGGAGGACTGTCATGTCCCCTTTCTGAGCTCGTCAGCATTGGCACAGTGCATAGCCTATTCACGCGATCCTGTAGGCTATGGGAGCAGTTTAAGGATCTTGGAAGTCAGTTGGAGCAGTTTCCTATTTTTTAGGGCCGTGCTTTTTTCAGAACAGTTTCTATATTTGGACAATTCGACCAAAAGGGTATCCAAAAATGCTATCAGATGTTGGCTTGGGTCTTCTGGTGCAATTATTTTAATACTCGTAATTATTTAATTATAAAGTCGTATTTAATTAAATAGACTTTATATTATGTGTGCACATAAGTCACTTAAGTGAATTATTAATTATTTGATAAAGTGACTTAGGGAGACATAAGGATTTATTAAAAAGGGGGTTTTTTATCCCACATTGGTTATGTTATGATACAGCCAGTGCCCGAGTCAATAATAAATAAAGTGGTCGGGCTCTCATTCCAGGATCCTTGAACATTGAATATATTGCTTGATGCATTCTCGAGAATTTGCTTGCAGATTCGAGCTTGTTGAGAACGGAAACTCTCGGCAAGGACATCCACTACGGCTGTGAAAGATCAGCTCTATTGGATTTTGATTGTCTTCATTCAGAGGGCAAATTGGAGATCAAAGAGAATTTCTGGTTCGTCATTGATATCTTGTGTGTGTTGGGAGATAGCAGCGATTTAGACCTGTAGACGGTACTTATTTGGAGGCTGTAGCAGTTCACTATTCACGCGGTACTGTAGCAGTTTACTATTCATGCGGCACTGTAGCAGTTTACTATTCACGCGGCACTGTAGCAGTTACTATTCACGCGGCACTGTAGCAAATTACTATTCACGGCACTATTCACAAACTATTTCCAGAACGTGGATTGCTGCGATTTGTTTTCAGACTTGAGGAAAATCGGGTATTTTCAGTGCTGTTCATCATTGTAATTTCCCTTGCAATTAAGTTGTTCCAGTTTGTGAAGCTTTCTTTCAGCAGTATACTGTATGTTTAAATCCCATAAAAATACCCAAAAAAAAAGAGCATATATTTGAATAAAAAGAGCAAAAATTTGTGTTTTTTTTACTAGTCAAAATAGATAGGAAACAATCCAGAATAGGGTGGGTTGTTACATGTAGCCGGGAAAGTTGAGCTTGCTGTCCAAGCTAAGTTTGAAGAGGAAAGGGTTCGCAATGCTAAAGCCCTCAATCTCAGGGTCCGTGGAGTGCCCAAACCAACAAATCCGCTTCAAGCCGACAACACCTTCATTCATAACACTCTCGAGTTAACAAACATCACCCTCGAGAAAGCATGGGTCTCTCTTGATTCCACATTGGTCATACGCTTCAAGAACGCGGAAGAGCGTATGAAGGCCTTAAGGGCCAAACGGAAACTATTCAATCTCCAGGACAAGATCTTCCTTGATGAGGACCTTACGCGACTCCAGGTTGATGAATTGAGGAAAGCCAGAGAACAGGTAGCCGCAGCCAGAAAAGCCAACAAATGGGTAGTAATCCGTAATCTGTGTGCAATCATTAGGGACTCCCCTCCACCAGGGTGGTCCAAACCCTTACCTACCAAATGACTCCTTCGGCACGGAAGGGGGGGACTGATGAGCTGGCTATAGCTTGCTGGAATTGTAATGGTATGACATGGTCTGCCCCTGGGTCCCTTGTTGATGTGATCAGCGGACACGATATCATTCTCATTTGCGAGACACATGAGAGCCCCGAGCGGGCCCTACCAACTATCATTGGTTACTTTTGGTGGTCCAATTGTCGGCAACTTACTCGGCGTTCTAGGGGGTTAGAGGGTCAGGAGGTGTCGTTGCTCTTATCAGGGATAGACTCCAGGGTTCTGTGACCCTGGTTTCCTCAGATCCCCACTCCAGATTCCTATGGATTAAAATTCGTCGTCACCCACCTCTTCGGGATATTTTCATTGCCATTTGTTACTTCCCCCCACCACGTCCAATTTTGCTATACACACGGATGGGGACCCTTTTCAGGACCTTTATGAGGACATCACTAGATACTTGGCTTCAGGGGAGGTGCTTTTGCTGGGAGACTTCAATGCCCGGACTGGACCTATGCAGGTTTCTCTCCACGACCTCACAACAGACGAGATGCAGACTCGTGAATTAGATCCCGATGACCTTGGTTTTGCTAGAACCTCCATCGACACATAGGTTACTGCTTACGAGAAGCATCTTCTTGAGTTGGGAGAATCCAACAAGCTCGTTATTCTCAATGGCCTATCTTGTTTCCCAGATTCTAGTGGGTTCACTTGTTTTCCTCACAACGGTGGTGCCAGTGTCGTGGACTATGCTCTTTCTTCCACCACCCTCATCCCGTTCATTTCTCGGTTCAACGTTTCTGATAACCCTCCCCCCTTATTGATCACTCCGTTCTTTCTCTCACTTTCTCCATTGTTTCCCTTCCTATTAATCCACCACCCCCTTCCTCCACTCCCACCCCTCGGGTTTCTATAGACTTTGACTACTATTATTCCTTTACTTACATGGACCGTTTATGTCAGGTTCTTCCAAGGCTGTCTTCTCTCCCCACCGCTACCGATCATTTTGCTTTCTTAGTCCAAGCTATTTGGAGGGCAGCGTTGGACTCTTACCCCCACACCATCCGCCCCCCTCCTCGCCCTCGTTCCCTCGGTCATTGTCCCATGAACATCTGGTACGACGAGGACTGTAAGTCTGCCCACCGAAGGTTGAAACATACCATTCGGTACTCTCCCCAACTCATTGCCACCTCCCACAGAGACTACAAGTTGCTCCTCCGGAAGAAGAAACGTCTCTTCCTCTCTCAACGTAGACTGGATCTCATTCATTCCCTCCACCATTCTCCTAAATCCTTTTGGCGCCTTATCCTCCCCCGAGACCAGGTCAATCATGGGATCAATCTTTCCTCTTGGACCACTCATGCCTCATCCCTCTATACCATCCCAAATCAACCTCCTATTAGGGTTCCTTCCCCTCCTTCTTGCCACCTCTTCTCTACTGGACTTATTAAGCAGGCTATTCGAAAGCTTTGTACGAGCAAAGCAACAGATTTAGATGGGTTACAGGCGGAATTTCTGAAGCATGGCATCGACCCTCTTGTTGGGCCCCTCACCGATCTCTTCAACCTTTCTGTCTGCTCGGGTTTCCCTGACTCTTGGACTCAACATATCATCCACCCCATCCATAAGGCGGGAGATCCCCACAAACCCAACAATTACAGGACCATCATGATTGGGCATGTCTTTGCCAAGCTCTATGCCACAACATTAGATGTGCTTCTATCACATAGGTTGGAGGAGGAGGGTCACAGGGCCATGGGCCAAGCTGGTTTTCGGCAAGACCACCAGACCACAGATCATATCCTAGTCCTCAGAGCTATTATTGAGGAGGCGCGTTCCAGGTCCTCGAGAGTCTATTGTTGCTTTGTCGACTTCAGGAAAGCTTTTGACACAGTACCTCGACATTTACTTCTTGAGAGACTTCGGTCGGTTGGCATCTCTGGACAACTTTTGACAACAGTTTCGCGGTTGTATGAGACAGTGAAAGGACGGTTTCGCTCTCCACAGGGGCTTTCAGACAACATTCTCAGCACCATAGGAGTGAAACAAGGTTGCCCCCTTTCTCCGACACTCTTTGGGATCTTCATTGACGAGCTTGAGTCATTTATCCGAGAGAACACACAAGCAGAGGATGGTTGCCTTCTCCACCATGTGCTGATTTCTATCCTCCTCTTCGCCGATGATGTTGTCCTTCTAGCCTCGACCCCTGAGGGGCTTCAACGTCATCTGGATACTTTAGCCGCTTTTTGTAACTTGAGACAGTTGACAGTGAACCTTTCTAAGACCAAGGTTATGGTGTTCAATACTACCAAAGAGGCTCTATCCCATCTCCACTTCTATCTTCAAGGGCGGGAGGTTGAGATCACCACCTCATACGTGTACTTGGGGGTTCTCTTCACTGGACCCACCTTTGGTTTGAAACCCGTCGCCCAGGCTCGAGTGTGTAAGGGGTATGCAACTCTTTCTTTGCTCGAGAGGAGTTGTTTAGAGCACATTTCCAGGATATTCCAGTAAAGATGAGAATCTTTGATGCCTTGGTCAAGCCAACTATTACCTATGGGTCAGTGGTTTGGGGTCCCAGTCTTGGCCCGACTGAATGGTCTCGTGTTGAACGAGTGCAAACACTTTTTCTTCGAAGATTCATTCGTTGCAAGGGCACGGTCCCCCGTTCTATTATCCTGGCAGAGTTTGGGGCCTCTCCTCTTCGGCTTGAGATCATCTTTTTGATTATCACCTATCTACACAGGGTCCGTACTTTGGGAGATACCCCCTCGGGTTGTAGACGGTACCCTTACCTTGCCCTTCGCTCCTCGATGGACCTCTCTTCGAGCTCTCGGGGGGTCGGAGGAGCTGGTATTTTCAGGTCTCTACACTTCTGGCCAGCATTCAGATACAGATTGATAGACTTCCCCCTTATTCCTTGGGTGCTCTCCCTCCTCTCGGAATAATAAGGAGAAGATGCTACACGAGATCCGAAAGGACATTAGCCTCCAGTATACCAGCTGCACATGGATCTCTCCCGCTGCCCCTCTTTCCCCCAAATTGTCTTTCTACCACGAGCACTTCCTTCAGATTCAAGACGGCAGGATAGTCCCCCCACAGTACCTTCAGCAACACACAATGCATAACATTCGGATCCCGATTGGACAGCTCAGAGTGTGCTCCCACCAACTTCGGGTTGAGTCAGATCACCATCTTCCGAGGGAGGAGCGGGTTTGCCTTTTTTGCTCCTTGGGAGAAGTAGAAACCTTGCATCACTTTATTTTTCGATGTCCCATCTACTATGAGATCCGAGGCAGATTTCATTGCCTTTTCAGGGATAACTCTCGATCTCTATCCACCTTCTTCAGATACCCGGACCAGCGATGTCTCGCACTCTTTTTTAGGGAGGCAACTCAGTTTCGTCGACAGAGAAGCTCTCCTCTAGGTGGCTCTCGCCCCCCTCACTCTCGACCCATCACAACCTACTTCACCAGCTCAGATGGACCGAGTGATACCGGACGGAAACGTCCCATATCGGCCCGTTCAGACAGAGGCAAGGTCACTAGACAGCGCACCCACAGTTCGTTGGGGCCTCGGATTAGTGATGGGCAGAGACAGATCATGGATTTCTTCAGCATAGATTCTTCGGCCTCGACTGTTAGGAGAGACTAGTTTCTGGGGTCGTTGGAGAGTGCCCCTTAGGGCTGCTCCCCCCCCCTCTCTCTCTCTCCCATTCTTCTTGGCGTGCACTCCACTTCTTTTGGACTGCAGCCCACCTCTTTCCTCTCTTCTCTATTCCCATTCCCTTTGGCCCACTTTTCGGGTCGCGTCTTTGTATTTATCTTTGTTTCTTTCTTTGTTGGGCATTTTGGCCCGCTCGCTGGTAGTTATTGTTGTCCTTTTTATAGTCCCTTGGGTCTTTTTTGGCCCACCGTGGACATTAATAATATTTCATTTCATTTCATTTCAGTGAAAGTAAATTTTTTACGTAGAAGATTCAACAACTCTGCATATCAAGTAACTATCTAGTCGAAGTGCATAATTGTATTGTTAGAAACCATGAATTGAAAAGTCAATCTATCTTAATCGTTTGTTGGAAAATCAGATATAGTATTTCAGTCAAATGCCTGCTGGAAAATCTCCATTCTGAGCAAAGCTGTTTGTTCATATTTTTTTCATTGCCAACATGTTAAACACATCTAATTCCTTCATCATAACCATCAAATTACTCCAAGACATTATAAAATCAGTCAATCCCTAAATGTCAGTGTCGTCCAATGCACTAAGGTCGGATTTGTTCTAGACAGTTGTATTAATCACTTCACTGGTCATATGGTCCCTTTTTCCTGTAGTGCCTCTATTTTTACGTTGGAGGGTTAGAATGTTAGTGACTGTTGGTCAAATAAGTAAATTAATTAACCTATTGATACTGATTACCACAAGTTATCTAAGGGTGATGTTGTGCTGGTTACCAGTTTTTCTGTTATTCGTAGTTAAATGTAGAAAATTTGAACTTGTTTATAGTCAGGGAAACAAAATTGGGATTTTGCCCCAGTTTTCATGTGGTCTCTGCATCATGATTTGTCAAAGATATATTGACACTTTGGGTTCAGTGAAGGCTCTTGCTAGGCCCTAAGATAAAAAATAAAGTCATGAGATGAATCTCACGCAACACGTGATCCGTATTATGCTCACAGTACTATCAGAACGTAACAATGAAATCACATATATCATCTAACAGAATATGGTTGTAATAAGATAATAGTGTCCATGAATGACCTATGTATGTCAATGGGACTGAACATAAAAATGCTGTTTCAAAGGGCTCAACATAATATGGATGTAATGGGCTTTTATACTACAGTTTGAAAGAAATGCATGATACAGGGATCAACAAATGGGAGTATCTACAATTTATTTGATGAGACTCTTCCAAAAGCATCTATTATCCAGCAGATCTTAACATTAAAAGTGAGAAGGTATTGTGATGTGGTCATGAAGGTGGCCTGCTGAGGATCATGGAGGTTATTACACACCACATCATGGACTTAGTTTAAAGGTTTTAAGTTATTACATCACAACATGCCTTGCAACATAGGGATGTTTAGTGAATCCTTAGAAAATACTTGCAGGGAAGCCTCTGTCATCCGTCAGGGCAGTTTCAGGTACAACTTTAATTTTCTACAATAAATCTTCAGTTAACTCACTTGGTATGCAAATGCACTTAAGTTAACAAGGCCAATCATATGCATATTTATTATAAAAACTTAGACCTATAGTTCATTTGATTTCAAGTCAAAGTACACATGTATAATATTTACATTGGATTCATTTTAGGGCTAGCAACATTAATATTTAATCTTTGATTATGTACGGGAAGCCTCATAATGAAAGGTAAAAGGTAAAGGTATATTTTTAGGTATGAACAGAACATGAAGTTAGCTTTTGGGACTCCCTTGTGGAGACGAGATGTTTTCACTTTACATTAATTATATTGGTCTAATTTTGTACTCCCATGGGATTTGAACAATTAATAAAGCTCATGGTAAATTGGACATTTCCAATTCAAGCCTGACGTACATTTATACCTAGGTATTCATGGATACTTGACCAAATGAAACAAGAGTGTTTTCAGGTGAAGCATTCAATATGATTATGTGAGAGACTACGGAATGGACATCTAATCTCAACAATTGAAACCAAATTCTGAAATACTGATTTTCCATTTCTTTTGCTTCAAAATATAATACTGAAGTAGTACTAATCTCTCTTGGGTTGTCAAGACATGATGGAAGTTGTAGTTTGCTTGCATTTTACTTTAGGAATGAATGTTAATGTATGCTCTGACAAACTATATCTTCTATTTTAATGTCACATGATCTTGATATGCAGATAATGTTTTTTCATCCTTGGTGGGCTTGAGGTTCACTTGGCAGCTAACGCCAGTGATAGGTTCTGTAAAAGATGAAGTGTCACATCGGTTGGTTCATGTTCCACTAAGAAATGCTCCTTTGAGTGACTGTGGAGGTTTTTGTGGACATATTGATACCCGGATTGAGCTTGAGGAAACTGTAAGCAAAAATTTATTAACATACTAGTGATTCTGTCCTGCGGCTAGCAATAGGCTATCAAAATTTTGGTTTATGCACTCTTATTGGTGCTAATGGTGATGCTGTTCAATCTTAGCTCATGCACCCTGCTTGATATTTTACAGATTTTGTTTTTCTTTCAGGGTGGGGGTTCAGATATATATGTTGTGAGAGGCATTGACATTGGTCGTGAAAATGTAACTGTACATTTAGCAGAGCCAGAACTTGAACATTTATCAGATACTATTGTCTTAACTGTGGCGGAAGCAATGTATCTTGATCCACCATCTCCTCTATACGTTATTATTGGAACTCAACTTCGGTACACTTTGAAAGTCCTTCGTCGGAATACGCCTAAAGGTAAGCTCGAGTCATTGTTATCTTCAGTTAATGTTCAGATGTGGCAAAGGTGAGAGGGCACTGGAACATGTTAAATTGCATTAGATTTTTAAAATCTTTTATGATTTCTCTCATGTCATACTACTTGTCAGACTAAACAGCAACGCAAAGTTTAAACTTGAGTTGTAACAATGGAGGACTGGAAACTATTGTACATAAGAAATATGTAGTGAGTTCAGCAATTTTTATGGATGTAATAAGATTTGTTCTTGTAAGATCCAATGTGTGAGAGAGACAACTCAAATAGGGCAAATGTGTCTAGTTATTATTGATTCCCTTGCATATGGTTATTTTGTTTAAAACATCAAATGTTCAAAATTTGCAATATTGTGTTAAAAATAAGATCATATTTGTTTTTATTGTTTGATGACATACCTTACAAGCTAGTACTTATCTTAGGTGATTGATCTTGGAAAAATGGCCCAATTGGGTGTTCGATTGCAATTTATGTCTTAAGTTGAGCTGCATTAGGACCTAAATTAATTCAACCTTCCCTATTTAAAACGAAAAAGGGGAAAAAAAATCTTGTCTAGGCATAAATTGTACTTTCGTATCTCTTCTTCCAAATTGATTCAACAATATAGAACCCAGAATTAGTTATTTTCTGTGTAAAAAGATTAGATAATGAATAAACAAACTAGGTTATTGAGACTCCAAAATTAATATTAATGTCCATGAATGACCAAAATAAGTTATTGAGACTTAAACGTACAGCCTGTTACAATAGAAAATTCTGGGCTAGAAGGAACCCCTTGAGGTTTAGAACGAAAGAGGGGTTAAACACATTGAGTGGTGGGTTTAATTGGCCAAAGAGTTGTTAAAAGTATGGTGGTCGTCGTACTTTCACTTTAAATCTATGTTGCATGGAAACGGATTCAGTATCGGATACGGGTACGGATATGAAATTTTTTGAAGACCCCCCCGATATGAATATGGATGGATATGCCATTATAAAAAGCATATATGTTTTATATACTAAAAGTAAAAAACAGAGATCACAAAAGTGTTTATACAAATATAAGTTTTAAATAGGATATTTTCATTGTTTCTTAATTTTTAAATATTTTTTTTTTAAAATTGTGTATTCTTCTTTTAATCTCATGTCATGGATATAGCTCTAGATGTGCCTAGGCCATGCTCGGATGCCTTAGATACGGACCAAATAGGGAAATATATTTGGATATTCTAGATAAGATATCCATGTATTCGGATACATTTGGATATGGTATCCGAGAAGTGTCGTATCCACATATCCATATCTAATATGTGGATACGAGTATCGAGGCAGGAGTGACAGATACAGTAGTGTTGCCACATTTTGCACGGGGTGCCAAATTTTGAAAATTTTGTAAGCTTGCTGCTTTGCCTCCCCTCTTTCTTCTTTCCCATTCTTCTTCGTGTCCTTTCTGCCCTTCAGCTGTCATATTTCGTTTCTCTATCTTCCATTTCACATTTCTCAGTGTTTTTGCAAGTGGGAATATTTGTCCAAAAATTGTCCAAGTATGGAGTTCGCCCGACTGCGCAGCGCAGTTGGGCGGCGCTCGTCATCTTTTGCGCACTTGGGCGCTCTTGTTGAGAAAAATTGCGAAAAAACTGGTTAAGTATTGGTCTTTTGCGCACTTGGGTGCTCTTGTTGAGAAAAATTGCAAAAAAACTGGCTAAGTACTGGCGCCGCCCGACTTCGCAGCGAAGTTGGACGGCGCCCGGGGTTCGGTGCGCACCTTGGCGGTCATGTTGAAAAAGCAGCCAAAAAATTGACTAAGTGTTGGGGCCGCCCGACTTCGCAGCGAAGTCGGACGGCGCCCATAGGCCGGTGCGCACTTGGGCAGCCATAATCAAGAGTCATAAAAAATAATCTAAGTGCCGAGCCCGCCTGACTTCGCGGTGAAGGCGGGCGGCGCTCATCCAATTATGCGCCACCGGGAAGATGCCTATCGAAAAAACAACAAAATATTCTAAATATCGGACTTCGTTTGACTGTGCTGCGTCGTCCTATTGCGCGCCTGTCTTGGTGCGCCTTTGGGCGGGGAAGGAAGAAGGCATTGGAAAATCATTCTAAGACATGGAGGTCCATCCGACTGCGCGCCTGCTTTGGTGCCCCGTCAGACGGAAGGAGAAGAGATAGACTGTAGGAAAATGCCTAAGGCATGGACCACTCGACTGCGCTGTTTTCAGCTTGCGCCGTCCGGCTGCGCATCAGTTTTATGCGCTGTCAGGCTGGATAAGCAAGTTAATGAATGAGCTTCTAAGTTCGATCATCCCCCCCTCCATTGACAGACTTCAGATCACAACAGGTGTGCAGTCACGGGATGAGAGTCAAGATGTGACAGAAGGTGTGCCACCCGGGTACAGAGTAGATGAGAGTGAACTGCCAAATTATACCGCATCTACCACCATTTAACCGGCTCGACTTCTCGCCTACCGGATTGCCACGGGGCTGCTACGTTTCTAGGTGGACCTTGCTGCAAGTACACTTCTTGCTTGCAGAGGTCAAACATCAGCCGCTTTTCGTCGCTTTTGTCAGCTTTTGCAGCTTTTGTCAGGTCTGGGATTCTGTGCCCAAAATGTAATGGGGGGGGTTAATTCTGCTATAAATAGCAGCCTCATTTCATTGTACAAGGGTGGAAGGGGGATATATTTCTAAGGAACTTCTGTAGCTATGCACTTGCTTTTGAATGCAAAGTATATTTGGCTCTATTAGCTGTCTTTGTCTTGAATGCTGCCTTTATTAAGTATTTCTGCCTCATGTTTCTTATATTTTCGATTACTGCTATTCTGCACTTCTGGATATTAGTATTGGTAGTTGAGTATATCTGGAATACTAAAGTAAAGGATACATAAGACAGAATAACACTAATAGTTTCTGCTGTATACATTGTTTTGATTGCTGTTGGTAATAGTGATTGGTTAGTTACTGTGCTGCTTATCTTCCCCACCCTAACAAGCATATTTATGTTTCTTTCTGCATTCCATAATTTCTTTCCTGCACTCTGAGCTAAAACCCCCGAACTAGGAGCATAGGAGCCGGCCTTCTTCGGAGATTGGCACGAAAGACATTCCTTCCTTTCGGCCTTTCAATCAGCTGGGCGAATCTAGGGCGCAATAAGATTAAAATCCTATCCTAGTGGCAGATACGTAACCAACAGTTTCTCTGGCACACCCGGTGGGACACGAAAGTTTCCCACCCCAAAACAGAATCGAAGCTTCAGTGTTCGCTTCATTGCTGTTAAATCACAACATCTGGCGACTCTGCTGAACCTGAGTATCCTCTGAGTCTGTAGGACTGGTCCGATATCGAGACCGCCTTCATGCATACAAGAAGATGGAGAGCTAGGAATTTGGGACAACCTGATTTTTCGAAATCGACATCAACACTACTGGAGAGCGATCGAGGCTGGCTGATTATCAAGCTCATCAAGACGATAGATTCAAGCACAAATCTGAAACTAAAATTGAAGAGGTGGAAGAAGTCGAAGAAGTTGAAGAGGCTGAAGTTGAAGAACAACCTACAACTTCGGATAGTACTGATACCGACTACACCACCGACCAGCTCGAAGAAGAGGAAGAAGACATGGCCAATGCTAATGACCTCTTCCCGGATGTGAATTCCACGGGACCCCTCGCTCTAGCTGGACAAGAGGTTGTTCCGCCTGTTGCCTTAAAATCCATTCCCACATATGACGGCACCGGGAAGAGAGCATATGAGCATATCCAAGACATTCTGGCCTTGGCTGCGCTGCACTCTATCACAAATGAGAGCGTGAAAACCCAACTGTTAGCTCTTTCCTTGCGAGGGAAACTTCTCTAATGGTGGAGATCCTTGCCGGAAGGGACTATCACGGGATTGGCCCATTTGGCCGGCAGGCTAGTTAAGGGATTCAATGAATCCACTGATCCCTCCTCATTGCTGCACCAATTTCAAAGCATTCAGCGCCATCCCCAAGAGGAGATATCGGACTTCAACGTGAGGTTCGCAAGATCCTGGAAGAGAGTACCCCTGGAGCTACGTCCTCCTGAGGGACAGGCTGCTCACTACTACCACAAAGCTTTCAATTCGAATATTTTCTTGGTCATTAAGTTGGCCTGTGTAAATACTTTCCCCGAATTGTATGAGGTTGCTCAGCAGGTAGAACTGGATATGATTGCCATAGGCAGGCTCCCTCATAAAATGCAACCTCCAATCTACTCGGATTTTCCTCAGTCCCAATATCCGCCCGCGTCTGGTGGGGCGCCATCTTCATCCAATCCGTACCCCCGTCAACTGTGGAATCCTGCACCAGTCATAGACCCATATGGCCCGTCCCAAATACATCGTCCTAATCCACCTCCTCCGCAATATCCAACTCTTCCTGCTCCTCCTCAGTACCAGACATTGCCTGATCCACCACCTTTAGCTGCATTACCCTCGCAGGCCTGGCCAGCTCCAGCTAATAACGATATACAAAATAAGATCCTCCAGGAAGTACGGGCCCTTGCCTCTGGTTACCAGACAATGTCTAATGACATGACAATCACGAAGAAGAAACAGACTCAGATGGAGTTTGTTCCTAGGAGGTCATATCCTCCTCCCGCACTGACAAGAGATCATGTGCCTCAAGCACAAAGGCCTCCAGCAAGGAATGCTGCCGGCAATGCTCAAACTGGCACTTTTGACCGCGTGAACTGGTGCTCCACTTGCAATGACCCCCATGGGGAAGACAATTGCACGCTACATCAGCATTATATCCAGACCCTTGCGGGTAGCGTCATAGAGGACGAAGCATACATGATTCGGGATGAGAGTAACTTTGCAATTCCGGAAGAAGAAGATCCTGTGTCACTTTTGACCAAGGAGGGGAAAAAGCCAATTGAGGCCACCCCGACCCAGATAAAGCTGTTACAGGTGTATACAAGAAGGGAGAGGACGCAGCCTGCTGTGGCAGATCCTGATAAGCCACCTTTACCTCCGACTGCCAAAGAGAAGCCCTTGGCGCTCAAGGCTCTAGTAGCCAAGGCTCCGGTACTCAACCTCCGGCCGAAACAAAATAGCAAGCTCAGGAGAAGTTGAGGTACTTGTCGCTGACAAAGAGACAGAGGGTTGAGGCCACACAACAGTACCGCACCAAGTGTGAGCCAGCAAAGGAAGCGGAAGGGGCCGGTACTTCAACCTACAACATAGTTGATGAGCTCAAGAAGACGCCGGCAAAAATAAGCCTGTACGATGCCCTTCAGCTCCCAATTTAGGTGAATTTGTTGCAAGAATCCCTAAAGAATGTAAAAGCTGGAAAGCCACCGCAGCCTGCTATGTTAGCTCAGCCCTTAACGACTTTTGCTATTGGGAAAAACAGACCGTCGACTTTTTATCTATCTTTGCGGATGGAAGGCCACATAGTGCATAACTGCATGGTGGATTCCGGTGCTTCGACTACTGTCATGCCAAGGGCTGTCTGCGAGGAGATTGGTATGGAATACACGAGGAGCAGCCAAGGTGTTCTACATTTGGACGACACTCCTGTGAAGACAGTTGGCATCATCGAAGACATCCCCATCCGGTTGCATAATGCGCTTGACATCGTGGTCATCCAAGAGGTCGTAGTGGTTGATTGGGAACCCTACTTCGGCATGTGTCTCTCAAGGGAGTTCACTGCCAAGCTGGGTGGATATTTGTTGCTGGACTATTCACATATGGAGGTACCTTTCAAAGGAAGGAGGTTGAAAATTTATAATGAGAAACCTTCCACTTTTTTGGTCGAGAAGATACCTGGGGAAGAGCAGCAAAATGACATGGTTCATCTAACGACCGAGGAGCTGGTAGAAGTGGACCTGGTGGGAGAAACCCTAGAGTAGCTGCAAGTGGAGAACGAGTTCTCCTTGCTGGATTTCAACGCCATCATCGAGACAGAACTAGGCTGCTACTCCGTCACTCAGCCTAAGAGACACGACCAGATGACGAAGAAGGACATAGGTCCTGCCCCCGATAAGCTGTGGAAGTTGTACTTTGATGGCGCCCGATGCAAGAATGGCGCCGGGGCAGGATTCCTTCTGGTCTTCCCATCTAGTATCCAAAAAGACTACTGTTACAGGCTGGCCTGGAGTTGCACTAATAATGCGGTGGAGTACGAAGACTTGTGCTTAGGCTTAAAAAAGGCGGAGAGGCTCGGGATAAAGCACTTGCAAATCTTTGGCGACTCAGAGCTGGTGTGCAACCAGATCACAAACAAGTGCGCCTCCAAGAAGCATTACCTCAAGGCGTACCGCAATCGTGTCTGGGATCTGATGGAGTCGTTTGATTCCTTGAATGTCAAAGCCATCTCCCGCGAGAAGAATAAGCATGCTGACATATTGGCGTCTGTTGGAGCCAGGTACGTCCCGACTTATGACACTATGCAGAAGCCGAAGTCGGTTCGTACTATTTACAAGCCTTCTGTGCCTGATAAGGACACCCACTGGCATGTGTTCGACTGTGACGAGGATATCGTCACCTTTATGATACATGAAGCTAGTTCAATCGAAGGTAGAGACCCTGATGACGAGCAATATGAGGGGTTGATACAGTTAAAGAATAATCACGTCCCAAAAGGACTGATCACCTTGGAGAGCTTGTTTGACCAGAACGATAGGGCTATCTCACACCGAATCAAGGTGGATGCCAAGCAATACATGGACCTGGAGCTCGAACCTGGTAAAGTGATTAAAGTTGGCATAGATTGAACCCCAGAGGAGCTGGACCAGATTCGGGCCCTGTGCAAGGAATACGCAGACATCGTAGCCTGGTGCTATCGGGACTTGAAGGGGTATGACAGAGAGATGATACAGCACACCATAGAGCTGGAAGAACATGTTAAACCCTTCAGGCAGAAGCAAAGGGCGGTGAACCCGAAGATTGAGGTCATGATGAAAGCCGAACTCATGAAGATGTTGGAAGCAAAAATCATCTATCCTATTAAGCATTCCTCTTGGGTCGCAAATCTGGTTCTCGTGAGGAAGAAGAATGGAGACATTCACCTCTTTGTGGATTTTCGCAATCTCAACCAGGCTTCTCTGAAGGACCATTATCCACTCCGGCAAATTGATCAAATCCTTCACGTGGTTGCAGGGGCTCAGAGATTCTCTCTCCTAGATGGGTTCTTCGACTATAATCAGATCTGGGCAAAAGATGAGGCCCAACACAAGACGACGTTCACCACAAAATGGGGGACGTTCGCCTATCAGCGCATGCCCTTCGGTCTTTCCAATGCGGGGGCTACGTTCCAGAGAGCTATGGACTTGGCGTTCCGTGACGAGTCACCTGCTAACTTGTCTATGAATGGTCGGTTTGTTTATCAAGTACAACAGTGCTTGATCTACGTAGAAGGCAAAGGGACTGGCAAGCAGATAATGTCTTAATTTTTGTATTGCTTATACAATTCCCAAAGCCTCTCACTCTGTTGTGTTGTAATTCTTCTTTGCTCGTGACAACAACCAACTTGAAAAGTATATGGGCTGATCCAACCCAAACTGCCCCTCTTAGGATAACTCGCATCCAATTGCAAAATTGGACGCGTCTACATGGACGTGAAACTCTTACTCTCAATCTAGAAACACCAAAATGGGCACACAAACGAACTTTGCCTTCAACTCCTCAAAGGCCTTTTGATGGTCCTTCGTCCATTGAAATGGAACATTCTTGTGCACTAGCACATCTAAAACACCGATAATTTCTTTAATAAAATGCTGATAGTACCCGACATGTACCAATTACGTTGTATGGCTCCTCCATGCTCTTTACGACTCTTATCTTGTTGGGGTTAGTCTTCAAACCTTCTTTACACACTACGTGTTTGAGCAACTTTTTGTACGACACCAACAACTTGCATTTCTTCAGGTTGAAGGATAATCGAGCATTCATACACAACTTTATCCATTCTTTTAATGCTTTCAGATGCTTGTCCTTCCTCTCATACAATGACCAATCTTCTAGGAAAACTTGAAACTTACTAGTGGACATCTGCTCAATAATGTGTAGAATTATTATCTAAAATTTGGTTGGGGCATTGCACAAATTGAAGGGCATTTGTTTATATGCATAAATGTTATTCTCAGCTACAAAGTAGTCTTCAGTTATTCCTCCTCGGTGATATTGATTTGATTGTAGCTTGAGAATCCATCCAAGAATGTGTAGATCTCATGTTTGGCTACTTTCTCCAAGCTTGAATCAGTAAAAGATATTGGGGAGGGATCTTTGATAGTCACTACATTCAAACTTTGAAAATCGACATGGATGCAGATTTGATTGCTCTCCTCCTTCAAGCTGATCACAATCAGTGACATCCCTTAACTTATTGTCACCTTGAAGATTAGTCTGACATCTAGCATCTTTTCAATCTCTACATTGATCAAGGCTGCATACTTTGGGTTCATTTTGTACAACCTTATACGTATTGGTTGTGCACTTGAAACCAGTGGAATCTAATGCACACACAACTCTGGCAGAATCCCCTTCAAGTCTTTGTATCTCCAAGAGGAGACCTTGTACTGCATGAAAATTTTGAAAGCTGCCACTTTCAAAACTAGGTCCCAATCGTACCCACAATGGATCATCTTCTCTTCGCCAACGTTGTTGAGATTAACCTGTACCATATTTGGTCCTTTATATTGTATGTTATCAGGTTCACTTGCCACTTTAGCGACATCAAACGAGTGTGCTGGTTTCTCAATCACAACATCACGAACACTATATATTTTGCAAAGTTCTTTGCAAAGGTCCACTTTTCCTCCTCTTTGGTTGTACACTTCGTATTTTGATTGGACTCGCCAATCTTGTACACACTCTGTCTTGGTTCATCATGGTCGTCTTCTTTTTCATGAATACACGTGTAGTTTGGCTATTAGATTTCATAGTCTTCCACCTGCCAATAGAGAAGTCCACTATTTGAGTGCTCCTCATCTTTTGTGCACTTTTCCAATTCCAACATGCCATTTCATTTTGTTCTTGCCTATTCTCATCTTTAGATGATGAATTCCTTGACTCATTGGATGTCGCCAAGTCTTCTTCAAGTTGATCATGTATTTGTGCTGGTATTTCTTGAATGTTAGATGATCCTTCTCCCAATTGTGGTTCATATTTGCCGTGTGCAACCATCCATGTCTCAAAAAAGCATCGGTGGCAGGTTTTTGCATTGCAATAACCCCAAAGTCCATGATGAATTCTTGATCAACAATCTTCACCTTTTGTGAAGCTAAGACTCCTTTCATTTCTATGCCATATTGGTCTGCACCATACAATCTAAAATTTGGAGACCATAGAAATGGTGCCCCCAAATCTCTCCATACTTACTTTGGCAAGACATTCACACTTGTTCCTTCATCAACGATCACTTGCGTCAACTTATGATTAAGCAACTCCATGTGGATCAGTGTTGGCTTCTTTTAAGCATCAATCATCAAAATGGAACTGATCCCATCTTATTCTTGTTGGCATCATGGCTCCTCCATTCTCCTTGTCCACGTCATCACTCCTATTGTCGTATATAGCTCCAATATTGTGCATAATAGACTGGATACCTTTACTTAAATATTTGTATTCAATACTTGCACGACCAACTGTTGTGTTGACGTCTGCTCTTCACTTGTGATTGGTTTCTTTTGCATTTTCTCCTTGATTAATTTTTCTTGATAGGTCTTCTGCATTTCTTCTCTTATTTGAACATGTGCTTCCTGTGATCTTTCCCTCTCCTTGGTAGGATCCAAGTATTGCTCAACCTTCTTTGCTTGTGCTCGTGTAATTTCTAGCACATGTTTTTCCTCTTGTTGCTACTCCTTTGGAGGCTCTTCAATGTCAATAAAATTGACATTCTGCAAGTTGCTTGGACTTGTATTTTTGGGCAATTTGCTTCCCTATGATTGCCCAGTTCGCACCATCGACACCATCCCGTTGTTTCCAGCATTTCCTGCAACTGGCCCATTCTAACAATTGAGTGCAAAGTGTCCCCATTCTTGACACCTTTGACATTAGATGATTGGTATGTCATCCAAATCGTATTGTAATTGACCTTGTCCTCTTGTTGGCTGATTTCCTTGTTGGGGTTGTTGTCTATGTTGGTGGTTGTTCCTATAACCGCCACTCGTTGCTCCTTGTCCACTCTTGGAAGTACTTGGCTTTTCTTCCTTGGTCTCGTTCTGCACCGTTAAGGTCTGATGTTTGGTGCTTTTGAGGTTGAACAAATAATTAGCAATGACATGCCCCGCAACTTCGATATGTTGCAAAATGCGGGCTTTGGGCAGTTGAAATTTGTGTGTCCTTTTGATTTATAGTCAAAACACCAAATGTCATTTTCTTTCTTTTTCTCTCCCTTCACATTGTTTATCATTTATTCTAAGTCCTTCATCATGACTTGGATTGTAGCATTCAAGTCATTTTGTCACTAATCCAATCATCATCTTGGTAGTGAATTTTTCCTGTCAAAGTTGTCTTCATCTTGCTCTCCAAGCTGAGTGCTATCGAAAGCTTCCTAATAGGTAGTTGGTGGAACTACCTTCACCTTCTTATATCGTGGTAGTAATCCATCTAGGAACCATTTTTTCTACAACCCATCTTATGGTTTTGCCTCCATTTTATCAATTAGTTCTTTTAACCTTTGATTATATGACTTGATGTCTTTCCTCTTCTTTGTGGAATATATCTCGCCGATGATCTTCATATCATCACAAAGCAATTTGAATTTCTTGCTGAATTCATCCTTCAGTTCATCCCATGTTGTGAAAGGATGCGCTCTCTTTAGATGCCAATCCATTGCGATCCCTCGCAATGTAGTTGGAAACAATCTCAACCATGATCCTTTATCATCCACTCCGTTTGCTCACCATATTGTTTCACACGTTCCAATATGACGTTCGGGTCCTACTTCTTGTCACCCAGAAATTTGGGGCACTTCTTCTTGCCTGTTGCTACAACAATATTTGCCATAGGCTGCTCTTCGTCACTTGACGACTCTGCACTTGCGAATCGTCGAGTGCTTCCTTGTGTACCTACACTTCGTGACCTCCTTCGTGAATACACAAGTGTTAGTTCTAGTCTCTGCACACTCTCTTGTGGTTGTCCTTGTGCTCAACTCCTTTTCTCTGCACCTGTAGGCACTCACCCTTGCATTTGTGTCAATGTCGCCAGTTGTTCCACCTTGTCTCTTTGTGCACGCTTCACATTGGGGCCTTCACCACTTGTGGTAAAGTTCTTCTCAACCTGATCCTTGTTTGCTCGATTGCTTCCTTTTGTACCTACACTTCGCAACCTCCTTCGTGAATACACTAGTGTCAGTTCTAGTCTCTGCACATTGTCTTGTGGTTGTTCTTGTGCTCGACTCCCATCCTCTGCACCTCTAGGCACTCTCCCCTGCACTTGTGTCGGTGTTGCTAGTTGTTCCATCTTGGCTTTTTGTGCACGCTCCACATTGGCGCCTTTACCACTTGCTCGAATGTTCTTCTTGACTTGATCCTTGTTTGCTTGATGCACCTTGACTTGTGCTTCCTTCTTCCTTCTCTATCCGTGAAGTGAGGATTCCACACTCGTTGAACTTCGGATTCTTCAAGTTTGTCAATCTTCTCTATAGTCCTTCATAAGCAACATTTAAATTTTTGTTTTGCTCAACACCTTGACGATGTTGTGCAATTCTTTGACTCCATATTGGCTGATTTTTTACTCTTCCATGTCCACGTTTCCCACATCCTCGCAACAAGTTTTCAGTCGTCCACCTCTCCAAGTCTGATGCAATGCTGGTTTGTTCTTCTAAATGGCAATAACGCCAAATGTAGCATAGCAGTGTTCCACCCTTGAAGGAACAATTTGATATGACAGATTTAATGATCAGCTATGATTGCATTCATCTCAATAATCAACACTTCAGTTTGCAAATAGGAAAGTCTATCCTCTTCTAGACTGCTAACCTTCAGTGTACAAACTTATATCTCCACACTTCATGACAATGTCAACTATATGACAATCTTAGTACAACAATGACTGTACAACATTTGGGCAATGCATTGTTTGACATTGGCTGTACGACAACTCTTGTACAACGAATTCAATATGATAAATTTGTTGTACAACAACTCTTATATTGCAACTTCAACCCTGCATACAGAACTTGGAAGGAACAACTACAAATCTATCTACTGCAGCAATAAGCAATGACAACACATACAAGAAACATACGAGTAGATATTGCATTAGCTTTTGCTTGTATGATAGAATGCGTACGACACTTGTCTTACAATCACAGCCAGCGATCTTGCGCAGGGTATCTCGTCTAAAACAATGTTCCTAGATTCGATTTCCTAGATGGTTGGTTGGGATCTATTAACTTTACTTTTATTAAAAGGTTTATGAGAAAAAAAAATTGAAAAAAAAATTCTTCATATATTAATAAAGCTAATATTTAATCCTAGCCATTTTTCTGGTTTTAGAATAGGAAGCCGTTTCTTAAAACTGCTTACCAAAATTCAAGGTAGAAGCAACATTCATTATTCTGGGGGAGCTTTGTGCGTAGCAATTGTTTCGTTGGCGGTCGAGGGTTTCAGAGCAAAATAAATTATCGTTTTTAATTTTTTTCCATTGTCGCGTGGTGGTGTGTATTGGCTGCAATGGCGACGGTGGCAGTGACGGCGACGGGAGAGGGTGCATTAAAGGAGAGAAAAGAATGGAAGAAAATGAAGGTGCAAGAACTGCGCAACAAACTTTCTAGAAGAGGTCTCAGCACTGGCGGCCTCAAGCCTTCCTTGATCGAACGCCTCCAAAACTCATGCCATTCTCCGCCCGAACCGCCACACCCCATAGGACATGCATACGTGCATTCTGAAGCGGTTCTCATTCCCAAACAAGACGCGGATGATGTATCCATCGGAGAAAGATATATTTGTATTAAAATAAATTATAATTGAGAGATAAGCATTTTGAAGCTTTGAGAAGTAAAATTGCACTTTCTCTCGTTAATATAATAAACAAAGATTTCAGCGTCTTGTTCGTGATTGCACACTGGCCAACGTGGATGCTTAAGTCGTGAAGCATCATCAACACTTAACCTCCCTAGACATAATTTTTTTTTTTTTTTAAACTTCCATTTTTTTTGGGCCAGCCGAGTCTCGACGTCGGGACTCGGGAGTCCGAGACGGACTCGGACTCGGCCCAGGACTCGGTCGGACTTGTAGGAGTCCAGAAAAAAAGGAGTAGGAGTGGGCTCGGCTCGGCTGAGCCCACTTAGACTCGGACTCGGTCGAGTACTCGAGAGTCCAAAAGATTTTGACTACTATGATATATATATATATCTATCTATCTGTGTGTGTTTTATCAAAAAAATTAAAAAATAAAATAAATTATGCACATTGTGAAATAATTAAATAAATGATAAATCATACACATTGCAAAATATTTAAATATGGCATCATAAAAGCATATTGATATATGATATTCATGTAAAAAAATGATAGGATGTCAAAGTCATAAAGACTCAAGAGATAACAATATACTTTAAGTATATACTATAGTATTTAGTAGTGGACATGTACAAAGATAACATTAAATATCTGATATTTGACTCTCATTCGTCATATTGCTCATCATCATCTTCTAGGCCCTCCTCTTGTGGATCCGGTGGTGGTAGATCTTAAAAGCCATCACACCTACTATCATCTTTGTTGTCACCAGGAATTGCATCCCAACGTGCAAAAGTTCCCTCTGTATAACCCTTGTCCCTACAAGACATGAGTCGAAGAGTACTATGGACATACACGAGGTTCTCTGCCCTACTCGCCTCTAATCGACCTCTCCTCGCTGAATGGATAAATCCATAAATACTTCAATTTCTCTCACAATCTGAGGAACTGGCCACATGAGACAATAAACGACATGCTAGTCACTGCAACTGTGGTGTCCCTATAAACGACAATGTTTTCTTTTTTAATACTATGCCCCTTTATTATCCTATTATAAAGTTTAAAGTTTAAATTTATAAAAACTTTATAATAAATTATAATTTATAAAAACTTTAAAGTTTAAACTTTTAAAAAAATTAATTTTTTTTTCACTTTTTCATTTTTAGCCTGTATGAGTTGGGTATAGGAAAAAAACTTTTTTTCGTATGTTAATGCCCAAACTGGGCCGGCTGAACCCGATTGGCCACAGGGTTCGGTCCAAGGCCAACCCTGTCAGACAGGGTTTGGATGGGGTTCGGCCCAACAGTACCCGTTCGTGAACTTGCGAACCCGGTGCGGGTGTGGGTGCATGTTCCGCACCCAACCAACCGGGTGCGCGAACCTGGTTACACTGCTATTACATTGTTGTCGTGAAAAACATGGATGAATTATTTATTTTTATAGTTCTAGCTATAATACTATGCTACCTTTGGTTAGCATTATGATACTCTGCTTAAGATTCACTTATGTGCTGTGCTGAGCACATAATGTTCTTGTTTCCAGCCCAAGTTTATGTGACAGAATTATGTGAATTACAATAAATATCTAGAATATATTTATAACATTATATCACTAGTATTTATTAATCTGAGATGACTAACAATTTCTAAATTTTTTTATAAATTATTTCTTTAAAATTGGTTATATGGGATTGAAATGGGCACCACTTATATTACATCTTGACCTCATAGTAGTGTTCCAAATGTATCCTTGGCAAGATTTGAACCTGGGTCTCCTCCTTAAAAGTAAAGTAATCTACCGGTTGAGCTAATGCCATTTGATGACAATTTCTAGATTTTATTCTAGGTCTTAAGTAGATTTTGAACTTAGTAATATTAATTATTTTTTGTTCTGTCATATTGTTTTAGTTGAAATATGGATTGTTTTATCTTCTTGTGGATTTATGTCATGGTCTCAACAAAGGAGAGAATAGGCTTGAGCACGCTATTGTAAACTTATGGTCACTGTTATCTTTATAGTTTGTTGTCTTATAATTTCTTTTGTTGTTGCAGTTGTGAATTTGCCATCTCCAAGTCATCGTTGGTTTGTCTCAAACACCACAGTTGCTTCAATTGATCCTACAAGGGGCATAGTAGATGCACAAATGATGGGAACTACAAGCATTATTGTTGAAGATTTGAGAGTTTCCGGTCACCAACAAACTTCATCAATGCATGTAGTTATGCCCAGTGAACTTCATTTGTACTTATTGACATTTCCTGGTCATGGAGGTGTTCATCAAGGGGAAGAGCTTGTATCCTCTAAAACACCATGGTATTTTGTGGTAGGCCGGGAATATGTTGTTCATCTTAGAGCATTTTCTTGGGAGTCTGGTGCTCGACCATTATATCTGACTGAGGTTTGTTAATAAAATCTCTGCCTTTTTTAGCTGTTCCTTGTCTAAACTGTTGTTGCTTTGGTTCTGTTCTGAAGCAATTTTAAATGGCCTTTCCATAGATCAAATTGACATCATATCTTTTAAGCTGTTTACGTGATTAGCCTAATTGCACTATTGTTGTTATTGTTAAGAAGAAAGGCTTTTAGAATAGCTTCGGTTTCAGGGTAAGCTTATAAACTGGGTAATGAATTTTGCATGCTTTGTCCCTTTTATGGATTTGATTAGTGTTGAAGCTGTTTTAGTTGTTCTCAACTACATGCAAAGTGTAACCTACATAGTTTATTTTCCTTATTCTCGACAATAATTTTGGTCCTAGAATAGCTTTCATTTTTGGTGGTAAAAATTCTTCTTCTAACTTTGTGTGCATTTGTGAGCTATCAAGTCGATATTTAGTATTGCTTGTTATTTGGTATTAAAATGCACAATCTTGTATTGCTTTCTCTACTGCCATTATTATTCTCAGATTTTTAAAATTCATATTATTAATTGATTGTTTTTAGAAGTGGCAATGTTTAAGATTGGACTAATTGGTTGCAACTTCTTTGTATGCAATATGGGCATGACTTACAAAAGTTATGCCATGTTCATAGTGAGAAGTTAGATTTTACTTTGCAAACAATATAAATAACAGAATAAAACCACAATGTTAAGTTATAGCTACAGGCTAGTTATGGTTTTATAAATAACAGAATAAAACCATATAGATGGTATTGTAATTGCAAGTTTGATGGGAAGGAACATAGTTATAATAATTAGGTTTCAAGTTGGGTGTGTTGGATGGAACCCATTTTAGGATTGTTGGCATGACCTCTTGGTGAAGTGTGGTGACTTGTTTATATATATGTGGATGCATCACTGTGCACCTGTTTTGTTATGGTTGTTTTCTTGTTATTATTTCCCTTTTACCAGAAGTCGATATTCTCCAATGATCAGAGCATCTAACACACTGAATAATTTGTGCATCAGTTTTTGATAGGCTACATGATACTTTTGTAGTTAACAATAACTTGAGTCCTCAAGTGCTTTGCTTTATTGAGACAATCACATGGATGACCGTAAGAGACCATGTTTACTTTGACTCTTGACTATTACAGTGTTTTCAGTGCATGTTTAATTCTTAATTGAAATCTTATATGGTTAATATTAACCAGGCTTATTAAGTTTGAGCCTTGGCTGTTGCAAATGTTGCAGCTACTCTAAATTTGATTGTGTAGTTTTCTAGCAGGAAATGTATCCGGTTTAAGAAGAAAATGTGTGATCTGTGATTTGGTTACATGCCTTCTTCAACAATGAAGAATAGATAATGGTTGTAAATTCCTCTACGAGTGTGTGGAACTTCACATAAAAGAAACTTACATTATGAATTACATATGCATGACAGACTTCTTTGTGAAAGGGAATCTGGACACGAGTCATACATCATATTAGGCTTATGGAGACACCACAGCTAGGGACCCACTTACATTTCTAGTGTATGCATCTTCCATGAGGACTGGACCCCATTGTCAGTGCCTGAACTTTCTCTTTTTCCAGGTTTCGCCTGGTGTAATCATAAAATTTCACAAATTCTGGGGAATGGAGCATGGGTGGGGAAAATTTCACAAATTACATGTCCAGCACAAAGAGTACAGCGCACAGTATATGCATAGCTGTTACAGCCTAATGAAAAACGCCTCTCAAGAATGTATGCGTAGTGATTGACATGTGAGAAGTTGCCGCGGAAGAATTTTTGAGCACTTGAAGTAGAGAGAGAGACGTCCTGGAAAGAGGAAAAATCAGACAGTGAATCGTTACAAATGCAGAGGCCGTGAGAGTTGAGCATCACTTTTTAAGAACACTACGAAAACCATACGCACATCAAAAGCTCGCCGCTGGTCAAAGTAAGAAGACTGCTGGGCAGAACCACTAGCTGGTTGGAAAATCGAGCAAAAACTAGCCGTTGGAAGTCTGTGAGATTGAGCATCGATTAAAAGGAGTTGCCCAAGTGAGAAGGGAGCAAATTGTTGACACAGTTGGAGAACCGCCTCAAAAAAAGAGGAGACACAGCTGGGCCGTCGCTGATTGGAGGAGTCATAAGCAGAAGACTGCCACAGTTTGGTCTAAAGCCAAAAGACCGCAGAGGTTAGACCGCAGCATCAAGTGAGCCAAGTATTGGACGTGTGACTGATAGGAGAGTCTATTCTAGCAGCGAACACATAGAAGCTCAGAAGCTAGCCGTTGAGACAACCGTAGGGTCCACGTGAGAAAAAAAATCGCAGAGATAACTGCGTCGGGTAACGATGCGTGCCTAAAGAAAACTCAAACAGTGCATAAGGAAGTTGCAGGTGAGTCTTTGGAGCATCAAGCTCGTGACAGTGAAGGAGTCATTGTTTGCTGCATAACCGACAACGTCAAGGAGAATATAGCATGAGACATTGAGCGTGAAATAATTGTCAAACAAGTTGATGCGGAGACATCAGCTAAAATACGACAATTTGTTTGGTTTTAGAGAATTTGACGTTGATTTGGGAATTAAAGTTGCTCAAAGGTCATTCGTAGCCCATATGAGCCTTCATTCGTCACTGTGATTAGCGTTCCCCACGTCATATGTGCATCGAATTCAGAGCTGAGTTCAATAATTTTAATTGATTTGGTGAGATTTTATGTTTGCAGTCAATAATAGTCCATAGACATCTGTTTGGAGCGTAGAGAGAGCATCGTTGAAGACATCGCAGGAAATAACTGCCGCGTCTGTTTGCAAGCTCACACTCAAAATAACCATTGGAGTTTGTATTGTTGAGCGCCGGAAGTCAAACTGTTTAACTATACTGTTTCAGAGTTGAGAAGACCGCAAAAGTTGGCTGAGCGCGCCAACATCGAAGAGGGTAGATATCCACTGTGCACAGTGAGAAAAACCTTCAGGGAGCTGTTATGTTCACACAGCAGATGTAACAGGAATATGTACAGCGAAGGTCAAGCCCAAGTAAATACAACGAAGGACGTACATATACAGCAAGGTCCAAGTCTCAACGCAGAGTCAAAACCTGTCTTAAACCAAGGATATTCAAGACAGAGGGAGAGCACCGAATTTAGAACATTCGCGGTCGCCTAATTAGCTTACTTGACGTACGTCAAATGAAGGTAATACATTACAGCATATAATACTTACTTTTCTCTAAAGTAAGAGCTATAAGGTGGTGAAACATTAAAAGTTGATTATTATCATAAGAAAGCAATTTTAATAAAAGTGAAAGACATTATAAAATTGCTTGATATTTACAAATAGCCAAGTAGGAGATATAAGGTTGTCAACCTTGGTGACTCGAAATATTAATTTGCAAATACTATTATTATTTTCTGATATTTCAAAGTAGGGAGTTATAAGGCATACTATACCAAACTATAGATAAGTGGAAATTAGAAAATTAAAGATCAAGTTATTGAAGGTAGAAGAAGGAAGTTCACTAAAGCATCATATAGAGTTGGAATTAATTAAAGGGACAAAAGGAATCCAACCTAAAGGAACTTCAAATTGATAAGTGCATAAGTTCAATAGGAGAAATAAGGCTAAATAGAAGTTGATTATTGTTACTTACAAAACATTACAAAATCAACTCAAAAGGTGAACTAATTATTGCTAAGTCTATAGCACATTCTAAATTACTAGGGAGATATAAGGAATCCTACAAAACCTAAATCCAAGAAAGGTTTTATCAAACTAGTTCACATACTCAACTAGGGAGTCATAAGGACGTCAACCTCAAAGGATTAGAACCATCAAAGCTAAAGCAATTATGGATTATTGGTACAATGATTTAGGAACAGGTAAACATAAAACAGGAAATCCACAATGGTTTGATTGTCTTAAAAGTCTCAAATATTCATAATTTGAAAGGGCTAATTAGTAATTACAAACCGCATTTCAGTAATCAAACCAACTGAAAGTAGACAGATGGTAGAATCCAAGTATGAAATGGAAGCTACAGGACCTAATAATAATGGTACTCTAGAGTTATTTGGGTTCACACAAGATATTGTTGTTCAAAACAACACTAATGGATTTTCTGAGAAGCAGATTGCAGGGAATGAAAAAGGAAAATGGATCAATTATGATTCAAATTTAGCTTCCATACTCGTACACAAGAATCAAAGGATAAAAGTGATGAAGCAAAAGTTTCTAGACAACATGACTTTAGGATTAGAACCATCAAAGCTAAAGCAATTATGATTTATTGGTACAATGATTTAGGAACAGGTAAACATAAAACAGGAAATCCACAATGGTTTGATTGTCTTAAAGTCTCAAATATTCATAATTTGAAAGGGCTAATTACAACTTGCATTTCAGTAATCAAACCAACTGAAAGTAGAGAGATGGTAGAATCCAAGTATGAAATAGAAGCTACAGGACCTATTAATAATGGTACTCTAGAGTTATTTGGATCCACACAAGATATTGTTGTTCAAAACAACACTAATGGATTTTCTGAGAAGCAGATTGCAGGGAATGAAAAAGGAAAATGGATCAATTATGATCCAAATTTACCTTCCATATTCATACACAAGAATCAAAGAATGAAAGTGATGAAGCAAAAGTTTCTAGACAACATGATTCTAGGAACAGAGGAAAAAGGGAAATTCTTATACAAGGATTTGGTGACTATGAAAGAGCTCAAGAAACTTGTAATCTTGAAGCCACAAAGATTGAAATATACTAACCATTCATTTGATCAAGTATACAGGAAGGTAGCAGATTGGAGAAAGCAGAAAAGACACATGAGCTCCAAGAATAAATTGAAGATTGAACCAGATCAAGTTGAAGAACATCTTAAAGACGAAGACCATAAAGTCTTCAATATCCAATTAATTTAATTCAGGGGGTGTTGGAATATATTACATTATTTGGTACATGTCAATGTACCACCATGGGTACATGTTTAGATTAGTCTTAGATTAGGATTTAAGTATTTACTTTATGCAAAGGAATAAATGCACAAATATGTGCAATGATGTAAATGTGCATGTAGTCCACATGTACATGAGTCCTTTAGAATAGAAATAACAAGTTGTAATAGTTAGGTGTGCATGTGCACAAGTGTCTATTATGCAGAATGCACATGTGTCTTTAGGGTAGGAAAGTGAAGAGTCACATACTAGAATATGTATGTTGACAAAACATTGTAATTGAGGTGGAAGCATGCATGATTCATGGCATGCACTAGTATAGCTATAGTGAGATATTGTATCAAGTTTCAATTTTCGTGATATTACTTGAATGGCTATTGCATGAGTGATTACAGAAGTTTTCCATGCTATTTATTTACTTTTTAGTGAGCTATTATTATAGATATAACATAGCCTGCATATTTCCTCATTTGTTGTCTCATTTCCTTCATTGCATACCCATCAAAAGCTAACATTTGACAACAACCTCTTTTAGACAAAATCCTTCCTTTGATGACAATGTTTTTGAGATGCACTCTTCCTCTTGTTTGTCATAATCTGTGCATGCATTTGAGGGTGAGTTGCTTGTTTCACTATTGTCTTGATTGCGCTTCAATTGTAATGTAACTTTTTTTAAAGGTCCATGAGCATTGCCCATATCAGATAGACCCTAGAGCTTCCTTCCATCGAGCAATGTAAGATTGGTTCCCAAACAACATAGACGTGAGACCTCTCCATTGTATGATGTCTCACATATTATTCTTGTATTAGCATGCTAATTATTACATCACTTATTCTCAAGTTAGAGTAATAATGAAACATAACACAAACCGTCAACTCATGTGGACAGGCTGCAGACCATCTTGTCCATTCACAATGCATGTAAAGCTGAATTATATTCTTATAACTATAGTATGGGGACTCAAAATTGGCAAAGAATTGACATATTTTTTTAGACTTTTGGACTCATTGACTTGCACTTAAAGTAATCTATGTTCCAGAGCAATGAAACTTATTGACTTATACGCACAAGGACATGTTCCTTGGGGGAGAGGGACGAGGGAGATGCCATGGGGACATTCCCTTGTCATCCTATCAAAGGGAATGAGTAGCAAACTTCTCCATTGCATCCCCCCTTACCCCCATCTTTGGAAGGATGCACAAATGTCCCATAGTCATCCCCTCGAGGGCAAGAGGATGTCTAGTCATCCATTGCGTGGGTCCCATAGACCTTTCAACAATTTAATGTAACTTGTTAAGTATCCAAAAATACAAATAAGATATTAGTGAGAATGGAAGTATTTGATCCTATACATATAAATGCCACTTTGTCACATCTTGACCACTTTGAAAGGGGGCGTGAAAACTTTAATATTTGTTGTGGTGCGAATATAATAATAAGAATCCTACTTGTATAATGTTATAGACGAAACTCTTTGGACAACGCCTTGTTTTTGGGTGCATCTATCCTTTGGACGACACACATCCTCGAGATGACACTCATGTCATAGACGATACACTTTTTTGGGCAAAATTCTTTCTTTGATGACAATGTTTTGGGATGTATGCTTCTTCCTATCAATCTTCATCTTTGCATCCATTTGAGGGTGAGTTGCTAGTCTCACCCTTTTAACGACTTCATTTGGATTGTAGATAGAGATACCTTGTGATAAAAGGTTCATAGTTTTCCAAGGTTTGTAATACCTATCTTGTGATTTCCATGTTTGAGTTGGAGTTAAGTGCCATTGCTTGTGCCTCCATCAATTTCTACACAACTCTTTTTGCATTATTTTGTCCTGCATAGTGGCTTGCTTTACCTTTGTTGAAGCTTCATTCCGGCTCTTGATGTGAGATTGCTTCCCAAACAACATAGATGTGAGACATCTCCACCTCTTGGTGTCTCACATGTTGGTGTTCTATTTGTTTGCCAATTATTACATCACTTATTGTCAAGTCAGAATAACAATGAAACATAACACAAACCATCTACAAGTTTTGTGGGTTAGCCTACAAACCAACATGTTCATCCACAATGTGTGCATATGTGAATTACATTCTAATTATCATAGCATCAAGACTCAGACTTGACAAAGACACGATAGAGGTTTTCAAACTTGGACTCATTGACTCGGCAAATAAATAATATTTAAATAATTTCTGTTCCATAGCAATGTGTCCTTGGGCTTGTATATTCATGAGGACATGTTCCCTAGGGGATAGAGATAGGGGGATGTAGTGGGGATGCCCCCTTATTGCCATCTCAAAGAGGATGAATGGGGGCTTCCTCAACTCATCCACCCTTATTCTTATCTATGCAAAGATGCGCAAGGAACACGTAGGTGTTTGCTTGAGGGAGAGGTCGTCTAGTTGTCCCTTGCATGGGTCTGATATACCTTGCAACAGTTTAATGTAACTTGCATAGTTCCCAAAAAAAACACATACAATGTATTATTAAGAATGGAAGTCTTTCATCCTTTGTGTAAATGTTGACATCCTAATCACTTTGAATGGGGGATGAAAACCTTTAGGTCAATATTTGTGGTCCTGTGAACTAATTATAAGAATCCTACCTGTATTGATGATCTTATACGTGATGCTTCTTTCTCTTTGACCTATTTGCCAAAGGGTGTTGGGGTTGAAGAGAAACAACTTGTGTCGGTGACTATTAAATAAAATGATAGGTGGAAGGAACAAATTGATGATTGAATTTAGTTCACATCTGCAAAAGCTTTTCGTATGATGCATGCATTTCACAAATGGTTGTCAAGGCTAGTCCACATACTCCTAAATTTGTTAAGCCAGGTTATTCATAATCAATCCCAACAACGAAACTTGACTTTAATATAGTGCATAATATAAATTTTGAACTTTGAATAAAAATGCATCATTGTATGTCATTATGTCTATGATTTGTAATGAGAAAACAAATGATTAACTTAATTTGTGCATTTTAAATTGTTTTTTAATGTAATTTTTTTTTCTAAAATATATATTATTTTTAATATTTTTATATAGCCATCGCCTTTGTTGTCTTTTTTTTCCGAAAGTTTGGGGTGTTTTCTAGCCTTTCCTTTTTTGTCCATGCTTTTCTTTGTCTCTTACAAAATATACTCCATTGATCAAGAAAATAATGCATTTTTCACAAAAAGAAGTGAGTTTTTCCCCTTTAAATATAAACTTTTAACTTTTAAATTACATTTCACAACTAATTAGATTTAAAACATATTCAAATTTAATCATCTCAGCTAAAAGTAAATAATTATACATCAAATAAGAAAACTTAAAGTTTGAGTAATTGTTTAATATTGAATTCAAAAGCTGGTCAAAGTGGCATACAAAATGTCTCAAAATGCCAAAATAGGTCACTACAACTCATCCATTGAGCATGGCCCTTTCCCTCAGTTTTTGTTCTTTCTCTTTGTGTCTGCTCTTCTTGAGCTGATTTCTCTTTCTACTACTTTGCATATTATGCCTCTTGCACCCTCTTTCTAATTCATACGTGAACAGGGACTTCTGTTGCTGCACTTGCTCCTGCTCTACCATACATTTTGATGATGAATCAATAGCATCTAAATCAATCATTCTTTGTTATTTATTTGTGTTGGAAGTAAAGGTTGTAGTGGACAAACACAAAGTCATTTGGCCTTTGTTGTGTTAGTTTCCTCTACTTTTTGGAGTGATTCTGCTCAAACATCCTTCAATTTCAGTTACAACTTAAGCGCTACATGAATGGCATAAATTTTGAAGTAATATTTGCATCTTGGAGTAGAAAATAAAAGCTAACAAAAGTTTAATAGAGTAAATGAAAATTATTCAAATTTGCAAACGCAAGAAAAGTCCCAGGGGAGGGGGAGTTATAAACATGCACGCTAGAATAACCTCATGCATGGGCATCATAAGGGGGTTCTCAAAGACATGATTTACCATGTTCTTGCCCTTATGCTTTTTCAATATCTTGTGCTTGAAGGCCCTACTCACTTCTTTACAATCATCTTCTTCAAAGCTCCTTTGATTCATACAAACTTTGCAATGTGATGAAAATAGAGGCAAATTGTGTCACCTTGGCCCCTCACTTCTTTTTCTAGTGAACCGTCTCATCAGGTGAAGGAACCATGTATGGATGTAGATGAATTTATTGATAAATTTTGCCTTTTTACAGCCTTAGTGACCCGTGAAAGTTTCCCAATGTTTTCATGAAACAAACCTATATAATGGGCTCTAGAAAATAGTGGAGGAATTTTCCTAAGATCTTTTCTGGTGCCACATATGGTGTTGCATTGTCCATGATAACTTGGACAGTATTATCCTCCATCTCATGAGAATTGTCCAATGAGCCGACAAACTTTATCACTTGGACAGTATTATCCTACTTTTGATGGTGACCTACCATGATCTACTTTAGGCCCAATGTTGCTAGCTTCCATAGGACTAGTTTGTGGGGGAGAAATGGTATTTATCCTATTTCTTTTCCTCTTTCTTCTTTTAGTGAAATGTCTCTATGTTCATTTCCATCTTGCCTTCAAGGTCCACTTTTTTACACAATGCTGCATCTTGGCGAGGGATTCTTTCTAATGGTACTTGGGGCAGTTTATGCCTCCGTGGAGCAAGATCCCACAATAATTGGAAATAACGTCCCCCTTTGCAAATCCCTCTGTGCTGTGCTTCCAAATTGGATCTCTCTTTCCAATCATTTTAACTATGGCTGACATAGACACATAATAAATGATTAGGAATTAAAAGAATTCCAAAGCAGCTTAGGGTCCAAGCATAGCGGCAGCTGACTTCATTCTTTTACCTCTAAACCTATTCCAAAATGTTGGATTCTAGTACAGTTGCAATGGTTCGTATTTATGCTGCACAAACCTGTTCAAAAATAGCTGGTTTGACCTTCTTTTAGTTCTCATTATCAAAGAAACATGCAGTCAACAATGGATGAGTTCTCTGAAAACTTAACAAGTTTTGCAAAAATAAAAAGAATCACATGTCTAATCAGAAAAACTTGTTTAGTGAGACTTAGCCTGCTGAGTATTGCTACTATGCTTATTACTAATTGAATTATCCAAATATCTTTCGTAACTGAAACTACAACAAAGGAGATGGAAATAGCAATAAAAGTTGCACACAAAGACAAGATTTACGTGAAGAAACCCACATGGTGGAGAGGATTCCACGGGAGAGCATAGAACAACTGTGTTCCATCATGGTACTGCTTTTATAGGCTATACAAAACTATCGGTCATTTTGATGTGTGGAATTTTGTGCTCATTCTGCTATTGAAAGCCCTATAAAACTTCTCCTCTGCTACACTTAAAATCCTTTCAGATTTGTTTAAACTGCACAGGCATCCTTACTTGCAATTTTGACTTCTCTTTGACAAAGTATGTATTTATAGGTTTGGAGTGTTTTGTGTTCTGGCATTTTATCTTCCATTTTTTGTTCTCTTTTTAGAATCCTTTTGGTTCCCAATGGGGGATTCATCCTTCTGCTACCTTGCTTTGATCTCCAGATGTTAAAAATGACAAAATAATAAAATATGCTGTTTGAGAAACCTGAAAGATGGGAATATGGAGTGCACATGACATTAATGGTTGAATCGTGTATATTTTGAACTCTAGTGATCCAAGCAAGTGATGGAATGTGGGTTTACTTTCTGGATCATTTTGACCTACATTTCATGGGAGTTTTGGCTCAGCTGAGTGGGGATGTTTTGCTTTGTCTTAACAAACTCTGTTGAATTTTGTTGCACTTCAACACCATATGAGGAAGTTATGGCAAACAGATTGTGGGTCTGTGTTTCTGGAAGTTTTGCTTGGTTTCAGTGTCACTTTGTTGCTTGTTGGCTATTCCTTGGTCAAATGCACTTCATATTGAGCAGGATAATCCTTGCCAATATTCTAATACCTCTAAGAGATGCATGGATCATTTATGGTTGGATTGAGAAAGGGTAAGTTTAATGGGGCAAAAGTAATTGTCATTTTTTTGTTAGAAACTTTGCTTTAGTTTGCTTGGTACCTTTTTTGAGTGGTTATTTTATCTATTGAGCCTTCACTTGACATCATGGTTTAGCTATCTGATATTGCTGTAGCAAGAAATTATTGTTGATTGACATTCAAAAAACACTTCAACTTTACAATTTTCCAACAGTTATTGCTTACTATGGAATGTTTTCTTGGCTACCTAATTGTGCGCTGCTCTTTAACTAGATATGGTGCCAGACTTGCTTAGTGGTAATCCTTCTAAAATTGGCAAATTTGTGCATGCATTGGATCCTTGGCCATAATAACTGTACATAAAACTAGAATGCAATTCTTTATTGTTTACAGAAATGCATATTGTTGAAGCTAATCTCATTGATCTTTTCTGCCGTTTGTTTTTTGTTTAATTGAAATTTATTGAAAGGGAATTCTGCAAAAAACATTTTAGGATTTTGTTTTGAGACAGTAAATAAATCCTCTTTTGGTTCTGCGGCCAGAAACCTGGCTTGGTCTTTAAGAACTATATCGTGAATACAAGAGATTGTTTGTCATGAACAGAAAAGTTGATTTTGCTTTGGCATTGTGGGTGACAATTCCAGGGTTTCGTATGTGGTCCATGAGAGTCAATATTGACGGCATGATTTGTGGTCTGAGTTTATTGGCACCCTTGGTGTCTCCTCATGTATGAAGACATGCCAGTCCATCTTTAGAGCATAGTATCCATGTGTAGGAAATAGTTGTCTTTCTTCTGTTTTTGATATTGTTAAGTGTAACCATCCTGACTATATTTAGTTGGTTTCTACAATAATATTTCTTTGTTTTTGAGTGGTTAGTGCTAAAGCAGTAGAATAAGTGATCTGAATTCTATTCAATGAGGTTCTTTAAACATCTTTGAGATCTGCTAAAAACAACTTTGAATGAAATTGTAACTGTTGTTGAACTATATCCTGCTTTTTTGTTTAGTTACATTGACCTTTTTTGCTCATATGCGGGCATTAGTATAATTTTGTTTCTAGGCTCAAAAACAACAATTTCTGAAGCAAAATTCCCATGTGAGTGCAATATGAAACATATAACATGGAAATCAGACTGAAATGTCATACAAAAGAGCTTGACATCATTATTTTGCATAAAAGGAACTCTCTGAGGTATAAAATTCCACTGATGACAAACTTTGGCAGCTTGAATTCACTTTCAAACTAGAGTGACCAGCTTTGACATTAGATTGACACTTCTGTGATGAATAATTAATGTGAATTTGGTCTTCTGACTTTCCACAGTGTTACCCCATGCTTCCCTTGTTCCCCTTTGTTTGGAAATCTTATTGCTTTGTTTTGGTATGCTCAGACTTGCAAATGACTCTTTAGCTCTTGCTTTTTATCCAACTTGGGCCTGGAGTGGTTTCCTGTCTAATTCCCTGTAACTGATGTATTTTTGGTTCTTGAAAGTGTGTTGATGAATAAGGATTATCCAAACTTTGAGTATGCAATTGAGGTCATATCCCACCTTTGGCACTTCATATCCCGTTTGTCTCACACTTCTGAAACTGGAGATGACCCTTCCCATGCAGTAAGGGTTCCTGGGCAGTATGGAGGCTTCCTTGCTAGTTCCTTGGAGTGCTGCCCACTAAGTGCAGGTCAATAGCGCCGGCTTAGCAGGGGAATTCCACTGGGAGAGTCTTTTGGCTTTTTTTTGGGTCTCTCAAGTCCTTCAAATGCATTGGAAAGTTTTCAAAAGGTGCCCACAGCAGGGTGCACTTTGCCAAAAATCTTTCTGACTTCAAATTTATTAAATTCAATGATTTTCACATCAAGTTAGTATTGTGGGTCTTGGAGCCTCTAAACTGCTTCAGAATTGCAATTTTTTGTAAAGAGCTACTAGCAGATTGTGCTTATTTCAGCCCTCAATCAGTATGATTTGATGCACCTTTGTTCCATAACATCATGTGAACCTCTGAACATGTTTTCCATTGTCATTGAATCTGTTGGTGACCAAAAACAAGTTATGAGAGCGCCATCTTATTGATTAACGTAAGTGCCAACAAATTGTTGACTTGCTTGTGTTGACTTTCTTGCTTCCATTTGACCTGCTAATGATCCTTTTGGATCACATATTTTAGTCATGCGTGTACAAGGATTATCAAGAATAGTCTTTTCTAGAGATGGAACATATTAGATAATTTTGATGGGATTTTATTTGTTTTTCCGGATTTTTCTTAATAGTCTTTGCTAGAGATGGAATATATTAGATAATTTTGATGTGATTTATATGTTTTTCCGGATATTTCTCAATATTACAATTGAATCAAACATCAAATAATATGTGGCTTTCTTGTTGACTATGGATCCCTTCATCATTCATTAGTTACCCTTCGCTCATACTACTCTAATATCCTGTGTATGTTTACAACTTTGCAGAGTAATCATTTGGAATTAAAGTTTGATGAATCTCCTCATTGGAATGCCTTTCGAATGTCTGAAGAAGTTGCCATTGCTCATGGATGGCATAACTGTAGCCATCTCCATGCAATTTCTCAAGGACTGGGTAAACTAAGTGCTTCTCTCAGGTATTATTCTGGCAAGGAATACAAGGCTGACCTGAAGCTGTCAGGGGTGCCTGAGATGGTAAGCTGTGGTCATTGACTTGTACCTTTGGAAGATTTTGAAATTTGTACCTGTCAGTTGGGCTATAATAAAATATTATTTAGATATCTATGCTTGATTCAGAGCTAAGTGAATGCGTTGTAAGTGTGTGTCTGTTTCAGGACTAATTCAATGTGATTGAATTTGTCAGGTTCTTTCAGTTGTACAAGACGTGAAGGTTTGTGGCGCTGTAAAGATTGAGTTTAGGGATAAGGCCTCTAAAAGTTTATTGCTTCCCTGGCTTCCTGGAATACATCAGGAAATTGAATTATTGGCAAACGGAGGTAGCATGTTAGTTTGGAAGATGTAGTTATCTGTAACTTATTATTATAGAAGTTGACTTTTAGAATAGGCAAACTAAATGTGAGTTATTTTTATATTTGCAGGTTGTGGTGAAACAACAAAAGACTATCTGTAACTTATTATTATAGAAGTTGACTTTTAGAATAGGCAAACTAAATGTGAGTTATTTTTATATTTGCAGGTTGTGGTGAAACAACAAAAGACTATCGGTGGCACTCTTCTGATAATGATGTTGCCTCTGTAAATGCAATGGGTGTGGTGCAAGCAAGGAAAGCTGGTAGAGCTGTCATAAAAGTGGTAGCAATTGCCGACTTATTAAATTACGACGAGGTATGCTTAGAACTTTAAGTCTAATTTTGGCAGACATAGTTCAAATTATATCAGATTGGTTGTTTTTTTCTTATTTAACAAGGGTTTACCGCTGGAGCTGTAAATCTGCCGGGTAGCTGGTCTGTAATGTCTGACAATCAGGTCTACCAGCTCCGGGCATTGATGGACTGGAAGGCACAAGAACCGGAAGAGGTTAGACTTGTACGCCGCTCCGAAATGGTGAGAGGGCGAAACCTTGTCAGCCCAACTCTCCACATTTGTCCGCAGCTTAGTCAGGCTCATGGAAAACGAGCCGTCCTTGTATCCCGCCAGGTAATTTACCGGAGGTGGTGGGGCTTGCCCACGCTGTACTTTCTTTTGCCGGGATTTTGACTTTTGCCCTGGCGGTGTCTCACTCCTGAAAACACTTGACTGCGGTAAATCCTCCAGTTCGCGCCCTTCGCTGGATTGCGCTGGCATTGGCAACTTTCTTCTGTCCATCTCTCCGAAACAACAATAATTACGAATTCTGGGCGCCTGCAACAGATTTCGCAGTCACGGGAACAATCTGCACAGTTTGGCGTGTCTGGATGCATCAGACCTCCTTTTCTAGATAATGACAGCGTCATTAATGTCGCGCAGGAGGGGGTAGGTCGGCTGGCAAGTGAAGGAGTTATGTTTCTTGGGTGGCCGCGCAGGAGAATGTTTTGAAAAATGTATCCCGGCTGCCGTGCCATGCTTCTTTGATTGCACTTTCATTGAAGACTACGCAATCATTAAATTTACCTTGAACGCTGCGCCATGGCTGACGTCACTGCCGCAATCTGGGCACACTGCTCAAGAAAAAACCCCTTGGTGCGGAAACCCATTTCTAACTGTCGCAATACGCCTTGGGCCCAGGCTTGGAACTTTTAGAATATTTTATTCATTTTTTTAAAACTGTCCGAGCTGGCCCAGAAAACAAGGCGCAATCGGACTTCGCCCAAAGTTGGGCGAGATCCGACTTCGCCAGCGCAGTCGGACTTCGCCCAAAAATCCGGCGCAGTCTGAACTGCGACTTGCATTGAAACTGTTTTCCTTTAATTTTCCTACTGCGCCCAAGGATTGAGCGCAGTCCGGCCTTTTGCAAACTTCGAAAGAATTGGTCGAGTTCTTAGAGTTTTATTGCCTCTTGGGACCGGGTGCACGAGCTGCGCTCAGAAAATGGAGCGCGTTCGGACTTCGCCCGAAGTTCGGGCGAAGTTCGAACTTCGCGCAGTTCGTACTTCGCGCGCAAGCCGGGTGTGTTCGGACTTCGTGCGCGAAGTCGGACTTCGCTCAAAAACTGAGCGCATTCCGATCACTCGTGCCCTTTGCAGTTTACTTCCTTCAACCTTCGCTCTTTGGTTGACGCGCAGCTCGACTTCGCTGCGAAGTCGGGCAGCGGCCAACACTTAGCCGTTTTTTCTTTGCTTTTTTCTTCATTCAAGCAACCCCTTCACGAACTTCGCCCCTTCTGAGGGGCGACAACAGACTTCGCTGCGAAGTCTGTATTCTCTCCCATGTCGCAGTTTGGCTCAAACAAAATAAAAAAAAACTGAAAGCTGGAAACTATACATGCTAGAAAAGCAAAATGCATAAGGGAAATTTTTTACATAGAAGGGCCCATTGGGCACCTTCAGCAGCGGTAAAATTTTAAGTGGAACCCGTTAACAGGGATAGGTAGGAGCTGACCCTCCATATCCCGAAGTACGTAGGCGTTGAACTGGTTCACCCGGGCAATCTAATAAGGGCCCTCCCAGAGGGCATCAAACTTCCCGTGGTTGCCCGGCTTCGCCTTATATGAGTCCCACTTCAGCACCAGGTCCCCGATTTTAAAAACTCGGGCAGTGGTGCCTTTTGCAAACCAGCCTTGAGTGGCTGCAATATGATTAGTGAAGGCCTGGTATGCTTTTTCTCTGTCTTCTTCCAACTGCAGGAGTTGGCACAGTCTGTTGTCCACCGGGTCTCCACTGCTCTTGTCTTCGTCCAACATCCATAGGGCAGGGATTTCAATGTGGGATGGCATGACAACCTCTTTGCCATAGACGAGCGCATAGGGGGACGTTCTGATGGATTTCTTGAATGAAACTCTGTCCGCGCATAGCGCCTGGTTCAGGAGTAAGTGCCAAGTCCGCTTGTTTCTGTCAATGGTCCTCCTGATGATTTTCAGGAGGTTCTTGTTAGTAGACTCGGCAAGGCCATTCCCCTACGGGTAGTAATTAGAAGACATTTTGTGATAAATGCCAAGTTTGCCAATGTACTCCGTGAGTACAGCGCCTGCAAATCCTGGACCATTGTCTGTCACAATTGACTCGGAACCCCGAACGGTGTAATCAGGCTCTCAATGAACCTGATGACCGTTTCTTGGTCTGCGTTCTTCGTCGGGATTGCCTTCGCCCACCGTGTAAAGTAATCGGTGGCTGTAAGAATACTCTGTGCCAGGCAGAGGAACTAGGCGAAATCACCCCAATGAAGTCTAGACCCCATTGCTGGAACGGAGTCTCGGCCTGAATCGGTTGAAGGGGTAGGGGTGCTTTTCTGTTTCTGCCAAAGAAACCTCTGGCATTGATCACACTTGGAACAGACCGCATAAGCGTCTGTAAATAGAGTGGACCAATAGTACCCAGCTCTAATTATTTTTAAGGTCGTAGGCCTCGCAGAATGATGACCCCCAGGCATCCCGGAATGAAAATCTTCGAGGACCCTGGGCTGGTCTGATTTTCTGACGCATCGCAACAGGATGCCGTCAATGTTTTTGAAGTAAAGCCCCTTCGGGGCGAAGAGTGTACTTGAGTGCACCTAGCTGAAATCTCCTTCGTTGTGAGGCGTTCAGGTGATTTGGACATCTCCCGGTGCAGAAATATCTCACCAGTTCATCTGTCCAATCACTCCCCTCCGATAAGGAGTTGGCTAGGTAGATGCGTGTCGCTGTGTCCTCCCACTTACAGGCGTAGAAGCCGGCTACGACGACTTCGGGCCAATTCCCGACACAAGGCTCGGCCCCCGATAAGCTTGGTGGGCCGCACTTCGATGTCGAACTCCAGGATTTTTGCAATCCATCCTGCTCTCTTGTGACCCGGTTCTCCTTGTATGATGAAGCTTCGAACGTCGGTGAATCACAAAGACAGTCGTTTTGCTCTGGGAGACAAAATGCCTGAACTTTCGGAGGGATTTCATAACAGCGTGAACCTGCCGCTCTATAAAGTTGTACTTTTCCTCATGCGGTTGAATCACTTGGCTCAGGAACGCTATGGGGCGCTCCTCGCCATCGTCTCCCTTCTGAGTTAGGACTGCGGCGTAACTTTCCGGTTCTCCCACCGCATACAGGATGAAGTCCTTGGAGTAGTCCGGGTTTATCAACATCGGAGCTTGCGCAATTCGAGCCTTGATTTCCTCGAAGGCTTGCTCTCTCACATCAGTCCATTCGTAAGCTGTATCTTTTTTTAGCAGTTCGGCCATAGGCTTGATCACCTGTGCGAAGTCCGGAATGAACTTCCGCACGAAGTTAATCTGATCGAAGAAGGACTGCAGCCCTTTTTTATCAATGGGGGCTGGCAAGCGAAGGAGGGCTTTTGCTCTGTCAGGGTCAATGGCGAGGCCTTTCTCGGATATGACATGTCCCAACAACTTACCTTATTTTACCGCGAAGACAGACTTCTTCGGGTTTATAGAAATGCCGAATTCTCGACACCTCTCAAATATTTGCCGCAGGTGGGAAACATGATCCCCTCTTTGGTGAGAGAAAACAGTCATGTCATCAAGATAGATAACAATGATCTTATTGAGCAGCTCTCGGAAGGCCAGGTCCATGGCCCTTTGGAATGTGGCACCAGCATTGGATAAGGCGAAAGGCATGTGCTAGGCGAACGTCCCCCATTTGGTGGTGAACGCCGTCTTGTGCTGGTCCTCATCCCTAACCCAAATCTGGTTGTAGCCGGAAAATCCATCTAAAAGTGAGAATCTCTGGGCTCCAGCAACGATGTGTAGAATCTGGTCAATTTGGGGAAGCGGATAGTGGTCCTTGAGGGAAGCTCTGATTCAGGTTTCGAAGTCGACACGTAGACGAATGTCGCCATTTTTTTTCCTCACAGACACCAAATTCGCGACCCAGGAAGAATGCTTGATGGGGTAGATGATTTTGGCCTCCAACATCTTCAAGAGCTCTGCTTTCATCATGGCCTCAATCTTCGGATTTACGGCCCTCTGCTTCTGTCGGAATGCCTTGGCGCCATCCTCTAGCTCATTGGTATGCTGGATTACATCTCTGTCATACCCCTTCAAATCCTCGTAGCACCAGGCCACGATGTCGGGGAACTCCTGGCACAGTGATTTGATTTGCTCAAGTTCCTTCGACGCACAGTCTGTCCCGACCTTGATAGTTTTACCAGGTTCAAGTTCCAGGTCGGCATACTGCTTCGGGTCTACTTTGATCCTGTGAGATATTGCTCTGTCATTCTGATCAAATAGACTCTCCAATGTAATCAGTCCTTTTGGGACATGATTATTTTTTAACTATATCAACCCCTCATATTGCTCGTCATCAGGGTCTCTACCTTCGATTGAACCAACTTCGTTAACCAAAAATGTGATGATCTCCTTGTCACAACTGAACACCTGCCAGTGGGTGTCCTTATCAGGCACAGAAGGCCTGTAAATGGTGCGAACCGGCTTCGGTTTCTGGACAACGTCATCATCCGGAACGTACTTGGCTCCAACAGACGCCGGAATGTCAGCGTGTTTGTTTTTCTCACGCGATATCGCCTTGACATTCAACGAGTCAAACGACTCCATTAGGTCCCACACCCGGTTGCGGTACGGCCTAAGATAGTGCTGTTTGGAGGCGCACTTGTTCGTAACTCGGTGACACACCGACTCCGAATCTCCGAAGATCTGCAGTGTTTAATCCCCGACCTCTTCGCCTTTTGCAAACCCAAGCACGGGGCTTCGTACTCCGCCGAGTTGTTAGTGCAGCTCCAGTGCCAATCAGTAGGTATAGTCCTTCCGGATTCCGGTCGGAGAAACCAGAGCACCCCCGCACCGGCGCCATTCTTGCATCGCGCGCCGTCAAAGAAAAGCTTCCACGACTTCTCGGTGCAGGTCCTACTTCTTTTCTGGCTGACTTGTCAAGCCTCTCGGGCCGTACAACGGTGTAATGCACCTGCTCTGTCTCGATTACGGCATTGAAATCCCGCAAAGAGAACTCATCTTCAAGCTGTAGCACTTCGAGGGCTTGCTCCGTCAGCTCAACTGTCACCAGTTCTTCCCCTGACAGCTGGACCATGCAGTCCAACTCTCCTCCGGGTATCTTCTCTACTAGGAAGGTGGAAGGCTTTTCATTGAAAATTTTCAGTCTCCTTCCTTTGAAGGGCACTTCCATGTGTGAGTAGTCTAGAGACAGGTACCCGCCCAACTTTGCAGTGAACTCCCGGGAGAGACACATGCCGAAGTAGGGAGCCAAGTCAACAACCACAACCTCTTGGATGACCACGATGTCGAGAGCCTTATGCAGCCGGATAGGGATGTCTTTTATGACACCAATTGTCTTGACAGGGGTGCCGTCTAATTGCAGCACGCCTTGGCTGCTCCGTGTGTACTCCATCCCGATCTCATCGCAGACGGCCTTCGGCATAACAGTCGTGGAAGCGCCAGAGTCCACCATGCAGTTGTGAACTATGTGCCCTTGCATCCGTAAAGACAGATAGAAGGGGAGGCGGTCCTGTTCTTCCCGATGGTCGAGACCGTCGGAGGTTGAACCAGGACAGCGGGCCGTATCCGCTTGCCGTTCTTCATGTTTTTCAGAGATTCTTGCAGCAGATCCACCTGGCTCGGGGAGCGAAGAGCATCGTACATGCTGATTCTAGCGGGTGTTCTTTTCAACTCGTCTACTATGCTGTAGCACGAGGTGCTAGCTCCTTCTGCCTCTTTTGCCGGCTCATACTTTGTTCGGTACTGCTGGGTGGCCTCAACTCGCTGCCTCTTGGTCAGAGACGGGTACTTAAGCTTCTCCTGTGCTTGTTCTTTAGTTTCAGCTGGAGGCTGAGGTACGGGAACTTTAGCCGGAACTGGAGCCTTTGCTATAGGAGGCTTGGCTGGAACAGGGGCTGCCTTTGCCGGAAGAGGCTTGGCTGGAGCTTTGTCTTTGGACGCCTTCTCCTGGGCTGTGTAGGGCCACAGCCGCTTGTACGGTGGCAGCCCACCGGGTTGCGGTTTTTCTCTTTTGGCATAAACCTGCAAAGGCTTGGCAGCATCTGCAGCTTTCTTTTCTTCCTTGGCGAGCGGCACTAGATTCTCCTCTGGGAGGGCAAAGTTGGCTTCGTCGTCCAGGATCATGTAGAGTTCATCGTCCTCTATGGTGCTGCCGGCCAAAGTCTGGATGTAGTGCTGGTGCAGAGTGTAGTCTTCCTCCGAATGCGGGTCATTGCACGTAGTGCACTGGCTTAACTCCGGTCGGAAGGACCGAGCGGGTCTTCTATAGCAAGCATTTCTCGGAGGCGGACGCCTCTGCACTCGGTGCTCGGGGGCTTGTCTTTTGTCAGCGTCGGGGGCGCATATGGCCTCCTAGGAACAAGGTCCATCTGGGCATGCTTCTTCTTCAGAGCGATCATGTCATTGGACATGGCATGATATCCGGAGGCCAAAGCCCGCACCTCCTGGAGGATTGTATTCTGAATGCTACTGTCAGGAGGCGGCAACTGTGCCGGTGGAGGCAATGCGGCTAATGGAGGAGGATTGGAATAAGGTGCGTACTGCGGAGGAGCAGGGAGCGCTGGAAAATGCGGAGCAGGAGGAGGCGGGTGAGGATAATGCAATTGAGGCGGGCCGTAAGGAGTTACGACCGGCGCCGGATTCCATTGCTGTTGGGGTTGCTGTCCTGATGTGGATGGCGCACCACCAGAAGCAAGAGGATACTGGGATCTGGGGAAGTCGGGGTGAATGGGTTCCTGCACCCTGGACGGGAGTCTGTCGATAGAAATAATATCAGCTTCAGCTTGCTGGGCAGCCTCGTACAGAGCAGGAAACTCGTCTATTCTGGCAATCTTCAGCAGCAAGCATATGTCTGAGTTGAAGGATCTCAGATAGTAGTGAGCAGCCATGCCAGCTGAAGGCCAAAGTTTGCGAGGCACCCGTTTCTAGGATCTCGCAAACCTGATGTTAAAGTCAGACACCTCCTCTTAAGGATGTCTCTGGATACTTTGGAACTGATGCAGCAAAGAAGTAGGGTCAGCAGACTCGTTGCATCCTTTCACGAGCCTTCTGGCAAGCTGGGGCCACCCTGTGATGGATCCCTCTGGCGCCGATCTCCACCAATAGAGGAGCTTTCCCCTCAGGGAAAGGGCCAGCAGACGGGTCTTCACACTCTCATCGGTAATGGAATGCAATGTGGCCAGGGCAAGGATGTCCTGGATGTGCTCGTACGCCGTCTTGCCGTAGCCGTCGTATGTAGGGATGGGCTTTAAAGCAGCAGGGGGAACAACTTGCTGTCCGACCAGGGCCAAGGGCCCTGTAGAGTCCACCGCCGGGAAGAGATCGTCGTCATTTTGCTGCTGGGCAGCCATTTCTTCTTCTTCTCCTCCGTCGGTTGTATACTTAGTGTCGGTAATTTCCGAGGATGCAGATGCCTCTTCTTCCTCGCCCTCTTCTATTTCGTACTCAGCTCCTATGACCTCGGCTTCAGCTTGCGGATCAGCCAGCTTGGCAATTTCGCCTCGAGCGTTGATGTCCAGTTCGTAAAAGTCAGGCGGGTTTCTCGGATCCCTTGCTCGCCACCTTCTTGTTTGCATGAAGGTGCTGGGACCGGTCTTTCGGACTCAGAGGATTTGTTCGTGCAGAGTCGCCAGGTGCTCTGATTTTGAACAGCAACGAAGCGAACACCAGTGCTTCGATTCTGTTTGGGGGTGGGAAACATCCTTGGCCCACCAAGTGCTCAGAAACTGTTGCGCCAGGTGGGGACTGATTAGAAAATCTCTCTTCAAATGTGGGACCTTTGTCCCACCGGGCGTGCCAGAGAAACTGTTGGTTACGAATTTGCCATGAGGAAAGGATTTTGGGTTAATGCGCCCAGATTCGCCCACCAGCTAGAAAAGGCCGAAAGGAAGGGATGCCTTCCGTGCCAATCTCCGGAGAAGGCCGGCTCCTTGGGGGGTTTTTATGGTTTAAGCTAAGAGTGCTGGAAAGAGATAAAGAAACGGAAAGAATTTACAAATGTGATTGGAGTTGGGTGGGGGGAACTAACAGTACAGCAACACATTGATCACCACTACTTACTGCGTTATAAGTACAAAGCATAGCCCGAAACTGCAAAGTCTAGTATACTTTTTGTATAGAGCGGTGTACGCACAGCTACAATGGTCCCCTATCAAACTTTCTCCCTACAAGGAGAACTAACAGCACGACAATGCATCAATCGCCACTACGTACGGTAACTCAAACAGAAAGCAACCAAGAGATGTCAGATCCAGGTATATGTGTTATGCAGAGAATTTATACGCATAGCTACAATGGTCCCCTAGCAAACATTCTCCCTACAAGGAGAACTAACAGCACGGCAACGCATCAATCACCACTACGGACAACAACGTAACACACAACTGATGGAACTGCTACCACATCTATTCTATGTATCCTCTAATCTATGAAGTTCAAAAGCACTTGGCCACCAAATGCTGAAATGAATCAACAAGTCATGACACAAGCAATGCTTCAGGTTTACCTGACCACCAAATGTTGAAACGAATCAACGAGCCGTGACACAAGAAAACGTAAAGCGGAAATATAAAGGAGAGGCAGCATAAAAAATAAAAGCAGCAGAACAGAACCAGGCATACAATTTATATTTATAAGCAGAAGCACGGTTACAATGGTTCCCTAACAGACATTCCCCTTCCACCACTTTACAATGAAAACATGGTGGGTATTTGGGTATTTTGTTTATTAAAATGCATTGTAAGAACTCTTTTCAATGAGTTCTATTGGTCTGCTTTGGTCATATGTGGACATCAATAAAATTGTCTTATCTTGCAACTTTTGATCAATCAACTTGATTTTACCTAAGAATCTATTGGGGTGGTTTACTTGTTTACCTCATATGTCAAATCAAAAGAACTATGAAGGTGCCGATAGCAAAAGCTTCAAACAATGACATATGTTTTGAGCCATATATTGCCTAATTATAAGCATGTAGAATGTAAGGCAATCTCTCATGCCAATTCTTCGGATTCTCTTGATTATGACTTTGAAGAAGATGATCCAAGGTTCTATTCTCAATTTAGGTGGCAAAATGGACATGGTGCCAGCTAAGACACCATCCTATTGATATTTTGATGACCATTTATATTTTTTGTACATTTTTTTTTTTTGATTTGGTGGAAGAAGGGGTTTTGAAAGGAACCCCAAACCTTTTACAAAATGGATCCACACAGCTTCGAGAGATTAAGGGAGGCCAAGCCCATAGGCCACCAAAAGAGAAACCAGGATCTTGTAATAACCCGCCCTATGTAGTTCTCTAGGGGTTTGCCAATTCTTAACCTTTTTCGTGAATTTTTGATATACAAAATCACAAACACAGAGCAATCCAGAATTCTCGAAAATATTGCTTTATTATTATATCAAAACTAGGGCACAAATTACAATGCAAATACCTCAAATGCTGATGAAACCCTAGCCGCCTCCGTACTCTATAAATGATGATGAAGGCTCAGCCCTTCCGATGTGAATACTCGTGTGGTGTCCCAACTCCAAATATTCCCCGTATAATCTCTCGAATGACCCCGTGTGGTAACCCAACTCCAAAAGTCTTTAAAATTGAAGTCCAACCGCAATCCCCGTGTGGAAATGCCCGATTGACTCGAGGGTAATCTTGCAACCCCAAAGCCAATGTCCCCGTAAGAGGTTGCCGTCTCTCACAAGCTCCAAAATCTCTGTAAATGGCTCTGCAAGAGAGTCCTCCAAAAAACCAGAGAGAAAAATAATAATCTTCGCATATCTCCAAATGAACTCAAAACCTCCTTTTATCTCCTCCATAGGTCGACCTAGGGTTAGGTCACTTTTAGGGTGAGCAAATATAATTTTATCAATTTTTAGTTCGACCTTATTTCTCCTTAATTTATTCACCCCCTTATGCCTAGGCTTAACGACTTTTTAAGTCGTCACTTAAAATGGCCTCTTTTAAATAAAGTCACTGACTTTACAAAATTAAATTAAATAATCACTTTATTAATTTTATCTTCGACCATTAAAATTTCCAACCTCTGCCCATCCGAATTGAAATCCGCGAATGGTTTTGGACACCCATTTCACTGAAGAATATCACTGCATTGTCTGTTGTCCACCGAAACCCTAAAAACGGATATGGCTAAAAATAGTAACTCTGATCAAACAAATCTCCGAATGAGCCCAAACGACCATCGAGCAATAGCTCTCTGGGTTCCGAATGAGCCCAAACGACCATCAATCAATAGCTCTCTGGGTACTGACAAAGATTTTGATATCTCCAATGGCTCCCCTCCATCCGACTTAGCCTACGGGAGCTCGTGTATAGGCTAATCTGCTCTGCACCTGACTGCGTAGAAAAGGGGACATTACAGATCTTCTCTTATTTGAATTAAAAAAAGATGGTTCCTGAAATTTAAAAAGTACCGCGAAATCCCCCTTGAATAGAGCCGAACTCTGGCCACCAAATAAGCAACAAGCAAATTACCATCTTCTGATATCATTAGCTAGTTCCCTATTCCAAACTGTGATGCCGTTTTGAGAGGTGACCAGGTTAGCCAAAAACTCGATGGAATTGTTACCCTCCCTAAACACATATTGGTACTGGACAATTTCAAATGTTTGGGCCAATTTATGCACTTTCTCCAATAGGTTTGAGATTGTCCAAGTTGGAGTCTGCATCCCTCTAACCATATTAATGATATTGAGCGAGTCACCTTTGATTATGACTTTTCTAAAGCTCAAAGATATTAACTGCAAGACTCCTTGAAAGAGAGCTCTAGCCTCAGCTGCATGGCTAGTTTGGGTTTCGATGTTTTCAGCAAATGCCAACAAAATTCGACCCTTCGCATCCTTGATGACACCACCTGCTCCAGCTCGGCCCTGATTACACTTAGACGCACCATCAAAGTTTAATTTTATCCACCCAGGAGGGGGCGGTTCCCAAACAGTATCTGCTCTTACTGGGTGATGAATTCTCGGGACTGAAGTAAGAGAAGATTTAAAACCCAAATTCTTTTCTATCCTTGAGTGGAATTCACCAAGGACCCTTTTCTTAGCATCCTCCCTTATACATCTTAGAAGGACACCATCAATGTTTCGGTGGAACAGGCCTTCGGGGCTTAAAACATAGCGAAGGGTCCGCAGCCTAAAGTGTCTTCGCTGCGAAGCATTCAAATGTGAAGGACACCTCCCAGTGTTGAAATATTCAACTATTTCACTGACCCAGTCTCTTTCATCCATTTCTTGGTTTACAAAGCTTTCTCCTGTTATCAAATCATCCCACTGGCAGGCTGTTACTTCGGCCGCTACACTCTTCGCAAGCTCTTGGCATAGCGCGCGACCGCGAACCAACTTTGTGGGTCGGATTTCAATATCAAATTCCTGTATTTTGTTGACCCAACCAACCCTTTTGCTGCCCAACTCTCCTTGGATAATGAAGTTTTGTACGTCTGGGTGGATAACAAACACTGTAACTCGACTTTGGGAGACAAAATGTTTGAATTTTCTCAGGGATTTCTTGACGGCGTGCACTTGTTGTTCTATGAAGTTGTATTTCTCCTCGTGGGGGTGTATCACTTGACTTAAAAACACAATAGGGCGCTCTTCGCCATCTTCTCCCTTTTGTGTCAAGACTGCAACGTAACTTTCAGGTTCCCCTACAACATACAGGATGAAATCCTTACTATAGTCAGGGTTCGTCAGAACGGGTGCCTGGGCGATTCGAGCCTTGATTTCTTCAAATGCCGCTCTTCTGTTGTCAGTCCAGATGAATTTCAAAAGTTCGGACATTGGCTTGATGATTTGAGCGAAGTCTGGGACAAACTTCCAAACGAAGTTTGTTTGGCCGAAGAAGTACTGCAGCCCTTCCTTATTCATTGGGAGTGGGAGTCTTATGAGAGCCTCAACCCTGTCGGGATCTATTGCAAGACATTTCTTTGATATAAGATGTCCCAGTAATTTCCCTTCATTTATTGCAAAGATGGACTTCTTCGGATTGATTGATTGAAATGCCAAATTCTCGGCATTTTTCGAATATTTGCTGCAAGTGCGAAGGATGATCCTCTCTTTTCCGGGAAAAGACAGTCATGTCATCTAAATAGATGACGATAACCTTATTCAGCAATTCGCCAAATGCTAGGTCCATAGCCCTCTGAAAAGTAGCTCCTGCATTTGAAAGGCCGAATGGCATCCGCTGGTAAGCGAACGTCCCCCACTTAGTAGTAAATGCCGTTTTGTGTTGGTCTTCATTTCTAACCCAAATCTGGTTATATCCTGAAAAACCATCCAGTAGGGAGAAACGTTGGGCTCCAGCTATTGAGTGCAAGATTTGATCAATCTACGGGAGAGGGTAGTGGTCTTTCAATGAAGCCTGATTTAGATTGCGAAAGTCTACACATAGCCGAATGTCCCCATATTTCTTCCTGATGGGAACTAAGTTCGCTACCCAAGAAGAGTGCTTTATGGGATAAATGATCTTGGCTTAAGCATTTTCAGAAGTTTGGCTTTCATCAGGGTTTCGATCTTCGGGTTGACCGGTCTTTGCCTCTGTCTAAAAGATTTGACCCCTTCTTGCAGCTCGATTGTATGTTGAACCAGTCTTCGGTCATAACCCTTTAGGTCTTGGTAAGACCATGCCACTATATCTGGATACCTCCTGCACAAAGATAGGATTTGTTCTAACTCGGCTGTAGTACAGTCTATTCCAACTTTTATCACCTTCCCGAATTCAAGCTCTAGATCTTGATATTGCCTAGCATCAACTTTGATTCTGTGGGAGATTGCTCTGTCATTCTGATCGAACAGGCTCTCCAGAGTGATCATTCCTCTTGGAACATGGTTATTTTTTAACTGGACCAGTCCTTCATACTCCTCGTCTTTCGGGTTTCTTCCCTCGACAGTGGCTACTTCTTGGACCAGGAATTTAACAATCTGTTCATCATTGTCGAAAACTTGCCAATGCATGTCCCTATCCGGCACAGAGGGCCTATAAATCATCCTTGCGACCTTCGACTTGTACACTTTGTCGTCGGCTGGAGAATATCTAGCCGCTATGGAGGCCAAGACATCAACGTGCCTATTTTTCTCTCGTGGGATGGACTGTAGATTGAGTGATTTGAACTGTTCAAGCAGGTCCCATACTCTGTTGCGATAGGCTTTAAGATAGTGCTGCTTGGAGATGCACTTGTTGGTGACCTGATTGCATACCAATTCTGAATCTCTGAAAATCTTGAGATGTTTTATGCCTAACTTTCCTGCTTTCTTCAATCCTAGGCATAGAGCTTCATACTCGCTCGCATTGTTGGTGCAGCTCCAAACCAGACTCGTAGCAATATTCCTTTTGCTCTCCAGACGGTGATACTAAAAGTATCGCTGCCCCGGATCCGTTTTTGCATCGGGCTCCGTCAAAGAATAATTGCCATAATTCTTCTTGGGCAGGTATCTTATCTTTTGGCTTTATGTGTATCTCTGGCTCTGTGATGGTGTAACATCCTATTTCTGTCTCTATCATGGCATTGAAATCTGTCAATGAAAATTCATCTTCGTAATTTAGTTGTGCAAAGGATTCCTCTACTAAGTCCACTTGTTCTACTCCTTTTGCTATCGCATGGATGGGATCATTGCATTCTTCTTCGGTCATCTTCTGTATGAGAAACGTAGAAGGTTTCTCGTTGTAAATTTTGACTTTTCTTCCCTTGAACAGAATCTCTAAATGCGAATAGTCCATGGACAGGTCTCCCCCTAGCTTTGGTTTGAATTCCCTTGAAAGGCACATGCTAAAATAGGGCTTCAGATCTACGACTACCACCTCATGTATGACCACAATTTGGGGTACCTTGTGCAGCTAAATAGGTATATCCTTGATTACACCGACCGTTCTCACAGGAGTACCGTCCAGTTGGAGCACCCCGTGGCTACTTCGCGTGTACTCCATTCCTATTTCTTCGCAGACCGCCTTAGGCATGACTGTCGTTGCTGCCCCTGAATCAATCATACAATTGTGGACGATGTGCCCTTCCATTTGTAAGGACAGGTAGAATGGAGGAGGCCTGTTCTTTCCCGTTATGGACGTGGATAGGGTTTGCACTATGACGGGCGGCGCTGACTTCGTAGCTTTTGCGGACTTCAAGGACTCCTGCAACAAGTCCACTTGTCCTGGCAGTTGCAAAGCGTCATATAAGCTAATCTTGGCGAGGGTCCTTTTTAATTCATCCACGATGTTATACCCTATGAGGGCATGTGCTTCGGGCTCCCTTTTGGCTTCGTACTTTGTGCGATATTGCTACGTGGTTTCGACTCTTTGCCGCTTAGTCAATGAAGGGAACTTAAGCTTTTCCCTAGCCTGTTCTTTGGTTTCGACCTGAGGCGGGGCTGCGGAGGCTTGTTGGTTCTTTTATTTTGTTGGCGTGGGAAGCGAAACTTTGTCTGGGGCCTTAACAGGTTGCTGCTCTTTTGGGCGGCTAGTATACAACTCCAAGGGAGCCATTTGAGCTGCATCCACCTCCATTGGCCTTTTTCCTTCCTTAGTAAGAACTGAAATTTTTTCTTCTTCATCCACCACCAGGTTTTGATCTGCTTGCCTTATCATATTGACTTGGCCACTAGGGTTGCTCCCCGACAGTGTCTGCACATAATGCTGATGCAGCATATAGGTATTCTCCTCATGTGGGTCGTTGCATGTGGAGCACCAGTGCACAGTGTCAGAAGTGCTTGTTCCTTCGTCGATCACAACATTTCTTGCCAAAGACTTCCCTGGTTGAACCACTTGATCTTTGGTGAGCGCTGGTGGGGGTAAGACCTTCCTGGAAGGAATTCTTGTTGCGCTTGTTTCTTTTTCATGATAATCATATCATTGGACAAAGTATGCACCGTGGAGTTCAAAGATTGAACTTCCCACAATATTTTCGCTTGCATATCTTCAGCTTTGGGGGTCGGTGGCAATGGAGCCATTGTCGGTATCGGAGGCAAGGCAGGGTGTTGGGGTGGTTCCGGTAACGTGGGAAATGCCGAAGGGACAGTAGGCTATGGTGCTGAAAATGCAGGGAAATGCACTTGTGGAGTAACGATTTGGGTTACAACGGGGTTGGGGTTCCATGATGAGATGGGATATACAGGGGTTGTGGAGGTTTGCGAAGTAGTGGCGCTCAGGTACTGTGTCTGCGAAAATTCCGGGAATATAGGCATCGACATCCTTTGGGGAAGCTTCCCTACGGCTATCAAATCCATTTCCGCTTTTTGGGCCAGCTCATATAGTTCGGGAAAAGTATTCACATTCGAATACCTTACCATTACACTGATATCTGGATTAAAGGCCCTAAGGTAGTAGTATGCTGCTGCTTCGTTGGTTGGCCGAAGTCCAGTGGGTACTCTTTGCCAAGTCCAAGCTAACCTCACATTGAAATCTGCAATCTCCTCCTGTGGGTGCCTCTGAATTGTTGTGAACTGATGCAAGAGGGAGGAGGGATCGAAAGACTCATTAAAACCTCTCATCAGTTGTCCAGCTAATTGGTCAGAACAAGTTATAGTGCCAGGCGGTAGCGATCTATACCAATAGAGGAGCTTTCCTCGGAGAGACAAAACCAAGAGCTTCACCATGACTCTTTCTTTCGTAATGTCATGAATTGCTGCCAGAGAAACTATATCTTGAATGTGTTTTCCAAAGCTGTCTTCCCTGTGCCGTCAAAGGTAGGGATCTTCTTCATTGCAGTAGGCGGAACCTGCCCTTGTCCCGCTAAGTTTAATGGTCCGGAGGAGTTCCATGTCGGGAACAATCTGGGCGGTTGTTGCTGTGGCGACAATTGTCTGCTGCTCGTTGCTGTTGTTGTGCCATGCTGGTGCCTGGGTTCGGAAAAACAGGAGCTCCCGAAGTTCCTTGTTGATGGCTGACCGAAACGGAGACACTAGGATGATCAGGGGAGTTAGGAGGATTGGGAGGAAGACTAGCTGTTGTGCTGTCCGAAGTTAGGCCTTCTTCGTCAAAAGCAGCCTCTTGCGAAGACGCTCCACGTAACAACAGTTCGGGTGTTACTAACCTAGGGCGTTCCCCGAAGGCGTCAATATCAAATTCAAAGAACTCAGTTTCTTCCCCACTATTCCTAACTCTATATCTTGTTTGCATGAAGGCACAAATTTTTTAGTATCGGTCTCAACGACTTTGAAATTTCCAGGTTGAACAGAGTCGCCAGATGCTAGAGTCTTTTTGGTAATGAGATGAGCATCTGCTCTCACTACCACTCACAAGGTGAGACTGATCGGGTCCCACCGGGCGTGCCAGAAACTGTTGGTCACAAATCTGCCACAGGAAAGGATTTTGTACGTATACGCGCCCTAGACGTGGACCAACATTGAAAGGCCGGAGGGAAGAGATGCCCTCCGTGCCAATCTCCGGAGAAAGGCCGACTCCTAAACTAAACTACTTGGTGTTTTTAAGACAAGAGTGTAGGAAAGAAATAAAAGGATAGGGTAAGAAGTATGAACAATTTTGTGGGAAAGAACCAACAACACGATTATCAACTAATAACTTGGAACAACCGCAATAAATACCAAGAATAATGCATAAATGAACATCACGCAAAGTTCCCTATGTATCCTTTGGAAGAGTTTCCGAGTTCAACTATTCTCCCACGCCTAAATCCAGATTTCAGAATTACAGCGATTGAGAAAATAAATGAACGTAACAGAAACCACTAACCATAGGCGGCATAAAAGGAGTTTAATGCAATATTATCTCCCCTATGTATCCTTCAGGAGAATTCCAGGGTTCTGTCCCCAATTACACACCTAAATTCAGGATTCAGAATAACGGTATACAAACGAAGACAGAATAGCAGAAATAATCACAGAAGGCAGCATACAAGAGAGAAATGAGCCGAAAGTCTTTAATATCAATTGCAGGAATCAAGTTACAACAATTTTCTAGCAAAAGTTTCTCCCCCCTTTTCCCATTACAATTCATGGGTTTTTATAGAGGACCCGACCCTCTGAGCCATCAATGCACAAAATCCAGAAGTACGCCCTCGAAAATCTGAGAAATCTGCCTTCGCTCCTCCCGTGACCAAGCTCTCACATTTGTTTCTATATTTAGCAGTTACGGCCGCATTAGTCAGGGAAATATGCATTAATGGGCCGCCTGACTCGTCCTGAATCTCCGGGTGCGATGCTCGAGTGGCTGCCAGGTCCGTCGGGTTCTCCTCCTGCGACTGATATTTCCTTTTCCATTGCCAAAAATGAGTCCCGCGTCTTTCGGGCAAGTAAAAATGCATTTATGAAATACTCGATTGCCTTGAAAAGATACTCGGCCTTGGTGTGTGTACCCTGGAGAGCTTCGCCAAATTCCAGTTCGGGGACCCACTTCGCGATGGATGTGAGCCGAAGCGGGACTGACCTCTCTGCATGGGTGCTTCGCACGAAGGGACCTTCAAAAACAGCTTCGCAAGGACTTAGTGCCGAAGCAGATCTACTTCTTCAAAACATGGCTCCCAATCTCTCATTGCTTCGCCGGGAAAATTGCTTCGCAAATGGATGCTTCGCTGATGGACTAAAAGAATGCTTCGCTGCGAAGCTTTTTCAAAATGGCCATTCGGGGGTTTTTCAGCCGAAGTAGAATTTTGCCATAGGATATTTCTCCGACTTCTCCAGGGCAGCCAGGCTCCTAGTGAGGGGGCTTCGCACGACAATTGGCCGAAGCGGGTGCTTTGCTGAGATTTCGGCGAAGCAGTTTTCATACTTGTAATTTTCTCCTTCGTTGCTCTACTGCTTTGCAAAAACGGGGCCCGAAGCTAGTCTCATAGAAGCTTCGCTTGCGAAGCTCTTTTCATGCCTTAGAAAATTTTGGGCATGTATTTCATTTTCCTGTTTTTTTTTCTTTGCGAAGCTATGGGCGAAGCTTCTATACATATAGTTTATTTACAAAAAGGGGGCAAAAATGATAGCCAAAATTGCTAGAGTGTTGTTTACAACAAAAAGAAAGAAAACAAACTAAGAAATCATCACAGAATTTTGGATTTTAATACCCTTCCAAGCAATGTGACAGAATCGTCAACAGTTGCCAGGTTGGGATGACCATTCTGCAAGGCCTTGTCTTTCACATGCTACTGTTGGTTACGAATTTGCCACTAGGATAGGATTTTAATCTATTTGCGCCCTAGATTCGCCCAATAGATTGAAAGGGCGGAAGGAAGGAATGCCTTTCGCGCCAATCTTCGGAGGAGGCCGGCTTCCTATGTTTTCTCAATTTGGTTTCAGCTCAGAGTGCAGGAAAGAGATTACAAATTACTGAAAGAAACATAAATATTCTTGTTTCGGGTGGGGAAGATAAGCAGCACAGAAACTAACCAATCACCACTACTAACAACAATCTAAACAAAATATGTAACAGAAACTATTAATGTTACTTTATCCTATCTATCCCTCACTTTAAGCATTCCAAGTACACTTAATTGCCAATACCGATATCCAGGTAAGCAGAATAACAGTAATCAGAAATATAAGCAACATGAGGCAGAAACACTTAACAAAGGCAACATACAAGATAAAGACAATCAATAGAGCCAAGTATATTTTGTATTCAAAAGCAAACGCACAGCTACAAAAGTCTCCTAGCAATATATCTCCCATCCACCCTTATACAATGATATGGCGCAGCTATTTATAGCGCAATTTTCCCCCCGATTACAACTTTGGGCACAAATCCCAGACCTGACAAAAACTGCAAACGCTGACAAATGCGATTGATGTTGACCTCTGCGGGTAAGGAATGTACTTGCAGCAAGGTCCACCTGAAAACTTGGCAGCTACGTGGCAATCTGGTAGATGAAACCTCGAGTCAGTTTGAATGAGGGCAGACGCGGTACAATATGTCGGTTCACGCTCATCTGTCCAAGTACTTGGCGGCACACCTTCTGTCACATCTTTGACTCGAATCTCGAGGCTGGACACCTGTCAGCATCTGATGGGGGGAAGAAATCACCTTTAAAGCTCATCTTTTATATCCCGCCCGACTTCGCACAAAACTGGAGCGCAGCCGGGCGGCGCAGGGTGAAAGCAGCACAGTCGGAAGGGCCTTCGTGCCTTAGAAACTTCATGACAGCATTGTCTCATCTTTCGCCCGAGTGCGCACAGACTGGTGAGCGCAGTCCGACTTCGCTGCAAAGTCGGGTGGCTCAACACTTAGCAGATTTTTGATGTCTTCAAAGCAAGCCAGCCCTACTGCGCACCATCCTCAGGGCGTTGCTTGACTTCGCTGCGAAGTCGGGCGTTCCCAACACTTAGCCAGTTTTTTGGCTACTTTCAATTAATGTCGCCCAGGCGCGCACGAGATTAGGAGCACAGCCCGACTTCGCTGCAGAGTCGGGCGGCTCCATCCTTAGAAATTTTCTGGGCACCGTTCTGTCGATATCGGCCGGGTGCACCGAAATGGGCAAGCGCAGCCCGACTGCGCAGCGCAGTCGGGCGAACATCAACACTTAGAATATTTTTGGGCATATTTGCCCACTCAGGGAAACAGTCAGGAACATGGAAAAGAAGATGGAGAAAATGAAACTGATGGCAGAAGAGTAGAAGGGACATGGTGAAGAAAGGGAGAGAAGAAAGAGGGAAGGCAAAGCAGCATCCTTACAAAATTTCAAGACATGGCACCCCGTGCAAAATGTGACAACAGCTCCCTTGAGTTCTATGCCTTCCTCTTGAACAGCGTGAGATAGGTCTATTGCTCTTCTGTATCATGTTTTTAATTACTTCTTTTTTGCCGATGGACAAGGCAGTCTGGACAAATTTGTGTTGTCGGTTTCTTGTCCTCATTTATAATGTAATCAACCATGGAGGGTAGGAGAGTGTATGGTAGTTGTTCTACATGCCCTGATAGGATTTACTGGCCAGGTTCTCCTATTCTTGTATATTCGTCCATGAACATATTTAAATCTTGCATCAGCTCCAATGTGGTTAATATTAGTAATGAATCCATTACAGATGAGTGATTGTCTAATTCAGGTGGTGCTTGGACCACATTTGCGTGTTGTTTTATCTTTGACTTGTGCAGGGTTTGCCCACCTTGGCTTCAACTATCCTAGAGGAATCTTTTGTAGTATGTTCTTGTACTCTGGTGATTCTAGGCTGTTAATAGGATTCTTTCCTTTCTTCAACACAATCCAGATTCCAGAATATACATACACACAAAGATTGTCTTTTTCTTTATCACTTTTTTTGAAACCTATGTTCCATGGGGATTCATCTCAAGCTTTAGGGGCTGTCTCAGAGACATGTTCCCATGCCCTTCCCCATGCCCTTAAAAAGCTGTCCCAGCATCCTGGAAATACATGCCACTGTACCAAAAATCTCTTCTGCCATCTTGCACAGTCCTGGTCTAGTTTGAAACTGTTGGAAAAACCTGAATTACTCCTAATTTTTTAAGATATGTTATTATTGAATTCAGATGTTGCAGCTTTCCTTCTGATTGTAACTGTTACTCCTGGCCATAATTTTTTTGTCCAGCAGTTTATGACTAACATGAATTATTGGATAGCATGGAATCACATGTAATTTGATGAATATTCTGTTTAGAGACTAAGCATTTGCTTCCCTTTTATTTATTTTTTTGTTTTAAGAGACTGAAATTAACATCCTTCTTGTTCAAAGAGTTGGATGTTTTCTGTTTCCTGGAGACAATGTGGAGTTGGTTGGATTGATCTTTTAAATCAACAAATCCAGAGAAGACTTTTTCATCAAAAATCCTTATGGTCAATCCCTTATTGCAATTTTTTTAATTCATAAACTGTGAATTATGTGTATTAGTCACTTTCTATAAGATTGAATGAAAGTTTCTATATACCAAAATGAAACCATTTAAGGAATAGTTTTTCTTTTATTTAGGTGGTAATTGAAGTTTCGGTTCCATCTTCTATGGCAATGCTTGGATATCTATCAGTAGAGGCACCTATTGGTTCTTATCTCCCAGCTGCTGTAACTTTGAGAAGCACCAGTGGTAACCTTACAATATTTTTGTTTGTTACTCTTTTATAGTTGCCTTTTGAATACAATTTTTGAGAATGGAGTGGAGCTGATAGTGGGTTCGTATTTTTTCTTGATTTTGATATATTGCAGGTGATATATATTCAAGGTGTGATGCCTTCAACAAGTTCATAACATGGCAATTATTTGGAACAGTACAGACTTTTGATATTTTGGATCAGACAAGTTGGGAGAGTTTCTTACGGGCGATTGATGCCATTGATGAAACTGAAATACCAAATAAACAGGCCTTTGATAGTCCATCGTGTGCATGGACGTTATTACATGCTTCTCAGGCAGGGAAAGCAACCCTGCAGGCATCTTTTGTGGGTATTAAAAAAGAATTACTTGACACTCCAGATGCTTTAGCATCCTTGAGGGCATCATGGACTGTGGCTGCTTATGCTTCACTAATTGTACAGCAGGCAGGTGATGGGAATGCATTTGGGGGTTATAAACTTGATGTAGATTCATTAGACCATCCACTAGTTGATGTTCAGGATGCAGCCTGGGTAAGTTTGAATGAACTACTGCTTGTTCCTGGAAGTGGGATGACGATATTGCTTCGCCGGGGACCGGAACGTTGGCGACAGGGAGTAGAGTTTTACGAGTCATACAATGCAGTAGCTTCAGATGGAAAAGACCCTGCAAAAGGGAGCATTACTATTACTAAAATGGGTGATGGTGGAGGAAGAATGTATTGGGTTTTATGTCACTCTGTGGGGAACTTTGTAGGTTCCACAGCATAGCCTTTATTGTATTTCATGTTTAATTTTCATCCTCATGTTTTGTAAATTTAGACTTTGGTTTAGCACCTTTACTAGCAACTGAATATTTTCTAAAATAATGTGACAAACATAAGTGCCTTTTTCTTTCTGATATTCTTTGTTCTTTATTTCTTGTTTTGGGCAGACACTGACATTTAAACGGGGCAACCTAATTGGAGATGACCACCCATTACCAGCTTTGGCAGAAGTTGTCTTGTCACTTGAGTGTAACATTCCGTCTTTAATCACACTGATTGCTGATGAACCTGGTCTGTATGGAAGCACTATATTTGGATATTGCTAAGTTCTTCATTTTTTCCCTTTTATTTTGTTGATAAAAATAATTTTAAGATCTGGCAGCAGAGTCAATTAACAGATTAAAAATCCTGTAATTGGACTTTGCACTGATGTTAAACTAAATGTTTTTTTTTTTCCTTGAATGTCTAGTGAACACATTGGCTGTAATACGAACTACCTCCCAGGCTGATCGTGATGGGGGCTGTATAAGAGTGACACCTGTCACTGTGACAAGTAGTCGCACAATTCGGGTGGCTGCAGTTGGAATGCATCAATCTGGAAGGCCATTTGCAAACTCATCATCATTATTTCTGGACTGGGCTCTCAATGATTGTGAGGAACTAGCTTTCTGGGTTTCAGCCAAGAATGCTGGAAAAATGACAGAGGCTAGTTCCTGGGAAAAGTTTCTTGCTCTACGTAATGAAACAGGGCAAGTATGTAGATTCAACATTAGTGAAGTAAATAATTTCATGTTTTCCCTTGTATAGTTTTATATATTATATGATTATAAAAACTTGTTGACCTTCTGTGTTATGTTTTTCAAATGCAACTGAACCATACATTCTAGATGTTTCAGAAATCTGCTATTTTGTGTAGCATATTGAGAGACAAGTAAAACAATAAACTTTATAGTGTTGACATTATATTTTTATCAGTAAAAGTGAAGTCAAAAGCTTGCTTGAGGTTTCACATTATGGATTTGTTCTATTTTACGCATGTGAATTTGGTTCATCTACTGATCTCAGCAGATTTTAATACAGCTTAATTCTCAGGAAATGTATTGCTGAATTTTGAGCTAGATAGTTTTCTTCAGTTGTCTTATCTAATCTACTCCTCAATAATATCTTGCATTAGTACCTAATTGGTGGGGGATTCCATCCTGGCATATTATGTGGGAGGAATATCTGGGAGGCCCTTGCAGTTTATATGTTTGCAGCGAGATTGCCTGCTAGTAGTTAGTAGTTAGGGAAGTGCTAATGCATAATGAGTGGGTCTATTTGATGCTGGATGGATTCAGCTTATCTAGTACTTCTGAAATATACTAGAGTACAGATTAAAATTCAGGTTGAGAGATATGTCCATCATGTTCTTTACTAAGGCCAGGAAACATTTCTCTATTCTTTTCTTTTTTCCCTTGTTTTTATTCAGCATTGTATTGTTTGGTGGATTGGGCCATCTAGTTAAAACTTTATGCTGCTCTATAAGGGAATGTGCTTAATAAGTAATGCATGAAAGAACCAGAAAAATATGTCTTTTAGGCTATGAAGAACTAAACTAGTATGGTATGCAGGGATATTCCAAATGAAAAGAATGTAAAGAGAGATCAATGGAATAGAAAGAATGCGCATGTAAGTACAAAATTAATGAATGCATTAAGGGATGTTTCTTAATTCATATCTGTTTTTCAACAAGCACAACAATAATATCAGGGAGAATTCAAGGGAGTGCTCCCTATTCAATGTTATCTTGAGTATATATAGCCATGGAGGAAAAGGGTGGCAAAGGCAATGGTTATCAATGCCACCGGCCTCTCTTATGCAAATGTGGAAATGTATCTCTTAATGAAACGTTACTAATACGAGGTACATCATGCCATCAAATTTCTTCCATTATTGTAAATTCAAAGCGTAACAATTTGCAACAATCTCTGGCTAGTGACATGAACTGTTTTTATCTACATGTATCCATACATGCTCCCCACCCTCTGTTATACAAATGTGAAAAAGTACCCGTTTCAACAGAACATTACTAATCCAAAGTATGTCATGTTTTTTCTTTCTTGTTTTATTTCAAGTACAAGGCAAAACATAAAAGCAGAAGACTGATTGGCATCCCTCTGATGGACCAATCAAACCTTTTGCCATCACAGTATCTATGTTCTTTTGACCACATATACTATCAAGACCGTTTTATGGTCTCTTCATGGTTGCATCATTTGCAGATTTTTCTAGTTGGGCTGTCCTGGTATCCCCTTGTAAGTTGCTCTCATAAGTCTTCTTGTAGGTCTTATCTAGAGTCGATAAAAGGCCTTTTGAATCCACTTGCATGGGTGTTAAGTATTAGTGAAGTTTTAGTTTAGAACTCAAGTTGCAACAAAGCTTGCCAATTTCTCCAGTATTCGAAATAATGGAATACTGTTGTGTAGTTATCACATATATGAGCAATCACATCTATGAGCAACCAATAAAATTTAGGCGAAATGTTAATGCAATCTTGAACAAATTTCAGTGTTAGCTGTTAGGGAAGAGAGATCACAGGCAATTAAAAGGTAAAGGTAAAAGGTAAAGTACATTTATATGTCAACAAGGCAATAGGCCATATGAGATGATCCTCATGGAGGATGTTGTTTACACAATATATGGTTATCCAACCATACTCCTGTTACTAAAGCATGGTGTACAACTGTACCCTCCACAGGATTCGAACCTTGGACCTCCTTGTTAAAATTCCAAAGTCTTCACTGCTATCCAAAGTCTTCAATTGTAATGAATATACTAAGATAGGTAAATGCAACCGTATCAGGAGAATGCCTTGTATCATATCTTCTGAATGGAACAGTCACTTATGGTGAATGGGATATATAATTGAACTTTATAATATGATTTGTGTCAGTGCATTCAATAGGTGGTCATCCAACTTGTTGCTCAAAACCTGCATTGCAATGAGTGGCTCCGATGTCATCCATTTGATGATCTTTACCTAAAGCTTGACCATGAAATAGCAATTGAAATAGGGGCCTCCATATAGACTCGGGGGATCCATACAACTGGCAGAATGTATTTGGTGGGAGCAACTAGTCATCAGCAACCTACTTGGCTAGATTACATTGGTTATTGTATTGGATTGTTCATAATACAATGTGTTGATAAGCAATTATAATATCTCATTACTATAAGGTTTCAGTATATTAGTGTTTAATCACATACATAATAGGAAAGTATTTAATTATGAAGTATTTTAAGTTCAGATTTAATGAAGCACAGGATGCAGTAAGTGATTAAATATGCAATTTGAAAATCCTTTAAACAAAACGGGTTGAGCGTCAGTACTTCTAACTATTTGTTTGCTAATTAGATAAATCTTCATTATACATTTTTTCTTCTATACTTGGACCTTTTCATCTAAATTACATTTTGATGCCTGATTCTTCAGGCAAATATGATAAAAGCAAAAATAGGCTTTTCTAGAAGGCTTTGCTTGCTTACAAATTTAAATCTTGATAATAACATATATACTTGTTATAGTTATGGGTCATGTATAATAACATGTCATTTCTTTCTTGGAATAAAGTAATTTCTCTATGTTTATTTGGATGTGCTTTCTGAGCAAGTTTTTATAGCATAATAAAATAAAGCTTGTGCACTGAATAGTATGTATCTGACGGTAATGTTTTGTAATATTTGCATCTTTATCACAGTGCATTGTGCAAGCAAAAGTGGTTGAATTGTCTGGTAACAGAGCCCTTTGGTCCTCTGAAAGAGGTGTAAGAGAAACTATGCAAGATTGTGACCGTGGTGTTCTCACTGATGCTGTTCGTTTGCAGGTAGTGTCTGTGGGGTGTTGCTTGTTCTTTTGTGTGCTTTTGCCATTATAATCTGCTCATTTCTTGTTTTATTGGTCTTCTTGCAGCTTGTATCTGCTCTTCATATTGAACCAGACAGTGTTGTCTTGTTCTTTCACCCTAATGCCAAGGTATTTCATAATATTTTCTTGTGTGTAACCATGTCAGGTGTTCTTTAAATAAATATGCTAGCTTTAAATCAAATATTCACACTGGATAACCTACATTGGCATCTGAATTATAGGAATCTTGCTATTACTTTCTTGAATGTTTTGATAATAAGAAAGTTATGCCTTGCTTCTACATTCATGGTCCTTGAATAGGTATTGAGAATTGCAGATGAAAGTTTATTTTCCAATTTGCATTTAAATGAAAAAAGGTTTAGAAGATAACTCTATAAATGCCTATTGATGAACAAAATAGGCTAGTGGGACTCACCAGTCATCACCAAAAATAATCTGTTTCGATGCACTGTGGCAGCCAAGAAAGTACTAATAAGATAAACCAATTTAGAGCAAATAAACTAAAGATGAGTATGCTAAAGATAAATTACTGTACCAGACCTGATCTCTGCATCATGCGGTGGACTCAGGAAAGGGGCAAGCAGCTCAAGTGTATAGGGTTTCATGGTTATTATTATTGTTGTTCTTGTTATTAACAAATAATTTTTTAATGTGTTATATGGGATTGAAACGGGCCCCACCTTTATTATATCATTGACCACATATTGGTATTACAACTTGGCAGTTATGCATGTATTGCTTGGCAAAATTAGAACCTGGGTCTCTTCCTTGAGAGTCAGGATTTTAACCGGTTGAGTGAATACCATTTGATTGTTATTATTGGTATTACTAATTCAAATGTTATATCCTCCACATAAATTTTTGAGATTTATTTTGGAATTAAGCTGAAATTGCTCTTTAACTAATGATAAGGTGCCTTGAGAGTAATTTCTCACACTAAGCAAGGCAATAATTCTATTTTATAACAAGTCCACATATTGAATGCATCTCTCTCTCTCTTATTTCCCTTTTTCCTTTTTGGTGGTTATCAGGCAAGCCTATCAATATATGGAGGTACGTGCAATGTTGAAGCAGTTATAAATGACAGCAAAGTAGCAATTATAGTGCAACAACCTCCAATTGCACATTACATGCATTTGGTTGTGGGTGCAAGAGGATTGGGCACAGCAATGGTTACAGTTCACGATTTAGGGCTTTCATCTCCTACATCCGCTACTGCTTTGGTATAGTAGTTCTATCTAGTTATTGTACTTAAGAATTGATTTTATTTTTTGTCTTAACAATATGGTTGACTTGTAGGTGAACATGTTTCTTGGTAATTTAGAAATTTGGTACAGTGTCAGTGCCTTTATCTTTGTTCTATGATTATCTATGGAAATCGTAGTAGCTGTGGAATTAAGGATGATTTGTGTTATATTTCCATAGCATGGTTGACTCAGATGTGACATTAAAGTCAGGTGATGTCAACTTCCTTGTAAACTCAGTGGCCATTACTTTGAAATTGCAGTTAATTACTTCATGCATTGAAAGGCATGTTCTGAGTCAAAACAGAAAGGTGTTCTCTTTATTATTGTTAGGAATGTGCCAAATACTCGTTTCTTGTAGTTTTCCCCATGGTGTCATCATTCCCAAGTTGATGTTAGATGGAAGATTGTTCTCATGTTCTATAGCACATCTAGGTTGCAGTTCTAATTGATAGAATAGGACAAGGGACAGTGACTGCAGATTGTAAAAATTAAAACTACCAACTGGTTTGTTTAGTAGTTTATAATTGTAGTTGCTGAAATATTTTTAATTTCTTATTCATACAGGTACGTGTGGCTGATGTGGACTGGATAAGAATTCTTTTACCTGAGGAGACAAGTATATTGGTGTGTAGATATTTATGAGTATGTGCTTAGCTGGGTTTTTGCTCTCTTTTACATTTTTTGGAAACACAAGTCTTATCCATGCACGTCTGTGCAGTTGGCATCTATAAAGGATATTGAACTTTTAGCGGGGACTCATGATGGACATATTTTTGATTCGTCACAGGCAAGGGAGTGAACAATTCATTTTATTATCTTAAGTAACATATATTTGAATGATATTGAGAGTTACAGAGTATTCCTGGATGGTTTAATATTTTAAATTTGATGTAGCATTTAAAATAGTTTTAGAAGTCATTCATTCACTGGCTTTGCTTGTTGAATTTACATTTTGGTTAATTAAGATGCTAGAATATAATTTCTGAATTTGTCAACTGTCATCTCTCTTTACTTTCACCTTCACTGATTCCAGAACATTGTCTCTGTGTAGATTGAATTCATGAATGTGCATGTGCACATAGAGGATGAAATACTTGAGCTTGTCGACATCAATGGCACTCCAAAACCATCTGGAAGTAAAATTATGGGATCAAGGTTTTTTATACGTGGTGCAAACATTGGGTTGACAAGTACGCTTCATGTATGTGACGTGATGAATTTTCATCCCTTTTCAGTCACTTTTTGTCTAGCTGTTTAAATTTCTTGGAACAGATGTGTCACTGATAAAGGTGACTTGTGTGTAGTTTGTGCGTTTCTCTTTCAATCCATTGTTTTGAGGTGGTTGTTGTTTCAGGTTAGTGCCTGGCAAGGATCTGGAAGAGAAATTTTAAGTCAGTTTGCTAAGGTTGAAGTCCATGCACCTTTGGTGATACACCCTCCAAGACTCTTTCTTTCCCCAGGAGCAACATGCACGGTTGGTACCATTCATCTTGCCGTTGCTGTCATCTATCATGGCTTACAAACAATTTGGGTGGTGTCAATAGCTTATAGTTTATACATGGTTTTTATAATGCTAATCTATGGCATAGATGTATCTTTGAAGGTAGTATTTCTGTAGAAAAGGTTTGATAAGGATTAAAATTGAAAAAATTATCTAAATAATTTGCCATATGTTTGAAAAATAGAAATAAGTATTTCTATTAAACTAAGAGTTTAAAATAAATATAAATATGTATAAAGTACTTAACATTCCATACAGAAAAGAGATTGACTAGCAAATACCTCTATGAAAGAATTGCCCTAAGACCATTTTGCCTTGTTCGGATAGTTTTAACTTTTTGCTTGGTTGAAACTTGATTTTTCTCAACTTTTAGTTTTTGTGAATGTTGAAGTAATTCAAGTAGAGGTGGGAATGGATTCCACAATTGGGATAAAGGATTAGTGTTTTTTTTTTTTAAAGAATATTTTAAAAAATAATATTCGCATTCACTTCTGTTTGTGCAATTATGATTGCTAATTTTTTTGGTGTACGGTAGAAAATTTGCCAATATTTGAACTGTTTTGGTAAATTTGTCAAATATTAAATATGGAAAAAAGTACAAGGTTTAGGGTAAATTTAGTTTTGAATTTCTTGTTATGCTTTAAGATATCTATTGGATGCAATATCTTGTCCCAAGTTGCTTAGTTGGATGGTTGTTTGTGCATTATAAAATACATAAGATTGTCTCAGGAGGATATATGGATTAGTTCCTTGCTTATATATGTTTCTAATTGTTTGCTTTGAAAAATAGGTCTTATGTGTGTAGCATGTTACAATATAAGATTTTGTTTATACTAAGAAAAGTACCAATTGATCCTCGTGCAATATTTCACATATAAACTGCATCAGCATGATTGCTTATTTCCCTTGATGGTGCACTAATTTTTTTTAATAATTTTTTGTTGCTTCTAGTGCTTACGCTATAGTTACAATGTTGGGCCAAATTTGGTCTGCTCAAATGAGTTTGGTCTTGTTTGTCTTTTTATAAAAAATTAAATATGTAAAAATAGTTGCAATAATATTTATAAATAAAAAATGTTAAAAGGTAAAAAGGATTTAGCTGAAAGAGTGTGTTGCAGGTGCTGTCACTGTAATTCAATGTTACTATGTTGATGCTGCCATTGTGAGTTGCTGTGCCCTTGTAGATATAATATATTCAATTAGTATTCGTTGTGAGTCATTGTTACCAATTGTAAAATTAATAGATATATCTTCAAGGAGACTAAGATCTCAGAATTTGTCCTGCAAGGTAGATTGGCTAATAGTGTTTGTCCTTACAATGGAAGGACCATTCTTGGCATGATTGAATAACCTTGTGCCATCTGTGTGTGTACATGGCTTCACTTTAGGTTTTTAATGTATGTTTGTATGGTTCTTTTTCAATTATGTATTGTATTTTGGGGTCGATTGATAGTCTTTATAACCTATAGAGCATCCCTATTTATGTTTTCATATATATATATCGAGTCCTAGTTCATATTAATTAAAACCTGTTAGTTTTTATTTGTCACACATGATTTTATGTGTACATACATAGATACAATACTCTCTGTGTGTGTTATACATATGTGAAAGTATATTTTTAACCTTATGGTTTTAATCAAATGAACTTTATCCTTTAAAATCTAATTATATTATAATTAAAAATTATAATATTAGATTTTTACCACTTTGGTAATATTTTTAACCTTCCAATGCTTCGGATGAATTGCTCCCATGGAGAAATAAAATCCTCTTTCTGACCCAATCTTTTTGGGTGTAAAATAAAATATTTTAACCCATTATAAACTTCCATTAGACTTTGCACTCGAACTGAAGAAGAACTCTCACTGGCATCTTGACATCAATGACAACTTTGGCTTAGGGACTCAAAATGTCCAACACTCTCAAGAGTGGATTCCTCATCCATTCTTCCATACAATGTTTTCTCTATTTCCACTTTTAAATATAAACTTTTTTCTAATTGCCTACTGAAAACAAAGCAGTATATTCCAAAATGCAATAACAAGATATTCATTCTTCCCTTTTCATTTAATATGAAAGACAACAATTATTTCCATTAATAGAAAACTAAAATCTATTAAATCATATATTGCACATGCTATCAATTTAGTATGTTTGTAGACAGGCAAATTGATAATGTAATGTTTTGGCAATGTAAATCAGCCGTCATGATTTAATACGGACTGATTAATAAAATTACATGTAATGACAAATTGTACAACTAGCCGTCATGTTAATTAGACGACTGGTTTAGTTAAGTCAGACTAGTTAATTAGTCTGAGACTGGTTAATTAGTTTGAGACTGGTTAGTGCCATGAAAATGCAACCACATGAGGGTAATATTTTACCTTGGAGCTATCATAGAATTTTTCATATGACCATTATTTCCCTTTTTATTTGGTCTCACGTTCCTGGTGGTTAAACTTCATCATTCCACCCTGGTCTTGGAGCAATACACATCATCAACAATACCATATTCTAGCATAGTATAATCAAAATATCAAATGGAAATAACCATTCATATTGACAATACAATTAAGATTAAGCTTTGAAAAACCATACATAAATACATAATCAATTTCAATAATGATTCTTGCCAAGGAGGGTCGTGACATGTTGTGACTATAAATTCTCTATTGGGGTTAGGTACCTTTAATATTGGAGTTGTTAACATTTCCTTGAGAAGTTGGAAAGTTTTCACACTTTTCTAATCCTTCAAACCTTTTTCATTCTAGTACCTCTAGAACGATTGTTTTGCCTTCGAAGTTTGGAAGCCCTTCAATAAAATGCATGGAAATATCTGTCCCAACATTTTATAGAATAGGAATATGTCGTGGTAGTAATCCTTGCGGTTTGGTAAACACAGATGCATCTTTTTCCACAAGTATTTGTACTTCGGTTGGCTGAACTGTATTAGTGGTAGTTTGGGCTTGGATTGCAAACAATTGCACCCCTACCCTTTGTGATGACTTCTTTGAATTTTTTTTTGAGAGGTTGGGTAGTATTGGTGGGCATACTATGGAGAGTGTGTTGCTTCCCCTACTGGGTGAATTGCATCTAGACTTGAGAAAAATCCAAGACTATTGGACCCAACGTATGAAGTCATTGATTTCTTAGTGCTATATCACAACCCCCAAAGGAAGGGCAAAGATGTCTGCCTTGAGATTGCAGTAACCCATCTGCACCTTTACGTTTTCGCATTTTCCTTTGCAAGTCAGGAGTTCCCCATTGGCTACCATGACTTCAAAAGAATTGTACAACTACATGTAGCAGTTTGTTCGTTTGGAATATCGAGGATCAATAAAATTGTGTGTACTACCTGAATATGAGGGTTATGAGGCGTTGACCCTTGAAATGCCTTATCACTTTCATGGTTTGGGGAGTGGAAATTCTTGCTAAGGCATTTATGGAAATTTTTGGTATTTGTCTATTTGCCAATTCAATTTCTATAGGATGATCTTATTCTTTATTGTCCTCTTCTTCGTCATGAGATGTGTGAATGGAAGGTTTACCCACATTGAGTAAATATAGTTTTTGTTGCATGCACTTGTGGCCTAGAGAATATTTATCATCACGGTTGTAGCATAGACCTTCTGCCCTTTGTGCTTCCATTTCTTCTTTGGTTAGACGTTTGATTAGGGGCAATTTGTTTGCAGGATTTGATGGTGGCCGAGATGGAAGTGGGGGTTGATTTTGAAAGGGTCTGGATGTACGTTGTTGAGCTACAAATTTATCTTCAGCCAATCTGGCCAAACCTACTGCTTGCATCACGGTTTTTGGTTTAAACATTCTTACCTCAACTTGAATATCTTCTTTTAACCCACTAATGAAACAACTTTGGTGAAATTCGTCACTCAAGCCTCTTGTGCGATTTGCCTATTTTTCAAATTGCATGTGATAGTCTTGGACCGTTGTGGTTTGATTCAACTTGGTGATTGCTCTTGTGAAATCCTCATATTCATTGGGTCCGAAACGGGTGAGTAAAAAGGTCTCAAATTCAGCGCAAGAAAGATCTGGATACATATTCCTCAACCATTGGTACTATTGAAGCACTTTAGATTCAAAATTGAAGGATGCTATTTGGAGCCTTAGACTTTGGGGAATGTCATGAAGAGTAAAATATTGGTCAGCCCAATATAACCAATTGGTGGGGTCCTCTCTATCAAATTTTGGGAAATCTAGCTTGGGCATTCTATAAATGTTATTATTGAGCAAGGTATTACGTGCTCCTCCCTCTAAATTGCCAACCTTCAATTCGATCCCTTGTTTGCTATTTGCTGTGGTCATATTTGTGATCCAAGCCCACTAAATGACACTTAGTTTAATTTAGTTTGTAAGAGAGTAGCTTTTCCCAATTTTGCTAGTGTTGTACCAAGTAATTCTCTTGTTCACCTAATTACTCTAACTGGGCACCCCTAGTACCTTCTACCATTTTTAGTTAACCTAGGGTTCTCGAAAAAGCTTATGGGTGTTATATAGCAAAATGATTAGCTTGAAGAGACGATCGAAATGGGCTATACCACAAAATGATGAATTTCAGCCTTTGAGAAAAGCTTATGGGTGCTATATATCAAAAGGACTAGCTTGAAGAGACAGACCTTTATTTAGGCCAATTGTTATCAAGTAATTGTTCTGACAACCAAACAAGGTCTTTTGTGCACTTTTAGTGTTCAGACGACCAGATAGGGTGTTTTCTACACTATCAGACTAACAACTGACAACTGCTTGCCCTTTTTATTTTCAACTGTTTGTTTTGATTATAATCCTGTCTTTGTATATTCTCTTTATCGTCCCACCAGATGGTTTGAGCACTGTCAATTTGTGGTGGTTGTAATGTCCTTTACATTATGCTGAATTCTGATTTTTGGGTTTGGTATGGATAGGCCTGAAAACAAGTTCAATAGGGACAATCTAGGCTAAGGTGTGTTTGGTTCCATGGGCTCTCACATATACTCCCTTGTTTGTGATTAGTGGTTGACCCAATATCTCTGAACTCTAACTACGAAGTGTTCCACCATACTTGTAGCCACACTATCTGTTTTCGAGTGTACTATGAGAGTAACTTTTTGGGGCTAACCACTTACCGATGCACCACAAAATTTCAAACGGTCAGTATCTTCCTAGGGATAAAGGCTTCTCCTATTCCTAGGGGGTCTCCCTATATATCCAAGGGTATGTGGGAGCTTGTTGTCGTGTACAAGTGTTGTCTAAGGCTTGGAAACTAGAGTTTGATCACCTCTCACTTCACTAGACGCTTCATGGGCAATCTAGCTTAGCCAAAAATGATAGTTTCTTCATGATATTTGAAAACCCTCGGCGCAGGGTTTCTTATCTAAGCCACTACAATGGAAAAATTTTGTGCTATTTTCTTGCTTTGATACTACTTGTTAGGAATCTTCAATTAAAATCAAGCACATTCACAATAGTAGTTGTAGAAATTAACAAAAAATGTGAGAAAGGAAATAACAAAGTGCTTGAGAAATATTGAATAGAAATGCAACAACTTTATTAATCAAGAGAATTTGATATTGTAGGCCTCTTCGAGGGGGCAACCTCCTTGGAAGCAGAGCTTTGTTACAATTTGAGAAAACAACTTGATATATTCCATTTCCACCCTTGTCTTTAGAAAGACTCTTTATCTAAACCAACGCTAAAGCTCAAGGGTCGGTCCACATGTAAGTGAGGGACCTGAGCTAGTAACTCATAATAAAATAAACGATTACATATTTATTAATAAGTATGTGTTACATCATAGTGGCCCATGCGCACTAAATTCAAAAATTACATAATGATGTTAGGATAGGATGCTAACGTATTATGTGGCCCAAAAGTATATCTTCTTTTGCAAAAAGGCTGATTTAGACAATTTTCCATACAGCTGGTGTTCCCTCAGTCTATTCATCACCATTCCATTGTATTTAAATTGCTCTTTCTCATTTAGAGAGTGGATCAATATGTCATCCAGAAATATGATTATGAACTTATCCAAGAAGTCTTGAAATACATTGTTCATCAAATTCATGAAAGCTATGGGTGCATTTGTAAGACCAAAAGGTACCATTATGAATTCATAATGCCTATACTTGTTCTAAAAGTGGTCCTAGGAATGCCTTCTTTCTTTATCCTTAACTGATGATATCTTGATTTGAGATCTGTTTGGAGAATATGGTTGCTTCCCTCATTTGGTCAAACAAATAATCGATTTGAGGAAGACGGTATGGATTCTTCATTGTGGCTTTATTGAGCATTTGGTAATCAATGCAAAGCTGCAAATTTTCATCCTCTTCCTTCACAAAGTTGATTGAAGCACCTCATGGTGATACACTAGATCAAATCAAACCCTTAGATAAAAGGTCATTCAACTAACTTTTCAATTCGAAAAGTTAAGTTGTGGTCATTCTAAATGGTGCCTCAGATTGAGGCTCAGCCCCTAGAATGATATCAATAGACAAATCGAACTTCCTTTGAGGAGGTAATCCTGGAAGTTCCTTGGGAAAATCATCCCAATACTCATTTAGGAAGGATAGTCCTGATAGGTAGGAGCTTTCTCTTCCTCCATTTTGTCCTTCACACAATGAACATCCCCTCCTTGAGCCTTTTCTAAGTTTCATTGCTGAGATTTGTCTCAAGCTAACAGGCTTATTTTCTCCTTGCGTAATGGTATTATGGCCTTAATCATCCAAGCATTCTACTTTCTAATCAAAACAGTTGGCTTTGGCCCTATGTTGCGAAAACCATTCGATACCTATGAGGACATCATAGGATCTCAAAGGAGCCGTATAGTGATTTACCTTAGTAGTGGAGTAAGGAAGTTTCAACTCAGCCACAATCATGCATTGCTCCACTCTCTTTTCTGCATAATTCCCATATTGGACCTTCCATTATTCTGACATAAATCAACTTTATTATTTATTTTTGCTAATGTATGGGGTGAGAGTTGCTCTTGTATCAATCAAATTGGGAACAAGTGTACAATAAAGCATACTTGATGTCTGAATGTACACATTTTGGTGTTCTGCTTGCTGGTTACCCATGGCTGTGTAAATTCGGTGAGGCTGTTGTTGGGTTTGAGGTTGGTGATTTACACTTGGCCCATTGCTCTGCTGTGGGCATTGACTAGCATAATGCTATCCACCATAGTGTAACACCTGGCTTTGGCCCTCTTTTGCTTTTATTTTTACCATCTTGGTAATTCTTGAGGCCTCTTGGACTCGGTTTGCTGTTGAGGAGGCTTTCCATTTCAGAATTTCTTATTCTCCACCTTTCTTTCCATTTCAGTTCTTATTCTCCATCTTTCTTTTGTTCCCATTAAATGGTTTTCCTTTTAAAAACTTATTTTTGAAAGAGCGGGTAGATTGCTGCTGTGTTCTTTTTTGTTTTCCCTTCAATTCCTTGCGATAAGCATAAATGGACTGAATCTTTTATTCTTGTTTGATGGCCTTCTCAAAGACCTATTCAATTGACAATGGGCTATGTAAGTCCACATCAGCCCTTATCTACGGATTTAAACCTATAATGAACTTTCTGAACCTCATAACTATGGTTCGCACCATAATTGAGAAAATCAAAATGGGATCGGAATTGGTATGGAAAAAGAATCAGGAAAAAATGGGAATTGATAAAAAAAGGGGAAAAATCGGCAAAAAAGGGGGCAAATTTTCATTGATAAAAACGAAGAAAAATCAAATTTTCATTAAAACAAGATTTTTTCATCCATATCACAATTTTTTGGCAAAAATCAGCAAAAATTGACAAAAAATGGCCAGGTTGTGAATCAAGGTTTTTTTGAAGATTTTCTCAACTATGGTTCACACCCATTTCATTTCCAAGAAAAGGAAATTTAATTGGTTGTGAGCCACCTTCTGTCTTCGTGCAGAACATAGAAAATAATTATATTTGGTGGGCTTCAGTCTTCAATGGAAAGAATGACCCATTTCATTCTATCTTCTTTATATTGTGATTATAATATTTTTTTTATGTAAGGGATGACCAATGTTTTTGTAATTTTTATTTTTAACCCCCAACTGTTGACTGACCGACTGTGTCGTGATAATGGATTCAAAATCATGATTGTTGGACAAAGCCTTCTAAGGAACAATTTCGTAAAGCCTCAAAGCATCTGGAACCTATGTTTTAATCAGATATAAATAAATTGGACTTCATATGAGTTGATTCATAAACTAGAATTCCAGTGTGATCTTTTGTAACAGAGTCATTTTGAATAAGTATTACGCAAGGTCTTTCTTGAAATCAAGGAAACAAACCAGTAATTCATGTTTTGCAAATATCTTAATCTCATGTCCTAAAGGTATTATTTGGTGAATAACTTGATTTTTAATTTCTTAGGCAACTGATTGAAAATGAAGTCTTTCTTTATAACATAGTTACCAGGTTTGGTCGAAGCCCAAACTGGTTCGGTTTTTACTAGACAAATTATATAAGAAATTTATAAATTATGTATGTAAATTTAAACATGCCTGGCAAACCCTTACCTTTGCGCAGGCATTCACTCATTTGAAGCACACAGTTTTCGACACACATTCTATCACAAAAAAGATGATAAATCTATTTGTCATCTTCCTCTTTGGATATTTGATGAGAACAAGAACATCTCAGATGCTTTGGATATTTGATGAGAACACGAACAATGTTGCAGGCACTCAAAGACTTGCACACAAGACTAGGAGAATAGGAAATTTTGACAGGAGAGTAAGTGAGCCATTGTCGGAGAGCAGGTGAACCATTGTCGCGCAGCGGGCGTGGGGAGACTTTGCATGAGAAGGAGAACATGAATGATTGACATAATTTTAAGAACTTTACTCCTTTTATAGAAATTTATGCATGCTTTGTCGGGTGGTCAAATGCATGATTAAAATATAAAATTTAACCTTTTTGTATTGATTTTTTTTAATTCTTTAGTTCCTTGTTCACATTTGTTTTTTTATCTTTTTTAAATCAGTTATATGTGATTATAACAGGCCCCATCCGTATTACATCATGACCCAATAGTGGTATTACAATAGTTTGGCAATTATGCATGTATCGTTTCGTGAGATTCGATCCTGGGTCTTCTCCCTGAAAGTTGAGGAATATAACCAGTTGATCTAATGCCATTTAATTATCTGCATTTGTTATTGAGTTATATGTATATATATATATATTTTCCGAACTGAACCGAACCATCTTGAAAAACCTGCAGACTGAACCAAACCTGGTAACTATGCTTCATAGACCCCAATAGCTACGAACTCCTGAGGTTTTATTGAAATGCATTGAGAGTCATCTCTTTTACAAGGTGTCTGTTGGCATTTTTGCCACATTAATTTTTTTTTACAAAATTTTATCTAAGTATGGAGCTTCAAAGCGATAAAGAGCATGCAGAGGTGTTGGCATTTTCGCGGGCCCTAAATGGGGATGATAAAGTGGACGAATTGATCTTTTGATGTCTCATTATTGCAGATCTTTTCGCAAGCTTTCCGGTGATATATTACAATAGGTGATCGGGTCAACGGATCAAAAGTTATGGCCCCGGGAAGCAAAGCCAACAAAAGTCCACTTCGGGCTTGAAGAAAATTCTAAGGCATGAAGGGCACTTCGCCCAGAATGCTGCCGAAGTTGCCACTTCGGGCTCTTTGGCAGCCGAACCTCCACTTCGGCTCCAACTCCAGCGAACCTCCCCCTCCAGTTGATGAAAAAAGCTTTAAGGCAAGAGGGGCACTTCGCCCAGAATTTGGCCGAACTGCCACTTCGGGCCTCCACTTCAGCGAAGCTTCGAGTCGGCCGAAAAGTTAAACGTCGGCCAAAATCCTCCACTTCGCCAGCGAAGCTCTAAGTCAGCCAGAAAACTCAACTTCGCCAGCGAAGCTCCATGTCGCCCCGAAGTGCAATGTCGGCCACAATATTCAACGTCGGCCAAAATGTCTAAGTTGGCCATAAAACTCAACTTCGCCAGCGAAGCTCCACGTTGGCCGCGAACATCACGTCGGCCGCGAACCTCACGTCGGCCAAAATATCTAAGTCGGCCAGAAAACTCAACTTCGCCAGCGAAGCTCCATGTCGGCCCCGAAGTGCAATGTCGGCCTCGAAGCTCATGTCGGCCGTGAACCTCCACGTCGGCCAGGAACGAATTCCAACGTCGGCCAGAATCTCAACGTCGGCTAGAATCTCAATGTCGGCCAAAACCCTTTATGTCGGCCAAAAATGCTCAAATTCGTCCGAATCACTTGCGAACCTCAGCTCCAGGGGCGGACTGCAACGAACTTCGGTTTTAGCATGCTCCCAAAAAACACTAAAGCAGGTTTGCCTCAAGTTCGGCCTCCATTCCTACCAAACCTAAGTTTCGGGCCATTTGTTCAACGAACTTCATCCTCTAGCAGAATTGGGCAACTCCAGCAGAATTGGGTGAACTCTAGCAGAATTGGGCGAACTCCAGCAAAGGCATTTTTTAGACATTGAGACAACAATAGAAGAGGGCAGAAAGGGACAGCTTCGCTCAAAGAAGGGTTAACAGGCAGAAAGCTCACTTTGAGCTTGGTAAAATTTCTAAGGCAGAGGGGGAGCTTCGGCCAAAGCTTCTCCGAAGTATCACTTCGGCCCCCTTCTTCAACGAAGCACCCATTTTCCATGTGAAGCAGCAAAACAGGGAGTTGGGTCACCTCATTCCCTACAGCAATGTTGGCCACTTCGGCTAGAATTAAATTAAATGCCCGCTTCGGCCAGTTTTTCTAGCGAAGCTGTTTCCAGGGCTAGATTTCAACGAACCACCCTCTCATGAGGCCATTTTGACTTAGGGGATTTCGTCCATCCTCCTGACCTCCACTTCGGCCCGATTGCATTGCGAGGCTGCTACTTCGGGTGCAAATTCAGCGAAGCTCCCCCAAGGTCGCTCCTGACAACGACACTACTCCCAAGGGGCACACATTCCAAGGTCGGGTATTTATCCCAGGTATTTCGCCCCGAAAGACCCGGTATCTAGTTATGGTAATAGGATGGGAAGTTTCAATTGCAGAAGATGGCGAGCGCGATTTTTGGAGCCGCCTGAGCGTCCTCCGGAGTAACCTATCGCAGGTCTCATAAGTACGAATTTCCCCGCTCAAAGCGGTCCTGTAACTAAATGTAGAAATTAGATGGGAAAGTTCAGTTGTAAAAAGTAGTCGAGCATTATTACCGGATCCGCCCTAGCGTCCTTGTAAATCTGATTCATTAATGGCGCAAAGGGGAGGGTCCTCTATAAAAACCCTAGCATTGTAATGAAAACGGGGGGGGAACTTTTGCTAGAAAGTTGCTGTAACTTGATTTTTGCAATTGATATTAAGAACTTTGGGCTCTACTTCTCTCTTGTATGCTGCCTTCTGCGATTATTTTTGTTATTCTGTTTCTTCATTTGCATACTGTAATTCTGCATCGTGGATTTAGGTGTGTGATTGGGGACAAAACCCTGGAATTCTCCTGGAGGATACATAGGGGAGAAAATGCTATGTTAGTTTTCTTGTATGCTGCCTGTGGTTAGTGTTTCTGCTATATTCGCATATTTTCCCAACTGCTGTAATTCTGAAATCTGGATTTAGGCGTAGGAAGATAGGTGGATCCTGGAACTCTTCCAGAGGATACATAGGGAAGCTAGCATGGTGTTCATTTATGTTTTATTTCTTGTATTTATTGCTGCTACTTCAAGGTATTAGTTGGTGATCGTGCTGCTGGTTCTTCCCCACTGCAATATCCAGTTATTTCCATTTCTTTCTGTATTTTTTATCTCTTTCCTGCACCCTCACTCTTTTAATCTCTTTCCAGCACTCTTATCTTTTTATTTCTTTCCTGCACTCTTATCTTAAAACCCCCAGTAGTTTAGTACAGGAGCCGGCCTTCTCCGGAGATTGGCACGGAGGGCATCTCTTCCCTCCGGCCTTTCAATGTTGGTCTAGGTCTAGGGTGCGTAGACATACAAATCCTTTCCTCTGGCAGATTTGTGACCAAAAGTGCCTTGAAGTAACAAATTACTCTTAGTCAGCAAACATATTTGGTACAATTTTATTTTATTTTTCCTTTCTAAAAGCAATGAATGCTGCATTTTTTATTTCAGTTATATTTTTAAACTGACGACATGTGCCTGTGTCTCAGTTGCGTTGCATCCAATATATTCTAAAAGTCTGTCATATATTTATCCAGATTGCATATTATATTTTTCTCTATTCGTGTATCTCTATCCGGGCATCTTATTCTGCAGTTCTATTTGCCTTGTATTATCATATCAGACTCATCTGATGTGAAATTTTCTCACTTTTCCATGTCTCCTCTTCTTGTTGTTTTTCCTTTTAGCATATTGTCCCTTAATATGCCTTCATCTCCAAACAAATTGGCTTAATTTTTCATCAAAAAGTCATAGAAAAAGTGTGGTGTTGTCATCGTGGAACGTGATCGAAATATGCATTTAGTGTGTGAGCTTTGACCACCTATTGTTACTAGGCAGTGTTTTGTGGGTTCACATATGCAAACAGCTATGGACACATATGAGATTCATCCTCACTCTCATATGGAGGTATTTTGCATTTTGCACCCAATTGCATTATTGAAGACACAGTTTGATTGGAATTGAGTGTGTTTGGACAATTCAGAAGTGGGTTTCTCATGTGCACAGTGCATTGGGGCACTTCAAATCCATTTTCTCAAAAGGATGAGTAATCAATATCAGAGTAAAAATTGAGAAACATAAGAGAATGGAGGTCTGTTAAAATTGATAATTGGTTTTGTTTCAAACATTACACAATTGTTGCTGAAATTAACTAAATTCTAGAAATGCATTTTTGGCTATATCTTGCATATATTTATGCAATCTATTGCTTGTGGTTGCAAATTTATGTTAAATCTAAGGTATAAGAAACTTGGAAACAGATATAGTTTCTGTTGGTTACGACTATGCCATGAGGAAAGGATTTGTTGTTATTGCGCCCAGATTCGCCCACCAGATTGAAAGGCCGGAGGAAGGAATGCCTTTCGTGCCAATCTTCGGAGAAGGCCGGCTTCCTGTGGGGTTTTTAGTGTTAAGATAAGAGTGCAGGGAAAGAGATAAATGTGCGGAAAGAGAATCCAAATGTGATTGGAGTTGGGTGGGGGGAATAAGCAGCACGACAACGATCAATCACTGCTACTAACAACATTCCTTTACAAAGCACACATTGAAACTGCAGCTATCCTTAATCCTATGTATCCTCTATCTATGCATTCCGAGAATACTTGATCATCAAATACCGGAGTCCGAGTTCAAGTACAACAGTAAGTAATGATACAAGAAACATGAGGCAGAAATGACAAGGAGAGGCAGCATACAAGATAAAAAACAGTAAGCAGAGTCAAGTATATGCTTGTATTAGAGGCAAACGCACAGCTCATACTTCTTTTGCCGGGTCATACTTCGTCCGGTACTGCTGAGTGGCCTCAACTCTCTGTCTCTTGGTCAGAGACGGATATCTCAGCTTCTCCTGAGCTTGTTCTTTGGTTTCAGCTGGAGGCTGAGCAGCGGGAGCTTTAGGTACGGGAGCTTTCACTACGGGAGGCTTGACTGCGGGAGCCTTTGCTGGAGGAGTTTTCTCTTTTGCTGTGTAGGGCCACAGCCTCTTGTCAGGTAGTAGCCCAGCAGGTTGCGCCTTATCTCTCCTGGCGTATACCTTCAAGGGCTTTGCAGCGGCTTCAACAAACTTTCTGATTTCCTTGGCAGGGGGCGGCAACAGATCTTCTTCTGGAACGACAAAGTTGTCTTCGTCGTCCAGGATCATATAGAGTTCTTCATCCTCTATTGAGTTGCCGGCCAAGGTCTGGAGGTAGTGTTGGTGCAGTGTGCAGTCATCCTCAGAATGCGAGTCATTGCACGTAGTGCACCAGTTGATCTGGTCAGAGGTACCAGTTTGGTCTTCAATGGCAGCATTTCTCGGAGGGGGACGCCTCCGATCTCGCCGTTTTGGGGCTTGATCTTTTGTCAGTGCCGGGGGTGGATATGGCCTCCTTAGAACAAGATCCATCTGGGCCTATTTTTTCTTTAGAATGGTCATGTCGTTGGACATGATGTGATATCCGGAGGCCAAAGCTCGTACCTTCTGGAGGATTTTATTCTAAATATCATTGTCAAGAGGCGGCAAATGAGCTGGAGAAGGTAATGCAGCCAATGGAGGAGGTGCGGAATATTGTGCATACTGCGGGGGAGCAGGGAGTGCTGGATAATGCGGAGGAGGAGGCGGATAATGAATTTGTGGCGGGCCGTAAGGATTCACGACCGGCGCTGGATTCCATTGCTGCTGGGGTTGCTGTCCTGAAGTGGACGACATTGGACCAAAAGCTGATGGGTACTGATATCGGGGAAAGTCGGGGTAAATAGGCAGCTGTACCCTGTGCGGGAGTCTGCCAATGGAAATGATATCCATTTCAGCTTGCTGGGCAGCCTCATACAGAGCAGGGAACGAGTCGATTTTGGCTACCTTCAGCAGCAGGCAAATGTTTGAGGTGAAGGACCTTAGGTAGTAGTAGGCGGCCTGACCTGCTGAGGGTCGGAGTTCGCGAGGTACTCGTTTCCTATTCCTCGCAAACCTGATGTTGAAGTCTGACACCTCCTCTTGGGGATGCCGTTGTATACTTTGGAATTGATGCAGCAGAGAAGAGGGATCAGCAGACTCGTTGCATCCTTTCACGAGCCTCCCAGCTAACTGTCGCCACCCCGTGATAGATCCCTCTGGCAGTGATCTCCACCAGTAGAGAAGCTTTCCCCTTTGGGAAAGGACCAGCAGACGGGTTTTCACCTCTTCGTCAGTGATGGAATGTAGCGCAGCCAGGGCCAGAATGTCCTGGATGTGTTCATACGCCGTCTGGCCGTAGCCGTCATACGTAAGGATAGATTTTAAGGCAGCAAGGGGCACAGCTTGTTGTCCGACTAGGGCCAAGGGCCCCGTGGAGTCCACCGCCGGGAAGAGGTCATCATCGTTTTGCTAGGCAGCCATGTCTTCTTCCCCTCCGGTGGTGTACTCGATGTCAGAACCGTCCGAGGATGTGGATTCTTCCTCAGCCTCGACTTCTTCGATTTCAGCCTCGGCCTCTTGAATTTCAGCCTCGGCCTCTTGAATTTCTTCCACGCGAGCTTGATAATCAGCGAGCCTGACGCGCTCACCTGGAGATTCAATGTCGGTTTCGTAAAAGTCAGGCGGGTTTCCCGGATTCCTTGCTCGCCACCTTCTTGTTTGCATGAAGGCGTTAGGACCGATCTTCACGGACTCAGAGAGTATTCAGATATTTGCAGAGTCGCCAGGTGATCTGATTTTTAACAGCAATGAAGCGAGCACTCGTGCTTCGATTTTGTTTGAGGGTGGGAAACTACCATGTCCCACCGGGCGTGCCAGAGAAACTGTTGGTTACAAATCTGCCATGAGGAAAGGATTTGTTGTTATTGCGCCCAGATTCGCCCACCAGATTGAAAGGCCGGAAGGAAGGAATGCCTTCCGTGCCAATCTCCGGAGAAGGCCGGCTTCCTATGGGGTTTTTAGTGTTAAGATAAGAGTGCAGGGAAAGAGATAAAAGTGCGGAAAGAGAATCCAAATGTGATTGGAGTTGGGTGGGGGGAATAAGCAGCACGACAACAAGCAATCACTGCTACTAACAACATTCCTTTACAAAGCACACATTGAAACTGCAGCTATCCTTAATCCTATGTATCCTCTATCTATGCATTCCAGGAATACTTGATCATCAAATACCAGAGTCCAGAGTTCAGTATAACAGTAAGCAATGATACAAGAAACATGATGCAGAAATGACAAGGAGAGGCAGCATACAAGATAAAAGACAGTAAGCAGAGCCAAGTATATTCTTGTATTACAGGCAAACGCACAGCTACAATGGTTCCCTAGCAATATATTCCCCTTCCCCCTTTTACAATGAATTGCATGGCTATTTATAGCCTCAAGTTCCCCCCGATTACATTCTCGGGCACAAAGTCCCAGACTAGACATTAGCTGACACAAGCGGCTGAAGAGCTGCTGATGCTGACTTTTGTCGGGCAGGACTGTACTTGCGGCATGGTCTCCCTGAAAGATGTACAGCTACGTGGCGGTGTGTCGGGTCAAACCTTTGGTCAGCAGAAGTGCGGGTAGTTGTGGCGGATGGGACTTCTTATCAGCCTTAAATGATGGCAGCTGGCTTGGGTAGTGCAGCCCATGCTTTGTCCTTTTCCCGGTCATGTCTTGGCTCGAATCCCAAAGTTGGACACTAGTCGGATGTGGATGAGTGACACATGCTACCTTGAAGGGCAGTTTATCCAACTTAGCCTAGGATCATAGCGCTGTCGGGTTGCGCAGACGGAAAACAACGCAGTTGGGGAGGCCTCTATGCCTTAGTCAATTTATGGACTTGCTTGCCCAACTGCGCACCGATCAGAGGGCGCACCTCGACTTCGCTGCGAATTCGGGTTGCGCACCGGTACTTTGTTGTCTTCTCTGCTGTTCGGACTGCGCACCAAAAGGGGGGCGCACCCCGACTTCGCTGCGAAGTCGGGTTGCGCCTCAACACTCAGCTGATTTTCTGCTGCACTGCTTCCCTAGTGCGCCCAGGAAGAAGGGCGCACTCCAACTTCGCTGCGAAGTCGGGTTGCGCCCCAACACTTAGTCAAATTTCGCTCATTTTCCAGTTTTGTCACACTTCGCAATGTCCCTACTGCGCTTCAACTAGAGGGCGCACTTCGACTTTGCTGCGAAGTCGGGGTGCGCCCTGACACTTAACCATTTTCAGGGAACACTTGCTGGAAACTTTGCTGGGGGAAGTTTAAGGGGAAGAGGGAGGAATGAGACTGCAAAGAAGAGGGAGAAAGAGAGGAATGAAGAAAGGGAAAGAGAGGAAGGAAGGAAAAGAGCAGTACACTTACAAAACTGAAAACATGGCACCCCGTGCCAAATGTGGGAACATTCCTGGCGGCTCGTGGGGTGTCGATCTCGCCTCAACGCAAAGAACCATGCCTTTATCCTTTGGGTGCAGAGGAACTTCCTTCCCCTGCTTTCTGTTGCTCTGACCGCTTCATTCCGGGCAACTGTTCTTCTTCTTGATCACTTTCGACAGTTGCCTCCTTAGACTCTCCTTCTAAACCTGAATGTTCTCCACTGTCAGCCTCCCATTCGCTGATGCGTTGGTATGTAGCCTTGGCTTGGTCCCAGACTGCTTCTTGGTATGGCGCGAGGTAGTTGATCTCTTTTAGTACTGCGTGGAATGCAGCGACCGTGTGCAGGTCGATGGTGTTGTATCTTTTTCTCAATTCCTTTAGGGAGGAGTTGATTTTACAGTATTTAGACACCATCTGGGTGACCTGAGCTTCCTGAATCGGCTCTGCCCATCTATCAATCTCTGCTGTGTCTGCCTCAAAAGACAGCCAATTCTGCTTAACCTGCTCAAGGGTCAGAAACTCGCCATCTTTGACGTAGCTTGGGCACTCGTGTTCGGACGAGTGTGAAAGGGGGCCAGGAGAATGTTCCTTTCATATTCTAGGGCGTCCGGCCGCCTTCCCGGCGCTTCTAATCTTCTCTGTCTTGTCAAAATAAATATGCAAGGTTACCCTTGCATCTACCCACTCTGAGGCAAGTTGGGACATAGGGGGAAATTGGAAGCCTTTGCGCTCAAACTGTTCAAGTTTTATAGCCAGGTCTAGCCATTGCCTCGCCTGGTGTTCGGCCTCCTCTACCACAGGCTTTCCCTGGGCTGATACTTCTTCAATCCTGGACACGAAGTCCAGAACTGACAAGGACTTGACAAGGTTGGGCTTGCAACCTTGTAGCAGACTAGCCCGCATCTCCTTGGCTTTGCTCTTTGAAAAGACCGCCGCTTGTGATGTTTTCTCTGCAAGCCGCGACTGCGCCTGTTTCAGCAAATCTTGAAGCTGCGAAACCTGCTCCAGCGCAACTCTTTTCTCTTCTGTCAGCAGCTCGACTCTCTGTCTTTGTGCTGTGGCCTCCTGCTGAGAGGCGGCCAGCTGAGCCTTAAGCTCATCTATCTCTTGTTGTGTTGACCCTAGCTGCGCGTTGACCCTAGCCAGGTCCTCTAGCTGCCTTGTTTTATTCTGCATCTAGAACAACGCTTCCTGGGTCTCAAGATGTTTGACGAGGAGATTGTCTGTCCTGCGACGAATACCACGAATTTTGTATTCCTCGTTGATGTCGTCAAAGCTTTTCTCCTTCCTTTGAAGTTCGTAGTCTGCCTCGGTCATCTCCCGAAGAGGCCTCTTTACTTTCGGGATCAATTTCTCGGTTGTCAACACTCTCTTGTCTAGGTCGAACTTCGTGCGCTTTACCGGGGTTCGTTTCACTCCCTGGAGAAAGGAGGCATATCATCCTGAAGCGCTTACTGCCAAAGGTAGGTCATTGGCGCTCTGTAGTTCGCCCATGAAGTTCAAATCCTTTAGCATTGGATTTTGCCGCGGCATTTTTCCCGCAAACAGTGACGCGGGAGGTATTCCAGAAGGGGTGGCCGCTTTTGAGGGCGAGCGGGTCCTAGGGGAAACGGGCGACTAAGTGGATGGTGCTGGTAGGGTTTTGGACGACTGGGGTGAGGAGCGCAGCGGTGAAGGGGCAGCTTCAGCACTAGCTGCGGGAGGGGGTTCTAGGGTTTGACTCAGTGATTGGAAGGTGTTAGGATCCTGAGCAAACTGGTCGAAGGAATGTGAGCCGCTAGAGGGCTGGGTAGCTTGGGAGGAAGAAGACGCGGCTACGGCTTGCCCTGATGAAATGGGAGAGGGAGCTTTGGCAGGGCCGACTGGGACTTGGGGAAGAGAAACAGTGGACGTACCTGCGGGCTCCGCCTGAGCCGCTGTTGGAGGGACGCTTGCAGCCCGAATGTCTGGTTCAGGGCTGTCCAAGGGGACGATTTCTAGCGTTGTTGCTCCCGTCTGCACTGCGACCGATTGTTGCACAGGGTCTTTTGGCCGCTTTGTCTTTTCAACTCTCTTCCTCTTCTTTTCTTCTAGCGCTGTGGCTGGTCTAGAGGAAAGAGACAATGTCGAGGCGGCAGGCGCTGACGTTCCCACGGTGAACTTGTACCTGGGTCTGGCTGGAAGAATGCTCGCCGTGGCCGATCTGCTAGCTGGCAGCGCAAGCACTTTTTTTGCTAGAGGGACCATCTCAGGGGCTACATAGAGACGAATGTCTCCGTTCTTCTTCCTCACGGGAACCAAGTTCGCAACCCAGGATGAATGCTTGATGGGGTAGATGATCTTGGCTTCCAGCATCTTCAGGAGCTCGGATTTCATCATGGCCTCGATCTTCGGATTTACAGCCCTCTGCTTCTGCCGGAATGGCTTGGCGCCATCTTCCAGCTCAATGGTATGCTGGATTATATTTCTGTCATACCCCTTAAAGTCCTGGTAGCACCAGGCTACTATGTCAGGGAACTCTCGGCACAATGTTCTTAAAGTCCTGGTAGCACCAGGCTACTATGTCAGGGAACTCTCGGCACAATGTTCTGATTTGCTCAAGTTCCTCTGTGGTGCAGTCTGTCCCGACCTTGATTGTTTTTCTTGGTTCGAGCTCCAGGTCGGAGTACTGCTTCGGGTCTACTTTGATCCGATGTGATATTGCTCTGTCGTTCTGATCAAATAGACTCTCAAGTGTAATCAGTCCTTTTGGGACATGATTATTCTTCAGCTGTATCAACCCCTCATATTGCTCGTCATCAGGGTCTCTACCTTCGATTGAACACGCTTCGTTAACCAAAAATGTGACGATCTCTTCGTCACAGTCAAACACCTGCCAGTGGGTGTCTTTATCAGGCACTGAAGGCACAGTAAATGGTACGAACCGGCTTCGGCTTCTAGACAGTGTCATCAACCGGAACGTACCTGGCTCCAACAGACGCCAGAATGTCAGCATGCTTGTTTTTCTCGCGTGATATAGCCTTGACATTCAACGAGTCAAAAGACTCCATCAAATCCCAGACCCGATTACGGTACGCTTTGAGATTGTGCTTTTTGGAGGCGCACTTGTTCGTAATCTGGTGGCACACCAGCTCTCAGTCGCCAAAGATCTGCAGATGCTTAATCCCCAGCCTCTCTGCTTTTCGCAAACCCAGGCACAGGGCTTCGTATTCCGTCGCGTTGTTGGTACAACTCCAGGCCAGCCTGTAGGTGTAGTCCTTCTGGATCCCGGTCGGGGAAACCAAAAGTACTCCTGCACCGGCGCCATTTTTGCATCATGCGCCGTCAAAGAAAAGCTTCCACAACTTTTCTGTTGCAGGTCCCACTTCTTTCTTGGCCGACTAGTCAAGCCTTTCAGGCTGAACAACAGTGTAGCAGCCTTGCTCAGTTTCAATCACGGCGTTGAAGTCCCACAAGGAGAATTCATCTTCTACTTGCAGCAGCTCAAGAGCTTGCTCTGTTATGTCCACTACCACCAGTTCTTCCTCTGTTAGCTGAACCATGCAGTCCTGCGACTCTTCCCCGGGTATTTTCTCCACTAGGAAAGTGGAAGGCTTCTTGTTGTACATTTTCAGTCTCCTTCCTTTGAAGGGCACTTCCATGTGTGAGCAGTCTAGAGACAGATACCCTCCTCACTTCGCAGTGAACTCCCTGGAGAGGCACATGCCGAAGTAGTGTTCCAAGTCGACGACCACAACCTCTTGGATGACCACGATGTCGAGAGCTTTGTGCAGCCGAATAGGGATGTCTTTAATGATACCGACTGTCTTGACAGGGGTGCCGTCCAGTTGCAGCACGCCTTAGCTTCTCCTTGTGTACTCCATCCCGATTTCATCGCCGACGGCTCTCGGCATTACAGTCGTGGAAGCACCAGAATCCACCATACAATTGTGCACTATGTACCCTTGCATTCGTAATGACAGATAGAAGGGAGGTGGTCTGTTCTTCCCAGTCGCTGAGATTGTTAGGGGTTGCACCAAAACAGCGGGTTGTATCTGCTTGCCGTTCTTCATGCTTTTCAGAGATTCGTACAACAGATCAACCTGCCCTGGGAGCAGAAGAGCATCATACATGCTGATTATTGCAGGGGTCCTCTTCAACTCGTGTACTATGCTGTAGCCCGAGGTGCTAGCTCCTTCCGCTTCTTTTGCCGGCTCATACTTCGTCCGGCATCGCTGAGTGGCCTCAACTCTTTGTCTCTTGGTCAGAGACGGATATCTCAGCTTCTCCTGAGCTTGTTCTCTGGTTTCAGCTGGAGGCCGAGCAGCGGGAGCTTTAGGTACAGGAGCTTTCACTACGGGGGGCTTGACTGCGGGAGCCTTTGCTGGAGGAGTTTTCTCTTTTGCTGTGTAGGGCCACAGCCTCTTGTCAGGTGGTAGCCCAACAGGTTGCGCCTTATCTCTCCTGGCGTATACCTTCAAGGGCTTTGCAGCGGCTTCAGCAGACTTTCTAATTTCCTTGGTAGGGGGCGACAACAGATCTTCTTCTAGAACGGCAAAGTTGCCTTCGTCCTCCAGGATCATATAGAGTTCTTCGTCCTCTATTGCGCTGCCGGCCAAGGTCTGGAGGTAGTGTTGGTGCAGTGTGCAGTCATCCTTAGAATGCGGGTCATTGCACGTAGTGCACCAGTTGATCTGGTCAGAGGTACCAGGTTGGTCTTCAATGGTAGCATTTCTCGGAGGGGGACGCCTCTGATCTCGCCGTTTTGGGGCTTGATCTTTTGTCAGTGCCGGGGGTGGATATGGCCTCCTTGGAACAAGGTCCATCTGGGCCTGTTTTTTCTTTAGAACGGTCATGTCGTTGGACATGGTGTGATATCCGGAGGCCAAAGCTCGTACCTCCTGGAGGATTTTATTCTGAATATCATTGTCAGGAGGCGGAAAATGAGCTGGAGGAGGTAATGCAGCCAATGGAGGAGGTGGGGAATATTGTGCATACTGCGGGGGAGCAGGGAGTGTTGGATAATGCGGAGGAGGAGGTAGATAATGAACTTGTGGCGGGCCGTAAGGATTCACGACCGGCGTCGGATTCCATTGCTGTTGGGGTTGCTGTCCTGAAGTGGACGACACTGGACCAGAAGCTGATGGGTACTGAGATCGGGGAAAGTCAGGGTAAATAGGCAGCTGTACCCTGTGCGGGAGTCTGCCAATGGAAATGATATCCATTTTAGCTTGCTGGGTAGCCTCATACAGAGCAGGGAACGAGTCGATTTTGGCTACCTTTAGCAGCAGGCAAATGTCTGAGTTGAAGGACCTCAGGTAGTAGTAGGCGGCCTGACTTGCTGAGGGTCGGAGTTCGCGAGGTACTTGTTTCCAAGACCTCGCAAACATGATGTTGAAGTCTGACACCTCCTCTTGGGGATGCCGTTGTATACTTTGGAATTGATGCAGCAGAGAAGAGGGATCGGCAGACTCGTTGCATCCTTTCACGAGCCTGTCGGCTAACTGTCGCCACCCCGTGATAGATCCCTCTGGCAGTGATCTCCACCAGTAGAGAAGCTTTCCCCTTGGGGAAAGGGCCAGCAGACGGGTTTTCACCTCTTCGTCAGTGATGGAATGTAGCGCAGCTAGGGCCAGAATGTCCTGGATGTGTTCATATGCCGTCTTGCCGTAGCCGTCATACGTAGGGATAGATTTTAAGGCAGCAAGGGGCACATATTGTTGTCCGACTAGGGCCAAGGGCCCCCTGGAGTCCACCGCCGGGAAGAGGTCATCATCGTTCTGCTAGGCAGCCATGTCTTCTTCCCCTCCGGTGGTATACTCGGTGTCAGAACCGTCCGAGGATGTGGATTCTTCCTCAACCTCGACTTCTTCGATTTCAGCCTCGGCCTCTTGAATTTCAGCCTCGGCCTCTTGAATTTCTTCCACGCGAGCTTGATAATCAGCGAGCCTGACGCGCTCACCTGGAGCGTCAATTTCGATTTCGTAAAAGTCAGGCGGGTTTCCCGGATTCCTTGCTCGCCACCTTCTTGTTTGCATGAAGGCGTTAGGACCGGTCTTCACGGACTCAGAGAGTATTCAGATATTTGCAGAGTCGCCAGGTGCTCTGATTTTTAACAACAATGAAGCGAGCACTCGTGCTTCGATTCTGTTTGGGGGTGGGAAACTACCATGTCCCACCGGGCGTGCCAGAGAAACTGTTGGTTACAAATCTGCCATGAGGAAAGGATTTGTTGTTATTGCGCCTAGATTCGCCCACCAGATTGAAAGGCCGGAAGGAAGGAATGCCTTCCGTGCCAATCTCCGGAGAAGGCCGGTTTCCTTTGGGGTTTTTAGTGTTAAGATAAGAGTGCAGGGAAACAGATAAAAGTGCAGAAAGAGAATCCAAATGTGATTGGAGTTGGGTGGGGGGAATAAGCAGCACGGAAACGATCAATCACCGCTACTAACAACATTCCTTTACAAAGCACACATTGAAACTGCAGCTATCCTTAATCCTATGTATCCTCTATCTATGCATTCCAGGAATACTTGATCATCAAATACCAGAGTCCAGAGTTCAGTATAACAGTAAGCAATGATACAAGAAACATGAGGCATAAATGACAAGGAGAGGCAGCATACAAGATAAAAGACAGTAAGCAGAGCCAAGTATATGCTTGTATTACAGGCAAACGCACAGCTACAATGGTTCCCTAGCAATATATTCCCCTTCTCCCTTTTACAATGAATTGCATGGCTATTTATAGCCTCGAGTTCCCCCCGATTACATTCTCGGGAACAAAGTCCTAGACTAGACATTAGCTGACACAAGCGGTCGAAGAGGCTGCCGATGTTGACTCGTCGAGCGGAGTCGTACTTGCGGCATCGTCTCCCCGAAAGATGTACGACTACGTGGCGGTGTGTCGGGTCAAACCTTTGGTCAGCAGAAGTGCGGGTAGTTGTGGCGGATGGGACTTCTTATCAGCCTTAAATGATGGCAGCTGGCCTGGGTAGTGCAGCCCATGCTTTGTCCTTTTCCCGGTCATGTCTTGGCTCGAATCCCGAAGTTGGACACTAGTCGGATGCGGATGAGTGACACATGGTGCCTTGAAGGGCAGTTTATCCAACTTCGCCCAGGATCAGAGCGCTGTCGGGTTGCGCAGACAGAAAACAGCGCAGTTGGGGAGGCCTCTGTGCCTTAGTCAATTTCTGGACTTGCTTGCCCAACTGCGCACCGGTCAGAGGGCGCACCCGACTTCGCTGCGAAGTCGGGTTGCGCACCGGTACTTTGTTGTCTTCTCCGTTGTTCGGACTGCGCACCAAAAGGGGGGCGCACCCCGACTTCGCTGCGAAGTCGGGTTGCGCCCCAACACTTAGCTGATTTTCTGCTGCACTGCTTCCCTAGTGCGCCCAGGAAGAAGGGCGCACTCCGACTTCGCTGCGAAGTCGGGTTGCGCCCCAACACTTAGTCAAATTTCGCTCATTTTCCTGTTTTGTCACACTTCGCACTGTCCCTACTGCGCTCCAACTAGAGGGCGCACTCCGACTTCACTGCGAAGTCGGGGTGCGCCCTGACACTTAACCATTTTCAGGGAACACTTGCTGGAAACTTTGATGGGGGAAGTTTAAGGGGAAGAGGGAGGAATGAGACTGCAAAGAAGAGGGAGAAAGAGAGGAATGAAGAAAAGGAAAGAGAGGAAGGAAGGAAAAGAGCAGGACACTTACAAAACTGAAAACATGGCACCCCGTGCCAAATTTGGCAACAATTTCTGAAATGGAAAAGCCTTGGGGAACACAGTTTGAGTGGAATTGAGTGTGTTTGTACCATTCAGAAGTGTGTTTTTCATGTACACAGTGCATTGGGGCACTTCAAATCCATTTTCTCAAAAGGAGGAGTAATCAATATTGGAGTAAGAATGGAGAAACATAAGAGAATGGAGGTCTGTTAGCATTGATACTTGGTTTTGTTTCAAAGTTTACACAATTGTTTCTAAAATTAACTAAATTCTAGAAATGCATTATTTCAATATCCTGCATATATTTATGTGAGCTATTGCTTATGTGGATGCATATTTATGTTAAATCTAGGGTGCAAGAAACTTCGAAATGGATGTAGTTTCTAAAATGGAAAAGCCTTAGTTAACTCAAATCCTTGGGGAACATGGAATGAGAAAGGAAATGATAAATAAAAAATAAGAGATGGATATTTTAAAAATTTATAGATAAAATTGGGTTTCGAGTTGAACACAAAACCTTGTACTCATGGATATAGGTGTGTAACCAAAATGCCAAACCAGGGGCTATGGCCAGTACCCGTGTCTAAGTTATTTAAACAGCTTGGTAATAGACTTTATTAGAGAGATTTCAAATGGATGAAAATCATATTTATCTATTATATCCTACGTACAGTACAATTCTTAATTTCAAGGGTCAATATTTATAGATAAGGCTATAGATGTCATGCAAAACTAAACTACATGAGATACACTATAGACATAGCTGTATAGTCTTTGAAGTTATCAAAATCAATACCAAAATTGGAAGAAGGTACAACTCTTGAAACTTCAACAGGTGTATGCAAAGGATTTTCATCATCTTCAGGATTAGTTGTAGCAATGGAAATGTCTATGTCAGGATTTTTAGGATCCACATCCCAATCTTTTGTCTACCCTCTTGTTTACTCTTCTTTTTTATGAGATACAAGAGACAGATTAGAATGCACAAAAACTAGACCCTTTGCCTTTTTTGAGCCCAATTTGTCTCTCTTAATTGAGTTATCTATCCCATCTGTGCATCAATTCCTCATTGTTGCCAAAGAGCATGGTACTTGTTGTAGATTCTTTGGCTTAATTGATTGCAGTGTATCACTCTTTTCAAGTTATTGCTTATTCTTCCATTTTGCTTCATCTTAGAGAGATTTTTATAGTAACTTGATTTTTATTAAAATGGCACATGTGTGTCCTGTATGGGCCTCATGCATAGTTACCAGTGATAGTTCTGTTTGGAGGTTCGAAAGGCCAAAAGCATTTGGAGGTTTGGTTTGTTTAGGGAGGTTCAGTATGGTTCAGAAAAGTTTTTGAGGAATTTTGTGTGTTTTTGAAAGTTTCTGAGAAATTTTGTGAGTTTTTGGAAGTATCTGAGAGTTTCGAATTCTTTGAAGCAGGGATACGAGGGCATCTTAGGATTTTCTTGTAACATAGTGTTTAACCCGATGTTACTTGGAGTACCCTTTTGGTGAGGATGAGGAAGGACGACTGAAGACACCCTTAAATTTTGACTATATTAAAAAATTTAAAATTATAGAAATATAAAAGTTTAATTTAAAATGAGAAAACATTTTAAAATGCATAAATTCGAGTTAATCATTAAGTCTTTTCAGTACTGTCAGCAATCACAGACAAAGTGAAAATATAACGATGTTTCTTTGGAGAGTGTAATGACTATTTCAATGTGATTGGGCCACTGGACTGCCAACAATGTGTTTCAAACTATCAGAGTATCATGAGTAGAAAGTGATAGAAAGCATGCCCATGGTGAATGGGAATACTGGGATCAAGGCTTTAAACATCAAAAGAATAAAAAGATGACATCAGGATGGAACACATGATCATTCGCATGGAAAGCATGATCATTAGCATGGAAAACATGATCTTTTACTTCTAAGTGGCTTCATCATCTTCATTTGCCCATTCTTCTCAAGCAAAAGAATCACCTCATTGATTCCATCTCCTTTTTAACAAGATCTGTAACACTGTTCCCAGCTTTCTCCAACAATATCTTACACTTAGATTGATAAGTTATTTTGTGGCTTGCTTATTGCTGAATATCTTATTGTATATGTTGTTTAAAACTTTTGATCTCATATTTGAAATTTGGATACAGCGAAATCCTTATACCCACACACCCAAATTTTGGGCTCCATATTGTGTTCTCTGTATGCTCACCTTGTGTACTTTCCCACACCTATGCATCCATGTAACCTTGGTATTACTATGCATATGATATCTCATGCACCGTCTACTTGGAGAACAATTTTACTTATGGGAGTGAGTTCAGGAATGTTCTAATTGACCAATCTAGGACATAGGAGGAGAGAAGATGATGACAAAGGGACACATTTGGACAGCTTTGTATAGTTTTGTGCCATGGCACAGATGGAATAGTGACGCATGAAAGTGATCATTGGGATACACTTTTGAGACAGAAAAAGAAAGCATGTCTTCATAGAATATGAAAAAATACTGGCATCATTTAGATTTAACAAAATATACAAGTCATCGTGTTGTACTTCAATGGAGAATTTTCTAAAAATATTGAAAATTGAGCAGTATAGTATTCAGAAAAGCAAATTTTGAGCAGGATAGTCTTCAGAAAAGCAAATTTTGATTGGCTTTTTGCATATCCTATAGACCTAAGTCACAGGTTTTCTGTTATGCATTATTCAAACCACATAGAGTTAACTGCATACTATGACAAGTAACAACATATGTTTTGAACTTTTTCTTTTACATGATTATCATGGATATTCTTCTCTTTGATTAGCGATAAATTTCTATTTGTTCAAACATAAAATGTAGATCAGGTGTTCACAACATACTTTCAGTAGCTTAACCTTGAAGGCTCTAAGCATGCTTAAATTATCTCAATTGTGGGATATTTCATGAACCTTGATATTTTGATACATGGTCGTTACAATACCTTTATATTTTATATTTAAGTTACTACTTTGACACTTGTACCGTACTGTCACCTTGTTTGATAAAATGTCATGTGTTTGCTTGTTTGGTCAAGGTGTGTAATCTGGGTGATATTCTGTCCTAACTTTTCTGGTAAGTCTTATGCTTATTCCTAGCATGTGTCTTTTGTTAGATTGTGACTGTGAAAATGGAAAATTCAATTTGTCTTCTAGAGTAAAAGCTATTTTGCCTTACAAAATTGGTATGCATTGGTCAATTGGTCTTCTCATGACTTGAGGATTCGTGGTGTGTAGTTATTCTATATTACCAGATTGTTGCATTCAGAGAATTTTACATTCGATTTGAAAGAAAGGAAAGTAAATGGTACATAGTTGATCCAAGTTTCTATAACTGTGGATGGGGTGCATGCTTAATTGTTAAACATGCACACACAGTTTGCCAAACTTGGATTGTACTGCATTGACTACATTTTTTATCTTTATTTTCTTGTGTTTTGTTTTCTATACATCGTTCTGTTGACATTTTCACCAATTCCAATAATTGTTTAAACAACAGCTGACAGTAAAGGGAGGTCCTCGAGGAGGAGCAATTCCAGAGTATTCTAGTATGGATGTCTCTATTGCATCAGTTGAAAGTGCTTCAGGAAAATTGTTTGCAGGTTCTCTTGGCAATACTGTAAGTGCTTAACTTAATACACATTTTTGTTGATGATTAAATGCTTGATATATATTTGTAAAAATTTAGGGAGGCACAAAAGTAAATTATTTTGTATGTCTATCAGATGCAAAAATAAATCAATTTGTGTTTGTGTTTAAAAGTAAAGTGAAAGTTTGCTTGTTCCCTTTTGCCCAAGTGTGAGGTCTGTATGCCAAGTGGACATGCTGATGCTTAATAAAAACAACTTTAACTTTTTATGAGTTTTTTGCTGCCTCCTGTTATTTTCAATACATATATTCTGCTAATGTTGATCTATTGTAATTACTTGATGTCTATTGGATTGATTGGCTACTGATTTTGGATTTTCAGAGCATCAGAGCTCGAGTTAACAACATTGCTGGAGAGTCTATGTGTGAGGCATATGGGGAAGTTATTGTGGGGATCCCCTCATCAATGAGCTTGAATTTTGCAAATGTCCATCTTGGTATTGGCCGTGAAATGTCTGTTTTCCCCAAAGCAGCTCAGGTTGTTTGGATATTTTCTCAAAATCAAAACTATAATTCCAAATTTGATTACTGTTTCTACTTTGTATTTTTGTTCTGTTGAATTTAGTTTTATAATTATTAGTATCTGTCTTTTGAGAATGCTTTAGCTTGAATGCTATTTGATTGGACTATTACACAGATCTGATTAAGATTTTTGCCCATTTTTAGGGGGACTTGTTTTCTTTCTATGAGCTTTGCAGGAATTATAAATGGACTATTGGAGATGGACAGGTGTGTTCTATACTTTAGAGAGTAGTTTGAATAATTTTTTGACTGTTAGCTATCTGATAAGAAATTTTGTGGACAAATGGTTGGAAGTTGCACTCTTTTTGAGCTTTTTTCTTTTTATGGTCTTCATGTTAGTCTTGTTAAGAAGTATGTGTTGTCATCATGAAGGTATTGGGTTTTCGGAACATTGAAGCTGCACATGTACAGATGCAAGAAAGATCAAATCTGGAGGAAAAGGGACAGTTGTTCCTTGATTATGCTGACCTCGGTGATGCTGGTTTTGCTATTAGAGTGATAGGAAGGTACTTGTTTATTGAAATATTGTGGAAAAGGAATATTGACCTTGTTCAGAGTTGCTTTGCTATTATAATACTTTTGTTATGCTGTGCTATATCATGTGCAAGTATAAATTTATCAGATGAATGTCGAATTTGGCAGTTGCCTGTTATCTGAATTAATATTTTTGGTGTTATAAACCATTGGGTCAAATGGTATAGAAAAAGCATGAAGTCTTTGAACAAGGATATAGCCAAACTTAATTCAATGGTGACTGGTGGTGCTTGCTGTGAACATGTCAAGTGCTTGAGTCTGCTCGGATTTGACGGTGCTCCACATGGTCTCAGGTAAATTTAGATCGGGGGAAGAAAGAATGTTATAGGCAAGAATGAATGTTATCAATATTAAGGGGACCTGAGAACATTTTTTCTTCCCCCGCACACCTTAAAAAAAATTCCAATGATATAGGTAATGTTTTAAGATCATCCCACCAGGATTCTTGCACATAACAGCAAAAGAGGGGAGAAAAGGATGAAAAATTCACCTACGCTTTTATCTGTATATAACCCACACAATTTTAGTGACCAAATGACAGCAAAATATGGTGTGCTAATGCATTTGTGATGAATGATAACAATGGTTTTTTAACCTTTGAAATATTAACCACAGCAAATAATGTAACATTGGTCATGTCTCTGACATCAAATGTGATTTTATATATTTGTGTTATATGGTATATCTTTAGACAGTCACCTAAAAAAAAAACATTTCATACCTCAATGTAATTTTTCTAAAATTGAACTACAACTGTTCACAAGTTTTCAACTGTGCCATTGAGTCTTTAAAAATTTAGCCTCCATTTTTCACTTAAATACCAGTTTTGAATATTCACAGAGTTGTGGATACAACCTTTGAAGGATTCATTCGGTTGCACTTTAGTTAATTATATATCCAGCTAGCAGTTAAACGTATGAAAGAAAGGAATTTTATTAATGGGTTGCACTTTAGTTCGTTATATATCCAGCTAGTTCAAGGGTGACTTATTTATATCAGTGGGACTCAAATATTACACTTAGTTACAGAAGCCCAAAGGGAGTTATAAATAGTGTTTCAGAAGTTCAGACAATACAAAATTACAAAGCACAGGATAAGCACAAGATGCAAGCTCAAATTGGAACGAGCAGGACAAGATGGGATAGTGTAAATGAACAAAGGATGGTGAGGAATCTAGAAACGCAATCCTGTTTGGACCTCATAGGCTATGGATGAGTCTGAAGCTGACTGCCTCATCTTATCTGTGAAGATCCCCTTGTAACCGTTTTATGGGGTAGGCAGTCATAACTCTGACCACATCTGATGTGGATACAATCATATTGTTTGAGGGGTGCTTAGTTGTAGCCTCTACCAGAACAGAGCAAAAGGATGTAATCAACCTAGCAATCTATTAAGGCCGTGAGATCCCCTCCAAGCCTTGTTGCTTGAGGGTAGTCACTCTTTAAAGGTATAGAGCCAAACACCTCTGGTCTAGATATCTAAAGAAAGTAGGAAATGGTCCTTGAGTCTCTATATAAATGGTAGTATGGTCCTTGAGACTCTATATAAATGGTAGTATCTTGCTGTGATCTTGTTGGACAGGAAGCAAACTTGAATATAAAATTCTCCTTTGTCTCTACCTCTTGTATGGAGTAGAGGATCAAATCCTATCCTTCCACGAATGTGATCAAATCCTATCCTTCAAATATACTATTGCTTGTATAGATTTGGGTTGTAGTTGGTGATATGGTACGTAAGAGCATAGCTGACAAGAGCAGCCAATGTGGCTATTGATTTACCCCTTCCTTTCCAAGAAGGAAATGTAGAAGGTGATCCTTCTAGAATGGTACCTCAAGATGAGCGAAGTCAAGTTTTATCTCCTTCAAGGTGGTTATTGGAGGAAAGAAAGGTCATCTAGATGCCTCTGCTCACTCATTGGGAGGGAAGATGGGAACAAGAAAGGGTTTGATACAAACTTTTTTGTTGATGTTTCAAGATTTTCTTCTCTATCAAAGAGAAAAACATAGCCAAACATAACATAATTTTGTAGATAAGATGATACTTCTAAATGAGGATTGACATTATGAGGCTGAATAGAACTGTCAGAATTGATTGCTAAAATTGTTGATGTTGAGATTGACATGGGCATTCCGTTGGACAATACATGGGACCAGAGCAATTACAATGTGGCATGTCCAATGAAGTACCAAAATTGTGCTTGATAGAGGGTCAACTACAAGGTCGTGAGTCTTGTGATGTGTAGGGCGAGTTCAACATGAAAGCAACACTTGTATGTGTGAATTTGAGAGACTTAAGGTAAGCCTCACAAAATCGAGTGCAAGATTGGAAGAAAAGTTGATTAATTGAGTGTCTAATCAACTAGTCAAAACTATGGCCATTGTTGTGAACATGCAAAAGTACCTTAAAATTTATGGTTATGAAATGAAAAACTGAGTTAGAAATTATACAACTTGCATAAGGATTTAGAAGGTAATTGAGCCTATGGATGAGGTAGGTTGGATGAGATTGTTCCCTTAACATTACATGAGACTGTAGTGGATTGGTTCATGGAATTGTTAAAGGACAAATACGAGCCTTCATAAAAGTCTTTGAGAAAGTATATAAGTTGTTGCGTGATGACAATGACATCATTGCATATATTTATGAAATAGAGTAGATCTACATAAGAGTGCATTTGGTCATACAACTTGAGGTTGAAGAGTTGGTTAACGAAATGGAGGTGTTGTCAGACAAACTTTAAAAAAGATGGTTAATTGAGGGACTTTCTTCTAAGTATAAAAGGAAGATGAAGGTGCTCCCTTTGACTTCATATCAGGAGGCCTTTATGCAGGCTATGAAATTAGAAAGCAAGTTGAGAACATCATCCAAAATATTGGGTTGAATTGTTAGTGACTCTAAAAACAAGAGTAATGGAGAACATAATCTGAGCAAAGCAAGGGTTGCTCAATGTCCCAATGAACATACCAATACAACTTACATAGCATGGTGACTATGTAGACTATTCACCAAATGGGCAAACACCAAGTCTCAATTTGTCTCCATGACCTCTTTGGTGCCAACTCCTTTGGAGCCAACATGCAGAAAATGACAAAGCTCAACGCCAAATCCATGTGTCAACATCCAACTTCAAAACGATTAAGCATTCAAGAACACTCCATATTTGACACTTCTTTGGAGTAGACCAATTCAACCACCTGTTCATCGAGTGACTAGTGCTTAATGCAGAGGAAGCTAAAGCTAAAGAGGCAGTTTACGATTTGTTTTGAGGCCGCTTCTTGATCAGTTGGGATCTGAAGCAGTTTAACTTCCAACTAATTTTGTGACTTATATATGTAACTTGTATATAACTTAATGTGGGAACTCCTTTCTATCTTCTTTGTCATATTTTTCGTCTCTGAATCCTCTTCTATTCGCTTCTTCCACTCTTATCTTGTAAATACTTCTATGGGTTGTCTTTGCCATCCCAATAGAATTGAGTGCATCGCATCCTACAAAACTGCACCCTTGTATTAAAGTTTTGTACAATTGGTTTTTATTTAATGCAAGAGCCTTGTATTTTGCAACACATTTGCATTATCATCATCTATTGTGTTTATTGTCATGTATGGTGCATTTCTTTGTCGATATTGAATGAGAGAATGTACCTGCACCTTGCTACCTTACAATGCATCTCTAAACATAACTTGGAGTCCTCAGAAGTTGGTTTTGTGAGTTGTCCTTTGTGCTATAATACATCTTGGGCCTTGTAGTGCAAATGAAGTGGTACTAAAGCATCTTTCTTTTTCTTTAATTCTCTTTGTTTCATCCACATTGCTGACATCCTTGTCCACATCAAAACTTCCTAGTATGCTTCATTGCTAGTTGCCTGTCCATACATGCTCATGGTACAAGAAGTAAGGCATAATAGTAGATTCCATGTCCGAGTACATTGAGGAATGCCACACTTGCAAAGGAAAGTCGGAAATGGAGAAGTCATCCACTAGCCAGAGAACAAGGCCACCCTATATGTCATGAAGCTCATTCAAGATGCTCTAGAAGAACATAGAAATACTCTATTTGTGTAGTTTTGGGATCTCATGATCAATATGGCAGCTATGTCCATTATTGCTAAGCCTGTGCCTTTCTAGAGCTATGACCCTCTAAAGGTATAGACTAACACGAACATCCTAATCTTCTTAGGTTGGATTAATGTCGATGAGTTGGACAAATGGCTTTGGCAGCTTGAAGCCTACTATGTCACCAATTGATTCTCAAACACAGATACGATTGCTTTCGTGGTCTTAAGGATGTCTAAATCAATTGTTTGTTGGTGGGAATTCACTAGGAGTAGGCTCGAAGGAGCACTAGTCACCTCATGTATAATCTTCGTGAAGATGGTTTGGGATTGGTTCTACCCCTTGCATCACTACAAAGATAGATACGTGTGTTTTCAACAACTGCCTCAACACATAGATCAAACTATCCAATAGTATATTGACGAGTTAAATGATATTCTCAATCGCCTGAAAGTTGATATCGATGAGAAGCATCAAGTGATCAAGCACGTTAGTGGTTTGTAATACCATGTTTTGGAGATGTAATTCCTTTCGGTAGACTCCTTTCCATAAGCATTTCGCTTTGCTTCAAATTTGGAAAAGGGAGCTAAAACCAAGCGAAAGGGCGTTACTTTAGGCCCATATCGACGTTAATGCCAAAGCAAAAATTGTTAGTTGCCAAGCCGCCTATAGTGCTAGCACGCAAGGGGCCTACAATACCCATCCAAACTCAAGGCGCCTACAACATTGGACAAGGGTAAATAGAAGGTTGGTGGTAAGTGTTTAGCCACCGTAAAACCCACGCTCATAGTGATGCTGAGTGCAAGGTACATTAGAAAACACTCGTGGTTCATCTAGAGTATCAAGACTACTCCATCTCAAATAGAGAACAGGAGGAGGATGCCACATGCTTGAGCACTAGAGCTCAACAATCTGACCAAGTTTCAATATCCAATCTTTCTAAAGAAAAGGATTGCTTGTTTCACAACCATTGATGTGTAAAGGGTAAACTTCTCCATCTCATCATGGATAGTGGAAGCCAAAAGAACATTATAGCACAAGAAATAGTTAAGCACTTGGGATTCCAGACAATGACACATCCTCATCCTCAAGCTTACTCTCTAGGTTGGTTGCATCTAGGGAAAGACATAGAAGTTTAGTGCTAATGCACCCTCGAGTATGGCGTCAAGCTGATGCGTGACAAAATCTTTTGTAACGTGGTGCCATTGGACATCTGTGATGTATAGTTGGGACGGCCTTACCTCTTTGATTGCCAAACGACCTATCAAGCCTATTTGCAACAATGGTCAGTCCGCATCAGAGAGATGACAAACAACATTCCTAAGTGTCTCCTTCATATAAAGGTAACTTTAGATTTTACCAAGCAATGTAAAAAGCTGATTTCACATGCCCAAAAGTTCGTATTGCTAATGGTTTACTTTGAGAATCATGATGACAAGTTCACCCTTGCCACGCCAATCATAGATTGCATTGCAAAGTATCAACACATGGATATCCTATGCCGTAAATACTCTCATGTCTTCCATGACTCGAAGGAACTCCCATTGCACTACTTAGTGAAGCATCAAATCAATCTGATTCTAGGATTAGCTCTCCCAAGCAACCCAATGTACCATTGATTATTCTAGGAGAACAATGACGTTCAATACCAAAAATAGGAGTTGATAGATTAGACGAAGATCAGGCCTAGCTCATCACCATGTGGCATTCCCATCGTCCTAGTGCTTAAGAAATGGTACTTGGTGCCTTTGTATCGACTATAGGGTGCTCAACAAGATCATTGTCAAGAACAAATATCCCTTGCCATGCATTGGTGATTTGTTGGACTAGCCTCAGGGAACTCGATACTTAAGTAAGATCGATCTCAAGTCAGGTTATCATTAGTTAACTGTTAACCCCATAAACCCTTGGAAGATGACTTTTAAGATTTGGAAGGATTGTATGGGTGGCCAGTTATGCTTTTTGAATTGACCAATGCTATGGCAACATTCATGCATCTGATGAGTGGCATTTTGCATTCATTCAAAGGATCCTTTATGAATGTCTACTTGGATGACATCCACATGTTCAGTTGGAAATGGGAAAAACATCTCCAACATGAGTTCCAAGTTTTGGAGAATTTGGGGGGGCATAAGCTCCAAGCAAATCTGAGCAAGTGTACATTTGGCATCACATAGATATCTTACGTGGGCTACATTGCGGAGTAGGAGGGAATACATGTAGATCTAGAGAAGATCTGCATCAACTGAAAATGTCCAACGCCTAAGAAGCTGATTGAGTTGAGAGGTTTCTTTGGCCTCGTCAATTTCTATTGTAGGTTTTTCTTGGGTAGTTGGTCCTCTTGATTTCTAACTGGTCATTGTGGTGCTCTTCTTTCTATAAGCTGTTATTTCTAGTGGCATATTCCTCTTGTGGAAATATGTTCCACATTAATATCTAGTAGTTCACGTCTCATGACCTCTGAATCAGGTCATGTGTGGGAAGGTGAAGTTCCATTAGAATTCACAACAACAATAATTGCTTGAAGAACTCAAACAACACTTCTGTTTAGTGCAAGTACTAGGTGTTCAAATTCTAATTTGATTCATGGCCAAGAGCCGATATTGTGCAATGTATTAGATAGGCCTAATGGCATTTCATTGTACAATGTATTAATTCTTTTGTAATATTTAATTATGTAAGCCCTATGGGTCTTGGTTAACCTTGTTATGGTTAAACTCTATTTATGACTTGTAATTAACCTAAAGCCCTCTTGTTATGTCGGGTTAGGTTAAATTTTATGATGTAATTGAGGTTTTGGTATTGCTATAAATATCCCCCTCACACTCCTCTTTCAATTCATTGGAGTGTTGTGTAATATTATCTACGAATATAGTGATTATTTATGGTGCCTATGGGTGCCCACCAAATCCTCTTCTTTTCATTCTTTGTATAAGATTTGAGTGTATGGTTTGCTTCTATTCATTTTTGGAGAGCATGTAGGTAGTATATCTGCCTCTCAAGCAAAGAAAAAGTAAATATTATATAAATGTTGAATTGCAGAATTTGACAAAGTTTGGTATGCATTTTGACAAGTTTTTGTAATTTTGAAAAGTAAAATGCGAAATGAAATTCACTTTAAGTTAAAAGTGTAATTAGCATGAAATGTAAATTAGGCTCAATTGAAATTAGAAGTGAAATTAGCCGAAATTAGGTAAAATACAAATGAAATGAGATTTAATAAAAAACAAAGTTAGACTTTAGAAATTTAAGTCAATTTATGGAATGATAGTTTCGGGGTGACATTTGTAAATAATGTGTTGTCCCAGGAACGGTCTTGGACAAGCATTATAAGGCCTCCTCCTTGAATTTTGAGACATTGTTGTTCTAGGAGAGAGTGAGTGCAGAGATAGATGCATGTGGAACCTGTTGTCATCATAATGCAGGAATGCTTTTGCAAAAGTAATTGTGTTGGGCAAATGTCATTGTTATCAAACTTGGCCCATTTTGGAATTATATTCATACGTTATTGTTTGCAACAAATATAAATATTAATGTAGTCATTAATATTTTGTTGGTGCATGTGTGGGTGATTTGGGTATTTTACTATTTCTATATGTTCTATCATTGTTATTTATGTGTAATGGGTAATATGCATAGTAAGGTAGTGTTCGCGTAGGAGCGTATCTTTTGCAGGTTACAAACGATACAATTGCAATGAGTTGTACGGAAGATTGTCATGGAACATAACTGTTTGTTGAAATATTGTGTGGAAGTTGATAGGTTAACTCCATTAACAGTTGGATAAGTTGTGCAATTGTATAGTTTGGGTCGTATGTACATGGCTATAACAAATTGGTGTATAAATTGCTGTGGTAAGACTCCTGAGTAATCCGTACAAGTTAACTTTCCGAAGATATGATATAAAACTACACTAATGGAACAATTATTGAGTAAGATGAAATCATACAAGGATGTGTATGATTATACGATTGTGATTAGTTGATTGTACGATTGTGATTAGTTGATTGTACGATTTGTACAGTTGTTGTTGTACAATTGTACGATTGTATAGTTAGACTTAGAAATTTACAATTTTAGTAGAATTAGTGTGATTTTGAATGATTTCTTGTTCCATTCTTGAATCTATCGCCACCTCTCTTACTAGGAATACTGCCACTATTACTATATTTGGCGTCGTTGCCGTTGTTGGAATGAGGAGGGCCTGATTCAATAGGACAATAGCGTGAAGGACATAAGGGTGGATTACAGATACAAGTTTGTGAGGGCATAGGAGAAAGATCGCAAAGAGGATCAAGTGCTAGTGAGAAGGAGCACAAGGATCCCTCAAAGAGGGAATGTGAACAACACGGAAGTTTAGTCCAGAGAGATGGGCGAACCAATACTAGAACAAGTGTGGACTCTAGAAGAGGGAGAAAGTGAGAGGTGGGAAACATTGTTGTTAAGTATGAAAGACAAGGTGTAAGAGAGCAACAAATGGTCAAAGAAAATGTTCGCATAAGTGAAGACGTTAACGTAGGAAGTGTGTGTGGAAACAGAGAATGGATGGTGACACCTAAGCAAGTGGCATGGAGTTTGCCAAGGGGTGTAGAGGACGGAGTTAGGCACTAGAGCATCTGCGAGTTTTCCAAGGGGTGTAGAGAATGAGAGTTAGGCACTAGAGCAACTGTGCACAGATGCTCAGGGAAGTAGACCAAAACCACTTATTGTTTACCAACGAAGAAGGTTGCGCAATGAGGACGCACGAGAAGTAGGGAGAAGACTATTTCGAGAAACAAAGTACCAAGGACAGAAGCACCAAAAGAAGAACAACATGAAGAACCACCAACGGTAGAAAGACATTGGGCAAAAATCCCAAGCCGTCATGAAGTGATGAAGAAGAAGGAGGTCCACCAATGGCAAACGTTGCAAACAAAGCAGGTAGACAAAAATGCCCACCCTTCATTGTGGAAGGAAAGGTGGATCCAACGAGACACATTGGTACTTGTACCACCGTTTGGAAAGCAAATGGGGTAAGTCAACTTGATGAATGGTTGCAATTATTTCTTGCTACATTGAGAGGACTTGCAATAGACTAGTATTTAAAAAAGGGAAAATACACAACCCTTTTATATATGGAGTACCATGATAGACGAATTTATAAATGAATCTTGACCCTTGAGGGATGATACAAAGATCATCATGAAGATATATGCTATGAAGCAAAGAAAAGAAGAAGATGTTAAAGCATATAATAGAAGATTGAAGTAGTTGAAGGATAAGATGCAATGCCATCGGTTTGGTTCATTGATGGACTATTGCCTAAGTGTAGAAAGAAGATGAAGGTAATTCCATCTTCAACGTTTGCAGAAGGATTGGAAAAAGCAAAGAATTTGGAGAGTGAGGTGAGGTAGACAGCAACCGGAATTGTAGGTCACCTACCTTGGTAGAGTTAAATGATTTTGAATTATTGGAAGGAGCGAAGAGATGGTTAAAAGATGTAGGGACACCACCAAGAGCAAGGGTGGAAAGTTTAGAAAAGAATAAGGTGGTGGTTGCACCATAGAAAAAGAAAAAGCAACAACAAATCAAAATTGTAATGCGAGGCGACAATAGTTGGAAATCGACTTATGAGGAGAATCTGCAAGAAGAGCACAATGATGAACAACATGATCCATTGGAAGGGTCACAAGAGCAAAATATGGAACAACGTGATCCATTGGAAGGGTCACAAAAGCAAAATGTTGAACAACAAAAACAACCAGCGGATGAACATGAAATAATTGCAAAATGGATAGATGATAGGAGATAACTGCAGAACAAATTGACTAGCAGGAAGGAAATGAAGAAATACAATCGGGAGAAATAGAGAGACACAGTCCGACCGACAAGAAGAACAGGAAGAAGGAACTAGCCAAAGGTTGCAAACACATTTTATGATCGAATACCCACCTTTGGGTCAAGTGACAAAGAAGAAGAAGAAACTGACGATCGGGTAGATGGGTTCTTTGGAAGAGTAATGGATATGTTCAATCATACACGATTGCAGTTTCCACTCGGTTGTGTAGGACAGCTAAGACGTTGCAAGGCTAGAACCTATAATGAAATGGATAAAGTAATGCAATGGGTGAGAAATGAAGAAAGGATAAGGAAACTCATTGAAATCTGTGCAAAGCATCCTTGGGAAGTACCAGTTGGGGAAGTATTTAATATCATTGAGGTAAACAAGTTGCTAGAAGGGATAAAGACTAATTACAAAGTGCTTTCGAAAGTATATATGGATATAAGTTGCTTTTGACAATATCCAACAGATACAACAGAAGTAGAATACAGGAGAGCACCACCGGAATTGGCATTGCTATTCAACAAGTGTAATTATTTGACGTATTGAATTGATTGCTTAACAGTAGGGTTGGAGCAGATTCACCAAGCCAAAGAAGAACAAAAAGAGGAAACAAAAGCAACAAGAAAAGAAATGGCTGCTATGGAGGAAGAAATTGAAAAGATAAAAAGAGAGGTAGAAGCAAGGTAGAAAGAAACAAAAATAGAAATAAATGGCATGAAGCAGGGTTATGAACAATAGCTGAAGGCCCAAGAAGAACAATTGAAAGTCACAAAGGACTCATTAAAAGAACTGGGCAAACAACTGAAGGAAAAGGACAAACAATTAAGAAGACAAGAAGAACAACCGAAAAGGTATGAGAGCAACTGAAAGATAAGGAAGAATAGTTGTAGTCTAAAGATGAGAAGATTGTTGAAATGGAGAGAGATGCAATGAGATATAATGAAATGACTATGGATCATAAGGCTATGCTCTAGGTAAGGGAACAACAACAACAAGCTCATGAAACAGAGCTAGAGCAAAGAGATAAGGTCATCATGGAGAAAGATGAAGAACTGGCTATTGTAGTCAGGATTGAGGCTGAATTAAAAGAGAAAATTTGGAAGGGAACCTCGGAATGGGAAAAGCAATTGATAAAAGACCTAGTTGAAGTAGAAGAGAAAGCAAATAAATATGGGTTAAAAGCTACTGAAATCAGTCAGTACACAACAAGATTGAGGGACGAACGAGAGAGCTTTCGAGTACAACTAGTTGATTTATAGGGAGAGCAATAGTAGAGGCAACCAACTGTAGGGAAACAACAAGTGTTGGTGAGGACGTCGACTGATTTAAAGGGGAGGACAAATGTAGGCGGTAAATCTTCCTCTCAAAAAAAGTAAAAGTAAATTTTGTTTAAATGTCGAATTGTAGAATTTGACAAAGTTTGGTATGCTTTTTGATAAGTTTTTGTAATTTTGAAAAGTAAAATATGAAATGAAATTTGCATTAAATTAAAGTGTAATTAGCATGAAATGTAAATTAGGCTCAAATGAAATTAGACATGAAATTAGCCGAAATTAGGGAAAATGCGAATGAAATGAGATTTAATAAAAATCAAAGTTAGACTTTAGAAAAGTAAGTTAATTTATGGAACGACAGTTTCAGGGTGGCAGTTGTAAATAGTGTGTTGTCGCAAGAACCACTTGGAACGGCGTGGGACAGGCATTATAAGGCCCCCTTCTTGAATTTTGAGATGTTGTTGTTCTAGGAGAGAGTGAGTGTAGAGATAGATGCATGTGGAACTTGTTGTCATCATAATGCAGGAATGTTATTGCAAAAGTAACTGTGTTGGGTGAATGCCATTGTTATCGGACTTGGCCCATTCTGGAATTATATTCGTATGTTGTTGTTTGCAACAAATATAAATATTAATGCAGTAATTAATACCATATTTCCGGTGCATGTGTGAGTGATTCGTGTATTTTACTATTTCTAAATGTTTTGTAATTATGAATATGTAATGGGTATATGCATAGTACGGTAGTGTTGTCATAGGAGCATATCTTTTGCAGGTTACAAAAGATACGATTGCAGTGAGTTGTACGGAAGAGTGAATATAACCGCTTATTGAAATACTGTGTGGAAGTTGATAGGTTAACTCTCCATCACTAGTTGGATAAGTTGTGCACTTGTACAATTTGGGTCGTATGTACATGACTATAACAAATTGGTATATAAATTGTTGTGGTACAACTCTTGAGTAATCCATACAAGTTAACTCGCTAAAGATCGTACAATAGAAAATTGCACTAATGGAACAATCATCGAGTAAGATGAAATCGTACAAGGATTTGTATGATCGTAAGGTTGTGATCAGTTGATTGTACGGTTAGACTTAGAATTTTATAGTTGCAATAAAATTAGTGTGGTCACGCAAGAACGCTGTTCGATGCCTCCGATTTTTCTTTTGAATGAAAGGGTGAATTACTTTTTTTTATCTCTTTCGCCTTTTTTGCATCAAAGACAAAAAGAGCTTCATGCAAATTTTATACACTTTTCCAAAGATCTTGGAGTATCTTTGTTTTGCTTTGAAAATCTTGTTTCGAAGATTTAAAGTTAGGTTCGTTGAGTGCATCAAAAAACCCTTGGTCGAAGATCCCTTCCTCCTTCGAGAATTTGGCCCGCGTTTTTTAAATTAGAAGTGCCCCTTCATGCACCAAGTCTTGGGCTTGGCACCCATCTGTCAAGGGGCATGTTCAACATATTTCTTTCGTAAGAGCACGTCTTCATCCAACGCTTAGGGTGGCCATTGCGATTAGGATAACACTTGCTAGTGTGTTGCTGCTAAGAGGACCTATTTTTGAATCCATACGCACATCATTTTTTTGTGCTGCCCAGAAGGTTTAGTGTTGTTTTTAGGGTGGAAGATTGGGCTCAACCTCTTTGGATCAAGTAACCCCTGTCCAGGTGATGCTGTGGCATTGTGGTTTGGAGGATCCTTTGTATGGGACTGAGCACGTGTTTGAACCCCGCTTATCCGCTTTTTTTTTTTGAATATCGTCGAGTGTGTACGCTCTATGGAGGGATTGAATCTTTCCTTCTTGTAGCGCGTATTGCCCAAACAAACAACAAGGATGTTTTAGGATGCAAAGGTCGTGTGATTAAATCACACACTGGTCGTTTTTGGCGGAGGACATGGTATGGATGGCAGCCATTGTATGCAATTCTTTCCATCCCATTTGTAGCTTGGCCAGGATGGCTAGTGCATGGCACTTAGCTTGGGGGAGACCTGAGTTTGATCCCCTCCAAGTTCTTTTGGGTGCTTTAAGTTTTCTTGGCATATGCTTTGTCAACATGGCCCACTTTTGCACCACATCACCCTTTTCAAACCTATATATTAGTTAAGCCAATGAAGTGGATACAAGTGGCAACAATTAAGCAGAGAAGTGGAGCTGAAGTGGCGAATCTAGATTGGATGTAGTAACAAATTGAATTGTGCCAATTGTCATTGGTGCTTGAAACCCTAAGGTTTGAGCACTTAGGTCCTTTAGGGAAAATTTTTCGAAGGCCATAACTTTTGCATACATAAGTGTTATGAGTCCCTTTTTCTTCAAGATGGACAATTTTTCAAGTTCGATGCACTGGTGAAATCGATTCATAGACCTGCTGCAATGTTTGGAGTCAGATTGTGTAAGATTGACCACAAAGCCTTAGTTACCCGCCTTAATGGCCGAAACTATAGTATTATCTCAATTGAGATGATTGGCCTGCTATGAAGTAAGAACCTGTGGTGCATCTACCAATAGGATAAAGCAACTCTTCTTGATGAAGAAACTCAACATTAAAAGGCAAAAGAGGCTTAGGTTTGTTTTCCTTGCTGATTGAACCAAAGTTTCTTTTTCATATCAAAGAGAAGAGTGATCCTATCAGGGTATGGTCAAAGTTGCATGAACTTTTTGGAAAGGTCAATACTACTGAAGTAAGTTGCTTGGAATCGGGGCGTTATTCTCTTAAGCTAGGTAAGTTTGATAACGTTGAGGACTAAATTGCAAGAGTCATGGCTTTAAGGTAATATATTGCATCTTTTGGAGGCAAAAAGAAAGATGATGCAGAATGTGTTAAGATTGTCCTTGCTAATCTCTCCCCCTCCTTTCAGATGTTGAACCTAATGGTTCATATGATTCCTATGTTCTTGGAATCTCAAAAGACTCTTACTCTTGACCAGTTGTTTTCTCTCCTAGTTCACTTTCAAGTTGCAATGTGGAATTGTGGTGGAACTCCACAAATACAGGCTCATGCAAAGGAATTCAAATTTAAGGATGCTAAGACCTAGGAGCGTAAGGGCTAGGTCAAGTCTTCAAAGAAAATGAAGGTTACTTGCAAATACTATAAAAGGAGGGATATCCAAGGAAGAATTGCTTGCTGAAGCTGCAAAGGATTGAAGCTGAGTTCTTACAGTTAGGTGGACATCTAGATCTAGATGATGAGGATGATTCGGAAGGATCTGCCTCAATTGCAAAGGTCCATTAGAGCATCCATTGGGGGATGGGGAGTTATTGTTGTCACTAGTGTCTTCTCTCCTTGGCCCCTTTGTTTTGATTATGGAGGGGGGTTGAAATTATAATCTGGCCAAGAGCCAACATTGTGCGATGTATTGGATAGGCCTAAGGGTATTTCATTGCACAAGGTATTTATTTATTTTTAATATTTTATTATGTAAGCCTTACGAATAGTGTTGTCAGAAGTACCATACTATTGCGGATTTTATCATTATAACCGGGTCAATCCCTGATATGCTTTTCAAATAAAACCTCCAGTCATTTTTTTGTAGTTAATACATGTTTTAAAGAACTAATAGAAATAACGTGCCATGAAAAGTGCAGTCTTTTACCTGTAGCTTGTGCATGCTTTTAGGTAACTGGTAGAAAGTAAGATACCCAAGAAATTTAGAGTCATATTACATTAACTTGTGCATGTTCTCAAGAAGTTGGTATAAATCTAAAAGCCCTTGAAATGGAAATCATTGTTTAGTTTCAATAGGGGGAAACATATTGATATCTGCTGCAACTCCTAAGGAATTGAGTTGAGGATTTTGTTATGGAAAGCTTAATGGGTGTTACTCATTTATCCAATTGCATTCTGAGGAACCTTGTACTGCATGGAAATTTAAAGGCATTTAGGTACAATTGCATGTTTATGGATTGCTCATGCATGGCCAAAGTGGCTGTAGAAAATTACAATTGAAATAAAATAAAAAAAAAGGAAAAGAAAATGGTAAGAGTTGTAACCCAAGGTTTTTGTTTGAATCAAAAGTTCAAACATTTCTTAAAGGGCTTGAATTAAAAGCTTACCTTGGCGTTGGCATATCTGCAATGTTGTATTAATCAGGCCTGATGTGTCAAACTAGGTAAATGCTCAAATTGCAGGGTTGTAATAATCCGATCTGAGTGAACAGTTTACTTATCCACAATATAATGGCACAATTGTCCTACAATTTGAACAATGGAGTACAACTCCCCATAGGTGGAATAGTGCTAAGCTGTCTCAGATAGCCTCTTAGAATGGTATGCCACCAAATGCCTCTATTGGATTAGGACTACCTACAAGTGCATAGTTGGATGCATCTATCTTGAGCTCAAAGGGCTGTGTGATGCCTTGCATGAGTACAAGTAGTGTCATTAGGAGTACGGTACTTCTGATGACACTACTCATACGACAACTTTGGACTACAACTCAGATACAACTTGAACACAGAACTTGGGAAGAACAACCTACAATCTACCTTGCTACAACAATGGCATCACGCAAAATATACACAATAACATAGATGAAGGATGAAATGGATAGTATCACATTCACTCTCGCCTGTAAGACATTTGCATTACATATCTGTTTGCAATGGGCTATGATAGATACATGGTACCATGCTTGTACGGAATATCTCCTTCCTTGCCAATGACATCAACCACACGCTTAGGCCAACTACACACTTCGGCCTTCAATCACAATTACCCCAATAAATAATGGAATGGTCTTATTTATACAACTAAAAAGTATTTGCAACCTCCAACTACCCAACACCTCATCTTTTTCTTAAATTACATTTGACATGCTTTTGACTTACATTTACAATTTGTTTGATGACTCACTTTATGACTTGTCCATACATAACTAATACTTCACTAAACATTACACATTATCACATATAATATTACATCACAACTTTATAACTTTATTATACGTACACACATTTCGTCAAACACTTTGCATACAAACTACAAATATCACAAAATGACAAAAGTTATTCACTAATTACGTAGACTTGTCAAATTTGCCTGTCTACACATGTTGGCGCCCTTTGGTTTCATAAACTGCTTATAAAAGGAAAGCCAAAGGTTTTTCTTTTCAAAAGGCAAGACATAAATGCAAGGCCCACATGGATTTGGGGAGGTAGAATCTAACAATGCAATATTTTGAATTCATCCCCACACAATATCTATCTATCTATACTCAAAAACTAAAGAATTTCAAGTATGGTTTAAACCAAGATCTTCCTTTCTATATGCTCCAAACATGCATGATTATGTAATTTATCCATGCACCTATCTTTAAACAAAGATCAAAAAATAAAACGCATTAATGCATAAACACTCAATGCGACATCCAAGCAAAATGCATTCAAGTGGCGTGCGTATGTGATCTCTCTGCTAGCTACTTTTGCGGATCTATTACCCTCTCGTAGATGATACCTTCCCTCTTTCGTCACCTAAAGGGTGACTTGTCACACTTGCAACCAATTATAAGTCCTTCAAAAATATGTATATAAAAATTATAACATGTGGTCAATTTTTTTATATTGGTTATATGGAATTGAAATGGGTCCCACCTATATTACATCATGACCACATAGTGGTATTAGAACAATTTGACAATTATGCATGCATTGCTTGGCAAGGTTGGAACTTGGATCTCCACCTTGAAAGTTGAGGATATAACCGGTTGAGCCAATGCCATTTGATACTGATAAAATTAATTAATTTCTATACTTTCCCTCAAATTAATGAATTTCATAAGTTAAAGAAGTTAGGGGATTATTTCACTACAGATAAGCGGGTCATGTGACTTGCACAGCTGGACGAAGTGTCTCCCATAGGCATCAACAAGATATGGTTTGTTGGCAAAATCTTTTTGAATCTCGAGTTCCTTTGCATATGGATCAAAAAGCTAGAGCTTATCCTCTCTTAACCCAGAGAGAGGTTTTTGATGGTCTAAAAATTGAAGTTGTCCATTTGTATGTGTAACCCATAATTGAGAAAATTGGAATCGTATTGGAATTTGCAAGGCAAACAAATTGGGAAAAAATCAGCCAAAAAAAAAAGAACCCGAAGAAAATGCAGTTTTTCATTGAGAAAAAATGTTCTTTTCATGCATATCACAATGAATCAACATTATGCAAATCAAATATTAATGATGTAAGTTTGTAAGCTTAAACTGCACATGAAAGTGGCAAGTGATACAAGCTTTAAGCCTTAATTTACACATGAAAGCAACAAAACACATCTTAAATAAATAAATTTTAATGCATCCAAAATTCAATTATTCTTGTATTGCTTATAATATAAAAAGGGTACAAATTACAAAATGTGTCATGAGTCATGACAAATACAATGTTTCAAGATCTTTGAATGCCTTTGCCCTTTGCCCTAGCAGAAGCTCTAATCTCTCTTTGTCGTTGTGCCTGTGCTTCTTCTTGTGCCTTGGTTGCTAATGCCCGTTGCCACTTGTGTCTGGGGTCAAGGGGGTGGGAGCCCCCTTGCTGGGTCGAGGGGCAGTGCCTCTTGTTGGGTCAAGGGGCAGTGCCCTTTGTACATACATAAATGATGATTGCGATTGGTTTTAACTTTTTACTTGGGCGGTTGTTGGTGGCTGTTACATTCTTTCAAACTCCAAGAAATCCATTGTTAGGATGCATTTTAGGGGTTTGTTTGGTGTGGTCGTAGATAGGCAGACCTCTTTCTCAAGTCTGGAAGAAGCAAAATGAGGCAAAATTGAAAAAAAAAATATTTTATGTTGTTTTCTCCACTTGTGTGGTGGTGGGTGATTTTTTGGGCAAAAAATCGGGATTCACAAATTTTTCAGATTTTTTGACAAAAACTAATTTTGATGCCGGTTTAATTGTTTTGGCTTTGAATCGCGAAAAACCGGCTCGAATCGTGATTTTTGCCGATTTTCGTGACACTGTCACCTAAAGAAGAGTACGTAGAAAACATTGGTTAAAGGCCTAGAGATGGGTTACCATCCATGTTGATGACAAAGGATGATGATGTTGGAGGATTCGTTTGGATTCAAAATCACACATGTTTGTAGTGTTCATTTGACGACTGGAGCCAAAAAATCCCTTGATTGATGTGTCTCATGTCTACAAGTTTGTATCCAATGATTTGTAGAAATGCATTTTCAAGCCTCTCACAAGTCTCACTAACAAAGAAAACATCACATGAGGAGATCGCATTTTGGTAGAAAGCCAAAGATGACTATATTGCACCATTGCAATTACTATTAGTAGTTGATAGACCATCCTTTTGGGAACACCATCATTGAGATGACTAATAGTATGTCCATCCCAAAGGAAGGGAATCTCAAATCATTGCCTTGCACTTCTGAATTACTGCCTAATTGTTTTGTTCCTATTAGCTGTAGTATGTGCTTGGGCTTGCCTCCATTCTCTCAATTGAGTTGTGGTAGATCCTCCACTTGTTAGACTTTATTACTGATTATACACAATTTCCTTTTGGCGGCAACGATTGCATAGGGTGCTTTGTCGTGAGGAAGAGGATGAGGAAAGTCCACTTGGTAGACTTTATTACTGAGTATACTCAATTTCCTTTTGGCATGCTAAGTATAGGGTGTTTTATAGTGAGGAACAGGATGAGGAAAGTGCCATCAGGAATCACACATGCTCAATTGAGAGTAATGTCCTTGAGGTCTAAGGTGTTGTGTAGTTAAGTATGTTTTGTGTCTATGAGATCGGAGGGCCTCAGGAGGCATTGCACACAAGTAATGTTTATTGGTATGATGCTCTTGTTCCTTATTAAACTTGGGCTTGCTTAAAAGCTCAATTATTGAAGGTGGTTTCATGCCTTTGACCAAGTGGAATATGAGCTATGTTTTGAAATTGTTTTTAAATACATTCCTGCTTGCTTGCTTTGGATATCTGCCGCTGTTTCTTAGGAAAGGTCAAGGCCATGAGATGAAACTTGCTCCATTTGTGTGAGTTTAGTAACACGCTTGTGCAACTCTTGTTGTTTAAGATTGATAATGATATCATCCATTTCATGAAGTTTGGGATGGAGCTGGACTAATTGTTCTTGAAGCTTTTATCCTGTTTGCTTCAAGTCTGCAATCATTCTGGTAAGTCATTTACATGGATTACATGGCATCGATATCTTGTGGAACAAGGGAGTTTGCAAGAATTGAGGCTCCAAACAAGGCAAACCTTAGCAGTCTCAGAAAAAATATTTCCAGAAATTTAAGCAGCAAAACAAATTTCCAAAAAAGAACAAACAAAAAATTCTGAATTTCACAGCAAAAATCCTACTGGGTCATGAAGGTTTGCAAGCCAGTTTTCCTTTCTACAAGAATCTTCATAAATTTCAACAGCTATTTTTTTCTAGAAAAATCCTTTTCAAAACATTCTCAGGAATAGTAAGAGAAGGGGGTGGGGCTACGAATTTCAGGAACTCCTTTTCTAAAAAATTCATTTAAGATAAATTTCATTTTTTTTAAGTATGATCTGTTTACAGATGAATATGCAAAAATTTCACCATTTCCAGGAATTTCAGGATTTCTTGTAAGCATCAGCGGTAAGAGAAAAACTCAGAATTTCTGAATGTAAAACCTACTCTAGAACAGGAACAGGTATCGGAGTGGAACGAAATTCCATCATAGGAATATGCCACTGGAAACAACAGCTTGTATAAGAAGAAGAGCATCACAATGAACTGGTTAGAAAGTAAGGGGACTAACCTCCCACACACAGAATTTGGAAAGATTTTTGCATTTCGAGAAGCTTTTCATAATTTCCAGAAAATTTCAGCAGCAGAAGGGAAAAGCATAGAATTTCAAGATATATAAAACTTTTGCCTCCAGAAGAATTTCCAGAAATTTCAGGATTTACACAAGAAGTTTATAAGTTCCAGAAAATTTTAGCAGTAGAGGAGCAAAAATTTGAATTTGTGAATATTAAAATTTTGTTGAAAATAATGTCCAGAAATTTCAAAAGAGGAAAACTGATATTCCCTGTTTTAGAGCCCTTAAAAGATCAGAACATATCCAATATCAGTGCATCTGCGTATTGTGACTTGCTTCTTATGCAGGTTTGCTTGGGCAGTGCTACTACTTGGGCCTTTTAGTTTGTTTGAGTGCTGTCCTTTTTTTTTTTTTTTTGGTGTGTGTTTTTCTTTTTAGCCGTACTAAAGGAAGGTTATGGAGTCATTATACATTATACTATTGATGCCTAGTGGAACTGGATTGTTTTCTTTTTTTAATTTAATTTTCAGCAGCATTATTGGTTTCATTGCAGGTCTGCAGGTAGAACTACTATTGGTACTTCATTTTCATGTGACTTTAGTGCAGCAGGGAAAAAATTTCAGTCTGTATCCTATAAGGCTTCCGACACAATCTGGATTGTCCCTGATCTACCTCTAGCGCTTGGTATGCCCATCACATGGCTGCTGCCACCTTTCTATACGACATCAGATGTCTTACCAGAATGGACTGAACCATCTTTTCGTAGGGACTCAAGAAGTCGCAAGGGGCATGTCATCTATTCCATGCTAAAGGTAGTTTAACTTCTAAAGTACTTTCTAACTGCAGTTTTATAATTTTCTAACTGTATATTCTTATCTCTAAGTTAACATGGATGTATCGAACTTGCATAAATTTCCAGGCTAATGCCACAGAGGACAAAAACATTAGTATTACTGGTGCTCGTATCAAAACGTTCGAAAGGAACACTATTGGTTGCATTGAAGCTAAAGATCGTACTACAGGAAGATTCGAAATTGCAGCTTGTGTTCGTGTTGCTGAGGTCTGTTTTTATAACCTCCCTGTTGTGGTTATTCTGCATCAGTCTATTAGATCTTTTGATTTTCTGATGCTTTATAAGAAAATGATATTTGGGATAATAATATTTACAGAAATTAGAGTTCCCTCCTATCTAGGAAGTCGACTGCACAGATCTTTGCCATGCCATAGATCCTATTGGGTTGTATTAGATCTTTAAAGTTTTGGTTGCTTCATAAGATAAGATAATTCTATTTATGTCCACAGATAAGAGAGTGGTATTTTGGGATAATAATGTTTACAGAAATTAGAATTTTCTTCTATCTGGGAAGTTGACCACACAACTTTTATGCACCATAGATCCTATTGGGTCTCCCATGGACGAAATTAAGAAATGTCTCATTTCATTTCATAATGTGAGCATATTACATGTCATTGCATCTAGGAAGGCAAGTTGACAGTCAAATTTATTTATTTTTATTGGTAAAATATGAGGCTGCCTAAGGGGGCCCCAGCTCATGAAACTTCACACTTTTACAGTGACATTTTTGTTTCCCCCCTCAATGACCACCCTAGCCATATTCTCGAAATTTCTCCTGTGCTCCTAGTGATGGAGGCATACATTCCTTTTATCATTTAGATAACTACTAAATCTGCTATACCATGAAGACCAGCACTAGAATCGTAGTTCCTGAGAAAATATAACCACAAAGACCCACACAATCTTTGATTGCAAGATGATGCAACAGGAATCACCACAAGCTAGAGAAAAAACTTATTCCTCCATTGTCCTTGAATGCAGAAGAATGTTGCTTTTAGCAGAGCAACGGTATCCATGTTGTCCTTTCAGTCTTGGCTCAGTTCTGGGGATGGAATACCATGTTTATCTCCTATTTTGAAGATTATCCAAGCCATGCCTTTCAATTGTAGATGCCTCTTCACTTCCATCTTTTTTAAAGGATGAAGGTACTCCCTCACCACATCAAATTTAATGTTCATCTCTTTTCTCAGAACAAAGAGTGCAGACAACAATGAGGAGATAGTAGAAGCAGCAATGCCCACCACTGTGTTACAAATGTTGTGCCTGTAGGCGACCAAGCAGGTGGACTTTGCACCATTCAGGTGCCACCTGTGTGAGTTAATGGAGCCATTTTGTCATTCATATGTTTGTTCAAGTGTTTGTCATTTTGTACATGTCACTGGTCATTGTTGCCACATTTTGCACGGGGTGCCTTATTCATTGAAAAATTGAAAGATTGTTGTTCTGCCTCCCCTCCTCCTTCTTTCCCTTTCTTCTTTTTCTTCTCCCAGCTATCTCTTTCCTGTTCTTCACCTTGCATTTGCGTCATTTTAGTTATTTTCTGTAAATGGGCAAATTTGCCCGAAAAATTTCTAAGTATGGAGGCCGCCCGACTGCGCAGCGCAGCCGGGCGGCGCTCACAAGTTTTGCCGCACCCGGGCGGAAGCGTCAGAAAACGGCCCCAAAAAACGACTAAGTCCTGGGCCGCCCGACTTCGGGCCGAAGTCGGACGACGCCAGGCGATCGGCGCGCACCCGGGCGGCAGGAGCAAGGCAGCACCAATTTTGTCTAAGTGTTGGTGCCGTCCGACTTCGGGCCGAAGTCGGACGGCGCCATAGGTTGGGCGCGCACTCGGGCGGCCAAAGGAGAAGGAGCAGCCCGAAAAATACTAAGTGTTGGCCCGCCCGACTTCGGGCCGAAGTCGGGCGGCGCCCCAAAAAAGGATGCGCACCCTGGCGGCCAAAGAAGGAAGGATGGCCCCATTTTGTCTAAGTATTACGCCGCTCGACTTCGGGCCGAAATCGGGCGGCGCTCGGCTGTTTGTGCGCCCCCGGGTGGAAGGTAGCCAGGATTCACCAAGTTTTGAAGGGTCGTCCGAGTGCGCTCCCCCCGTCCGGCTGCGCGTCCATTTTTGTGCGCCATCGGGCAGAATGAAAAGGACAAGTAGGCCCGAGCGTGAAGATGTTTCCCTTTTCATCGGTGGCCCCAAGACCTGACAGGCGGTTGGTTTCGGGAAAGGAGTCGGGATGTGACAGGAAGTGCGCCAAGGTGGGCGGGCGTGAATTAACAGAACGTACTACGCCTGCCACCATTGATAAAGACTCTACTCCTCACCTACCGATTGTCACGAAGCTGCTACGTCTCCAATTGGACATTGCTGCAAGTACATTCCACGCTCACAAGTTTTGTCAGCTTTTGTCAGCTTTTGCCAGGTCTGGGATCCTGTGCTCAAAATTGTAATCAGGGGGACATGGCATTATAAATAGCAGTTCCGTTTCATTGTAAAAGGGGGAGGGAGATATACTGCTAGGAAATTGCTGTAGTTGTGCGTTTGCATTTGAATACAAAATATACTTGGCTTTGTTAATTGTCTTTTGTCCTGTATGCTGCCTTTGCCGAATGTTTCTGCCTCATGTTGCTTATGTTATTGATTACTGTTATTCTGCATTTTTGGATATCGGTATTGATAGCTAAGTATATCTGGAATATGAAAGTAGAGGATACATAGGATGAAATCGCATTGATAGTTTCTGCAACATGTTTTATGTTTGATTGTTGTTAGTAGTGGTGATTGGTTAGTTACCGTGTTGCTTATCTTCCCACCCGAATTAAAACATATTTGTCTTTCTTTCCGTAATTTGTAATTTCTTTCCTGCACTCTGAGCTGAAAACCCCAACTGAGAAAGCAAAGGAGCCGGCCTTCTCCGGAGATTGGCACGGAAGGCTTTCCTTCCTTCCGGCCTTTCAATCTGCTGGGCGAATCTAGGGCGCATTACACTAAAATCCTATCCTAGTGGCAGATTCGTAACCAACAGTTTCTCTGGCACGCCTGTTTCAGCGAATCCTGCAGTTGTGAAATCTGCTCTTGCGCTGCTTTTCTTTCTTTCTCGGCTGTCTGCTGGGAGGCGGCCAGCTGAGCCTTAAGATCTTCGACTTCTTGCTGTGCTGACCCCAACTGCGCGGTAGCCCTAGCCAAGTCTTCTTCGAGCTGCCTTGTGGTATTCTGCAGCTGGAAAAGTGCTTCTTGGGTCTCGAGATGCTTGACAAGGAGGCTGTCTGTTTTACGACGAATACCGCGGATCTCGTATTCTTCGTTGATATCATCAAAGTTCTTCTCCTTCGTCTGAAGCTCATAGTCAGCCTCGGTCATGTCACGGAGGGGCTTTTTCACCTTAGGAATCAGCTTTTCTGTCGTAAGCACTCTCCAATCTAGGTCAAACTTTGTGCGCTTGACTGGGGCGGCTATCTCTTCGGCCCTTCTGCGTTTAACGCTTTGAAGAAAGGAGGCTGACCCTCCCACGGCTCTTACTGCCAGAGGCTGGTCCTCGGAGATACTCATGAGATCGAGGTCTTCCAGCTCCTGGGCATGTTGCGGCATCTTTCCTGCGAACAGTGAAGTAGGAGGGATACCAGAGGGAGTAGCAGCCTTTGAGGGCGACTGGGTCCTAGGAGTGACAGGAGTCTGCGTGGATGGTGCTGGTAGGGTTTCGAGCGTCTGGGGCGAAGGATGCGGAGATGGAGCAGCTTCAGCACTAACTACGGGTGAGGGCTCTAGGGTTTGGCTCAGGGATTGAAAAGCGTTGGGATCCTGAGCAAACTGGTCAAATGAGTGCAGGCCGCTAGACGGCGGGGTGGCTTGAGAAACAGGAGACACGGCTACGGCTTGCCCTGATGAAGTGGAAGCTGGGGTTTTTGCAGGGCCGACGCGGACTTGGGCGATAGGAACAGAAGACGTACCTGCGGGCTCCACCTGAGCCGATGCTGGGGGGATGGTTGCGGCCTGTTCAGGGCTGTCTAAAGAGACAACCTCCGGCACTGCTGCTCGTGGCTGCTCTGCGGCTGTTTGCTCCTCTGGCTCCTTAGGGCGTTTGGTCCTCTCGACCCTTTTCTTTTTCTTTTCTGCTGACGCTGACCCAGAAGGAAGCGGCAATAGAGGGGCGGCAGGCGCTGATGTCCCCACGGTAAACTTGTACCGGGGTCGTGCTGGAAGAATGCCTGCCGCACTCGGGCTACTGGCTGGTAGCTTGGACGCCTTTTCTGCTAAAGGGGCCAGGTCAGGAGTTGACCTTTCTGAGCTTTGCGCCACCTCGGGCACTGCCTTCGGAGCTACGGTCTGCATCGGGCCCACTTGGCTGCTGGTCGGAGTCGTGCTGGAAGTCGTTGGAGTTGACAATGATTGAGAGGTGGCTCTTCTTTTATACCTTATTTTTGCGCCTCGGGGAACGCAATTGCCAAAGTCGAAGGGCTGCCACGTGTCGACGTGTTCTTCATAAAGTGCCGAAAACTCATCATCAATGGCAAGGTTCTTTCGGCTTGATTTTTCGTGCTGCGTGCGACACCTCATCTTCTAGCATTTGAGGATTTTGTCCTTATGCCAGTTGAGCGGCGCCACCTTAGCGAGGAACCTTTTGAAACCAGCTGACTCCATCCGATGGTCCGGGTTTCGCTCAGGATCGTAAGTGACCTCCTCACAATAAAATTCATGCCATGGTGGCCATGATTGCATTAAGTGAATGCGCCAGTGGAGGTCTGCACCTGTCCTGTTTCTCCTTTCTTGCATGATTTCAGGTCTAGGACAGATGTGTGTGAACTTTCCCCGGACCCCAATTGGGTCGTACTTCCAGCGTTGTGGCAGCATAATCAGGCCCATATCAGTGAGCTCTTGTTCAAGATAAACGTGCTGCCCTATTTCGAAGACTTGAATATTGGCCCAGGTCATTGGATACTGAAATATGTGACCTTTCTTTTTTCCCTGGCCCAATTCTTCTTCGACGTAGTCCATTTGCCGCGCCACCTCCATCCCGAACTGGTGGTCAGTGCAGAAGTAGGGCAGCAAACAGGGCTTTCCCTTGAACCCGTAGATTCGGACAATAATGCCCTGAGTTAGCCTGAAAGTATCCCCGAACTCATTGCTCCACAGATACTTCGTCATAGCCGCCGGTGGGCGAGTCGCGCCGCTGTTGAACAATCCCATGGCCTGGCCTAGAAATTGGATGTTAAAATCGTAAAATGAGCCCTTCCGGTACAGGACCTCAGTCCACTCGTACACGGGGAGCGACTCTCCTTGTTCATTCGCCTTCCTCAGGTTGGGGACGTTCATCCGGTAATGCATATGGTACAGGCATAGCCATGTGAGGAATGAGCAAAACCGGAAATCCGTTGACTGCTTCTGCTGCAGTCGCACCAGGCTTGCATGAATTGCGTAGGCCAACCAGTTCGCTCAATCGTAGAAGATCGGGCGCTTCCCGCTTTTCTGCGCCGTAGAGTCGTAAAACTCTCCGTGCAGGATACATTCGGCCATTGCCAGCTGGAACGGCCGTACCACTCTGTCTGAGTCGCAGCCGAGGACCCATGCCAGGATGATGTAGATATACTTGTTTTCAAAACGGTCCAGTGGTATGGGGCCAGTCGGCCACTGTCCAGCTTTTAGCGGAGTCTTCAGCTCTGAATCCAGGAACTCTCTCATCCGCTTTGTCTGAGAAAACCTGCCGGTCTGCTCTTCGATGTTTACCCTCCTGATAATTGCGTCTGGGCTGTACTGAAGCCCTGGGGCGAACGCTGGCTGGACGCTCTCTCGAAAAAGAGTGAACAACACCCTTCCTTTGTTATCGCATACCTGCCGCGCAGCTGGTTTGTAATATTCAGCAATCACTTCAACCAGCTCAGGGCACCAGTGGGTCGGAGGGCATACGAACCAGCAAAGATTTGAATTATATGCGGCTCCGAGGTGGTGGGAAGGCGAAACCTTACCCACCCACTTTGCGATAGTCAGACGTAGCTTCGTGAGACTGATAGAGAACGCACCATCTTTGTACCCGGACAGACGATTGATTGGTGGCGGCGGAGTCTGGCCAGCTACGCGCCTCTTTGTTCTGGATTTTGCTTTCTTGCCCTTCCGAGGTGCTGCGCTTTCATGGTCGCTAGAGTCTGGAGACTTCTCAGCTTCGTGCGGATCTTCGCTAGATTGCGCCTGTACGGGCGCTTTCCCTTTATCCATCCTTGTCGAGACAATCAGAGACAGGAACAACAGCTTTAGAGCTTGTCAGGTTTATTCTTTGCAGTTCGGGAGTCAGCTCGAACATTATGAATTTTCTGGCAGTGCCAGGGTCCTTTTGTAGACAGTGACTGCAATCATTAATGGCGCGAGGGAGGGAGTTAGGGCAGTTAACTTTGGGTTGGTGGAGACGTTATGGTCTTGGCGGCTGTGCATGGGCCTTTTTCAAAAAAAACGTACCCATTAGTCGTTGGCCCAAGCGCGCCTTACCCTTTAAATGTATTAGCATTGGTAATTGCGCAATCATTTAAAGCCCCCTTGATTGTTGTGCCGTTGCTGATGTCACCGCCACCATTGGGCACACTCTTCAAAGAACCACTTCAATTAATTAACCCAACTTTGCCATGTGTCGGACTTTGCATCGGGCCCATACTTACAAACTTTTGGCGCTCTCCGTGATGAGCCGTTCGGGCTTCGCCCGGAATTGGGGGCGTGGTCCGACTTCGCCCAAAAAAGAGGCAAACTTCGGACTTCGCCCCAAAAACGGGCGCAATCCGAACTTCGCCCGAAAAACGGGCGCAACTTGGATTTTTTGCTTTTACGTGCCAGCTTACCCAGGGTGCACCCAAGAATGGGGGCGCACTCGGACTTCGCCCAAAAAACGGGCGCGGTCCGACTTCGCCCACCAATATGGGCGCAGTTCGACATTAGGCGTTTCTTTATAGTCCGCCACCCGACTGCGCCCTTTGGAGAAGGCGCAGCCCGACTTCGCTGCGAAGTCGGGTGGGCAGCCAGACTTAGGCATTTCAGGCATTTCAGCTTTCTTTTAACTGCTCCCTTCCCCTCTTCGCACTATTTGATGGGCGCTACCCGACTTCGCTGCGAAGTCGGGTTTTTGCCTCAGACTTGGGCTACTTAAACTATAAACAAACAACTGAAATATTTACATGCTGAAAAACTGGAAATACAAAAAGGGAAATCTGTACAAGGAAGGACCCTTTCGGGTGCCTTCAGCGGTGGTACATCTTCAGGTGGAACCCATTGACGGGAATGGGGAGAGGATGTCCCTCCATGTCCCGGAGCACATATGCGTTGAACTGATTAACCCGGGCAATCTGGTAGGGGCCCTCCCAGAGGGCATCAAACTTTTCGTGGTTGCCGGGTTTCGCCTTCAACGAGTCCCATTTCAGCACCAGGTCCCCGATTTTGAAAACTCGGGCAGTGGTGCCTTTTGCGAACCAGCCTTGTGTTGCTTTAGCGTGTTTTGTGAAGGCCTGGTACGCTTTCTCTCTGTCTTCCTCCAACTGCAGAAGCTGGCATAGTCTGTCATCCACCGGATCCCCGCTGCCTCTTTCTTCGTCAAGCATCCAGAGAGCGGGTATTTCAATGTGCGTTGGCAAGACAGCTTCTTTGCCATACATGAGCGCATAAGGGGACGTTTTGATGGACTTTTTGAATGAAACTCTGTCCGCCCATAGCGCCCGATCCAGGAGCAGGTGCCAAGTCCTTTTGTTTTTCTCTACTGTCCTTCGAATGATCTTCAGTAGATTCTTATTGGTGGACTCGGCGAGACCGTTCCCCTGCGGGTAGTAGTTGGAAGACATCTTGTGATAGATGCCAAATTTGCTGGTGTACTCCGTGAGTACTGCGCCTGCGAACCCCGGACCATTGTCCGTTACTATTGATTCCGGGACCCCGAAACGGGTAATCAGGCTTTCAAGGAACCTGATGACCGTTTCTTGGTCAACATTCTTTGTGGGGATCGCCTCTGCCCACCGCGTGAAGTAGTCGGTGGCGGTTAAGATAAACTTGTGGCCCGCTGCAGAGTGTTCGGCGAAATCACCCCGATGAAATCCAGGCCCCATTGCTGAAACGGAGTCTCGGCTTGGATCGGTTGAAGGGGCAGGGATGCTTTTCTGTTCTTGCCAGCAAATCTTTGGCATTGATCACACTTGGTACAGACTGCATGAGCGTCTGTAAACAGAGTGGGCCAGTAGTACCCGACTCTGATTATTTTCAAGGCCGTAGGCCTTGCAGAATGATGACCTCCAGGCATCCCGGAGTGAAATTCTCCGAGGACCCTAGATTGGGCTGATTTTCTGACGCACCGCAACAGGATGCCGTCAATGTTTTTAAAATAAAGCCCCTCGGGGCGAAGAGTGTACTTCAAAGCACCTAACCGAAACCTCCTTTGTGAGGCGTTCATGTGGTCAGGACATCTTCCGGTGCAGAAGTATCTCACTAGGTCATCTGTCCAGTCGCACTCCTTGGGTAAGGAGTTGGCTAGGTTGGTGTGTGTTGCTGGATCCTCCCACTCGTAGGCGGCTATCTCGGTTGCTACGCTTCGGGCTAGCTCTTGGCACAAGGCTCGGCCTCTGATTAGCTTGGTTGGCCGCACTTCGATGTCGAACTCCTGGATTTTGGCAATCCATCCTGCTCTCTTGTGACCCGGCTCTCCTTGAATGATGAAGCTTCGAACGTCCGGGTGGATCACAAAGACAGTTATCTTGCTTTGGGAGACAAAGTGCCTGAACTTTCGGAGAGATTTCATGACAGCGTGAACCTGCCGCTCTATAAAATTGTACTTTTCTTCGTGTGGCTGGATCACTTGGCTCAGGAACGCGATGGGGCGCTCCTCGCCATCATCTCCCTTTTGGGTCAGGACTGCGGCGTAACTCTCTGGTTCTCCCACCGCGTACAGGATGAAATCCTTGGAGTAGTCCGGGTTTATCAACACCGGTGCTTGTGCAATTCGAGCTTTGATTTCCTCGAAGGCTTGCCCCCTTTCTTCAGTCCATAAGAACTCAGTATTCTTTTTCAGCAACTCGGCCATGGGCTTGATTACCTGTGCGAAGTCCGGTATGAACTTCCGCACGAAGTTGATTTGGCCGAAGAAGGACTGCAGCCCTTTCTTGTCGATTGGGGCGGGCAAGCGAAGAAGGGCCTCTGCTCTGTCAGGGTCTATAGCTAGGCCTTTCTCTGAGATGACATGCCCCAACAATTTTCCTTCTTTTACCGCAAAGACAGACTTCTTCGGGTTTATGGAGATGCCGAATTCACGACACCTTTCGAATATTTGCCGCAGGTGGGGAACATGATCTTCTCGCTTGTGAGAGAAAACAGTCATGTCATCCAAGTAGATGACAATCACTTTGTTAAGCAGGCTCTCGGAAGGCCGAGGTCCATGGCTCTTTGGAATGTGGCGCCAGCATTGGATAAGCCGAAAGGCATGCGTTGATAGGCGAACGTTCCCCATTTGGTGGTGAACGCCGTCTTATGTTGGTCCTCATCCTTGACCCATATCTGGTTGTAGCCGGAAAAACCGTCTAAGAGAGAAAATCTTTGGGCTCCAGCAACTATATGGAGGATCTGATCGATTTGGGGCAGCGGATAATGGTCCTTGAGGGAGGCTCGATTCAGATTTCTAAAGTCCACACGGAGACGAATGTCTCCGTTCTTCTTCCTCACGGGAACCAAGTTCGCAACCCAGGATGAATGCTTGATGGGGTAGATGATCTTGGCCTCCAGCATCTTCAAGAGCTCGGCCTTCATCATGGCCTCGATTTTTGGATTGACGGCCCTCTGTTTTTGCCGGAATGGCTTGGCACCATCTTCTAGCTCAATGGTATGCTGGATTATTTCTCTGTCATACCCCTTCAAGTCCTGGTAGCTCCAGGCTACTATGTCCGGGAACTCTTGACACAATGCTCTGATCTGCTCGAGTTCCTCTGAGGTGCAGTCTGTTCCAACCTTGATTGATTTTCCAGGTTCTAGCTCCAGGTCGGCATACTGCTTCGGGTCTACTTTGATCCGGTGAGATATGGCTCGGTCATTTTGATCAAATAGACTTTCAAGAGTAATCAGTCCTTTTGGGACATGATTATTTTTCAACTGTATCAACCCCTCATATTGCTCGTCATCAGGGTCTCTACCTTCGATTGAACAGGCTTCGTTTACCAAAAATGTGACGATCTCCTCATCACAGCTAAACACCTGCCAGTGGGTGTCCTTATCGAGCACGAAGGCACCGTAAATAGTACGAACCGACTTCGGCTTCTGGACAGTGTCATCAGCCGGAATGTACCTGGCTCCAACAGACGCCAGAATGTCAGCATGCTTGTTTTTCTCTCGTGAAATAGCCTTGACATTCAACGAGTCAAAAGACTCCATCAGATCCCAGACCCGATTTCGGTACGCCTTGAGATAGTGCTTTTTGGAGGCGCACTTATTCGTGATCTGGTGGCACACCAACTCTGAGTCTCCGTAGATCTGCAGATGTTTAATCCCTAGTCTCTCCGCCTTTCGCAAACCCAAGCACAGGGCTTCGTACTCCGCCGCATTGTTTGTACAGCTCCAGGCCAGCCTGTAGGTGTAATCCTTCTGGATCCCGGTTGGGGAAACCAAAAGTACTCCAGCACCGGCGCCATTTTTGCATCGTGCGCCGTCAAAGAAAAGCTTCCACGACTTTTCGGGTGCTGAGTCCTACTTCTCTTCGGTCGACTTGTCAAGCCTCTCAGGCTGAACAATGGTGTAGCAGCCTTGCTCAGTTTCAATTACAACGTTGAAGTCCCGCAAGGAGAATTCGTCTTCTACTTGCAGCTGCTCGAGAGCTTGCTCTGTCATATCCACTGTCACCAGTTCTTCCTCCGTCAGCTGAACCATGCAATCCTCAGGCTCCTCTCCGGGTATCTTCTCTACTAAGTAGGTGGAAGGCTTCTCATTGAAAATCTTCAGTCTTCTTCCTTTGAAGGGCACTTCCATGTGTGAGTAGTCCAGAGAGAGATACCCTCCCAACTTCGCAGTGAACTCCCTGGAGAGGCACATGCCGAAGTAGGGTTCCAAGTCAACGACCACAACCTCCTGGATGACCACGATGTCGAGAGCTTTGTGCAGCCGAATGGGGATGTCTTTTATGACATCGACTGTCTTGACAGGGGTGCCGTCTAGTTGCAGCACGCCTTGGCTGCTCCTTGTATACTCCATCCCGATTTCATCGCAGACGGCTCTCGGCATTACGGTCGTAGAAGCGCCAGAGTCCACCATGCAGTTGTGTACTATGTACCCTTGCATCCGTAATGACAGATAGAAGGGAGGTGGTATGTTCTTCCCAGTGGCCGAGATTGTCAGGGGTTGCACCAGGACAGCAAGCTGTATCTGCTTGTCATTCTTCATGGTCTTCAGGGATTCTTGCAGCAGAACCTGGCCTGGGATCTGAAGAGCATCATACATGCTGATTCTTGCGGGAGTTCTCTTCAGCTCGTCTACTATGTTGTAGCCCGAGGTGCTCGCTCCTTCCGCTTCTTTCGCCGGCTCATACTTCGTCCGGTACTGTTGAGTGGCCTCAACTCTCTGTCTCTTGGTCAGAGACGGATATCTCGACCTCTCTCGAGCTTGTTCTTTTGTTTCGGATGGAGGTCGAGCGGCGGGAGCTTTAGCCGGAAGAGGTTTGGCTACAGGAGGCTTGATTGCGGGAGTCTTCGCCGGAGGAGCCTTGTCTTTGGTCGTGTAGGGCCACAACCTCTTGTAGGGCGGTAGCTCCTCGGGTTGCGCCTTATCTCTTCTAGCGTACACCTTTAAAGGTTTGGCTGCAGCTTCGGCAGACTTCTTGTTTTCCTTGGCGGGGAGGCGGCATCGGAACTTCATCTGAGACGGCGAAATTGCTTTCGTCGCCCAGGATCATGTAGAGCTCTTCGTCCTCAATGGCGCTGTCGGCCAAAGTCTGGAGGTAGTGTTGGTGCAGTGTACAATCATCCTCGTCATGCGGGTCGTTGCACGTGGTGCACCAGTTGACCTGGTCAGAAGTACCAGGTTCATCTTCAATGGCAGCATTCCTCGGAGGGGGCCGCCGTTGCAAATGTTGCTCAGGGGGCCGATATTTTGTCAACGCCGGAGGCGGATATGGCCTCCTGGGAGCCAGGTCCATTTGGGCCTGCTTCTTTTTCAGAACAGTCATGTCGTTAGACATGGTATGATAGCCAGAGGCCAGAGCCCGTACCTCCTGAAGAATTTGATTCTGAATATCATGATCGGGAGGCGGCGGCAACTGAGCTGGGGGAGGCAATGCAGCCAATGGAGGAGTTGAATATTGTGCATGTTGCGGAGGAGCAGGAAGTGCTGGAAAACGTGGAGGACGAGGAGGCGGATAATGAATCTGCGGCGGGCCATAAGGGTTCACGACCGGCGCCGGATTCCATTGCTGCTGGGGTTGCTATCCTGAAGTGGACGGCTCCGAACCAGAAGCTGACGGATACTGTGATCGGGGAAAATCAGGGTAGATGGGCGGTTGTACTCTGTGTGGAAGCCTGCCGATGGAAATGATATCCATTTCAGCTTGCTGGGCAGCCTCGTACAGAGCAGGGAATGTGTTGATTCTGGCAACCTTCAACGACGAGGCAAATGTCTGAGTTAAAGGATCTCAGGTAATAGTAGGCGGCCTGTCCTGCTGACGGTCGGAGTTCGCGAGGTACCCGTTTCCAAGACCTCGCAAACCTGATGTTGAAGTCTGACACCTCCTCTTGGGGGTGTCTCTGAATACTTTGGAATTGATGCAGCAAAGAAGAGGGATCAGCAGACTCGTTGCATCCTTTCACGAGTCTGCCGGCTAACTGTCGCCACCCTGTGATGGATCCCTCTGGCAGTGATCTCCACCAGTAGAGAAGCTTTCCCCTAAGGGAAAGGGCCAGCAGACGGGTCTTCACACTTTCATCAGTGATGGAGTGTAGCGCGGCCAGGGCAAGAATGTCCTGGATGTGTTCATACGCCGTCTTGCCATAGCCGTCGTACGTAGGGATAGACTTTAAGGCAGCAGGGGGCACAGCTTGCTGTCCGGCTAGGGCCAAGGGCCCTGTAGAGTCCACTGCTGGGAAAAGATCATCATCATCTTCTTTGAGCAGCCATGTCTGCTTCTGACCCGGTAGTGTACTCAGTATCGGAACTGTCCGAAGATGTGGATTCTTCTTCGGCCTCAACTTCTTCAATTTCAGCCTCGGCCTCTTCGATTTCAGCCTCGGCTTCCTCTCGGATTTCTTCTTCGCGAGCTTGATAATCAGCCAGCCTGACGCGCTCTCCTGGAGCGGCAATGTCGATTTCGTAAAGGTCAGACTGATCTCCCGGATTCCTTGCTCGCCACCTTCTTGTTTGCATGAAGGCGTTAGGACCGGTCTTCACGGACTCAGAGGATATTCAGATTTGCAGAGTCGCCAGGTGCTCTGATTTTGAACAGCAATGAAGCGAGCACTAGTACTTCGATTCTGTTTGGGGGTGGGAAACTACCATGTCCCACCGGCGTGCCAGAGAAACTGTTGGTTACGAATCTGCCATGAGGAAAGGATTTGTTGTTATTGCGCCCAGATTCGCCCACCAGATTGAAAGGCCGGAAGGAAGGAATGCCTTCCGTGCCAATCTCCGGAGAAGGCCGGCTTCTTGTGGGGTTTTGTTAAGATAAGAGTGCAGGGAAAGAGATAAAAATGCAGAAAGAGATAAAAGTGCAGAAAGGGATTCCAAATGTGATTGGAGTTGGGTGGGGGGAATAAGCAGCACGACAATGAATCAATCACCACTACTAACAACATTCATCTACAAACATACATTGAAACTACGGCTATCGGCGATCCCATGTATCCTCTATCTATGCATTCCAGGAATACCTGGCCACCAAATCTTGGAGTCCGGAGTTCGATACAACGACAAGCAATGACACAAGAAACATGAGGCAGAAATGACAAGGAGAGGCAGCATGCAAGATAAAAGACGATGAAGCAGAGCCAAGTATATGTCTGTATTTGAGGCAAACGCACAGCTACAATTGTTCCCTAGCAATATATTCCCCTTCCACCACTTACAATCAAAACGTGGTGGGTATTTATAGCCCAAAATTCCCCCCGATTACATTCATGGGCACGAAGTCCCAGGACAAGACGATGGGCGACACGAGCGGCTGAGGAGCTGCTGATGCTGACTTACGTCGGGCCGGACTGTCCTTGCAGCATGGTGTCTCTGAAGGCGGTACAGCTACGTGGCAGCGCGTTTGGTCAAGTCTTCGGTCAGCAAGAATGCGGGTAGGTGCGGCAGATGGCACTTCACATCGGCTTAAATGGTGACAGATGGCGCCGGTAGTGTAGCCCATGCTTTGTCCTTGTGCGGTCAAGTCTTGGCTCGAATCCCGGAGATGGACACTTGTCGGATGCTGATGCGTGACACGTGTCTGCCTTGAAAGGCAGTTTATCCAACTTCGCCAGGAATTCGGGCGCTATCGGGTTGCGCAGGATGAAGACAGCGCAGTTGGAAGGCCTTCTTGCCTTAGCATTTTCTGAGTTGACTTTACCCAACTGCGCACCGGTCAAAGGGCGCACTCCGACTTCGCTGCGAAGTCGGGTGTCGCACCGGTGCTTGTCTTCTTCCTTCGTTCGGACTTCGCTGCGAAGTCGGATGTCGCCCCCAGCACTTAGCTGATTTTCTGACAGTGTTCCCCTAGTGCGCCCAGGAAGAAGGGCGCACCCCGACTTCGCTGCGAAGTCGGGTGTCGCCCTTGACACTTAGTCAAATTTTCAATTATTTCCTGTCCTGCTGCGCACTTCGGGTTCCCTACTGCGCTCCAACTGAGGGGCGCACTCCGACTTCGCTGCGAAGTCGGGTGTCGCCCCAACACTTAGAAATTTTTCAAGGAACACCTGCTGGAGTTTTACTGGGGGAAGAAAGGGGGAAAGAAGGAGAGGGAATGAAACTGCGAGGAAGAGGAAGAAAGGGAGAGATGAAGAAAAGGGAAGATGAGGTGAAGGAAGGGAAAAGAGCAGCATACATGCAGAAACTAAAAACATGGCACCCCTGTGCAAAATGTGACAACAAAGACAAGATTGTCTTGCTGTGTTGTGACACAGAGAACTATGCTGCTGTGAGTAATATATATCATTTGCACATAATGAAATGGTTCTGTTGTTCATACATTTGCTGTTTATTCCTTGTTGCATGTTCTTTTGATATGTTCACTCTGATTGTTTGGGAATAAATAATCATAGTACAGAGCCACCTTTCAGAGGCTTTTGGATCAGAACAGGTCTTGGCAGTGACCTCCTCTGTTCTGACTTTCTGTAGAGAGTCCCAGCCCTCCCCAATCATTTGCAGTCACTTAATATTTTAGCTTTGTATGCCAGCAACTTCTCTGCTAATTCTTCATGAGGACTACTCCTGATTTATTGGATGCATCCTCTCCATGTTGGACGATACACTTGGGCATGCCCTTTTCCTGAATGATTGGGTGCACGTGCTGGATAAGTTGGGGTGTAGTATTGTGGAGTATTTCAGTGACCTGTGCTAAAGTATAACAGAAGCAAACTTCAATAATAATCTAATCTATGGAAAGAGAAGATCTTAGTAGAACCCACTCACAACTGAAAACAGAACACACCAAGAAGTTTGACATGTACCATTAATCCAGTAGTCTGCAATATATATGAACTACTACTTGTTTTGAACAAAGTAGATGGAAGTACATAGGAGTGATAGGAGATGATGGGTGGGCAACAACCATTTTACATGCTCAAGTACCTAATTATCTGAATCATAGTTGGAAAACTCACAACTCATGATAAACTCGCACTCCAAATTTGGAGATTTTATTGGCAAGTAGGGAAACTTGGGAAAAACTGGGTAAAAACTTGGCCAAAAAAAACTAAAGAAATTTTTTCAATTAAAAAATATATATTTTAAACAACAAATATAGTTTTTAAAGAGCACACTTACAAATCATGATCATCAAGTCCTACCAAATACATCATAATATCATACAAGTGCAAAATTTAAAAAATATAAGCAGTTTTAAAACTATTTTTTGTTTTCCCCTCCTCCCCCTTGAACAAGATGGTTGGCCTTGACTCTGAATGGTTGGTCTAACTGGAGGCTCCTCAAGTACAAGATCATCATGGTATGTTTCCTCCAATCCTCTCAAATGTTCTGCTTCCTCATCAAGTGCCTCAAAAACTGAACAAGCTTTCGATGAAACTTGCCACCACTCTTAGCTTTGTATTCCCTTTCTTCTTTATTGTACATTTTCTTTCAATTTTATCAAATTTAAATATTAATATTATTTTATTAGGAAAAGGTGACAAGTAGAATCTGTTTGGTATAATAATAAAAGAATGGATATCAAAATTGAACATACTAGATTTTTAATCAAATGCACCTACAAATATTTTGCAAATTTCATCAATTAGTCTCTTTCCCCAAGGGTGCATGGAATTATTAAGAAATCTCTATATTTCTATTGCATTTAAGAACTTAAGCTTACCATAAATGCCATGGTAACTTTCTTGGAGATTTATGTGGATTTAGTTGAAATTTTAAAACTCCTTTAAATATGGGAAACACATTATCTTCAAAATTATTAATAATAAAACTATATAAAAAACTGTTCACAACTGAAGGGAATAAAAAATGCAAAAATAAGGCCAAATGGGCTTTTAAAAATTTATTTTTCCCAGCATTTTTTGCTAACTTTCAGAGGCTTGCCAAGTTTCTCATGAGAAAATGGTGAAAAATCACAAGAAATATTGCCGCGAGTCAGCGATTTTCTCGGCACCAAGGAAATAGAAAAAAACTTGCTATCCTCAATTTCTCCTGAGTTTCCTGAGAAATCATGAGAAACCTGCAATTTTTCTAACCATGATTTCAAAGCATAAACATTAAATGTACCCAATCATAATGAACACCTATGCACAAAACGTAATGTACAAGTAAAGTCAGGTACATGACTCATCAATGCTAACGTGGCACAAGGCTGACCGTGAGATGGACCAGCTTGCCTCCCTTCATCTGCCTTCTTCTCTAAACTCATCAACTTCCCCTTAGATGGACCATCACAGTCACATGTGGGCATGACAGAAGCTTGTCCGCCTTCATCTGCCCCTTGCTATAAACTCGTCAGTGCCCCCCTAGATAGCTGACAGGAAGGTCGTGATTGACTATATTCCAGTTATCAAATCCACTTGCAGGCCTTCACATAATGCTAGTGCATGTTCTTGTTGGTTACGAATCTGCCATGAGGAAAGGATTTTTGGTTAATGCGCCCAGATTCGCCCACCAGCATGAAAGGCCGGAAGGAAGAGATGCCTTCCGAGCCAATCTCCGGAGAAGGCCGGCTCCTTTTGGGGGGCTTGATTTAAGCTAAAGGGAACAGGAAAGAAATAAAGGAACGAAAAGAGACAAATGTACAGAAAGAGATACAAATATGTCCAAAGGTTGGTGGGGGGGGAACTAACAGTACGGGAACACACCAATCACCGCTACTATCGCATACAAACACAGAGCATGACAAGGAACCGCAAAACCTAGGCGTACTTCCGATACACCAGCGACGTATGCACAACTTCAATAGCTCCCTAGCAAACATTCCCTACAAGGAACTAACAACAGGGGATCGTATCAATCACCAGATACTTACACTGACAGGGGTAGAAAGTAAACCTAGAGATGTCGAGCCGTGTATATGTGTTAGGTAGAGAGTTTAACCGCACGGCTTCAATGGCTCCCTAGCAAACATTCCCTACAAGGAACTAACATGGGGGATCGCATCAATCACCAGATACGGGCCAGCAACGTCACACATAACTGATGGAACTGCTACCAAATTTATAATGAATGCTTTAAATAATGAAGTACAGAAGGTGCTTTAAGCAAGCAATGCTAGAGGAACCTGATCGCCAAATGCCAAAGTGAATTAACGAGCAGCGACACAGGTGGGCCTAAGGCATATAATGAAAGACAGCATAAAAGAATAAAGACAGTAGAACAGAACCAGGCATACAGATTGTATTCATAAGCAGAAGCACGGTTACAGTAAGCACAGTAGTTCCCTAACAAACATTCCCCTTCCACACTTTACAATGAATTTCGGATGGGCTTTTATAGCCCGAGTCCCACCCGTTACATTAATGGGCACGAGTCCCGATCAAACATGAGTCGACGAAGCGGCGAAAGAGCTGCAAATGCTGACCTTTTGTCGGATCGGGCTGTACTCCGCAGACATGGTCTTCCTGGAAGGCCGGACGGCTACGTGGCGGAGTCTTTGGGTAATTCTTCAAGTCGGCGAGGCTTGCTAGTAGTCGGAGCAGGTGAAACCTCGGATCAGCTTTGAATGAGGCTATTAACGCAGCGGTGCGAGCAGCCCATGCTTATCCCTTTTGGTCGGCAGTCTTGGTTCAAATCCCGAAGCCGGACACTTGTCTGATGATGGGTTATGCTGTGTGACACATGCCTGCCTTAGAGGGCAGTCTATCCATCTTTGCTTGGGATCGGGGCTCCTTGGGATGCGTGCAGAAATCAGTGCAGTCGGGGAAGGCCTTCAAGCCTTGGTCAAATTCCGGGTTTGTTCCCCTACTGTACACCTGTCAAGGGCGCATTCCGGCTTCGTTGAGAAGTCGAACTGCGCACAGGCGAACACTGGTGTCTGCCGCCATATGGACCTGCTCCGGCGTTTTACCTCTTTTCTGCATTGACCCGCCGATCGCGCAGTGCAAGGTGCGCCCAGAAAGTGGGGCGGAGTCGGACTTCGCACCAAAACTGGGCGAAGTGCGAACTTCGCATCAAAACTGGGCGAAGTACGCACTTCGCACCCAGACTTAGCCAATTTCAGATAGACCTGCTGGAAAGCTGGAAAATCAACTGGGGAACTCCAAGGAAAAAGGGGGGAGAGAAAGAGAATGGGAAAGAAAAGGAAAGGGAGAGAAGGGAGAAAAACGGAAGGAGGAAAAGAAGAGCAGCACTGTTACAAAACAATATTGAAGACATTGCACCCCGTGCAAAATGTGACAACAGTTCTCACAATAGAAAGAACTCCTTTGCCCACTGAGTCAATTGTTCTTCATAGGGATGCATCCTGCAAATGTAGCTAACACTGCAAATCTATAATTGTTGCACTTGGTCTGGAATAGTTTGTTGAGCTATTGCAACCTGGCTGCACAAGGTCTCATTTTCAACTCTACCGTGCTTTGCCTCAGTCTGTGGTCTAATTGTAGCTTTGGTCTTTGCATGAAACTCGTCCAGGCGTTGGGCTTGATGCTTTTGTCTTTGTTAGCTCCATGGCTTTTCGGCATCAGATATTGACCACCCGTCATTTGGCCGTGAAGTGCAAAGAGACACAACCTACCAGTTTTTTGCTTTCTATTGGGTCCTCGGCCTTAGATTCTAGGAGGGCTTCAGGGAGGCAGTCCCTGTGCCTTCCCAGTTTTCCTCCTTAGCTTTGGGCATTCCCCTAGATTAGATCATGTAGTGTCTCTTTTGGTATAGTTGGTGTCGATAATGACTATGCTTTTGCTTCTATTTCTTCTTTGCATTCCATCATTGGTTAGAGTCGGGGTTTGAATCCTTTTGAGCTCTTCTATACTTCTTTATTTCCCCTTGACTGATGATTCTCTTACCTCATCATCATTACTTGCATCATGTTAAGGTTTACTCATTTCTGGGTTGACCCCTAGAGGCTGTGATCAGTTGTTGCATGATAGTTTAACTTTAGTGTAGTTCACTCTAGTTTAGTTCGTCAATACTCTCTTGGTAAGTACAATACTTTGTAATAACCTTCTTCCATTGTGTCCCATTGGTTTGCTTTGGTTATTTGTGGATGTTGATAAAATTGGTTTATCCCATCTACGGTATGGACAGACCTGCTCTGCTCATCGCTGGGTATATCTGTCTATTTGTCATTTGCTCTTTTAGCAGCTGTGGATATCTCATGACTTTCTTTTGTTGCCTACACGTATGATGGTACAGATAATACATGTCGGTGTCTTGTGTCATTGTTGCAATCTGTTATTGCCATCTTCGCTTGTTGCATTGCTTTTGCAAACCCTAGTTATACAAAAGCAGTTACACCAATACTCTGAAGCCCTCCTTGAGTATGGTACCGAGCAAACCCATGAAGCAACTATTGAACGACATTTACTAGTTTGTACTATTGTTGAGTATTCCATGCAGATAACAAAGGTTGTGCAGTAAATTGTAACATAAGCAAACTGCAAACATAATCTAATGTATGCTAAGAAAAGAAACAATGCAATCGACCCACAACTGGAAATAGAACACAACAACAACATCATCATGTGCCATTAATCCAATAGTTAGCAATACATATTAGCCACAACCTTGTCAAACATACACAGTTTGACGTCAACAATACCTTGACAACTGATTACTACTTGCTTCAACCAAGGTAGATGGATGTATATAGGAGTCATATGGGAAGGTGGGCAGACAACAAACATTGTACCACCTCAACTACTTAACCACCCACATACACAAAAACAATAAAAGTAGCACATCATACATGCTATATTATTACAAAATATATTTAAAGGTAACATGAATGTGTATGTACAAAATACTTTTAACAACTAAACTAGTGCTCATGAATCATCAATCCTGAAGTGGCACTTGAGGTGGACGATGAGACGGACCATCTTGTCTACCTATATGATGGCTAGCTCGATGTAAACAGGCTGGATGACAACCAATGAGGTTCTTGGAAGTTTAGCACAGAGATATATATGTTCTGAAACAGAAAATCAAAGAATAACAATGATACAACAGACAATAAAGTAAATGTACACAGTTAGAAGGAAGGCAACAAACATAATTCATTATTCTTCAGAATAATACATCAATAGATCAGCCTCATATGACAACAACTTGCATACAATGCTATTTCCAAACAACATAACCATGAACATCATAACAAGCATGTACATGAATACAACCACACCCCCCAGACATACCCATCAACATAGGCGAGAGTGGTCTAGGATTGAATATATACATAAGAAGTTGTCAGAGATCGGTTGCAACCACAATGCATCTGATGTGTAACTACATACATTTTGAAAATAACCCATACAATCTCTATTATTACAACATAAAATTGTTGTGCACACATGTGACAAGCCCATGACATGTATGGTAAAACATCAAAATGAGAAATATGCACAAGACAGAAATGGTCAAAGGACAAGTTGCGGTGGTGCTTGAGCTGGCTTCACATTGGTTTTGATACCTACATCTTCCTCCTCTAAATTGGTCAGTGTCTTTGCTGATGCATCATTGGAGCTCCTGACTGGGCAAGCTGTGTAGAGGATCAGTTAGATGCAACGGTTGTCTGTTGTATGCACCATTTAGTTGCTGAATCTCTTAGTAAGCTTCTTTGTACTTTTGTTGCCTCAGACTGTCCAAGTTACTTCTGTCCTTCACCCAGTGCTTAACAGCTTCCAGCATTTCCTGTAATGTCTCCTGCTTCTGAAAATTTGTGGTCAGTGGCTCTTTCATTGTACTCAATTCCTTGCTGCAGTCCTGCAGTTGAGACTTGAGGGAAGCAATGCACATCTTTCTCTACTGCAATTTCCTGATGTTGGTGATAAATCAATTCCAACTTCTCCCATCTCTGAGTTGCCTCTGGTTCAACTTGTTTTCTCAAGAGTCACAAATTCTCTTGTAGACGTTAAGCATGCTGTGTCTCAGGGTTGCATAGCTGGGGCAACTGTTCGAAATACTGTTGCTGCACTGATATGCTAGCTGCAAAATGTTGGATTAGATAGGGAAGATAGTTGAGTTGTTGATATGACAACTCAAGCTGCTCTGTTATTGCACACCTCTTATTTGTAGGCAGTGGCTGAAACACCTTTGCCTGCTACAATGTAAGATAGACCACAGGGAAATGGTGATATAATATCAGTGTGCCCAGTGGCAAATGTGACATTTGAGGTAGTTTATGCTCCCATTTACGGTCCCTCCTGTTCAATTGCTTCAGTTCTTTCTTCTTGCTTACGAGATGACAAGACTGCAGTTTTTTGGCGTCGCCCCTCACATACCGAGGAGTTGTAGACATGCACAGCTTACTAGATTTTTGTCCTCTTCTATTGGTTCCACAGCCGTGGATGCTAGAAGAGTCTTGACAGGTCGAACTCCATGTCCTCCCAGAATTATCCAACCAGGCCCTTGTAGTCCTGGCCATTCTCCTGGGAGCATCATTAGATCCTGTGTTGGCCCTTTTGGGATAGTTGGTGACGACAACGATTGTGCTTTTACTTTACATCCCACTATAGATTAATGTTGGTGCTTGGATCCATTGGAGCTCCTTTCTATCTTTGTTGTACCTTGACTTATAGAGCTCCCTTAATCGTTACTTTTAACATGTTAGGGTTTATCCATTTTGGGTAACCCTTGCAGCTATAATTTTAGCCATACAGCTGTACCTCTTTCGAGTAGTTTACACTAGATTCTTTACTCTAGTTTAGCTGATTTTCATGGTACTTTATGGTTACTTTAATGCATTTTAATTTGTAACAGCTTTTTTCAACAGGTCCTGTTGACCTACTTCGGCCATCTGTGGGCAGTAATAGAATTATCTTATCTTATGGTACTATAGTTCGTCTCTGTTCTTGACATTAGGTGATGTACAAAATAGATGAGGTTTTTCAACCCATGACTCTTCTCTTGAGCCATGACATGCCTGATTACAAGATTAGACACATTAATATGCACAATGGATTGTTTCTCAGTTAGGAGAGACTAAATTTGGTTTGGTGCTTTGTTACCCATTGCAGTAGAACACCCTTCCATGTCAGGACATCTAATGAGTGACAATTGCATGAAGTTCTTGATGAAATTGCAGTAATATCCTACATGTGTCAAGAAAGTCTAGGGAATTGATCTCATATGGCTTATTCATCTGAATAATGATTTGAACCTTGTCCTGGTATGTTTTCATCTGTGTTTAATAGATGATATGTTCTAACAATTTCTTGCAGAGAACTAAAAACTTACTTTTCTTTGGGTTCAACAAAAGCTAGGCGTGTATGCAAAATTGCATACATTCCTCCAATGATTGTAAGTGCTTCTCTTTTCATTCGTAGTGAGGCCAATCGTCCTGGAATACTTCATACTTTCCTATGGACATCTGCTTGAAAATGTATACAATGATTATCTGAAAAGTTGTCACATTGCACAGCCTAATCGACATCCAATGACACAATTGGATGTCATTATTTTACCACAAATGTTGTGATAAACTTTTCTTCCTTTGCTGTTCTGATCTGATTGTAGCTGGAGAAGCCATCAAGGAATGGCTATATGTCATGTCTTTCAACATCCTCCAAAATAAAATCCATAAATGGAACATGGAATATATCTTTCATTGTGATTGGATTTAGGCTTTGAAAATTAACAAGAATGCAAATCTTTGCAATTTTTTCTTTAGATTAGTCATGAATGGAGAAAACCATTTGTTTATAGTGACCTTAAAGGGGATTTGTCTGCTCACCTTGTTGTCAATTTCTGCATACATGGGTTTTGCGTACTTGAGATTCATGCTATGGGGTTTTTGTTGTATGGGTTAATCTGGGAACAGAGATTCGATGGACAAATTAGCTTAGGTGTCACTTCCTTGCGAGTCCTTACATGTCCACGCAAAAGTTTCTTTAAATTACTTGAAAATTCTGAATGCAATTGTCTTTAATGGTAGGTCCCAGTCATCCTCAACACAAATGACCAGTGGATGAGCTTGTGTCTTGAGATGTACCTGGACCATCTTTGGTCCCTTGTAATTAATATCTTTTCACACTCCACAACCTTTCCTTTACCAAACTTATGTGATGACTCTGTGTTTAGTTGTGTGTCTTCCACTATGTACCACAAACAATTTGGTTGAAGATTTCTCTTCTTTGTCATCGTCTTCTACAGGCAATGATAGTTGGTTGGTTTTCACTTTGTTGTAGGCATGAACATCACAGATTGGATAACTTGTCATCTTCCATTCACCGATGTAGAAGACCACTGTTTGGATTATTTTCATGTTCAGAACAGTCTTCCAGTTCCAGTATGCTACCTCCTTTCATCTCTATGCAAGCCATGCTGACAACTTACTTCCAATGGACAACTTGTTTCTTTTGAGGATGCAATGCTTTTGCATATTGACCCTTCTTGAGGTTTACAGTATATTTTGCCCTGCTTCAAAGTTTATTGACCCTTTTCTCAATTGTGCCCATGTTTGCTGTCCGCATACAACCATGACCTAACAGGACGTCGTAGTTTGCTTTTTGCAAAGTGACACAACAAAGTCCATGATGAAGAGTTGAGCTGCAATTTTACATGTTGCACAGCTAGTATGTCCTTCTCCTTGATCTTGTACTGGTCTGCTCCTAGTTGTTTGAATTGGGGTGTTATTGCATAGGCGACTCTTATTCTTGCCATGACTTAGTTGGAAGTATATTTAAGTTGGATCACTTGTCAATGTTGATGGTTGTCAGCTCCTGTCGCAAAGGATCCATATGTAGTATGGAAGGGTGTGCATATACATTGAGCATTGGGATTTTTGGATTGATTTATTCCTCAAGTTGCTGCTTGTCCATTGGACAGTTGAGTGAAATCCCCAACAAATTTCTTCAACTTAGGAATCCTTTGGAAAGGATTTGTCATTATTAAGAACGTTGGTGTTTGTAGCACATGACTTGTGATCTCAGTGTTTGAGTGGGGGGTATACAATATTTTTCTGGGGCTCCATCAGCAAATGCACAAATCTCTTTTGAGCTAGTCTCTCATCTGCCATGGCTAGTTCTACCTTTGTCTGTGCTTTTGCCCATCTTTCTTTAAGTTTATCTTCTTTTGGGTTGGTGTACTCCTTTAGCTTCACTTGGGATCTTGTAGTGGCCATGGTGTGCTTAACATCCTCCCATTCTTTGTCAATCACATTCACATTCATAGTGCCGCCTTGCACCTCTTTGGGGCATTGATTATTGTTATGGTTCTCGGGACACACCACTTGCACATTACTCTTGCATTGTGACTTGGACCAAATGGAAATTCCCACATGAAGTGGCCCGATTGAAGACATTCAAGACATTGAATGATTGGCCTGCCATTTGCATTGTATTGGATCCACCCACCACCACGTCCTTGGTTTACATCAACACTGTGTTACTGTAGTGTTTTAACCAAGCATAAAATGTATTGCAACATATCACCTGGTAAGATTTAATCCTGTCTCTGAAAGCCCACATTTTTAATCAGTTGAGCTCAAGCCATTTGATGTCTGCTATTCATTATAATGTATTATAGTTTGTTACTCTTGTAATAGTTAAAGGTATTTATCTTTCGTTCTATTTCAGAGTATTAAGAGTCCATTCTAACTCACTTTTCATACCTTTCAAAATATAACTGAAATGACTATCTAATTCTTGGAGATCATTGTTTTAAAAAGAAGTTTGTCTCTATAGCTGCAAGCTTACTGTAGTGGTAAGGGCTTTGGTCTCTCTTGGAGAGGTCTAAGGTTCAAACCCCACTCAGTATGAGGGGGCCAGGACCCCTCATAAAAACCTGTGTAAACCCATTGAAAAAAAAAAAGTTTGTCTCTATTATTTATGGGGTTCTGTGTATGCATTTTATTGATTTTATGCTATAGGAAATTAGTACATGCCTTCAGGTGTTTATTGTTATTATTATTTTTGTGAACAGGTATCTAGATTGGCAGTTGAGACTGAAGATTTTCCTTTTCACGTTGTTGATATTTCTGCGGGTGCTGATCAGGATCTTAATATTACATATCATGATAATTTAGGTGTGTTGATATGCTTACTGAATGCACAGTTTATATATATTAAAGGTTCCTTTTCTTGAGATGTGTATCTTAAAATCTTACTAGTTTGTTCTATTGATTCATACTTTTGCCAGGTAATCCTTTCTTCGAAGCTCATGGCGCTGTCCCATTATTTGTTGATACCAACCATCCTGATATTGTCTCGATCAAAATTACTGATATTGACAACATGGGCATTTTAACCAATGATAGGCTTTATGTTCAAGTAAGTATTATTTTTACATGTTCTACTATTACTTGTATTTGTCAGTGAATGGGTATGTTAACTATCACTCTTATGGTTTTAGTTGCTGTGTTTGTTTCTTCTGAAGGCTTTCTTTCTCTTACTCTTATATCATCCACTTCATCATTGCTGTAGTTGTTATTCCTATCAACCTAGTTTCACCATTTGTACAACTCGAGTGGGCCTAACGGTTAAGACTTTGGAACACCGAATAGGAGGTCCAATGTTTGAATCCAAAAGGGGGTAGGCTTGTACCCCATACTCGGTATGGGTGGATAAACACTTGGATGACCACATTGTCACATATGGCATATGGTCTCGTGGGTGTTAAAAACTGCTTTACTTTTACCTTGTTATGATTTCATTTGCCCTTGATGTTTGGTGATCAGTATCAATAATATAACTGCTTTATGTCAATTTTGTTAAATGATGGTATGTGTCCATTCCTAACTGGTTGTTGTGCGTATGCTGTCCTGATTGTTTTGGTGCTTTTTTAAATTCAAATCCTGGGACATAAAATTAACCTATCTATTTTATGCTCTCAATTATGGTAGCTGCATCTAAATGATTTTTTTAATTCATAATGCTAGTATTTTATCTCCTGTTGAGATTTAGTTTAAGAGTTTCTAGGTTGCAATGCATTTATTTTGTAGTTTTTACTTACTAATATAGAAACATAGAAACTGATTTTTGAGGCAGTCTATACCAAGATAAATGCTGGCCACACAGTAGTTGCAAAAGAAGCTCCCCCTTCTCACTTTCTTTTCTGTGCTTCCAACCTGGGTCTTTCTTCCTGGTTAATTTCATTGCGGCTACACATTCAAATTACAAATAATTAGAATTTCAAAACCAAAAAAACTCTAGGATTTAAGCTTAGACAACTGAAACTTTGGCTTTTTAACCTCAAATCCAAATGCCAGATGCCTGTTAGATTCTTGAAAATGCCAAATGATTGTTTGGTGTAGCTGCCTTCACCTCCTTACACTTTTGCTATCACCGAAAACTGCTAAAATGAGCCATAATAAATGTTTTTTGCCTTTTTATGCTGGTACTGCATGTGGTCTGCTGCAGCAGAATTTTTTTACTGGGGGCTTGTGAGTCTAGCATGTTTTTCCAAGTCAGTGAGTTTGGTGAGCTTTCAAAATATACTTGTTGTGAGTTGATCCCAAGCAATTCATTTTGACGGACTCAGAAACTCACCAGGTTCAAAATTTTTGTAGGATCCACTCTGCTGAGATTGGACTATTGGTATCTTAATTTGTGTTATTTCATCAGTGGGATCACTAGTGACTTGATGACTGATGGGTTACATGCACCACAATATTGAGACTTGGGGATTTTCTTGGACTTGATAAGCCCTTTTTCATTTTTTCCTTTTAACCTGGACTTGAGCTCAGGGAAAAACTGAGGGTAAAACGTGGCAATGAATCAAAAAAATGTGGAAAAACATAAAACATAGTAGATTTTAAAGTAAAAGACTCACATAGGATCATCTGGCTTACGGATTTGTGAGTCATGAGTCTCAACATTATGAGTTACTAAATTGTGTTGTAGTATGTATGTTTTTGAAATTGTTCCCTTTTGATGGCATTTCCTACTCTCTTTTATTTTTCAGATTGTTGGACTAGTCCAATTTATGAATCTGGATCACCTTTTTCATCTTGTAGTCAATTTTCAGTATTATAGTAACCATAAAGTGAATGGTCATTCTGAAATCTCACTTGGATTATTTATTTTTTTAGTTTTATAATTGACAAGATGTCATTGTATTGCTGTCGGCGATGTACAGGCATCACAGGAAGGACTAGCGCTTGTTCGGTTAACATTCCAGAGAAATCCGCAAAGTACTGAATTTATTATGGTGGGTGTCTTGTACATCTATTTTGTGATGTATCTGAAGAAGAGAAATTCACTTATATATTGCTATTTATTTAGACTTAATAACGAAAAGGAACATTTTTCCTTCTATATTAGATAAACATTGATCTGACACTCATGGTCTTCAGATTCGAGTAGGTGCATATATAAGGCCAAGAAATCCAATTCTTCACATAGGGGGTCATCTTAAATTTAATATTTCAGGAAACGGTGAGCTGCTTTTCTTCTTCTACCTTTTTTTTTTTTTCGATGCAGATATGCGTAATTTACCATAGTACATGACATGAACATTGTAATGCCTGATATAGTTAGCACAAATATACTGGCTAGAAATAATTTTCTATTTTTGGTGAAGGCTGTCTTTATTAATGGGGTGATAGGGATTCTCTCACTACTACTTGGCTTTTTTGGCAATTAATAATTCACTATTTTCATAAAGTTTATACTTACTACCCCTTTTTTGTCAATAATTTTGTTTTTATCTTCACCTGTTGAGGTCTTGTATCTGTTTGAATCAAAACAAAAAAGCTGTGTAATATTACATTAACTTACCTGGTGTTGCAGATTATATTTTTACGAAAAAAAGAAATTTTTTGACAAGTCACAACATTTGATCAAGTGTCTGTAAACAAAAAGGGGAAACTGTTTTCGTGTTAACAACTTGAGCACTAACGATGTTAATCTCCATTTCTGTTGACACATTTGAAAAGATTAAAGAATTGAGGCCTTAAATTGAAACGAAAAGTTACAGTTTCAGTCAATGGATATTGGGGATTATATCCATACTAAACTGTGTATAATTACACTGATGCTTATCTGTGCAGTAGAAATTTTACTGCATTGCTGGAAGCTTTATCTGGTTTTTAGGAATTTTGTAGGTCTGCATGGAAGCGAGCAGGGTCACTGGTCTAGTGCAAATGAAGGGGTTGTTATCATAGATAGCTCATCTGGAGAAGCACGAGGTGTTGGTGAAGGAACCACACAAGGTACTGCTACAATGTGACTTATTTTCTTAAATTCTTGTGATATGTTTATTCCTTCTATTTTCCATTAAAGCCATCTGGTCATTTGAGGATATGGATTTGTTAATGTCCGTGCATTGTTTTGTCTTGCCAATGGCAGTTGCTTTGAAAAGCTCAAGATTAACGACGCACACGACTGTTACAGTGGTTAGAGTGGCTTCTGTCATGGTTTCTGCTCCTTCGGATTCCTTGACTAATGTTGCAATTCCAGAAAAGGGATATAATTTCTCAGTCAAATTTAGGTCTGTGTCCTGCATAAATAATTGAGCTTGAAGAGCATTATTTTCTTTGAATGATAATTTCTACTTTACTAATATTTTTGTCTTTCATAAGCACCATAGGCACCTATGTGTTTATTTTGGTAATGGGTGTGCAAGCTGGAGTGAACTTTGCTGCACGGGCTACAATTTTTGAAAAACTTCTGTTGAACAAAATATACATTGGCATGTAGCAAGATGTTCCTGTTGAACAAAATATACATTGGCATGTAGCAAGATGTTCCTGTTGATCTGGGAAACCATTTGATACAATTGTATGCATGTGAAATCGCAGTTCAACATAGAAAGAAGATCGGATTAATCCCGAGTCTTCAGATTGAAGGGCCGGCTCCTACTAAATCTAATTAATCTAAGCTAGTCTAAGGAATTTTCTAGGAAAAGAAATGTGAGAACATAAACGAAAATGCAATAAAACAAATACAATTATGTAACTGTAGCAAGATGAATGTTGATCCAGTTGAAATCTTGAGAAGAACCCGAATAACTTCGGTGCAATCAGATCTGCAAATACCCTACAACTGTGAAGCGAGAGGGCTAACAAGAGATGGGTGGACAGAGCCACAATCATCTACATCCATGAATAAAGAGGTCAAAGGACACAATTTCTCCACAAAAATAGTGCACGATCTCTTCATTAATTGCAATTCATATCACAATTACAAGTATCATAACAAGGAGTAGCTCTAGTACTCTGAAAATAATAAAAGGACCTGTTGCCACATTTTGCACGGGGTGCCATGTTTTCAAATTTTGTAAGTATGTTGCTCTCCCTTCCCTCCTCCTTTCCCTTTCTCCACTGTCCCCTTTCTCCCCTTCTAGCAGCTTCATTTCCCCTCTTTTTCCCCTTTGTACTTTCTCTGGTCAGATTCCTAAAATAGAGCAAACATCCCCTGAAAATTTCTAAGTCTAAGAGCGCAACCCGACTTCGCAGCGAAGTCGGGGTGCGCCCTTAAGTTCGAGCGCACTCGGGAATGCGAAGTGCGGAAGATGACCGAAAAGAAGCAAAATTTGGCTAAGTATAGGGGCGCAACCCGACTTCGCAGCGAAGTCGAGGTGCGCTCTCTTTCCTGTGCGCACTTGGGAAGCAGTGTATCCAGAAAATCAGCTAAGTGCCAGAGCGCAACCCGACTTCGCAGCGAAGTCGGGCTGCGCCTTGATTCCTGTGCGCAGTCTGAACAACGGCCAAATTGACTAAGTGCTGGAGTGCGCAACCCGACTTCGCAGCGAAGTCGGGCTGCGCCCTCTAGCTTGTGCGCACTTGGGCAGAATCTTTCAAGCAGCCCAAAAACAGTCTAAGGCACGAAGGCCTCCCCAACTGCGCTGTTCCCCACTTGCGCTGTCCAATTGCGCTCCGATGCCAGGCGAAGTAGGACACAAAAGAGAGACTGCCTTTCAAGGCAGATGCGTCCCTCACCAGAATTTGACAAGTGTCCAGCCTCGGGATTCGAGCCGATATGTGATGGAAAAAAGGACAAGCGTGGGCAAAATTATCTACCGCTACCTGCATTCATGCTGACGCAAAGTTCCATCTACTGCAGCTACCCGCATTCATGCTGACTCGAAGTTTCATTTATCGCACTGCCACGTAGCTGCCAGGTTTTCAGGTGGACCTTGTTGCAAGTACAAACCCTGTCTACAGGAGTCAACATTGTCAGCCATTGTCGAGTCTGGGATTTTGTGCCCAGGATTGTAATCGAGGGGGGGATTGCGCTATAAATAGCCGCACCACATCATTGTAAAGGGGGGAAGGGGGATATCCTGCTAGGGAACCATTGTAGCTGTATGTCTGCTTCTGAATGCAAGATACACTTGGCTCTATTTGTTGTTATCATTCTTTATGCTGCCTTTACTTAGCATTTCTGCCTCATGTTGCTTATTTTATTGCTTACTGTTATTCTGCTATCTGAATATCGGTATTTGATGATTAAGTATTCTTGGAATGCATAGATAGACGATACATAGGATGTGTGACAGTTGTAGTTTCTGTAGTGTATTTTGTATTTAATTGCTGTTAGTAGTGGTGATTGATCGTTGCCGTGCTGATTATCTTCCCCACCCAACTCAAATCATATTTGCATCTATTTCAGCATTTTAATTTCTTTCCTGCACTCTTAGCTTAAAAAATTTGAGAAAACCCATAGGAAGCCGACCTTCTCCGGAGATTGGCACGGAAGGCATCCCTTCCGGCCTTTCAATCTGGTGTGCGAATCTAGGGCGCATTTCACTAAATCCTTTCCTAGTGGCAGATTCGTAACCAACAGTTTCTCTGACATGCCCGGTGGGACCCAAAATTTTCCCACCCAAAACAGAATCGAAACATCGGTGTTCGCTTCATTGCTGTTAAAATCAGAACACTTGGCGACTCTGCAAGTACCTGAATATTCTCTGAGTCCGTGAGACCGGTCCAAGCGCCTTCATGCATACAAGAAGGTGGAGAGCAAGGAATCTGGGAAACCAGCCTGATCTTTACGAAATTGACATTAACGCTCCGGGAGAGCGTCTCAGGCTGGCTGACTACCAAGCCCGAATAGACGAATTCGAAACTGAAATCGAAGAGGCCGAAGTTGAAGAGCAATCTACATCTTCGGACGGTACCGATACCGAGTACACGACCGGAGGAGAGGAAGAAATGGCTGCTCAGCAGAATGATGATGATCTCTTCCCGGCGGTCGACTCCACGGGGCCCTTGGCCCTAGTCGGACAAGAGGCTGTACCCCCCGCTGCCTTGAAGGCCATTCCTACTTATGATGGCTATGACAAAATGGCGTATGAACACATCCAGGACATTCTGGCCTTGGCTGCGTTACACTCTATTACTGATGAGAGTGTCAAGACCCGTCTGCTGGCTCTTTCCCTAAGGGGGAAGCTTCTCTATTGGTGGAGATCCTTGCCAGAAGGGTCTATCACGAGGTGGCCTCAGTTGGCAGGCAGGCTCGTGAAAGGATGCAACGAGTTTGTCGATCCCTCTTCATTGTTGCATCAGTTCCAAAGCATCCAACGACACCCACAAGAGGAGGTATCAGACTTCAACATAAGGTTTGTGAGGTCTTGGAAAAGAGTACCTCGCGAACTGCGACCTTCAGCAGGTCAGGCTGCACACTACTACCTGAGGTCTTTCAACTCAGATATTTGCCTACTTCTGAAGATAGCCCGAGTTGACTCCTTCCCTGCCCTATACAAAGCTGCCCAACAAGCGAAATTAGATATAATCTCCATAGGCAGACTCCCGCATAGAGTGCAGCCCCCTATTTACCCTGATTTTCCTCAGTCCCAGTATCCATCGGCCTCTGGTGTGATGCCTTCATCTTCAAGTCAGCACCCCCAACAGCCGTGGAATCCAACACCAGTCATAAACCCCTACGACCCGCCTCAAATACATTGTCCTAACCCGCCACCTCCGCCTCCGCAATATCCCGCACCCCCGTCATTGGCTGCATTACCTCCGCCGGCTCAGTTGGCACCTGCAGACAATGATATTCAAAATAAAATCCTCCAAGAGGTACGGGCTCTGGCCTTTGGGTATCATACCATGTCTAATGACATGACGATAATGAAGAAGAAGCAAGCCCAAATGGAGTTCCTTCCAAGGAGACCGTATCCTCCTTCGGCGCTAACAAAAGATCAAGCCGCACAAGCTCAAAGGCAACCCCTTGCAAGAAATGCTGCCATTGAGGATCAACCTGGCACTTCTGACCAGGTCAACTGGTGCTCCACGTGCAACGATCCACACTCAGAAGAAGGGTGCACGCTGCATCAGCATTACCTCCAAACCCTGGCAAGCAACGCCATAGAAGAAGAATTATACATGATCTTGGCCGATGAAGGCAACTTTGCCGTCCCAGAAGAAGATCTTGCGTTGCTCTTGACCAAGGAAGGCAGAAAGCCTGTCGAAGCTGCTGCGGCCTGAGCAAAGCCATTAAAGGTATACGCCAGAAGAGAAAAGGCGCAACCTGCTGGGCCACCACCTGACAAGTCACTGTGGCCTCATACAGCCAAAGAAAAGTTTCCCGTGCCCAAAGCTCCCGTGGTGAAAGCTCCCACAGCTTAGTCTCCGACCGAAACAAAAGAACAAGCTCAGGAGAAGCTGAGATATCTGTCGCTGACGAAGAGACAGAGAGTCGAAGCCATGCAGCAATACCGGACTAAGTATGAGCCTGCAAAGGAAACGGAGGGAGCCATCACTTCAAGCTACAGCATAGTTGAAGAGCTAAAGAGGACCCCCGCAAAGATAAGTATGTACGAGGCTCTTCTGCTCCCAGGACAAGTTGATCTGCTGCAGGAATCTTTGAAGAGCATAAAAGACGGGAAGCCTACGTAGCCTGCTGTGTTAGCTCAACCCCTGACAGTCTCTGCCACCGGAAAAAAAAGGCCACCTCCTTTCTATCTGTCATTGCGGATGGAAGGCTATATAGTGCACAACTGCATGGTGGATTCTGGTGCCTCCACGACCGTCATGCCGAGAGCTGTCTGCGACGAGATCGGTATGGAATATACAAGGAGCAGCTAAGGTGTGCTGCAACTAGACGACACTCCTGTCAAGACAGTTGGTGTCATCAAGGATATCCCAATCCGGCTGCACAAAGATCTCGACATAGTGGTCATACAGGAAGTCGTGGTGGTCGACTTGGAACCCTACTTCGGCATGTGCCTCTCCAGGGAGTTCACTGCAAAGCTGGGTGGTTATCTGTCTCTGGATTACTCACATATGGAAGTGCCCTTCAAAGGAAGGAGATGAAGATCTATAATGAAAAGCCTTCCACATTTCTAGTAGAAAAGATAGCCGGAGAAGAGTCACAGAACTACATGGTGCAGCTGACGACTGAGGAACTGGTGGTGGTGGACATGACAGAACAAGCCCTTGAGCTGTTACAAGTGGAGGATGAGTTCTCCTTGCTGGACTTCAACGCCATGATTGAGACTGAGCAAGGCTGCTACTCCGTCACTCAGCCTGAGAGACTTGACCAGTCAGCAAGGAAAGAGGTAGGACCTGCACCAGAAAATCTATGGCAGCTCTTCTTTGATGGCGCCCGATGCAAAAATGGCGCCGGTGCAGGGGTACTCATGGTTTCCCCGTTCGGGATCCAGAAGGACTACACCTACAGGCTGGCTTGGAGCTGTACTAACGATGCAGCGGAGTATGAAGCCCTGTGCTTGGGTTTGAGAAAAGCAGAGAGACTGGGGATAAAACATTTGCAGATCTTTGGCGACTCAGAGCTGGTGTGTAACCAGATTACGAATACGTGCGCCTCCAAAAAGCATTACCTCAAGGCGTATCGTAACCGTGTCTGGGACCTGATGGAGTCATTCGACTCGTTGAATGTCAAAGCCATATCACGTGAGAAGAACAAGCACATTGACATTCTGGCGTCTGTTGGAGCCAGGTACGTTCCGGATGATGACACTGTCCAGAAGCCGAAGCCGTTCGTACCATCTACAGGCCTTCTGTGCCTGATAAAGACACCCACTGGCAGGTGTTTGATTGTGACGAGGACATCGTCACTTTTTTGATTACAGAAGCATGTACAATCGAAGGTAGAGACCCTGATGACGAGCAATACGAGGGGTTGATACAGTTGAAGAATAATCATGTCCCAAAAGGATTGATTACCTTGAGTCTCTTTGACCAGAACGATAGAGCAATATTACACAGGATCAAAGTAGACCCCAAGCAGTATGTAGACCTGGAGCTCGAACCTGGATAAACAATCAAGGTCGGGACGGACTGCACTGAAGAGGAACTCGAACAGATCAGATCATTATGCAGAGAGTTCCCAGATATCGTAGCCTGGTGCTACCAGGACTTGAAGGGGTATGATAGACAGATGATACAACATACCATAGAGCTGGAAGATAATGCAAAACCTTTCCGAAGATAGAAGCCATGATGAAAGCTGAGCTCTTGAAGATGCTGGAAGCCAAAATCATCTACCCCATCAAGCATTCGTCTTGGGTCGCGAATTTGGTTCCTGTGAGGAAGAAGAATGGAGACATCCGTCTCTGCGTGGATTTCAGAAATCTTAATCAAGCCTCGCTGAAGGACCATTACCCACTTCCCCAAATCGATCAGATCCTCCACATAGTTGCTGGAGCGCAGAGGTTCTCTCTCTTGGACGGATTCTTTGGATACAACCAGATATGGGTAAAGGACGAAGATCAGCACAAGACAACGTTCACCACCAAATGGGGAACGTTCGCATATCAGCGCATGCCCTTCAGCCTGTCTAACACCGGCGCTACATTCCAGAGAGCCATGGACTTGGCCTTCCGAGAGCTGCTCAACAAGGTCATTGTTATCTACTTGGATGACATGACTGTATTTTCTCACAGGAGAGAGGACCATGCTTCCCACCTGCGGTAGATATTTGAGAGATGTCGTGAATTCGGCATTTCCATCAACCCGAAGAAGTCAGTCTTCGCGGTAAAATAAGGTAAGCTGCTAGGACATGTCATCTCCGAGAACAGCCTTGCAGTGGATCCTGACAGAGCAAAAGCTCTCCTCCGCTTGCCCATCCCAGTCGACAAGAAAAGGTTACAATCATTCTTCGGCCAGATCAACTTCGTGAGGAAGTTCATACCGGACTTCGCACAAGTAATCAAGCCCATGGTTGAACTGTTAAAGAAGGATGCCGAGTTCTTGTGGACTGACGAAAGAAAGCAGGCCTTCGAGGAGATCAAGGCTAGAATTGCGCAAGCTCCGGTATTGATTAATCCCGACTATTCCAAGGATTTCATCCTATACGCGGTGGGAGAACCCGAGAGTTATGCCGCAGTCCTGACTCAAAAGGGAGACGATGGCGAAGAACGCCCCATAGTGTTCTTAAGCCAGGTGATTCAGCCGCATGAAGAGAAGTACAATTTTATTGAGCGGCGAGTTCACGTAGTCATGAAATCCCTCAGAAAGTTCAAGCACTTCGTCTCCCAGAGTCGGATAACTGTTTTCGTGATACATCCGGACGTCAGGAATTTCATCATACAAGGGGAGCCTGGTCACAAGAGGGCAGGGTGGATTGCCAAAATCCAAGAGTTTGACATCGAGGTACGGCCAACAAAGCTAATCAGAGGTCGAGCCTTGTGCCAAGAGCTGGCCCGAAGCGCTGCAGCTGAAATCTCTGCCTGCAAGTGGGAAGATCCGATAGCAGAAACCAACCTAGCCAACTCCTTATCAGAGGAAAGTGATTGGACAAGTGACCTGGTGCAGTATTTTCGCACCGGGAGATGCCTAGATCACCTCAATGCCTCACAAAGAATGAGGTTTAGGCTAAACGCCTTGAGATACATACTTCGCCCCGAGGGGCTTTATTTCAAAAACATTGACGATATCTTGTTGCGATGCGTCAGAGAAACAGACAAACCTAGTGTCCTCGGAGAATTCCACTCCGGGATGCCTGGGGGACGCATGGACCTGCCGCTCTATAAAATTGTACTTCTCTTCGTGTGGCAGAATCACTTGGCTTAGGAACGCGATGGGGCGCTCTTCACCGTCGTCTCCCTTCTGAGTCAGGACTGCAGCGTAACTTTCGGGTTCTCCCACTGCATACAGGATGAAGTCCTTGGAGTAGTCCGGGTTTGTCAACACCGGAGCTTGCGCAATTCGAGCCTTGATTTCCTCGAAAGCTTGCTCTCTCTCATCGGTCCATTCGTAAGGTGTATCTTTCTTCAACGGTTCGGCCATAGGCTTGATCACTCGTGCGAAATCCGGAATGAACTTCCGCACGAGTTAATCGACCGAAGAAGGATCTGTAGACCTTTTTTATTAGTGGGGGCGGCAAGCGAACGAGGGCTTCGCTCTGTCGGGGTCAATGGCGAGGCCTTCCTCGGAGATGACATGTCCCAACAGACTTTCCTTCCTTTACCGCGAAGACGGACTTCTTCGGGTTTATAGAGATGCCGAATTCTCGACAACTTTCAAATATCCGCCGCAGGTGCGAAACATGATCTTCTCGTCGGTGAGAGAAAACGGTCATGTCATCAAGATAGATGACAATAATCTTGTTGAGCAGCTCTCGGAAGGCCAGGTCCATGGCCTTTTGGAACGTGGCACCGGCATTGGATAAGCCAAACGGCATGCGCTGATAGGCGAACGTCCCCCACTTCGTGGTAAACGCCGTCTTATGCTGGTCTTCGTCTTTGACCCAAATCTGGTTGTAGCCGGAAAATCCATCTAAAAGTGAAAATCTCTGGGCTCCAGCAACGATATGCAAAATTTGGTCGATTTGGGGAAGCGGATAGTGGTCCCGGAGGGAAGCCTGATTTAGGTTTCTGAAGTCGACACAGAGACGTATGTCGCCATTCTTTTTCCTCACGGGAACCAGATTCGCGACCCAGGATGAATGTTTGATGGGGTAGATGATCTTAGCCCCCAGCATCTTCAAGAGCTCGGTCTTCATCATGGCCTCAACCTTTGGATTTACGGCCCTTTGCTTTTGTCGGAACGGCTTGGCGCCATCCTCTAGCTCGATGGTATGCTGGATGACAGATCTGTCATACCCCCTCAAATCTTCGTAGCACCAGGCCACGATGTCGGGGAACTCCTGGCACAGTGATCTAATCTGCACCAGTTCCTCCGACGTGCAGTCTGTTCCGACCTTGATGGTTTTACCAGGTTCGAGCTCCAGGTCAGCATATTGCCTCGGGTCTACTTTGATCCTGTGGGATATTGCTCTGTCATTTCGATCAAAGAGACTTTCTAATGTAATCGATCCTTTTGGGACGTGATTATTCCGTAATCGTATCAACCCCTCATATTGCTCGTCATCGGGGTCTCTACCTTCGATTACACACACTTCGTTAACCAGGAATGTGACGATCTCCTCGTCACAGCTGAATACCTGCCAGAAGGTATCCCTATCAGGCACAGAAGGCCTGTAAATGGTGCGGACCGGCTTCAGTTTCTGGACGACGTCTTCAGCCGGAACGTACCTGGCTCCAACAGACGCCAGAATATCCGCGTGCTTGTTTCTCTCACGCGATATTGCCTTAACGTTCAATGAGTCAAACGATTCCATCAGGTCCCAGACCCGATTGCGGTACGCTCTAAGATAGTGATGCTTAGACGCGCATTTATTCGTAACTTGGTGACACACTAACTCTGAATCTCCGAAAATTTGGAGATGCTTGATTCCTAGCCCTTCCGCCTTTCGCAGACCCAAGCACAGGGCTTCGTATTCCGCCGAATTGTTAGTTCAGCTCCAGGCCAGCTCGTAGGCATAGTCCCTCCGGACTCCGGTTGGAGAAACCAGGAGGACCCCTGCACCGGCGCCATTCTTGCAACGGGAGCCGTCAAAGAAAAGCTTCCACAGCTCTTCGGGTGCAGGTCCTACCTCCTTCGCAACGGACACGTCAAGCTCCTCGTGCTGCTTAATGAAATAACAGCCCTGCTTTGTCCCGATTACGGCATTAAAATCCCGCAACGAGAACTTGTCTTCTAGCTGTAGCACTTCGAGAGCTTGCTCGGTCAGTTCTACTGTCACCAGTTCTTCTTCTGACAACTGGACCATGCAGTCCATCTCTCCGCCGGGTATCTTGTCTACTAGAAAAGGGGAAGGCTTCTCATTGAAAATTTTTAGTCTCCTTCCTTTGAAGGGCACTTCCATGTGCGAGTAGTCTAGAAACAGGTACCCGCCCAACTTCGCAGTGAACTCCCGAGAGAGACACATGCCGAAGTAAGGTTCCAGGTCAACAATCACGACCTCTTGGATGACCACAATGTCGAGAGCTTTGTGCAGCCGGATAGGGATGTCCTTTATGACACCAAGTGTCTTGACAGGGGTGCCGTCTAATTGCAAGCACACCTTGGCTGCTCCGCGTGTATTCCATCCCGATCTCATCGCGGACGGCCTTCGGCATCACGGTCGAGGAAGCACCGGGAATCCACCATGCGAGTTGTGAACTATGTGCCCTTGCATCCGCAAAGACAGATAAAAGGGTGGCGGTCTGTTCTTCCCGGTGGCGGAGATCGTCAAAGGTTGAACCGGGACAGCGAGTCGCATCTCGCTGCCGTTCTTCATGTTTTTTAGTGATTCTTTCAACAGATCTACCCGGCTCGGAAGCGGAAGGGCATCGTACATGCCGATTCCGCAGGAGTCTTCTTTAACTCGTCTACAATGCTGTAGCCCGAGGTACTAGCTCCTTCTGCTAGTTTAGCCGGTTCATACTTGGTCCGGTACTGTTGGGTGGCCTCAACTCGCTGTCTCTTGGTCAGAGACGGGTACTTCAGCTTTTCCTGGGCTTGTTCTTTGGTTTCGGCTGGGGGCTGAAGTACAGGAAGCTTAGTGGGAGTTGGGGCCTTTGCTGGAGGCTTAGCTGGAACAGCAGCGGTCTTTTCTGGAGAAGGTTTAGCGGGAGTTTTATCTTTGGATGCCTTCTCTCGGGCTGTGTAAGGCCACGACCGCTTGTACGGTGGCAGCCCATTGGGCTGCGGTCTTTCTCTTCTCGTGTATACTTGCAAAGGTTTAGCCGCGTCCGCAGCCTTTCTTTTCTTCCTTGGCGGGCGTCACTGGGTTCTCTTCCGGCGAGGGCAAAATTGGCCTCGCCGTCCAAGATCATGTACGACTCATCATCTTCTATAGTGCTGCCGGCCAAGGTCTGGATGTAGTGCTGGTGCAAAGTGCAATCTTCCTCCGAATGCGGGTCATTGCAAGTAGTGCACCAGTTGACCTGGTCAGGAGGACCAGGTGGGTCATCTATAGCAGCATTTCTCGGAGGCGGACGCCTCTGCGGTTGGTTTTCTGGGGCTTTATCTTTTGTCAGTGCCGGCGGCGCATACGGCCTTCTAGGAGCAAAGTCCATTTGGGCCTGCTTCTTTTTCATAGCGATCATGTCATTGGACATGGCATGATATCCGGAGGCCAAAGCCCGCACTTCTTGTAGAATCGTGTTCTGGATGCTGCTGTCGGGAGGCGGCAACTGTGCCGGTGGAGGCAAAGCGGCCAATGGAGGAGGGTTAGAATAAGACGCATACTGCGGGGGAGCAGGAAGCGCTGGAAAATGCGGAGCGGGAGGAGGCGGATGAGGGTAATGCAACTGAGGCGGGCCGTATTGAGTTACGACCGGCGCCGGATTCCACTGCGGCTGGGGCTGCTGCCCTGAAGTAGACGGCACACCACCAGAAGCAGAAGGATACTGTGATCTTGGAAAGTCGGGATGAATCGGCTCCTGCACTCTGGACGGAAGCCTGCCGATGGAGATAATGTCAGCTTCAGCTTGCTGGGCAGCTTCGTACAGTGTAGGGAACTCGTCAATTCGGGCGATCTTCAGCAACAGGCATATGTCTGAGTTGAAAGACCTCAGATAGTAGTGAGCAGCCATGCTGGCTGAAGCCCGAAGTTCGCGAGGTACCCGTTTCCAGGATCTCGCAAACCTAATGTTAAAATCAGACACCTCTTGAGGATGCCTCTGGATTGCTTGGAACTGATGCAGCAGAGAGGTAGGATCAGCAGACTCGTTGCATCCTTTTACGAGCCTCCTGGCAAGCTGGGGCCACCCAGTGATGGATCCCTCTGGCAGCGATCTCCACCAGTAGAGAAGCTTTCCCCTCAGGGAAAGGGCCAGCAGACGGGTCTTCACACTTTCATCGGTGATGGTATGCAGTGCGGCCAGGGCAAGGATGTCCTGGATGTGCTCGTACGCCGTCTTACCGTTTCGTCGTATGTTGGAATAGATTTTAAAGCAGCAGGGGGCACAGCTTGCTGACCGATCAGGGCCAAAGGCCCTGTAGAGTCCACCGCCGGGAAGAGATCATCGTCATTCGGCTGTTGATCAGCCATTTCTTCTTTTTCTCCGCCGTCGGTTGTGTACTCGGTATCGGTACTTTCCGAGGATACAGGATTTTCCTCTTCCTCGGCCTCTTCTACTTCGTACTCGGCTCTTCCGACCTCAGCTTCGGCCTCTTCTTGGATCTCAGCCTCGGCTTCGTCGAAATGAGCTCGCGGATCAGCCAGCCTGGGTATCTCGCCTCGTGCGTGGATGTCTAGTTCGTAGAACTCAGGCGGGCTTCTCAGATTTCTTGTTCGCCACCTTCTCGTGTGCATGAAGGTGACGGGACCGGTCTTCTAGACTCAGAGGATTTGTTCGTGCAGAGTCGCCGGTGTTCAGATTTGGAACAACAATGAAGCGAACACCGGTGCTTCGATTCTGTCGGGGGTGAGAAACTTCCTTGTCTCACCAAGAGCTCAGGAACTGTCAGCGCCAGGTGGAGACTGATCAGAAAATCTCTCGTCAGATGTGGGACCCGTGTTCCGCCGAGCGGGTCAGAAGAACTGTTGCGCTAGGTGGAAACTGGATGGGTACTCTTTCTTTAAATCGTGGGACAAGCGTCCCACCGGGCGTGCCAGAGAAACTGTTGGTTACGAATCTGCCATGAGGAAAGGATTTTTGGTTAATGCGCCCAGATTCGCCCACCAGCATGAAAGGCCGGAAGGAAGAGATGCCTTCCGGGCCAATCTCCGGAGAAGGCCGGCTCCTTTTGGGGGGGGGATTTAAGCCAAAGGGAACAGGAAAGAAATAAATGAACGGAAAGAGATAAATGTACAGAAAGAGATTACAAATATGTCCAAAGGTTGGTGGGGGGGAACTAACAGTACGGGAACACACCAATCACCGCTACTTACTGCATACAAACACAGAGCATGACAAGGAATTGCAAAACCTAGGCGTACTTCCGATACACCAGCAGCGTATGCACGACTTCAATGGCTCCCTAGCAAACATTCCCTACAAGGAACTAATAGCAGGGGATCGCATCAATCACCAGATACGTACACTAACAGGGGTAGACAGTAAACCTAGAGATGTCGAGCCGGTATATGTGTTAGGTAGAGAGTTTAACCGCACGGCTTCAATGGCTCCCTAGCAAACATTCCCTACAAGGAACTAACAGCAGGGGATCGCATCAATCACCAGATACGGGCCAACAACGTCACACACAACTGATGGAACTGCTACCAAATTTATAATGAATGCTTTAAATAATGAAGTACAGAAGGTGCTTTAAGCAAGCAATGCTAGAGGAACCTGATCGCCAAATGCCAAAGTGAATTAACGAGCGACGACACGGGTGGGCCTAAGGCATATAATGAAAGACAGAATAAAAGAATAAAGATAGTAGAACGAGAACCGGGCATACGATTGTATTCATAAGCGTAAGCACGGTTACGATAAGCACAGTAGTTCCCTAACAAACATTCCCCTTCCATCCTTATAATGAATTTCAGATGGGCTTTTATAGCCCGAGTCCCACCCGTTACATTAATGGGCACGAGTCCCGATCAAACATGAGCCGACGTAAGCGGCGAAAGAGCTGCAAATGCCGACCTTTTGTCAGACAGGGCTGTACCCGCAGCATGGTCTTCCTGGAAGCTGGACAGCTACGTGGCGGAGTCTTCGGGTAATTCTTCAAGTCGGCGAGGCTTGCTAGTAGCTGGAGCAGGTGAAACCTCAGATCAGCTTTGAATGAAGCTATTAACGCAGGCGGTGCAGGCAGCCCATGCTTATCCCTTTTGGTCGGCAGTCTTGGTTCAAATCCCGAAGCTGGACACTTGTCTGATGATGGGTTATGCTGTGTGACACATGCCTGCCTTAGAGGGCAGTCTATCCATCTTTGCTTGGGATCGGGGCTCCTTGGGATGCGTGCAGAAATCAGTGCAGTCGGGGAAGGCCTTCAAGCCTTGGTCAAATTCCGGGTTTGTTCCCCTACTGTACACCGGTCAAGGGCGCATTCCCGCTCCGTTGAGAAGTCGAATCGCGCACGAGCGAACACCGGTGTCTGCCGCCATATGGACCTGCTCCGGCATTTTACCTTTTTTCTGCATTGACCTGTCAGTCTGCCGGTGCAAGGTGCGCCCAGAAGGTGGGGCGAAGTACGCACTTCGCACCAAAACTGGGCGAAGTGCGCACTTCGCACCAAAACTGGGCGAAGTGCGCACTTCGCACCAAAACTGGGCGAAGTACGCACTTCGCACCCAGACTTAGCCAATTTCAGATAGACCTGCTGGAAAGCTGGAAAATCAACTGGGGAACTCCATGAAAAAAGGGGGGAGAGAAAGAGAATGGGAAAGAAAAGGAAAGGGAGACAAGTGAGAAAAATGGAAGGAGGAAAAGAAGAGCAGCACTGTTACAAAACAACATTGAAGACATTGCACCCCGTGCAAAAATGTGACAACAGCTTCCCCCACCAACCTCTGGACATATTTGTATTCTCTTTCTGTACATTTGTCTCTTTCTGTACATTTATTTCTTTCCTGTACTCTTAGCTTAAACAAACCCCCCAAAAGGAGCCGGCCTTCTCCGGAGATTGGCTCGGGAGGCATCTCTTCCTTCCGGGCGCATTAACCCAAAATCCTTTCCTCATGGCAGATTCGTAACCAACGGTTTCTCGGCACGCCGGTGGGACACTTGTCCCACGTTTTAAAGAAAGGGTACCCATTTGGTCTTCACCTGGCGCAACAGTTTTCCTGCTACGCTCGGCGGGACACGGGTCCCACATTTGACGAGAGATTTTCTGATCAGTCTCCACCTGGCGCTGACAGTTCCTGAGCTCTCGGTGAGACAAGGAAGTTTCTCACCCCCGACAGAATTGAAGCACCGGTGTTCGCTTCATTGCTGTTCCAAATCTGAACACCTGGCGACTCTGCACGAACAAATCCTCTGAGTCTAGAAGACCGGTCCCGTCACCTTCATGCACACGAGAAGGTGGCAAGCAAGAAATCCGAGAAGCCCGCCTGAGTTCTACGAACTGGACATCAACGCTCGAGGCGAGATCCCCAGGCGGCTGATCCGCGAGCTCGTTTCGACGAAGCCGAGGCTGAGATCCAAGAAGAAGCCGAAGCTGAAGTCGGAGGAGCCGAGTACGAAATAGAAGAAGCCGAGGAAGAAGAAGATCCTGCATCCTCGGAAAGTTCCGACACTGAGTACACAACCGACGGCGGAGAAGAGGAAGAAGAAGAAGAAGAAATGGCTGCCCAACAGCCAAATGACGATGATCTTTTCCCGGCGGTGGACTCTACGGGGCCCTTGGCCCTGGTCGGACAGCAAGCTGTGCCCCCTGCTGCTTTAAAGTCTATTCCCACATACGACGGCTACGGTAAGACGGCGTACGAGCACATCCAGGACATCCTTGCCCTGGCCGCATTGCATACTATCACCGATGAAAGTGTGAAGACCCGTCTGCTGGCCCTTTCCCTGAGGGGAAAGCTTCTCAACTGGTGGAGATCGCTGCCAGAGGGATCCATCACAGGTTGGCCCCAGCTTGCCAGGAGACTCGTAAAAGGATGCAACGAGTCTGCTGACCCTACTTCTCTACTGCATCAGTTCCAAGCTATTCAGAGACATCCTCAAGAGGAGGTGTCTGATTTTAACATTAGGTTTGCGAGATCCTGGAAACGGGTACCTCGCGAACTTCGGCCTTCAACCGGCATGGCCGCTCACTACTATCTGAGGTCTTTCAACTCAGACATATGCCTGCTGCTGAAGATCGCCCGGATTGATGAGTTCCCTGCGCTGTACGAAGCGGCCCAGCAAGCTGAAGCTGACATTATCTCCATCGGCAGGCTTCCGTCCAGAGTGCAGGAACCCATTCATCCCGACTTCCCCAGATCCCAGTATCCTTCTGCTTCTGGTGGTTTGCCGTCCACATCAGGGCAGCAACCCCAGCAGCAGTGGAATCCGGCGCCGGTCGTGACTCCTTACGGCCCGCCTCAGTTGCATTACCCTCATCCGCCACCTCCCGCTCCCCACTTTCCAGCACTTCCCGCTCCTCCACAATACGCATCTTATTCTAACCCCCCTCCATTGGCCGCATTGCCTCCACCGGCACAAATGCCGCCACCTGACAGCAGCATCCAGAACACGATTCTACAAGAAGTGCGGGCTTTGGCCTCCGGATACCATGCCATGTCCAATGACATGACCGCTATGAAGAAGAAGCAGGCCCAGATGGACCTTGCTCCTAGGAGGCCTTATGCGCCGCCCGCACTGACAAAAGACAAAGCCCCGGAACATCAGCCGCAGAGGCGTCCGCCTCCGAGAAATGCTGCTATAGAAGATCCGCCTGGTCCACCCGACCAGGTTAACTGGTGCACTACGTGCAATGACCCGCATTCCGAGGAAGACTGCACTTTGCACCAGCACTACATCCAGACATTGGCCGGCAGCGCTATAGAAGATGACGAGCTGTACATGATCTTGGACGGCGAGGCCAACTTTGCCCTCCCGGAAGAGAATCTAGTGCCGCCCGCCAAGGAAGAAAAGAAGGCTGCGGATGCGGCCAAGCCTTTGCAAGTCTACGAGAGAGAAGAAAAACCGCAGCCCGGCGGGCTGCCACCATACAAGCGGCTGTGGCCTTTCACAGCCCAGGAGAAGGCATCCAAAGATAAAGCTCCAGTCAAGCCTTCTCCGGCAAAGGCTGCCCCTGTTCCAGCCAAACCTCCAGCAAAGGCCCCAACTCCGGCTAAGGCTCCCGTACTTCAGCCCCCAGCTGAAACCAAAGAACAAGCCCAGGAGAGGCTGAAGTACCCGTCTCTGACCAAGAGGCAGCGAGTTGAGGCCACCCAGCAGTACCGGACAAAGTATGAGCCGGCAAAACCAGCAGAAGGAGCTAGTACCTCGGGCTACAGCATTGTAGACGAGTTGAAAAGAACACCTGCTAGAATCAGCATGTACGATGCTCTTCTGCTCCCAGGTCAGGTAGATCTGCTGCAAGAATCACTGAAGAACATGAAGAACGGCAGACAGATGCAGCCCGCTGTCCTGGTTCAACCTTTGACAGTCTCCGCCACTGGGAAGAACAGACCGCCACCCTTTTATCTGTCATTACGGATGCAAGGGCACATAGTTCACAACTGCATGGTGGATTCTGGTGCTTCCTCGACCGTGATGCCGAAGGCCGTCTGCGATGAGATCGGGATGGAATACACACGGAGCAGCCAAGGCGTGCTGCAATTAGACGGCACCCTCGTCAAGACAGGTTGGTGTCATAAAGGACATCCCTATCCGATTGCACAAAGCTCTCGACATCGTAGTCATCCAAGAGGTCGTGATTGTTGACCTGGAGCCTTACTTCGGCATGTGTCTCTCTCGAGAGTTCACTGCGAAGTTGGGCGGGTACCTGTCTCTAGACTACTCGCATATGGAAGTGCCCTTCAAGGGAAGAAGACTGAGAATTTTTAATGAGAAGCCTTCCACCTTCCTAGTAGAGAAGATACCCGGAGGAGAGTTGGACTGCATGGTCCAGTTGTCAGAGGAAGAACTGGTGACAGTAGAACTGACCGAGCAAGCCCTCGAAGTGTTACAACTCGAAGATGAGTTCTCGTTGCGGGATTTTAATGCCGTAATCGGGACAGAGCAGGGCTGCTACTCCATTAAACAGCCCGAGAAGCTTGACGTGTCAGTGGCAAAAGAAGTAGGACCTGCACCCGGAGAGCTGTGGAAGCTTTTCTTTGACGGCGCGCGATGCAAGAATGGCGCCGGTGCAGGGGTACTCCTGGTTTCTCCAACCGGAATCCAGAAGGACTATGCCTACAGGCTGGCCTGGAGCTGCACTAACAACTCGGCGGAATACGAAGCCCTGTGCTTGGGTTTGCGAAAGGCGGAGAGGCTCGGAATTAAACATCTCCAAATTTTCGGAGATTCGGAGCTGGTGTGTCACCAAGTGATGGACAAGTGCGCATCCAGACAGCACTATCTCAGAGCGTACCGCAATCGGGTATGGGACCTGATGGAGTCGTTCGACTCATTGAGTATCAAAGCAATATCGCGTGAGAAAAACAAGCACGCTGATATTCTGGCGTCTGTTGGAGCCAGGTACGTTCCGGCTGAAGACGTTGTCCAGAAACCGAAGCCGGTTCGTACTGTCTACAGGCCTTCTGTGCCTGATAAGGACACCCACTGGCAGGTGTTCAGTTGTGACGAGGAGATCGTCACATTCCTGGTTAACGAAGTGTGTGTAATCGGAGGTAGAGACCCTGATGACGAGCAATATGAGGGGTTGATACAGTTACGGAATAATCACGTCCCAAAAGGACTGATTACATTAGAGAGTCTCTTTGATCAGAATGACAGAGCAATATCCCACAGGATCAAAGTAGACCCGAGGCAGTATGCTGACCTAGAACTTGAACCTGGTAAAACCATCAAGGTCGGAACAGACTGCACGTCGGAGGAGCTGGAGCAGATCAGATCACTGTGCCAGGAGTTCCCCGACATCGTGGCCTGGTGCTACGAGGATTTGAGGGGGTATGACAGAACTGTCATCCAGCATACTATTGAGCTAGAGGATGGCGCCAAGCCATTCCGACAGAAGCAAAGGGCCGTGAATCCAAAGATTGAGGCCATGATGAAGACCGAGCTCTTGAAGATGCTGGAGGCCAAGATCATCTACCCCATCAAACATTCATCCTGGGTCGCGAATTTGGTGCCCGTGAGGAAAAAGAATGGCGACATTCGTCTCTCGTGTCGACTTCAGAAACCTTAACCAGGCTTCCCTCCGGGACCACTATCCGCTTCCCCAAATCGACCAGATCCTACATATCGTTGTTGGAGCCCGGAGATTTTCACTTTTAGATGGATTTTCCGGCTACAACCAGATTTGGGTCAAAGACGAAGACCAGCATAAGACGGCGTTTACCACGAAGTGGGGGACGTTCGCCTATCAGCGCATGCCGTTTGGCTTATCCAATGCTGGTGCCACGTTCCAAAGGGCCATGGACTTGGCCTTCCGAGAGCTGCTCAATAAAATCATTGTCATCTACCTTGATGACATGACTGTTTTCTCTCACCAACGAGAAGATCATGTTTCGCACCTACGGCAGATATTTGAGAGTTGTCGAGAATTCGGCATTTCTATCAACCCGAAGAAGTCTGTCTTCGCGGTAAAGGAAGGAAAGCTGCTGGGACATGTCATCTCCGAGGAAGGCCTCGCCATTGACCCTGACAGAGCGGAAGCCCTCGTTCGCTTGCCAGCCCCCATCGACAAAAAAGGGCTGCAGTCCTTCTTCGGTCAGATTAACTTTGTGCGGAAGTTCATCCCGGACTTCGCACAGGTGATCAAGCCTATGGCCGAACTGCTCAAGAAAGACACACCTTACGAATGGACTGATGAGAGAGAGCAAGCCTTCGAGGAAATCAAGGCCCGAATAGCACAAGCTCCGGTGTTGACCAACCCGGACTACTCCAGGGACTTCATCCTGTATGCAGTGGGAGAACCCGAAAGTTACGCTGCAGTCCTAACTCAGAAGGGAGACGACGGTGAGGAGCGCCCCATAGCGTTCCTGAGCCAAGTCATCTTGCCGCATGAAGAAAAGTACAATTTTATAGAGCGGCAGGTTCATGCTGTCATGAAGTCCCTTCGAAAGTTCAGGCACTTTGTCTCCCAGAGCAAGACTACTGTCTTTGTGATTCACCCGGACGTACGAAGCTTCATCTTGCAAGGAGAACCGGGTCACAAGAGAGCGGGATGGATTGCCAAAATCCAGGAGTTTGACATTGAAGTGCGGCCCACCAAGCTTATCAGAGGCCGAGCCTTGTGTCAGGAATTGGCCCGAAGCGCTGTAGCCGGCATCTCCGCCTGTAAGTGGGAGGACACAGCGACACGCATCTACCTAGCCGACTCCTTATCGGAGGGGAGTGATTGGACAGATGAACTGGTGAGATTCTTCTGCACCGGAAGATGTCCCGATCACCTGAACGCCTCACAACGAAGGAGATTTCGGCTGGGTGCACTCAAGTACACTCTTCGCCCCGAGGGGCTTTACTTCAGAAACATTGACGGCATCCTGTTGCGGTGCGTCAGAAAATCCGACCAGCCTAGGGTCCTCGGAGAATTTCATTCCGGGATGCCTGGGGGTCACCATTCTTCAAGGCCAACGGCCTTAAAAATAATAAGGGCTGGGTACTATTGGCCCACTCTGTTTGCAGACGCGCATGCGGTCTGCGCTAAATGTGATCAATGCCAAAGGTTTGCTGGCCGAAACAGAAAAGCACCCCTGCCCCTTCAACCGATTCAGGCCGAGACTCCGTTCCAGCAATGGGGTTTAGACTTTATTGGGGTGATTTCTCCTAACTCCTCTGCCGGCCATAAGTTTATTCTTACAACTCACCGACTATTTCACGCGGTGGACGGAGGCGATCCCGACCAAGAACGCAGACCAAGAAACGGTCATCAGGTTCATTGAGAGCCTGATTACCCGCTTCGGGGTTCCAGAGTCAATTGTGACCGACAACGGTCCGGGATTTGTAGGCGCTGTACTCACGGAGTACACTGGCAGACTTGGCATCTATCACAAGATGTCTTCTAATTACTACCCGCAGGGGAATGGCCTTGCCGAGTCTACTAACAAGAACCTCCTGAAGATCATCCGGAGGACCATTGATAGAAACAAGCGGACTTGGCACTTGCTCCTGAACCGGGCGCTGTGGGCGGACAGAGTTGCGTTCAAGAAATCCCTCAGAACGTCCCCCTATGCGCTCGTCTATGGCAAAGAGGCTGTCATGCCATCACACATCGAGATCCCCGCCCTGTGGATGATTGACGAAGACAGGAGCAGCGGAGACCCGGTGGACGACAGACTGTGCCAACTCCTGCAGTTGGAAGAAGACAGAGAAAGTGCATACCAGGCCTTCGCGGATCACATTGCAGCCACTCAAGGCTGGTTTGCCAAAGGCACCACTGCCCGAGTTTTCGAAATCGGGGACCTGGTGCTGAAGTGGGACTCATACAAAGCAAAGCCGGGTAATCACGGGAAGTTTGATGCTCTCTGGGAGGGCCCTTATCAGATTGCCCGGGTGAACCAGTTCAATGCCTACATACTGCGGGATATGGAGGGTCAGCTCCTGCCTATCCCTGTTAACGGGTTCCACTTGAAACTTTACCGCTGTTAAAGCCGCCCGAGTGGCCCTTTCTTGTAAAAAATTTTCCTTATGCTTTTTATTTCCCAGCATGTACAGTTTCCAGTTTTCAGCTTTTAAATTGTTTTTATTCTTATTTGAGCTTAACTGTGGCATGGGAGAGAGAGAGAGACTTCGCAGCGAAGTCTGTCGTCGCCCCTCAGGAAGGGCGAAGTTCGGCTGTGCAAAGGAAGAAAATAAGCAAAGAATGCAGGGAAAAGAAAAGAAAAAATTGACTAAGTGTTGGCCGAAGCCCGACTTCGCAGCGAAGTCGGACTTCGGCCCAGCCAAATTGCGAAGTCCGATCAAGGGAGAATGCTAAAGCACACAAAAGACAAGCTCCGCTCAGCCTTGAGCGAAGACTGACTTCGCGCGCGAAGTCCGACTTCGGCCGGCTTCCGTGCGAAGTACGCACTGCGCACTCTTTCCATGCGAAGTACGCACTGCGCGCAACTTTTGCGCGAAGTTCGCACTTCGCCCCAAATTCGGGCGAAGTCCGAACCCGCCTCAACGCACGCGCTGCGCAGCCCAGTTCAGTCTAAAGAGCAGAAAAGAGTTTAAGTGCTGGCCAAAGTCCAAGGGTGGCAAGGAAACCAGAACGCACTCACCCCTTGAGCACAGCGAAGAAAAGGAGGAACAATGCAGCGCACGCTTCGCGCGAAGTTCGAACTTCGCTCGAAATTCGGGCGAAGTACGACTTCGCCGGCGAAGTCGGGACGCGCCCAACTTTGGGCGAAGTCCGACCCCGCCTTGTAATCCGTGCCAGCTTGCGTGAAGTTTAAAAAACGAATAAAATATTCAAAAAAGGTCCCAAGCTGGGCCCAAGGCGCGTTGCAACCATTCCAAAATAGGTTTCCGCACCAATGGTCCTTTCTTGAGCAGTGTGCCCGGTTGGTGGCAGCGACGTCAGCTATGGTGCAGCGCTCGAGACAGAATTAATGATTGCACGTTCCTCAACGAAGGTGCAACAAAAGAGGCTTGGCACGTCTGCCGGAGCGCACTTTTTCCAAGCATTCTCCTGCGCAGCCATCTAAGAACCTTAACTCAGCCGACCTACCCCCTCCTACGCGACATTTATGGCGCTGTCTTTATCTAGAAAAGGGGGTCAGATGTTTTTAAACATTCCAGACTATGCAGATTATTCCTCGGACAGTGCAAATTATTCCTGTGACAGCGAAATCTGCTGCAGACGTCTTGAACTTGCAATTATTGCTGATTCGGAGAGATGGACAAAGGAAAGATGCCAGTGTCAGCGCAGTCCAGCGAAAGTGGCGAACCAAAGGAGTTACCGCGGCCGGGCGTTTTCAGGAGTGAAACCCCGCCAGAAAAAAGGTCAAAGTCCCGGACGAAGAAAGTACAGCGTGGGCAAGCCCCACCACCTCCGGTGAATTATTTGTCGGGATACAAGGACGGCTCCTTTTCGATGAGCCTGGCGAAGCTGCGGGCAAATGTGGAGAGCTGGGCAGACAAAGTTTCGCCCTCCCACCATTTCGGAGCGGCGTACAAATCCAATCTGTTCAAATTCTTGTGCCCTCCAGTCCACCAATGCCCAGAGCTGGTAGACCTAATTGTCAGACACTACAGACCAGCTACCCGGCAAATTTGCAGCTCCAGCGGTAAACCCTTGTTCGCACTGCGCAGGGAGACTGTCCAACCGGCTTTCGCCCCAGGGTTGGAGTATGACTCCAACGCCATTCTCAGAAAGATAAATTTGGGCGAGCAAGCGGGACGTTTCATGCCAACCAAACGGATGAGGGATTTCCTCAATTCAGAGCTGAACGCCCCGCTTGCGGCTGGACAGTGGCCAACTGGCCCCATGCCCTTGACACAGTTTCAGAGCAAGTACTTGTACACTATTTTGGCATCTATTCTTGGCTGCGATTCTGATGAGCTGGTACACCCGTACCAGCTAGCGCTGGCAGAATGTCTCCTATGTGGAGAATCCTACGAACCGGCAGCACAGAGAAGTGGGAAGCGTCCCATCTCTTTCGACTGGGCAGACTGGCTGGCTTACGCCGTTCATTCCAGCCTGGTAAAAATTCAGAAGAAGCAGTCCACCGACTTTCGTTTCAGTTCTGTTCTAGCCTGGCTTTGTTTGTACCATCTGCATCCCCAAATGCCGATCCTGAACCTGAAGAAGGTCAACGAGAGGGGAGAACCACAGCCCGTCTATAACTGGACGGATGACTTATACCGGAAAGGGTCCTACTACAAGTTCAACATCAACTTTCTGGGATTCGTCATGTCAGTCTTCACCGAAAGCGAGATCCCCCGTCCCCCGAGAGAAATGACGAGCGCTTTGATAAATCAGAAGCTCGGGGACGTTTTCAGACTGACGCAGGGAATTGTGGTCAGAATCTATGGATTCAAGGGCAAACCCCATTTGCTGCCCTACTGGTGCTCAGAGCACCTGTTCGGGATGGAGATTGCCCGACAAATGGACTATGTTGAAGAGGAGTTCGGCCTAGGAAAGAAGAGAGGACAGATTTTTCAATACCCTCTTTCCTGGGCAAATGTTGAGATTTTTGAGGTAGGACAGCATGTCTACCTAGAGCAAGAGCTTTCCCGATTTGGCCTGGTTTTGTTGCCGCAACGCTGGAAGTATGACCCATATGGAATAAGGGGAAAGTTTGCGCATCTCTGCCCCCGGGCAGATATAACTGAGGATAAATGCGATGTGGTCCATGTGGATCTTGACTGGGAAATCGAACTGATGGAAGCTTCTCCTCCCTGGCAGGATTTCTACTGCGAGGAGGTGACATATGACCCCAAGCGGAACCCGGACCACCATTTCTCATCTCCAGGATTCAAAAAATTTCTATCCAAGATAGCAGGCCTTAACTGGTCTAAAGAAAAGATTACCGAATGCTGGAAGATGAGATGCCGCACGCAGCACGACAAATCAACAAGGAGAAACCTGGCCGTAGATGACGACTTTTCGGTTCTCTATGACCAACATCATGACAGCTGGCGGCCGTTCGCATATCAAGGTTACGTTCCCCGAGGTCCCTTTGAAGACTATAAAGGAGGGTCTCCCTCCCAACAGTTGTACACTTCGGCAACTACCAGCGTGGGCCCAGCAGACTTCCAGGCAAATCCAATGCAGCCCGTGGCTTCCAAGGCGGCGCCTCAGAAGGCGAAAGAGTTAGTCGAAGCAGCGCCCGAGGCAGTCCCTCAGGCACGAAAAGCGCCAGCACCGCCACAGAGCAGACCGGTTGCGGCAGACCTTCTGCAAGTCAAACCCCGGTACAAGTTCACCGTGGGAGCCTCAACGCCTGCTGCACTTGCTTCATCTCCTTCCCCTGATCCAACCGTTATTCCAGAAGAAAAGAAGCGGAAGAGAGTTGAGAAAATCGAGCGACCTAGCTCGATAGTGCAGCAACCAGTTGCAGAGCCGCAGCCGCGTCCTGCCGCCGCAGAGGCAGTTCCTCTGGGCAGTCCCAAGCCAGCCGCCGAGACCAGAAGCGAAGACATCCATCCGGCATCGGCTCAGGCGGAGCCCGCAGGTACGTTTGCTGCCCCTGTCTCTTTGGTCTCATCCAGTCCTACTCCCACTCCGTCTCCCGCTCAATCCGAGCAAGTCATGGCCGCATCCCCCTCCCCGTCTCCGCGTCCTTCTAGCGGCCCCCATTCTTTCGATCAGTTTGCTCAGAACCCTAACGTCTCTCTTTCTCTGAGCACAACTCCAAACCCTTCGCCTGAAGTCAGTGCTGAGACCGTCCGTTCACCGTCACATCCACCGTCTCAGCCGCTTCAAACCCTTGCAGTGTCAACCATTCCCATCTCCATTTCCCGGTCGCCCCCACAAGCGGCCGATTCTTCCAAGGTCTGTCCGGTTCCTCCTGATCCCATTCCCGCAGGAGAGACGTCTCAGCAGAACCCTAGGCTGGGGGAACCAGATTTCATGGACGACCTCCAGAATACAGACGACTTGCCTCTGGCAACGAGGGCTGTAGAGTATTCTGTCTCTTTCCTCCAGGACCTGAAGCGGAGGAGACATGAAGAGATAGCCGCCCCGGCAAAACGCGCAAAGTATGATTTCGGGAGGAGAGTGATTACAACAGAGAAAATAATCCCGAAAGTAAAGAAACCTCTCCGGGAAATGACCAGGGCGGACTACGAGCTCCAGACAAAGGAGAAGAGCTTTGACGACATTAACAAGCAATATCAGATTCAGTCAATTATGCGCAAAGCTGACAGTCTCTTTGTCAAAAGTCTGGAGGAGCAGGAAGAACTTTTCGGGTTGCAGGATAAAACAAGGCAGCTTGAAGAGGACCTGTCTAGGTCCACTGAGCAACTGGAAGCGGCGCGGCAAGAAATAGATGAACTCAAAGCCCAGCTGGCCGCTTCTCAGCAACAAGCCGCAACCGAAAAGAAAGCAGCCTCGGAGCAGATTTCTCAGCTCCAGGAGTCTTTGAAGCAGGCGCAGTCGCAACTTGCAGAGAGAGCATCTCAAGCGACGGTCTTTTCAAAGACAAAGGTTAAGGAGATGCGGGCTGGCCTGCTGCGGGAATGCAAGCCCCACACCTTCAAGGCGATGGCAGTTCTGGATTTTGCATCCAGAATTCAAGAAGTTTCTGCCCAGGGAAAGCCTGTGGTAGAGGAGGCCGAGCGCCAAGCGAAGCAATGGCTGGACCTGGCGGTAAATCTTCAGGAGCGCGAGCGCAACGGCCTCCAATTTTCTCCCGTGTCCTCATTCGCTGCAGAATGGGCAGGTGCAAGGGTGACCTTGCACAAATATTTCAAAAAAGTTGAAGAGGTGAGAGTTGCCAGACGAATGCTAGATGCATTCGGACATGAAAGAGATATCTGTCTGGCCCCCTTTCACGCTCTTTCTGAACTTGGGTGCCCAGGTTTTGTTGAGAATGGCGAGCTCCTCACCCTAGATCGGGTGAAAAGGAATTGGCAGTCCTTCGAAGCAGATACAGCTGAAATTGACAACTGGGCTGAGCCAATTCAAGACAGTCAGGTCACTCAGATGGTGGCCAAATATTCCAAGATCAGCTCCTACTTCCAGGAGTTAGAAAAAAGATACCTCACCATCGACCTGCATGCGGTCGCTGCTTTCCACTCAGCATTAGAAGATGCAGCTGACCACCGGCCATTTGAAGCAGAAGCTTGGCGCCCAGCCCAGGCTGCGTACGATCGCATTCGCGAAGCAGAAGCAGGAGATGGAGAGCTTTCGGAAGGTAACTCTGAGGGGGCAACTGACAAAGATGAATCTGAAGAACAGTTGCCACAAGGCGAACAACTAGAGCAGCAAAAGGCAGGGGAGGTAAGTTCCTCTGCACCCAAAGGATGAAGGCATGGATTCTTTGCGCCGAGGCGAGCTCGACACCCCGCGAGCCGCCAGAAATGTTGTCACATTTTGCACGGGGTGCAATGTCTTCAGTGTTGTAACAATGCTGCTCTTCTTTTCCCTCTTCCTCCATTTTCCTTCCTTCTTCTCTCCCTTTCTTTTTCTTTCCCGCATTCTCTTTCTTTCCCCCCTTTCTTGGAGTCCCCCAGTTAATTTTTCAACTTCCAGCAAGTCACCTGAAAAATGGCTAAGTCTGGGTGCGAAGTACGCACTTCGCCCAGTTTTGGTGCGAAGTACGCACTTCGCCCCTCTTTTGGGCGCACCTTGTAACTGACAGACTGGCAGGCTGACAAAAGAGAAATCAAGTGCTGGAGCAAGTCCGTACGGCGGCAGACATCAGTTTTCGCCTGTGCGCATTCCGACTTCACACCGAAGTCGGAGTGCGCCCTTGACAGGTGCGCAGTAGGGAACAAACCCGGAATTTGACCAAGGCATGAAGGCCTTCCCGACTGCACTGCGTCCTGCCCGCGCATCCCGAGGTGCTCCGATCCCAAGCAAAGATGGACAGACTGCCCTCCAAGGCAGACACGTGTCAAACAGCATCATCCATCATCTGACAAGTGTCCAGCTTCGGGATTAGAGCCGAAACGTGCCAAGCAAAAGGACAAGCATGGGCTGCACTGCCTGTGCCGTAGCCTCATTCAAAGCTGACCTGAGGTTCTACCTGCTCCAACTACCCGCATCATCGCGGATTGAAGTTCCGCCAGCGCACCGCCATGTAGCTATCCAGCTTCCAGGAAGACCATGCTGCGGGTACAGTCCGGTCCGACAAAAGGTCAGCATTTGCAGCTCTTTCGCCGCTTTTGTCAGCTTATGTTTGACTGGGACCCTGTGCCCATTAATGTAACGGGAGGGACTCGGGCTATAAAAGCCCACCATGAATTCATTGTAAAGGGTGGAAAGGGGAATGTCTGTTAGGGAACTACTGTGCTTATTGTAACCGTGCTTCTGCTTATGAATATAATCTGTATGCCTGGTTCTGTTCTGCTGTCTTTATTCTTTTATGCTGTCTTTCATTATATGCCTTAGGCTAACCTGTCACGGCTTGTTGATTCATTTCAGCATTTGGTGAGCAGGTCCCTCTAGCATTGCTTGTTTAAAGCACCCTCTGTATTTCATTAATTTAAAGCATACATAGAATGGATGTAGTAGCAATTCCATCAGTTATGTGTTTTGTTGCTGGCCCGTATCTGGTGACTGATGCGATCCCGTACTGTTAGTTCCTTGTAGGGAATGTCTGTTAGGGAGCCATTGAGTCGTGCGGTTAAATTCTCTACATAAACACATATACCTGGATCTGATATCTCTAAGTCTGCTTTCTACTCATGTTAGTGTACGTATCTGGTAAACCGGTGCATTGCCATGCTGTTAGTTCCTTGTAGGGAATGTTTGCTAGGGGATCATTGGAGCTGTGCATACACTGCATGAGTATCGGAAGTACACATAGTTTTTGCAGTTCCTGTCATGCTCTATGTTTATAATGCAGTAAGTAGCGGTAATTAGTGTGTTCCCGTACTGTTAGTTCCCCCCACCAACCTCTGGACATATTTGTATTCTCTTTCTGTACATTTGTCTCTTTCTGTACATTTATTTCTTTCCTGTACTCTTAGCTTAAACAAACCCCCCAAAAGGAGCCGGCCTTCTCCGGAGATTGGCTCGGGAGGCATCTCTTCCTTCCGGCCTTTCATGCTGGTGGGCGAATCTGGGCGCATTAACCCAAAATCCTTTCCTCATGGCAGATTCGTAACCAACAGTAACCTCCTAGCTTAGCGGTGAACTCTCTTGAGAGACACATGCTGAAATCAACCACCACAACCTCCTGGATCACAACAATGTGGGGCATCTTGTGGAATTGGATTGGGATATCCTTGATGACTCCCACTGTCTTTACGGGAGTCCTGTCAAGTTGAAGAACACCTGGATTGCTCCGTGTATATTCCATGCCCATAAATTCACATACTGCTTTGGGGATGATAGCGGTTGCCGCACCAGAGTCGATCATACAGTTGTGCACGACTCATCCCTCCATCCGAAGCAACAAGTAGAACGGAGGCGGCCTCTTTTTGCCTGTGGCTGAGGTGGTCAGACTTTGAGTTAGCACAGTCTGGGTCAGCTTTTCTCCCTTTGCAGATCTCAATGATTCTTGCAACAAATCAACTTGTCCAGGGAGCTGTAGGACGTCATAGAGACTTATCTTAGCAGGAGCTTTCTTCTGCTCTTCGACTATGTTGTATGCCGAGGTAGTGGGCCCTTCCGGCTCCTTCGCTGCTTCGTACTTGGTGTGGTACTGCTGGGTGGCTTCAACCTTCTGCCACTTGGTCAGCGATGGGTACTTGAGCTTTTACTTGGTCTGCTCTTTGGTTTCGCCTTGAGGTTGTGGTACTGGTGCTTTTGTTGGCAAGGTTCTTTCTTTTGCCAGCGGGGACAAGGGATCTTTATCAGGAGCTTTCGCTGGTGGTTGCTCCTTCTCACGGTGGGCGTACACCTTCAGAGGCTCCATCTGAGCCGCGTCTACCTCAATGGGTTTTTTTCCAGTTTTGGTAAGAGCTGAGATCTGTTCATCAGTAGGGATCATGAGGTTACGGTTTGCCTCTCTGATCATGTTAACTTTCTCACTGGGGGCGCTGCCTGCCAACGTTTGGACGTAGTTCAGGTGGACCATGCAAGTGTCCTCTCCATGTGGGTCATTGTAAGTGGAGCACCAGTATACTTTGTTTGATGTGCTCATCTCTTCACAGTTTAAAACAATTGCATTCCTCCCAGGGGTCCTGACAGTCGGGGCCGCTTGGTCTCTTGTGATCGTCGGAGGAGGAAATCTCCTTTGGTGGAAATCACGTTCAGCTTGCTTCCTCTTGATGACAGCAATTTCATTCGACATCGTCCTCACGACGGAATTGATAGACTGCACCTCTTGCAAAATCTTCACTTGAGGGTCAATGCTTGCAGGCGCTGGTAACGGCAATGGTGCCATGGGTGGAGGCCATGCTGGGTATTGTGGAGGTGGAGGGAGTTGTGGAGCAGAGGAAGTGAAGAATTGTGAAAAGGCTGGCGCGGGGCTTGAATTCCATGATGGAATTGGGTACATGGAAGATGTAGGCCAAGACTGAGCGGTCGCGTTGTGGTACTAATATTGAGGCAAATCGGGTAAGATCAACATTGTCGGCTTTGGCGGGAGTTTGCCGATGGCAATTAAGTCAGCCTCTACCTTCTGCGCCTGTGTATACAAGTCCGGGAAGGTATTGACATTAGAATATCGGATGTTCATGCTGATGTCTGAGTGGAATGCTCTGAGGAAATAGAACGTTGCTTGCTTAGGGGTTGGCTGAAGGCCATCGGGGACCCTCTACCAGGTCCGAGCAAATCTGACGTTGAAATTGGCCAATTCCTCCTGCGGGTGTCTCTGGATGTTTGTAAACTGGTGCAGCAGGGAGAAAGGGTCAGCCGATTCGTTGAATCCCCTTATCATCCGCTCTACCAATTGGTCCCAGGTGGTGATGGTACCAGTCGGCAATGATCGGTACCAGTGAAGGAGTTTCTTCTGAGGGATAGGACTAGCAGTCGTACCATAATGTTTTCTTCCGTGATGCCATGGATGGTAGCTAGAGCAGCGACGTCCTGGACGTGTTCATAAGCCGTTTTCCCTGTACCATCATACGTGGGAATGGCTTTTAGCGCCACAACTGGGATCTGGGCTTGTGCTGCCAGATTCAAAGGTCCTGAGTGGTTCCAGGTCGGGAACTGCCTGGGCAGAGCCTGCTGCGCCATATGTGGATTTCGAGGATTCAGTAGATTAGGAGGATTTGACGGCAAGGGCTGGTTCGGTTGAACCGGAATAGTCGAAACGCCTGTAGCACCTAGTTGAACGTTTGGTGGAACCGGAATGTCCTGATGATCTAGAGAATTCGGAGGATTCGGGGGCCAGCTAGTCGCTGTGCTGTCTGGAGTTGGAGTCTGCGCAGTAACAATGCCTTCCTGCGAAGATGCCTCGTCCAGCGAGATATTTGGCCTGACCACTCTAGGATGTTCTCCTAGAGCGTTGATGTCAAGCTCGAAGACTCGATCTCTTCGTCTGTATTTCTAGCTCTCAACCTTGTGTGTATGAAGGCGGGCTTTTAACATTGGTCTTCAAGATCTAGAGGTGTCTGAGTTCGGCAGAGTCGCCAGATGTTCAGATTTGACAGTACTGAGACGAACATCACTTCTCAATATTGCTATAGCGTGGAATGCTTGGGTGCCACCGGGCGTTTCAGAAAAACTGTTGGTCACGAATCTCCCCTAGGAAAGGATTTGGCGACCAACCTTGAAAGGTCGGAAGGATGGAATGCTTTCTGTGCCAATCTCTAGAGAGGGTTGGCTCCCTTACTACACTAAACTGGGGGTTTCAGATTAAGGAACCAGAAAGAGATTAGGAAATTGTTAAAATAGATGAAAATTACATGAAAGGGATGGGAAATATGGCCGCAGGCCAGTGGAGTCCAAAGGGGAAGAACAGGCAACACAATCACTTATCTCTACTTGAACCAACAACAATCAATACCAAGAATGAAACATAAACTAACACTAAAATTTCTCTGACATGTATCCTTCAAAATAATTCCAGCTTTCGTTCTTTACCAGACGCTTAAATCCAGATTTTAGAATTACAACAATCACATAAAGAGACGAAATTAACAGAAATGGCAATAGAAGGCATCATACACAGAAGAAATCCGAAATTAGAGCCAAAAAGTCTTTAGTATTGATGCAGAGCTTAAGTACAACAGTTCTCTAGCAGAACGTTCCCCCCTTCATTACATTGCATTTAGCTAGTTTTTATAGAGGATTTCACCTCTGTAACATTAATGTCAAACCCTAAAATCGTTGGGGCAGCTGAGATTTGACCCTTTTCAGGCAGCAGTGCATTTATGGAGCGCGGTTCACTTGTGTCAGGAGTTATGAGGCGTGGCTTCGGACAGGGTTTACCACTGGGACTGCTTGTCTCATTACTGCGGTTGGTGAGGTTTGCCCTTAGAGGCTTCCCCGGACCTGATAGCGTCGTCTTGATTGGATGGGCAGGAGACCCGAAATCATGCTCGGTGAAGGCGCCTTAAATTTTCATCTACCGTCCCCTATCTCTGGAAATGCGCCCTTCGGATGCAGCCTTGGCGCTAAAAATGCTTCGGGGAGGTTTCGCTGGAAATCGGACCAGAAATGCAGCTCTTGAGTTTCAAAATGGGTTTTCGTTCCTGGTAGGGCGCGACAGGGGGTTTCACCAAGCTGAGCGCAAAATGGGCTTTTGCTGGATCTGGCGGCCGAAATATGCCTTCGCCAGGCTAGTGAGTGCCCGTGGTGTTTTCCTTGAACTTTTGCTCTTGCTGAGATGAAATAGGTTCGAAAGGAGGTTTCGCTGGAGCTAAGGCTATAAAGGAGGGTTCACCTAGTTGAAGGGCGAAAGCAGCTTTGACTTGTGCTGATTTCCTGAGCTTTCGCCCAAGCTACGGCCCGAAAAGGGCTTTCGCTCAGGCAGTGGGCGAAGCTAGACTTCGCCGACTTTGCCTTAGCCGATTTTAGCCGAACTTCAAGCTTGGAATGAGGTTTCGCCCCAATCAAGTCCGAAATGGACTTTCGCTCAATTTGGGGCCCGAAAGTGGAGTTCGGTAGCTTCGTGAGCGAAAGAAGGTTTGATTGCGCTAACTTTTACCTTAGCCTTTCCTTGCCTGAAATGGGCTATCGCTCTTGGCAGGAGCCGAAGCTAGGCTTCGTTGTCCCCAAGGGTGAAAACGCCCTATCCATGCCTTAACCGATTTTTGCCGAACTTCGAGCCTAAGGTGAGCTTTCGCTCCTGCTCTTGAGTGAACCTGCTCTTCGCCCCTCCTTTTGAGCGAAACTCCCCTTCTAGCTCCTGCTTTCGTGGGCGATATTGCCCCAAGCTGGGATTGCACTCTAAAAGGCTAGCGAAAGAGAACTTCCTTCAAAGGTTGGTTGGGCCCTTGCACCATGGAAATGTCAGAGAAGAGTAACAGTGAAAATTGTTCTAGAGAAAGCGAAATCAAATAGAAAAAACATTGCAGCAGAAACTTAAAAATTTTATATCTTTTGGACAAAAATGTGGCAAAATTGTCAACAGGTCTACTCGAAGGTGCAAGGCGACTATATCTACAAATCACAATCTCTAGACTTGAATTGAAGAGTTTTTGACCAAGCTCAGAAGCTAGGATTTTGAAAGCCCAGGTTTGGAAGTCAATTTAAAATTTGTATTCGATGTCTAGGATAAGCATCAGAGATGCATATATTCAAACCATGATAGCTCAGATGCAAAATTCAACTACATAAGTCTTGAGGACATTAGAAAAATCTAGCTTAACTGTCAGTTGAGATAAGAAGCGTGAAATCAAATTTTCAAAGGGTAAGAAAGTGCACAGTCATGTAGAAGAAGATTAAGAAATTATCAAACAATTAGTGCTTACGTGACAAGGTTACGGTGAAAAATTAAATGAGACTGCTTTTGACAAAAGAATAGAATGCTCGGAGAATTGCTCGATTAAGGGGCAAGGGACAATTAAAGCTTATAATTGCATTCAATATGTGGACATGTGAATTCTAGATGTGCACAAGATATATCCCACATTGGTAGTGAAAGGAGCATTGAAGAAAAAAAAGGTTTGTTCTTTCCCTTGTTCAAATTTTAGATAAAAAGAAAAGCTCATAAAATATTTAAAAGAGAACAAGAATATTCAAAGAATATTTTGTAGAAGTATTCCCTCTATTTTTTTTTTGCCTGACAAGACACTTCTTTTCTTGCAATTCGAGGCATCATTTGAAATACGAGTATAGGCTTATATATACTTGTCAAAAAGTATTTTTCGAGGCTGATTCAGTGAAAGAAAAATATTCAAATTTTGTGAAGATTTACTATGGCTAGTGGAGCACCGAAGTTTCTGTTGCCCGATTTCCAACTACTAAGGGGGAATAATTATGCTGCTTGGAAAACCAAACTTAGAACATTGCTTGAGTTTGAAGAAGTATGGCAAGTTATAGCTGAAACCATTACTCATTTTACTATAGAAGGTGAAGATCAGACAAAGTTCGACAAGGTAGACATAAAGGCAAAGTGAATCATCATGTGTGGATAAGCAAATGAAGTACAAGCATACATTTGGGATTCAACCATAGCCAAAGATGCATGGGAGAAGCTACAAATAGTTTTTGAAGCAAAGAATCAAAATCAAATTCTATTTCTCCAGAGCCAACTCCATTGCTTGAAGATGAAGAGTGGAGAAAAACTTGAATCATTCATGAGGAGAATTACATAATTATGAGCATCACTGCAAGCATTAGGAGAAAAGGTATCTGACAAAACATTAGTTCCAATTATTTTAAGATCTCTCCCTTCAAAATATAATGTTTTTGTGACAACATTAAATATCACTGAACAAACACCAAGCTTTGAAAAGCTAGTGAACCTACTTCAAAAGGTAGAGGCTTCACATACAGAAGAAGTACTTCTTACAAATCAAAAGGAGAAGCAGCCATTCAGAAGAGGCATAAGACCTCAGCGCTTCCAACAGAGAAATGATTCCCAAGAAATATTTTTCTCACACAAAATATGTGTGAAATTTGTGGTAGAAGTGGCCACACAGTGAAGGATTCTTGGCATAATCTATTTACAAACAAATCTCCTTCATGAAAGATGAACCGGCAACAAGACAGGTCATCGTCAAATAAGCAAAATAATGTAGCAGAAGAGAACCAAGTTAAGGAAGATGAAGGAAAAGATCATGCAAAAGAAGAAGAGTACATGTTTATTGCTCATGCTCAACTAAGTCAGGCCAACAATGTTTGGTATGTCGATTCTGGAGCAACCAATCATATGATTGGTCAAAAGAATTGGTTTTAGGCTCTAGACTATTCTAGTGATATAGGAAGGGTCTCTTTGGGTGATGCCACATCCTATGATATCAAAGGCATAGGAGATATCAGATGGCAACATGCATCTCACACATGCAAGTTAACAGGAGTCTTATATGTCCCAGGACTCACTAAGAATCTACTCTCCATCAATCAATTACTTGACCACAATTTGAAGGTTGAATTTGAAAAACAACAGGGATCCAAGGTATGTCTCATCCATGACAAAACTAGAAAATCCAAGATTATTGCATATGGTAAAGAAATAGGAAAAATGTTTGAACTTCACATAGTTCATCATGACAATATCCATTATGTAAAGCAAACTCACAAAAAGCGTGACACCTACAACCATGCATGACAGGATTTGTCAAAGGCAAACAAAAGGAGCAACAGTAATGGAGGAAGAACCCATCATTTTTTCCCACGAAGGCCTATTAAACACTTAGCAATTACCGTGCAGGCAGTAGGCATAGATATTAGAGATGAGACTTGGCCAACACTTGCAGGTGACAGTCAGAACAATACCTTTATCAAATCTACACTAGTCAATCATCTCAAATCACTGAAGAACTTGTAGAAGAATTGTTGGTCACGAATCCGCCATGAGGAAAGGATTTTGTCGTTATTGCGCCCTGGACCCGCGAACCAACATTGAAAGGCCGGAAGGAAGGGATGCCTTCCGGGCCAATCTCCGGAGAAGGTTGGCTCCTTGCGGGGGTTAGTAAGATGAGAGTGCAGGAAAGAGATAAAAAGAGCGGAAAGAATTTACAAATGTGAGTGGAGTTGGGTGGGGGGAACTAACAGTACGGCAACCAGCAATCACCAATACTTACTGCATCATAAATATAAAGCATGACTGAGAACTGCAAAATCTAAGTGTACTTTCTGTACTAAGCAATATACGCATAGCTACAATGGTCCCCTAGCAAACATTCTCCCTACAAGGAGAACTAACAGCACGACAATGCATCAATCACCACTACGTACGGAAACTCAAAACAGAAGTAACCGAGAGATGTCGAACCGGGTATATGTGTCATGCAGAGAATTTAACCGCACAACTACAATGGTCCCCTAGCAAACATTCTCCCTACAAGGAGAACTAACAGCACGGCAACGCATCAATCACCACTACGGACAACAACGTAACACACAACTAATGGAACTGCTACCACGTCTAGTCTATGAAGTTCAGAAGTGCTTGACCATCAAATGCTAAAATAAATTAACAAGCCATGGCACAAACAATGCTAAAGGCGCCTGATCATCAAATGCTGAAACGAATCAACGAGCCATGACACAGGGAAGCGTAAAGCATAAAGCATAAAGAAATAAAAGCAGCAGAACAGAACCAGGCATACAAATTATATTTATAAGCAGAAGCACGGTTACATTGGTTCCCTAACAGACATTCCCCTTCCACCACTTTACAATGAAATCATGGTGGGTTTTTATAGCCCGAGTCCCTCCCGTTACATTAATGGGCACAAAGTCCCAGTCAAACATTAGCTGACAAAAGCAGCCGCGGAACTGCTGATGCTGACTTCTTCGGGCTGGACTGTACTCTCGGCATGGTCTCCCTGAAGGTTGAACGACCACGTGGCAACGTGTTGGGTAGAACTTTATATTGACAAGAATGCGGGTAGCTGAGGCAGGTGGAAACTCACATCAGCATTAAATGAGGCAGCTGGCATAAGTAGTGCGGCCCATGCTTGTCCCTTTGCTCGGCATGTCTTGGCTCGGATCCCAAAGTTGGACACTTGTCGGATGATGCTGCTTGACACGTGTCTGCCTTAAAAGGCAGTCTATCCAACTTCGCTCGGGATTAGAGCGCAATCGGGTAGCACGGGTAAAAAACAGCGCAGTCGGGTAGCACTATTTCCCTACTGCGCACCGGTCAAAGGGCACAGTCCGACTTCGCTGCGAAGTCGGGTTACGCACCGGCACTTGCTGATTCTCACCGCCGTTCGGACTTCGCACGGACACTTAGTCATTTTTCTGCCAGCCTGCCAGCCTGCTACAAGGTGCGCCCAGAAAGAAGGGCGAAGTCGGACTTCGCACCAAAACTGGGCGAAGTACGAACTTCGCACCAAAACTGGGCGAAGTCGGACTTCGCACCAAAACTGGGCGAAGTCGGACCGACTTCGCACAAAAACTGGGTTTCCTGGTTCAGCTTCTCGGGGCCATAACTTTTGATCCGCTGACCCGATCGCCTATTATAATATATCGTTGGAAAGCTTGCGAGAAGATCTGCAATAATAAAATATCCAGGGCTCATTTTGTCCATTTTATCGCCCCTGTTTATGGCCCGCAAAATCCCGAACACCTCAGCATGCCCTGACAAAAAATTGAAAACATTGCACCCCGTGCAAAATGTGACAACCTTTTTGGCGGCTCACGGGGTGTCGAGCTCGCCTCGGCGCAAAGAACCCATGCCTTCATCCATTGGGCAACAGAGTCACCCTCGCTGCAACTGCTCTTCAGATCCATTTCCGGCAGCTGTCTCCTCGGAACACTTAAAAAGAAAACACTGCACAGACTGAAATAAGAAAAACAACTAAAACTTTGAATAATAGCCGGATTATTTATACAAAATTTTGCGGCATTATTGGCATGCCGCCAACACAAATCTAACTTTGGTTGCCTATTCGGTGAACCTGCAGTGTCCGGACCAGATCTGATTGTACTTCAGATGATCTTTGAAGTCCGGCTGCCCTCCCAAAGTTTGCCAGGTCGCGAACATGGTGCAACGTGGCAGATTGTCATTCATGCCAGTACCCATACAATTGATGAACGATGTGGCAAGGAGATTTTTCAGACGGGAGCCCTCTTCGGGTACCGGTTGCGGTGATGGTCGACCACGGTTGGGATTGTAGGTGAACATTCATTTCTCCGCTTGTGAGGTCAAGGCTGCTCACCAAACCTTGATTCCTCCGGGGTGTCTTCTATCAGCTTAAAAAAAGGGGGCGCCTGCGATCAAGAAATCTGGATCTTCGACTCGCTCGGAGTCGCCGAGTGATTTTGCCGGATGAAGGCAAGCCAAAGATTCACCAACTCGGGCTTCCTTAAAATATGGAGACTGCTCGTCTCACCTCACGGATTCGTCTATGCGAGCTTGGTAATCAGCCACTCGACGCGCTCGCTCGGAGCGTTGGTATTAATCTCATAAAGTCAGGCTGGTTTCCCGGGTTCCTCGCTCGCCACCTTCTTGTTTGCACGAAGGCGTTAGGACCGGTCTTTCGGACTCAGAGAATATGAACGTGCAGAGTCGCCAGGTGCTCTGATTTTGAACAAGCAATGAAGCGAGCACCGTTGCTTCAATTCTGTTTGGGGGTGAGAAACCTCCTTGTCCCACCGAGTATTCGGAAAGAAACTGTCAGCCCGAGCGAGGATGAGCTTGAGATCTTCCAAATGCGAGACAAAGAGTCCCACCGGGCGTGCCAAAAACTGTTGGTCACAAATCCGCCATGAGGAAAGGATTTTGTCGTTATTGCGCCCTGGACCCGCGAACCAACATTGAAAGGCCGGAAGGAAGGGATGCCTTTCGGGCCAATCTCCGGAGAAGGCCGGCTCCTTGCGGGGGTTAGTAAGATGAGAGTGCAGGAAAGAGATAAAAAGAGCGGAAAGAATTTACAAATGTGAGTGGAGTTGGGTGGGGGGAACTAACAGTACGGCAACCAGCAATCACCAATACTTATTGCATCATAAATATAAAGCATGACTGAGAACTGCAAAATCTAAGTGTACTTTCTGTACTAAGCAATATACGCACAGCTACAATGGTCCCCTAGCAAACATTCTCCCTACAAGGAGAACTAACAGCAAGGCAATGCATCAATCACCACTATGTACGGAAACTCAAAACAGAAAGTAACTAAGAGATGTCAGAACCAGGTATATGTGTCATGCAGAGAATTTAACCGCACAGCTACAATGGTCCCCTAGCAAACATTCTCCCTACAAGGAGAACTAACAGCACGACAACGCATCAATCACCACTACGGACAACAACGTAACACACAACTGATGGAACTGCTACCACGTCTAGTCTATGAAGTTCAGAAGTGCTTGACCATCAAATGCTAAAATAAATTAACAAGCCATGGCACAAACAATGCTAAAGGCGCCTGATCATCAAATGCTAAAACGAATCAATGAGCCATGACACAGGGAAGCGTAAAGCATAAAGCATAAAGAAATAAAAGCAGAGTAACGGAACCAGTGCATACAAATTATATTTATAAGCAGAAGCACGGTTACATTGGTTCCCTAACAAACATTCCCCTTCGACCACTTTACAATGAAATCGTGGTGGGTTTTTATAGCCCGAGTCCCTCCCGTTACATTAATGGGCACAAAGTCCCGATCAAACATTAGCTGACAAAAGCAGCCGCGGAACTGCTGATGCTGACTCGTCGGGCCGGATCGTACTCTCGGCATGGTCTCCCTGAAGGTTGAACAAGCACGTGGCAGCGCGTTGGGTAGAACTTTATATTGACAAGAATGCGGGTAGCTGAGGCAGGTGGAAACTCACATCAACATTAAATGAGGCAGCTGGCATAAGTAGTGCGGCCCATGCTTGTCCCTTTGCTCGGCATGTCTTGGCTCGGATCCCAAAGTTGGAAACTTGTCGGATGATGCTGCTTGACACGTGTCTGCCTTAAAAGGCAGTCTATCCAAATTCGCCCGGGATTAGAGCGCAATCGGGTAGCACAGGTAAAAAACAGCGCAGTCGGGTAGCACTATTTCCCTACTGCGCACCGGTCAAAGGGCGCAGTCCGACTTCGCTGCGAAGTTGGGTTATGCATCGGCACTTGCTGGTTCTCACCGCCGTTCGGACTTCGCACGGACACTTAGTCATTTTTTTGCCAGCCTGCCAGCCTGCTACAAGTTGCGCCTAGAAAGAAGGGCGAAGTCGGACTTCGCACCAAAACTGGGCGAAGTCGGACCGACTTCGCACAAAAAACTGGGTTTCCTGGTTCAGCTTCCCGGGGCCATAACTTTTGATCCGCTGACCCGATCGCCTATTATAATATATCGTTGGAAAGCTTGCGAGAAGATCTGCAGTAATTAAATATCCAGGGCTCATTTTGTCCATTTTATCGCCCCTATTTATGGCCCGCAAAATCCCGAACACCTCAGCATGCCCTGACAAAAAATTGAAAACATTGCACCTCGTGCAAAATGTGACAACAAGAACCAGTCAATCAAACAGGCCCAAATGGAGCATCTCGAAATTGAAGAGGTACATTCAAAGTGCGACTCTTTCATCTATAATTTTCAATCAAAATGATCTAGAGATTGAGGCCAGCAAGAAGGATAAGAAATTCCTGCATAAGGCACTCAAATTTCATTCATTAGCAGCACATCATGCCGCCAACCAAAGGAAGCACGACTGTTTTGCCTATCATAAGCAACAACTTAATCAAATGAATGAGACCTAGAAGTAGAAGAAAAGACGAGAGGTGATTGACCTCACCACAGTAGAAGACATTGCTCAAGACAAGATTTGGCAACAAGTCTACATGGCAGGAGAGCATTTGGTCTCAATGACAATTGATATATTCAAATTACTTGATGAAGATCCTTCCCATGGAGACATTGGAGGAGACACATAATTCATGCAATGAATTTATAAGTATTTGTTATTGAATAACTATTTGTAATAAGTGTGTTTCTGGAGCGCATGATTGGTGGAACCTGACACTCCTAAGTATCGTAATAGAAAGTCTAGATTAAGGTTGGGGGGAGGATTTTTCTCTCAAATTCCAACATCACCCTAGAATATTTCATCAAGTCAGAAGCTAAGAGCTAAAGTTTGAAGACAGAGCCAGAGCTATGACTATGATGTAATAAGTGGGGGAATGTTAGGAATTATTACATCATAGATAATGTGTATGTAAGTTGAGTAACCACTCAACACATGGTATGTAAGGTCTACTAGAGGACAAAGGTATAACCATCCATCATAGTCCATGTGAAATGGCATGTGGTATAACCACTCATCACAAGGTCTATTTATACACTTTAGGACAGAGGTAGTTGCAAGTTTGGTTAGTAGTTTGTTATGCTTTATTTGGGCATCTATTGTATTTAAATACCTATCATTGCATAATGGAAAGTATCGAAGCATTCAGTTCTAACATTTAGACCATCAAGCTGAACATTTCATACATTTATATATCAGTAGTCAAATGGCTAAGAAAGTTATTTGGCAGTGGAAAACAAGAACAAGACCCATGGCTGTAGAAAAAACCCTTAGACTAAAAAAAACTAGGTTAGTTGTATTCATGTCAGTGCTTCATGACCCAACTATGGTTATTTATAGGCTTAGATAATTACTCATTTTTCTTACGAGAGATGAATTGAACATGATAGGCTTATTTTTTCCTTTTTTTTAATTGGTAAAATGGGGCCTTGAAAAGGGGCCTGTCATGTATCACAACAGAACTGCATTATTGTGGGCTGCCTTACCATGGGAGTTTCCAAAGGTGTGGGCTTCTTTAACTTGGGTCATGTTCCAACAAATGCACTCCGGTTAATTTTACTGCATGCCGCCTTGGACTGAAGGACCTCTTTTAGTTTAATTTTTCCTTCTACATTTTGTCTTTTTTGCTTTATTGTTGTTCAGCTAGGCTTGCAATCTTCCCTATAGGAAATAGAAATAATAATAATAACAATGAAGAGAAACACTTATGAAGCAAGAAGCACCTCGATATGCAAGAAACAACTTGGAAATGTCCCACAAGCAATCCATTTTTGGAAATTCTTACTACATTACGCCTTGAATGGTGAGCGACCCTTTTTACCTCTTTTTGTATATTCCCTTTTTTTGGTTTTTATTGTTGTTCAGTTGAGCTTGCAATCTTCTCTGAAGAAAATAATTTTAATCAAGAGACACTTTTCAAGGAAATAAAGCACCCTGATAGCCCCCTTGCATTTGGTACCATTTTGCATGCTGGAATGCTTTTCTAAGATGGAAACAGAGAATAGGTGAACTTGAGGTATTGGTTATAAAGTTAGTTTCTGTTGAATGTGTGCAATGCATGAAATGAAATTATATGAATGTCCAAGAATGACCAAAGTAGGTCAATGACACTGGAGAAAAAAGCCTAATACAATAGTGTACTAGGGACAAGGACGCAAGGATTTTATCCAAATGAAACCACATGCACAAACTATGAAAGCTAAAAACAAAAATAATGAGAAAAGGAAAGCGGTGTAACCCAATAGGATTAGAATCCTGGTATGTATGAGTTAGGAACAATGGTTGTATTTTCTATCCAATTTTCTTCCTCTGAGTGCAATCCACAAGATTTGAAGATTTTCTTAGTGCTGGAACAATGTTTATTGGGAGGGATTATTGGGAGTACGTCTCTTTCAACTACAACCTACTTCCTTCATTTTTCATCCAGCAGCTGCAGCTGGCAAGCATGAATGAATGTTTTCATGGAGAACCCTATGTGCAGGGGATTGTTGCAGGGAAAATTTAGGTTCTACACCTTCCTTCTGTCATGTTCTTTTTTCTTTCCATTGCCCACAGTCAGCGAATGAAGAAAAAGGCTTAAGTGGTGAGACCTGGTACAGAGAAGGCCAATGTGGAGAAGCTAATCTGTTAGTAGTCTTTTAAATTTTATCCCTTTTTCTGCTGCATTCCACACTCTGTTCAGCAAGAAAAATTCTTAGGTTATTTTGTGCGAGTGAGATGAAGTGGAGAATACAAAGTTGGCTATGCTTTTTTTGGTCCAATTTGCATTGTTTCGCAACCTGCACTCGGCAATTCATAAATTGCCTGTCATATCCTTTGGCAGGAAGGAATAGGCTGTGGAGAATTTTTTTGCTCTTTTTCCTGGAGATAATATTTTCTTTGAATTGCAATATATATATATATATATATATATATATATATATATATATATATATATTGGCTAATAATGGCATTTCGACCAACACTTTTGCAATACTTTCTACGACATGACAGACCGACCTTGACATAGGAGTGGCAATAAGAGTGCTACTGATAAGGAAGGGCATATGAGTGATAATTAGAGTGCTATCAATAAGGGAGGATTCAATTTGTTCAAGTGTCATAGATCTGAAAGGTATTGGACTAGTCTTGTTGCATGTATGAGTGTCAAAGAGAAAAAAACAATCAAGCTTGTCAGGAGAAAAATGAACAAAAGTAATTGAGGGCTTAAAACAGTAGTGACAAAAGATTCTTACTAGGTAGTGGACCCAAAATGGGTAAATTTTGAAAAAAATTAGAAAAGGCAGCCATATATAACAAATTGCCATATAGAAGGGAGATTTGTTGCCAAAGTAGATAATGTTGGTGGCGTCCAAAATTGAGGGCCAATGTTGGACCTATTTGTATCAAAATTTGGTGTGGAATAAGAATCAACATCTTCATCAATCACCCAAAAAACTATATACAAAAGAAAAAGTAATAAATATTATACTATATAGTGTCCCATGGGAATGCATCCTCCCAGCCTCCCTCTCTTCAGGCCTTCATTTCATTGTACCTCATGTTTTGGGGATTGGGACAAAATGCCCTTGGAACGTCCCCAAATTGGGGAACATTAAGGGGGCATCCCGAGATTTCTGGGCAAGGGGGTTGTCTCAAGTAAACGTCTTTGGGGTGTTGAGCCATCCTTGGGATGCCATGGGGATGTCAAAATATCCCCATGATGTTATTGGGATGTTTGGGCATTTGAGGGATGCCATAGCATCATCAAGATACAAGGATGATGGGATGGACCTATGACTATCCTTGTGATGCCAAGGTGTCATTGATGTTACCACCACAATTTGTATGTTTAAACAATTGACCATAATTGTTTTGCTTCAATGTATCACTTTATAATTGTTTATTTGAGGCCTACTCATAAATCACTAATTGCAAATGCCATATCAAGTCATATGGTGGTCAAATGATTTAAATTGCTAATCAATTATTTATATTTAGTAGCATCAACAAACGACCCTTTTTCTATGAAAGCTTTTGAATTTTTTATAAGCTCTATTACATATTTAGTTTGTGAAAATAATATCGTGTTTTGATAGTTCAACTTTTGATTTTCAGATATTAATGGAAAAGTCCCAAGTTTGTCCTTTTAAATTCCTTTATTAGTTGTTTCTTTGTTTTTGCATTTGGTCCTGTTGGTCACGGATCTGCCCTAGGAAAGGATTTGGTTTGTTTACGCGCCCTAGACCCGACCAACACTTGAAAGGCTGGAAGGAAGGAATGCCTTCCGTGCCAATCTCCAGAGAGGGCTGGTTCCCTTGCTACACTAAACTGGGGGTTCAGATTAAGGAACTGGAAAGAAATTAGGAAATTGCTGAAAGAGATGAAAATAACTGAAAGGGATGGGAAATATGGCCGCAGGCCAGTGGAGTCCAAAGGGGAAGAACAGGCAGCACAATCACTTATCTCTACTTAAACCAGCAGCAATCAATACCAAGAATGAAACAAAAACTAACACTAAAATTTCTCTGACATGTATCCTTCAGAATAATTCCAGCTTTCGTTCTTTACCAGACGCTTAAATCCAGATTTTAGAATTACAGCAATCACATAAAGAGACGAAATTAACAAAAATGGCAATAGAAGGCATCATACACAGAAGAAATCCAGAATCAGAGCCAAAAACCTTTAGTATTGATGCAGAGCTTAAGTACAGCAATTCTCTAGCAGAACGTTCCCCCCCCTTGATTACATTGCATTGAGTTAGTTTTTATAGAGGATTTCACCTCTCTAACATTACCCTAAAAATCGTTGAGGTAGCTGAGATTTGACCTTTGTCAGGCAATAGCGCATTTATGGAACGTGGCTTTGGACAGGATTTGTTGTTGAAACTGCTCGTCTCATTACTGCGGTTGGTGAAGTCCGCCTCCGGAGGCTTCCTTGGACCTGACAGCGCCGTCTTGATGGGATAGGTGGGAGACCAAAACCCATGTGCCATGAAGGCTCCTTAAATTTACACCTACCGTCCCCTGTCTCTGGAAACACGCCTTCCGGAAGCAGCCTTAGCGCTTGAAAATGCTAGAAACCTGGGTGAATGCTGCTAATAAGTCCGAAATGGACTTTCGCTCAACTTTCGCCCGAAAATGGACATTCACCAGACATTCGCCAGACATAGACTTTAGCCAGGCCTTCGCCAGACTTTCGCTCGAAAAAGCACTTTCGCTGGACTTTCGCCCGAAATGCTCTTACGCAAGACTTTCGTCCGAAATGCACTTTCGCCCGACTTGCACTTTCGCCAGATATTCTCCCGAAAATGCACTTTCGCCAGATATTCGCCCGAAAATGCACTTTCGCCAGACTTTCGCCCGAAAATGCACTTTCGCAGAATTTTGTCCGAAATTGATTTTCGCTCCATTCTGGGCCCAAAAATGACTTTCGCTGGTTCTGCTTCCCGGGGCCATAACTTTTGATCCGTTGACCTGATCTACAATAATGAAATATATAAAGATCGTTTCATCCATTTTATCATCCTCTTTTAGGGCCTGCGAAAATGCCAACACTTATGCATGTGCTTTGCCGATTTAAAGCTCCAAAGGGATTTCGCTGGCGAAGTGCGCTTCATACTTGGGCAAAATTTTGTCAAAAACTTTAATGTGGCAAAAATGCCAACAGGTCCATTGTGGTTGGTGGTGATAATAAAGTCATCAAAATGTGATACAATGATTACATCCATTTTTAGTACCATGTCTAACATGTAATATGTTGATTACATGATAAATATTTGGAGTATTTGTATATCCCAATCTCATTCATAGACAATAATGTAACAAATGAGTAAAATTAAAATATATAGAATAAAGAGAAATACAACAATACAATATGGCTAAAGGCCACTGACATCAGTATGTAAGTGTTGGTCAGAGATTTGCCTTAGGTATGAAATGGTCATGCGCCCTAGACCCGGCCAACATTGAAAGGCCGTGAGGAAGAAATGCTTTGCGTGCCAATCTCCAGAGATGGGCTGGTTCCCTTGCTATTCTAACTGGGGGGATTTGAGGATAGAGAACAAGAAAGAGATTAAATGACTGAAAGGAATGGGAAATATGGCTACAGGCCAGATAGAACAGGGGTGATGAACTAACAGCACAATAACTCTACTGTATGTCGAATCAAATAGCACTCAATATAGACAACTAATTGAAATTAAAACTAGGCATCTAACATGCGTAATCTCCAGGGCTACTCCAAGGTTCACGTTTTATCAGAAGCTAAATCCAGATATTAGAATTCAAGCCTACATATAAATCAGAGAATTATTAGAAGACATACACACAAAATAGAAGTCCAGAGTTAGAGCCAGACATTAGCTGTATTGATAGCAGAATTCGAGTTACATCAAGCTTCTAGTAAACATCCATCATTTTACAATAAAATTGCCGACTTATATAGAGAATTCTGTTGCTTGAAATATTTAATGCGCACCTACAAAATGTGGCGGTGGCAGCCAAGATAAGATTTACAAGGAACTACAGTCATGAAACAGTAATCAGGCATGGCTGGAACTGATGACTCCTTGAAATGCAGCTGAACCCCCTTCAATGTTCTGATAGTATTAGCTCGCTGGCGCTGCCTCCTTACTTGCTGGAACCGCCTCCGTGAAAGATAGGATCCTGAAATCCTAGAAGCGTTGAGTCTGGAAGGTTCCCGAACTAACTGCGTTTAATCAGATAAGGGTGCACCGGCGTTAGAAAAGTCAAAATCCAAAGCGCTCGTTCTTGAAGCGAAAACACCTTGCGCTGGGGAAACAGAGCGCAACGTCTTTGCAGCCTTGGGAGACGCGCTGGCGTTGAAAAGTCAACAGCCAAAGCGCTCCCAAACCGGAGCGAAACAACATTGCGCTTGAAACCGGAGCAAAACAAATGGCAAAAAAATGCCAGTACTGGAACAGCATGCATGCTAGCTAGGCGGCAGCAGAGGTGGAGCACAGGGGATTTTTGCACCAGAGATGGTGCGCAGGGGATTTTCGCACCAGAGGTGGTGCGCAGGGGATTTTCGCACCAGAAGTGGTGCGTAGGGGACTTTCGCACCAGAGGTGGTGCGCAGGGGATTTTGGAACCAGAGGGGTGTGCAGGGGATATTCGCACCAGAAGTGGTGTGCAGGGGATTTTTGCACCAGAGGTGCTTGAAGACTAGCCCGAAAATGATTTTTGGTGTTACAGCTTCCCGAGGCCATAACTTTTGATCCGTTGACCCGATCACCTATTGTAATATATCACCGGAAAGCTTACGAAAATATCTACAATAATAAAATATGTAAATATCATTTCATCCAATTTATCATCCTCTTTTAGGGCCCGCGAAAATGCCAACACTTCTGCATGCGTTTCGCTGATCTAAAGCTCCAGATGATTTCGCTGGCGAAGTGCGCTTCACACTTAGGCAAAAATTTGTCAAAAATTTTAATGTGGCAAAAATGCCAATAGTAAGTAGCTCTTCAAAATGATTGCATTGACGATCCATTCTCATATGGCATGATGAGATAACTTTGCATAACATACATTCATACATGTGCTACTCTTATGAACACAAACATATGATGATAACACGACTATATAACAAACATCAAACAGAATGGAATTGTCCAAATTTATTGGTGAAAAGGGTTATCAAGAGAGCTGGCAACAATTTAACCACCAAATTTAAGATCTTGCATTCCTTGCCTATTATGTATTACTCTAGAACAAATGGGTAAGCGTCAATAATGTATAAGACGTGGGACTGAAGATGCTTATTGGGAAGAGAGATTGCCAGCGGTCCTATGGGCGTACAAGACTACATTTAAGCCAACGACGAATCACACTATGTTCTAACTGATGTATGGTTAAAAGGCAGTTGTGTTGGTGGAGTTTCTAGTACCAAGTTTGCGAGCGGTGGTATAGAACGTCTAGGTGACTAGGAGAGGTTGAAAGATAGGCTAACGACACTTATCAAGTTGGACGAGAGAAGAGTGATGGCTCAATGGGCCATGGAGGGCCATGGAGGTTGCCTAGCGTTGTAGGAGGTTGTGTAATGAAAATCACCCAAGGAAGATGAATTTGAAGCCAAGTGACTTGGTCTTAAAATATAATGGCAAGAGAGAAATCAAACTAGGTAAGTTGAAGACTTTATGGCTTGGATCCTTTTAAGAAGATGAAGTAATACACGCAATAAGATTGAAAAAACTGGATGGGACATTATGCCCCGAAACAGTTAATTGTTTGGAGTTGAAGCCATATAAGATGCTAGCACAAGTCAACATGGTGAATTTTGAACCAATTAAAGAAGGAACAAGTATGAGAAGGCTAGTAGTGGCACTAAGTCAATCGTTGGAACCTTTTGAAGGAATCTCAATTCAAGAAGTTGGGGAGTCAAGTTGTACTAAGGAGGAAGATGGTGCAATAGAAAGCAATGACTCAAATAATGATCATGCAGAGCAGTCAGCTTGGCTGTATGAAGGGAAGAACGTAAGTAGGCAAGGAGAAAATATGCAATCCTCGATTGAACATGAGGAATTGTAGCCTTAGTCTATGAAAGCTTAGATGGATTTGGGTGCATGTTAGATTTCTAGACATGGAAGAACGATTGAGGTCATTGAATGCGGAAAACATACAACGGATGGTGGCGGTGTATATGGGGTAAGGAGAACCGTTGGTTACGAATCTGCCATGAGGAAAGGATTTGTTGTTATTGCGCCCAGATTCGCCCACCAAATTGAAAGACCGGGAGGAAGGAATGCCTTCCGTGCCAATCTCCGGAGAAGGCCGGCTTCCTGTGGGGTTGTGTTAAGATAAGAGTGCAGGGAAAGAGATAAAAGTGCAGAAAGGAATTCCAAATGTGATTGGAGTTGGGTGGGGGGAATAAGCAGCACGACAACGAATCAATCACCACTACTAACAGCATTCATCTACAAGCATACATTGAAACTACAGCTATCAACTATCCTATGTATCCTCTATCTATGCATTCCAGGAATACTTGGTCACCAAATGCCAGAGTCCGTAGTTCAGTACAACAGCAAGCAATGACACAAGAAACATGAGGCAGAAATGACAAGGAGAGGCAGCATACAAGATAAAAGACAGTAAGCAGAGCCAAGTATATGCTTATATTTGAGGCAAACGCACAGCTACAATTGTTCCCTAGCAATATATTCCCCTTCCACCACTTACAATGAAAAAGTGGTGGGTATTTATAGCCCAATTACCCCTCGATTACATTCATGGGCACGAAGTCCCAGACAAGACAGTAGCTGACACGAGCGGCTGAGGAGCTGCTGATGCTGACTTCTGTCGGGTAGGACTGTCCTTGCAGCATGGTGTCCCTGAAGGCGGTACAACTATGTGGCAGCGCATCGGGTCAAATCTTAGGTCAGCAGGAATGCGGGTAGGTGCGGCAGATGGCACTTCACATTGGCTTAAATGGTGACAGTTGGCGCCGGTAGTGTAGCCCATGCTTTGTCCTTGCGTGGTCAAGTCTTGGCTCGAATCCCGAAGGTGGATACTTGTCGGATGCTGATGTATGACACGTGTCTGCCTTGAAAGGCAGTTTATCCAACTTTGCCAGGAATTCGGGCGCTATCGGGTTGCGCAGGCTGAAAACAGCGCAGTTGGAAGGCCTTCTTGTCTTAGCATTTTCTGAGTTAGTTTTACCCAACTGCGCACCGGTCAAAGGGCGCACTCCGACTTCGCTACGAAGTCGGGTGTCGCACCGGTGCTTGTCTTCTTTCGCTGCTCGGACTTCGCACTGGAAAAGGGCGCACTCCGACTTCGCTGCGAAGTCGGGTGTCGCCCCTAGCACTTAGCTGATTATCTGACAGACCGTTCCCCTAGTGCGCCCAGGAGGAAGGGCGCTCCCTAACTTCGCTGCGAAGTCGGGTTGCGCCCCTGACACTTAGTTTTGCTTTGATCCTGCCTGCTTGTGCACTTCGGGTTCCCTACTGCGCTCCAACTGAGGGGCGCACTCCGACTTCGCTGCGAAGTCGGGTGTCGCCCCAACACTTAGAAATTTTTGGGGAACACCTCTATTCTGGAAACTTTACTAGGGGAAGAAAGGGAAAAGAAGAAGGGGGAATGAAATTGTAAGGAAGAGGGAGAAAGGAAGAAATGAAGAAAGGGAAAATGAGGAGAAGGAAAGGAAAAGAACAGCTCACTTGTGGAAACCAAAAACATGGCACCCCATGCAAAATGTGGCAACAAGAACCACCAAAACAGGAGCCTCGGAGTGAGGGTAGTGAATATGAAGGAATGAGTTTTCTTGTAGCCAACGGTCGTGCACAACAACGAATGAGAGAAGAAAGATAGTAGTTGCATTAATAGAGTGAACATATGAATAATCGGATGGCAGAATTAAGGAGACAACATAGATGAGAAATGTTAAGGATGCAGCAGGATATACAAGTAATGGGTTGAAGTTTTTTTGGAAATGGGACAAGTATAGAGGACTCTTGGCGGTGCGCAACAAATAATCAAGTGTTGGGAGTTGCTAATGGCTGTGTGGAGAAAGTTGAGTTTTTGGAAGTAGACTGACAATTTCGTAAGAAAACCTGCTACTAGTGAAGAAGTATGGGGGGAGGAGTTGAGAACTTGAGGCAAGAGTCAAGAGTCAAGTAGTGTATCTTTAACAAGTTCAAGCAGTAATGAAGAGGAAAGATTGGAGCAGTGATAGTTCAGTCTCAAAACATGGATGTAGAGCAAGAAGGAGAACACCTTGAAGACATCGAGATAACCGACCTAGAGGCAATGGGGATGAAAAAGAACAAACAACTTAGAGCTGAAATGCCTTTGAGGTAGGTAGGCAAATGAGTTGGAGAAATCAGGATCCACCAAACTTGAACGGTTCCTTGGGAAGTCAAAGTAGTCTACAAAGACTACTAGATGACCCAAGGCGTGCTTATGAATTAGGCAATTCAGGCAGTTTGGGAGGGCCATCAGGTCCCCTAGGCCGTCTGGACTTGCCCGGCCAAGGGAGGAGGTTGTTTTGCTTCTTCCCTGATTATTTGAGGGGAAGTCTTTTCCCTCAAATTGCACCTAAGTTGTACAGCCAGCAGGGTGGGTTGTCTGGACCACCCCTTGGCCGTCTGGGAGACAGGAGGAGACCTTGGACGACCCTCGTATCGTTTGAACTGAGTTCCAAGCCATCAGGAGTTGTTGAAGGCTGTTCAGCAAGAAGGAATAAACGAATAAATGCAAGAGGAACATCCTGAGAACAGGTTCAACCAGTAGCAGGACCAGGGTCGTTTGACAAAGACGAAATGGAATTAATGCTGGGACATCCAAAGGAAGAGCTAAGGGAACATCAGCTGAGAGACAGAATGAAGAAGTTGAACCCAAACTAGGAATACCACCGCGAAGAAGCGGGCGACGGAGAAGGCCGTCACAAAGGGGTTTTGAGCAGCCATGCCATTTCAGGACATTTTGTGCATTGCTAACTATCAGTGAGTTTATAATTGTGCTTTTGATATTGTGAGGCTGAATTGGCTATAGTTCAATATGAAAGCTTGCTTATTTAATTGGAAGTTTGGGAAATACACTTGTTAATTTGCTTCTGAAAGTTTCTTATTAAGAGGTTTTGACTCTAGGATACTCAATTAGGAATTTGTTTCTTATCATCCTTGGAACTAGAAAGAGATCATGTAAATACACTATAATATATTTGTTTTGTGGCTCAATGTTGCTTATAAAGAGGTTTTGACTCTAGGATACTCAATTAGGAATTTGTTTCTTATCATCCTTGGAACTAGAAAGAGATCATGTAAATACACTATAATATCTTTTTTTGTTGCTCAAAGATTTGATTTCTTTTTGACTTATTTTTATTGTTCATTGTTTTAGTGACTATCAAGGGCACAGTTTCAGAGCTTTTGGTGAGGACATGGGGATTTCTTATGACTGCTTTGTTGATCCACCTTATATTGGGTATGTGTATTTTAAGGTTAAACTGACTTCATTGAAATAATTCTCAGTCTGAAACTTGAAGATTATAGACACAGGGATTTAACGAGTTTTTGGTCTGTTGCGATTTTTTAGGGACTGTAAACCATTGAAGGACTCAGTGACTGGGGCTTTCTATTGTTCATTTATTCCCTATAGTCCAGAGCATTTAGCTCGAACATTGCCAGGCTTAAAGGGGAGGATTCAGAATTTTAGGGTTGGAGATCAGAATGGAGTGCTTCAAATTTCAATCATAGCAGCTCTTGGAGGATCTAAAGAAGTGTCTGGTTCAGCTGATGTACTTTTTATGGGTGGATTTTCAGTTCCTGATATGCGGGAGGTAATCAACATCTTCCTTTCACTTGTCGAACTAAAATTAGTAAAGTATGGACTATCCAAGTGTGAATGTTGTTGATATCTTTTGCCAAAGAAAAATTGGAGCCCCAAAATAAGACAATGCAGAAGCAGTTGTCTTGCAATTTGTTTTCTAAAAACTACCAGAAGCTATACTTTTCTTGAACCGTGCACTGATTTTGCCTCGCATTGCATATCCTGTTTTTCTCAGACAGAATATTGTTCTACATTTGTCGATGGAGCAAAGAACTAGATGTTTATTGAATTTATTTTTTCTGACATTCTGGACCTATATCAGATAATAGGGTCAATGTGAAAAAAAAGGGAAAAAGAAATTGAGATCCACCAGAGAAGAGTCCTTGCATGAATTTAACTTCCAGCCTTAGCTTCAAATATCAATTCACTAATTTCCATAAAGATTACTAGAAAGATGAATTCAGGAACACATTGTCAAGCTACATCGTATGCTCTCAGCCAAATGCTTAGATTATCTTGTTTCTGATAATTATGACTTGAATTGTTCTGGTTGCATGCCTAATAATCTGATTATATTAAAGCTATTTTTTCCCATTTTCTATTAATATTCATTTATTATTTATAAGTTCTTATTTGATGAGTTTCATGATGTGTCCAGTTCCATTTAACACCAACCACAAATAGAAGTCGGATAATGATTGTTGGAAGTGCTGGTAAGTGTTGGTTATCTTGAAATTTAGGCGTCTTGTGAAGACGATGTTTTTTGTGGGCATTATATTCACATGGGCATTGTGGCGTATGATGATAGGAGTTAAACTCTACTGGCAAGGGAAGGACTCTATGTCAGTTACTCGCATTAGCTATAATGACTTGGGAATAGGTGGGCAAGCTGAATATGAGGTGAGTTTGATTGGTTGAAATACCACGTTCATGTGAGTTTTAGTTGTTTTTGTAGTAATATCTCTATTTTGCATGCCAGTTTTTGTTTGAATTTGAAATATTTGTATTGGAGTTCTGCAAATAATGATGTGGGCTGTGTGCACCTTTGGAATTTCTATTTGAGAATGTTGAATTTTAGATTCTTGTGATTCAATTTCAGGAAGGTGTAGTGTCAATTTTGGTATTACAATATTTCCGTCTCTACCATTTAAGTTGTATATGGGTTAAGGTGATTGTTAAGTCACAGCCAAGCCAGCATGTTTCTTGGGCATTTTAGATCCCCTTGTGTGAACATAGGAAAGTTTTTAGTATACCTTACAATAGTAGTTGAGCTGTGCACCTCTTTTGGTTTTTGACCCTTTGACTAAGCTCAGGCATTTGTATGTTCTTTTCTGTCAGGTGAAAGTGCTGAAGCAAGAAAGTTTCAATGACAAGTTGGAGATCATTCTTCCAACAACAGGTAGAGATTCTATCTTAGTGGGTTTTTATTGTGTTGCTTTGATTAATTTGACACTGTTTATGGCTATGTGCACAACAGGTCAGAGGATGGACATTGAAGTGAGATATGAACCTGGCAAACTTATTGGGACTAATTTCTCCTTAGTCATAGTGGTGATTGGTTTGATCGCACTTGTGCTTACCATAATTATTTATCTACGGTTGCTCGATCAGCCAGAGCCAAGCAGGCAGTTTGGTACAGAACAAGCTCCTGAACTTTCAAATATGGAAAGAACTCCTGTGAGAAGCCAAATGATGACATCTAGTTTGCAGACACCAGCCTCATCACAGGCCTATCCTAGAACACCAGCACAACCTTATACAGAGTACATAAGAAGAACTATGGATGATACACCGCTCTTTAGGAAAGATGGACGCAGGCGATTTGATCCATCCTATACTTATTAGACAGAATATCTGTTAGTTATGATGTTTTTACTTCACCGATTCTTTTTGTAGTGTAGATTTTTATTGGCAAGGATCATTATTTTCTGCTGCATTAACACAAATTTTCAGCATTTGATTACATATTGATGTGAATTAGATGTTTAGGTCAGTTCATAAATTTGTTTTCACATTATTCTTTTCTATTATATCTTGAAGGTTAGTTCTATAGTGATGTTCCACTAGATTATATTGACAAAACCCCCAATTATGTGAGGCTTATTGTGCCATCCTAAGCACATATCAAGGTCAAAACATGATATGCTGAAAAGGAAATCAAAATCTGAGCTTTGCAAGCTTTAGAATAACCAAAGGCATCTATGTCAACACGAAGCTTCTTCAACACAATGTAATATATGTTTTATTTGATATCAATGTTGATTCCAACAAACATGCTTTCAAGGAAGATGTTGATAAATATCTGAAGGATGTTAAGAGGGTCAAACAAGATACAAAATTTCAAAATTTTGTGGATGGGTTAAATAAGTATGATTTTTGAGCATTAAAAATGACAAATGTTGTATGTCATACCTTTATTGATGGATTTAGAGATGATAGTTGGATGGCTTAAACCCTTACTGATGGATTTAGAGATGATGGTTGGATGGCTCAAACCCTTAATGATGGATTTAGAGATGATAGTTGGATGGCTCAAACCCTTAATGATGGATTTAGAGATGATAGTTGGATGGCTCAAACCCTTATTTGATGGATTTAGAGATGATAGTTGGATGGCCAAACATTAGTATAATTGCACTACTATGCTTTTACAAAATATTTAGTAGTGAATGCATATATTGCTTTTGGTATTGTAATTCATTTCATATATAAGCTATATACATTAATTTTTTGGGGGAATACAACTCACTTCCATATTCATACAAATTGTAAAAAGTATTCTTATGTTTTGGGATTTGATTGTAAAGGATATCTTCCCTATGAAATTTACATAGGAAGTGATAAAAGGGTACTATATATACGAGAAACATGCTATCATGGTCATGTACATGGGATTAGTCACACAAGATCTTGTTGAATATGCAAATGACTCCTAGAGAGTTATTTTTATTTAATGTCTTTCTATTCTCATATGTAATGATATTAAATCAACAACATAGGATGGTATAGTGAGTGAATTGTGTTCTCTAGGGATAAAGAAATAAAATATTTTGAGGTAATAGTGTCATGTGTGGAGTGTTAATGACTAAACAATATTGTTGGTATGTTCTGGTGCATATATAATTAAAAATGTTCTTTGACTCGTCAAATGCTTAACAATATGAAATGATTAGCTATATTTATATACCTTTGTTGGAGTCATCTATTCATTGATCATTATGTTGATTTGTCCCATATATTTAAAAATAGGGTAGGGTTTATTAGGAAGCATGCCTTAAACTAGATAGAATCGAAATGAAAGATATAAATCTTTCTAAAAGAAAAAAAGTTGTCATTGGCACATAGTAGACTTCTAAACTCCAATGATTGGAGTGGTAAGGTTGGACATTAATTACGTAAAATTTAAAATTAAATAATGTTTTGAATTAAGAATACTAGAGAATTAATAATAATAATATAATCTTAAGAGCTAAAATTTAGACAAGATAAAAATAACCTAAATAAACATGCAAGTTTTAAGGAAGAGATTGGAATTTCTAGACTTTGAAAATTTGAATAATAGAAAGAGACGAAGAATGAATCGTCACAGATAGAGCCAAAGAAAATATTATTAGGAATTGAAAGAACCAAAAAAAAATCTTTAGCTTTAAATTAAATTAGCATTGGATGAAGGATTACGTTTTATTTACAAAGAATGTTTGAAACTTAGATGAAAATAAGAAGTATAGTATGATTTGTGGGAAAATTCCACAATAATATGATATAGCTTATATTATTGAAATGAAATTGAGAGTATAACATGCATGACTTGAACAAAGTCTCTCCTAGAGAAAAAGAGGAGACCACATAAAGGCTCATACAATTTCAAATTACTACCGAGGGTTTTGCTTTGACAATGACTAAAATATGTAGCAACATCCTCCATCTATGCTCTTCCAACAAGAGGGAAGAAAAGGAGGGTATGGTCTTCAACTTTGTCTCTAATGACCTTTTATATTCTCATTTTTTTTTTAGTTTGAAAATAAAAATTTTGCTATTAAACTGGCCTTCAATTTTGGTCACACCTTCCCATTGAGGTTTTTAGTTCTTAAAAGCTCATTCAAAGAAATTAAAATGTATCAACGGGTATGACAGATGGAGTTGTATTTGAGTGTATTCAAAACCTGGTTTAATATGGAAACTTGATATAAACAAATCAATAAATGCCTCTATTGAAGTGGTAAAACTAGAAAAAAGGCCAACATTTGATGACCTTATATTGGCCTCTAACCAAGATTATAGCACACAAACCAAACATTATGTAATTAGTTTGTCAATCATCACATAAATGGAATCAAATAATGTCGACTCCACAATCTTATTGTAACCTGGAATGGTTATGAGACATGTGGGTTGTCTTTGTCAAAATGTTTCTCATTTTTGAATGGTTGTGATGTAGGGGTTGCCTTTATCAAAATGTCTCTCATTGTAGGAATGGTTGCAAGACATGTGGATTGCCTTTGTCAAAATGTCTTATTGTAGGAATGGTTTTGAGCATGTAGTAAAGCTTTCTTATTACTATTCCCTTATCTCTAAGTGACAATACACGACAATAATGAAAAGCTAGGAATGACATTCAAATAGAACATGTTTCATATGGTATGGCAAAACTACAAACAATGCCAATGATTCTCTAATGGACAAGAATTCCAAATACCAAAATACTATCCCTTCTTTGGGGTGCATGCAACATAGTAAAAGAGTTGACATGCAAACAATAGAGCATAAATGTGCCGCGAATTGCTTTCTCTTCACCAAATGTTTTATAAGCTACTATGAAGTTTTCTTCCAAAGTCTAAGAACCAAATTAGCCCACATATCTAGAAACACAAATTGGTCATAACCAAGATGGTGAAATGGTCGACCAAGATAAATAGATCCTTCATATAAAAGAACATCGCATCTTGTCTCTTTGTTTGATAAAATGATGGTTATAATGCAATATAATTGAGAATGTTAAGCATAAAAAGCTTTTGTTGTATGCTTAAATTATATGAAGATAAATGTCAAGTTTAAACTAGAAGTTGTTTGACTTTGTCATTATTAATTTTTGCTTCTCTACCTGGTAAATTAAAAAGAGTAAACATACCTTGAGAAAACCAACTTGCTAGGTATGAAAGGAATACCACAAGTATGTCAATGAACATCATTGGTGGAAATGTGGTGTTGGATTCCATGTTTAATCACATTCAACTCCTTTAAGAATACAATGAGGAAATTATGTTCGAGTGTTGATATGAAGATCAAATTTGATACCAATCAATAAACCTCATTTCAACATGTTCGTGGCAAATCTAAAGAATACTTAAGTTGTTCCAAACGAATTGATAGTTGACTATTGGATCAAAACTACATTGAGTAGTTATATCTCAAAGCAGAATTTATAATGTTATATCTTCTTTGATGTTATAAAGGATACATGGTTCATTGGAGAATTTGAAGATTATTTGTGCTTAGCATTTCACTTATAATAGAAAGTGCTTATGGTGGCAAATAGAATGGTAGTTGGCTTTGTCTAATACTATTAAAGGGGAAAGCATTGATTCTTTAAAAGGTGGAAGGATATGGCAAAATAGGGTCCAATGGAGATGATTGAAATAAATGGTATATAAAATTATAAAAAAGGAATATGGATTCTCAAAAACAAAATTAGCTAAGGAGATGTGGTTAAAGAAGTGTTGAGTTAAAAAAAAAGATTAGAAAGTCTAATAAAGAGAATGCTAGATAACAATATAATATATTGGGAGGGAACTACTCAAACCCTATGCGTCATCAGTCGTAGGGGTTTATCATATTACACGAATATATATATATATATATATATATATATATATATATATATATATATATATATATATATATATATATATATATATATATATATATATATATATCTATGTGTATGCGTGTAGTGTTAGCATAAAATAACTAGTGTGACACCAAGCATGTCCATATTAAGTTAGAAAATAAGTTTTGATGTTTTCTAATTCCAAGGAATTAACCATCAAAAAATGGATTTTATGAACCTAGGAAAAACATTGCAAAATAACAAATTTTGCAAAATTGACAAAATTTGGCCAAGTCTCCAAGGTGGCACGATTCATTTAAGTGTTGATTTTCTCAAGTATCAACTAGCTCAGGAGCGATCCACTAGCAAAGTGACCCAATTGGCTTAGGAGTGATTCGTTAGCCTAATGACCCAATTGGCTTAGGAGTAGGCCATTAACAAAGTAACCCAATTGGCTTAGGGATTATTTGCTAGCAAAGTGACCTAATTGGCTTGCAAGAGCAATTCACTAACAAAAGTGGAGCAATTTACTCACTTCTTGGAGTGAATTAGTCAACAACCAATGAAGAAGAATCTTCTAAGAGCAACATTTTGGCATGTAGGAGGACACTAAGTCATAATAGAAGCCTTCTAGGCCTGTTAGAAAAATAATTAGAGACATGTAACACTTAGTGGTACATTTTGCTAAAGATACTCCCAAATCTTTACTTTTACTAGGAATAATTGTTTTTCACACCAGGTAACCCGAGGGTAAACTCTAACTATAAATAGGATCCTAAGGCTCCATTGTATTCATCTTTTGGCCATGATAATTCAGAGCTACACTATGTGAAAACCACATTGTGCTTTCACCTCTTGGCACCACCAGTGGCAAATCCTTATGCATTCCAATAGTGGAACCACCCTCCTAGTTTGCTAAGTGCACGATGATTGAGGCATTGCCCTTTTATCCATATTTTATTTACTTATCAATTTCATAATGAATGGGAGAAGATTGACATTATTCAAATTCTTGTACTGATTGACCACTTACACTCCCTTACTATAGTTTAAACTTGTATTACATTTAAATCACTTACACCCTTGTTCTTTAATGCATGTTTATTTTTCCCACTTTACTTTTCATGCAAATTGGTGTAGGTTACCGTAGGATTATTTTTGTAAGGAGAGTGCGGAGCCAACCTTAATCTAGAGGTTGGAAGAAGGCATTGAACCTTCCTTTCAACTTTGTTGAAGATACAATTGGGATGCATTATTAAAATAGAAGTCAAGACAATTCTTTGATTCAACATAGTTTTGGCATGCCCCATGGGACCAAACTTCATATTCTAATACTTTGCTCAAAATTGATTGAATTCCTCAAATTTTGCATCGAATTTGTAGTCATCATAGATGAAGTGATTAGATCAAAATTGAAGAGAATTTTTGCCAAGTCAAGTCATAGGTAGCAATTTACTTCATGTTTGGAATGATTTGCTTTGTTTTGAGAATCATTTGAAAAATGTCCAAATCTATTTCAATCAGTGATTTGCTCCATTTTGCAAGTGATTCATTCCAATTTTTTTGCATTTGCAAAGATTAAATCCAAAGTGATTTAGTGATGCTAGGGACTTGATTTATGAAGGCAAGTCTAGAACTTTAAAATTCTATCATTTTTGTTATTTATGTTCAATTTTTGCAAGTGCTCTATATGATGACTTTGATATGAACTCCAATTTTTTCAAATATTTACAAATTCAACAACTCAAGCAACATAAGAATTGCATAAAACCTCGGATTTGAACTCGATTTTGTGCTTGCCATAGACAAAAAATATTTAAGGTATATTTTGGGAGATTCTTTCCAAATATCAAAACAAGTGATTAGCTTAGTTGAGCCTTTGAAAACAATAAAATCTCATCAAGTCAAATTTGAAAAGTGATTCGCTCAAAAATTTTAAAGCATTTTGCTAGGAAAGACAAGATTCTTCCTAATTTCTTTTTAAGAGAGCGACTTGCTCCAGTTTCAAAGCAATTTGTTTGGATCATGTATACTCCAAAATTTTAAAGCTCAAAAATTGTTGGTGAATCACTTGACTTTGCAAGTGAAGTGCTCCATTTTGCAAATCAATTAATATGTAGGCAATTTTTTTCAAGTTTAGTTCCTACTAGTGACTCCTCTAATTTGACAAGTGAATCGCTCCATGGATCAATTCTTGTCATGATCAATCCCTGCTAGAGAACCGGTTTATTTTCCAAGTGAATCACTCTAGTTTATAGGCAAATCACTTCATAGAACAATTTTTATTATTTTAAAAATTGACCCCAAAATTTTGTCTACATAGGTATATCCATTGGAAGGTCTAGATAATGCTTTATGGGATGGCGATTGTTACAGACTTTAACAAAATCAAGTAGTGATTCACACCTTGAACAAGGGGAACCATACAAGCTTTGCTTGTCTTTGACATATTCAATCTTTTAACAATGTTAGGGTGGCTCAACCATGGAGTAAATATTAGATGGTATAAAACATGTCATGGATTCAAAATCCTCATTTACCTTAATAGACCCTTCAATGTCAACATTAGTATCTATAAAATCCATAGACAAACAAGCAGACTCATCAAACAATGCAGACAATAGGTGTATCAAAGCCAAAAACTAATGCAACAATCCATGTAACAAGTAGTGAGACCAAATTACCAAGTTGCACAAAATCAACAATGGATCCAATATCCCCAACAATAACTAGCATATGCTCTAATAGGACTACCTACGTACTAAATGTATGGGAAGATGCAGTATGGAAAAGTATCTCAAAAATAAAATCCAATTACACGTGTAGCAAAAATATCTAGCTTATTTGGCCCAAACCCATCAAGCTTCATAGTTTTGAGAACCATTGTTGGTGCAATATGGGAACAAGAGACTCTAGGGCCATTGACTCGACAACAAGTCATACTGAACTTTACTTATAAGGAAGTTTTGGTCTATAATGAGTCCCTTTGAGTTAGAATCTCTAACAAGGAAACATGCCAATGAAAAATTAGGCACAATCACATGAGTAATATAAATGCTAATTTTTGGTTCCCTACTTGTAAAATGATCCATAGTTTGACAAGTTATGCCATGACAATATGATATGCTCGGGCAATGAATAGACAAGTGTCAATCTAGCTTAAAGTAGCAAACTCCAATCCAATAATAGTTAGTCAACCCATGATGAACCAACCAATGGTAAGTCAAGTGATTGCATCCCAATTTAATATGGCATGAGCCTATGCAATGCCTTGGGCATCTTAAATGACTGGTTATTGCCTCCCTATCCAAAGTGCATTGATGAACAATTCTCCAAAGTGTCAACTTATTCCTTAGGAAGTATACAACCTTCAAATAGAAAGGAACTTGAGGTGATAAATGAAGTTTCAAGTAACAATGAATCAACGGTTCTCATGGAGGAACCCCCATTCTTCCATCAATAGGCATGTCTCATATGATCTAAGGGAAGCCTTGAGATTGGAAACAAAGATTTTGAGGGTAGAGAGACAAAGGATGAATAAGATTGTGAATCATTTGACGCTTTCTTAGATGAAGAGTCACAGTTCACAAAAGAATTTGAGGTGTTTAGTTTTCCCCTAGAATGAGAAACGTCTATGATGGGAGCAAAAATTGAGTCAAAATACTAGGGATCTAGGTTCCTCTTTGAAGATGTCTTGTCTATGGAGATAATAAAAGCAAATATACAATCAGATCACCAAGCATCAATACCTTCCTTTAAATATGAATTGGAGCCTCCAATAGCAATGGAAGGAGAAATTGGAATTGAATATGAAGGAAGGACTGTAAAGTATGATGAATTGACATGTGAATCCCCTTTCATAAATACAATTTACTTATTTGAAGAGGAAATTATAGAATAAAATTATCAAGTTCGCAAGACATGTAAGGCACTTGAGGTTACCAAACATCATCTTCCTTTTAGAGATATCATGTGCGATCCTCACAAATAATGAAGGAAAGGTGAAAATTTTGGTCAAGCTAAACATGAGGTATTTTGATCAGAGCTAGCATTGATATTAGAGGCTTAGGATAAAATAGAGGAAGAAAATATGTCAGGATATGAAACATACAAGTTTATTTTAAATCAAATAATTTTGTAGGGATTGGAGAAATCTCATGAGACTACTTTTGTGAAGAAGTATTCCTCTTTGAGGATGAAATATGACAATTCAACACCCTTCAAAGAATGAATAAGGATTTACCTATGAATCCTAAGATTGCTTAAGTGATTTCAGATGAACAGGCTATATTGAGTAACACAGAAGCCATGATTTATAAAATAAGGTGTTTTCCTACAATCTTATGGAGTACATCTAAGGTAAAATTTATTTTCCAAAAGTTTGATGCTTTGGAGGTTGACCTTGAGTTAGTCAAGGACAATAACAAAAGGAACCATCATAATATATCATGGAATGAGATAAAAAATAGAGAGGCTATAACATTTGTAGAAATTCTAATGCCCACCCATACTTCCCTCCTCTTCAGAGTCACAAGAAGGTATCATTTTCAAGATGGTTGACATCAAGAGGTAAATCATGAGGGAATGATAAGAGAAAAAGTTATTCCAACTTTCGAAATTGTGATACCATTCAAATTTTTGATTGTTTTGATTAATAAGTGTATTATCTCCTAAAATTAATCTAGTAAACCTCAAATTGATGGAGATCCACTGGCAAAGATCCTCCATATGCACCACCAATGCTATTTGACTTATTATGTTTACATAGGTGTTGAAAAATATTGAGTTGGAACATCAACATCAAAAGGGTGAGCAACAATTTTCATGAGCCTATAAATTGGATGATATTTTACTCAAAGAGAGTTGTTTTTTCTATAAATTTTCTCTTTTCATTTTTCCTTCTTTAATTTCTTTTTTCTATTAAGAAACAGTAAAAATGAGAGAAATTCTCATCTCACTTGAGTGAAGATATTGCAAGATACACTAGGGTTCCCATCTATTTACATTTCTTTCTTTCAATATTGGTTGAAAATATATTGAGATATGTGGTTCTTTCCTAAAGCTAATAAGATAATATGCCAACATAGGAATTTAATGATAGCAATACAATGCCTAGGATCTAGACCATTTTCAATGAGGCACGATATTTCTTCCTTCTGGAATACATAACCAATCAACAAGGTAAAATTTGAGATAGGCTATTTTGAGGACATAGTCACAAAAATGACTATTGGCACAAGGGTTGGTAAAAATGACTTAGTCCATGATACCTTTGATGTCTCAGTGAAATGAAGGATTAAAAAATAGAGAGAGATGTTAGGTGACCCTAAAGAGAAGGGATTTAATAGAAATGAAGGTTTACAAATAATGAACAAAATGAAAGCCACTAATCTAGGATCTTATATTTCTTCCACCATCTTTCCCACAATCATATTTAGTTCACTTCTACCCCTATTTCTTCTACTCTATCTATTTATCTTTCCTTATTTTTCTTCTGCATCAAATTATCTAATCCCTTTAAATTGTTATGTTATGCCCATTTCACCTTAAATATGTGTACAATAATTCTTAAGGTCGCCAACAAGTTTTCCTTTTTACAATGGTAATCCTATACACCATCTCCACTCTAGTTTTCTCTATCACCATTCATGCCACCATCAATTTTCATCCTCATATAACCATCCTTTGGGTCTCCATACATTTCAAGTGTCATTATGTCACTCCACGTGTCCTCATCTTGATCCCTCTCACCATCCATCACCATCGAGTCCAAACCATCCATATCATTGTATCAAACTAGTATTCTCATATTCATTGGTCCATTGTTCACTATAGGTACAATGATGATCCTCCCTCTAATAGCATCAAAGCTATCAAAGGTAATCCTCACTCTGAAGGAGAATCCTATCCTTGATAACTATTAGTTATTACTTCTGAGAAAAAATAGATAGAAAAATATCACACAATGTGTAGGAGAAAAAAGAGCAGAATGAGCAAGATAATACTAGTAAAAGAGCATCAACATATGCTACATTTATGATCCACTAATCTTGACCAATTAAAGGAAGATAAAAATTATTGCTTGTCAAAGCATTTTCAATAAAGAATGGGATAAGGTGAGTCCCATTGGGACCAAGTTCTAATGCAAGCCCAACATTTCTTATGTCAAGTTTGTTTGTGCTAAGGCACAACCCACATATCTCAATAAGTGCAATATTTTTCTCTTCAAACAAAATTAGGTAGGTGGAAGAGGAGCTAACATCCAAGGTAAAGAGCACCAATGAACTTCTTATTTAATGAACATATGAAGTATATGGGTAGGTTAGATAAGAAGATGATAATCACATAATTGCAGGACATATCCTACAAGCAAGAGAAACTCCAAGGGTGCAAGTTGCCTATGATGTTCTTAATATGATAGTTGAAGAATTAAAAAAGAGATCTAGGAATTGCTAAATAAAGGATTAATTGAGATACTCTCTTGTCCAAGATAACTCTATAGATGTTTTCAATGCTATTGATAAAGAGAAATCCAAAGTGGAGGTGCCCATAACTAATGTTTTTGAATACTTCTAAGAAGGTCATTGAACCAGAAAGCCTCTTGGGAAAGTCAAGGATTAAAGAGGATCAAGGGAAGATTCTCCTAATGGATTAGTATGAGGAGTTGATATTAACCTCCAAAATTTTGATGCTTGACATGTACCCTTACATGCTAATTACACATAATTTTGAACCTATTACCTTAAGACTAAAAAAACATGTCTCACAATTTTGTTGTAGGGATGCTATTTTTGAAGACTCTATGCCTAAGGATTAAGGCAATAATTGGTAACTCTTGGCAATTGAGCTTGGTGGCCCATGAAGTCACAAAAAATATAGTAGCTCAATTATTACCTTTTAATTCCAAGCAATTGGCCATAGAAAATTGGATTTTACAAACCCAAGAACAATATTGCAAAATTGGAAAGTTTAAAAAATTGATAAATTTTGTTTATTTCCAAGGTGGACCAATTTACTCAAGTGCTGGCTTAGTAGTGATCCATTATAAAAGTGACCTGGTTGGGTTAGGAGCGATCTAGTCTACTAGCAAAGTGACCTGATTGGATTGTAAAGGAAATTTGGTAGCAAATGCTAGCGATTCACTAGCAAAGTGGAGCAATTTAATCACTTTCTAGAGTGATCATTCGATATCCAATGGAGAGGTAAAACTAAAGGCACAAATCCTAAGGAGAATATTTTGAGGATGATATTTTGGTATGTAGTGGTACACTAAGTTAATTTTAGAATCCCTCTAAGCCTATTAGAGATATGTAACATTTGGTGATGCATCATTTTGCTAAAGATGCCCCCAAGTCTCTGCTTTTGCTAGGACTAATTATTTCTCACCCTAAGTAAATTAGAAGTAAAATCCAACTATAAATAGGATCTTGGGGCTCCATTGTATTCATATTTTAGCCATGATAATTTAGAGGTACACTCTATGCAGCTCATATTTTTCTTTGATCTCATGTGATTGTTAAGAAATTGAAAAGTCCTTATTCATTCCATTAATGGCACAACCCTTTTGGTTTGGTAAGTGTGTGGTGATTAAGACATTACCCTTTTATCGATCTTGCCATTTGCTTATCAATTTTATACTTAATGAATGGGAGAACATTGATATTATTCAAACTTCCATGTGTTGATTAATCACTTACACACACTCTCTCTCTCTCTCTCTCTCTCTCTCTCTCTCTCTCTATGGTTTTAAAACTACATAATATTTAAATCACTTGCACCCTTAATATTTGATGCATGTTTATTTTTTGTGCTTTAATTTTCATGCAAATTAGTGTAGGTGACTGTAGGAGTATTTATGAGAGGAAAGTGGGGACCCAAACTCAATATAAAGGTTAGGAGGAATATTTCGCTTTTTCTTCCAAATTTGTTGAATTTAGAATTGGGGTGCATCATTAAAATACAAGTCTAGATAGTTCCCTAGTTCAATAGGTACCAATAAGAAAAAATAATGAGGCCACAAAAATGAGTTTCTTGTGATATCATAATCTTATGTACCATGGATCTATTTGAGAAAAGATAATTTAAGTGCAAATCTATCACATAACGAGAAACACAATTCATTTAGAATTATTGGAGCTTGAGGGAGAAGAATTAGAGGAGAGGGTGGAATCCTAGGTGTTTAAAGAAGTCATAGGATAGAATTTATTTGACATTTTATTTAAAAGTTAATAAGGGAAGAGATTATTGAGCTTCTCATCCAAGAGGTAGGTCCACATTAACATATCAAATGATCCACATTGAGTAGATATTCTTAGACCCAATGCTTCTAATATAATGATGATATTAATAGAATATACAAGTACCTCTTGAATAAATATAAAAAATCTATATATCTTTGAATGGGACAATATGAATGCAATAACACATGTTTATATACTTAAAAATATATGGAGGATAAGAATTATGAGAAACAAATATTCTCATATTCATGAATTTGCACAAATGGAGCCCCTTAAAGTAAAAAATAATGTGGCAATCAACGAACTATAAGTGAAACAAAACCCATAAAGTTTTCATGTATAAAATCTTCATGGGAAACATCCTTATATGTAAAAGGTAGGTCAACCTTTTTTATATGATACAATTTTGGGGTATATGTCTATAATGGTCAGTAATACAAAGTATTTAAGGAGGATGCCATAAGCACACGGAGAAGATAGTGGAGTAGAAGGAAAAACATTTTGGATACAAGTTGTAAACCTAGAGAAATCAACTTAAGGATCGATCCTGTCTAACATCAAGGTAGTGTTAAGTCCTAGACCAATGATTAGAGAGGATTATCCTTGAGAATTTGTGTTGTAATATCTTAGAATAAAGAAACCTACTTATATATTAAAAAAATAAAGACACAAGTAAGCAAATTCAATAACGGATAAAGGGTTTTAAATGATTGTGGCATGGTGGTTATAGTGGTGGATTGCACGAAGATCTATGTGGCGGCTTCTAGGGCGGACAACGCAGAATACTGTGGCAGCCATAAAAGCTAGATAGCCTACCCGGATTCGTGGCGGCTATCGATTCCACCATGTAAATAAAAAATAAAATAAAAATAAAAAAATAATGGATAAAGGGGATGCAAAATAGAAACTTAACTAGTGACTAGATGAAATACTAGTAATGTGGAGCTCAATATTCATAGAATTAGGAAATCCAAAAGGTAGCCCACCTATTTAAAAAATGTTATTTATTAAAAAAAAATTAATAATTGTCCCTGTAGGGACACCCCAATGGTATTTCATTGGCATTTCATTTTGGTGACTTGAGTTTGATTCACGGGGAGGGAGGCCTCCTCTTGTTATGCCCTTAGGGAGTGTGGTCCCTAGTCATGCCATCCATTGTACTATGCACCACATAAATAATGATAATAATAATTTGATAAGTATTAAGATAAGTAATATTAGGAGTAAGACCTGCAAGGGCAGTGTTAGGACCCCATCATAACATTAGAATGGGACCCCCATCCAATGTGGGAATCCCATTCTAATGATATTTTGTAATTTTTTATAATGGTATGCGACAATTGAGTAACTTAGACAGGTGGGGCCATTTCATGTAGCTGTTATAAAGAATGTAATTGTTTGTTTTCTAAAAGATTCTAGCTTGAGTGGCACTTTGCATGTAAGTCAAATCTTGAGCATTAGGTTAGGGTTGCATGAAGCATATATTTAAAATTCAAGGGGACATAAATGAATGCATATTTTTGCATATTGAATGAAAGTATTGAAGGAGGTTGCCCCCTCAAAGAGGCCTACGATTTTGTGTTGTGATTTGTGAGATTAATATATTTTTGCATTTACATTTTGTATTGCAATATTCTATTATTTCATGAATTTATGCTTTTATTGCAATATTTATGTAAATGTGCTTATTTTAATAGAAGGTTATTAACAAGTGGTATCAAAGCACTTTCTAGGGTTGTGTTCCACTGTGACTGCGATAGTTCTTGCCTTGTCATTTCAACTACTAGGTATAGTTGTTTTGTGTTTTTATTTTTCATCTGTTTCTTTAAAAAAAAAAATTTCCCATTAGTTTATTAGGTTATAAACCCTATATCGGGGGTTTTAAAATATCATGGGGGAGTTTTCATTATTAACTAAGCTAGATTTCCTGTAAAGCATCAGTAAAGTGAGGAGCAATCATAATCTAATACCTAGGCCTAAAACAACACCCATATATAGAATTGAGCTCACATGTATCTTCAATTATATTGAAAACCCCTAGGATTAGGAGAAACCTTTAGACCTAGGAAGATTTTTTACCGTTTATTCTTTATAATGCATTAGACACAACATCCAAGAATATCACTCTTTCATACCATCAGAGAGGCGAGTAGTGTGCTCAAGGGTTTCAAGGGTATGCATGGAATCCTCCTTGAGTAGTAGATTGAAATGTTGGTCTGGGCACTATCGTTCATCACTACAGTATAATAGAGGGCCTATGGGTAAAACACACACCCTAGGTTAGAGAACCCTATTTTTGTTTATCTTGAATTCCAAAAAAACTACACAAAATTGAGCATACTAAGGAGACTACATTATCACAAAACTAATTGAACAAATTTAGATGATAGAAAAAATTGGTCATAACAGGGTCTGTTAGTAACACTTAGAAATTGGTCAATAACAGTCCAAACAAAATTTGGTAGCATTGTATCAGTTACAAGGTTAGTAATAGTCCAGACAGGTTTATCAGTAATAGTTGAGTATCAATCAAAATAGTTATATAGAGTTGGTTGTGTAGTTACCAGTTAGTTGTAGTTGAGATAGAATAGTTGTTAGTTACATAGTTAAACAAATTGTAGAGCCTGATTAAGGGGTGTCAAACAAAAGTCACTTTTCTAAATGAACTAAGACTCCAGGTGAAAAATGGACAAAACTCCCCTAGAAAAATATCTAGGGTGCCAAAAAATATTGTTGTGGGGTATAGCTCATTGTGATCATCTTGTCGATCTGAATATTTTGGTATATAGCCTCCATGCACTTTTCTAGGGTGCTAAAAAATATCATTGCAAGATCTAGCCCATTGTATTCATCTTTTTGAGTTGATCATTTTGATATATAGAACCCAAACACTTTTTTTGGTTCATTACTAAAAATAGCAACTCTTGGAACAACACTTCTATTTTTAGTATGTTAGTGGGAGTGATCCAAAAAATACATAAATGACTAGAGGAACTAGAGGAGCACAAAAGGAGTTAGAACAAAGCAATTATTTGGAGCAATTAAATGCCACACTTAACCTACAAGGTCAATTTAAAGAAATGAGGAATCAAATGTAGATCATAATAAATGACCAAATTACTTCCAAAGTTAAACTTGCAAAATTCCTAGAGGTTGAAGAGTGATTCAAGGCCCAAAGGTGTTTGACCATTCTAATACTAAAATACTAAGTGATAGTTCAAGCAATAAAGAGAAAGGAATCTATTAAGAGAAAGGAGTCCATATAGAGGAAAAATTCTAACATTCTCTTTTGACATAGATACCACGTTTAAGATGCCTAAATTAGACTTTCCTACGTTTAATGGAAAGGACACTGATGGTTGGTTGTGTTAAGTAGATCAGTTCTTCAAACTTCATAATGTACCCCAATATTTGTAGGTCACCATGGCATCTTTTAACTTTGAATCTAATGCCCTTCAATGGTATCAATGGTTACAAAACATGACTCCAGACCCCTCTTGGAAATATTTTGAGTCCTATTTACTCATTCATTTTGGCCCTAGTGAGTATGAGGACTTTATAGGAGCCTTGAACAAATTGAAACAAACCTCTACTATCCATGAATATTAGACCCAATTTGAGAAACTAGCTAATAGGACAAAGGGGTTGAATGAAAGATTTTTTCAAAGTTATTTTATTAGTGGAATGAAATATGATATCAAGGCTAAGGTAAAAATGTTTAAATCATACTCTATAATGCAAGCCATAGGATTGGTGAGATTAGTAGAAATTTTTTTGGCTCAAAGGAGATCATCTAAATTTCCATAGGCCAAACCCACATTTTCTTCCAAGTTCATACCAAATATTGCAAACAAGTCTACGCCATTCAAGTGTTTGAATATGGAGGAAATGGATTCCCATTGAGCACAAGACTTATGTTATAATTACGATGAGAAGTATTTTTAAGGGCATAAATACACCCAAAATAAGTTATTTTTGTTGCATGTAGCAGAATCAGTAAGTACTAAACAACTTGATGAAGTAGAACCACCAGAGGAACAACCTAAGGATGAGGGTGAAACACAAGAAGAACAACATCCAAAAATCTATGTTCATGGACTTGCAAGAATTTATACCCCTCAAACAATAAAGGTAGTAGGATTCTTCAAAGGGTAATGTATTATAATTCTCATTGATTTAGGTAGTACACATAATTTTATTGATCCTCGAGTAGCCAAGTAAAATAATTGTTACGTACATGCTTGTAACTCCTTTGGAGTTATGGTGACAAATGGTGAAACATTACCTTGTAAGGGTAAATGCCACAATGTTAAGTTGAGTATAGGGGAATATGAACTCAAAACGAATTTGTTTGCTCTTCAACTAGGAGGATGTGATGTTGTGTTGGGAGTATAATCGCTAGGCACCTTGGGAAAAATAGATTGAAATTTTGAAAAATTATGGATGTAGTTCTCACAAAATGGTAAGCCCTACACTCTTTGTGGTTCACAAGCAAGATCTCCATAGATTATAAATTCAATCCATATGGAGAAGTTAAAAAATCCTCATTTAGGGTAGTCACTCAAATATTTGTAATTCAACCACAAACTTCAAAAGAATACAAACCTCAAGATGATTTGAAACTCATTATGACTAAGCAAGATGCCATTTTTGTGGAACCAACATAATTACCTGCATATCGTTCCCATGATCATGCAATACTATTGGTACCAAGTAGCTTGCCACCTAACATTAGACCTTACTGTACCCCTATGCCCTTAAGTCAAAAATTAAAAAAATTGGTACAAGAATTGCTACAAGAAAGGGTAATTTAGCCTAGTAAAATTCCTTATTATTCTCTAGTACTGTTGGTTAGAAAGAAATATGGGGCATGGTGGTTGTGTATAGATTTTTGTGAGCTCAATAAGCTCACCATTAAGGGTAAATTTACTATTCCAGTGGTCGATGAATTTTTGGATGGGCTAAATGGTGCAAGGTTTTTCTCCAAGTTGGATCTTCACTCAAGTTATCATTAGATAAGGATCAAGGAGGAAGATATCTCCAAAACAATATTTTGAACTCATGAGAGCCATTACAAATTTTTGATCATGCCATTTGGCTTAACTAATGCACCATCCACATTCCAGATCCTCATGAATAATGTCTTTTGCCCATTCCTTTGCAATTTATTCTAGTTTTATTTTATGCTATTTTGATTTACTATCACTCTTGGAAGGAGCACCTCATAAATTTGGACTAGACTACAAATTTGGTCTAAGAATAAACTTTGTCAAGAGGTCTAAGTGTTATTTTGGGATGACAGAAGTGGAGTATTTGGGTGTCATTTTCACTAAAGATGGAGTTAAAGTTGATCCTAAAAATATTCAAACTATTCAAGATTGGCCAAAACCTCACACCCTTAAGGGAATTCAAGGAATTTTGGGACTCATAGGGTATTACCGTAAATTTATACAAACCTATAGAAATATAACAACTCCTTTAACAATCATGTTGAAAAATAATTATTTTATTTTGTTAGAACCAATGAATAAGGCTTTCAATGACTTAAAGTAAGCCATGACAACCATTCCAATGTTAGAAATACCTAATTTTTCTAAGTGCTTTGTAATTGAAAGTGATGCTTCAGGAAATGGTATTGGAACCGTGTTGATGCAAGAGGGAAGACCATTGGCCTTCACTAGTAAAGCACTTTCAGGAAAAAAATTGGGTAAATATACTTATGCAAAGGAGATGCTATCTATTTTGTTAGAGTTACTATTAGTTATTACATTATTTACCCATTATATGTCTAACAATAATCTTTATTGTTAGACATAGCATATTTTATTGTTAGTATAGTTAGCTATCTTTAGTTAGTTAGTGTGATTAGCTCTATCTAGGCTATTCTACGCCTACTCTATCTAGGTTATTCTAAGCCTATGCATTGTAATATATACTTAATTATTATCAATATATAATATCAATTATTTCGCTAATCTGACATGGTATCAGAGCCGCTTTGTCAGGGATCGTTTGGTAGCTCTGGCACTTGGCACTTAAGTCAGATCTGACTGACTAGATCTGAACTGCGACAGATTCTAAGATTTGGAAGTGAAAATGAGACCCTTCTAGTACAAGTGGTACTACCACACTTAGGTGGCCGCTAAGTCAATGGGGACAATGCTAGCAAATGGGCGGACCCTCTACCAAACCTACACGGACACCAAATATAACTGTACATGGTGATGTTACCAGATCTGGGGGATCAGGACATATCTGGCCCAATCGGATCTATGGGACATATCTGGCGCAATCACATCTACAGGAAAGCGGACCCTCTACCAAACCTACACGGACACCAAATCTAACTGTACATGGTGATGTTACCAGATCTATGGGATCAGGACATATCTGGCGTAATCGAATCTATGGGACATATCTGGCGCAATCACATCTATAGGAAAACTATGCACGTGGACTAGAAAATCATATGGTGACACTTGGACCACTAGTTAAGTGACTTTGAAACTAAAGTCATACGGAAGGCTAAGTGATTTGGCAAGAAATTTAGACACGATCGGGCAGACTACCCAAAGGTAGTCATTTTGTAATGTGAGCAATTTTAATTATAAATTCCTTTAGTTCTCCCACACATTGCATGTGGGACAATTCATCCCAGGAACATTTTTTCAGACGAAGTGATTTGGCCCGACCTTAATGGCGTGAAGAATCACCAGAATTGCTTTTAGGCTAGAGGTCAAAATATTTTCAGCATCACTGGTAGAGGAGCGCATCACCAAACCACCGCCACGCAGGAAATCTTGCTAGATATCCCATTTGAAAGGCGATTTCAATTTTGTGAAGGTCCCCTAAAAAATATTTGCTATTACAGGTGGTCGTTGCAGCAAATAGCCGCAAACCCTGATCAACGTCCATTTGCAGCACCATTGGATGATTTTCATTTCTAGACAAGCATTGATAGACACGGCTATATCCGATGACTTAAAAAAGGGATCACGATGATGACTATTATTTTAGAAGGAAATTTGTGATCATTTTTTTCATTGCAGGCATGTTGTTCTTGGTCATATTCCAAAGACCTCAATCCAGTTGTGTTGGTGGATCATACTCCATATCATGTGAAGAGGAGGTTTCATAATCAAGGCATCTGTTGGTTGCAATTTTGATGATGCTGAGATGATTGGTTTGCAGCATACACAAACACAGTGCAATCGACATAAGATTGATCATCCAATTTGTAGACGTAGCCTCCCACATACACAATTGGCTACCTATGGAGGAGAAGTAGATCGTTGTTGAAATACCACCATAGCTATGCGATGCAATCATTAGCGAAGGACAACAAGCCTATTGAGGCCATTTTGAGACATTATCGAAGAGACACAACCCTCGACAGCCCTCCTCGGAGACTTTGTTACAGATGGACCAATTTGGTGACCCCTTCGACTTGATCCTACCACAACACGAGAGGACTATGGAGTGGATCTCCTATCTAGCGAGTGCAAGCTGCGTAGAGTCGTAGCATCACAGTGATGATGTTGCATTGAGAAAGTTTTGATGATTGCGTGATTTTGGAGATCTACGCGATTTTTTTTTTGTTGTAGAAATAAGCCCAACGTTCAATTTATTTGTTGTCCTTTGGCCGTGAATACCCTCATCTGCTCGTAGGAGGAATTGCATTATTGGCACACTTTTTTGGGGAGCAAAACACTATGGAATTTCGTTTACAGAGTGAGAAGAGCAGACTATAAATTACCATCGTAGCGTGATATGGTGAAAAATCCCATTTTGGGAGATCCGACTACTGGCAGGTGAAAGGAGTGTAGACTTAGAAGGTGATCAAGTCACTAATTTGAAGCACCACCCATGTGAAGGAGCACCGTGCATAGTTCACACTGACGTTATTTGTTGCTCATGCACTGTTGACACTAACGTGATTTGTTGCTCACGCACAATTCAGGCACAGGGGTGTTGCGGAAAAAAAAATTGAGGCACCCTGACAGTGACAGTAGCACTGCTTGGAGGCCAGAGAGTCGCCCGCTCTGAAGATGCTCAACCGCGTTGCTCGATGGTGGACAATCAGTAGTTGCACTAAAACATTAAGGCTAATAATTTGCCATGTTTGTTTTATCTGCCCACCCAACGTAGATAGTAACTCATCGAGTGATAATATGTTTTTGGCCAACCTGGTGTGGCTTCCATTCCCACCGGATCAAGAGGTGATTATTTTGCTAAAAATTGCTACTTTTTTTGTCAAAGTTACTAAAACACCATAATAGCAAAGTAGGTGAAGCGATATCAACTCTAGAAGATCAAAGTTGTTTAGACAACTTTATTTTTGCAACTTTTTTTTTGCAAATTGGTAAACCATTGTACTCACTCAATTTGAGTGAATTTGAAAATTTCCTAGAGCATATTTTTACACCCAGGTGGGGATAACACTTTTTTCCATCCAGGCAATTTCTGCATTAAGGGGGGATAATATTTTTTCTCTCCACCATCTCCTCTCTTGCACTAATGGGGGATACATTATAATTTTACAAAAAAAATGGGGGAAGACTTATAAGTGTGCATTTTTAGCAGAGATCGACACCTTAGTCATTTATTTTTGCAAAAGGTGCATTTTCGACAGAGACCGACACCTTCAAGATGGGCAAATCAAAGAAGGAAAATACCCCAAAATAAATTGATGTTGCTAAATTAGTTACAGGCCCATGCTTTTCCCCATACATGGACATAATAGATTTTTATGAAGATGGAACATTTATCACACTACGGAGTGGTGTAGATGCCATACTAGATGATTCTGTGTCTTGTGAAGACATGCAAAAAATGGTGTTCTAATACCTATTGGTGTTGTAAGGGCAATATACATGTCATTGGTTGCACTTGACATTGCTCAACATAAAGTGAAAAGGGACATAAGTGAGGAAAAGAGGTCCTAATGGTCGATGCTTGTTGTGACACAAGTGATCTTCAACCCATTGTGACGAATGCTTGTTGTGACACATGTGACCTTGAGCCCATGATGGCCAATTTTTGTTGTGATATAGACGAACTCATACCTTCTATGGCATATATCAATTGTAGCACAGGTGATATCATTTCAAAAGTAGACTTTGCTTGCAACACTAGTGACTTAAAAACTGAAACTCCTCAAAAAGAGCTCCATAATCTCATCAATACTGACAAATGCCATATTGTTAAAAGCATTGATGAAGATGATGAAATTGGGTGTTTTAAAAAACATTCTAAAGTATTTGGATCCAAACTGATGAAGAAAATGGGATTCAATGGTGAGAGATTAGGTAAACATAAACAAGGCATTAAAACTCCTATAATGCTAAATGTCAGGGCAAATAATGAAGGCCTTGGCTATTATGGACAAGCAAGTACCAGTAAAACCATATTTGTAAACCCTAAATCTCCTCCAACTCCTAAAAATCATTGTTGCAATCATTGTGGAAAAATAGGACATGTTGCAGCTAGATGTTGGAAATTACATCCTTGTGATTCATGTGGATGTACAAATCACTCTTCTTCCAGTTGTTGGTACAAAGTGAAAATGACCAACAAGGTTCATATTGATTGTGGATGGACATATCTCACACAATGGACCATGATGAAAGAAATATTGTATGGCTTCTACCTAAAATGTAAAACCTATGGTAGACCCCAAGGCAAATCCAGTGACAGACTGAGTGGTAGTCTCAGAGACAATGACCCAGAGACAGACCCAATGACAAAGTTCCAGAGGTAGATCTATAGGCAGATCCAGAGGCAATAATCCAGATGCAGACCTTGAGATATACCTAGAGGTACAAATCTAGAGGTACGCTTAGAGCCAGATCCAGAGCCATAAGCCAGAGCTAGAGCCAAAGACAAAGCAAGAGCCAACATTATTTCATTTCTCTTCTTCTTCACTATATTGGGATAGTTATATTATTACCCAAATAATGTAATAAGGGGGATGTTAGAGTTACTATTAGTTATTACATTATTTGCCCCATTGTACGTTTAACACTAATCTTTATTGTTAGTATAGTTAGTTGTATTTTGTTAGTTGTTAGCGTGATTAGCTCTACCTAGGCTATTCTACGCCTACTCTATCTAGGCTATTCTAAGCCTATGTATTGTAATATATACTTAGCTATTACATATTTTGCATGTTGTTAATCACTATAGGACATATCTCATTGGGCATCATTTTTCAATCAAAATAGACCATCAAAGTCTCAAGTACTTCCTATAATAATGGGTCGCCACACCTGAACAAAAAAAGTGGGTTTCTAAATTGATGGACTATGATTATGAAATCATATATAAAAAAGGAAAGGAGAACATTATGGTTGATGCACTCTCTCATTAGTTTGAGGATCAGGTTATGTTAAATGCTATCTCTTCTCCCATACACCAATGGATTAATTCTCTTAGAGAGAGAGTGGCCAAGGAATCAGGATTGCAAAACTTGATCATCAAACTTCAAATAGAGCCTAACTCACGCCTGAGATATAATGAAAAAGGTTTTATATATCATGATTGACTTGTTATTCCCTAAACTTCCCAAATATAGGAATTTATATTGAAGGAAATGCATGCCTCACCAACCATGATATATTCTGGGTTCCTAAAGATTTATGAAAGGATTATACGTACTTTCTTCTAGAAGGTAATGAAAAGGGATATTCAAATATTTGTGGCTAAATGTGACATGTGCTAAAGAATGAGGGGAGATTTAATGTGTTCCCATAGAACCCTTCAATCCTTGCAAATTCTAGAATAAGTGTGGATAAACGTTTCCATGTATTTTATTGAAGGGTTACCCAAGTTAGGAGGAAAATCATTTATTCAAGTGGTAGTGGATTGTCTTACAAGGTATACTCATTTTTATACCTCTTCCATCCCTATATAGCCTCAATAGTAACCTAATTTTTTTTTTAACTTCATTTTTCACCTTCATGGCATGCCCACATCTATTGTGTTAGACAGAGACCCTACCTTTACTAGTAATGTTTGGTAGGAATTGTTTAAGTTATAGGGAACTAAACTCAAAATGAGTTCAACCTATCATTCGTAGATGGATGGTTGAATAAAAATTATTAACAAATTCTTGGATATCTACCTTCGTTGCTTTGCATTTGAATATTGTACATAGTGTACAAAGTGGCTTCCCTTGATCGAATGGTGGTATAATACTTCATATCACACCACAACCAATGTTAACCCCTTTGAAGTAGTATACGATCATCCTCCATCAACATATTCCTCCTACATTTCAAGAAACTCTAATGTTAATGCTATCGACACTACACTTAGCCAACATGCTACAATCCTTTGACAACTTAAGATGAATATTGAATTGGCCTAGAACAATATGTGTTAACAAGATTATCAATATCTTTTTGAGCATAACTCTGAAGTAGGATATATGGTTTTTATCTACCTGCAACCCTATAAATAGTCATCCCTCCAGCTCCATATATGCCAAAAACTAGCTGCCAAATACTATGGACCCTACCAGGTATTACATCGGATTGGTGCAACAACCTAAAAATTGACCCTTTTGGCTATGTCAAAGCGTCATCCAATTTTTCATGTATTCACTCTAAATAAGGTTGTGGGCAATAAGGTATAGGTTCAATCCACTTTACCAAAACTATATGAAGAGGGTTCCATCCTACTCAAGCTTGAACAAATTTTGGATTGGAGATCATCCACCCTTTGACATTGTGTCATCACTAAGGTTCTTGTTCAATGGCATGAATTATGTGGACCAAACATTTTCACACCCCTTTCCTTCAAACTAATGGATCCGTGCCTCAAAGGGGGATAGAAAATCAAGTTTTCACACCTCAATATGATGGATACTTGTGTCATACCCTCTTTGGTGTTTATTGATGAATTACAATGGGTTCACCAGGAAATTTTTAACAACGGTTTTCACGTCTATGCAATATAAAGAGTTTTGATGAGTTCTTTAGTTAACATGCACCTATATTTTGGGTAAAATGCAGCTAGGCCTATGCTATATGGACTTTGGTTTCCTTGAAATCAACACAGAATGAATAAGATGCTTTTTAACTAAATGCAATAAAATAGATATGTAAAATAGATGCAGATAAATAGAAAATGGAGTAACTTAACTTAGAATTGATTAGATTGGACACTTACCTAAACGAAAAGCTTACAAAAGCAAATATGTGTGATTGAAGTGAATCTGCGTGACTTGAATATGTGCTTATGGTGGAGTGGATTTGCCAAAAACCTGTAATTAGTTAGATAGGGACACTAAAAATTGCAATTAGTGTTGGAGGATTTTCTTAGGCCCACTGTATGATGAATCTTAGTAGCATGGCAATCAAATACCCTCGGCCTCTTTAAAAAATCATAGATAAAAGTATAAATTGCAAGCTTTATTTAGGATCTAATATAAATAGGAAGGAAACAATTGAATCACGCAAAATAAGAATGCTATAAGTATTAAACGATAACTACATGATATACCAATATGTAGGAACAAATCTGGAGGTAAGAAATTACCCCCAAGCTGGTGATAGTGTAGATCAATGCTTGCAGATGAATCCGCATCATGAATCCATGCTTCTTATCATGCAGATTAGTAATATTATTGCTAGAAAGTTTCTCAAGGTGAATTCGCACTTCTAATCATGTGGATTCATCGAATCCACATCACAAATTTATGTCTAGGTAGACACATATTCGTGAAAACTAGAATCCTATGATTATTTTTGGCATTTCAGAGCACCAAACAATGTTAGAATGAGACGTATTATATACCGTTGGAAAGCTCTTTTTGAGCTTGAACTAATGGTATATGTTTTGAAAATAATGGATACAATTTTATGGGGTAGAAGTTAGCTCAAATATGATTTTTTTTCTAAAATGAAAATGCACTAAATATGAAATGCAGATGCAAGAAAAAAGAAATTAAAATGTCAAGGTAGTTTCAAAACAACTTGCTCACAATGGGGATATTGTTGATTTGATTACTTGTGGTTCAAGTAGTGGTAGTGGTAAGGTAAATTTAAGTTATGGTGGGTTGAGCTTCTCAAGATTTTTCTCCAATATGCTAAAAACTTGTTGTTACCACTTAACCTGCAATAAAATGATCAATCCTCTCACACTAACTCAAAAGTTGACTCAAATTCTCCAATTCAACATAAATTTGTTCACATAAGCATTAAACTCAATTGAGAGGTAAGCTACTACTTTTAAAGCCTTGGAATGGGTGCAAGGAAACCATAAAAATACTGATTTGGGGGGTATTTTTGAAGTTGTTAGGCAGTTTTTTGGAGTTTTTCCCTTCTGAGCAAATCCATGCGAACAACTTTTTGGTTTTGCAAATTTGAAAAATTTGTGGGATTGGGAAAATTTTGGCCCGAATCATAATAAATTCTAACAATATTGCAATAAATTAACTGTTTACCGCTTTTGGTTGAATCCGCGTGAATAATTTTTGCAGGCGCGGATTCGTAACAACTAGACCCTTATGAAATATTTTGGCACTTTGAGGGTCCAAATGGTGTCAAAATGAGACAAATATTATATCGTTGGAAAGCTATTTTCGAGCCCTATCCAATGGTATAGAATTTAGGAGTAATAAATGGGATATTGTTAGGTAATATTTATCACAAATATGACCTTATATTTCTAAAAGGAAAATTAAGTATCTAAGGAAAATAACTCACCTTAGTAGGTCAATTTTTTATCTCTATATTTTACCCCCTATTTGATGTATTTATAAATAATAAATGCATCAAAGAAAAATGTAGACATGTAATTAGAGGTAATAATGGATGATGTGGATAAATAAGGGTAGACGATTTAGGATGGATGATTCATATGGAAATATTGTTAGAAAAATGATTACCGAATTTTCTGGTTAGGGTATTTTGCTCCCTCGAGTTTCATGAGGAATGCAACATTCCTAATGGAACTCGAAATGACTAATGGAGGAGAAAAGTGTAAAAAATGAAGGAGAATAGAAAAGAATGGTGGGTGAAAATGGAGGGTGGGTGTAAAAACCAACTCATTTTTACTGTTCAACTTCCTAGTTTGGAGCTCTAGAGAAAAATGGTACTTGCTAGCTGCAAAGTGGAATTTGTGTGGAGAGACAATGATAGAGTAGCTAGGAGGATCTAGGTAAGTGGCAAATTGCTTTGTGTGTACAAATATTTTCTCTTTTGTTGATGCATGTTATGAATGATCTAAATGAAAATGTACGATAATGCATGTGATTATGTTGATTTTGATGCATGTTTTGAATGGTCTAAATATATGATGATTGCATATGTACTTTTTCTTGAGAGTAATACCATACTTTATTTTTATCTTTTTATGTGTTATGCAGATGCAAAATATTTTTGTTGTTTTTGATGATCTTACATAATGATGCTTATGGTCATGTTTTGATTTCTAATGCACTTTTTATCATGCTAGTCGAGATATGATCATATGAAATGAGGTTTGATTTGATGGAATTGATGTTTGTAAGAAAGTGTGTAATGTAATTGACATATGTAAAAAAAGTGTGTTGGGAAATATACCCTTACAATTTTGATCAATCAACAATAGGCCTCAAGGATGTGTGCTTGTGTATGACCTCATATGGAGGCTACCCCTCGTGTGTGGTCATGAAGTGGATCCTGTGTGAGGTTTTGTTGTTATGCTGACATCAAAGGGTTATGATCCAAAAGTAGTTTGAAATTGATTGATTGAAAATGACATGGTTGGTGATAAGTAATGTATACCCTTAAGATTAATTTTGATTAAAATTAAAGGGAGTAAGGGGTAATATGAGGACAGAGCATGAATCATGTAATGGAGAGCTTGTGCTAGACATAAGATTCCTAGTGTGAAGTGAGTGTAAGAAACCTTACTAGGATTATCTCATGCCATCATCTCAAAGTCCTTATGCAACTACATGACCAAGCAATTATGTATGATCAATGCAAATTTTATGTATGGCACACAATCATGCAATATGATGAAACAAATGACTGAGAATGCATTGTACTAAGGTGGTAGATATGTAATGCAATACTAACTATTGATTTTAGCCTCAATTGCGTATGCTAATAGTCATACAGATCCATGAAGATATAGTGACTTCAACCAATCAAAACTCAAGGAGAATCTTGGTTATTTCTAAGATGAAATCAAGTTTATCAAGAATCGATGTGTGTGATTCATGCATTCTTTTCCCATCTTGATCTTAATTATGATGCAAATATCTCAAGAATCAAATGTGTGTGCTTATGAAGTTCATTTACCAATTTTGAGTAGGGTAATGATGTAAGCCAATTTAAGAACCATTGTGTGTGCAAAAATGGATTTATTTACCAATCTTGAGTAAGATAGAGATTAAACCAGTCATGGAGGGAACCAAGAGGCTAGCTTGTCCTTATGTGTGGTCAGAGGTCTCTTCAAGAGAGATGTGTCACCACGCATGAGCGTACTCCACTGCTAGTCAAGTATCTATAGCCCCAATGGAGGTTAGCCCCATAGTCCAATGATATGATTTTTAAGTTTTGGGGAATCAAACTACCTAACCATCTGGATGGAAATGTAGTTCTATCCTTACAACTTAGAGGTTTATTTATTATTATTTGTTGTATATTATTTTATATCTCCAATTTTTGGGGAATTAGATTCTCAACAAGTCCGATGAGAATTTTTACCCTATCCTTACTACTTGGAGCCACCAAGATTTGGGGAATTAGATTCTCAACAAGTTCGATGAGAATTTTTACCCTATCCTTACTACTTGGAGATTTATTATTATTTGTTTGTATATTCATTTGCATAATTAATTTTGGACTATGTGCATGATGGGACAAGCAAGAAGACTTTTCACTTCAAGGTTCAAACCAATCGAGGTGTCATCCTTATATTGATGCAAGATTTTATTAATAAGTGTGATATGTGGTTGGTTCAAAAATGATGAAATCAGTTCCCAAAACTCAAAATTTTTCTTAATGAGAAATGTGTTTTGATTCGAGAGAGATTTTTAATCAATATCGAGAATCAATATTTTATTAAAATATGAATTATGTGAGTGGTTTGAGATAGACTCTTAATCACATCAAAAGGACCAAGATTGACTATGAACTTGATAGTGTTTTGATATTTAAATAACATAATAATTGGATGTGACTATTTGACATATGCAATTGGACTGATCAAGCTTAAGAGGTGCAAGATGCAACTATATGATAGATGATTATGGTTTATGCAATGCAATATGGAAATGCAATGATTGAAATGTAAACTAGATGAGAATGCAATACCTATGCATAAATTTTGTTTTATTTGATTTTTGATTTTTTTATTTTTGATGATGGAATTGGTGGTATATACAAGATGATCTATATACACTATACAAGGTGATTCATGCATAACATTTCTAAGGTGGCTTCAAAATCAAAGGAGGTTTTGAACAAAGAAGTTCCTTTATAGATTTTTCTTCAATAACCTTTGCATGAAAATCTATGCATTCTCGAACAAAACCATTTTTCTTAACATAAGGGGGTGCAATCCCTAATTTTGTGAGATCTCTGTAAGATAGCGAAGGAGGGTCCTCTCGAGGATCAAAATATTTACCATCAAAATATGCAAAATTTATCATATTACAAAATAAAATATCAAAGGGATAAGGAGGTCCCTCATCCTCATCACTCTCTTCCAAGTCTTGATAGGATGGAGGAAGCATATTTGAAAGATGTGAATGGGTGTTATGCGGTGAACAAGGGTGATCAGACATAGATGAAGAAGAGTAATTGACGGAAGATGATGATGATGATACAGAGGTAGACTGTGGAGAATTTGGTGATTCGATCATTGAAGAACATCCAAATGGTGTTGGGTCACCATGGATGGTGATAAGTTGATTTTCAAATCTAAACTTCAAACATTGATGAAGGGTGGAAGGGACAACCCTCATCATATGAATCCAAGGGCATCCAAGAAGTAGCTTGTAATACGTAGGGCAAGACATCACATAAAATAAGGTATCCAAGACCTTGGGTCCAACTCTAAGGGGAAGGATTATAGTGCCATGAGCTTCTTGGGGTTCATTATTGAAAGCTTTTATGATGACATCCAATTTGGTAAGATCTTCCTCTTTTAATCCAAGTCTTTAGAATAATTGATAAGTGCACATATTAAGAGAGGAACCATTATCTACCAAGATACTTTTGATAAATGTTTCTTCAATAAATCCTGTAATGTAAAGAGATGAATCTTCTTGCAAATCCGAGGAAGGAATCTCATCATCATAGAATGAAATATGATTACTCCCAAGAGAACTCACAATACTAGCAATATCTCTAGGAAGGATGTCTCGAGGAACAAACTGTTGACTTAAAATCTCCCGCAAGGTTTCTATATGAATATGAGAAGTTTGCAAAAGTTCTAAAAGGGAGACTTCAAGTTGAGACTTCAACACTAAAGGTGGGTTTTCTATGCTTGTATCCTCTTTCTGATTATTCTTCAAAATTAAGAGAGGTCTTGAAGGTTGGTTGGATGAAGAATTTATCTCTTGCTTATCAAATTGAGTCGGTTGAGCTATAACTTGCTTTCTTGTAGTCTTAGCTATGATATCAATAATATCGTTATGATGAGACATATTAGGATATGACACTTGATTGGTTTCTTGTTGTTGATGATTGAATTGAGAATTTTGGAAGATCCCCATGTCTTGATTAATTGTGGGTATTTGTTGTGTAAGAGGTTGATTGTTTATTTGAGAATTGTAACCAATAGTGAGTGGAAAATCCTCTATAGCAAAAATACCCTCATCAATCAAGTCTTGAATTGCATATTTCAACTTCTTACATGATTGTGTCATGTGTCCATCCACTCTATGATATTCACAATGTAGCTCAAGCTTATACCAATCTGTTGTGGTATCAGGTTGTCTTATGGGAGGCAACTCAATATTATTTGTATCTAGCAAATGTTTGAGGATTATAGACATTGGTTGATCAAGCTTAGTAAATTTACGTGGTGGAGGTTTTTGAGGGACCTTTGATAATATTTTCCTTAAAAGTATTGGTAATAGTAGAATTTAATGATTGATCACACATCTCTTTATGATCATAAGTGAAATGATAAGGTTGAGTGTGATCCAATCATGGAGGAAAAGGATTGTATTTAGGTTGAGAAGCATGATATGGATGCGTGGTGGAAATGGTAACACCATTATGAAGAGGATTGAAAAAGGGAGGATTGTTTTGTTGAGGTGGATATATAGTTTGGAAAGAAGAATATGGAAGTGGTTGTGGAGGAAATTATGATGGGAAATATTGTGGAAAGGAAAATTGTGAAGGGATTGGTTGAGAGGGAGGAGATGAAATGAGATGAGGTTGTGATAAGGGTAATGTTGAATATGAAGGAAGTTGCGAATGAGGTTGGCCATAATTAACTAATGCATTTGGTGGAATTCCCCCAACATTGTTGATCGGGGTAGTGACATAAACAAGTTTATATTGAATTGGGTTATTTACAAGACCCATGATCTCTTCACTATTTCTAAAAGTGGTATTCATTTTTATTTGTTTTGTTATTTTTTTTAAATGAAAGAACAAGTAAATAAATAAATAAAAATGTTTCTTCTAATTATAATCCCTTCTTCAAAATGTGTGAAAATTTGGAAGGTCTAGTTGTCTTATTTCAAATTAGGCTTTCACCTGGATGCCTGCATGCAGATGCTTGGTGATGAAATCCAAGTGATGAAGCCCAAGTCCTACCAATCCTCACCCAGTTCACCGTGGTTAGTGATACACTCTTTGAAGAGAAATGCGTGCTCTATTCCATGACTATGATGGTTGTTGGATCGACTAAATTTTAATCTTGATTAAGGTTTTTAGTTTTTCAAGCATAGGCAAAAGGATAATTCCTTTTCAAAGGTTCGTGGGTGTGGCTAACCCCCTTCACTATGTATTCCCATTATGTCTAGACCAACTTTACCACATAAGACCTTTAAGGCGGATTTCCCACCACTAAAGTGGCATCCTGGTTATGCAACTCGACTGTGGAATAATACGTCGGATGTTGTTCTTTTTAAGGAATGATGTAAAATAGAAATTGAATCAATCAATTTTAAAATTATCTTTTTATATTCTCTAATCTAAGACAAACAAATTTTAATGGTATTTTTTTTAGTTTTTTTTGAAAAAGAAAACAAAAAAAAAGGGGTAGTGTTTCACGTCGGGTTCACCAAAGAATGTGGACTCAAAATTTTCGCACCCCTTTTCTTTAGGCTAATGGATCCATGCCTAGAAGGGGGATGGGAAAATAGGGGATCTACACCTCAATATGAGAGGTACTTGTGTCATACCCTCTTTGGTGTTTGTCGATGAATTATGGTGGGTTCACTAGGAAACTTTTAACGATGGTTTCCACGTCTATGCAATATGAAGAGTTTTGATGAGTTCTTTAGTTAACATACACCTAAATTTTTGGTAAAATATAACTAAGCCTATGCTATATGCACTTTGATTTCCTTGCAATCAACACACAAAATGAATAAGACGTTTTTAAACTAAATGCAATAAAACTTTGCTTCTATATATATTTTTTGTTTTTGTTTATATCTTCAAATTGATCTAGATATGTAAAACAAATGCAAATAAATAGAAAATAGATTAATTTAACTTATAATTTATTAGATTGGACACTTACCTGAATTGAAATCTTGCATAGAGTGAATCCGTGTGACTTGAATCCGCACCTGTGATGGAGCAGATTTGCAAAACATTATAATCAGTCAGATAGGGACACTAAAAATTGCAATTAGTATTGGGGTATTTTCCTAGGCCCACTGTATGATTAATATTAGCAACATGGCAGTCAAATCCCCTTAGCCTATTTAACAAACCGTAGAAAAAAGTATAAATTGTAAGATTTATTCAAGATATGATATAAATAAGAAGGAAACAACTGAATCAAGCAAAATAATAATGCTATAAAGTATTAGATGACCAGTACATGATATGCCAATATGTAGGGATATATTAGGAGGTAAGAAATTACCCCCAATCTAGTGATAGTGCAGATCCACACCTGCAAACGAATCCACATCACAAATCCATAATTATTGTCATGCAAATTCATAAAATTATTGCTAGAAATTTACTTAGGGTAAATTCGCACTTCTAATTGTGCGGTCTCATCAAATCCGCGTCATGAATCCATGTCTAGGAAGGTGTAGATTCGTGATAGCTATACCCCTATACAATGTTTTAGCATTTTAGAGCACCAAACTATGTCATAATGGGACGTATTATATATTGTTGGAAAGCTCTTTTCAAGCCCAATATAATGGTATAGGTTTTGAAAAGAATGGATACAATTTTTTGGGGAATAATTTATCTCCAAGATGACATTTATTTTCTAAAATAAAAATATGCTAAATATGAAATGCAGATGCGAGAAAAAGAAATGAAAATATCAAGGTAGTTGCAAAAAACTTGCTCATAGTGAGGAGATTGCCAATTTGATCACTCGTGGTTGAATTAGTGGTGGTGGCAAGGTAAATCCAAGTGATGGTGAGTTGAGCTTCCCAAGATTGTTCTCTAATCTGCTAGAAACTTGTTATTGTCACTTATCCTACAATAAAATGATCAGTCCTCTCACACTAACTCAAAAGTTGACTCAAATTCTCTAATTCAACATAAATTTATTCACATAAGCATTAACCTCAATTGAGAGGTAAGCTACTATTGTTAAAGCTTGGAATTGGTGTAAGAAAACTAGAAAAAGCCTGATTTGAGAGGTAGTTTCGAAAGATGGTTTTTTGGAGTTTTTCCCTTCTAAGAAAATTTGTGCGAACAACTTTTTGGTTGCACGAATTCATGGAATTTGTGGGATTGGTTCAATTTTAGCCTGAATCATAACAAATTCTAATAATCTTACAACAAAATAGTTGTTTGTTGCTTTTGGGTGAATCCGCATGAATAATTTTTGCTGGCATGGATTCACAACTAGACCATTGTGCAATTTTTTGACACTTTGAGGGCCCAAATGGTGTCAAAATGAGACAAATATTATACTGTTGGAAAGCTCTTTTCGGGCCCTATTCAACGGTTATAATTTGGAAGAAATAGAGGGGATTTGGTTAGGGAAAATTTATCTCAAATATAACCTTATATTTCTAAAAGGAAAATGAAGGATCTAAGGAAAATAACTCACCTTAGTAGGTTAATTTTCCATGTCTATAGATTACAACCTAAAGATGCCACTTATGAGTCTCTCCAACAACTACAACAATAGTTTCCTCATATTCAACTTTGAAGACAAATATTTTTGAAGGATAAGGGCATGTTAGGACCCCATCCTAGAATCATTATGTAATTCTCATATTATTATGTAATGAGCCCTTTCCAATATGGGTATCTCATTCTATTGATGTTTTGTAATGGTATGTGGCAATTGAGGCACCTAGACAAGTGGGGCCATTTCATGTAACTGTTATAAGGAATGTAAGTATTTGTTTGGTAGAATATTCTAGCTTAAGTGGCACTTTGCATGTAAGCCAACTCTTGAGTATTACATTAGGGTTGCATGAAGTGTATCTTTAAAAGAAAAGGGGATATAAACAAATGTATATTTTTACATATTGAATGAAAGTATTTAAGGAGGTTGCCCCCTCAAAGAGGCCCATGATTCTATGTTGTGATTTTTGAGATTAATATATTTTTACACTTACATTTTATATTGAAATAATATGTTATTTCATGAATTTATGCTTTTATTGCAATATTTATGTGAAGACGTAGATTTTAATTACAAGGTTATTAATAGGTAATAAGAGTATAATGTTTCTTTGAAATATTATACCTAGTCAATGCACATGCTAGTTAGAATTAACTTTGGAAATACAAGGAAGTCTAGGACTATACAAGATGGCATTAATGCATTGTATGATAAATAAAATTGAGGGAATCATATTTTATACAAAAATGAACATATTGATAATATAAGTAATATGTGTATTGTAAGTATCTTCCAAACTGAGTAATGATAAATGTGGTAGAAGCAAGAGTGAAATCTTGGGGAGGAGTAGTTTCGAGAGATGCTATAGACACAAATCCAAAAGTATGTTTAGAGGTTGGGACGAAATATGGGATAGGATTAGGGATCATCACAAGGCTTGATAAAGGGCCTAGTTTCAAGGATTGGGTCGATGGAAGTGCAAGCACATTATGATGGCATAAGGAAAAAACTAAACCTTGGTTTGAAGATGCCCTTAAAGGAAAAAATAAGGTATCAAGCCAACCTCAATCATGGTATTTGGATATTCATCATAAATATGATAATACCTTTTCGATGAAGGATGGGTTTCCCTCCATTCTAGTTAGTGATACCATTACAAGATGTAACATGCTATATTTGTAAAGCAATCTAATCTATAAATTTATGGGAGTGTGGCTAGACCTAGTAGCTCTAAAGATTTGGATCATAATTAAATGGGATCTGAAAGGGTAAACTTCAGTCATTTTGATGCTAAATAATTTATTCTTAGTAATGTTCACCCAAGAGGAAAACTACGATTGAGTCTACATGAAAGGGCCTTGGTTTCTTGATAGTGTTGGTCTATACATGCACCGCTAGTTGTTGGTGTTTAACCCTCATATAAAAATTATTATAAAATTATTGATATGGGTATGTTTTTTTTAGCCTATCATTGGAATTTTGGGTAGAGGAGGTCTATGAAAATATTGAAAATACCCTGGAAAATTCATCTTGGTGGTTCTTACAACTACAAGAAAATCCTAGTCTATTTAGTCAGTCAGTCTAGTACAAGTCTTCCTATGTCTGTCAGATCTGTCCAACGCTTGAACAAATCAATCCTCTACACACAAGCCTTCTCAAAGACTTGCCAAATCTATCATCAGGTTCTTCTCAAAGAACCATTGCACCTATGTGAGGATAGATGTTTAAAAAACTCTTATTAAAATGATAAATTTGATTTTATGTTTGGGTAAGCACCATTATGAGGTTTACCATGAAAATATACCCTTTTTATTTTACCTCTTCCATGCATGTGGGAACTTGTCAAGCTTTTTTACAGCAAAAAAACAACCACTAGAAGAGGACCTTAGGGACCAATGAAGGAGAAGTCACAATAAGATTCATTTTCCATGGAGCCAAACCTGCAAAATAAAATGCAATAAACATAACCAATATCTAAAAAATTAGAATGAGATTTTTGAAAATATTAGAAGAGGATAAAAGCGTTCCAAAGACAAAACTTCCCAAGAAGGGTCTAGAAGAAGGAAAAACCAATGCAAAAAATAAAAAAGATAAACGAGGGAAAATCACATAGGAGAAGTAGGTGCAAGAAAATTTCCAAAATAAATATAAGGAATTAGAAGAGAAGGAAAAATGCAAAATGCAAGGGAGAGGATAATCAATGTTATCAAAGAAGGGGAATGATTAGTCATACACCTTTTGACACAAAAGGATCTAGACGAGGAAGGGAGTGAACCTCAAGAAATACTTTGTAAACCAATTAAATGGAAAAAGAAGTGGAATATGGAAAAGAGTCATCCTGTTGATGCCTTTATAGGGGGATCCAAACCCATGTCCAAAGGTAAAAAAATAAAATTATTATCCTAGAATGTGAGGGGTCTAAATTCCCCATCCAAACATAGACTAGTAGAATCCAATATTGATAGTATGTGTATCAATATAGTCTTATTATGGGAGATGAAATTAGGAGAAAATGAATTAGGAAAAAATGGTAGGAAGGTCTAAAGTAGAAACAAATTCCTAGGAGTTCCACTAGTGGGGGATTCAAAAGGATTGCTAACTCTTTGAAACCCATAGATCTATGATGAAGATTTGGTTGATAAAAATTGGTAAAATTAGCAGATCTAAAAAGCAACAAAGTTTGGGATCAATGATACAAGGGAAAGGTTGGATCCTTGAAGCCTATTTTGTCTTTGATAAAAGTAATATAGTTAGGGTTTGAAATTTTGCATCTTGTAGTGTTGTATCCCCATTATTTTTATTACTATATGTTGGAAGAATTTGATACTGCTGTGAGCATTTATGAATATAGGTACAGGTTTCCACTCTATAGCAGGAAAATCAGATAAGGCAAATACCACCTCCTAGCAGAGATAGAGGTTGAAAGCATTAGGTAAGGTGGGATATGATGTCGTGCCTCGTGCACCTTGGCTCATGGGTACATGGAAGCCCATTGTAAATATTTTATGTAGGACATTCTGCCTGCTATTGCATTTTGTCCATATGTATGAATATGAAAATTGATTGTTTCACTTTTGCTTGCTAGGTGAAAGTGGTAGAAGGAATTATTATTTAAATATATATATATATATATATATATATATATATATATATATATATAAATATTTATATAAATAATAATTAATAATTAAAAATGTAAAATATATAAATTAAAAATTAAAATCAAATATTAAAAATATATGTGTGAAAGGAAATAACATAAATAAAAATATATTAGATAATTTTCTTCCATCCAACAGGTGGATAAAATCAAGACATCACCACCTGACGAAAAATGAGTTAACATTTTTGCATGTCTAGCTTTTATGTATCACTATATCTGTTGAATGCGATTTCTTTTTAACGAAGATAAAAGTTTATTTTCGAGTATTCAACTATGAGAAAAATTCTGTGGGAGGATTTTCTTTGAAAAAATCAACTTTCGAGTTTGTGTATGACTAGCACTCTGTTGCAAACTAGCAGTGAGCTGAATCTCTACCTTCTTGTTAGGTTGGATTCTGTAAATCTTTTTGAAATATGTTTGCTAGCTAGAATATGAGAGTTTTATTAGAAGATGTTTGTTATGCTGATGGGCCGAGAATATAATTGTTATTAATTTGGTATATTCTCTGTTAAATTGCTATTATAATCACAACTTTAATAAACCTATGAATACAAGAGCAAGAAAACCTAATAGCATATATATCATTGCTATAAAATTGTGTACATATATATATTTATATATGAATAAGTAGTCTGCATCCATTTGTATTCACGTAGTTTAATGCATAAAAAAAATGGGCCAAGCTGACCCATACTGCTTTCAATCTATTGCTCTCTGTCATGAGATATCAGATTGCAAGAACTCGGGTTCGGTATGACAAGTATGACCATGCCGAGTAGAGTATTTGATTATGGACGAGCTACACTCATGTTTCATTGAAATAAATATTGTATTTATAATATCTGGATATTTCAAATATAAGAGAGATGAAACTATGATGGTGTAGAATTTAATTAAAATTTAATGTGTTTTAGTATGAGGTTATGTAGGAGGCAAGATGTTTTCTTATACATTCAATATGTTTCTTTGAATATTATTTATCTCTTGGACATATTTGGAACAACAATTTATTTTTTCTTCAAGAAAGAGTGTAGTAATGAAGATATTGATTTATTTATTGGCTGTATATACATGTATTGTGTTGTGTAGAATTATCCAAATGTGTTCATGAGTAAGATTCGATTGAGCATCACTATTTCTAGATTAGAATTATTTCTTTGAAAGAATAATAATTTATAAGTTTTCTTTAGTCTGCCACTTCGTAAATTTTTCACTATCGTTTGAATTATGGAGTAATACTTTTTCAGTTTGAAACTTAAATTAAACCTTAAGTTTCAAGTTATAAAATTAGATATTTGATATGTAAGACAATGAGCACCATCTCTGCACAATAGAGAAGTAAATGTTTACCTTGCAAGTTTATAAACTTGGCATTCACTGACTAAAACCAATACATTATACTTTCACAACAAAATGTGTGTGCTTGTCTAAAGATTAAATAGAACCTACGCTTGAGGCCTATTTAGTCAAATCCATGAACATGTTTGAGTGAGGGACGTTTAATGGTAGGCAAAAATTACTAGTTTACTTCAATATTTAAATAGTTGGCTAAAAACGTAGATAACTCTTAAGCTATACCACTGCCAACGATGTGAAAACCAATCCTGCATCTTGAAGTCAATTTTGAATGAATTAATATATGCATATTTAGTAAAATGTATCTTTCCCTGTTGTGGTCATACCAGAATCATCTTTTGAGTCTTCAACCATAATGATAATAGGTTTTAAGATATAATGATGAATCTTTCGACTGTAATGGTTAAAATTCAAACCCTTTTAAAGAAATATATTATAGTATAACAAAATCATCTTCTTGATGTCTGTGAGGGTTAATGGACCTTATCATTAACTGGAATATAGAAAAATATGATAATTTGTTCAAAGAGGGGTTTGTCTTGATATAGGAGCCAATAGTCTTTAGATCGAAAACTTTTATGTCGGCACATGATCTCTTAGAGATGGGATGAGTACTTATACTTTTGTCCATATTTAATAAAATCTATAGATGCCAACAACATTTGTAGTTGTATTTTATTTGGTTGATTCTAAAACAAAATTGTTGTCATGTGCAAATATCAGGGAGCTTTAAAAAGCTGGATAAAAGGGTCATTGATTAAAATCAATTTTGTTATAAAACATTTGTGAAGGTTCAAAAATTGGTCGAGTATAGAAGAACCTTAGTTTAAAATAAAAGTTCGATTTCTTTTTTATAGTTTAACTTATTAAAGTATGTTGCATTATTGTTAGACCTCATAGACTTTATTAATACTATAGCTTCAAAAATAGGTCAGATGGGGTTTACTTATTTATATTAAATATTCTAAATTGATTTTATATAAGAAATATTTTAGACAAATATGTATAGTGTATCTTATATAGTTAAAGAGATGTATAAAAACAAATAATGTTGTCAAGGATTATTTTAGGTTCAAATTGTTTAAATAGTATTAAATAAGGAAGAATCAGTTGTTATGCTTCTAGTTTGTCCAATCTTGAATTTTAAACTATGTATCATAAATTTTAGAGTAAAGACATTATGACTTTGGTTATTAAGGGTTTTGCATAAGTATTGATGTTTTAGACGTTTTATTAGAAATCCAAACCAATATACTCATAGCATAAACCAACCTTATTGTATCGCTCCAAATTTTTCGCATCCCTACCTTCAGGCTATTGGATCCACGCCCGGAAGGAGGATGGGAAAAGGATGGTGCGGTACCTCGGACGAGAGGACTTCACGAAGGTCCCGCCTCTCAAGGGAGGTGTATTTTGGTGATTTTTCGACGGATGGTGGGTTCACCAGGAAACATTTGGCGGCAGTTTCCACGCCTAGGTTTTGGGAATGAGTTTTAGATGAGTTCGTTTTATTTTTAAACATTCATCCTAGGTTTGGCCGAATGATTCTAACTTAAACTACATGAAAATGCAATTTAAATGAATACAACAAACAGAAAAGAAAGCAAAAATAGAGAATTTGCAGGAGGCCAATGAAGATTACCTGATCCGAAAGTCTGATGAAGTTTCTGATTACTTGTAGCAGTCTGGATCGTCTGCAATTCAACAGAATCGCCTTCAATTTGATAAAATCGTCTAAACTGACAGGATCGTCTGCAATCTGACGAATTCGTCAGACGAATTCATCAGAGACCTGCAAAATAGCAAACAGATGCGAAATACAAGAAATTCTATTTTGTAAACAGGGGCAAACTATATGAAAAAGTAATATGAGTATTGAACAATATACAAGAACAAAAGTAAATGCAAATCACTGTGTTTAGATAGCAGAATATGATCTTAATATGCAAACTAGACAAAATGGGTGAACTCCAGATGCAATATAGTATAAAAACTGAATAGACAATCTAATTTATAGCATAAAATGATAGATAAAAGAGAAAGAAGAGCAAACTCCAGGAACTGATTGCCTCGATGTGTGCTACAGTTGAAATCGTCTCGCATCAGAACGAGATCGTCCCTAATTTGACGAGATCGCCTTCGATCTTGACAGGTTCGTCGGCTGCGATAGGTGTTGGCTTCGGTTGAAAACCAGTGGTGTACCTGCAATAAAATTAATATAGGACTAGTGCAAGAGCAAATTTGAAGTGTTTTAGCGCATAGGGAGTTGATTTACATAAAAATTCAGCCAAGGGTTGGGGAAGGAAAAGTTTTAGAGTTAAATAGGCATAGGATAGTTGTTGGGAGGTTGGAGATCATCCCAATTTGGGAGATCTCCAACGGGGGAAGGGTCCCAACGGCGCAGACACGCTTCTGCCCGAATTGGAGACCCGTTGGAACGGATTCCAACTATGCAAATTCAGTTTTGCGACAAAATCGTCTGGACGTTCTAGTCTAGACGAAATCGTCAACTGCGGGGCGATATCGTCTGATCGGAGACGATATCGTCAAACGGTCAAAACAACTCGCTAAAAATGGCACGGAAAAAGAGGAAACGGGTTTCTCGGCGGTTAACGGGCGGTTTGGGAGGTTAAATTTGAATTTTAAATTATTTACTAAGGTGAATGTAATTATTCCAATTTTACTGTGCCAATTTTAGGGTGCTACATTTTGCCCCCTCTTTAGCGAATTTTTCGAAGAAAATGCGTTAAAGATGAGTTCTTCTCGATCTACGAGAAAGCAAAAAATTATTCCCATTTTTAGGCGACGATTCTTGGTCGAATCGTACGACGACTTACTATGGTGCCCCCTCCGTGTTTTTACCCAAATCGAACGTTTGAGGTAAAAACGCGGAAAAGCAAAAATTAATTTGAATTATTTTTGAATGAAATTATGTTTGATATATGATATGTTTTTGATCATATGACTTGTGTTATGTGTATGTTTATGATGCTTTTTATGTTTGATGTAATTGATTGATTTGATTGATGTAATGATTTTATTGATGATTCATGTAATTATGTCGTTTTGGAAAATATTATAACTTGGATGTCATGCTATAAATATTTTAAATGAAATAATCTGATGTAACAAATTGATTGGTTGTATGTGATGCAATAATTTTGATAAAAATAAAAAGGGACTTCTAACAATAATTTCAAAGGACATTGTCGCTATTATAGACCATTTCATGGAGTCGCTACTCACTCGGTCGTCAAGCTAGTCCCAGGATAGAAATATTGTTAAAATAAAAGAGTGCTTAAGAGACTGTCTTAAGACTTTGTTGTGATGATGCAAATGATGATGATGATGGTTTGCTTTCAGATTTCCATGAAAATATTACGCATGAAATATGTGAAATGATTTTTGCTAGGCATAAATTCCTAAGTGTGATAAAAATTGTTGAATAATTCCTTAAGAATTATACCATCATTGCAAAATGCAAAGGTTGACATAATGATATGAAATAATAAAAATGTGTTTGCTTTTGAAAAGCATAATTTGTAAAAAAAATGAAGTCATATGTTTTGTATGATCTTTGATAAATCAGGAAATAAAATTGTTACAATGGTTTGCGCTAGGCATAGAATATGTAGGTATAGACTTATACCATCATCGCGAAGATCAAAGAAAGGATAGTTTTATTGCATGATTAATTTTTGATGAACAGAAAATATGATAATGAGGACTTGCGCTAAGCATAAAATTCCAATTTTGGTTTTGAAACTATACCATCGTTACGAAAGTCGATAAGATATATATGATATGTTTTGATTGAAATTTTTGATTTTTTCTATTATATAGTTGTCTTTGTGGTAAATAATTGTACTTGGTTTATTCCAAACAAGTTTGCAAAAATAATATTTCAAAGTATTTTGAAGACAAAAAGTTAGATTTATAAGGAATCCCATGTGCATAAGTGAATTCATTGCCAATCTTGATTTATCATAATGATAGACAAAATCTCTCAAATACAAATGTGTGTGCAATTGCATTGTTCATTTACCAGTTTTGAGCAAGATACTATGATACAAGTGATTTGAAGAAACCAAATAAGTGTTCATTAACCATGATGTAGATGCATATAACCATACTAGGCTACTATGTAGATCGGATTATCAAGAGCTAGCTAATCCATAAGCAGACATAGGTCTATACAAAAGAAGGTCGCTAATGTGACAGACATATCGCCACGCTAGGAGTTACCCAAGGCCAAGCAGGTTGGGCACAAACCACCTGTTATGGGGCTTACCTCACAGTTTTCGAATAATTGAGAATTCCAGGGATTCAAGCTCATTCACCCTTCTTTTCTTTTCAAAGGGTAGGGAAAGGGATTTTATTGCTTTTCTTGCTTTCTTTTGAACTTTGCTTATTTTTATTTTTGTATTTCTTTTGCTTGATAATGCTTGGAACATTGCTGACATAACATTTTTCTTTTCTCTTTTTCTTGAATTTTTCTTTTCTTTTTCTTTTTCTAGGGATACTTGCTCAGATTAGCTGTAGAGCAAGGGATTTTTATTCTGGGTAGGGGTGAGCTTGTCCTTTTGCCAATTCTCAAATATTCTAGACCATGTGCATGATAGGATAGCAAGGGAAACTTTTCACTCAAGAAATCAGTTCTACTATGTAGCAAAACATGGAAATTACAAATATAATCATTTTATTGTGAAAAGATGTGCTTGGTTTAAGTAAATAACAAGATCAATTCTCTATGCTCAAACTTTATTTAATTGAATTTTGTGAACTTTGATATAAGAGAGATTAGTAATCATGCCAGATAAAATCAAGATATTTATTGTGTGAGTGTGCAAGTGAGGGATGCCAAATAAATGCTAGTTTTATCCAAAATAAGTTGAAACATATAATTGCAATAATTGTAAGAAAATAATGATTTTGAGAAAGTTTTGAGAATTTTGACTCTCTCTTTCTTCTGTATATTGTTTTGGTTTCGAAAGAGTCAAGCATATAGCTGTTTTTGGATTTTTATGTTGATTTTTGTTTTGAGCAAAAGGAACTTTACAAGTGCTTTAAATAAATGCAATAGATATTTTTGAAGATTTTTGAAGATTTATGAATGTTTTTGAGGTTTTTGGGTTTTTATAAAGATTGCAAGGAATACAAGATAGTGATTTTGAACAAATATATACATGGATGAAATGACCAAATTTATGCATAGTAACGTTTGAGATGCAAAATATTCATGGGTTCTTTAAGTTATTTACCATCTAAGGTAGATAATTTGTATGCTCCTTATTCAAATTTAGCAGTAATAATGTATGGTCCAAGCCAGTTGGGCTCAAATTTACCTTTAAGGTCCTTAGTTGCATTAGTATTTTTTTTAATTTTGAGGATTTTGATTTTTTTGTATTTTTATTTTAATTTATGAATTGAAATTGGTGGTATATACAAGATGATCTATATACACTATACAAGGTTATTTGAGTATAGCATGTCTAAGGTTGCTTCAAAATCAAAGGAGGTTTTGAAGGATAATCTAGTTGTGTTGAAGGTAAGAACAAAAGGTGATGAGTAAAAGATAGTGATAACAAAAGCTTTGTTATAATGTAAAATGATGTAGCAAAAGATTTGACTTTTATATGTGTAGAATTGATCATGTTACAAAGTAAAATGTCAAAGATATAAGAAAGTTCTTCATTCTTATTATTATATTCCAAGTTTTGATAAGATGGAGAAAGTATATGTGAAAGATATGCATGGATGTTATTTTGTAAACAAGGATGATCATATATGAATGAAGAAAAGTGATGGATAGAAGATAATTGTGACAATAGAGAATGTATAAAACTTGATGTTTCAATCGTTAAATATTCTTCAAATGGTTTTGGGTCACCCTGTATGGTAACAATTTTATTTGCAAGTTCAAACTTCAAACATTGGTGAAGAGTGGAAGGGAAAACCCTCATCGTATGAATCCAAGGACTCGGGAGAAATAGGTTGTAAGGTGAAGGACAATATCCTACATAGAATAAAATATCCAGGATCTTGGATCCAATATTAAAGGGAAGAATTATAGTACCTTGAGCTTCTTGAATTTCATTGTTAAAATATTTTATAATAACATTTGATTCATTAAGATCTTCTTCCTTTGTTTTGAGCTTTTGGAATAATTGATAAGTGCATAAATTAAGAGAGGAGTCATTATCTACCATGATAACTCTAACAGGTGTTTCTTTACTAGCTCCGATAATGTAAAGATAGGAATCTTCTTGTGGAGTAGAGGAAGGAATCTCCTCATCATAGAATGAAATATGGTTAACCTCAAGAGGGTTTACACCATTAATTATGTTAGAGAAAATATGATGAGGAACAAATTGTTGACTAGGTATTTTGAACAAAATTTTCTTATGAGCAATTTGTAATACTTCTAAAAGGGATATCTTTGCTTGAGGATTAATCACTTGTTGTTGGTTATCAAAGTGGATTTCAGATTGAGATTTTGATTCTAAAGATGAGCTTTCTATGCTTACATTCCATTTTGGATCATTCTCTATAGCCAAAGATAGTTTTGAAGGTTGGTCAAATGAGGAATCCATCTCTTGAATATCAGATTGAGTTGATTGAACTTGAGGTTGCTCATTTGTAGTTACAATATTAATAATATCATCATGATGGGACACATTAACATGCAATATTTGATTGGTTTCTTGTTGTTGATAATTGAATAGGGGTTCTTGGGAGATCTCCATGTCTTGATTGATTATTGGTATTTTTTGTGTAGGAGTTTGATTGTTTAATGGAGATTTATAATCAGTTGTAGATTGTAATTCCTTTATATTAAAAAGACCCTTATCAATCAAATCTTGAATTGCACATCTTAAATCTTTACAATTTTGTATCATATGTCCATCTACTCTATGATATTCACAATGTAGCTTAGGTTTAAACCAATCTGATGTGGTATCAGGTTGTCTTATGGAAGGGAGTTCAATCTTATTTGTGTCAAGTAAATACTTGAGAATTATATCCATTGGTTGATTGAGCTTAGTAAATTTACGTGATGAAGGTTTTTGAGAGGTTTTTGATAAATGCCTTAGGAATTTTGTCATAAAAGGACCTAATGGTTTCTCACCTCTACTTTATTTATTATGGGTAGAATGATGACAGGAAGATTGCGATGTAGGAGGTGAGTGCACGGTAGAATTGGAAGAATAAGTATTTTCTTGTTGAAATGGATGTGTTGTATTGAAAGAAGAGTTTTGAAAAGGTGGCGGAGGATTATATGTGGGTTGATAGACATAATATGGATATATGGGAGAATAGATAATATCATTATGAAGAGGATTGGAAAAGAGATTGTTTTGTTGAGTTATGGATGAAAAATGAGAGAAGTGTGATGGAGGTGGTGTTGAATAGGGATAAGGTTGATCATAATCAACAAATGTATTTAACTGAATTCTTCCAACATTACTGATGGACTCATATTGATTTGAGTAAAAACTCATGGTTTGTTTAGTACTTTTAAAAGTAATATTTAACATCTACTATTCAGAATTGAATCTAAAACAGACAAACTTGAAATGATAATAATTTTTTTTTTTGTTTTTCTTGTATACATATATATTTTTTTGTTTTGTTTTCAAAAGGTTTTAAATGCATTCACGTCGGGTTCACCAAAATGTATCGCTCCAAATTTTTCGCATCCCTACCTTCAGGCTATTGGATCCACGCCCGGAAGGAGGATGGGAAAAGGATGGTGCGGTACCTCGGACGAGAGGACTTCACGAAGGTCCCGCCTCTCAAGGGAGGTGTATTTTGGTGATTTTTCGACGGATGGTGGGTTCACCAAGAAACATTTGGCGGCAGTTTCCACGCCTAGGTTTTGGGAATGAGTTTTAGATGAGTTCGTTTTATTTTTAAACATTCATCCTAGGTTTGGCCGAATGATTCTAACTTAAACTACATGAAAATGCAATTTAAATGAATACAACAAATAGAAAAGAAAGCAGAAACAGAGAATTTGCAGGAGGCCAATGAAGATTACCTGATCCGGAAGTCTGATGAAGTTTTTGATTACTTGTAGCAGTCTGGATCGTCTGCAATTCAACAGAATCACCTTCAATTTGATAAAATCGTCTAAACTGACAGGATCGTCTGCAATCTGACGAATTCATCAAACGAATTCATCAGAGACCTGCAAAACAGCAAACAGATGCGAAATACAAGAAATTCTATTTTTTAAACAGGGGCAAACTATATGAAAAAGTAATATGAGTATTGAACAATATACAAGAACAAAAGTAAATGCAAACCACTGTGTTTAGATAGCAGAATATGGTCTTAATATGCAAACTAGACAAAATGGGTGAACTCCAGATGCAATATAGTATAAAAACTGAATAGACAATCTAATTTATAGCATAAAATGATAGATAAAAGAGAAAGAAGAGCAAACTCCAGGCACTGATTGCCTCGATGTGTGCTACAGTCAAAATCGTCTCGCATTAGAACGAGATCGTCCCTAATTTGACGAGATCGCCTTCGATATTGACAGGTTCGTTGGCTACGATAGCTACTGGCTCTAGTTGAAAACCAGTGGTGTACCTGCAATAAAATTAATATAGGACTAGTGCAAGAGCAAATTTGAAGTGTTTTAGCGCATAGGGAGTTGATTTACATAAAAATTCAGCCAGGGGTTGGGGAAGGAAAATTTTTAGAGTTAAATAGGCATAGGATAGTTGTTGGGAGGTTGGAGATCATCCCAATTTGGGAGATCTCCAACGGGGGAAGGGTCCCAACGGTGCAAACACGCTTCTACCCGAATTGGAGACCCGTTGGAACGGATTCCAACTATGCAAATTCAGTTTTGCGATAAAATCGTCTGGACGTTCTAGTCCAGATGAAATCGTCAAATTTGGGGCGATATCGTCTGATCGAAGACGATATAGTCAAACGGTCAAAACAACTGCTAAAAATGGTGCGGAAAAAGAGGAAACGAGTTTCTCGGTGGTTAACGGGCGGTTTGGGAGGTTAAATTTGAATTTTAAATTATTTACTAAGGTGAATGTAATTATTCCAATTTTATTGCGCCAATTTTAGGGTGCTACACTTATATTTTAGAATTACTATGAATGACTTGTTAATAACCTAGCTAAAATTCAAATAGGAAAACTTTATGATAACAAAATTTATTCATGTTTTAATATTTGTATTTTTTTTACAAAATTTTACATATTTTTAGTTTTTAAGTTATTTTATGTATCCTTACTTATTAGAAGGGTTAAAACCATAACCCATGTAAATCATTATAAATAATAATCATATTTTATAAATTCAAACCTATTGAAGCAAATGAATAACCTTCCTACCGAGAGCCGAGAAGGGCTATAAGGATTTATCACCGAGAAAGGGCAAAATAAAACTAGATGATGTCGAGAAGGGCTAAAATATCCAACTCCAATAGTACGTAGTGGCGACTATTGTGAATAGGGAGCAACCATTCTCTAGCATTAAAGATCAATGGATCCCATGCTATTCAGAGTAACGAACGATGGAATGGAACATCATTCTAGGTTGTCCTACGAAGTAGTACGCAGGGTTATGCGTAAGGGGTTAGCCCCAAAATATATTTATAAAAATTTGATGAATTAGTTTTGAAATCAAGGCGACTAATGTCCAAAAACATGTAGAATATTCACTATTATTAGGGGAAATATTGGAAATTTAAACTTAAAATGGTCTAATTATTATAAAATTGAGGCGAATCAATCCAAAAAAAATTTGCACCCAAATTTTTTTCACTAATGGGCCTTGGTCAAGAATCCCAAATATTAGCCAATTCTAAATTTTGAAAATCTTAGTTATAGCCAATTTGGCGATAAATAGCCACTATGCATAACCCTGGTAGTATGTGAGGGTTCCCATGAATCGTAAACCAGTTGTGAAATTGCCAACAAAACTCAAGACTAAGGAGCTAGTCCTTGGGGTTGGAAGGTCTAGTGGTAGATGGTATGGGTAACATTACCATCAACTGGGAGTTGGTTTGGAACACCTGGTCTAAAAAACCAGAGAATTGACGAACCCTAATAATACCTTAGGTGAAGGTCAATAATCAGACATTGAAATAGCTACGCTAACTCAAAGCATGGTATTAAAGGTTAAACTATGATAATTGGGTTAGTGGACCAATAGAACAAGAGTGAGATCATAGATCCAAGTCCATGCTATGAGATAGGGAAAATAGTGTGTCCACCCTTCCAGGTTTTATGGGCCTTAGAAGGGCAACCCAATGCCAAGATCTGGGAACTCAAGAAATGAGAGAGAGGGTATCATAAATGGCAACCTACCGCAGGAATTTGGCTGGTCTCGAGCACTTGAGATGTCATCTACAATGGTATGAAATCTTGAAGTGTGAACATATATGCCTAAGTACTAATACAAATTTGGGTGTGCTTACATCATTTGTGATTTAATATATTGAAATTTTGAATTTGTGTTTTTGACAACTAGGTGAGTAGATCTGGGTTGTTATAGTTGGTATCAGATCCTAGGTTGTGAAACCCTAGGTTATAAGTATGAACTATTGAATTGACATAATTCTTTTGTCACCAGGTATGGTGGGGATCTCGAGAAGAGTAAATGTTAATCTACAAGATGATATTACAGAAGTACCTAGGAAGGGACTAAAATGACTCGTGAGGGAGTCAAAATATGTACAAATAGTCGAAGTGCCACGACGTGTTATAAGAAAGGAAAATGATCCAGTAGCTACAAGAGCTACATCGAATGATGAAAACATGACAAAGATGATTCAGTTAATGCAAGAACAAGTAAATTAGCAAAAGGAATAAATGGAGATCCAAAGGGCTCAAATGAGTGAACATATGGATCAACAAAGAGCACAGATGGCTCAGCAATAGGAAATTATCTCTCAACAATAGAAGGTCATTGAGAATCTGATAAAAGGTAAGGAGTTCAAAAAAGTAAGTGAGTTTCCTAAGGGATATTCGAGGAGAAAGGTCAGTGTTGAATTTCAAAAAGAGATTAAGAAGCTAGAAATCTCCAAGTTTTATGGTAAGGGTGACGGTGAAGCAACTGTTAATTGGTTGAGTGAAGAAGAGGGGTATTTCTCAATTCAACCCCTTTGTACTGAATCCAAAACTACATGGGTAGTGGCTCATTTGATAGGTCCAGCCAGGGATTGGTGGGCCACCTATAAGAAAACCAGTTAGGAGGCTTTCGACATACCTTGGGATGAATTTAAAAAATAATAAGGATAAATTCCTTACTCCGCAATTCTACATTAATAAATACACTAAATTTACCAATTTACGCCAAGAAAACATGACAATAATTGAGTATTACCAAATATTTATCCAACTTTTGAAATATGCTCCAAAATATGATAAGCAAGAGGAGTTCAAATCTCATAAATTTGTAATGGGTTTGCATCCCATAATTGGGAATCCTTTTGGTCGGGGAAAGCCTAAGGATTTGATGACAGTTTTTGATGTGGCTCACTATGAAGAGGTGAGCCAGAAAAATAAGAAGATTTATTACCAAAAATTTGAAAAGGAAGAGTTTAAGAAAAGAAAATACCCAAAACCAGTTAAGGGTAAATATTAGTATAAGAAATATAAATATGGACACCATTACAAGGGAGACATTAAAAACAAAGAGAAATTTTAGGGGAATAAGGGGCAGGCACACAAAAGAAATTTTCAATAAAGAAGGAATAATTACTAGGACAAGGGAATGAATGTTAGACAAAACAGAGGAGATAAGCAAAAGAAAAAGGGACAAAATGTGTACTTTGTATGTGTAGCCCCAGATAATTATGCAAATCAATATCCACAGAGAGCCGATAAGAGAAATCCGACAGAAGAGGCCCCACATAGGATGTATGCAACCATAGGAAAATCTAATATTTTAGGGCAAGCTACTCCATTTCTCATAAGAGGAAAACTAGGTAAGAAAGATGTTAGTATTTTGATATATAGTGGTGCAACTAATAGTTTTATATCATATGGTTTTTTGCGGGACATACCGAAGAGACCTGGGATAATGGAAAATGGGTGGCAAATTGATTATGGTTTAAGATAGAACTATATGGTCAACCAATGTTTATTTAATCCTAAAATAGATATACACTAAGGAAAAATTTATTGGCATATTTATGTAGCACCCTTTCATGCCTTCGATATTGTTCTAGGATTAGATTGGCTAAAATCCCACAAAGCCCTGCTAAACTTTGAAGAGAGATGGTTGGACTTCACAGATGGTTCTAATCAGTGAATCCATGTCCATTGTAATAGAACATCATTTGAACCCCACCTGATGATTGCAATGCAAGTCAAAATAGCTTTAAGGAAATGATGTAGACTATATGTGGTTAAACTAAACAAAAAGAAAAAACAAAATCTAGCTTCACTTTGTTTCAATAGTATCTAGTTTTTAATGAGTTTAGGGATGTTTTTCCTAAAGAACTACCCAGACTACCTCTAAAAAGAGAATTTGACTTTTCTATTGAGCTTTTACTAGGAGCATCGCCTATTGCTAGAACTCCTTACCAAATGACACCCCTTGAATTGCAAAAACTCAAGACCCAGATTTAGGATCTATTAGAAAAAGGGCACATTAAGTCTAGCGTCTCACCATGGGGAGCACCCATTTTGTTTGTGAAGAAGAAGGATGGATATTTGAGACTTTGTATTAACTATAGAATGCTCAATAATATGACGATGAAGAATAAGTATTCTTTGCCAAGAATAGATGACCTCTTTGATCAGCTTAGAGGAGCTACTATTTTCTTAAAAATTGACCTTAGATCAAGATACCACCAACTAAGAATCAAGGAAGAAGATACTTTTAAGACTGCATTTAGAACCCGATATGGGCATTACAAGTTCATAGTGTTGCCTTTTGGATTAATAAATACACCATATTCTTTCATGAATTTAATGAACAGTGTCTTTAGGGAGCAGTTGGATCAATTTGTATTGATATTTCTAGATGATATTTTGATCTATTATCGAAGCAAAGAGGAGCATGACCAACATATGAGAATAGTCCTAAAATCCTTAGGAAAAATCAATTGTATTGAAAATTGTCTAAGTGTGAGTTTTACCCTCCACAATTTTAGTATTTAGGGCATATTATATCATCCGAAGGGGTAGCGTTTGATCATAAAAGTATTGAAGCCATAATAGACTGGCCAAAATACACTAATGTTACTGAAGTGATAAGTTTTATGGGAATGGCTGGATATTATCGACGATTCGTAAAAGAATTTTCAAAGATCACCTTTTCTATCACCAATTTGCAAATAAAAGGAAAAGTTTTCAAATGGACAACTCATTATGAAGAAGCTTTCAAAGTCCTTAAATAAAAGTTGACAATGACACCTATTCTTCAAATTTCGGACCCTAGTAAACCATTCATAGTTTGTACAGATGCCTCTCTAGAAGGACTAGGAGGAGTCTTATTGCAAAATGAAGCTCTTGTGGCATATGAGTCCCAAAATATTAAGAAGCATGAGGTTAATTATGCCACTCATGATTTAGAGTTGGATATTGTAGTCCATGCTCTTAAAATATGGTGACATTATCTATTTGGAAAACCTTTTGAGTTAAAAATTGATCATTAGAGTTTGAAGTACATTTTCACTTAGCCTCTATTAAATGCTAGACAACGGAGATGGATGGAATTCTTGGCTGAGTATGAATTTAGAATTGAATATATAAAAGGTAAAGAAAATAAATTGTCATATGCCCTTAGTCAAAGAAGACACATATATGCTCTAACACGATGCCAGTATGGACTAAAAGAGCAAATAAAAGAGTTGCAAAAAATGATGAATACTGCAACCAATGTTGTACTAAGATCGAGCAAGAACCAAATCGGAATACAAATTTTAGTATCAAGGAGGATATGGTATACTTCATAGACCGAATAATAGTACCCAATAATGAAGGAATAAATAGAACAATTATGCAAGAAGCACACTATGCTCCATAAGCTACTCACCTAGATATGGTAAAAATGAGAGACTTTGAAAAAGACTTCTACTGGCCTGGCATGAAAAAATATGTGGTTAAATTTATTGCAAGGTTTCTAGAATATCAAAAAATAAAAGCTGAGCATCAACATCCTGAGGGAAACTACACTTATTTGATATACCAGATCAAAAATGGTAAGTAATTTCTATGGATTTTATAGTTGGTCTTCCTAAAACTCGATTCCAACATGATGAAGTTTTTGTTGTAGTGGATAAATTAAAAAAGGTGGCACATTTTATACCAGACAATGTTCATAATGATGCTCCTAGTATAGCATAAAAATTTTCTCAAGAAATTGTGAGGTTGCATGGTTTCCCTAAAATAATCATCTCAGATAGGGATTCATGATTTAATTTAGAAATTTGGCAAGCTTTGCATCGAGCATGGGGCACGAAGCTTAATATTAGCACAACCTATCATCCTAATATGGATGGGTAGACCAAGAGAGTCAATCAAGTACTGGAGGTTATGCCATGAATGTACTGTATGGACCACCAGAATAGGTGGTAAGATTATATCTTCTTGGTGGAATTTACATATAACAATAGCTATCATACCATTTTGGGCATGGCCCCTTTTGAAGTCCTATATGGGTACAGATGTAGGAAACCATTAACGTGGGATAACCTGAATGATCGAGAAATGATCGGTCCTGATGTTGTTAAGAAAATGGAGGTCCAATTAAAAGAAATCTGCTAGCGACTTTGTAAAGTTGTGGACCATCAAAAGAGCTATGCTGACCTAAAACAAACTCCTTGAGAGTTTGCTATTGGAAATAAGATCTTTCTCAGAGTCAAACCAAATAATAGCTCCATCATATCTACTAAACTTAACCCTAGAATTTAAAATGGTCTAATTATTATAAAATTGAGGTGAATCGATCCAAAAAAAATTTACACCCAAAATTTTTTGGCTAATGGGCCCTAGTTAAGGGTCCCAAATATTAGCCAATTCCAAATTTTGAAAATCTTAGTTATAGCAAATTTGGAGATAAATAGCCACTATGCATAACCCTGGTAGTACGTGAGGGTTCCCGTGAATCATAAACCAGTTGTGAAATTGCCAATAAAACTCAAGACTAAGGAGCTAGTCCTTGGGGTTGGAAGGTCTAGCGGTATATGGTATGGGTAACCTTATCGTCAACTAGGAGTTGGTTTGGGACACCTGGTATGAAAAAATAGAGAAGTGATGAACCCTAATAATACCTTAGGTGAAGGTCAATAATAAGGCACTGACATAGCTATGCTAACTCAAAGCATGGACCTAAAGGTTAAACTATGATAATTGGGTTAGTGGACCAATATGACAAGAGTGAGATCATAGATCCAAGTCCATGCTATGAGATGGGGAAAATAGTGTGTCCACACTTCCAGGTGTTATGGGCCTTAGAAGGGCAACCCCATACCAAGATCTAGGAACTCAGGAAAGGAGAGAGAGGGTCTCATAAATAGAAACCTACTATGGGAAGTTGGCCGGTCTTGAGAACTTGAGATGTCATCTGCAATGGTATGAAATATTAAAGTGTAAACATATATGCCTAAGTACTAATACAAAGTTGGGTGTGCTTACATAATTTGTGATTTGATATATTGAAATTTTGAATTTGTGTTTTTGACAACTAGGTGAGTAGACCTGGTTTGTTACAATTGGTATCAGAGCCTAGGTTGCAAAACCCTAGGTTATAAGTATGAACTATTGAATTGACATAACTCTTTTATCACTAGGTATGGTGGGGACCTCGAGAAGAGTAAATGATATTATACAAGAGGAGATTTCAGAAGTCCCTAGGAAGAGACTAAGATGACTCGTGAGGGAGTCAAAATATGTAAAAACAGTCGAAGTGCCTCGACATGTTATAAGAAAGGAAAAGGAGCCAATACCTGCAAGAGCTACATCAAATGATGAAAACATGATTCAGTTAATGTAAGAACAAGTAAATCAGTAGAAGGAACAAATGGATATCCAAAGGGCTCAAATGAGTGAGCATATGGATCAACAAAGAGCACAAATGGCTCAGCAATAGGAAAATATCTCTCAACAACAGAAGGTTATTGAGAATCTGATGAAAGGTAAGGAGACTGAAAAAGTAAGTGAGTTTCCTAAGAGATATTCAAGGAGAAGGTTGGTGTTGAATTGCAAAAAGAGATTAAGAAGCTAGACATATCCAAGTTTTATGGTAAGGGTGACGATGAGGCAACTGTTAATTGGTTGAGTGAAGAAGAGGGGTATTTCTCAATTCAAACCCTTTGTACTGAATCCAAAATTACATGGGCAGTGGCTCATTTGATAGGTCCAACCAGGGATTGGTGGACCACCTATAAGAAAACCAGTTAGGAGACTTTTGACATCCCTTGAGATGAATTTGAAAAATAATTTAAGGATAGATTCCTTACTCTACAATTTTACATTAATAAATACACTGAATTCACCAATTTATGCCAAGAAAACATGACAACAATTGAGTATTACCAAAGATTTGTCCAAATTTTGAAATACGCTCCAAAATATGATAAGTGAGAGGAGTTCAAAGCTCATAAATTTGTAATGGGTTTGCATCCCAAAATTTGGATTCCTGTTGGTCAGGGAAAGCCTAAGGATTTGATGACAATTTTTGATGTGGCTCACTATGAAGAGGTGAGCCAAAAAATAAGAAGGTTTATTACGAAAAATTTGAAAAGGAAGAGTTCAAGAAAAGAAAATACCTAGAACCAATTAAGGGTAAATATCAGTATAAGAAATATAAATATGGACATCATTGCAAGGGAGATAATAAAAACAAAGAGAAATTTCAGGGGAATAAGGGGCAGACAGACAAAAGAAATTTTTAAGAAAGAAGGAATAATTACCAGAACAAGGGAATGAATGTCAGCCAAAATAGAGGAGATAAGCATAAGAATAAGGGACCAAATGTGTGCTTTGTATGTGCAGCCTCGGATCATTATGTGAATCAATACCCAAAAAGAGCCGATAAGAGAAATCCGACAGAAGAGGCCCCACATAGGATGTATGTAGCCACAGGTAAATCTATTATTTTAGGGCAAGTCTCATCAGAGTAAAACTAGGAAAGAAAGATGTTAGTATTTTGATATATAATGGTGCAAATGATAGTTTTATATCATCTAGTTTTTTGTGGGACATACCAAAAAGACCTGGGATAATGGAAAATGGGTGGCAAGTTGAGTATGGTTCAAGACAAACCTATATGGTCAACCAATATTTATTTGATCCTCAAATAGATATACACCAAGGAAATATTAATTGACATCTTTATGTTGCACCCTTGCATGCCTTTGATATTGTTCTAGGAGTAGACTGGCTAAAATCCCACAAAGCCCTACTAAACTTTGAAGAGAGATGGTTGGACTTCATAGATGGTTCTAATCAGTGAATCCATGTCCATTGTAATAGAACATCTTTTGAACCCCACCTGATGGCTGCAATGCAAGTCAAAATAGCTTTAAGAAAAGGATGTGGACTATATGTGGTAAAACTAAACAAAAAGGAAAAAACAAAATCTAGCTTCACTCTGTTTCAACAATATCTGATTTTGAATGAGTTTAGGGATGTTTTTCCTGAAGACCTACCCAGACTACCTCTAAAAAGAGAATTTGAATTTTCTATTGAGATTTTACTAGGAGCGTCGCCTATTTCCAGAACTCCTTATTGAATGACACCCCTTGAATTACAAGAACTCAAGACCCAACTTTAGGATCTATTAGAAAAAGGGCACATTAAGTCTAGCGTCTCACCATGGGGAGCACCCATTCTATTTGTGAAGAAGAAGGATGAATCTTTGAGACTTTGTATTGACTATAGAATGCTCAATAAGATGACGATGAAGAATAAGTATTCTTTTCCAAGAATAAATGTCCTCTTTTATCAGCTTAGAGGGGCTACTATTTTCTCAAAAATTGACCTTAGATTAGGATACCACCAACTGAGAATCAAGGGAGAAGATATTTTTAAGACTGCATTTAGAACCCGATATGGGCATTACGAGTTCATAGTGTTGCCTTTTGGATTAAAAAATGCACCAGTTGCTTTCATGAATTTAATGAACAGTGTCTTTAGGGAGCAGTTGGATCAATTTGTATTGATATTTCTAGATAATATTTTGATCTATTCTCGAAGAAAAGAGGAGCATGACCAATATATGAGAATAGTCCTAGAAATCCTTAGGAAAAATCAAAATTGTATTGAAAATTGTCTAAGTGTGAGTTTTACACTCCACAAGTTTAGTATTTAGGGCATATTATATCATCCAAAGGGACAGCGTTTGATCCTAAAAATATTGAAGCCATAATAGACTGGCTAGCATCCACTAATGTTACTAAAGTGAGAATTTTTATGGGAATGGTTGGATATTATCGGTAATTTGTAAAAGGATTTTCAAAGATCACCTTTCCTATCACCAATTTGCAAAGAAAAGGAAAAGTTTTCAAATGGATAGCTCAGTGTGAATAAGCATTTAGAGTCCTTAAAGAGAAGTTGATAATGGAACCTATTATTCAAATTTTGGACCCTAGTAAACCATTCACAATTTGTACATATGCCTCTCTAGAAGGACTAGGAGGAGTCTTATTACAAAATGAAGCTTTTATGGCATATGAGTCCCAAAAGCTTAAGAAGCATGAGGTTAATTATGTCACTCATGATTTAGAGCTGGTTTTTTTAGTCCATGCTCTTAAAATATGGCAACACTATCTATTAGGAAAACCTTTTGAGTTAAAAACTGATCATTAGAGTTTGAAGTACATTTTCACTCAGCCTCTATTAAATGTTAGACAATGGAGATGGATGAAATTCTTGGCTGAGTATGACTTTAAAATTGAACATATAAAAGGGAAAGAAAATAAATTGGCATATGCCCTTAGTCAAAGAAGACACATATATGCTCTAACACAATGCCAATATGGACTAAAAGAGAAAATAAAGGAGTTGCATAAAAATGATGAATACTGCAACCAATGTTGTACTAATATCGAGCAAGAACCAAATCGACATACAAATTTCAGTATTAAGGAGGATTAGGTATATTTCAGAGACCAGATAATAGTACCCAATAATGAAGTAATAAATAGAACAATCATGCAAAAAGCACATTGTGCTCCATACTCTGCTCACCCAGGTATGGTAAAAATGAGAGACTTTGAAAAAGACTTCTACTTGCCCGACATGAAAAAATATGTGGTTCAATTTTTTGCAAGGTTTATGGAATATCAGAAAGTCAAAGCCGAGCATCAACATCCTAGGGGACAACTACACTTATTTGATATACCAGAGTAGAAATGGCAAGTAATTTCTATGGATTTTATAGTTGGTCTTCCTAAAACGCGATTTCAAAATGATGCAATTTTTGTTGTAGTGGATAAATAAATAAAGGTGGCACATTTTATACCAAAAAATGTTCTTTATGATGCTCCTACTATAACATAAAACTTTTCTCAAGAAATCGTGAGGTTGCATGGTTTCCCTAAAATAATCATCTCAGACAGAGATTCACAATTTACTTCAAAATTTTGGTAAGCTTTGCACCAAGCATGGGGTACGAAGCTTAATATCAGCACAACCTATCATCCTGAGATGGTTGGGCATACCGAGAGAGTCAATCAAGTACTGGAAGATATGTTGTGAATGTACTGTATGGACCACCATAATAAGTGGGAAGATTATCTCTTCCTGGTGGAATTTACATATAACAATAGCTATCATACCACGTTGGGCATGGCCCCTTTTGAAGCCCTATACGGGCGCAGGTGCAGGATATCATTAACATGGGATAACCTGGACGATCGAGAAATGATCGGTCCTAATGCTGTTAAGAAATTGGAGGTCCAATTAAAAGAAATCCACCAGCAACTTCACGAAGCTGTGGATCGTCAAAAGAGTTATGCTGAACTAAAATGAACTCCTTGAGAGTTTTCTATTAGCAATAAGATCTTTCTCAGAGTCAAAATAGCCAAGAGCTCCATCAGATCTACAGTAGATCTGTTGTAGTAGATTCATCTTGTTGCTGGATCTACTAAATTTATCCAAGATCCACAGTGTTTTCCATGTGTCTCTTCTTCGTAAGTATGTGGCTGACCCTTCACATATACTGAATCTTTTTCAATTGCAAACATCGAACCCACAACTCATTAAGGTTTGACCTATCAAAATTTTGGGATATAGGACCAAGCAATTAAGGAAAAGAACCATTGACCAGTGTAGGGTCCATTGGTATCACTACTCAGAGAGAAACGCCACATGGGAAGATGTGGCATAAATGAAAAGGTAATTTTCATTTTTGTTTAAAAATACACATTTATACGAACATTTGGATATGTGTTATATAAAAATTTGTATATTTGTATTGATGATGTATGTTTGATATGTTTATAATGTAGTAAATGCAGCCTTGGTATAATGTATATAATTGATTTTATATACATGCAATTTTTATCTTTAAAACCTGCTAAAATATTATCGCTAACATAGGAACTATGTTAAATTATGGTGGGGAAGAATGTCATTTCCCCATTATTTTGATTACTATATGTTGGAAGAATGTGATACTACTGCGAGCATTTATGAATGCAGGTACAAGTTTTCACTTTGTAGCAGGAAAATCAGACAAGGCAAATACCACCTCATGATGGAGACAAAGATTGAAAGCATCAAGTAATATGGGATATGATGTCATGCCTCGTGCACCTTGGCCCGTGGATACATGGGAACCCACTGTAAATATTTCATGTAGAAAATTCTGCCTACTGCTGCATTTTGTGAATATGTCATATTGTGAAAATTGAATGTTTCATTTTTGCTTGTTGGGTGAAAGTGGTAGAAGGAATTATTATTTTAAATAATATATATATATATATATATAAATATATAGATATTTATATAAATAATAATAATAAATATAAATAATAATAATAAATATAAATAATAATAATAATTAAAAATGTAAAACATATAAATTAAAATTAAAATTAAAATTAAAAATATATATGTGAAAGGAAATAATATAAATAAAAATATATTAAATAAATTTCTTCCATCCACCAGGTGGATAAAATCAAGACATCACCACTCGATGGAAAATGAGTTAACCTTTTTGCATGTCTAGATTTTACGTGTCACCATATCTTTTAAATGTGATTTTTTTTTAACAAAGAGAAAAGTTTATTTTCGAGTATTTGGCTATGGGAAAAATTATGTGGGAGGATTTTATTTGGAAAAATCAATGTATGACCAACACTCTGTTGCAAACCAACAACGAGCTGAATCTCTGCTTTCTTGTCAGGTTGGATTTTGTAAATATTTTTAAAATATGTTTGCTAGCTAGAATATAAGAGTTTTGTTAGAAGATGTTTGTTATGCTAATGGACCGAGAATATGATTGTTATTAATTTGGTATATTCTCTGTTAAATCGCTATGATAATCATAACTTTAATAAACTTATGAATACAAGACCAGGAAAACCTAATAGGATATATATCATTGCTATGAAATTGTGTACTATATATATATATATATATATATATATATATATATATATATATATATATATATATATATATATATATGAATAAGTAGAATGCATCCATTTGTATTTACGTATTTTAATGCATCCAAAAAAAATGGGCCAAGCTAACCCATACTAATTTCAATCTATTGCTCTTCGCCATGAGATATCAGATTGCAGGAAACCAGGTTTGGTATGACAGGGATGACCATGCCGAGTAGATTATTTGATTATGGATGAGCTACACTCATGTTTCATTGAAATAAATATTGTATTGATAATATTTGGATATTTTAAATATAAGAGAGATGAAACTCTGATTGTGTAGACTTTAATTAAAATTTAATGTGTTTTAGTATGAGGTTCTGTAGGAGGCAATTTTTTTTCTTATACCTTCAATATGTTTCTTTGAATATGTCTTAGACAGGTTCAGAACAAAAAATTATTTTTCTTCAATAAAGAGTGTAGTAATGAAGATATTGTTTTATTTCTTGGCTGTATATACATGTATAGTGTTGTGTAGAATTATCTGAATGTGTTCATGAGTAAGATTCTATTGAGCATCGTTGTTTCTGGATTAGAATTCTTTCTTTGAAAGAATAATAATTTATAAGTTTTTCTTTAGTCTACCACTAAGTGAAATTTTCACTTTCGCTTAAATTATGGAGTAATACTTTTTTAGTTCGAAACTTAAATTAAACCTTAAGTTTAAATTTATAATTTTAGACATTTGATATGTAAGACAATGAGTGCCATCTCTGCACAATAGAGAAGTAAATGTTTACCTTGCAAGTTTATAAACTTAGCACTCACTAACTAAAACCAATATGTTATACTTTCACAGCAAAATGTTTGTGCTTGTCTAAAGATTAAATAGAACCTGCTCTTGAGGCTTGTTTATTCAAAGTCGTGAACGTGTTTGAGTGACAGACGTTTACTAGCAGGAAAAAATTACTAGTTTAATTCAATATTTAAATAGTTGGCTGAAAACGTAGATAACTCTTAAGCTATACCACCACCGATGACGTGAAAACCAATCCTGCATCTTGAAGTTAATTTTGAATGAATTAATACATGCATATTTAGGAAAATGTATCTTTCCCTGTTGTGGTCATACCGGAATCATCTTTTGAGTCTTCAACCATAATGATACTAGGTTGTAAGATATAATGATTGGTTAAAATTCAAACCCTTTTGAAGAAATATATTATAGTATAACAAAATTATCTTCTTGAAGTTTGTGAGGGTTAATGGGCCTTATAATTAATTGGAATATAGAAAAATATGATAATTTGTTCAAAGAGGAGTTTGTCTTGATATAGGAGCCAATAGTCTTTAGATCAAAAACTTTTATGTCGGCACATGATCTATTAGAGGTGGGATGAGTACTTATACTTTTTTCCATATTTAATAAACTCTATAGATGCCAACAACCTTTGTAGTTGTATTTTATTTGGTTGATTTTAAAACAAAATCGTTATCATGCACAAATATCAGGGAGCTTTAAAAATTTGGGTAAAAGGGTCATTGGGTAAAATTGATTTTGTTATAAAATATTTGTGAAGGTTCGAAAATTGGTCGAGCATAGAAGAACCTTAGTTTAAAATAAAAGTGTGATTTATTTTTTATAGTTTAACTTATTAAAGTATGTTGCATTATTGTTAGACGTCATAGACTTTATTAATAGTATAGATTAAAAAATAGGTCAGACGGGCTTTACTTATTTATATTAAATATTCTGAATTGATTTTATATAAGAAATATTTAGATAAATATGTATAGTGTATCTTAGATAATTAAAGAGATGTATAAAAACAAATAATGTTGTCAAGGATTATTTTAGGTTCAAATTGTTTAAATAGAATAAAATAAGGAAGAATTAGTTGCTATGCTTCTAGTTTGTCCAATCTTGAATTTTAAACTATGTATCATAAATTTTAGAGTAAAGACCTTATGAATTTTGTTATTAAGGGTTTTGCATAGGTATTGATGTTTTAGACATTTTATTAGAAATCCAAACCAATATACTCATAGGATAACAAACTAGTCTTATCTTTTAGAATTACTATGATTGACTTGTTAATGACTTAGCTAAAATTCAAATAGGGAAACCTTATGATAACAAAATTAATTTCATGTTTTAATATGTGTATTTACTGTATATATTACAAAATTTTACATCTTTCTAGTTTTCAAGTTATTTTATGTATCCTTACTTATTAGAAGGGTTAAAACCATAACCCATGTAAATCATTATAAACAATAATCATATTTTAAAAATTCAAACCTATTGAAGCAAATGAATAACCTTCCTACCGAGAGTCGAGAAGGGATATAAGAATTTATCATCAAGAAAGGGCAAAATAAAACTAGATGATGTTGAGAAGGGCTAAAATATCCAACTCCAATAGTATGTAGTAGCAGCTATTGTGAATCATGGGCAACTGTTCTCTCGCATTACTAGAAGGATCAATGGATCCCATGCTATCGAGAGTAACGAACGATGGAATGGGATATCGTTCTAGGTTTTCGTACGAATTAGTACGTGAGGGTTCCCGTGAATCATAAACCAGTTGTGAAATTGTCAATAGAACTCAAGACTAGGGATTTGGTCATTGGGGTTGGAAGATCCAACGATAGATGGTATGGGCAGCATTACTGTCAACTGGGAGTTGGTATTGGACACCTGGTCTGAAAAACTAGAGAATTGGTGGACCCTAATAATACCTTAGGTGAAGGTCAATAATCAGGCATTGGCATAGCTATGCTAACTCAAAGCATGGACCTAAAGGTTAAACTATGATAATTGGGTTAGTGGACCAATAGAACAAGAGTGGGATCATATATCCAAGTCCTCCATGCTATGATATTGGTAAAATAGTGCGTCCACCCTTCCAGGTGTTATGGGCCTTGGAAGGGCAACCCCATGCCAAGATCCAGGAACTTGAGAAAAGAGAGATAGGGTCTCATAAATGGCAACCTACCACGAGAAGTTGACCAGTCTCGAGCACTTGAGATATCGTCTACAACGGTGTGAAATCTTAAAGTGTGAACATCTATGCCTAAGTACTAATACAAGGTTGGGTGTGCTTACATCATTTGTGATTTAATATATCAAAATTTTGAATTTGTGTTTTTGACAACTAGGTGAGTAGACCTGGGTTGTTACATGTAGGGGTTAAGAAGGTACCCAATATAAGGGATTTTGTATCTAGTTTGAGGATCTAGTTAAAACCTCACTTACCATAATAAAAAAATTTCAAAACATAGAAAATTAGAAATGGATGGTAGTTAGGGATTTAAATACCTTGCTAACTTCGAATGAAAAGAAAGGAGGGGTTCCCAGTTACACATAGGCCATGAGATATTTCGTAATTTTTTTAATAGAGATAAGAATAATAGACCTGCATTTGGAATGGATAGTTACACATGGAATAATGGAGAAAAAAAGAAAAAAAACCAAAAATTGTGGAGTTTAGGATCAATGTTTTGAAGGAAAGATTGGCTTCTTGAAGCCTTTTTTGTCCTTTATATGAGTAATGTGGTTAGTGTTTGCATTTATGTATTGTAGGGGTTAGGAAGGTATCTAATGTTGTAACAACCCAAGTCTAACCCACCTAGTTGCACAACCTAGTCTAGCTCATTGGATTCACAAAATGAAAATTTTGGCTGGTTTTAAGACTAGACAAGGCTCATGGTGGAAATTTTTGATGTAATTATTTTTGAAGTTCACCCAATGTTTAATTAGTATGAGGCATAGTGTACTAATTTTAGGATTTAGGATCACTGCAGATGATCTGCCAAGTTCATGAGACTGACCAAGTTTCGTAAGAAGGTGTCTTTTTGTGTATCTATCTCCTCATCCTGATATGAGGGCACAAATCCATGACTGGGGTTATTCTCCAGGGACCATAACACCTAGAGGGTGGATACATACTCTTCCTATCCCTTAAAATGAGGATGCTAGGCTTATTTTATATTTTTTTGCTTCATATTTAAACATGCAAGGGGTTAGCATATATGCCTAGTGCCTAATTGATTATCCTCTACACCGAGGTGAATTAGGGTCATGCCATTCCCTTAAATTTGAATTTGGTATCTCTTTTCAAGATACAATTAACGACAAGATGTCCCATACCTTCTATCATAGAGTATTCTAATTTCCTAAATCGTATTTTGAGCAAGGATCCATCACCTTATTACTTGTACAATGGCCTAGAGGTGACATCCCATACCATACCTCGTTACCCTCCCATCTTCATCCTTATCATCATGAGTGCAATCGCTCCCAAATCATAGTGATTGTCCTTCCTATAATCATCGGTATTGGGTGTTTTAGCTTCATCCTTCTGGTTTGAGTTTAATTATTCATCCTCCTGATGAATTTTATGGTTTGGATTTGATTATTCATCCTCCCGATGAACTTTAGTTTTTAAATATTCTTATAGTTTTAGAACTTCTCAATAATCAAGTTCTAAACTATTCTCATCATGTAATTATAACCTAAGGAGTATACTAATTAAAGGACAAAATTCACTTACTTTTAACATTTCATCATTTACAAAGCATAGTAAAGAAATTCAATAAAATGAACTAGCAACATTATGATAGAGATATTATTTTTTCTAAGGCCTTTCTAAATAAAAATTATTTATCTTTTAAAACATTGAGCTATTAACCAAAAAATAGAATACGCATCAATCAAATTTAAATTGAAGACTAAACTTATATTCCTTAGTCTTATGAAAAGTAACTCAAATAAATCTACATTAGACATGCAACTTTAATGAAGTATGCATTCCTTTCATTTTATTTATTGAAAGAGTTTAGTTAATTAATAGAACAAAATCAACTATTCTAAACATAAGCGGTAAAATAACTCCTCTAATTTCATACTTCTAACCTCAACTAAGTCAAACAAACCATTGAAATTCGATTGATTATAATAAGATTTCTATTACTAAATACAATGCTTTTAAATAATTTTTCTCTTTTCAACTTGGTAGAAGAGAGTATTTTTAAATTGTTCTTTTCAAAACAAGAGCTCTTCTTTATTAAAATTATCATTTACACCACTAAATATTACTATTTCAATAATAAGAAAATCGCAAGCTCTAAGGCTATAAGGATAAGACAACATCCGACCATATCAAACATGAATTCACAACATAATTCTACGATGTGCTTGGGTCTTCTATTATCATTCCGTTAAAGTTTATAGTTAAATACATAAGATGTTTATATAGGTTACGATTGTCTAAAAACCATGGCTTTGTATGCCAAAGGAAAAACTAAAGGAAATCTTAAACTTGCATTCTATGCCATCAGGACCATGCACACATCCTTACGAACTTCAAGTAGAATAAAAGTCATAATAAAATTAATTCTTGGATATAATTTTAGAGATGAATAGAATTGCATACAACTACATTTCAAGATCCAAAATGACATTTAATTACCATGCTATGATTACGGTTTTAATAAAAGAAACTTTTCTATTACATGTCTGGTCATCAACCAAGACTAGATGTTCACATTATAAAACTTTAAGCTCAAAAGTCAATATAAAGGAAATGCAATTCAACTACTCATAATGGCATGAGATATAATACACACACACACACACACACATATATATATATATATATATATGATAATATTTTCAAAGGTAAAACATATCTCTCAAATTGTGAAATAATTCTCAAATGAGCATCCTTATAACAACGACTAACTGTTTAAAAAAAAAAATATAGTATAGCTTTGAAACCTGATTTAGGAAATAATTCAGTCATGAAAATTGACCGAATACATTTTCTGGAGAGCAAATGTTATAAGACTTTCTATAATAATTATTCTAAGGATATTAACAAAATTATACACACACACACATATATTGATAAAAGGAACCTCTCCTCTATGTCTATTTAGATGTCACCTGAACTGGATCTTCACTTATAAATTGTCATTATAGCCAAACTTATAAGATTTTAAAGGTACATCTACCCTCGCACAATAACCCGAATGTCTTGAACTTTTGGGTTATTCAACAGAGGCGTTTGGCATAGGATCCCTTCTTATTGACCAGTGGGCTCCTCTTTTTGCATCCAACATTAAGAGGTTTCACACAAGGGTATTGAGTAGGATCAGAACGAATCAGAATCATGCTTATACATCTATCATGAAATGCAAATTTTTCCCTTCTATAATGCATATCAATACATGAAAACAAATGAATTCTCAAGCATAGGATAAAGTTTACTTCATTATACAACAAGCAATATCACACAGTTCAATAGTTATATGCATATATTAATATAACCAGTTTTCCTAGTTTATGGCTTCAATAAAAAATGCTTTCCTATGTGAGATGGGCCATCGACTCACAAACTGCCAAAAATAGAAATATAGTTTGCTATTTATTTTGAAACTAAGTTTTCAATCCAACAAATCATTTTTTCTTTTAATTTTAAATGGGAATCAATATTAACCAAACCAACAACTAGAGATGAAAATAAAATAACAAATCAACTCAAAAACATAGTTTTTCATTGCAAACATTCCCCAGCAAATTTGAACTAAAATTTAATAGATAGTTCATTTTTCATGAAACACCATACATTTATAAACACTGAAAGCATTACTCAGGCAAAAGTATGCAAAAACCTAACGTAATTCACTTAACTGAACTCCTAAATTGTTTTGATTTCCTCCTCTTTAGTCCAAGTCCAGTGCACACAATATCTCCCAAAACTATTCTTCCTCAGCCAAATTTCATAGAGCAAGCATATCCACATGACCAACAGGGTATTTCTTAAAAGGCAACCACAAGCAAGAATATTTTCACTTGGATTCACATGCAAGCTTCCATATAATTTTATTTCAAAATTTTCCAAGTGGTACCAGATTTATTTCATAGCTAAAAATGAAAGAAACTTTTATCATATGCATCTATGATTATTATTTAAAATATAAATTCATAATTAATTTTGTAATTATTATTATTTTATATTTTATATAATTTATATAACAGTTATAAATAAAACATAAAACAATTATCCATACAACAATGTAGAAAATAAGTCAAACATCTAAAGTGCATCTACATGAATGCAACTATATGAGTGCAATTGTGTGAGCTTCCATGTACTCACGAGTCGTATTTTTTCACACCTCCATCATATCCCTCCTTACCTCTTATGGTCAACCTCAATTTTCCTACCTGAAGGAGGGTATCTGATCCTGTAATTACAAATACCATATAGAAGTAAAAGCAAGTATAGCTTGTTAAATTATCTGCAAATAATAATGGTACTAGTAGGGTTGTTACAAATGTGGAGGATTTTATAATTGACTTGAGGACCCAGTAAAATCCTCATTTACCATAATAATAAGTGAACATATTGGTTACTAATTGATCCAAAGTAAAAAATATTGACTAATTCAAAACTCAAAATTTCAATATCATGAAGAAATGCAACTAAAAAATAAAAGTATAATATATTAGAAAAAATATTTATATAGATGATATAGATAAATATATAGATAGATAAATAAAATAACACAATTATTTTGATGCTATGAAAATAGAGTATATTGCAAGCAATCTTTGAGAAGATATGTGAGGCTATAACGTTACATTTATTACACATGTTTTTTACAGTTAAGGGTGCATCCCTCTTTATACAAGAATTAATGTGTTGTAAATCCACTATATTAAATATGAAGGGTCACCCATATGGAAATATTGTGATTCACCTTTTGAGAGTTAGAAGGTCACCCATATAAAAATATTATGATTCACCTTCCATGAGTTACAAGGTACATATTAAATGAAAATTACATACATATGAATTGTCCTTTTTTATTTTATCTTCTACTAATGTTTCAACATGGCTAGAGATGCATTTTGGCTATGAAAATCTAAAAATAGAAAATTACTATTTTAGTAAGTTTTTATTTTACATTTTTGAGTCGATATGGACCATTTTTCTGCAATTGTGTTAGCAAATCTATGCCCCTAACAATTCAATTAGGACCAAAAATAGATTTTTGGGTAATTTTGAGCATAAAGCCATGTTGTAAAAATGTTACACACATGAATCACTCATTTCCATTGAAAAGTAATGGTCTCCATTGTGTCAATTTTTGACACTAGGTGCAAAAATTATTTCTTTATCTAATTTTTGTGATCCATTCCTATTGATGACCAAGTTTTCCTTCCTTAACCACTCTATATATCTAAGTGGAATACGTTCTAGTGGTCCTTGTCCATGTGTCAACAATTTGATCCTCCTCCATTGGTACTAAGCTATTTGAATTGAGTTCTTCAATGTCAAAATATTTTTCTAGTCAATTGATGTGAGGCATAACCGTACCTTATCTCTAACCTTGAATTGATGTGAGACCCAATGCTAGTCATGTTGTTGCTTATATTTTTTATTTTTATTTTTCAAGAGGTCATGGACCTATTGTTGGATGTGATGAATCTACTATAAATTTTTTGTATTTTCTACTTATTTTTGTTTGTGAAGTGAGTACTCCATGGGTTGCACAGGAAAAGTTACTTTAATGGATACCAAGGAATGAAATCCAAGACAACCATGAAATAGGGTGTGTTTAGTAGATCTATATTGAGTTTTATTGTACCCATGTTGAATGTAGAGGAGGGTCTCATCCTATGTGTGTGCATTCTTAGAATTGTTCATTTGAATATGACAACTAATTGATTCAAAAAAAATGTTTAAATATTAGTCTGAGGATGGAAGATTGTGGTCATGGTCAACTTGGTGTCCATAATGCTCCATAGGATGGGCCAAAAAATTCTTTGAAATATACTATCCCTATCATATATAATGGAATTTGGCAAGCAAAAGCTAAGCCACACATGACTAAAATAAGGATTAGCAATATCCTTTGCTAAAATAAAATTTTACAAAGAATCACGATAGCCATTTTTTAAAAATAATTAACTATTGTAAAAACACAATTATAACCATTCCTAGATGTGGGGAAACCTAAGAGGAAATCCATGGAGGTATATTACCAAGGCTTGGATGGAATTAGAAATCATGTATATAGCCCTTTCTTCTTGTTGGTTGGTTTAGAAACAACACAAGGGGTACATGACTTGATGTACATGTTTACATTTTTGCTTATCTTGGACCAATAGAAGTATTGCCAATATTTTTTTCATCCCAAAGTGACCTACTACTTTGTTAAAGTATGCTTTCCAAATAATATTTAGTGCTCACTAGCTGGTACATAAATATGTCCCATATAGGAGAGGAGGTTATCTTGCAAACAAAAATAAAAAATATGCTTACCCCCACAAAGATATTTATATGCATTTGTAAAATCATAATATACTTCATACAAAGTGGACCAATTAGAAGTATCATACCCATAAGAATCAAGAATGGTGGTGAGTGCTATAATTGGAGGTCTACTTAAATAATCTATTAATTTGATCCCCCTTTCTTATTCTTGATAATCAAACAAAACTATTGTAGATATGTGAATCACTTTTGATATCTTTTATTCCCTAGCTTACTTTGTGTCTAAATTAACTCTAAAGGTCTATGACCTATGTGGATGATGGTTTTATTTTTCAAGATGTTATGCTTCCACTATTTACATGCTTGGCAAATGGTATAGATCTCTTTATCATATGTGCGGTATTTTTGAATTACTCCATTGCATATTTCACTATGATAAGAAATTAGATACCTATGCTATGTAAGAATAACTCCTAGTGCATACTTTAATGCATCAATCATTACCTCAAAAGGTTGATGCAAATCAGGTAGGGAAATTTGAGCCAAACATAATTGGTCTTTGAACCTCTCAAATTACCTATGTTGTGTATATCCCCAATATAAATTTGATTTGGCACTTTCTTTGATTGCTTGGTGTAATGGCTAAGCAATGTGTGAGAACCCAAATATAAATATTTGATAAAAAGTGACAAGACCCAAAAAATTGTGAAGCTTTGTTAGAGTCTTTAGGGAAGGCCAATATCTAATTATCTATATCTTCTCAAGATCAACATGGACTCCCTATTTATTAATAACATACCCTAGGTATTGAATCTTCATCATCCAAAATGAGCACTTCTTCAAATTAGCATATAGCTTATGTCTTCAAAGAATATAAAGTATTTATCAAACATGTTGTAGATGTTCCTCCCATGTCTTACTATAGATGAGAATGTAATATAAGTATACTACCATAAATAAGTTAGTGTAAGGATGCAACATGTCATCCATCATCCTCATGAGTATGGTAGGTCCATTAGTCAAGCCAAAAGGAATAACTAGCCACTCGAATAAACCCTTCTTAGATTTGAATGCAATTTTCCCTATGTCAATGGGTGATGAGGATCAAGTCTACCTCAAAACTTGCCTAATTATTGTTATTGGTATTAAACATATTTATAGCTATTTAAAAAACCATGGTTGGAAAAAACCATACCCAAAACTAGGAGCAGAGCAAAAGATAAGTTTTGAAAATATTTGCAGGATAAGACCTTACAAATTAGCCTGATAAGCTTTTTAAAATTGGATGAATTTAATTAAAATCCAATTAATTAAATTTAATTTACCCTAAATTTTAATTAATATTAATTAATACCTATCATTCCTCCCAACCACAAAAGCATTAGACTCTCATGCGTACAGAAGGAGAAGATAAATCTTGAAGAGCATAGGAGCTAGAAGATGGGCCACTTGAGCTTTAATACTTCAATAGCTAGAGTAGAAATTGACCTCTCTAGGGTATTAGAATGGAATATTTTATTAAAAGGTCAGGGAAGGAATTAATATTTTTGCATAACATCTTTGCTATTGGAAACAAGCAATTCCATTCTAAGAAGATTTATTATCCCACAAACTTGATGGCTTAACATGAAATAATAATTATTATATAAATAAATACCCCCATATTTTTGACTAGGTAAATAAAATAATATTAATATATATATATATATATATATATATATATATATATATATATATATATATATATATATCTTACATATTAAATATTTTCCATAAAATAAACTCTATAAACATTTCTCTCCTTATCCTATTTTGGCTATATAGCCAAAAATACAGTTTTGGGGAAGAAGTAAAGGATTTATGCAATAAATTTCATGATATAGTTTGGGGGAGAAAAGAAAAAAAAAAAATAGGAAATCAGGTAAAGTATTCCTATGATCCTATAATTAATTTTCCGTAGATATTTTTTGTAGTTGTTTTTCATAGTTATTTTTTGCATGAACACTTTTTTTTAAAGAAAAGCGTATTGTAGAGACGGTAAAGGACCGAAAGGAAAATATTATGAAAGGGATGTGCAGTGGATTCGTTTTTGTCTTGTTGGATGATAAGATGTTTACTTGGTGTGATCAGCATGTTTTAGAAATTTCAGAAGCTAAAGGTAAGCATTGCGGCAAACGCACACAAACCCACAAGATTGAAGAATTCTCCACAAGATCAATCACACACAAAAGAAGAAAACCCACAACACCAATATTAAGTGGTAAAACCCTACTTCAAATGAAGAAGGGAAACATCCACTATGAAGCTCACTATATTACTCAATGATTCAATAATACAAGAATGCTTCAATGTTATGCAACAATATGCATCAACATGATATGACTAGATGTAGTAGACAACACCCCTATTTAAAGAGAAGCTTTTCTACTACAACCCTAAAATTGCCCTAATATTATCACAATATTATCTTGAGATGTGTGAAAAATATTATCACAATATTATCTTGATATGTGTGACAAATCTTATCACAATCTTATCTTGAGATGTGTGACAAGTGGCATCTATCAAATATTAAAAAGTGATTGGTTACTTTTTAATATTTGCTAGAAAATGAGAAATAACTTTTTCCCATAAATTAAATATTCCTAGCACCCTTATTTTATTTATTAATTAGGTGGGAATATTTTTACATAAAATAGAATTATTTTCTAATTCAAATATTATTCTTTAGACTTTATATTTTAGTCTAAGAATAATTTACATAATGTTGCATTACATATTCCAAAACTCCCCCTTAATGCAATATTAGGTAAAGGAATTATGAAACAAAGAAACATTCTTCCCCTAAAGATACAAACGAGGATGAGAATCAAATGAGTAATATAGTTACAATGAGATTCTATGACCAAGAATGGTCTACAATAAGACACCAATACAAAATGGACCAAAATGAGACTGCAAGCCCCCAACGGAATAGCTTCAGATACAAGCAGCTTACAAATCCATCCATAAACCACAAGTGGTTACAAATGACAAGAAGAAAAAATCACAAGGGTGTCTTCAGTAAGCCTACAAAACCCCAAATGGAAGTACCTACAAGCTACAAGCATCTCAACATAAGATCAGTTAGATACATCATCATAAATATATTCACCACAATGTATATGAATATCCAAAGATGATAATAAAATTGATCTAACAAATAGTGAACTATAAGTCATCACAAAAATATGCCAAGCCATACTTATAGTCATGTGCTATATAGTTGATCAAAAAATATCATGTACAAAGTTGCACAAAGCAAAAAAGGAGTACCATGATAATGCAAACTCTATAGTACCATGTACAAAAGTAGCACAAGGCTAAAAAAAAGTACCATGTACAAGAGTTGCATAAGGTATATGAAAATAATAAAGTGTGCACACCAGTTACATAAAAACAACCATAAAATATCATGTACAAAAGTAGCATAAATGCTAACAAGAAAGTACCATGATAAACCAATTGCATAATGCCAACTACATAAAAACATGTACAAAGTTACACAAGGCAACAAGAAAGTACCATGTAAAAGAGTCGTATAAAGCAATTGCATCATATACCATAATTGCACAATTCCATCTATAAGGTAACATGTACAAAATTTGCACAAGGCAAACAAGAAAGTACCATGTTTAAAAGAGATGCAAAAAGAAATTATACCACCAAAGATCAAATCATATATATAGCACAAAACACCTCATAAGGATGAAGTTGTCATCACACAAGTGTAACTACACTTCATTCCCCCTTGAGGATAACTTCACCAAACCAAGTGAGTCCCTTAGCTTACAAAACCGCTCCTTGGGAAGAGGATTGGTGAACAAATCAACATAATTAGAAGATGATGGGAAATTCTCCAACCGAATAGTCCCATCCAATACCTTCTCTCTGATAAAGTGGGCTTGGATTTCAACATGCTTTGTCCTTTGATGCATTACAATATTTTTAGCCAAGGCAATAACTGATTGATTATCGGAGAGTAAACGTGAAGGACCAAATTCCTCAAAGCCAATTTTCTTCATGAGGGTACAAAGCCAAACTGCTTCCTATGCAGCTGTTGTTGTAGCCTTATACTCCACTTCCATTGTAGAAAGAGCAATTGTATCTTGCTTCTTGGAAGACCAAGAGATAGTTGCAGACCCAATACTAAAAACATATGATGTGGTAGACTTTTTGTCTATTATATCCCCTCTAAAATTAGAATCAACATAGCCATAAAGAGCAAAGGAAGGAAGCCTAGAATACTTGAGTGCCAAATCTCTAGTACCTAAAAGGTACTTTAGAATATTCTTGGTAGCTTGTAAGTGCTCAATATAAGATTTCTGCATAAACCTAGCCATCATACCAACTGCAAAAGCAATATCCGGCCTTGTGATGGTAACATAAAGAAGACTACCAATGAGCTGCCTATACAATGTAGCATCAACCAACTGAGATTATGTACTTACTTCCAACTTAATACCTGTAGAAATAGGAATAGAAGTAGGATTTTCATCCTCCAAATCAAACTTCTTAATAAGATCTTCAATATACTTGTATTGACTCAAAAAGGTACAATCCTCACGTTGATAAACTTGCATGCCAAGATAATAGTGTAGAAGACCAAGGTCAGTCATTTCATACTCTGACTTTAATTTGGAGATGAAATAAAAAATGGCCTCATTCTCATTTACAGTTATAACAAGGTCATCAAAAAATAGAGCAATTATTATGACCAAGTTATCCTTCCTAAGCACATAGAGATCTGTATATGAATAGCATTTATCAAAACCAAGAGACAAGAAGTAACCTGAAATCTTCATGTACTATGCTCTAGGTGCTCACTTCAGACCGTACAAGGTTTTCTTTAGTTTACACACAAGTGTTTCCTTACCTTTTACAACAAATCCTTGTGGTTGAGTCATGTAGATATCTACATCCAAATAACCACTTAGAAAGACACTTTTCACATCAAGCTAAAAAATCTGCCAACCTTGACCAGCAGCAATAGCAATGAGAAGTCGAATGGTGGGCATTTTGGCAACTGGTGCAAAGGTTTCATCATAGTCAATGCCATTTTTTTGAGCATAACCCTTAGCAACCAATCTAGCCTTATACTTTTCTATCTCTCCATTATAATTGTACTTGATTCTATAGACTCACTTGTTCCCAATAACATTTCTCTTATTAGGATAAGGCACTAGATCCCAAGTTTTATTCTTTAGAAGAGAATCCATCTCAACCTTCATGGCATCAACCCAAAAAGAGTGTTGTGAAGCTTCTTGGTAATAAGTAGGCTCATGATCATTCTCTATCTTAGCTAGAAGAGACATGTTAAGGGTCATACTTCTAGTTATCGTTTGGCTAACTGAATTCTGCTCTTTAGGACCCCTAGAATGATCCAACCACTTGGTCCTTTTGACACAAGGCCCACTTTTTCTAACTCAATAAGGTCTTCATTGAATTTGACATTTCTTGGAACAAATACAATGTGTGAAGAAGGTGAATATAAACTATAGCCCCTATGTTCTACATCATAGCAAACAAAGATGCATTTTTGAGACTTTTTTTCCAATTTCTTCCTCTTTTCTTAAGGAATAAATGAAAATGCATCACATCCAAACACTCTTAAGTGTGACAAATTCTGCTTCTTACTATTCCAAACCTCATAAGGAGTCTTCCCCTCAATTGATTTTGAAGGATACCTATTAAGAATGTAGATTATTGTACTGGTTGTTTCACCCCAAAGAAATTGAGGTAAGTGGTCACCAAGCATGCATCTTACCATCTCCATGATTGTCCTATTTTTTCTCTCTGCAACACCATTTTTTTGAGGAGTGTATGGACAAGTAAACTGCCTTTTGATCCCATGAGAAGAACAAAACTCATTGAAATCATTTCTATTGTACTCCCCTCCATTGTCACTTCTAATCATTTTGATATTTGCTCCCTTTTTATTTTATACCAAAGCTTTGAACTCCTTGAATGTCTCAAAACAATCTGATTTATTCTTAAGTAGATACCCAAAGATCATTCTTGAATAATCATCTATAAAGGTGAGAATATAGGATGCACCACCAAGTGATCTAAAATGTGATGGACCCATAATATCTTTATGAATGAGTTGAAGAATTTTTGTGGCCCTTGTTGACTTGTCCTTTGCAAAATTTTGTTTGCTCATCTTTCCTAAGATGCATGTTTCACACAAAATATGAATAGGTGAAATGTTAGGCAAGCCTTCAACCAAATTTTTGGACTTCATCATTTGAATATTTTGATAGTTTGTATGGCCTAAACTTAAGTTCCAAAGCTTTCTACTAGGAGAAACATTAGTTGCTAAACACACTTTAGGAGGAGCATCACCTAACACATAAATATTATTCTTCACATAACCTGTAATGATTGGTAGCATGCCTTTCCTAATGCTCCATGAAGCTGCATTGAAATCAATAGTGTGACCACTTCTAGCAACTTGCAAAACTGAAATTAAATTTATCCTAAGGTTAGGCACATATAGGACATTATCAAGTAATTTCCCTTCAATTACAGCATTGCCAACACCTTCTACTTGAAGTCTAGTATTATCACCAATGAAAATTGAATCTGAAGAGTGCTTATGAAAGTCCACAAACTTATCCTTTTCAAAACACATATGGTTAGAGCACCCAGAATCTAACACCCATTCATTAGAAGTAGATGAGTCAATGGAGCAGAGGGCACAAACAAAGGCATTTTTATTATAATTTTGCTTTACATTGATGTTCTTTTTCTTTTCCTTGCCAAACCATTTCTTAGGTCCTTGTCCCTTAGCATTTTCTTGCTCTTCATTTTCTACATTCTTCTTCATGAAACAATTTTATTCCTTGTGGCCTTTCTTGCCACAAAAGTTGCAAGTGAAATCAAATCTAGGCTTGTTGGGTTGGAAATTTTAATTTTTCCTTCCCTTGTATTTCTTCTTGAAGGAAGCCTTAGTGGCACTCAAGACAACATTCTTCTCCTTGACAACTTGACCATTCAGTTTGTCTCTATTAAGAGACTCTTCATGTTGAATCAATAATTGTGAAAGATTGTTGAGAGGAATGCCATCCTCTTCTTGCTATATCCTAGTCTCAATAATGGTGACAAAATTCTTGAACTTGATTGACAAGTTCCTCAAAATGATAAAGCTGAAGAGCTTCTCACTTATCCAATCACAATTACAAGCCAATAGTTGAGTTCTCATGTATTTAATATTTGAGAGGAAGATCAAGGCACTTTCTGCTTCACCTTGCATAGTGCTAAGAATTTTAGACAATAAAATGAATTTCCTTGATGTGTTGGACCCTATATGGACTTGTTTTAGCAAATCCCATGCATCTTTAGCATGCTCACAATGGCTTATAGTGAGCAATATCTCATCACTCACTCTATCGATAATCATGGAAAGTGCAAGGTGACTGTTGTTGTTGTTGTTATATATATATATATATATATATATATAATATTTTCCATAAAATAAACTCTATAAAAATTTCTCTCCTTATCCTATTTTGGCTATATAGCCAAAAATACAATTTGGGGAAGAAGTAAAGGATTTATGCAATAAATTTCATGATACAATTTGGGGGAGAAAATAAAGAAAAAAATGGGAAATCAAGTAAAGTATTCCTATGATCCTATAATTAATTTTTTGTAGATATTTTTTGTAGCTGTTTTTCATAGTTATTTTTTGTAACCAATTTTCATAGTTGTTTTTCATAGACAGTTTCTATAGATACTTTTTGAAGATACTTTTAGTATTATATTTTTGTATACACGACCACACGAAAAATCTTCTAAATATAAATAATTTTAGAATCACTCATGGTTAAGGACACGTTTCAAGGAAAAATCAAATGACATAAGGCAATTAACAATATTTCTAATTTACAAAGGCATTGGCATAAAGGAGGGAATTCATGTGGATATTTCAAATTTTTACAGTAAAAACCTTGGTGCAAATATTTAAAATATCACCTTGCGAGCTATGATGCGACAATAAAATAACAACCTTGATTTAAAAAATTATGTGTGAAATATTCAATGATGGGCAAGCACAGGATAACAATCCAACAAGAAATTTAACCATCCACATAGCTGACTCGGAGATCACTGAAGGCAACTCAAAATGTGAGCAATAATGTGGACATTCATAAACAATAGAAAAATGTGTAAACACCATATGAACCACCACCTATGCATTACATATGTACATGGATTCAGGAGGAAGACACAAGAAAACAATGTAGCAATTTGAGACACGAATTGAATATGTCAAAAACAGATCAAGCAGGGTACAAAATTCCTTGTTATCAATTAAGTTAAAATTTTAACTTCCTCCCTCATTCGATGCAAAATGTAAAAACAAATTAAGATCATTAAATTATAAATAAATCAAATGCATAAAATCCACCTCTAATGTTTACACATGATTAAAATGGGAGCCTTGAAAATTGTTGTGTTTACAACCATCATAGGGAATCGAGGACATAAAATGGACAAGACATGAAGTCGAATTACACACATGGGAAAAATATGAGGTCGATGAAGAGTATACACATGGAGGAACTATCCGAATATGGATCCTATCAAAGGTGAATCAAAATGACACCATGGTTGCAAATTACAAAGGTTTTAATTATATGAAAATTAATTTATTTTTAAATCATCCATCAAAAAATGAGCTTATTAAATAAAGTTTTAAAAGGAAGATTAATCAGAGTAATATATATATATATATTTAATCATTGAAGGATGACGTAATTCCAAGTTTAGGCATGGGAAAAGGTGGCCATGATTTATCTAATCTTAATGCATGAGAAAACATAAAATAAAATAAAATAAACCTAATTTGGAAACCATATTTTTGTAGCATGTGAAAGGTGACCACCTCATGTCTGAAATCACTAATCATTGATGAATTTTCGTAAGGTCTAAAAGGGTAAAGTGACATGGATTGAACATGGGAGACATCGATCAAAATCATGATCGACGACTAATATTTCTTGAGCTACTAAATAATAAAATTCGTAAGAAATAACTCTTATTTTATCAAAACTCTCTCTACAAGTTGATAGGCAATCTGTTAATCGACTCTCCCATGGAATCCAACCATAAACTTAGTTGGGAAAAGACAACTAGCTAAGAAAATCCATGGCAAGTGGAGGGTTCGACTTGATAAATGACGAATTATAATTAAATAGTGAAGGAACAACAAGGTGGATGATGGCAAAAAATTGAAAACAAGGGCAGGTAATCAAAAAAATTGTAGGTGGTAAATTTTTTTGAAATTATAATAGAAAATGATTTTTTTTTAGGATGCAAAGAAACATCACAAAACTGTAGAAACATCTTGAATTTCCTTTTAATTGTTTTTATAGAAAAAATATGATGGCTATTCCAAAAATTTATGACGACATAGAAATATGTGTTGCATGAGATTAAAATGTATTTCCGCTGCAAAGTATTATAACCCATGCATGTATCTATTTGTCAAATTTTATGCAGGTTTTCATTGTACAACAAGAGGTTAAAATTAGAACCATCCTACCTTCCTATTTTTTAAAACCTACCCTTTTTTTACCATACCCCTACCACCATGTTGAGATATACATTTCACAAACGCAGTGAACCCTTGTCTATTAGCAACCAAAACCCCAATGACTTTGTCAAGAAATTATTTCAAGAAACACGATGGTGGGAGGCCCTAAAAAATTTTCAAGGGCATGATTAAGGCATGGTGAAGCAGTTAATTTTGAACTATGACCCCATGACCATGGTTATCCATGTGGACAAGGCCAAAATTGAGATTACCCCTAATCTCATTTTTGAAGTCTTAAGTCTCCCTGATATTGGCCAACAGTATTACAAATCCACCTATAAAGGAGTGAGCCAAATGTTTGATAGATTAGGGGAGAAATGTGTAGTTACCAGAGATAAGGATAGGTGGATCAAAGGTGTAGCCACCTCTTCACTCCCTCTAAAATAGCAGGAGGCTGCCACTATTTTGATGAAAATTTCACGTTAGAAGGGAGGTTGTCTAATTGTGGGGGTTATGATTTAAAAATGATGTTAAATCTCAAATACCCAAGCATGAATACTGCATTATCAATCTATCGTACTTTCTATATAGATATTTAAAATCTAATGTTACTAGGGTACAACCTAGGAAATCTAGTGATGAGCCTAAAATTTATCTAATTTCCCATCATAAGTTGATAAAATTAATGGTCCTACATAAAGCATATGAAGTAGGACTTCCCTGGGATACAATGGTTGAGAAGGTGAACTTATCCATTTAATCTGAGCCAAGTGAATTAGGGTTTGCTGAGGGTACTACATCCAAGGAAAAATTTGAATCAGAGCGTCAAGACAAGGAGGAGTATCTAATGCGCAAGTCTCCTACCCATACCAAGCCATCTAAATCTTTTCAACATGTAAGAAAAACTAGATATGAAAAGTATAATCTGGAAGACCAAGGAAAGGGAGAGACGTCTAGTCCTAAAAAAAACATGCCTACCTTAGATCCTTCCATTGAAACCCTTGCCCACATTTAGACACAACAGAATTTACTACACATCAAATTAGATAGGCTTAGAAATGAGTTTTTATAACATGTCACCTTAGTAAAACAAGCTCTCACTCTTCAGCTTGACATCCTAAAATAAATTTCTATAGATAGGGTGATAAAATTGGTTGACCTAGTTATCCAACCAAAAAATGTTAGTATGTCCCCTAACAAGAGTTCCACGTCCAGGAAAAAGGTAAAGAAGTCAATAAACTTTAGAAAAAAAATTTAATTTACCAAGATGCTTGACAAGGACAAATCAGTCCCATTTTCAAAATTTCTCTTCCAACATAATCAAAGGTATACACGTGGTCCCCAAATATTAGAACCATTAGTTGAGATAGGGATGCTACTCAAAGTTGAAATACCTTAGATAGGGATACCTCTTGACATTGGGATACCTCATGATATCAAAATGGTGATTAACATCATAAAAACTATGAAACCATTTCCATCACTAGAAAAGCAGGATGTGCTACATGAATCAAAGGATGAAGGGCTTGCAAAGGTCATACACATAAATACCATGATTGTTGAACTACCACCCGATATTGAGTAGGCCAAAGCACAAGTAGAGAAGGTGAAGCACGAGAGAATGTTGACAATTTAACCACCAAATCCAATCGAGGCTTCATCCTAGCTCAGATCTAAACAACTTTAGATCTTAAAAACTTTATTAAACTTTGTTTTAAACCTATGTATTTGTTCCTTATATATATTCACAGTATTCTAACTTTTAAATCTACAGTAGCTTATTTGTGATATTTAATTATGTTTGCTATATTTTATGTCACAAAATTCTATCAATTTATGATTGCTACATTTTTATCTATTATGTTACCATATCGGTTGTACTTGCAAAATTTTTGTCTGATTACAATGACAATATTAAATATTGTATTTGCAAAATTTTTGTCTGATTACAATGACAATATTAAATATTGTATTTGCAAAATTTCATATGTGAAAATTTATAGTGTTTTATTCATTTTGTCTATAGTAATATATTTGCATCATTCTGTTATGTTGTGACATTAAACCGTGTATGCATGAGGACATGCATTCTCTTTAGTTTGGGGGGAAATGATGAGTGTAATATTGATATTATATTATGCAGTATTTATCTTGATTTTTATATGCAAACTTGATAAAAATGGATGTGTTTTGATGATCATTATATCTTATTTGCTTAACTTGTGAATGTATTTGACTTATAAAATATTAAGTGATATATGCCTGTATTTTATGCAAATTGTGCAAGTTTCCTGTATGTTTATGGCAGATAAATATTGTAGGTGTTTCATGAGAGATGTTGCCGTAGAGTATATTATAGATGCCAAGAATGTGCCAATCACATGGAAGCGCATTACAAAAAGGTGCTACAAAATATATCTATAGAAAAGTGTTACGGAAAACACCTATAGAAAGGTGTTATAGAAAGTACCTACTAAAAGGGTCTACATAAAGAACGTTGATTGAATAAGTCATCTGATGCATTGGAATTCTACGTCCAATGATAACGTAGCAACATCACATAAATTATACAGTTATCATGATTATTTAATGCGGTGGAATTAATATTTGACAAATTATTTAATCCTTGTTGTATTAAAGTTGTTAAGTTGTCGAGATTTGAACGAAACCTTAATTTATATTTTCCTTGAGAATAGGACAAATAGTTATTGTATCTTGTCAGCAAGTTATTCAAATTTAGGATATTATTTATGTATATTTGTCAAATATACCACTAAAATAATTTTGATTGTAATAAGTCTGAGGGTAGTTGTTAGCATGTCTTAATTATAACATATATTTATTATAAGAGATTAGAATTTAAATTATTAAAAATAGGGCATTTGAAAGGCACCCTAACACCTTGTACAATAGAGGAGAAAAATAGGAATAGACGAAAGGAACCTCAGAACTGCAAGCTAGAACAAAAATACATCCTTAGACTAAAAGGAGCTAAAAGAAATAACCTTTGACAAAAAGGAACAGAGAGACAACAGGTAAAAAGATGATAGAGCCCAAAAAGAAACAATCCTCCACCAGAGCCAAAAGAAATAGCCTTTGAAAAAAAGGAACAGAGAGTCAATAGGCAGGAAGATGATACAGCCCAAAAATAAATGATCCTCCACCATAAAGGAACACAAAAAGAGATGATCCTCCACCTCAGAGGAACCCAAAATAGAGGAAGAGCCAGAGTCATCAGTCGTCAAGGGGAATGTCCATCTGCATGAGGGACGAAGCAACACCTTCCAAGCCAACATCTTTTGCATATGTTTTAGAAATATCTTTAGAACTATCCTTAGGAACAATAGTGCAAGCATCCTTAGCAATCTCCATAACATATTCATCATTGACAACATCTTTGACATCAATTTTGGTATCAAAAGATACCTCAGAACCGAAAAATATTGAAAAATTCTCAAAATTATCAAAGAAAAATAAGAGGCTTAGTGCATGATGTTGTTCTTTGAGAGTTGAATGACTTATTTATCTTTGTATACTTTTATTTTTATTTTTCTTGCACAATTAATTAAATAGTATTAGATTAGTAGAATGAAATATTAGTTGTTGAAGTAAAGTAAAGTATAAATGAAAAGATAATTACATTGACCTGTAGGAGGTAGGGCCCACTCTGAACAACCAATCCCTTATTCTCTTTCTCCTAAAATAGATTAGGATTAGTTAGAAAATAGAATTAGTTTTAATATAAATTAAATTACATAATACATAATTATAAATCATTTTAATAGTTAATGCATTATTAGATTGCACATGGATCCACAACATAGAATTAGTCTACATCATAATTGCACTTTTAATACTTGATTTTATTTCATTCCATTTTTTGTAATTTTTATTTCTTTTTATCGAAACTAAGAAAACATAATCAAGTCAAATATTAATGATTATAGAATAATCTATATGGTATTTATTGTTCTTTAAATCATTTAACCTGGATTGACAAATTTAATGTATGAGATACAACTCGACAAAAAGGACTTGTAGTGCTTGACATTGTAAAATCAGAATTTATAGCACTCAAAGGATTTGTAGTACTTAGTGCTACAAAGAGGATATGTAGTGATTGGTGTTGTAAAAGAAAGATTTACAATGAGTAGCACTATAAAAGAAGGATTTGTAATGCTCAACATTGCAAATAGGATCTACAATGCTTGATGTTGTAAAATAAGTATTTGTAATACTTGATGTTGTAAAGAGGGTCTAAAGTGGTCAATGCTATAAAAGAAGGATTTATAGTGCTTAGAGCTATGAAATAATGAATTATAGTGCTCAAACTAATTCATTGAGCAATTTTGGGGTATCGATCATCATAGGGGTATAGAAATATGTATACTCTTTGGAAAGATTTTTTTTATTATATTATAATAAAATTATTTGTTTGTAGTTTTGTAGAGATTTACAATTTACAATAAATAGTGCCCTATTGGATCCTCAAAATCCAACTTAATAATGACCCCTACTTTTAAATTTTGAGGGGCCTTGTAAAGTCCTAGGTTTAGGTGTTTTTGTCAAAGTTAAAGAAAAATGGTTTACAAACTTTTGAGTCAAGAAAAGTAGTATAATTCAAAATTTTGTCTGGTAGTTCTTTGAATTTTTGTTACAGTCCAAAGCATGCTTATTCTCAAAAATATCCTCAAAGTTTCATTTTGTTGCAAGGTCATAAATTTTGAGTCCTGGTCCTCGAATGTTGAATTTTTAGTCGCTAAGATCATCGCTAGAAAGATACCCAAAATCATCATTCATCTATTATCCCCTCATGGTACCTAAGGTTTCTTTGGAAAATTTCACAACCATCACCTTCTATTATCTTCCCCTAGGTCTAAGTCCCCCATTTTATTTCCTAAGGTTAATCATCCATCATTTTCCCCTTCATAAGTCCCTAAGCCTAAGTTCACCGAATTAATATTCCTAAGTCATAAAATTTAGGTTGTTCATGCATCATCTTCACCCTTAAAATACTCCATGCAGTCATAGAGTCCATAATTCTAAGGTTTGAGCTTGTACCCCTAAGTCTTCAATTTAATCATCCACAAAACCAAAAATATTTCTCAAGTCTATGCCCTGAGTTGGATACTATTAAAATTAAATCCTGCATAAGTCTACTTTTCTTGAGTCCTCCATCATTTATGTTTATCCTTCCCCATATTATTTCATTCCTAAAAACCTAAGTGCAATACCATAGAATAAATTTACTTCTGCCACCATAGGTTTTCCTTGACACAAGATGGACAACCTAGAAATATTCGACCAAAACAAGATGATCAATTGGATTTTTTTAGCCAATTGGATATGTGTAGCTAAGAATATTCAACCCAAAGAATATGGATGATTTAGAATCAATCATCCAAAAATAGATGTATGGGTCAGGATGAATCAGCCAAAATAAAATCAATGGTCCAAAAAGGTTCGGCCAAAGACAAGATCAACGAATTAGAATCGCTCAAAAGATTAATGGCCTAGGATATTTTGATTGAAAAAGTATGTGTAGCTCATAATCATTTAGTCGATAGATATGGATGGCATAGATAAATTCAACTGATACAAGATGAATGGCTCAGGGTAATTTGAATGAAATACAATTAACGACTCAGAATGATCCAACCAAAACAAAAAAAAGGGGCACCTAAATGAATGATATTATCAAAGACAAGGTACATTATATTTTCCTAAGGTTTAAGGGCATTATTCACATAGAATTTTATTTCCCCTTTTATTTTTCCACTTTAACTAATGCCTTGTGCTTTTTAAAAGTTTCCCTTTGCCTAAGTCTAGAATCAAAATTATCATGCTAGTACTCAAGGTATTCTCCCCCTCGAGCGCAATAGTCACCATGAGCCTAACCCTTTCCTTTCAACTATAGTTTAATCACTTAATCCAAATAATTTCATGAGGGTTTTAACACGTTCTCCCCTTTCCATTATATTATTTGATTTTCCTAAGACTGAGTACCACCAAATAATACCTAATCGTGAAGGTTATATATTCTTGCCCATTTACCTTCTATAAAATATAAGATGTGTGGTTGAGGTTGTTTGATTGAACATAGATGTGTGGTTGAGATTATTTTAATGAATGGAGGTGTGCAATCATAATAATTTGGACAAACAAAGATGTGTGACTTAGGATGAATCATCTAAAATCAAATCAACTGACAAAAAATGTTTAGCCAAAACCAGATAGACAACCCAGAATGTTTTGACTAAAACCAGATCAATGGTCTAGAACAATCAACTAAAAAAGTAGGTTGTGAATAAATTATCACCTTCTATTGACTCGCAATTAATTAGGATATTTGGTGGGACCCCTACACAAGAAATATCAGATCAATAATGATGCATGTTTTAATATGAATTCGAGCAACACAGACAAAAACCAACCAAAAGAGTTGTAGGTACACAGGGAAAAATAAAAATATATTTTTAGATAATTTTAGGCACATACCTTAACACAACATGGTGGAACCAATGAATCATTTTTAAATAGGTTCCCAATCAAATATCCAATTGATACAAGATTATTAAAGAAAGAAAAATCCATGACAAGTTAGACCATTATGGAGGGTGATGTGTCAATCTACATATGGAAAAAATGAAAGGGTAGTTGGTATGGATTTAATACACTACATGTTGGGAGATTATTTAAAAAGTGCATTGGACCTTCATTATAACTACTATTAATAGTCATAGTGAATACAGAGAACTGAGACATCGATCCAAAAAAACGTGTTTTAAGAATTATAGGATTTATAGAATTGCAATAAACAAATGACTTTCCAAGTGCTACTCCCATCATCAATAGCAAGGTTAAAAATTAGAGGAATATTCATTGTATCAAAAGTTTCCAAGGATTAGGAGTGGGAAATTGTAAACACAACCATGTTTAGCTTTGAATCAACCCTAGAAGACTAGTAATTCCACCTAACCTTGTTGAAAGGCTTGTTTCAAAGGGCATAAAGAGATTGACACAACCCAAGTTCATACTATACCAAGTGGATGGGTAACCTTACCAAATTAATTTACCCCAAGGTATACTACTCTTTCAACCTATTGTCATGGTTGACAATGTCATATGACCCAACGATTAGATAAATAAGGAGTAGCACAAACGAGGTCATTTTTAAAATAACACTTAAAAAGATTAGAAAATTATTTGTGCTAGAGAAATCCATGATGGTATTTGACAAAAAGGTAATATCTTCACAAGCTCAACATATTATTGGGGCTTCTTTTTATACCAAGTTGTTTGATTATAATGAATAAATGTCAACTCAATTTCTAAATCATAAATGCTCACTACATAATTGGGCCAAGGACTATGTGGATATAATCAAAATATTGATGGGGATTGAGGATTTAAATTGGATCAAGAAGGAGGTCATGTTCTTGATAGTCCAATGTAATAAGATAAGGTAGCTTACCATATATAAGCGAGAGAACTTAATCAATGATACTATAGATAGAGAACCCAAAGAGTTGTAGAAGGCCATAATTGAGCATAGAGAAATAATGCCTTGCTTTTCACATTATTCCTTCCTCTTACATTTGATAGTGGGACACCTGGGCAAAAGGAAAATCATTAACTTGGGGGGAGTATATGAAGAATTGGTTCAAGAGAAACTCCCTTGGATACAAGAGGGAGCATCAAGCTATACTCAATTCTTTGGCAGATTTCTCCCATCCATATATCACTCACTCTATAACAGGGTTCCTTACAGAATGAGCCCAAGGATAGCCAAATTTTTACATGATAATAATACAAGAGATTACTTCTTTATAAAATAACTCACCTACATCAGAATATATGGGGATAAGATCCCACATAAGGCATTGCCTAGTTTATGTCCTATATCAATAGCTGCTTTCAAAATTATAAGGCAAATTATAGAGGAAGCCAAAGTGAGGGTCATAAGAAAATAGGCTAGAATTCCATGGGTCACTATCCCATGTAATATGGGGTACTATGTGTATAGAGGATACCCTATTTTATTAGGATCCTTGTAGAAAATGGACTCCTACAGCTTTTTCGAACTCACATGGTGACCATATGACCCCCATGGATACTATAAAAAGCATGCTCCTAAAAGGAAGCCCATGATCTATCAGGGAGACCTTTTTGAGGAAGCCATTTAGCTAGCCTTAAGAAAGAGTCAGTATCTATATACCATATGGCAAAATAAGACTTTGAAGAGGTCACATACTTAGATTGAAATGGTGGGAAATTACCCTCCAAAACTAAAAAAATTGAGGGCTACCATAGTTTGATAGTTGTACCACCAATCCCTATAAAAATTTCGAAGGACTATCAAGATCCCATATTAGAAATTGTTAATCAAGATCTTGACCAAATAGAGATATTGACAGAAGTAGTTAGTCACACTATAGTAAAAATAAAATATTCTCGTATTGCTCAGGCAACCCATAATATTATAGATATTAGAAAAGGTAAGGAAATCATTGTTATTTCATCTCCACCAGATCAACCTACTACCCAAGACCTTGCCAAAGTGCTAATGCAACCACAACACAAGCAACAAATAGCCATAGGTTTACCCAAGGTGATACCCACTGCATTGAGAGTAAATAACAAGAAAATCAAAATAGTTACAACAATGCTAAAAGAAATACAAGAGGATAGGGTATTGGCTTACCTCCTTAGAGAATATCAAATAAAAATCTAAAGTCCTCTTGGTTCCCCAAATTCTAAAAGATCTAGGACAAAAATTGATCCTAATGCTCCCAAAAGTTTCACCTTGACCAAGGTAGGAGAAGCGATTCAATTCACTCCTTCAGAAGAAGAATGCATTCAATCCATAATATAAGGGAGGGTGATTGAAACTCAACATGATGATAAGGGAGAAATATTAGGCCCTACATTAATGACAATGATAAAAATCCCTATGAAAGGTATAAAATAATTTCAAATCAACACAACAAAAGGGGATGTAGAGGTCATAAGGGACACAATAAACCTATACGCACAGACACAAATTGCACTAGCTATAGAAAAGAATGTGGTATAATTGAGGGTCAAAGTAGCTAGGATTGACCAGTTGCAAGAAAAAATGTAAAGATACAAGCTAAGATTAACAAGCTTCAAAAGCAACCATCACAAACAAGCAAGCAATTTGATAGTTCCCAGTTCACCAAGAAATACAAAGAGAAAATCATTGTTGAGTTTAAAGCCAAAATCAATACCATTAATAAGCGTTGAAAATATTTTGAAGAAATAATAAACATGAATGAGAAAATAAAACCACTCCTAGAATAAGTAGATAAAAGAGTAGAAACCATCATACCAATCTATGAAATATGTAGGAATGAATATAATCAAATAAGTACTAAGCAAGTAACTACATAAGACAACCTTATAATAGAAGGAGACTCGCTGCACTGTATCAACTGGCTCAATGGGACTTCTGTGCCTCCTTGGGCCCTTGCTTCGATTTTCCAAGACTGCAAGGCTCTTATTGGCAAGTACCCAAAATTAGTCATTAAGCATCAATACCGGGAAGGAAACAAAGCTACGGACTGGCTTGCTAACAAGGGTGTAGGTGAACCTGACATTCATGTTTGGAGAGACTCCTTCCCCATTGGCCTAAGGAATGATTCTATAAGTCTCAATGTTTGCACAATGTGAATGGCTGGCAGGGGACCGGTTTAGTTTGCTCATGGAACTGGTCGAGTTTTTGCATCTTTTCTTCCTTCTTCTCCTCCTTCGATCGCATTTTGGCAACATGTCATGATATCATGATGCGGTATTGCAACAGGTCACGATATTGCGACACTTTTTCTCTTTGGCCGAGTTTTTGCATTATGTCACGATATCGCGACACTTTTTCTCTTTGGCCGAGTTTTTGCAACATGTCACGATATCGCGACATTTTTTCTCCTTGGCCGAGTTTTTGCAACATGTCACGATATCGTGACACTTTTTCTCTTTAGCCGAGTTTTTGCAACATGTCGTGATATCGTGAAACTTTTTCTCCTTGGACGAGTTTTTGCAACTTGTCACGATATCGCGACACTTTTTCTCCTCGATTGCGATTTTGCAACATGTCACGATATCGTGACACTTTTTCGCTTTGGTCGTGCCTTTGCAACATGTCACAATTTCGTGACACTTTTTCTCTTCGGGTGCATTCTTGCATCATGTCGTGATATCGCAACACTTTTTCTATTTCGACGTGGTTTTGCAACAGGTCGCGATATCGCGACACTTTTTCTCTTCGGCTGTGGTCTTCCATCATGTCGCGATATCGCGACACTTTTTCTCTTCGACAGCAATCTTCCATCTTGTCGTGATATCGCGACACTTTTTCTCTTTATCTGTGGTCTTCCATCATGTCGCGATATCAAGACACTTTTTCTCTTCGGCAGCAATCTTCCATCTTGTCACGATATCGCGACACTTTTTCTCTTCGGCTGCGGTCTTCCAGCATGTCGCAATTTCGCGACACTTTTTCTCTTTGGCAACGGTCTTCCATCATGTCGCAATTTCCGACACCTTTTCTCTTCAGCTGCGATGACTTTTCTTGTCACGATTTTGTGACACCTTTTCTGTCCAGCCGTGGTTTTGCATCATGTCACGATATCGCGACACTTTTTCTCTTCGGTCGTGATCTTGCAACATGTTGCGATATTGCGACACTTTTTCTCTTTGGCCTCGATGATGTAGCATGTCGCGATATCGCGACACTTTTCCTCTTCGGCTGTGATTTTGCAACATGTCACGATTTCGCGACACTTTCTCTCTTCGGCAGCGTTTTTGCAATCTGTCACGATTTCGCGACACTTTCTCTTCTTTGGTCACGATAACGCTGCTTGTGATTTCGTGACTCTTCTTCTCTTATGGCACCAACCTTGCAACATGTCATGATATCATGACACTTCTTTTCTTCTGGCAGCAACCTTGCAACATGTCGTGATTTTGCGACATCATTTCCAAACTGGTCGCGATTTCGTGACACCTTTCCTTGTGTGGCGTTTTGCTCGTTCTTTGATATTTATTTCTTGGACCACCTCGGTCGATCTGGAAATCATGTAATTCTCTTGTACAAGGTTCAGGGACCTTTCAACACCCTTTCTACCAATAAAAAAAAAACTACATCAGACAACCAGATTCACAATTGTCAATAGAAAATTGACAAGGTTACCACCTTTTTGAATTAAAGGGCCCAATTGAAGGGTATAATCAGGGATCTAGAAAGTTAAGAGCACAATTTTAATGAGAGAAGGAAATAAGTTGATATCAACCTAGAAGAACTTCTCAGTATAGAAGGCTTTGATAAACTGATTATAATAAGGATACAAGAACTAGAATGTGATGATGTAGACAAAGAAAATTTTTTGGAGTAGCTTATCACATTATCAAAAGTAAATCAATAAATAATCAAGTTTTTAAAAAAAATTGAAGCTGAAATAAAAGAGCACAAGAACAAATCATTAAGGACACTTGATAGAATTGTTGCAACAAGCTCCTTTTGTGATGAAGCTTAGGCACAAATTTTTGACCTGATTGGGATGAGTCAAGTAGAAAAATATAAAATCAGTAAAGCTAGTCAAGGTTCATTAGGAGTAACAAGTAGTGTGGGATGCACAATAGAGGAGATAAAAAAGTCAAAAGGAAAATACAAAGACACAAGGGTAGGTCAATTGTGAGATCTAAGTGGTATACAACTGTACCCCATTTTGGAGGTCTAAAATCTATAAGCAACCAATAATCAATTTTTGAGATAACTATTATTGAACTATAGAAGATGATGATAGGTGGAGGGTTGAGATGAAGACAGTTCTAATAACTACATATATTCCAAAGCTATAAGAAGGTCTACTACAAACAAAAAAAAGGATCAATATTTTAGCATAACAGTTTTGCTAGAGGTATTCTAGAGTGACCTTATCTTGTCATTGTATTCCCTTTTGTGTCTTTATCATTTTTCATATCTTATTCCTCCCATTTATATGCAGGATTTGATAGGGAAGTAATCAAGAATTGAGATCATTTCTAGCTATTGATTCAGAGGTCTGGATACCTAACTGTTACCAAATTGGAATGGGAGGGTGAAGGATTCTTGTTACATCGGTTGAATGAGAATTCTTATTGTATTAATCTTTAAAGAGCTTTATAGAAATTGAAGCCAACTCTCATTCTAAAAGCCATTGATGTTAATATAATTTTGGGCTTCTTCCCTTATCAATTCTTTATGTTTAGTCTTGTGTGTTTGTCTCTTTTACATGTTACATTATTTGAACGTGTGATTGATGCTTTATTTCATTGGTAATCAATTATGCTTGTTACATTATTTGAATGAACATAATTGACTCAACATATTCTTTCCCTTTCTTTCTTAAATACATGAATGTGTTTAAAATATTACTACAATGGACAATAAATAAGGCACCGGTCTAATATAAGGCATAATAAAAGAGCTATAGTGAATCTTGGTCAAATAATAATAACTTTTACACATTTTTTATCCGGATGAGCATGAACTTAAATTTTAAATATTTAAGTTTACCTCAAGGGTATCCTAACATTTTTTTGGTCTATTTAGAGTCTATTAAGACAAATCTATTCCCAAAATAAAGAGGCAAATCCACCAAAGTCTGCAATACTGATTGGAATAAAAAATTATTGTAGCATAACATATTCTTAAGGATACACGAAATTTATCCAACATGCCCAAAATATGGTATTATTAGGAGTTTGGCATATTTAGGTGTACAAAATTGGGTGTTTATATATCTAATATATTCTAAGAAATTTAGTATAAAAAATTATGTGAGAAGATAAATCAAAATACAATGAAACAAATATGATCATGTAATCATAGCAATATGAGTGTTGATCCAATTGAAATCTCTAGAAGGGATTAAATAATTTTGATACAATTAGATCCACAAAAAAATTATAACAATGAAGCAAGTGGACTAATAAGACATAGGAAGGTGAAGCCAAAATCATCATACATCCATAAATAAAGAGGTCAAAGGACCTAGTTGATCCATAGAAACCATGAACATTTTTTATTAACTGTAGTTCAAAACATAATTATAAATTTGATCACAAGGAGTAGTTCTAGTATTCTAAAAAGAACAAAACAATATTTACAATGAGCATTAAGCTCTTAGTTATAGTAAAATAAATAAACTCTATTTATAACTATAGTAAAGAAAACTATAACTCCTAGTTACATGAATTTGGCAAGAGTCTTTAGCAAAATGATTTCTTAGTCAACCAAATTTGGTGCTAAGACCAATTTCAATGCATTTAATATTAATTAAGACCACTTAGATATAAAATATTAATTTTTGGGTCATTTTCTTCAATTCCATACCTTGATTTGTACACCACATATGCCTTAAAAAGTGAATTATTCCTTAAGAGTGTGGATAGCATCATTCCTTAAAGTGTAGAGCACATATTTCATTATAGTGTAGGTCAAATATTTTCTTAAAATGTGTATAACATATTTCTTTGTGGAGTGCATGTTTTCTTAAAGTATGTAGGGCATATTTCCCCAAAGTGTAAAGCAAATATTTCATTACAGTCAAATTTTAGGATTTTGACTTTTATTTATTTATTTAATATTGATGTTTTGAATCTATTTTGAACCAGTCTAAGTTATTTGATTGATATATTTAAGTCCTTGTTGTATTCATTCATTATTTTCTTGGATTAAAGGATATATTTTTAATAAATAAAGCAAGTGGAGAAACCATATAGATGCAATCCCTACATCCATTTTTTCTTGACAACATTAATAATGATTTGTGAATCCTTCTCAATTCGAGTATATTTTTATCATTTTTCAATGGTAATTTTGATATTTATGAGAAGTTCCCTAGCCTCTACATAGTTTTTAGTTTAAGATATATTATTATTTTTGAAAAATAATTAATTAAAACAAGATCATTCACAAGTTGGGATGAGACTCCTCCTAGACTTAGTCGACAAGAACACTTGTTTACAATAGTAAAATGAGATATACATTGGAGTCAAATATTCTAAACCATATGTCTACAATGGCTATCCAAATTAGCTAAACATTGGATTTTCTCACCAACCTACCTAATCCTCTCATCCTCAATAGCCATGCCATTGTGCCATTGAACCCCTACCTCCTTCTCGATACCCATATTAGCTAGGAAGTCTACCACTTTATTCATAGCTCTACCCACATAAATCAGGATCACATTATCTAATTTCCTTCATAATTACGTAATTTGGGTGACAAGAATCCTCAACCTTCATGTCTCTAAAATAAAGTTCCTCATGCAATCCAAAGCTCCTACCAAGACTTGATAATATGATTCTATGATTATCCTCCTATAACCTTGTCTTACCACCTAGATAGAAGTAGATTTGATAGCTAAGGCTTCTACTTCATTTTTCATAGCCCTACCTAGGTCCTTTAGTTCCATATAAAACATTGTCTCAACATGATTCCTGCAGACCACTCCAATTCTAGCTATACTTGGATTACCTTTTGTAGCTCCATCAGTATTAAGTTTAATATAAACTTCTAGGGATGCTTTCCAAATACATTTTTCCTATATATCTTACACTTTAGCTTCCTTCTCCATCATATCTATATTATTTTGAGTTTCCTCTTTAGCATACATTACCACAATTTATATAACTTTGCTCCAAATGACCTGCCATATGCCATCCAAGGATGAAAAGGTTTCTCTAAAAAATTTGCAATTTCTCTCCAACCACACTTACCACCAAATAAAGTTTAATCTAATATTCCACCCAATATGAAGAGCTTAAAATTTAAATCTACCCCTCTTCCATCTTTCCCAAATATTAATTTGATTCAAATCACCATTGGCTCAAATTTTATAAGCTAAAAACCATCACTCCTAGATATAGCGCATGAACAGACACTCAAACATTAAGTGGTAAAATTTTTCCTCACTCTCATAGCATAAAAAACATTGAGATGGACCAATTATTCCACTATATCTTAGATTATAAAAAGTAAAAATTCCATTGTGCATGAACTGCCAGGAAAGAAGTTTAATTTTTGCCAATCCTTGGACTACCAAATATTTCTCCAATCCTCAACCTGATATGCATGAGGAGGAGGTTATGGAAGGATCTTATCATATCCATACTCACTGCATAAACTCCAAGAATCTCATTTCCCCAAGCTACTTCATCCTCTTCATCTCTACCTATGAGAAATATTGTGGCCAAGATTATAGTCATGATGGGTGTCAATTTTGGAGGGATTGGAATTAGCTACTCATTCAACTTATTAAACTACTTAAACCTATAATCCCATAGCTAACTAGTGTTGAAATAAAGAAGTTGGTTGGGAGATCCATCTCCAGTAAACCTTTCCAACCAAAGATTTATTATTTAACTCTGATTTCATCAGTCCCAATCCTCCCTTTACCTTAGGTTGGATTACTTTCTCCCAAACTATTAAGGCCCATTTCCTCTATCCTTTTACTCCTCACCATGAAAAATTTCCAGCCATCTTGTCCAACTCTTTCCATATGGCATGTGGGGCACCAAGGATTAAAAAATTATAAATTGGCATGGCCTGAATGACTGACTGTAAAAACATTAATCTACCCCCAAAGGTTAACTATTTGTGAGACCAATGAAAATTATTATTTTTTATATGATCCAAAATATTCCTATAGATATCTATCTTTAGTTTTTTAAAATGAAAGGAACCACCAAATATACCACTGGAAGAGAAGTTTTCATGAATTCTAAGATATCTAAAATTCTTTCTTGAAGCCTTCGATCAAGATTGAAGAAGACCACTTTGCATTTTTATCATTGATGACTTTGATTTGTGGCCCTAAGGTAAACATTAAGAGTATATCTAATCATTCATACTTCCCTAAAGTGGGTCACTCCCACCAATTCTATATCATCCACAAATTTTAGGTGAGTTAAAACCTCCTCACCCACCTTGAAACCTATTAGCAAATCCTTTTGTCTTCTCATCAAGATGAGTCTATCCAAAACTTTATTTAATATGAGAAAAAGATAAGGGGAACAAGGATCTCTCTAATGAAGGTCTTGAGTGGCTTCAAACGATTACAAGGGAAGGCCTTTGATTAACACTGAAAATGTTGGAGTAGAAATGCAACTCATGACCCATTCTATCCAATCCTACGAGAAACCGAAGGCTGACATCATCCTTGAAAATAAGATCTACTCAGTCGTATCATAAGCCTTTGAAATATCCAATTTTATGAACATTCCTCTATTTCCATATTTTTTCATTTAGTGGATTGCCTCCTTAGCTAGAACCATAACATCCAATATTTTTTTATCCTATATAAAACCCCCTTGCTATAAGGATATAATGCTATGTAGGAGAGGTTTTATCCGCTCAACCATTACCTTCATTATTATTTTATATATGACATTTCATAAGGTAATAGGTCTATAATTTAAAATATACACCCCCTCCTCCCATTTTAAAATTAAGGCAATTAATGTATGACTTAATTATTTAAGCATTATTTTACTACCTTTGAACTCCTATATAATAGCCATTACAACCTCCTCCAATTTGTCCCAGAAGGTCTAAAAAAACTCAATTAAAAATCTATTTGGACCTGGTGTTTTTCCCATACTCATTCCAAATACTACTTTCTTTAGTTCCTCTTTATCAATGGGTTGAAGTGGGGCCTAATTTTTTTCTTCAAATATAATAGAGGGTATGATAGCAATAACTTCTTTTTGAGCCTCTTTTTCTTGCACCATACCTTCCTTAAATAATTTAGCAAAATAATCCATTGAATGAAAATGCATACCTAGGATTGTATCAAAGGAGTTCCCATTCTCATCCTAAAGAGCTTCCATATTGTTTGTTTATCTCCTAGCACAAGCAGTACAATGGAAAAATTGGTGTTTCTATCACCTTCTAATGACCAAGTGTTTCTTCCTCTCTATTTCTATTAGATCTTCTCTTGGTTGTCAATATCCTCAATTGCTTTATACAATGTATCATCATCTTCTTTGAGTTTCTCTATAATTTTTTCTTCCCTGAAGTGTTTTTGCACCTCATCTAATTTGGATATCAATGGAGCTCTTTGGACCTAGAAGTTCATCTTGTTAGCTCATCTCCATTATTTCAATTAATCCTTAATATAATGAAGCTGCTTGTGGAATCTAAATATTGTTATCCCATATGTTCAGCATCCTCTTCCCACCACTATGAGATTTTATTTTGATGTTTCTCTTTGGTAACCAGAAGTTTTAAAATATGAATGGTTTATGATGCTACCCTATCTTGATCCCCCTTCCAAAAAGAATGGAAAAGTGATCCAAAACTAGACCCTCCAAAATCTAAAATTTTAGATTCCATTTCAGAAACACCTCTAAAAAAATGGTCTAACTTCACCTTCCTATTATGTGGCTCCCTTTTATTTTTCCATTTATAGTTGGTTCTAGGACATTTAATATCCACCAAGTTTAATGCATGGACCTAGGCAATCATAAGCCAATCCCTTGGGTCTATATTGGGTTTCCCCCTTATTGATTTTTGGATGATAATTTAGCATTAAAATCCCTAGCAACAATCCAGTCTAACTCCTCCCTCAAGACTCATATTATGGATTACTTCCCATTGATGAATCTAACCATTTAGGCTTTGAGTCTCATTAAAATTTATGATTAAAACCTACTCAATTGTCACATTGTTCCTAAAATGTGATGTGAGGAAACCCATCCAAGCTATATGTTCTATTTCCATCTATTCAAGAGAGTTCCAAAAGGTAACTATTACCCCTAAGACCCCTTGGATAGCCACTTCCATATGACCAACACCCATCCAAAGTATATTTACTATTTTACACATAAAATCCAACAACATTTTTGTCTCCTGGATAAGAAAAAAATTGTTTTACTTTTTTCTAAGAGTCTGTGAACAACAGATTAATGGGTTCTACTATTTAAGCCTCTAATATTCTATAATTGTATAAACATTGGTTACCTTGATACCAGTAAGAGTCCATTAGCTTCACCAATCCCCCAATGATCAGTTTATCTCCATGAACTGCTATAAATTCCTTATTTAATTTTCTACCCACTCCTTGAGAGCTAATATTCTTTGATTTTTTCTCCACTTGGCTTATCCCTAGAGTTAGATTTTTTTTTATTCTTTTCTACCATACCCATGATGACATCCTTTATTATTGGTTTCTCTTGGTTATGTACTATCAATTCCATTGTAATCTCTAATTGTAGTAACTCACTACACTTTATTGCCTACTCTAGGATAGGAGGAACTAAAAGAGGGGCTTAAACATAGTTGTTATTATTTTCATTATTCCCATCCACTCCTTCCATGAATTCTTCTTCTTCCTGGTCCACTAGTATCTTGAAAATCTCATACCTATTTGAGGGCTTGAGTTGGGTTTGTGCTTTACCATGTTTTTTTTCTTTTGCCTTATTTTTATTTTGGACTATTCAAACCATCTCCCTGTGCTTCTCTACCTTGAGAAATATTGGTTGTTTCTTTATTGATTGTTGACTTACCCTCCTTAGGAATATTTTACATTCCTAAAGAAGCCTTCATTTTTTGTTCATATTTTTTGGACAGGACCAGGCCAAATGTCCATATTTATGGCAAACTCTACACCTAAAGGGCAACATCTCATAGTCCAATTGTTGAATCCAAGATAGTCCTACAAGTTTACATTCCACCTCTATCAATAAAGGATGGCTGAGATCTATTTCCATGTATAATCTAGCATAAATAATTGTGTTTCCTTCTGTTATGTCTCTAGAAACACCCAAATATCTTCCAAGATAATTATAAATGATTTATAATACCTCTCACTCTATAAATCCATTGGAAGTACATACAAATAGATCCAAACCAAGGTAATAGTGGGTTCAATTTGGAGATCAAAATCCCACTCTCCAAGACTAAAAAAATAATCTTGTTAAATTGTGATTCCTCTTTTTTTATTCAAAATCCCTATTTTTTCCAGCAAGTTAGAAAAACTAACAATAAAATATCTATTACTAATAAACCACAAAGAATACTCACCAAGAGGCTCCCAGTTTTATTGAACCCATGAATGCAAAAAAAACTAGGGTAGGGTGAATACCCATGAATTTATAGATTAGATCATGATTAACTCTATATAATACTATTTCTTCTATCATCATCTAATTAATGACAATATTTGACCTTGATTATGACTATGGAAAGCATCCATTGAATATTTGAGATGTTGATATTTTTCCAACAACCATAAAGAGTATTTTTAGTGCAATTTTTTGTGCTTCTTCAGACTCTGCTAGATATTTTTCTTTTAATAATTTGCAAATAAACTCTATCTATATAATAGAGGATCTAAATGTGTCCCCATTGGGCCCTCTTGGGGTAGCAATCTTGTCTTTGATTCCACAACAACCAGAAAGTACTTCATCTATCCAACCAAAGCCCTACAAACCCTTAGATCTATATGATTCTAAGTGAAGAGAATTTTTCCTTTATTATTACCAAAAACTCCACTTTATACAACTTTTCCTAAATTCCTTTAGAAGCACCATCAAAATTAATTTTAATAAACTCAACCTATGGATAATTCCATGTTACCATAGATTGATATAAATCCTTTGTGTTAAATCCATTGATAGATGATCCTAGAATATATGTATATATCCTATAACCAAGAGGTTAGCATCCATTTTTCCTCAATAAATACTTTGTATGATGAACACCATGCATATAAACAATTTATGAGGTAGTAATATGATTCTAAACTTTGGCACAATTTTAAGATTTATTTATTTTAATTCTATTATTCCTTTAAATCCATTGATTCTAACAATTAATAGTAAGACCATTCCTCCACAAAATGTATAGATATTTAGATTTAAATAAATTAATCCAAAATTTTATCAACTCTTTCAATGTTGATAGAGTTGCTCAAAATATTCTTCCTTTAAAAAAAATGCCTAAGCAAAGAGATAGTGAGCAAGTAGGTAGTTTGATATTTCTAGATCCTTCTTAATACAAGGTAAATCTAAAAGGTATAGGAAAATCATCTTTTTTATATACACTAATCTATAAAAAATTTTATTTGGACTACTAACCAAAGGAATATTAAGGCCTTGTAGAGGACCTCAATTGACCAATTATTTTTTGATGAAAATCTCTGTAGGTTTGAAATTTTATTTTTTTAAAGCCTCATATCTCAACTTGACCAAGTATCTACTATCTTTTGATACATTCTAGACTACATCATCTTTCAATATAAAAGTGGGCAAATTGAACTCTTAAAGCATAATTTGAATGTAATTCACTAATTATTTGGTGTCCTCTCCTTCAACCAGGTTACTAGTAGAAATTCATGATCTAGAATTGTTGCTAACTTTTGAAGCATAATTTAATGCTCATATACTATATTTTTTTAGGTCCTCTCCTTCAATTAGGTTTCTAATAGAAATTCATGATCTAGGATTTTTCCTCACATTAATATAATTTTTTACCTTTGAACCTATACAAGCTAAACATGCACCTGATCTAGTGGTTTCCATTTTCAATAGTGAATAATAAGATAAAGCTTCAACCAAGCATCAAACCAAATATTTGTAGAAACACCACCATTTTAAAACCATCTAATATGTTGATTATTTAATTGCATATTCTTTTATATCAAGATATATGTTTCCAAGCCCCTCGGTAGAATTTATTTCTTGAGCAATTTTATTTCATAAATAGAACGTATATATATTAACATTATTTTCTAACTCTTTTCTTTATCTTTGAATAACTTCTAACCAAGTTTTGCAAATAATTCCAAAATTATAACTCTATAATTATGTAATTATGCCTCTCCAATAATATTCTATTTGTAAAACTTACCCCATTTACTAAAATAAATCTAAATACTTCCTCACATCCTTTCCAAATAATATCTTTTAAAAAAAATTCATATTATAATGGTATACATATTTTTAATCTTGAAACTAGCATCATGTGTGTGTGTATAGAGGGGAGAGAGGGAGGGAGAGAGAGAGAGAATGTAGTATTAATGGAATATAGCTTTGCATACATATTTAAGAACTTACCTTTCCATCCTATGAGAATATTTTATTCTATCTAAAATTGACTCCAAAGGAATAAATAAAGGAACATCTAAATGTATTGATGACAATTTTCTAAATTTAAACCCTAAAATATCCATAATAATTTAATGTAATATAGGATAACATTAATAAAAAGGATCCTAAATTTTATGGTATTAATAAATTTTTGATAATATTCCCATTTATTGCAACCCAAATACCTTTGAATTTATCTTCAAATTTTTCCTTTGAGAGAGCTCTCCCCACTGCCTCTATAAGAATAATTAAGAGATATTAAAATAGTGGGTCACTCTACCAAATTTCATAGGATGATTCAAAGTATCTAGTAAGGATTTCATTGATAAAAAAAGAATAGTTTGGAGTGCTATAACAACTTCTAAGTCATTAATGTCAATAATGATCAAAAATAAATTTTGATAATATCATTAAAAATAAATTAGCAAACCTTGAGAGATCTTTATTCAACAAGTGATTAATTTCATGATTCTATAAAGAGAGCTTTGTTAGGGTTTGCACAAAATGCTACTACCATTACATGTTGAAGCCTAAGTGCAGGTGAAGCAAGTGCACAAGACATACACACAACAAATAAGAGAAATCAACAAGGGCCTAGAGGTCCATGGAGGAGTGTTGGTCACAAATCTGCCTAAGTACAAGATTTCATCACTTGTGCGCCCTAGACTCGACCAACATTGAAAGGCCGAGGGAAAAAGAAAATTCCTTCGAACCGATCTTCAGAGAGGGCTGGCTCCCTTACTAAATTCTACACTGTTTGAAGACTAAGGATGCAGGAAAGAAATTGAAAAATAACTAAAAGAAAGGGAAATATAGCCACAGGCCAAAGTGTAGAATTTGGGGTAGACTAACAACAAAAATTCTGCCAAGTTTTATAACAGCATATAATAAAAGGAAATCAGTAGAATTTAACTCACACCTTTGTAAAGATAACCCCTGGATCGCATTTCAAAATCTACTCACTAACCAACAACGTTTGAATTCAGAATGCAAAATTCAAAACTTAACAGCAAGAGCATGAGCATAAACAGAAATGATTTTAAAAAAAGAAGGAAATCAAACACATAATAATGCTTGCAAATTTTAGAAGCCAAGTATCTTCTATTGATGTAGAGAACTTAGAGAGTTTTCTTGCAAAATATCTAACCTCCCTTTACAATAAGAATTTGATTAGTATTTATAGAGGTTTTTGCCTCTTTCAATAAATACATGTGAAGGCAAAGTGTCGGCCACTCAGCCACCAATAGCAACAACTTTCTCCTCGACCACAATAATGAACCGATGAGCAAATGCCAAATAAAATAACTACTAATTTTATCACATGGCATATCAAGCTTTAGCACAAATCATTGGTCTAGTTTCAATCTCCATGGTGGCTCCTTGGAAATGCATGCCCACGAAGTGGTTGATGCCTCGAAAATGAATAATATTGCACTGGAATCAAGAGCACATGCTTAAAATTGGTAGCTTCAGTGACCATATCACCTCAAGAATTATCTTTATCAATATTAATCTCTTTTCAAGGAAGATTTGCACCAAAATTCACCCAAAATTACATCTATAGGAAAAAGTGTTCAATGTGTGAACACACTTAAAAAAGAAAAAACACTTTTCAATGTGGCATCAATGATTACAACAAAATGTCAATGTGGCACACTACAACAAAATTCCAATGTGGCAAAAATGCCAACATTTTTGGCGGCTCATGGGGTATTCAGCTCGCCTGAATTTAATCGATTCCAGGCCTTTATTCATTAGGTACAGAGTTCCCACTTGCAGCTGCATCTGATGGTTAGCTACTTGTATCAGCTTCGTCTTGCTTTTTGAGATGTACTGTGGTGGATTCATATATCGCAACTGCTTCAGCCCATCAATCTATGGTAATCGCCAAGCTTTGAGAGTACCCACAAGATATCGAAAAGTCTCAACCTTTTCTATATCAAGATGTTTGGCCCTTTGACTGAGCTCCAATAATCCAGATTCAATGCGAATGAAATTTCTCATTAATGGTAACACATGCTCTTCGGTGATGGGCTCCTCCAAATTATCAATATCTGAAGTATCCGTCATGAAAATAGCCCATAATGTATCCAGGTCTTTCTTTGCGAGAATATTTCCTTGATCATCAACAAAACTAGGAAAACCATTATCTACAAGTGTTTCAAAATAAACCAATGAAATACGTCTTTCATGCTCAAAGGTATCTTGCAACTGACGAGATTCTTTAATCATATTCATCTTGGAGAAATAACTGCATAATGTGATTTTAGCACTCACCCAAGCATGGGCTATATCACTCATTGGACGCATCTTGAGATTTATTTGAGTCATTGCTTGGATATTCATGGCCATTTCCAATTTTGGCTCTAAATATTGCTCCATGCTGTCTATTATAGGTCCACCATATGAAACAGTTGCTTGAACATCCTAAAGGAACAAGAGCACTAATGTAGCCTTGGTCGCCATTTTCTTACAATTAGTCAACATCTGACTGTGAGCTTCCTTAATCTTGTCCTTGGTGAGGGACACATAGTGCATTGATTTTGCTGCCAATTGATTCTACAAGTTCTGAAGTTGATCCTGCAAAGCTTGAATTTTTAGTTGTGCTTCCTGCTTGGCTACATAAAACTATGTAGCTATTTGCTTACTCTCTACTATGTCACTTTCCAAATGCATCACCTGTTGCTACCACTATTGAGATTCAAATTGTGTTGCATCAAATTTATCCTGTTGTTCCTCTAAGGCTTTCTCGAGCTTTTTGATTTTCTCTTCAGCATGAATGAGAAGATCCTTGTAATGTTCTGCCTGCAGATACATGGAACTTGATACCTCCTGTATGGTGCCCATGTGCTCAATTGGATGCTTCTTTTTGAGGTCCTTAGTGACATCTTGGTATGAATAGTCACTAGATGTCATTTCTCTTTGAGTTTTTTGAACCCGAGGAATCATGGTCACCGTGTGCTTCTCCATTGCTATGGGATCAAAAGTCACTTTCTTTACTGGTTGTGCCATGGCTAGTGAATCCTTTCTCTTACGATTCTTCCACCACCTAGATGAACTTTGTTGTGCATTGCTAAGTTTTTCCTCTATTGAGCGCTCAGGTAGCAACTCTATCTCAGATACTAGTGGCTCCTCCATGGCAAAAATTGGGGAAGAGAGAAAAATAGCTTGTTGGGGATTGGATTCAACCACAGGAATGGAAGTGGAGGGGATCTCAACTACGCTTACTCGAAGAGGTGCTTGCGTGCTTATGGAAGAATGTGAAGGTATGGAAGATGAAACAGAGGGTAATGGAAGGGAAAATGGATTTGGTGAATGTTGTTTTATGTTGGTCCTCATTCCTGAACCAAATCTAGTTATACCTAGAGAATCCATCCAACAAAGAGAATCTCTGAGCTTTCACAACCACATGAAGAATCTGGTCAATCTAAGGCAGAGGATAATGATCTTTGAGCAAGGCTTGATTCAAATTTCAAAAATCAACACATAGGCAAATATCTCCATTCTTTTTTCGTATCGGGACCAGATTTGCCACCCAAGTTGAATGCTTGATTGGGTAAATGATTTTAGAATCCAACATTTTAAAAAGCTCCACCTTCATCGATACTTCAATCTTGGGATTAACTGGTCTCTGCTTTTGTCTGAAGGGTTTCACCCCATCATGCAACTCAATAGTATGTTGTATTACATATTTGTTATATCCCTTCAAATCATGGTAACTCCAAGCAACTGTGTCAAGAAATTCATGACATAAATATCTAATTTTTTCTAACTCCTCGGGAGTACAATCCATCCCAATATTTATCGATTTTTAGGGACCTAACTCCAGTTCAGTATACTCCTTCTCATCTACTTTGATCCTATGCTTCTCTGCCCTATCATTTTGATCAAAAAGTCTTTCAAGTGTAATCAATCCTTTTGGGATATGATTATTCCTTAGTTGAATAAGCCCTTTGGCTTCCTCCTCATCAAGCATTCTCTCTTCCACAGTACTCGCTTCTCTTATCAAAAAATTTATAATCTGCTCATCACTTTTGAATACTTGCCAATACATGTTCTTGTCCGGGACCGAAGGTCTGTAAAATAACATTACGGTCTTAGGTTTCCTCACTACATGCTCAATCGGAGAGAAGTTTTCTCCAAGAGATGCTAGAATATCAGCATGCTTATTCAGCTCTCATGAAATGGATTGAATATTCAATGCTGTGAAAGCCTCAAATAGGTCCCAAAATTTTTTGCAGTATGCCTTGAGATAATGCTACTTGGAGATGCACTTGTTCGTTACTTGATTCACAATCAATTCAGAGTCACCAAAAATCTGTAATTGTTCAATCCCCAATTTTTTTGCCTTCTTCAAACCTAGGCACAACACTTCATACTCAGCAGTATTTTTAGTACAACTCCAGGTCAGTTGATATGAATATGCTTTCTATAGGCCAGAGGGAGAAATAAGAACAATCCCTGCTCCCACACCATTTTTACATCTTGCTCCATAAAAATACAACTTCCATAATTGATCGGGCACAGAGTCTTGATCATCTTGATCAAGAAGCATCTTTATTTCAACCTCTTCAGGCTTTGTAATGGAGTAACAAAAAATTTTAGTTTCCATCATGGCATTAAAATTGAGCATTGAAAACTCATCCTCTAAGCGAAGCTCATCGAGGACTTCATCCATCAAATCAGGATTTTCCAATTCTTCAGTTATCATATTGACAGAATGTGTGGACTTTTCTTCTTCCATATTCTCTATATGAAAAGTAGAAGGCTTCTCATTGTAGATCCAGATTCTTCTTCCTTTGAAATGAATATCCAAGTGAGAATAATCCAAAGAAAGGTAGCCTCCCAGTTTGGTAGTGAATTCTCTTGACAAACACATACTGAAATATGGTTCCAAATCAACCATAAATACCTCCTGAATTACTGTAATTTGAGGTATACTATGTAGAACAATAGGATTATCCTTGATTACACCCACTATTTTCATGGGAGTCTCATCCAACTGCAATACACCAGGGCTACTTCTTGTATAATCCATACCCATGACTTCACAAACTGCCTTTGGCATGACAGTTGTCGCAGCACCAGAATCAATCATGCAGTTGTGCACTATCCAACTCTCCATCCTGAGTGACAAATAAAATGGGGGTGGTCTATTTTTTTAGTGGCTAAATTAGTTAATGTTTGAGAAAAAATCGTTTGGGTAGGATTCTTCTCATTATATTTCATAGACTTCAATGATTCTTGTAACAAATCAACTTTCCCAGGTAATTGTAATGCATCATAGAGACTAACATTGGCTGGAATCTTCTTCAATTCTTCAACAATATTGTATGTAGATGCACTAGACTCCCTCTTTTCAACAGTGTCTTCATATTTGCTCCGATATTGCTGAGTGGCTTCTACCCTCAGTATTTTAGTCAAAGATGGGTACTTGAGCTTTTCTCTAGCTTGTTCCTCTATTTCAGCTCTTGCCTGCGAAGTCGAGGCTTTTTCTTGCAATCTTTCCTTTGCTCATGGTGGCAAAATATATTTTAATAGAACAAGTGAATCTGGCTTTGGTATTGAAGCAGGAGCTTTCACTTGTACTTGTTTCTTCTCATTTTGCATCTTTGGATCAGCCGGTACCCTTAATAGTTCCATCTCTACTGGATCTATCGTGACTGGCTTCTTCATAGTTCTTGTGAGAACTGAGACTTGTTCTTCAGATGGAACCATAAAATTATGATCTACCTCAGTAATCATGTTAACTTGTCCTCCAGAAGAGCTTGCGGCCAATGTTTGTACATAGTTCAAATGAACCATACAAGTCTCATCATCATGGATCATTACATGTAGAGCACCAATATGTTCTTTCTACAGGGCTAGCTTTCTCATTCGTCAACACAGTCAGGTTATTCTTAGGCACTTTGCTTGTTGAAGCCGCTTGTTATCTAGTGATAGGTGGAGGTTGAAATCTCTTGGGTTGGAAATCTCTCTTAGCCTGATTTCTTTCAATAATTATGATTTTATTTCTCATTGCTCTTATAGTTGAATTAGCAGATTTTACCTCTTGTAATAGTGTTGTGTAAGGATCAAGATTTGAGGGCGCAGGAGGTGCCGATATAGGTAGAGGTGCTGGTGGTGTAGGCAATGCTAGGAATGAAGTGGGAGCTAGTAATTGCATAATTCTTGGTGCAGGCAATTGTGGAATAGTTGGAGCAGGGAGCTGGGGAACCGGAATGGGTGCGATCTAAGGTGCACTTGAGATCCATGATGGAATAGGATACATGGAATGCATAGGCTATGAAAATGAACCAAAATACAAATGCTAAGGAAGATCAGGTAAGATAGGCATTGTTACCTTTGGGTGAAGCATACCTATGGCAATCAAGTCTGCTTCCACATTTTGCGCTTGTTCGAATAGCTCTGGGAATGTAGTCACATTGGACTTTTGGATAGCCAATCCAATGTTTGTGTTAAAATCTCTGAGATAATAGAATGCAGCTTGTTCATGAGTGGGCCGAAGACCTTCAGGAACTCTCTTCCAGCTTCTGGTAAATCTGACATTGAAGTCCGCTATCTCCTCCTATGGATGCCTTTGAATTGCATTAAATTGATGCAACAAGGAAAATGGATCGGCTTGTTCATGAAATTTTTTGATTAACCACTCTCCTAATTGATCCCATGATGCAATAGTGCCTGGTTGCAACGATCGGTACCAATACAACAATTTCCCTCTCAGTGACAACACCAACAATTTTATCATCATGTCTTCATCTATTATGTCATGGATGGTCTCCAAAGAGGCTACATCTTGAATATGCTCATAAGCAGTTTTACCAGTACCATCATAGGTTGGAAAAGCTTTCAAAGCAGCTTGAGGGACTGGATTTTGTGCCTATAAATTCAAGGCTCCCGAACTATTCCATGCCGAGAACTACCTTGGTGGAGGATTCTAAGCCATTTGGACCGGTGTGTGTGGCTGAGGAGGTGGAAAAGTAGTAGCAGTACTAGATGAACTTGAAGGAATAGAAAATACACTAGCAATTTGTGAGGATGTTGCAGAGGACGTAAGTGGTGGGGAGACCAACTTAGGTTGTCCACTTAATTTTTGGTTGTCAAGTTCAAAAAACTCAACGGGATTTTCAAATGTTTCGGCCTTCGATCTTGTGATCATGAAGTACATCTCTCACTGTCTCCATGTTGGGAGGCTTCTGGGTAGTTCTGAGTCACCAAATGTTCTAACTATACAGCATGAAGGCGAACATTAAACCTTAATACTATTGAAAGTGAAACTTTTAGGGTCCCACCGGGCGTGCCAAAAACTGTTGGTCACAAATCTGACTAAGTACAATATTTCATCACTTGTACACCCTAGACTCGGCCAACATTGAAAGGCCGAGGGAAAAATAAAATTCCTTCGAACCGATCTCCAGAGAGGGCTGGCTCCCTTACTAAATTCTACATTGTTTGAAGACTAGGGATGCAGGAAAGAAATTGAAAAATAACTGAAAGAAAGGGAAATATAGCCACAGGCCGAAGTGTAGAATTTGGGGCAGACTAACAAAAAAAATTCCACCAAGTTTTATAACAACATATAATAAAAGGAAAAAAACAAAATTTAACTCACACCTTTGTAGAGATAACCCCCGGATCGCATTTCAAAATCTACTCACTAACCAGCAACATTTGAATTCAGAATGCAGAATTCAAAACTTAACAACAAGAGCATGAGCATAAACAAAAATTATTTTAAAAAAATAAGGAAATCACACACATAAGAATGCTTGCAAATTTTAGAAGCCAAGTCTCTTCTATTGATGTAGATAACTTAGAGAGTTTTCTTGCAAAATATCTAACCTCCATTTACAATAAGAATTTGATTAGTATTTATAGAGGTTTTTGCCTCTTTCATTAAATACATGTGGAGGCAAAGTGTCGGCCACTCAACCACCAATATCAACAACTTTCTCCTCGACCACAACAATGAACCAATGAGCAAATGCCAAATAAAACAACTGCTTATTTTATCACATGGCATATCAAGCTTCAACAAAAATCATTAGTCCATTTTCAATCTCCATGGTGGCACCTTGGAAATGCATGCCCATGAAGTGGTTGATGCCTCGAAAATGAACAATATTGCACTGGAATCAAGAGCACATGCTTAAAATTGGTAGCTTCAGCGATCATATCACCTCAAGAATTATCTTTATCAATATTAATCTCTTTTCAAGGAATATTTGCACCAAACTTCACCCAAAATTACATCCATAGGAAAAAGTGTTCAATGTGTGAACACACTTAAAAAAGAAAAAATATTTTTCAATGTGGCACCAATGATGACAACGAAATGTCAATGTGGCACACTACAACAAAATTCCAATGTGGCAAAAATTCCAACATGAGTCAAAATATGAGAAAACCACCAGATGATGGCAGGATGATGGGAGGAGAAACTGGCATGAAAATCCTTTTCGCTAAGCAATTTTGAGAGACAAACAAAAAAGGATGGAAATAATACCAATATTATGCATTTAGATCACAAATACCCAAGGAAAGTGATTACAAACCAATAGGACCACTTATGCATAACGGATAACAGAAAAAATTAGTTTACAACATAATCCGATGGGAAAAAGTCTCAACCAAAAAAGAAATATCCCCAAGGGAAGAAGACACCAAGGACCTAGATTTAGGGAGTAGATCAAAGGAAAAGGAAATTTGAACAAAAACCCAAATGATAGCAAAGCTCTCCAAAACTGATATCCAAGCTCACCCAAAAGGACTAGCCATTGTAACACCTATGAAAGAGAAAGATAATGGGGAGATGTGGGTAGTTTTTTCTGCACCCACTATTTTTGTTCAAATCAAGGAAAGGAGAAAGAAAAAAGGTAGGGGGTTATTTTGAAAAGCTTTCCAAGAGAAAGGCCGGACGGAGAAATGGGTTGCATCTAGGCCCTTCATTGTCGAAATTCCCTCCTAAAATATGACAAGTTAAGGATATCTACGATGGAAGAATGGGTGGTGATTCCCATTGTAAGCGATCCCAAAGTCCCATTTGAAGAAGAAAGAAATTAGATGGACGATTGGGAGAATGTCAAAAATAAAGGGAGTCCCGAATTGCCGCCCAAGTGATATGATCATAGAGTCAAAAAATTGGGAGGTAGAGTCAGAAGGTGGTAGGCCCAAAGTCTCATCTGAGCTTTGTTCGACCACAAGTGAAGGTGGAAAGAGTGGAAAGAAGAAGATGAGCAAGGGTGCCCATTTCTCCATCCTAGAAAAATATAGTCTAGATACAGGAAGGGAGGCTAACCAAGGTGTATGCTCAATCCAAACCTCTATCCCATCCAACAATAAATGCATGAAGGTATCAAATTCAAACTTCCTCTTCCCACCAAGCTTATTTGATCATTGAATCCAAGGGAGTAGTAGATGGGTGAATTTAATGGTTGATCAAATCAAGTACATAAGGTGGTAGTTGAGGAGTTGATGTAGAGCAGCTACCATAGGCTACCAAAAAGATATTCAAAAGTAGTGGTGGCATCAAATGCATTGATTAGCAGGGAAGGCCCAGGTAGGGTATGTCAGTAATTCCTATTCAGATGCAGTGAAGAATGTTTTATCTACATTAGAGCAATCACGGAGAAGATCACTCGAACAAGTTGAATACTGACATCCTGATCCACCATTAATGTTGTATTAATTTGATTTTCAAAATCCCGCTCTTGGAAGGGGCTATATATACATGTTTGTAATGTATATTTTAGTGTCAACTCTCCAGTCATTACAACCTCCATGTACAGTTTGATGCATACAGCAATACAAGTGGATTACTATCTGGCCTTCAATTATTTTCATGTATGTATGATTTTACTCTACTGATTATTTCTGCTATAGTTAAGTGAATGAACTAGCTTTAATTTTGCTATCTGGATTTCATGCTACTAGTTCCTTAATTCTAGAATTCTTGGTAGAGTAATGTGCGTAATTGGTTAATGAAATTAGTGGTTGGTCTGTTAGGTAGTCCATGAATGTTGTTCATGTTTCAGACTTATCAGGCATGTATCTTGATGCGATTGGATCTGCACCACTTTGTGTTCTAGCTTTATGTTTTCTTTAGCCTCCCCTCTTTCCCATTTCCTAAGCATTTAGTTAGGACCTGCAAGGAGCCGACCTTCTCTGGAGATTGACCCTGAGATCTTTGGTCTTGGGGCCATTCAAAGTTGGTCGAGGTTTGTGGGTGCACAATCCTTACCATTAGACAAACTTTTGACCAATAATTTTTGGCACGCCTCGATGGGACTCCTTCCCACATTTTGGATAATCATAGGGGATTGGTGATACCCTATTTTCTCTAGATTCCCTTGTTACCTGGTGACTCCATTAAAAGACATACCTAGAAATCCATATCAGCCCTATAGTTTTTTCATGATTACAAGACATAGGGCTAGTATTTCAGAAGAACCAGTTGAGTTCTAGAAGTTATCCTCTAGAAAACAACATCCTGAGTTGATTATTGAGGCCTCTGGTCCCACTGAAGAACAAATTGATACTCAATTGGTACCCGTACCTCAAATATCCACTTCGCATTAAACAACAATGGCCCAAAATCAAAACCTAGGAGTTCCCAACTGGAATCATACAGGACCTCTTAACCTGGCTGATCAACATGCTATTCCACAAGCAGCCTTGAAAGCCCTTCCAACCTATGATGGTACAAGAAAAATAGCGTATGAACATGTTCAGGATGTAGCATCATTGGCTGTTGTGCATAACATTCAAGATGAGGATGTGATGGTCAAGTTATTGGTCATTTCTCTGAAAGGAAAATTGCTTTATTGGTATAGAACTCTACCCAGTGGAAGTATAAACTCTTGGAATGCTCTGGCATCCAAATTAATAGAAGATTTTAATGAGCAAGCAGACCCCTTTTCTCTGCTCACTCAATTCATAGTAATACAGAGGCATCCACAAGAAGATATTATGGATTTCAATATCAGGTTTAGTCATACCTGGCAAAGAGTCCCTGATGGTCTTAGACCAACTCATGAGCAAGTTATCTATTATTATCTAAGAGCATTCAGTTCAGATTTGGGACTAATGATAAGGTAGTCAAATATCCTTGCTTTCCCTCAGATATTTCAAGAAGTTGCAAAAGCAGAAAAAATCCTTATTGCTATAGGTAGATTGCCTCCCAAGCCTGTGATGCCTATTTTCCTAGAATTCCTTAATGGTCAACCACACTCGGCTATCCCAATGCCTACTTATACAACATTACCACCTCCCATGGGCTTCTCTCAATGGCCCACACCTATAGTACCAATACTACCTGCACCTCCTATAATACCATCTCTCCCTACTCCACCTATAATACCTACATTACCCCCTCTAGATTCACAAGCGGCTACCTTGCATGAGCTACAAGATTTTATGAAAAATCTATCTAATGAGGTTACTATGATGAAAAGGAGGGAAGCCGAAAGGAACTTCCAACCAAGAAGGTTCCCATATGTCACAAAATATCAATCTGCTTCCACTAATAGGCCACCAGAGAGAACTAATACAGTTCTCATTAATGATGGATGTGAACCTTCGACTTCTCTATCTGATTTAGACTATTGGTGTTCTACCTATAATGATCCTCATGGGGAAAATACCTGTATGATGCATCAACATTACATGCAAAGAATGGTTGTTGAGAGAGCAAAAAGAATTCAAAAGGGATAAATCAATATGGTTGGAACTAATGAACATAATTTTATGGTGCCATCAGTAGAACAAGTCTCGATCTTGATGAGATCTAGGAAGAAGCTACTGCAAGTAAATCTTGAAGAACTCAACCTCATGAAAACTGCTACTGATGATTCAAGAGAAAAGAAAGCTGAAAATAGTGCTCCTCAAAAGGTTCCCTATAAAAAACCTCCACAGCAAGAAAAGGAAGATCCCAAGCCTAGTGAACCTCAATCAAAAGCAATAGAGATTCAAACTGAGGCTAGAGATAAGCTCAAATATCCATCCCTGACAAAGTGTCAATGGATTGAAGCCACCCATGAGTATAGAAGTAAATTTGAAACTCCTTCAAAAGAGAAAGATAGGCAATCCAAAATCCTTACCTTCAATATTGTAGAAGAATTAAAGAAGACCCCCTCAAAAGCTAGTATGTATGATGCATTACTCATCCCTAGATAGATTGACCTACTCCAAGCTTCCCTAAAAATGGTCAAGGACCAAAGCAAAGTCCAACCAAAATAGAATCTGGTTCAAAATAGCTCTATTATGGGGGTAGAAAGAATAGACCTTCACCATTTTACCTCTCTTTAGAAATGGAAGGATGGGTTGTGCATAATTGCATGATAGATTCAGGTGTTGCTACTACAGTCATGCCTAAAGTAGTGTGTGATGTCATGGGAATGGAATACACTAGAAGTTGTCCTAGTGTGTTGCAGTTGGATGGTACTCTAGTAAAAACTATAGGGGTCATCAAGGATGTGCCTATCATTCTTCATAGATTACCTCAGGTCACTGTTATACAAGAGATTGTGGTAGTAGACCTGGAACCATACTTTGGGATGTGCCTTTCTAGGGAATTCACTACCAAATTGGGGGATACCTTTCTCTTGACTATTCTCATATGGAAATCTTGTGTAAAGGAAGAAGGGTGAAAATCCACTCAGAAAAACCATCTCCCTTTCATATAGAAAGAATAGAGGAAGTGGACCAGCAAGCAGCTATAGTAAATGTTATTATTGAGGAAGGAGATCTCATAGAAGAAGTCTTAGAAGAACTACAAATGGAAGATCAATTTTCCATGAAAAATGTCAATGCAATAATGGAAATAGGGGTTGGTACTTATACCATTGAAAAACTAGAAGTAAAAAGGTTGGAAGCCCAGGAAGAATCTTCATCTCCATCTCATCAATTATGGAAATTATATTTTGATGGAGCAAGATGCAAAAATGGTGTAGGAGCTAGGATAGTCTTGATTTCTCCTAAAGGAACCCAAAAGGTTTTCTCATATAGATTAACATGGAGTTGCACTAATAATGCAGTAGAATATGAAGCCCTCTATTTGGGACTAAAAAAGGTAGAAAAGTTGGGCATCAAGCAGCTCCAAATATTTGGGGATTCTGAATTAGTGATCAATCAAATCACTAAAAAATGTATTAGCAAGCAACATTACTTAAAAGCCTATAGGAATAGGGTATGGGACCTATTAGAGTCATTTGAAGCATTGAATATTAAAGCAATCCCTAGGGATCAAAATAGACATGCTGATATTTTGGCTTCTATAGGAGCAAACTTCTACCTGGTCTCAAATACCATTCACAAAGCAAAATCAGTTAGGTTGGTATATAGACCATCCATCCCTGATAAGGACACTTTTTGGCAAGTATTTGAAAATGATGAACAAATAGTGGACTTTCTAATTCATGAAATGAATTATTCAGTTGATGGGTCCTCCAAAACTAAAGATGAAAAAGAAGAGGAAGGGTTTATCCAACTCAAAAATAACCACATTCCAAAAGGACTAATCACCTTGGAAAGCCTCTTTGATAACAGTGATCGACCAAAAGGTCATATAATGAAAGTTGACTCTAAAGGATATAAGGAAGTCCAAATATCAGAAGGAAAGGGTCTGAAGATAGGGGTAGATTGCTCAAATGAGGAAGTCCACCAGATTCAAGAATTATGTAAAAGATATGATGATATTATTGCATGGACATATGATGACCTCAAAGTATACAATAAGGATGTGATTCAACATACTATTGAATTGGAGCTTGATGCAAAGCCCTTTTAATAAAAATAAAGACCAATGAACCCAAAAATAGAAGCTCTGATGAAACAAGAGTTATTGAAATTGTTGAATGCCAAGATAATATATCCCATTAAGCATTCTACTTGGGTAGCTAACCTAGTTCCAGTTAGAAAGAAGAATGGAGATATCAGGCTCTACGTAGATTTTCACAACCTAAATAAAGTCTCTCTGAAGGACCACTATCCTCTACCATAGATAGATCAGATATTACATACAGTGGTAGGAGCAAAACGGTTCTCATTACTGGATGACTTTTTAGGATTCAATCAAGTTTGGGTCAAATATGAAGATCAACATAAGACAACATTCACCACTAAATGGGGAACATTTGCATATCAAAGGATGCCATTTGGCTTATCTAATGTTGGCATAACGTTCCAAAGAGCAATGGATCTAGTATTTGGTGAACTGGTCAATAAAGTAATTGTTATCTACTTAGATGACATGACTATCTTTTCTCATAAAAGGTAGGATCATGTGAAGCATCTCCAACAAATCTTTGAGAAGTGTAGAGAATTTAGAATATCATTAAATCCAAGGAAATCAATCTTTGTAGTACAAGAAGGTAAACTCTTGGGACATGTTGTGTCAAAAGTAGGGCTTGCTATAGACTCGGACAGGGTCAATGCTATTTTAGAATTGCCAATACCCATGAACAAGAAGGCACTTCAGTATTTCTTTGGGTAGATCAACTTTGTGTAAAAGTTTGTGTCTGAATTTGCATAGATAGTCAAGCCTATGACTCAAATGCTAAAGAATAATGTTGAATTCAAATGGATGGATGATCGAAAAGATGCTTTTAGGAATATTAAGGAAGCCATTTCATGAGCTCCAATTCTCATCAACCTAGATTATTCTAAAGACTTCATTTTATATGCCTTTGGAGCAGAAGAAAGTTATGCAATAGTGCTAACGCAGAAAGGGGATGATGGTGATGAGTGACCAATCACTTTTCTTAGCCAAAATCTACATGATCATGAAGAAAGATACAATTTTATAGAAATACAAGTATATGTTGTTATGAAATCTCTCAAGAAATTTAGGTATTTTATCTCACAAAGCAAAATAGTAGTATATGTGGTACACCCAGATGTCAGGAGTTTTGTGATCCAAGGAGAATGGGGTGATCGAAGGGCTGGTTGGACAACAAATATTCAAGAATTTGATATGGAAATTTGACCAACAAAGTTGGTCAAGGGGTGAGCACTTTGTCAACATTTGGTGGAAGCAATAGTCATAGATTCCAACCTATCTATAGAAGCAGTAGATAATCTAGAATCAACACAAATAGAAGAGTCATCTGACTCATGGATCATCCATTTGACTTCTTACTTTAACTCTGGCAAGTGCTCAGAAGGATTGACAACATCTCAAAGATGCAGATACAAGTTGCAAGCTAGAAAATATACACTAGTCAATAACAATCTCTATCAAAAAAATTTGATGGTGTGTTGTTGCGTTGCATATCTCAAGAAAAGGCAAGGGAGTTACTGGAAGAATTTCACTCTAGATTCTTAGGAGGCCATTATTCAGTGCAAACCACAACAGCCAAAATATTGAGGGTAGGATTTTACTGGCCTTCCATATTCTCAGATGCATTCAAATTGGTTAGAAAGTGTGACAAGTGTCAAATATTTACTGGAAAGGAGAAGCACTATGCCATGCCTTTAAAGCCGATAATAGTAGAAGAACCTTTTCAATAGTGGGGGCTAGATTTTATTGGTGTTATAAACCCAAATTCATCAGTCAATCACAAATATATTCTTACAACAAAACTACTTCACTAAGTGGACGGAAGTTGAAGCAACCAAGCAAGTTGACCAACAGACAATCATTGACTTCCTAGAAATATTGATCACCAGATTTGGAGTCCCAACTACTATTATCTCAAACAATGGCTCTTCTTTCATAGGAGCCAAAACAATGGACTTTGCTAGAAGATATGGGATATACTAGAATGCAACTTCAAACTACTATCCACAAGGCAATGGCTTAGCAGAATCTTCAAATAAGAATTTATTGAGAATTATTAAAAGAAGCATTGAGCACAATCCTAGAAGTTGGCACCTTTTGCTAAATCAAGCATTATGGGTGGATAGGATAACTCCAAAGAAGTCCCTGAGAACATCCCCTTACTCTCTAGTATATGGCAAAGAGGTTATCCTTCCTATTAATATTGAACTCCCAACATTAAAGTTCCTACAACAAATAGATGATGAAGAGTTCCCACCGATTGAAAGGAGACTAGTGCAACTAATGCAACTGGAAGAGGAATGAGAGAAAGCATTTGATAATATAACTCAACATCAAAGTCTAGTCAAACAATGGTTTGATAAGAAAGCTAAATCAAAATAATTTTCCAAAGGTGATCTTGTACTTAAATGGGATGTAAATCTAGCTAAACCAAGGGCTCATGATAAGTTTGATTCATTCTGGATCAGGCCATATCTCATTGAGGAATGTAAAACCTCAAATGCATACCAATTATAGGATTTGGAGGGCAAGTTGATGCCAATCCTAGTGAATGGACAACACCTAAAACACTATGCCTGATCTACACTAAGCAGTTGTATATGTATGTATATATTTCCTTTGTTTTACCTTGTACAAAAGTAGAGTGTAATTTTCCTGTTTGTTGTATAGCAAAGAGTCCTAAGCCTTTCGGGTTCCCTAAGAAGTTTCTCTAAGCATGATATTTAAATTCAGAAGTGGATGGGAAAATGGGAAGCATCTAATTAAAAGAAGGATCCTGAAACCCCATCTCAAGCAAGGACAAAGGAGTGGGATCAGTATGAATAAAAGGTGGAACCCAAAATATCATCCGATCAAGAGAAGAAAAAGGAATTATGGCCTACAACTATCAACTTCCTCATTCATCAAAAGAATTGATGATCAAATTGGAAAGAGTGCCCAATAAGTATAATTGCATGTGTACAAATGGCCGATGCTCCATCTCAATAAAATCAAAGAGGAAGATCATGGGCACGTACATCAAGTGGCCTTAACATGCATAACGACCAGAAAAGGGTATGGTCATCCAACTGGCACCTATTGAAGAGGTGCATTTATAGAAAATATGGTAGAAGCACATTCTTCAGATGAATTTAAGCATGTGTAATAAATTAAAGAAGAATGAAGTCTGAAGCAAGATCGGCCTGGGAAAATAGTGATCCAACTATTTCTAGAAGGATATATGCTCACCTGAATCATTTCATTGGCCCGAGGTCCATAATCCAAGAAAGGTTGGTGAAGGAAATCTGACAAGACTTTGCACATCAATTGGATTTACCTCGAAGAAAGTGGGATTCTATGCAATAGCTCTGATCACCAATCTCGTTGGTCCTACATTTTGATGTTATAAGAAGGTGATGCTGGTAGAAGCTCCAGGATGATGTAGTGTCTACTGAGTATTGTTCATGCTCTTTAGAAGAAGGTTGGTTGATAAGCTGATAGGCTTTAAGAGTTTTGAATCTTATAGTTCTTGTGAGTAAAAATAGAGCTGAGCAAAATGACCAAGGCAAAGCCAAGAAGAAGTTAGAAGACTCATTTGAGGGAATCATGGATACATGCATCACTCTGAAGGCCAAAGCAAAGCTATCTCGAATGGGAGTGGAGCAAAAGGCAAAGTCAATAAACTCTAGTATCACTAGGGTAGCTCCATGGAACACGCAATTGGTGATGTTCCTACCAATTGTTGTGCATCCTTATCTCGAGCTAGTGGACGTTGTAGCAAAATTCTATGATGCTAGTATAGGGACAATTAGAGGATAAGATGGATAACCTCTATTTCAGATAACTACTCAGAATGTAAGAAAAGCATTCACAACCCCAAAGCCCTCTCTTGAAGATGTATCCATTAAACACCTCAGAGTCATTAAGGAGAAGTCCCAAAGAGAAAAGCTTGTAGAGGAGGGTCCAAAAACTTGGATGAAAGAAGTCTTAAGCTTGAGAAGCTTACTTGAAGACTATTTAGAAAGGACCTAGCAATTAGCACAATTCAAGGAAGATGTTCAACTAATCTTGAGCATGATAGCTATAGTGCAAGGTACTAAAATAGATAAAATAATACTTCCAAAGTAGATAGCTTTGGTGCATATTATATTAAGGGCTAAAAGTCAATAAAGCTAGATTGGGCTAAATTTTTAGCTAAGAACATGAGGAAGCAATTGGAAGAATATCAATCTAAGCAAAGTATGAAATTTCATTTCCCCTCTTACTTAGCCTAGTTATTTCTTTTCTTTATGCCTAGAACAACACATTCTGTGCAAATTGTAGAGGATGATCCTCACCTAGTCATTGACTAGATGCATTCCCTTAGGAGAATCCAGTCCTATCTAGAGTTTAATAAGAGTTTCCTTGGTCCACTTTAGCATATGTTTATGGTAGTTGTCCTCATCTATCTAAAAGAGTTATCCAATTTTTAAGGATAAGATTCCTTGAAGTAGGGGATTGGTATTTTCTAGCAGAAGGAACATGCATAAGATTGTATGGCTTCTCTAGTTTCCCCTTTCTTCTTCCTTACTATGTCATAGATTGGATCTTTGGGCTTGAAGTCTGTAGGTAAGCCATTGTAGTAGAAGATAAGCATGGTCAAGGGGTGAAGAAGAAAATAATTTTTTAGTTTCTTGTATTGTATACTCCCATTAGTAATCCCTTCAGAGACCAAGCTACATATCTAAAATTAGATAATAAGTTGCATGCTTTAGGACTTGAAATAATGCCTCCTCAATGGCATTATGATCCTGATGGTGTCATTAAGAAGAAGGTTACCAACAATGTCAAACCCTGACCATTTGAACATCAGGAGAATGAGGTAAATTTAGGTGTTCTAAAATTCAAAAATCTCTTGGATGATCAACTAGTTCCATTTACCAAGTTTGAATTCCATAAGCGCCCACCATGGAGGTCCTCATATCCATACAAGAGGGTGTTTGACCCTGAAAGGAACCCTAATCAGAGAATAACAACCACTTTATTTGAATGAGTTGAGTAGCAAAAGGGTTGGGATGATGATGAGAAGGTAGAACAATGGTGGATAATGAAGTGTGAGAAAGATGATCTCAGAGAAATCCTCCTAGGAGTGGTAGATATTAAATTTCACATAGAATTTATGGCTCACATTGATCAATGGTGAGAGAGAAAGGATGATAATATTTGCCCAAAAGTATTAAAAATTTGATCCTATGGAGCCTACTATAGGAGGAAGCAGTGATGATCAAGAAGGAGATCAGGAACTGGAGGGCCCAAATTCTCAAGAAGAATCTGATGATGTGGCCCATGGAGTGCAAGTTGAACCAGAAGTCTCTTCCTCCCAGAAACCACAAAGTAGTAGGAGAACGAGGTCGAGTAAAACCCTTCAAGAGACTTGTCATTCATCTGGGTCCTCTCCTCAGAGATCAGTACAAAGTGAAAAGAAAAGGACCCACTCAAGTCTAGTTGTTTCGAAGGAGCAAGAGCTAGGGCACAAGCATCAATGATTACAATCTAAGGTGGTGCAAGTGAAGAAATCAAGAGCACCAACACATCATTCTAAGGAAAGTCTAAATATTATGGAGCTTGAAGAAGAACAAGTTCCTTTATAGGTACAACTCAACACCCCTTCTCCAAATCAAGATCCTCCTAGAAATCCATTGAATCATCCTCCCATTTTCACTGATGTTCCCCATCTTCTAAAATAATACCGATCACAAGGCCTATAGCAGAGAAATATTTCCTTGAGCCTTCATCATCACCTTCTCCATTTTTTGGTCCATCCTATGATCTTCCTCCCAATCCATTGGAAGCATCCATCCCTATGTCCTTGTCCAATCCATCAGTTATTCCTACATTCTCTATCACCCCTCCACCTCCTTCACAAATATTGCCCCAACAATTTCCCCTTCATCAATATTAGTCATTACCAAAACTATGAGTCAATCAACTGGTACAAACCAAGAACAGGCATTGGCAACACTTCCTATATCCCCATTATCCTCTATGATGTCTTTTCCACTTCCATATCAAGAAATAGAAGAAGAAGAACCAAAAATTTTCAAGGTCGTGCATGTGGCAAGAGACAATCAGAAAATATGGGTAGAGGAGCAGCTTCAGTAGGAGCACCAAAGTCAGGAAGAGGCCACCATGATGGTTTTACATGAGCTTGACCCAATTGAGGGAAGACAACACAAGGTGATTACCAAACCCAAAGTCAAGAAAGCAAAAGCGGACATGAAATATGATGATTAGGAATTTGAGTACCTCACCAGGAACATTGATGATATCCCCTCTATTGAAGTGTTGAAAGCATCACATGTGAACTCTGATACTTTGTATCTCAAAGTAAAGAATGTTGAAAAGAAGATGAAAATAGAGAAAAAGGTAGAGAACTTTGAGGCTCAGTATCATCGGGTACAACAAGAAATGAAGACCATTGAAAGTAGAAACAAGATATTGAGTGATACATTGAACAAATCTCCCTCACCCGAGCTACTGTAGCAAAAGGAGGAAGAGATTGTTAAACTCAAAAATGAGTTGCAGGAAATGAACAGTAGGCTAGAGCAATGTAATGAGGAATTCAAATTGAAGATGCAATAGCAAGAGCTCCTACTCAATGAATGCAGAGGAAAGATGCAACAACAAGAGAATGAGTTTAATCATCTTCTCGAAGAGCTATAGAAGGAGAAGGAGAGGCCTACTAGGCCTACCATTTCAAAGGATAATTTAAGGAGAGTCAGGCTCATCCATTTGAGGAAAGCAAAGGAAGCAGCTTTGAAGATTGTTTCTCCTTTTGCATTGGCAATAGAAAGCAGTCTTGAAATCTTGATGGTGGCAAAGGTTGAGTTCAGCAAAAGGAAGGGCATCATACATAATATGAGCCCATAAGTGGCTACTTTGTGAATAATGTTGAGCAATCATAGTATCAGTCCCCGTATTTATTAGAGATATGAGAGGGAGCAATATGAAGTCATGATACAATAGGTTTTACACCTGACTGATTTATACTATGAAGGCACCAAGATTTTGGACATACTGAAGAAGGAGCTTGGGGCAATGAATGAGTTTAATGAGCAACTCAAAGCACTTGGGTCACCCAGATTTTGGGACAACAATCATCAATTATATTCAGAGCAAAATCTTGAGAAGTTATTCCAAGATCTTGAGGAAGATGAAAGTATGATCACGGCCTTGCAAGAACCTATAACGTTGGATCAACTTTTCAATCTGATCTCCAAGATATTTAGTCTCTCAATCATTTTTGATCAGATGGCTGAAAGATACAAAGACCCGCCCAGCCAAGAGAGGTGCAGACTCAAGTACATTGTGGATCAAATGAAAAGTGCACCTATCCCTTCCATGGAGAACTAGGCAGAAATGTGTAGCAAATTGTAGAGTGGAGTAGTTCCTCAAGTGGTCGTCCCTCATGCTGAGTCATCCTAGGAAGCAGTAGAAAAATCAAGAGACCCATCGGGTCTAGATTAAGTCATGAAAAGTGACTTTTCATGTTTCATTTTTGAGTTTCATTTATGATATGGTAGACTCCATGGCCCAATGGATGTGGCCAAAAATTTTATTTTATTGTTTGATGTTTTGTTTTGAAGCTTTGAAAAGAAATGGTTAGCTGGGTTCTGTACCTTCTAGCAAGTAGAAGCCCCTCGTAAGTCACCAAGAATGTGGGTAGATTTTCTACACCCACTATTTTGTTCAAATCAAGGAAAGGAGAAAGAAAAAAGGTGAGGGGCTATTTTGAAAAGTGGTCAAAGAGAAAGGTTAGATGGAGAAATGGGTTGCATCTAGGCCCTTCATTATCCAAAATTCCTACTCGAAAGATGACAAGTTAAGGATATCCATGATGGAAGAATGGGTGGTGATTCCCATCATAAGTGATCCCAAAATCCCATCCAAAGGAAAAAGGAATTGGATGGATGATTGAGAGAATGTCAAAAAGGAAGGGAGTCCCGAATTGCCGCCCAGGTGATATGATCATAGAGTCAAAAAATTGAGAGGTAAAGTTAGAAGGTGGTAGGCCCAAAGTCTCATCCAAGGTTTGTTCGACCACAAGTGAAGGTGAAAAGAGTGGAAAGAAGAAGATGAGCAAGGGTTCCCATTTCCCCATCCTAGAGAAATATAGTCTAGATGTAGGAAGGGAGGCTAACCAAGGTGTGCATCCAATCCAAACCTCTGTCCTATCCAACAATAAATGCATGAAGACCTAATTCAAACTTCCTCTTCCCACCAAGCTTATTTGATTATTGAATCCAAGGATGCAATAGATGGGTGAATTTAATGGTTGATCAGATCAAGTACGTAAGGTGGTAGTTGAGAAATTGATGTAGAGTGACTACCACAGGCTACCAAAAGATATTTAGAAGCAGTGGTGGCATCAAATGCATTAATTAGCAAGGAAGGCCCAGGTAGGGTATGTCAGTAATTCCTATCCGGATACAATGAAGAATATTTTATCTATGTCAGAGCAATCGTAGAGGAGATCACTCGAACAAGTTGAATACTGACATCCTGATCCACCATTAATGTTGTATTAATTTAATTTTCAAAAGCTTACTCTTGGAAAGGGGCTATATATACATGTTTGTAATGTATATTTTAGTGTCAGCTCTCTAGTCATTACAACCTCCATGTATAGTTTGATGCATACAACAATATAAGTGGATTACTATCTAGCCTTCAATTATTTTCATGTATGTATGATTTTACTCTATTGATTATTTTTGCTATAGTTAAGTGAATGAACTAGCTTTAATTTTGCTATCTGGATTTCATGCTACTAGTTCCTTAATTCTGGAATTCTTGGTAGAGTAATGTGCGTAATTGGTTAATGAAATTAGTGGTTGGTCTATTAGGTAGTCCATGAATGTTGTTTATGTTTTAGACTTATTAGGCATGTATCTTGATGTGATTGGATCTGCACCACTTTGTGTTCTAGATTTATGTTTTCTTTAGCCTCTCCTCTTTTCCTTTTCCTAAACATTTAGTTAGGACTTGCAAGGAGTCGATCTTCTCCGGAGATTGACCCTGAGATCTCTGGTCTTGGGGCCATTCAAAGTTGGTCGAGGTCTGTGGGTGCACAATCCTTACCATTAGACAAACTTTCGACCAATAGGAGATACCCCAAAAAATGAGCTTCAAATATGCCCTTCAAGGAGGCCAAGCCTAGGCAAGAGGCATTAACAATCCAAGAATGCCAAGAAGAACATTGAGGATGCCAAAGGTGGATCCAAGGAAAATAGAAGTGGGATGCATGAGAGTAGCAGATGGGTCCTCGATAGTAAAATTGGAACCAAATGATATCTAGGATGGCATAGATGCCATGGAAATAAGGGGTCTAATTTGTCGATTTATGGGTTTTCATTCAATCCTACTAGATTTCAAGCTATGGGCTACCAAACAATGGAGAACCAAAGGTGAGTTTCAAATTTTTTATTATCCCAATGGGTATTTTCTAGTCATGTTTGCTATAGAAGAGGATAGAGAAGACATATTTCAAGGAGGGCCATGGTTCTTTGGTAGATCAAGGCTCTTCATGAAGCCTTGGCATACAAAATTTAAAGTAGGAGGAAATACCCTCAACTGGACCCGTTTGGGTCAGAATTTTTGGTCTCCCAATAGAATTTTAGAACCCGCAAGTCCTAGTTGCAATTGGTAACACCCTAGGCACTTTCATGATGATAGCCAATAGTACTCAAAAGTTTGAACATTTTATTTATGCATGAATCTGTGTGTTGATAGATTTTGACAAACCCCTCCCAAAAAAGGTCACATTACAATTTGGGGAGGATACATGGGAACAATAGGTGGACTATGAGAATGTCCCCTTTAGATGTAAAATTTACCATGAATATGGCCATTTGGCTAAGGATTGCCCACATAAATTTTAGGAGCAAAAGAAAGAAGATAAGGAAAAGGAGGGATTCCAAATACCAAAGAAAAAAACACACAAAGAAAACCTATAACTAAGGAGAAGGAAGTGCTTTCAACAAACATGTTTGGAAGCCTAGCCATGGATGACCTCCCAGATGAAGAAGAAGATGGAGCTAAAATAGAGATTCTAGAAACATAGTTTGAGGAAGTACGAGGAGAAACAAATATGCAAGAAGTTAAAAGATCAATGGAGAAAACATTGATGGGGCAAAGTAGTAACAAGGGAGAACTAAACCAGATGGCAATGAACTATCAAAGAAATAATAAAGAAGAAAATAAAATAAATGGAAAAAGTACTTCATTAGATGGAACCACCAATAATGCATTGGTACCCTATACACAAGCATCAAAAGCTATGGGGGTGAACCAAGAACCTAGTAAAAATATGAAGGTGGACACAAATCAGAAGGTGGGAAGAAAGTCCAACCAACATCACATGGCAAAGGAAGGTCAAAAATTAATTGAGGAAGGTAAGGTTATGATACTTACCCATATTTTTAACCCTTGTTACTGATGAAAGTCATTACATGGAATATTAGAGGACTAAAAGGAAGTCCTAAACAAAATGAGATAAAAAGAATGATTCAGATAAATTGGCCACAAATGGTCTTCCTCCAAGAGACGAAGGTATATTTTGAGGAAATGGATATAATAAAAATAAGGATATGGCAACCCAGTAAAGTAGTATCCTTGAGTGCCCAAGGAGCTTCAGGGGGAGTTACATGCTTGTGGGACCCCAAAGAACTAGTGGTACACTATACAATTGGCAACAAAGGATTGATTGGTGTGGTAGCAAAAAATAGACAATATGACCAACAAATTCTCTATCTGAATGTATATGCCCCAAGCACCATTGAAGAAAAGAGGAAGTTGTGGAGGGACATAGACTATATCTCTTCACAATTTTTTAGAGCATGGATATTGTTGGGGGGATTTCAACACCATTCTCTCTCTAGAAGAGAAGGTGGGAGGAAATCGGGCTCTAGATGGAGGTACGAATATCATGAGTGAGTACATGGGACACCTACACCTCATAGATATCAAACCTGATAATGGTTTGATGACTTGGTCCAATAGGAGACTAGGCCCAACTTGCATTTTGGAAAGATTGGATAAGTTCTTGGTATCAAAAAATCTCTTGATACAGGGACATATCCCAAAGGTCAAAATCTTAAATAATGCAGGGTCAGATCATTGGCCTATAATGATAGAAGTCTAGAAAACTAATCCAAAACAAGCACCCTTCTGGTTCCAACTCATGTGGCTCAGAGATAAATCATTTAGACCATAAATGCAACAATGGTGGTAGGAAGGAAAACCGAGACATGGCACACAAATGTTCTATTTTGCCAAATGACTACAGTATATCAAAAACAAGATTAAGAGATGGAATTGGGAGGAATTTGGGGATGTCAAAAAAAGAAAAAGGAATTTATTGAATGATTGGAGGAGTTGAATGATCAGATAAGAAAGGAGGGGCTCATAGAAACCAGGGCCAAAATAGAACTGGATCTCACAAACCAAAAGGAGGAATGGGAAAGAAGGGAGGAGCTATTGTGGAAACAAAAATCCATAATCAAGTGGCTTAGAGGAGACAGAAACACAGGGTTTTTCCACAAGTCCCTTTTAGCCCAGAGGACATATAACTTCATCTCTTCTATGAAAAATGAAGAAGGGGAGATGATTCACACATGGGAGGGCATGAACTCGATAACAATGAACTATTTTGCAAATATGTTCATGGTTGAGACCCTGGATCCAGAAGCCCAACAAGAAATGCTACAGGAGATACCCACACTCATTATAGGAGAAGAAAATGATATACTAGGTGCACCAATAACAATGCAAGAATTGCAGGAGGTAGTGTTCAAAATGCAAAAGGAGAAAACTCTAGGTCTGGATGGATTCCCTATTGAATTCTACCAAGAATTTTGGGACATTGTGCAGGAAGACCTTCTGGAGGTGGTAGAAGAGGTGAGAAAAACCAAGGAAATATTGAAGGAAATCAACAAAACTTACATAGCACTAATACCAAAGGCAAGGGAAGTAGAAAATATAAGTGGATATCAACCAATAGCATTATGTAATGTTTTATTGAAGATTATCACCAAGGTCATGGTTGAGAGGCTAAAACCACTTCTACACAAAATAATCTCCCCCAAACAAGGTGGATTCATAGAGGGTAGATAGATAGTGGATGAGATAGTGCTTGCCCAAGAAGCAATACATTCTATGGAAGCACATAAATCCCCCACTATGTTCATCCGACTAGACCTATCTAAAGCCTATGACAGAGTGGATTGACACTTCTTAATCTAGGTTATGAGGAAATTTGGGTTCTTTGAGGAGTGGACAAACTGGATCAAAGGTTGCATATCGTCGGTCTCATACTCAATTATCATCAATGGATGCCCTACAAAGTTATTCCCAACATCAAGAGGTATTAGGCAAGGGGATCCCCTCTCCTCGTACCTATTCATTATTCTAGTTGAATGTCTAGGGAGAACATTGGCTAAGAATAGAGATAATAAGATACTGGAGGGAGTTTTAGTTGCTAACGGAGCTAGCCCAATCACCCATTTATAATTTGTTGATGATTCCACGTTGTTAGGAAAGGCAAAAATTAAAGAAGTAGCTAGAATAAAGCAAATCCTAAACTGTTTTACCAAGGCAACAGGCTAGATGGTGAATAATGATAAATCCAAAGTAATATTCTTCCATTGTTCACCTCGATAGGAGACCCTAGTATTGGATAGACTTGGTTTTTGGAAAACCTCACTCCTAGTTATCTATTTGGGGGTCCCAATCAAAACTAGTAGACAAAAGGAGGATTGGGCATGGTTGATAGATAAAATCAAGGGTAAAATTGGAAAATGGACAAACATGTGGCTATCATCAGGAGGGTGTATTACCTTAATCAAGTCAGTGTTACAATCTATCCCCATCTATGTGTCATTAGTTTTGGATATCCCAAAGGTGGTGCTTCGAGAGCTTGATCACATAAGTCATAGATTCCTCTAGATGGGTGCCAAGGAGGAAAGTGATGCAGAAACATCCACATGTAAATAGTTGGAATGTCCAAATAAAGAAGAACAACCATCCATAAATTGAACTTCTGGGTAGGAGTTGAAATGTATCTAGATTTTGCATGTATATATTAAAGGGATTTATGAGAGGATAAGGGGATGGTAGAGAGAAGATAGTGGGACTCTAAGAGGAACAAAAATTTAGGCAATTTACTAGAGAATGTAATCCATTATAGTTATGAAGCATATTGCTAATACAATTACAACTTATGTTGTATCTATTTATCTATTCTAGAGTCTATGTATATTGTGAATTAGAAATGTTTGATTTATATATTGTTCTCTATGCATTTGCAGGTTAGCGAGTGCAAGAGATGATGCTAAATTGACCAATTGATTATAGAAGGATATGAGTGGGAGTTTACCACCTAAATATCACTATTACAAGATGATTCAATCAGAAAAATTTGGACTCCATCTATTGACTATTGTTTGAAGAACAAGAATTATCAACCAAAGCTATGTGATGTAGTCTGAAACTTGTTGACTAGGGAATATGTTGTTGTGATGTTAAGGAGTTCCACCAAGGATAATGCCATGCTTGATCCTATTTTTAGGACTAAGAAATAAACTACCATCAAGTGGAGCAAAATATTGATTGATTATAAATTATTGCTAATAAATTTCATTGAAGAGAATCACCATTATGAGCTTGTTAATTTTTTGATCAAACTTTATTGACACCATCTATCGAATGCCATCATGGAACATGTCATCTGGAGAAACATCAACCTGAGGTTGCCATCATATCATATGTCATCCTGAAGAGTGCTGACACAAGTGAAAAAGTATGTCATCATCATGTTATTAACAGAAAGGAAATAATATGTCATCATTAGGTTGTTGACATAAATCCCTATCATAATCAAGTTGTTCATATAAGTACCTACTGTCATCAGGTTGCTAACATAATAGCCTATCATCATTAGGTTTTCATCATCAAGTTGTCATCATTAGAATTTCATTATAGCTAAGATCATGCATCAAAGAAGAGGGCCACCATCAAAAGCTTTATCGTCAAGAGGGATACTTGCTATATGAGGTAGGTTAACCATCTAAGAGTGTTGATAGAGAGGAGTTGTAGTCATTGGGAATCATCAACTAAAGTACCTATTGATCATTGATGATCAAAAATAAATTTTCCACTCCTTACCACTACATAATTTGGTATCATATCTAGAATATCTCTATGGTGTGACACATGTAAAAGGAATGATGACACAATGAGGAAGAAGAAGATCGTAAGACCCTCGAGCTACAGACATAGTTGATATGCTGAGGGAAAAACTGCCCGACTAGAGGTGATCAAAACTTCCTAAAGAAGAGACCTACATCTTGAGAGGATTAGTGACAATGAAGAAGATAAGGTTGATCATGTAGAAGCTCAAGATGAAGAGCAAGGGGAAAAGGCAAAAGAGCGAATGATTTGGGTTATCTCCAATATGGATCAAAAGCCAAACATAGAAACCCCATCATAAAATTGAAGCTTGAATCTAGAAGAGCTCATTAAATGGATTATAAAAATGGATAAGTACTTTGATTTTGAATCAATACAAGACCCCAAAAGAGTGAAATTTTCCTAAACTAAGCTAAAATAGCATGCATCCTTATGGTTGAACTATGTTCAAAATGAAATACAAAGAAAAGGATTAAGACATGGGAGAAAATGATCACCAAGTTGAAGGCTAAATTCCTTCCTTCTGAATATCATTTGAGTATTTTCAAAAAAATGTAGAACCTAAGACAAAAGGATATGAGTTTGAAGGAGTACACGAAGGAGTTTTATAGACTTGCCATTCAAGCTATTCATGTGGAGGATGATGAAAACAAAGTGTTGAAGCACATCAATGTACTATGGATGTCTATATAGGATGAATTTAGTATAATAAGGGCAAGGATGGTAGGAAACCTACCAGGATACCTTAAAGGTAGAGGATAAGTTGTAGAGGTAGTAAAAGAATCAAATAGGAAGAGGATAGCTCTCACGAGGATGAGGACAAACAATTTGTGGAAGAGGATAGCAAAAACAAAAAGGATAAGCTATTACTTCTCATAGTGATTCCAACCACAACATTAGAGGAGGTGGAGAATCCTCATGAGGAAGAGGTGGTTTTTGTCAAGGAAGGGTTAGAGGATTCTATAGAAGATGTTATAGATGTAGAGAAGATGATGATCGGGTATTTGAATATCTAACCACTTAAAAAATGACAATATGGAAAAGGAGGTCATGAACCTATAGCGACCCCGGGAACGCACGCACCGGTCCCTTTTCTAACCCTACTTGCAATGTTATTTAAAATACCGAAGATGAAATGGAAAGACAAGAGGAAAAAGCATATAACACGAAATAACAAAGATGGATCTCTTTATTGATATTGAAGCTCGGTTACATGTCGGTCCCTCTTAGGGATACCCATTTTGATACTATAAATTACAAATAGGCAAGGAGTGCCCCTTCCGCGAAGAGGTGGTGCGCTTATAAAAGCTTCCCGATTCCGCACACGAAAATGTATGAGGGCTTACAGATGCCTCCTTCTCCAGGTCTATTTCCTAGAGGGATCCCTTTTGCTCTCATATGTTGCAAACTTCATCCGATGTACCTGTGGCCCTGCAAGCAATGAAACAACAACACATGTTTAGGTGTCCGAGATTGCCTCCCCAGATGAGGTTGTTAGTAATCAAAGAATGTAATGGAAATATGATAAAACTATGCCATGAAATCATGTAAATCTATGCTAATGATATGAAAACATAAAGAAACAGAATAAAAGAAGCTATGTCTAAAACCTAAGCTAAGCCTGTGGGCCACTATCCAAGACAACGACCGCTAAAGTAAACCTTGCTCTCTTTGCCCCAAAGCTATGGGTCAAAGCCTGTATCTGATGTTGAAATAATAGGTGTTATGCTCTTCAATCCATCAGAGCTTCACCGTACACGTGATCTCAAAGAGAACTCTCCAAGTCTCGAAAGCTCTCCTCAAAAAGATGTCTCTCTCTATGATTCTCTCTCATATCATTTGGTGCTCTTAGGCTTGCACCTTTTATAGTGTGAAACCCTAGGTCTATGTCCAAGCCCTAGGAATGAATTTCTCATGCGTAGTGCAAGTTAGCATGAGAAGCTTTTATCCATTGTCTATATTTGAAGGCCAATTAACTGAAATCTAACTACCCACTTGAGTCTTCTATGCGAACTGGTCGTTAGCATGAGAAGATTTTGTCCTTTGTTTATGCTTGGAGGTCAGTTAACTTAAGTCTAAATGCAAACTCAAGTCTCCTATGTGAACTGGTCATGAAAAGGAATGCAAAGTTACTCCCGCTCACCTTTATTGCATGCAGACTACCACTTCCACCTATGATTAGGCCTGTTTGTTGGTAAACTGCTTCTTATGGCTTAGCCGCTATCATCTACAGTGGCTAAGATCTGGTCATTGTCATCTACAATGGCTAAGGTCTGGCCGCTCTAGGCTTGAGCGGCTAGGATCTGGTCACTCTTGGTTTGAGCGGCTAAGCTTGGATGGCTTGAAAAGGCCCCAAATGAGTGGTGAGAACCACTATTGATGCTTGGAAAGTCCAATATTATGTCTTATGATCTTATGAGTGTGTCTATGTGAGCAGCTCCCCTAAGCATGACATGATTTAGGTGTCTACAGATGCCCCTTTTTGTGATGCATTGTGTGGAAAACACAATGCTGAGCAAAAACGTAGACTGATCTATTTGTAGGGTGTATGGTGATCAATGGTCTGATCAATGCTGGATGGCCCAATCATGCAAGATGGTATGCATCCCTTGAATCATTGCCTCAACATTCGGAGGACTTAGCTCAGTGGCTTTTGCATGTTAAATTGCACTCATTCCTCAAACTCAATCGGGTAGCTTCAGCTGCTACAACAATTTCGATCGGTAGGAGAGCTACAATTGAAGATGTCATGTCTGCTTACGTTCCCAACAAACAAGGGAAATTTGTGATTGTTGTATGCAATGATTCATAGGACGAACATGATTTTGCTATGATCGAGTGATCTTTTGTTGATTTTGATTATGATTAAGTTGAAGTTTTGAACTACTTCCTCACACAATGAATTGGTGAAGAAATGACAATGAATGAAGTGACAAGTCGCTTGACCAATATGACTAATCTGGTTCCTTTCTAGCATTTGTTGCTTTTAATGGGCAATCCCACATCCAAGTGTGATTCCAATTGTTTATGATAATCATCCATCCTTATCCCGAGGAGCGGTCCAGCTATCAATAGCCTTCTTAGGGAGTTAGGATGAGTGATTCTATTTATGTTTAGATTGTATCACTTTGACTTAATGTTTTTGATGTCATAGGGGAATTAGAATGATCCTTTCGCACCCGTGGAGCAGTCCGACCATCTTGGTCTTCTTCGGGATTGAAGGGTGGCACATCGTAATTCCAAAATGAGTTGTTTTTGCCCCAAGTGGCCTTATGGTTATCTACTCATCTCACCAAAATACATGGAGTGCAAATCGTTGCAATCATCGAGTGGATAGAGTAGGTAATTGGATACGAGGCCTACCTGAGATTGTGATTTTATGTGATTTTTTTGTTATTTTGAACATTCTGATGATCTTAAACCACCAAAGTGTGTTTATTTATTATTTTTGTGGGATCCCTCAAGGAGAAAATCCCTTATTCTGACCTGTGGATCTGGTCGCTGTCAGGTCCAGTGGCCTCTGAGTTTCTTCCTATGGCCGTTGTCGCCTTGAGCGGCCAAGAAGTTTGGGCCACTGACGTCAGCAGTGGCCAAGGCATAATTAAGGAAATATAAAATTTGCATTTCTAGGGTTTGACCTATCACTTTCACTATTGAAGATTCATTTTGGGAGCTCTGGTGTGACGATGATGGTTGCGACTTTGAAACTTGCTGGTGCTGAGGACATGGCTGCGTGGGGCGAGACATCAACTATTGGAGGAGCCAGAGCTTCTCGGGTATTTCTCTCTTCAAAACCCTAGCTCTCTTTTCTTTTCTCTAGTAAAACTGAACCTCACTAAGTAATGAGTAAAATGAACCTCACTAAACCTGTTGGCAATGAACAAACTCCGTAATTAGGCTTAGGTTCCCCTTTGCTATGGTGGGTTAGTCCCCAATTTTGCTTTCTGCTAGTGGCTTTAGCCTAGGGTTTTTGAAATTCTTCAATTATTCACCTATTACCGCCATTTTGGGCGTTTTGAACTTAGCTTAGTTTTGATGCTTGGGTGGGAAATTTTACTTTCCAATTTGTTTGTTTTCCCTCCCTATGTTTTTTTTTGAAATTATTTTGTTAATTTTGTAATTTTTTTATTTTTTGGCCAAGGGTTCATGGGTTTGTCATGCCGCCCCTTGGCCATTATCACTCAAAGCGGCCGACTCTGAGCCATTATCACTCAGAGCGGCCAAGCTTGAATCCCAATGGTCAAAAATTTGACCATTGGGTCTTGGCCATTGCTGCCTCCAATGGCCAAGTTTCGACCATTGTAGGCGACAGCGGCTAAAGCTTAAGCCTTGTTTTCTTGTATTTTTGTTGAATTTTTATGACATTTTTTATTTTTTTCTTGATTAGGTGTAATCTTATCCTTCTTTTGCTTAGACTTAGAATAACCCATACTCTTTTGCACCATTTTCATGTTTATTGTGAATTATGCCTTAGATGCACTATAGTTATATTTTGTCTTTCTTCTACTTTGCTTAGATCCTTACTGCTCGAGCTCGGGACCCGAAGCTCCTACTTGACTTACTTCCTAGCTTTGATGATACGGACTGGGCATGGTTCAAAGCCCATGGGTTACAGTATGTCATCAGGCTACCTTACATCATGGCAGATCAAGCTTACCTTATGACTTTAGCCCATCGCTGGGACCCATGGACTAATACCTTCCACCTCCCGACCGATGAGATGACCATTACGTCGAAGGATGTATATAGGATCTTTCGAATTCCATTCGATGGGGTGGCCATTGTCTCTTCGACCACTAATGATCAGGTGGTTGTCTTCACTCGGGTGTTTAGAGAGCACTCTATGGATGCTCTCAAGGACACCAAGTCTGGAGGAGTGTCCATCAATCATTGGCATGGGGAGGGCATCTTTACGATGAGGCATGTCATATTGCTGATGGTGATCAACAATGTTCTTATCCTGGACTGCTCGGGTTTGAGGTTCCCATGGAACCTTCTGGCGATGGTGCAGGACCTATTGGATAGTGAGGAGCCTATCATCTATGCATGGGGTAGATCGCTATTGGCTCAGTGCTATGATGAGTTGTACCACATCCATCGATGGGGATGTCAACATTACTTGTAGCTTGCTCCTACAGGTTTGGGGATGGGAGCACATTAAGGTAGATCACCCTAAGGGGCTCCCAACCGAGATTATAGTGATTGATGCTTGGACATAGTGCTATGCTGCCAGATGGGCTCGAGAGCATGAGGAGCATAAGAGCCACACTTTCATAGGGGAGCTATCCCACTATACTGATGCTTTCACTAGACTATTGGTCGGAGATGTCATGTGGTGGCCTTACTATGAGTGTCCTGCTTGGGATGATCCAGCTAGCTTTACTGCCAGGACATGACATGAGCGATGGCTCGTTGGTCATAAGATTGCCATCCGAGAGTATTTCTTCTACTCTCAAGTTCTTCGTCAGTATAGATTGTAGTAGGATGTGCCCTTGATACCGTTCTTGTATAGGCACCTCACAATAGAGAAGGACCTACCTCCATGATAGATTACCAAGCTCTCAGATGAGGAGGATGCCCCAACTATTGACCCTATAGTGGTTGGGGGAGTTACAGAGGCCTACACTCAGTGGTGGGGTGATCGGATGTGGCATGGCATCGATAGCCTAGGGCACGAGGATGATGGTGGGGGTGATGGTGTAGATCCGATAGGATGTAGAGTCCGAGCCAGGACCGAGGTATGGGGCCAGCCAATAGAGTAGGTGGTAGTAGAGGATCCTAATATTCCTAAGGAGGAGGAGGAGTTAGAGCCCGAGGAGAGAGACTCTCCTCTGAGAGCATAGCTACATGAGGTTGAGGCTGAGCTTCAGGCCACTAAGATCTAGGTACAGTGATGAGATGCTACCATTGAGTAGCTCTCAGCATAGATACAGGCTCTACAGGCTACTATTGGGGGTGGTGATGTCAGGATGCAGTTTGTTGTTCCTCCTTCTACACCATAGGAGGCTCCAATAATAGGTTCAGGGGTAGATGTGGGACATCTCTAGTCTTTGTTGGATGAGCATGAGGTGGATCCGAGGACTTGTGGATCATGTTACCATTCTTCAGATGTAGCTCAAGAGGCATGGGATTGTCCCTAAGGATCCAGTAGGTGCAGGTGGTTCGTAGGTCAGTGGGTGCTCTACCTCGGGGTAGTCTTCCACCCATCCTAGCCAGAGGACCCGAACTCGGACAGAGAGACCGATAGGCTCGCATCACTCGACTCGTGACACCACCATAAGGGGAGGTGGCACTAGAGGAGGTGATGCAGGGGGCTCAGGCCCGATATTTGATTGATGCTCTACTTGGTCCTTGATCCATTTTTGAGGTCGACTGACCTATATGACTATAGCCCATGGGCATTTTTGTATATCCATTGGACTTGACACACATACTTTTATGATAGCTTTTCATTATGACTTATTATGTGTATCATTTATTGCTCATGTTTTTGTTATTATTTTATTTTATGATATGATGTGATGATGGTATTATGATGATTTGATGAATATGTTAGATGATAGATGATATTTGAAGATGCTTAGATGGATGTGTAGATGCTTATATGATTTGATGATATGATGCGATGTATTTTGATGATGAATGATGAATTTATGATTTGTATGCAAATGGATATTGCCTATATGTTTTATGATGTGGTTTATGGATGATTAATGACTTGTTTTTGTGGATGCGATGTTATTGCTAAATGCATGTTTTAACTTTGCTTTAATTGTATGCATCTAACTTATGTGATGGAATGGTATAAATGAACCTGTATGCTCTAATCACTTAAAACATACGGAATGCATATGACATTGACAATCTTAATGGGTGATACCACAGAAAGTAAAAAAATAATCATGAATTTAAATAATCACTCTTATCATAAGAATTGATTAAGTATTCATATATGAGATGTAATGGTGTGTAATGTATTTTCTTAATAAGTTTCTGTAAATTAAAATATATAAAGTAGTCAGTGGTCGTCTATATACTATTTCTAATATATATGTGGTATCTGTCCTACTATGTTGATACCCCCTAATTTATAGAATCTTATAAAGAAAGTGATGGTGTGAATGATGTTATGATTTGTTGCTATGTAAGAATTTTTGGGGCTTTTCGGAGATTCAAACACTCTAGTTACCCTATCAACAGTTGTCTACTTACCACTTAGACTTTTGAAAAGTAAGGCTTTTACCATGGACCTAGTTTTTCATGATCTCTGTGTGTGCAAGTGATTGTATATTTTGAGGTAGAACTCAAGCATTTCCTCCGATGTCAAGTGGGATTCTTTCAGCCCATTGCTAAGATCAGGGATCCTCAAGTGTTCATCTCATCCTTATGTTGGACTTAGTTGGACTATACCACTAGGCAATATTGGGTTACCTAAGCTAGCTCATCCACATTCAAACATTGGTCTACACAAATGCATGAAGCAATTGTAATAGACATATCATCATGCGTAAGGATTTCTCCTTCCAATTTTGTACAATGCTGAGAATTCCAGGGATTCAAGCTTTATTCCCTTCTTTTGGCTTCTTTTTGGCTTTGGATATTTGCTCATATGTAGTGATGAAAATCACTATTTATTTTGATTGATTTTTTTCTTTGAGCGGGGATTTTTGTAGTGATGATAATCACTATTTATTTTGCTCATATGTAGTGATGAAAATCACTATTTATTTTTTATTGATTTTTTTGAGCTTGATTTTTTTTTTTTTTGAATTTATGATTTGTGTATCGGATTATTGCTTTGAAATCTGGACTGTATGCTTGGCCTTTTGAATATGTACTTTGCTTTGGGATTTTTCTTATTTTGATTTAAGCAAGGGATTTGGATAGGGTAAAGCTTGTCCTTTTGCCAATTCTCAGCACCTTTAAACCGGTTGCACAGGGGGATAAGCAAGGAAAATCCTTTTCACTTAAGGTAACCTAGACCGCTTTGCAGCTTTCATATTTTCCTTGTACCAGCTAGGATTTTAGTGTTTCAATTAGTGACGAGATCTTGAATATCCAAGGCATTATCACAACTAGACCTTACCTTCTACTAATCAAAGTTGTTTTCCTCAAAAGTTGATAAGATCACTAGGTGTGGTTGATTAACCAAAAACCTTAGTATATTATGTATAGCAACAAATAATGGTTGTGTTGAAAAACACAATTACACACTGATGTGGATGGAGGTATGGATATGAATGATTTGTGCGACAAACTGTGGTATCACTTTTAAGGCTCTCATGACATATACAATTGTAATGGATATGAAAATGCAATGCAATGATGTGGATGCAAAATGTGAAATGCAATTGTTTTTGTATTTTTGATTTTATGTTGTTTTTGTATTTTTGATTAATTTGACCAAAGGGCTTATTATCTTTGATTTTGACCAAGCGGTTTAATTACCCTTGGAGCTTTTGATTTGATATTTGACCAAGCGGTTTGAATTACCCTTGGAGCCTTTTGAATTGATTTTGACCAAGCGGTATGAATTACCCTTGGAGCCTTTGAATTTATTTTTGACCAAGCGGTTTGAATTACCCTTGGAGCCTTTTAATTTATTTTTGACCAAGCGGTTTGAATTACCCTTGGAGCCTTTGATTATTTACAACCCTTTATTATTTTGACCAAGCGGTATGAATTACCCTTGGAGCCTTTGAATTGATTTTTGACCAAGCGGTATGAATTACCCTTGGAGCCTTTGATTGTATTTTTGAAATTTTATGTTTTTATGATTTGTTTTGTGTTTTTGACATATTTGAATGTTTTTGATTTTGACATATTTGAATGTTTTTGTGTTTTATGTGTAAAATGCCTTTAAGTGAATGATATTGAGAGGTTCAGGCTCTTCAACACCATCTAATGATATAAGGTGATATGCTCCAGGCCCAACTCTCTATGAAATCATGTATGGACCTATCCAGTTTGCCGTGAACTTATCTCGTAGATGCGATGGCAGATTCGAATTCTGCTAGTTTTCTTTGAGCACTAGATCTCCAACCTTGAATTCCCTTAGGTGGAATTTACTATTGTAAGCTCACGCAAGGTGATCTTGGTAAACATGAAGATGCTCTAAAGCATTGACTCGACGTTCATCAAGAAGCATCAACTGATCAAGGTGGCCTTGCCGTGCAGCTTCATCATCTATGAAGTCCTTTAATGCTATGCGTAGAGTCAGGATTTCCAACTCTAGAGGCATGATGGCCTCAGTGCCATATACTAGTGAAAATGGTGTTGCCCTAGTGGGCATCCGTATACTAGTCCTGTATGCCCATAGTGCAAGAGGCAACTGCATGTGCCAATCCTTGTGATTTTCTTGCACTGTCTTCCTCAAAATGGAGACTATTATTTTGTTTGAGGCTTATGCTTGCCCGTTTGCTTGTGGATAATAAGGCATTGAAAAACTATGTTGAATATGGTATTTGTTCATTAAAGCATGCACATTTTTGTTCTTGAAATATGGCCCATTATCCGATATTATCTTAGAAGGGACCCCAAAATGACTTATGATATTGTGGAGTATAAACTCCGCAATCCTTGGTCCAATTGTTGATGTTAAGGGGATCGCTTCTACCCATTTAGTGAAGTATTTTATGGTCATTATGATGAATGTGTGTCAGCTTGAGGATGGGGGTGAGATCTTCCCAATCAAGTCTAGTCCCCATTGCGAGAATGGCCATGCTGCCTGGATGGGCTGCAAAGCTTGCGATGGTAAGTGCGTTAGATTTGCATGATGTTGGCACTTACTACATTTCTTGACATACTCATAGTAGTCCTTTTCCATGGTGGGCCAATAGTAACCCATTCTCAAGATGCGCTTAACGATGGCCATGCCACTGAAATGGCCTCCACATGTTCCATCGTGAGCTTGCAAAATTGCCCAAGATGCTTCCTGGGGCTCAAGACAACGGAGTAATACTCCATCATATCCTCGTCTGTAGAGGATTTCTCCTAGAAAGATGTATCTTGTTGCTCTCTATTTGAACGTTCACCTTTCAGTATGTGACAAACCTTGAGGTACTATTCCAAGCTTCAGGAAGTCCCATAGTTGGGAAAGCCAATCCTGATAAGCCATAACTTCTATAGAAAAGACAACTTGCTCTTCCTGCATTTTTGAGGTAGTGAACACGGATTGAGGAACAACTCTATGGTGTATGGTTGCACCACACTCCATAGGTCCTTGGGAGATCAAAGACCCCCAAGGGGCTATTTGCAAGAAATATCTAGCTACGAAGGACCAATCCTGATTTGGCTCGATGTTGATCATGTTGACTGATTCTTGATTGTCAAAAGCTTCACGACGTATTGTTGAGTGTGAAAGCACTTTCACATGAATGGTTGTAAAATCAGTAGATGGATTCTGAGGGATTAAGGATCCCAAAGAGGCCATGGTGTCTACAAATCTATTCGATGTACGAGGGATTGCCTCGATGTCGTACCATTCCATCTAGGCTAGGTAAGTGTCAACAAGTTCCTTGTAAGTCTTCAGGAGTGGGCACCTACATTGGAATAGTCCTTTGACCTAGTTTACTATGAGCAAGGAGTCACCAAAGATATTCAATATTTTAATGCCCATTGCTATGGCTATTTGGAGTCCCAAGATCAATGCTTCATATTTTGTATTGTTGTTTGTGCATGGGAAGTCTAGTTTGAATGATAAGGGTAATGGAGCACCCTATGGTGTGATAAAGACAATCCTTGCTCCACCTCCTTGTTCACACTTTGAACCATCAAAGAACAATGACATGTCTCTTTCTTTCTTAGGTTATTCGAGTTTTAGCGGATCTGATAATGCAAAGACCACATCATCAAGAAATTCTATGGTGAGAGGCTTGTTATCCTGAAGAGGTGCCTCTACTAATTGATATTCTATGACTTGTCCCTTGATGGAATTTTGGCTTATGAACTCTAGATCAAATTCTATCAATAGCATGATCCACTTTGCGGTACGTGTATTGTGATATGTCTTGCTCATCATGTACTACAAAGGATTTTGTTTTGATATGACATAGGTCATATGGCTCAACATGTAGTGTCACAACTTTTGAGTTGCAAAGACCACTGCTAAACACAACTTTTTGACATACACATATCCTAGCTCATAACTCACCAAGGTGCGACTAATGTAATATATGGCTTGTTTTGAAATTCCATTATTATAAAATATAAGAAAATGGTAGAGACTACATCACTATCAAGGTCTCCCAATCAATGAGGGTCTATGCACGAGCCTCTCTCTACTAGCTCATTGACTTATCGCAAGTGGTGAGGTCCAAGATAAGCCATCTCAGTCTCATCCTCAAAGTCATCATCACTTATCCAGAAACTATTAGCATTGGTATGCAGCCCTAAGACAAGGGCTCATGTCTTGGCCCCAAGTAGGCCATCTCTATTTCATCTTCATATTCTTCATCACTTATGAAGAATCCATTTGCATTTGTCTCTTGCCCCAAAGTTAGGGGTTGATGGCTTAGGCCTAAGTAGGCTCTTCCTCTTGAGTCTTCTGATTCATAGTCACTTTCATCGGATGTATACCCACTCTCATCATGGATGGACCATGTGAATATTTGTAAATAGTGAGGCCCCTGATAGGCTAAGCCAAGTTGCACCTCATCATCACTTACTTCATATCCATTCTCCTCATCCCATGAGTTGTACCCTATTGGGGTGGAATCAATTGAGATGTTTGGATGATAAGTTTATGGAGGTGGTATGTTTACCATGGCCACTTGTCTATTGCTCAAATTTCCTATTCTTAGGGGGTGATAAGGAATGAAATCAATGTCTTCTCCTAACCCTATGCTTAATCTTTCCAATGCTACTACAAGAGAGTCATCTCGACCTCCGCTATAATAGCCTAAGCCAAATCTATCGGAGGGAAGTTGATATAGTGGCTCATAGGGCCGCCTGCATCCCTGCTCATATATGCCAAGGCCATAGCCATGCCAATGGAAATGCTCAAAGTAGCTTAGAGAAAACTTGGGATTAGAGAGGTAATGAACATTGACCATGAATAATTCATCACCATCCTCTTCTATATCTGAAGACTTATGAGCGCAGTCCAGGCCGACATAGATAAAATTGGTTTGGTTGGGAGGGATTCCAAGTGGAACCACTATTCCTACTAGTGGCCTCAAGTCCTTAGGCCTTCCTATGTCTTGTGCAGACTCAATGATAGGTGTAAAGGTAATGTTCTGCACAAGGTACTCCCCTATGCCTGTGCTTGCCAAGTGTATTGATGCATGCGATGTGGATGACCCCACGGATGATACTGGCGAAGCAGGGTGATAATCACTATCTTCATCTTGATCTTGAGGATCTTCCTCTTCCATAGGACTTGGCATTTCAGCAATGGCTATAGTTGGCACTTCTTTGGGCCTTTCTTCCTTAACTAAGGGTGCCTTTAGCTTCTGATTATCTTTTGGTTTTGACATTGATGGTACTTTAGAAGCATTGACTATCTTGAGTGCACCAGGAGGTGTTGATGTGCATGGGTCTTTTCTTACCCCTTTGTCTTCGTTATCCACTTGTGTGGTTGGGGATGAAGGTGCCACGTATAGGTGAGTAGAAGGGATTACAAATTCTCCTAGAATGTCCACCTGATTGACGTATTTAAAAGGCTCTTCATCGGCCAGAACCACATAGACTTTGTTCTCGTGCACATACTTGACACACTTGGTGCAAGATCGAAGGCACACACTTCATGGCCCTTATCCAAGGGTGCCCTAAGAGGATGTTGTACTGCATAGCTCCTTCCAAGACATGACACATCATGGGGATGGTCTTGTGCCCCACCTTGATGGGTAGGACTATCGTTCCCATAGTATTGCATAAAGCATCATTAAAAGCTCTCAATGTGTAAGCTCCTGGAATGATATTGGACTTGGGGATCTTGAGGTGCTCTATTGCAGTTGTTGTGATGATGTTTATCGATGAACCTGTATCGACCAAAACCCTCTTGAAAGGTAAGTCATTGATTGCCACTACAATGTTTAGCGGAGGGTCTGGTAAGGCAGCAGGAACTGTCTTAATCTCATGATCATAGAATCGGATTATAGGTTCCTGGCATTCTTGCACTTGTCCCACAAAGTGAGTGAATGCATTCGCATCTTGTGGTTGGAGCTCAATTGTTCTTAAAATCTCCATTAGAGTCTCCCTATGCTTTGGGGACTATTGTATGAGCTCATAGATGGATAACTTAGCTGGAGTCATCTGTAGGTTTTGCTCCAATCTACTCCGAATAGTTACCACAGGTCACGTTGGTGGACCTGGAAGGTTGTCTTGCCTTTGCCTAGGAGTGGTTGGGATGTTCATGGGAGCTGCAGGTGGTTGCGGTTGACCATACCGCCTAGTCCTTGTTGCTATGTTAACAATATCAACCATCCCAATGCATCCATGGGTAGGTATGTCAGCTCGAACCTGATTGACTTGGGCCCCTTGCTCTCGAGGGGCCTCATGATTGGGCAATGGGTTTCTGTATATGCCCATGTCTCTATTATCGGGAGCCAGTGGGTTGTCAACTTTGAGTTCTCCCGCCTCAATCATGTTTTGCACTTGATGCTTAAACCCGACGCAAGCCTCAATGTCATGCCCCGGTATCCTATGATAAGGGAAAAATTGATCTTCCCTATATCCTTTTGGCTTAGGATGGTTGGGATCTATAAGAGGTATATCAAGAAATCTGATCCTCCTAGCCTCGCTCAACTGATTAAATATTGATTGCATTGATTCTGTCAGAGGCATGAAATAACGAGGTGGCTTGCATTCTCGGTTTCTTCCCTGATTGTTCTTTTGGTCGTAGTTGGCTGGTGGGGGATGTGCTTGATAGTTCTAGGGTTGTTGTGCACCCCCATCCTTGGGTGTAGCCAATACGACTTGATTGACTGGAGTAGGGTTGCCCTGCTTCTACTTGTACTTGTCATTCTTACCATTCTTGTTCCACTCCTTTTTGTTTTGGAGTTTAATGGTTCCCTCATCTACTTTTATTTCTTCGATGAGCTTGGCCTGTGCCAAAGCTTCCTCAAATGAAGGATACTATTGGAGTTGTAGCAAGAGGGAGATATGTTTAGAACAAATTTTGGTGAACATGTGAATGATCTCTTCTATGGGAATGGAGAATGATAATTTTACCATGAATTTTCTCCATCTATTCCCATAATCCATTACTGGCTCATCATCATACTGTTTCAAGTTGGCCAGGTCTGAAAGGTTCACCTTCTTCTTAGAACCAAAGGAGAAATGCTTTAAGAATGCGTTTACTAGTTGTTCAAAGTTGGTTATGCTATGCTTAGGTAGTTGGTTGAACCATTGAGTGGCAGCACCTAAAAATGTCATTATGAATGTTCTTAGCATGAGAGCGTCATTGTCTTCAAGATGAAAATAGGCATTGATAAAATTGGTGACATGCTCTTGTGCATCCTCTTCACCTTTAAAATTTTCTAACCTAGGCATCTCAAAGTGCTTAGGATATGGAGGGCTAGGGATTGATGGGCACAATGGTTGATTGTGTATCTTGCTCAATGTTGGTGAGTTCCCAGCTGCCTCTTGTTTCTCAAAGGTTTTCATATTTTTAGCAAGCTCTTGAAATGCCTTTGATGCATGGATTTCCTCCTCTTGTAAGCCTATTCGCATTGGCAATGGAGGTAACTCTCTATCCATTTTATTTGTTCCATTTTCCTCCCTCCTACGAGGGGACCCAGGATTATGATCCTGGTTTGTTATGTTTGCCCTTCCCCCATTAGTTGGATTTCATTCATGATTTGGTGGGGGATTTCATTGTGGGCTATCTTGTCTAGTGTGCCTCTCCTTAGGTGAGTCAATGCATCTTGTTCTTTGGTGGTCACCACCATTTATCTATAAATTGTTAAGAGCTAGCCGCTCAGCCTGCTCTCTTAAACACTGCTCATGTTGGCGCAAGAGTCTTTCTCTTTGTTTCTCTTGTTCGAGAGCTTCCACTAGCTCTCACTCCTTACGTAATGCATTTTCTAACCACCTCATTCGGTCAGTTTGTGCTATCATAGAAGACTCATGTTTATCTGACTCTATTCTTGTTGTCTTGACTCATAGATTCCTCGAAGGGGTTTCTATTGTATCTATACTCTTGCTAGCTAATGTGACTTGTTCAGTGTACTATTGAGTATCCCTATGATCAGACTCCATGCATCTACTATGGGGTCGCTCTGAGGTACCCCCAGACTGGGAGATATGTTTAGAAGTCACAGTTCATGAGCTTCCAGATGCAGAGTTCTCAGTAGCTATAGTTCTTTGAGTTGGTTGAGTAGGAAATCGATCCAACCCATCTAGTTGTCTTGTTTTCCATGGCTGGTCCCATGGGGTGCCATTTACTCCTATGAGGTCATAGTCTATGGGAATATTTCCTTTTGTGTGAAGGGTTTCTTCTATATGATTCCCATGACTAGATGTAGCTCTAGTTTCCTACCCTTCAGTGGGTAGACCTATTTCATATGTTTCTTGTGAGTCTTGAGGTGTTGCAATTCTTGTTTGCCTTCTTGATGAAGAGGGCTTGGTGGTAACATGTTTTCTCCATGTGGATGGAGATGTAGTAGTCTCATCATCCCTATGTGAAGAATGAGTCTTAGAACCTTCTTTATGTCCATGTGAGGAGGAAGCCCTTGAAGCTTCCTCACGTCTTTGAGATGTTTCTATGTGTTTAGAGGAGGCCCTTGAGGTCTCCTCATGTCTCCTTGATGAGGATGGTTATGAAGCCTCTTTTTGTTTATGTGACTTTGTTCCATGATGTGGTTCCTTACTTGGGGTTTCTCGAGGAGATCCCCCAAGGGTTGAATTATCACCCCTTAGGCTCATGGAGCTACGTCTCACGGTCTTACGGGTAGGTCATTCAATGTTACTATGACTCCGCCTATGGGTATGAGTTGCTTCTGTCTCTCCCTCGATATCAGATCGAGGGTGCTTACTTCTTGTTTTGACCATGTTGTCTTATGAATTGATATTTTGAGTTGCAATTTAGGAATAACCACACAATACCAAACAAATGTTTATCTTGATTACCGATTTAAGTGTGCCCTAAACTGTTTGGTGTGTTTTGATGTGTTGTTCTTTTGATTTCTTTGCTCTTGTTCTTGGATTAAGAATGAGAAGACTCATCCATAGTGACAATCAAGTACACTCATGCCAAACATGATTTTCTCAAAAGAAGCTAGGGTACACCACTGAAGACCCAATGGAGGGTTCGCCTAGCTCTTCCACTCTGAACCAATGATTGTTCCAACAGTGGGAGATAGTTTGAACACAAGTAACTTAGTGTCACTATAAGTAAGTTTCTCAATCCATTTCTAGGAAGCTCTAGGGGGAAAACCAGTGGAAGGAGATGAATTCCAATGTCACTAGACTGAATTGAAGGTTGGTGATGAAATCCAACTCTCCAATGTTTAAATGAGACGTGCGTGTGTGGTGTTCATTTTAAGCTTGCGTAACATAAAGTGCATCATATAGCAGCAATGAATCTTTCCTATATGCCTAAGTGCAAAAATACATTTCAATATTCAGAAAGATGCATGAACTACTATGATTTGTATGAGCGCACTTTATTTCATGCAACTATGGCCTCTAGCAGGGCCTCAAAGCAAGCAAACAACATACAATGTCTAGCACGTTGGATTCTAGGGCAAAATTTTCAGGCATAAGCCATTGTTCCTAGCAATGCCTAGTGGAAAATTTAAAAGAAGATCTAAGATATGCGAAATGCTTAATTCTTTCTTCTTTTATTCTTTCAATTTCCAAACATAAATGTGCTTTAAGTTCTCTATTTTAGACACACAGAAGCAGATAGAAAGCTGTAAAATATCAGAGAAGCTATACCAACCTTTGATCCAGCTCAGAGAGTCGATGTTTTGACCTCTGCTGCACTCCAGTTCTGGCCGTTGTTGACCAGAGCAGTTGGTTCTTGGTCGTTGTAGCTCAGAGCGGCTAATTTTTGCTTGTAGCTCGAGTCTAGTTTTGGCCATTGTAGCTCAGAGCGGCTAGACCTGCACACAAAATTAAGTTAGTATTCTAGTAGAAAATGAAAAATTAGTGGTGGTCCCACCGTGATCGCCATCTGTAGCGACCCCGGGAATGCATGCACCAGTCCCTTTTCTAAACCCTACTTGCAATGTTATTTAAAATACCAAAGATGAAATGGAAAGACAAGAGGAAAAAGCATATAACATGAAATAACAAATATGGATCTCTTTATTGATATTGAAGCTCGGTTACATGTCGGTCCCTCTTAGGGATACCCATTTTGATACTATAAATTACAAATAGGCAAGGAGTGCCCCTTTCATGAAGAGGTGGTGCGCTTATAAAAGCTTCCTAGTTCCACACACGGAAATGTATGAGGGCTTACAGATGCCTCCTTCTCTAGGTCTATTTCCTAGAGGGATCCCTTTTGCTCTCGTATGTTGTAATCTTCATCCGATGTACCTGTGGCCCTGCAAGCAATGAAACAACAACACACATTTAGGTGTCCGAGATTGCCTCCCCGGATGAGGTTGTTAGTAATAAAATAATGTAACGGAAATATGATAAAACTATGCCATGAAATCATGTAAATCTATGCTAATGATATGAAAACATGAAGAAATAGAATAAAAGATGCTATGTCTAAAACCTAAGCTAAGCCTGCGGGCCACTGTCCAAGACAACGACCGCTAAAGTAAACCTTGCCCTCTTTGCCCCAAAGCTATGGGTCAAAGCCTGTATCTGATGTTGAAATAATAGGTGTTATGCTCTTCAATTCGTCAGAGCTTCATCGTACACGTGATCTCAAAGAGAACTCTCCAAGTCTCGAAAGCTCTCCTCAAAAATATGTCTCTCTCTATGATTCTCTCCTATCTATCTCTTGGTGCTCTTAGGCTTGCACCTTTTATAGTGTGAAACCCTAGGTCTATGTCCAAGCCCTAGGAATGAATTTCTCATGCGTAGTGCAAGTTAGCATGAGAAGCTTTTGTCCATTGTCTATGTTTGAAGGCCAGTTAACTGAAATCTAACTGCCCACTTGAGTCTTCTATGCGAACTGGTCATTAGCATGAGAAGCTTTTGTCCTTTGTTTATGCTTGGAGGTCAGTTAACTTAAGTCTAAATGCAAACTCAAGTCTCCTATGTGAACTGGTCATGAAAAGGAATGCAAAGTTACTCCCGCTCACCTTTATTGCATGTAGACTACCACTTCCACCCGTGATTAGGCCTGTTTGTTGACAAACTGCTTCTTATGGCTTAGCCGCTATCATCTGTAGTGGCTAAGATCTGGCCATTGTCATCTACAGTGGCTAAGGTCTGGCCGCTCTAGGCTTGAGCGGCTAGGATCTGGTCGCTCTTGGCTTGAGCGACCAAGCTTGGATGGCTTGAAAAGGCCCCAAATGAGTGGTGAGAACCACTGTTGATGCTTGGAAAGTCCAATATTATGTCTTATGATCTTATGAGTGTGTCTATGTGAGTAGCTCCCCTAAGCATGACATGATTTAGGTGTCTACAGAACCATATTGCATAAGGTATGTGGAGGTGTATAAGAAAGGATGATCTCTCATGATGAAGAGAGTGCTATTGAATCCAAATAAGGAATGTGAACTTGTTCAAAGGATAAATACTTTCAAAACAGTGTGCAAATTTGGTGGCAAATGTTGCAAGGTCATCGTAGATAGTGGGAGTATAGATAATTTAGTATCTACTAATATGGTAGATAAGTTGGGGCTAAAGAGGGCAAAACACCCTAGTCTGTACAAGGTCTCTTGGCTACAAAAGGGACACCAAATTCTAGTAAGCAAATAATATAAGGTGAATTTTCAAATAGGATCATACAAAAATGAGCTCCTGTTTGATATTATGCCTATGGATACTTTCCATGTATTGGGAAGACCTTGGAAATTTTATAGGAAGGTAGTACATGATGGTAAGGAAAAAACCTACACCATTATGAAATATGGTAGGAAGAATATACTAAGTCCATTTAAGGACAAGGATAAAGGAGGGGACAATGGTTTGAAAGTATGTTTAATTTTTGGAAAGCAATTTTTGAAGGATATGACAAGAAAGGTGTATTTTTCCTTGATTGCTAAACCCACAAAGGGTGGGATGGAAAACAAGAAGGATATTCCAAGTGAGGTTAAGGATTATGCAAAAAATTTATAAGAAGAATTATCGAATGAATTACCACCAATAAGAAGTATTAGCTATCACTTTGATTTCATTCCTAGATTGATTTTTCCCTATAAGGTAGCATATAAATTAATGTCGATGGAGGATGAAGAAATAAATAGACAAGTTTAGGAGTTATTGGATAAAGGAATTATTAGGGATATTTTGAACCCGTGTGTATTACTAGTTGTGCTTGCACCAAAGAAGGGTGGATAATGGTGTATGTGCACAAATTCTAGGGCTATAAATAAGATAACTATAAAGTGTCGATTTCCATTACTTTGCATGGATGATTTAATGGATTGTTTGAGTGGAGCAAAGCATTTCATGAAGATAGATTTTAAGAGTGGATATCATCAAATATATATTAAGGAAGAATATGAATGGAAAACTACATTCAAGACAAAGGATAATTACATGAGTGGTGGGTTATGCCATTTAGGATAACAAATGCACCCAGTGGACCAATATCTTTATACAGTTGATGAACAAATTATTGAAACCATTTCTTGGAAAGTTTGTGGTTGTCTATTTGGATGATATTTTGATATTCACTAAGAGAAAGGAAAACCATTTGGCACATCTAAGATTGATCTTGCAAAGGCTAAAGGAAGATAAGTTGCTAGTCAACATGAATAAATGCAGTTTTATGAAGGGGGAATTGGTGTACATAGATTTTGTGATTTCCTAAGAAATGTTATGGATGGACCCTAAGAAGGTTAATTCCATTGTGAATTGGTCATTACCTAGAAGTGTGTTTGATTGCAAGAGTTTCCATGGTATCATAAGTTTTTATAGTAATTTTATCAAAAAATTCAGTGAAATTTATGTTTCGATCATAGAAACAATGAAAGGATAAATTCATGAATTTAATTGGATGACTATAGTAGAAAGAAGTTTTCAAAATATAAAGGAGAAGATAAAGGAACAACCTATTCTAGCTTTGCCAAACTTCAACAAGGTCTTTCAAGTGTATTGTGATATAAGTGGGAAGGCAATAGGAGGAGTCTTGAGTCAAGAAGGTAAGCCCATAATCTACTACAATGAGAAGCTAAATGAGGTAAAGAGTAAATACTTGGTCTATGAACAAGAGTTTTATGCCATTGTCCAATCCTTGAAGAAATGGAGGTATTATTTGCTGCCAAAAGAGTTTGTGTTGTTTTCAGATAATTATGATTATAGTTTATCAAAAACTAGAGTAAATTGAATCAAAGACATGAAGTGGGTGGAATTTTTGTAGGGATATTCATTTATCTTAAAGCATAGGAGTGGTCATTCAAATTCAGTAGTTGATTCCTTGAGCAAAATAAATCTATTACTAAACACAATATAGGTTTAAGTTGTGGGTTTCGATGCTATGAAGGAGATTTATGTTGATGATTTTGACTTCAAGGAAGCTTGGACAATATGTAGTAATCCTAATGTAGGGGACATGATACCATGATTGGATTACTTCATCCAATAGGGACTATTTTTCAAGGAACAACAATTATGCATACCATGAGGATCAATGAGGGAAAACCCGATAAGAAATAAACATAGTGGAGGGCTAGCTATAAATTTTGGAGTAGATAAAATGATGGGATAACTTAGTGCTAGTTACTATTGGCCAAGAATGAATACAAATGTAAGAAGGTTTATGTATTATTGTAGAGTTTGTTAACATACCAAAGGAAGAAGCCAAAATACTATGTTTTAACAACCATTATCAGTACCAAAGATACCATGGGAGGACGTGAGCATGGATTTTGTTCTTGGGTTGCCAAGAACACAAAAGGGCAATGAATCTATTTTTGTTGTAATTGACATATTCTTGAAGATGGAACATTCCATACCTTGAAAGAAGATAAATTATGCTACCCATATTGTTGATCTATTATTTCAAGAATTATAAGATTGCATGGTTTGCCAAAGAGCATTGTGTCAAATAGGGATGCAAAGTTTGTGGGTCACTCTAGCATTATGAAGAACTTTGATCCTTGTGATTTTAGGTGGCTTTCTTCTCTCTAAAAAATTATTCAATATTATCGTTCATTCTCTTTATTCATCCTAAATTTGTGGTGGATCTTCCTTATATATTTAAGCAAGGCCTCTCCATTATACTAACAGTCAATTCTGACATATGACATGATATTGCAACTTTTTGTTAGCTTTCATTATCTTGTTTCTATTTTTTTAGTCTCTCTATTTTGGTTAAAGTGGTGTTGCTTCAACACCTTGATCCTTGTGGTTTGGTTTGGATTTTTGCATTTTTCATCATTCCTTTCATCGTATAAAATCTTTGAGAACTGTTGGAAACCTCTATTGTTGAGGTTCGTATAGCCAAATCATGTTGAAGGTTTTGCAGTTGGAGATTGGAGGTTTCTAAGCCCTAGAAGGTGAAAATTGATTTTTTCTCTTCTATTGTTTTGTGAATATCTTCTATATCTTTTTTAGCCCTTCATTGCATCTTGGTTAAACCCTCTAACCATGGGGATTCATTAGAAAGGTTATATTTTTTGGAAGTTTTTTAAAAAAAAATTGTGGGTTGTTTTAATAGTTGTAGAACTATCGGTGGGTTGTTCACTTGATCATCGTTGATATTGAACCATCATCGATCGCTTCTAACCACTATCAGCCACTATTTTTTTGTATGTGGGTTTTTCTTACACATAATTCATGAAATATGTAGTTTTATGAAATATCTGAAGCTGCTTGTTGTAGATCTAGTTTTATGAGATCTGCAACCTATCTTCTCCACTCTTGATTTATTTTCAAATTTCAAACTCAGATCTACATTGAAGTTACTAACAAGGTCTGCTAAAAATATTTTTTTAAATAAAAAAACATATTTTTTTGGCAGTTATGTGTATTTGAAAACAACTTTGTAAAAGATTTATTTTGTGAAGTTACTCAATTTTTTTCCTTTTCAAATTTGCAAAATTTTAGTGATTGTAAAAATTAGATATGATCATATACTCTTTGTAACACCTAAATCATAAAAGGCATTTAATTTTTGGGGGGCTCTTAATTCTAGAAGCATTGAATAAAAACCTTTTGGGTGGGGTGTCTTGGTGTCAATTTGAACACCATATTTGTAGATCTTGTATTTTTTTGTGATTGAAAAATGGATTTTGAGCCACTTACCGCATATGGAAGCCATGTACGATGACACCTACTCAATATAAAGGGTTATCAAGATTAATGCAAGAAGAAATACCTAAAGTTACAAAAGAGTATCATAATTTTGTTTGTGATTACAAAATGGATGAATGTAAGGGATTAATAGGGATGCATGTGAGTGATAATATATTGTTTCATATTAATTATTGTGACACTCCTTTTCAAATTTAGGAGAAGCTTGAGAAGCTATTTGGGCAAGTGGACACCTAGAGAGTTTTACATATTTATGCTAAACTTAGTGCTCTCAATCCAAATGATTTTCCATCTATGGGTGATTTTCTCACTAAGTTTCAATACTTGCTCACACTTTTAAAGGGTAGTGGAAAAACTAAAATGAATGAATAATGTATTTTCATGATCTTGTCAAAAATTAGGGGTCCATTCCATATGTTTACCTCTACATTTTTTTCCAATATGGATTCCATGGGTTCTAATCACAAAATGCCTACTTTTGAGAAGTTTTGTGTCAATATTTTGAGGGAAGAATCCAAAGTTCTTAAATATAAGCATTACACCTTCTCACATAAGAGATTTGTTGTGTCCTCCACTTCTACTTCCAAAGGCAAGGGAAAGTCCAAGTCTAACTCCCAACCTAATATTTTCCCTTCTCCTTTATTTCATCAAAATACCAAAGACTCACATCAAAAAGAGTCATTCCAAAGAGTCCAATCATAAACCTAAGGATTCCAAAAGAATAAATAGGTCAAATGTTACTTGTTCATTTTGTGGAGTCAATGGTCAGTGCGCTAACAAGTGTTGGAAAAAGCTACAAGACTTAGAGGAAGCCTTTAGGAATAAAAATTTATCCTTCACTCCTTAAAAATATAAGGGCAAGGATTTGAATAGTTTCAAGAAATAATTTAAGGCTATTTTTGAGGATTGAATTTTGGATTATGGAGTGACTCATCATATGACTTCATCCAGGGAGTCATTTTACACATTGTGTTCTACTTCTGCATCTTGCATTGAGGTTGGAGATTATTCTTCCATTTTAGTTAAGGGAAAATGTGACATACAGGTTGGTGGTGAATGCATTAAGAATGTTCTATGTGTTATAAACATTTCCACCAATTTGCTCTTCATGTACCAAATTTGTCATTCAAGAGGTAAAAAAGTGTTCTTTAAACCTTAAGGAGCTAAGATTAGATATTTGAGTGATCCATAGTCTATTATTGCATAAATATTTGCTGATCATAGATCATGTTTTTATCACTTTGAGGGTTTTTATTCTTCACTTGGACGTACTTGTTTGGTGGTTCATGCAAATTTAAAAATCAAAATTTGGCATGAGATATTTCACCATCTCAATTACAAATATTTGAAGGATTTAAGCACTCATGATATGGTCATTGGATTACCAAAGGTCTCCTATACTGATGGAGTTTTTCTAGGTTCTATACTTGGCAAACAACATCAAGATCCTTTTCCCAAATGTAAGTCCAAGAGATCTTCTTCCCATCTTGAGTTGGTGCATAGTTACTTGATGGTTTTACCACTCATTTTTTGGGAGCTAAGTATGCACTCACCTTTATTGATGATTTCTCAAGGAGAACTTGGGTATATTTTCTCAAGTTCAATAGTGATTTTTTTCCACATTCAAAGTCTTTAAGGCTTTTGTTGAGAATCAATCTTTGAGTTGCATCAAGAAGCTTCACATAGATAATGGGGGAGTATTTTAGTAGGGATTTTTTATATTTTCTAGCCCTTCATGGTATTCTACATCAACACTCTATCCCACATAGACCAAAATAGAATGGTTTAGGTGAGAGGAAAAATAGAACACTTAAGAAAATAGAAATTTGTATGATGCACTCATAGGATTTACCTCCCAATTTTTGTACCAAGGCATTCAATTGTGCGAATTACACTCAAAATCGCACACCTTATTGAGCTCTTGAGTAGAAGACTCTAGAGGAGGCTTGGAAAGGGACCAAACCTGATTTTTCTCATTTTTGAGTTTATGGGTGTCAAGCATGGGCTCATGTTCCAAAGAAAAAAAGGATAGCTTTGGATAGAAAGAGCAAACCACTCATTTTTGTTGGATATTATGAAAATATGAGGGTTTATAGATTAATGGATCCAAATACACATGAAATTATTTTTTGAATTCATGTCCAGTTTGATGAGCATTATTCTCCAACTGAGCCCACTCTTTCTACTCCTTCTCCATCCTCATATATTTTCACTTTGAATATGATTGTTTTGATGATGATCATAGTGAGGATGAGGATATTTTTGAGATAGTTGTAGAGGTTCCTACACATGTTTCCCCCATGTCTATATGGGCTTGAACTATAGCTAAGGAGGTAACACCTTTCATTGAAGGTCTCCCACCTTTAAGGTATACTTCTACTTCTAGCATGGATCTTCTTTATCAAGCAATTTTTATTGATCCATAGAAGATTTATGAGGCCCATGGCATTCGGGAGTGGTATGATGTCATGGATTATGAGTATTATTCCTTAATGAATAATCATACTTGGGATTTGGTTCCTTTTCCAAAAGGAAGAAAATTGGTGAGATGCAAATGGGTGTATCGTACTAAATATACAATAGATGGATCCAGTCATAGGTATAAGGCTCGACTTGTAGCAAAGTATTTTTTGTAGGTTGATGGGGTTGATTACCCCTATCACCAAGTTGGATTCTATTCATCTTGTACTCTCTATTGCTACATCACAGGGTTGGTCAGTTTACCAAATGGATGTGAAAATTGCCTTATTGCATGGAGATTTTCAAGAAGAGATTTATATGGAGTAGCCTCTAGGATTTATCTAGGATTCTTCTAGTTTTTTGAGATGTCATTCTAATCCTACAGTTTACACTTTAAGGGTTGGAGAAGATATCATTATCATTATCTTATATGTTGATGATTTATTGATCATAGGCAATTCTATTTCATGCATCCAAGCTATGCAATGCTATCTTTTTGAGCATTTTGAGATGATATATCTTGGAATTTTGTACTTTTTCATTGGGTTTTAGATTTCGCAATAAAATTTAGGGATCTCTATTTGTCAACAAAAGTACAAATTAGATTTGCTTTAGCGATTTGTAATGGTTGACTGCAATCCATATCCTACTCCTTTTCAATGAGGTGTTGTTTTGAGTACCACATGTTCTACTCCTAGAGTTGATGCCACCATTTATAGATAGTTGGTTGGGAGTTTGATTTACTTAAATCACACTCATCTTGATATATTATTTGTAGTTGGTTTGGTCTCTCAATATTTAAATGATCCACATGATAGTCATTGGTAGGATGCCAAGAAAAGTTTATGGTATCTTTAAGGGACTTCACATTTTGGGCTTTACTTTTGAGGGGGTCCTTATAATTGGTTGGGTATACATATTGTAGACACCTCAAAGTCACACATGTTCATTCTTAGATTCTTGTAAACCTGCATAAACACTTGTAGGTTTGCGTAGGCATTCAAAGGCCATCATAGGCCATCATAGACCATCATAGGCCATCGTAGGCCATCATAGTCCATCGTAGGATTCCATAGGCCATTGTAGGCTATCATAGTTATCCATAGGCTCAAAACCTACAAAAACTAGGTAAAATGCACCCAAAATGCTTCCTATCCACTAGGAGGCCACATATTAGCTCCTTAAGGAAACCTAAGCACTTTCCTACACCTAATTAGGGCCTCCAAGGGACCATTCCCTACTAAAAACTATAATTAGACAAATTAAGATTCTAATTTGTGATTGAATTTAATTAGGATTAATGATCTAATTAGTCCTAAGCATGTCCTCACACTTGTATGCACCTTAAGTTGGTTAGGATATTTCCTAGAAACCCTAATTCAACCCCCATCTAACCTAGGAATTAGTTAACCCTAGTTAACCCTAATCCTTGCTCACACATGTGTGAGGATGAGATATTTCCTTCATGGTATGTGAGAGGATGACTAAGCTTTCCACCTCACAAACCCTAACCTAACCATGCTAGGAATGGACTCTACGGTTTGGTATACTTAAGTACCTCCCTTGACCTTGGATTTTCTTATAAATAGAGGGTCTTTTCCCTCATTTTACCTCTATCATATTTTTAGTCAACCTATCCATACTCTACCAAAATCACACCAAAATCACCTTCTATGAATTTTCTTTTGACAAATAATATCAGACAGCTCCTGGATCCCATCCGAACAAAAATTATCCAACAGAAATCAACCACAGTCTAGTTCACCCCCCAACCTATGAACTCGGGATCTAGTTTGTAAGACACCCTATGAACCAACCATACAGGAGGTCTACAACACCAAATCATGTATGAATCAGTTTTTAGTAGTTTATATGTCATTTACAATAACTTTTATCATGTTTTACTTCATTTTTGAGTCGATTTGTCTTTATAACCAAGAGGCTTGACTAAGGTAGGATTCCAAACACATTAACAACATTTTGCAGGTCCAAAATAGGTATAAAATGACATACACCAATAGACTACTGATGGCACTCATGCACAGAAGCCCACCTTCATCGAGGAGCTTTGAGAAACAACATTAGATGCTTCAGATTTGTGATGGAAACAGGGAATAAATATCTCCATTGAAAGAGAGACTTATTTTGTAACCCTACACTTTCAAAATGAATAAAGTAGCATTCTGAACAATATTTTATTTATTTTTATCAAATGGTTGTCTTTCAATTGTTTCATTATGGTACGCCTGATGGGACCCCCACTATGATTATTTTAGAATAGTGCTCAAACTAATCTAACTCAATTTTTGGTTTTCTTTTGATGTTACAGGTACTCTAAACACAAAATTGAACCCAAAAAAGCCCTGAAACATAGTTCAGAACCTCAAAATCAGAGTTTCAAACATCTACACTCAGTTCACCCCCTGACCTATGAACTAGCATCCAATTCACAAGCCAACCTGCAAACCCCACAAAACAACCTCAAAATCACCTAAAATTGCAGGAGTTAATAGCAAAAATAGTGGGAAGTTTATCTGATACAACATTAGTCAGGTATTTTTCTCATAACTCCACTTTTTCATCATCTCTTTACGCAGAAATTCCACTTCAAATGCACTAGGTCATTGTGTGAAATTTCTGTTTAAAACAAATCAATTTAAATTTTCAGTCAATCCTAAATCAATTAAATCATAGTTTTGCAATCCTTTAAATTTTTCCATTTTCAAATTTATTTTCACAATTGTATTTAGGTTAAATTGTCAAATTTCTTCCCAAATATCTTTTCACATTCGCATTTAGATCAGGTTTTCTGCATTCCTTTCTTTTCATTTTAAAATTATTTGTCAAATTTATTTTCCAAAATTGCATTTAGTTTAACCAGTTCAATTTCTTTTCAAAACACCCAATTAGAATTTCAATCTCTTTTTGCAAAATCAATTTTATTTTCTTTCATGCTTCTAGATTAGGGTTTCATTTCCTTTTTGCATAATTTAGCATAAAATTTCAATCTCTTTTTGCACAAAATCAATTTCAATTTCTTTCATGCTTCTACAGTAGGGTTTCATTTCCTTTTCACATAATTTAGCTTAAAATTTTGATCTCTTTTTTTCAAATCAATTTCAATTTCTTTCATGCTCCTAGAATAGGGTTTCAATTTCTTTTCACATATTTTAACATAAGATTTCAATCTCTTTTCGCACAAATAAATTTCAATTTCTTTCATGTTTTTAGATTAGGGTTTCATTTCCTTTTCACATATTTTAGCATAGAATTTCAATCTCTTTTTACAAAAATTAGTTTCAATTTCTTTCATGCTTCTAGATTAGGGTTTCCATCCCTTTCACATATTTTTAGCATAGAATTCACATCTCTTTTTGTACAATCAATTTCAATCTCTTTTAGGTCTTTAGATTAAGGTTTCTATTTCCTTTGTTCACATGCTTCCTCTCTGCTTGCTTGCACATGTCATAGAATAGATCTCTTTTTGTTTTCCAAAAAGGCACATAGGACTAGTTTCATTCTAAAATGCATCTAGATCTAGTTTCAATTTGAAAACGCATCTAGGATTAGTTTCATTTCAAAAAGGCATCTAGTTAGTTATTTTTCTTTCACCCCAAGTGGTAATAAACACACCATTACACACACACACACGTGGCATACACAATGGTGAGATTATACTTCATACCCAATCCATCGCTCAAGACTGGCGATGTTACAATTCATCTCCTTCCACCAGCTTGTCCCCTAGACACCATAGTAGCCCTTAGGAGTGGTTTTCTAGACTTCATCACCAAAAAATCCCCTACTCCTGATACTGTTTTATGATATTCATCACCGAAAGGGACCTTCAGAGTAGGATAGGGTTAGACTCCTTTTTTCACAAGGCTCATATAATTAGTTAATATGTAACTATCATTCTTGACTAAGCCCACCGAGGGTGAAGCAAAATCAAGGGTATATCAATAGTAGGTCTTAGACAATACCACCTCTTCTTGTGAGAGGCTTTTGGACTCATCAAAGCATTTTGAGTTCCCTCCTTATTTGGTTATCATTTTATAGCACATATACATTAGGTTTTCATTTTCCTTATTAGGTTATCATTTTCATATACATTAGGCTTTTGGACTCATCAAAGCATTTTGAGTTCCCTTCTTAGGTGTTGCAAGAGGTTTCGTGCAAATGACATTATCGTTATTTCTAGATTTTTAACCCACTTACCATGATACTTTTTAGAGGCATATTTATTTCTTGTTTATTAGTACTGATTCTAGTTACGCCTTGTTTTCTACCCTCACAAAACTAGTTTCGGCATATTTTATTCCAAAAAATCCACTTTCTGGACACACACAGTCAATCACTGATAGCTTCTTATCAAAATTCATAGTCTAGACCTAGTTTGTAGGTCAACCTATGAACCAGATCCTAGTTTGCATAGCATCCTAAAAATCCTATTTTGACACAAAAATTCACAAATTTCATAGGGTTACTCCAAAAGCTCACACAAAACACACCCAAAACCTTAGATTTCTATTTTTTATCATTTTTAAGCACCAATTCACAATACACGATACCATACCCATTGTCACCTATAGTAAAGCATGTGAGCAAGCACATCTTAAGGAGGAGGCTTCTTATACCACTTCCAGTTAGTCCATTCCTTCCTCTTCATTCATGAAGGATAAATCCACATTCACCATAGACCTCCTTATAGGTCCTGATCCATTTCACATACACACTATGTCTCATAGTGAGACTTCTACCCTAGGTGATAGCCTCGTCACCTCATCTGGTTAACATCATCCAATTATTTCTCACTCACCTTCACCTAATCCCCCTTCCACGTTCTATGACCACATCATTTATACTGATCCAGGACTCCCACCTCATTTCTCCACTATTGAGGAGAAGACTCCACCCACTTCACCTACCTTTGAACATCCCTTCTTTCAGAGATACATGATACCATACCCATTTTCACCTGTAGTAAAGCGTGTGAGCAAGCACATATTGAGGAGGAGGCTTCTTATACCACTTCTAGTTATTCCCTCCCTTCCTCTTCATTCATGAAGGATAAATCCACATTCACCATAGACCTCATTACAATTCCTGATCCATTTCACATACACACTATGTCTCACAGTGAGACTTCTACCCTAGGTGATACCCTCGCCACCTCATCTGGTTAAGATCATCCACTTCTTTCTCACTCACCTTCACCTAATCCCCCTTCCACGTTCTATGACCACATCATCTATACTGATCCAGGACTCCCACCTCCTTTCTCCATTATCGAGGAGAAGACTCCACCCACTTCACCTACATTTGAACATCCCTTCTTTCAGATCCTATATTATTACCTCTTTGAGAGCAACTCCTCCTTGCTCAACCACACTCACCCCGAGGTTGCATCCTTCACCCTTACTATAGGTATGATCTTAGATCCCTCATCTTCCACTTTGAGCACTCAAACGCCCTCATATCAAATCCTCTCACAATAATATGCACCACCCACATCATCACCCCAATATTACCACCACCACTTTCATAGCAATACTTTTTCCCATATTTTAATGTGGTGTTGCAACCACCCCTTCCCTCACAACAATTCCAATATAAAAAACATTAGCCAACCCCATATTCTCAATTATGTGTGAACACTTTCACCATACCATATTATTATGCTCTTGTGTTTGAGGCCTACACTCCCTCGTCAACACTTTCTCCACCTACATCCTACCCTCCTAGAATGTATGGTATACCACCATCTTCATCTAGTACCATTTTTTGAATCCCTCCACCTCATCCGTTTTGGGATCTGTATTTTAGTTCTCTTCCTATATATGATCCATGACCCTCATCTTTTCCCACTAATCCCCCATGCTATTCTACTCTACTTGCCTTCTCCACTTATCACTCTTCTAGTCAGATGCAAGTACCATATTTTGACACCTCATCTCACCCACCACTTGCACCATCTATCCAGACACCACTACCTCCACCATCGCCTATTGGGCCTACATTTTTCACTCCACCTCCTTCTTGGTCATCATCCCCTATGGCCCAACTATTACAATAGGCCCCTCTCTAGCAGATCTCGATGTAACAACTATAAATCCTACAACCACAATATTAATATGCCCATTAGATTCTTGCTCCACAATAGAGTGTCCCTTTGGCTTCAACACCTTATGCCATTCAACAATAACATCCATAGGCACCATTGCAATACATTCCCTCTCCAAACTAGGAATAATAATAGCTCCAATACCCACCCCATTCTTAGGCTCCAACTACCTCCACATAATCCCTTACACCCATAACACTCAAACTTTAACTTTTACAAGAAGAAGTTAAGATGCTAAATCTTCATACAATTGGTTATAGGCCATAAAAATGCATATACGATGAACTTTACAATGATCCAATACACCCTTTAGTTCCCATCCCTCCTTACCCTTATCGTTTCAAGATCCCAAAGTTTGATAAGTACAAATGTAAAGACGATCCTCATGAACACGTTAGAAATTACCGCTTTGCTTGCTACCAGCTTCATAGTAGCAATCCCCTCATGTTACGTACCTTCTCCCTCTCACTTGGGGGACAATCCCTTGATTGGTACAACATGTTTTTGTGCCATAGCCTATTCACCTTTGATAAATTGGTCAATTCATTCTTAGAATACTTCTCCATAAATATCAAGGAGAAAACCAACTTCTTTGATGTATACACCTTATGATAGGCTAACTACAAGCCCATTACAAATTTTATCTATTGATGGTGATCAATAATTCATGATCTATCTCATTGTCTCCCATTAGTTGAACTAGTTACACTCTTCTCCAAGAGTTGTCACAAACATATCTCCACCTCATTACAACTTCATCAAAGCCACACATTTGAGGAAGCAATCACCCAAGCCAAAGTCATTGAGGATATCAAAGTCCAATTTGGAAAGATTAAGCTTAGGCAGAAATCATCATACAACTCTAAATTTTGCTTCAACCAAAATACACCAAATCAATCTTTCCCTCAACCACCACAAACTAATCGGGTGGTAGCATCTTCTTTGACTTCTTCATCCATCACTCGATCCCCTTCATAGTAGTAGTTGTTCCAAACTAATGTGCCCCTTCTGCCTCAACCATAATATACCCATGGCATTTATTCATAACTTTCATAGTGCAAATTTACCCCACTCTCGGAGCCCTTGCTAGATCTATTCTAGAGATTATACGATGTAGGTCATATTACCCTGCCAAACATTTGACCTATAGATCCAAACCAACACAATCCTTAGGGGTATATTGAGCAAGCCTTCTATGCATACCATTGATAGCACATCCATGATATAAATTATTATCATTCCTTCCATATTCTTGTCCAAGACCTCATTAATAGGGGTACCATCTAGGTCATAAATCCCCTTGCACCACAAAACCAAAATCTGTGTATCTATCAAAAACCATTACCTAAACACAAGGGGACCAATCCCCAAGGAGCCTAGTCAAATTCCCAAGGGCAACCCTAACAGGTTAACAATGTTCAACATGACCCTCCTTCACATGGTATAGTTTGCATGATCAACCTTACAACACGTACTCAGTGCTATCCACCATGTTATAATGCACCTGTATTATCCCATCTAGTACCTTTTACATCACCACAACCCTCGATAGCCTTGAATTTTTTGACATAATTACCTCACAACATCATCACTATATGCGGTAGCCTTACGCATCAGTTACGTAATGCCCCTACTAGGCTATCTATTTTTTACCTTTTACAGTAGTCTCAACCCCATCATGAGGAATTAAATGACATCCTACGATGCATTTATCTTGAAACCCATGACATAATGCATTTGTGAATTTCATTAGGAAGATCTCGTGCTACCTTTAGCCCTCCATTAGTTTCCACGACCATGATATTACAAATATTGTAGACAAAGGAGTTGGCCCTCCTCTCCACATACAAGCAACCATCAATGACATCACCTATAAGTGTGTTCTTGTTGATACTAGCTCATCCATAAGCATCATTTCTATGGCTTACCTACATCACCTCCACATTCCACCAACTCACTTCACCATCCCATCACTTGACCTTTGAGTGTTCGATGGTTCCATGCAACCCACTGTAGGCTCCATTGTCTTACCTATATGCATAGGTGCTTGAACCATCTCTATTTTATTCCATTTCATTTAAGATGAGATGCAATACATTATCTTGCTTGGATGTCCATGGATTAGATACAAGCAATGTGTTCCCTCTACCTTGCATCATTGTATCAAGTATATCTATGAAGGGCTTGTTCATTGTGTTCCTATCGATGGGGACCCCTTCAAATTTTACAATATCATAGACCTTCCATTAGGACCCTCATCATACTCTACTTAGGTTCTTCCCATTCCTTCTCATCATTCAGTAGGAGCATCTACATCTTCTTCAATACCAGCTTCATCCTCGCAATAATCATCAGGACCACATACGTATTTCCCTCCATCTATGCCCACACCCATCTCATCATCTAGCATGATAATTTTTTCTAGTACCATACCTTTCTCACCACAATCCTCATGGCATCCCCATCCTTCTCAGTCATCCTCTTCCACAAATATCCTTCCTATGCCTCAACATTTATTACCACCCTTATTGTGGCCTTTTGTTACATCTCACACATCTTCCTCTATAGAACCTCCTCTCCTTCCCACTCCTCAAACACCCCTACTTCCTTTTCATCCATGAACATGGTCTTTCACATCTTCTCATAGCTTGAAACCTACACCCCATCCCCCACCACATAGTTCCCACATGTGAACCATCCCATTCCTTCCACTATGGATGAATACCATGATTGGGAATAGAGAGCCTCCTAATTAGTTGCTTAATTACTCCATTATTCTCCTCCCATCATTCACGATTACCAATTGGCATAATATTCCTTTGATTCTAATTTGCCACTTCAATCCCCAACATGCACAACACCTCGAGTGTCAATTTTCATGACAAATTATAGGCTCAATGATTATAACATTCAAGATGCTCATGTTCGACCCTCATAATCTAATATACACATGATTTTGGCCATCCTACTACTTCAGTACTAACCATTGTTATCGTTGTGCAACTAGGTCCTCTCAACAAACATACCAACTTCATTTATGTAGGCCAAGACTCATTGCTCTCGATCGCTATACCTCCACCACCACAATCCAATTTTTGTGGCACTCTAGACTACATTTCCAACACCCAATTCACCCTACACTATCTATGTTATTTTTATTGGTATGGATTTGGACTAGGCCACTATGAACAAGGGTTACGCATGTCTATCAACCCCCATGTTTAGTCACCCATAGACAAATCCAGCCTAGGTTATCACCCTACAATAGTTCACACACTTGAGGATGAACTCCAAGATCTCTCTCCACACCCCACACCAATTCCTACACACTATTTGGAAGAATACATCGACATGAATATCCTAGATGAGATTCCATATCCTCATTCTACCATCACCATTCTATGCAACATTTTCCAAGACACATATTTTGCTAACACCATGTCTACTTAGTGTATTGATGCACTCATTGACCAATTTATTGCCTTGTCCCTCATAGCTCCTCATCCAGAGAATAAAAATCCATCCTCTTCCCCATCACTTATACATACAACCATACCATTGCCTACTCACTGGTAGCTTCATATATCCACAACTTGACATCACTCTCCACTCATGATTTTACATCCATCGTTAAACCTACCACGACATTCAACTACTTCTAAATCTTCATCATCAAACTCATGATATTTCATGACCTCTACTAATTTTTTTAACATGGTCGATGTGGATCTATTCTCCCCACTTCGATACACATCTCATATGATTCATAATGACACATAAAACCCTAATTTCATCAATTTCACTCACATTTCATCAACGTCTTCATCACAAGACTCTTTTCTATTGCCCCTCATCTTGTGTACTGTGAATCCTCCTTCACCAACTACCCCACCTCACATTTTGTGGGTTCATCACACAAAAATTTACTTAGATGATGAATTTGAGTTACCTAAGGCTATTGATTACCTTCATCATATTCCAATCTTGAAACAACTTTGATACGGTTCCCACATGCTTGTGGAAGATACCATCGATGTTGATATTGGTGATGACCTCAATAATCCACATATTTTTAAACTCACCTCCAGTCTCTCATTAGAGGAGCACATCTTGTTTACTACTTTTCTTAAGGAATATATCAAAATCTTTTCCTGGTCCTACATGGATATGCCTGGACTCAATCCCTCTCTCGTGGTTCATAATATCACTCTCAATAGTGACACCAAACCCGTCAGATATAAATTGTGATGTATGCATCCTACGGTTGTGTTGATGGTAAAATATGAGATACTCTCTTTGATGTAAATTTCATCCAACCTATAAATTACCCAAAATGGATTTCCAATATGGTATCGGTACCTAAACCTTTAGATGAATTTTGTGTATGCACCGATTTTTGTGACTTAAACAAAGATTATCCCAAGGACAATTTCCCTCTCCTAAACATCGACTCACTAATTGACACTATCATCGAACATGATATGATATCCCTTATGGATGAATTTTTTGGTTACAAGTAGATTAAGATCAACCCCGTTGATCAACACAAAACATCATTCAGAACCCCCTAGGGGAATTTTTGTTATAATATCATACCTTTTAGCCTTAAAAATATTGGGAAAACGTACCAGCATGCAATGACTTATATATTTCATGACTACATGCATAAAATAATAGAATATTACATTGATGATATCATCACCAAATCCAAAGAACGTTCACAACACCTTTTTGATCTATGCAAAATCTTCGATCACCTTCTAGAGCACAATGTTAGTATCAACCCAAAGAAATGTGTCTTTGGTGTTACTTATAGAAAAATCCTAGGGTTCATTGTTTCTTACTGAGGCATTTAAGTAGACCCCAACAAAGTCAAAGCCATCATCGAGATACCTCCACCCACCAATCTCAAACAACTATGTAGCTTGTAGGGTAAAATTCAATCTATTCACCATTTTAGTACCCATTTATCAGATAAGTGCAATCCATTCAACCATATTCTATAAAAATGAGTCACTTTCAAATGGGATGCAAACTATCAACAAGCCTTTGATTCAATAAAAGCCTACCTCACTTCATCACCAGTCCTATCTCCTCCACACATGCAACTGCCATTTCTTTTATACATTTTGAAGAACACAAGGTTATACTGAGAGGGGGGGTGAACAGCATAAGACCTCTTTTTACTTTTTCCTTTATAATTCAAAATAGTAAAGCAATATACCCAAATCAATATCAAAACAAAGCACAATATCATCCACAAAGTGACACCAATTTTAACGTGGTTCACCCAGAAAGCTTGGGCTACGTCCACAAAAATTTTCTCTAAAAGTTATCTCAAAGTTCTTTGGGAAACCTTCCCAATTACAATGTTTATGAGCCTCGGCCCAAAGGAGATACCTTCCCCCAATATGAATTTATGAGCCTCTGCTCAAAGGAGATACCTTCCCCTCTATCTGAATTTATGAGCCTTTGCTCAAAGGAGATACCTTCCCCTCTGCTCTGGAAATGATCCCTCAGAAGATCAACTACCTCTACCTCTTGCTAGCATGTGGAACTCCTTTCCACTGAAGACCTCCTATCCTCAATGCTTAGCCTAAGAGACCTCTGCCTTCTATGATCACATCCACAGTAGCTCAGCAACCTGTACCAAACATAGTCAGTCGGTCTAGTACAAGTATTCCTCTGTCTGTCAGATCTGTCCAACTCTTGAACAAATCAATCCTCTACATACAAGCCTTCTCAAAGACTTGCCAGATATTTCCTCAGGTTCTTCTCAAAGAACCAATGCACCTCTGTCCTCAAGTTCTCTGATAGAACTCTCAAACTCAGCTCATAAGTCCTCTGCTAGGACCTGTCCAAATCTGCTCACAAGTCCCCACCGGAACCTATCCAAAACCTGCTCACAAGTCCCCACTAGAACCTGTCCAAAACCTCAGCAAGCTCACCAAGAAAAACTTGCTTAGCATGAACCCACAAAGAGAATTGTTAGAGACCCAATGTGATTCATCAACCTCATAGAAGCATAAAGAGAATTGTTAGAGACTCAATATGTTCTATACTTAACTCCCAATATTAATCTCAACTCAATATCAATCTCAACAGAATAAGATAGATGTAGTATGCTTTTCTCAAGAATATGAAACACAACCCAAAAATTGCCAACCATGCAATATCTCATATAACAATGATACTCATATTCTTTTTACCAACAATTAGGGTTTCAACAACAATGCTCATCAAACAAGGTTTAGTTAACCAACACCATTCAACTCAACATCAACCTTGAAGCATTCAACCAATCATCACAAGAAAAGGAAACAAGTAGAAATCCTTTTCCCTCCAAGGATATTTGAACAAAATAGCCACCAACACAATATCACCAAATGCAAATAATAACTTGCTCAAATCAACTCAATGGAGTAAGCCCAATATCATGTATCAAGTAAAGCACTAACTTGATCAAAACAACCTCTATGGAAGCAACTCAATCATCAATATCAAAACAGCCAACTAAGGGTTTCATCATCTCAATGCAAGTAGCAAGACTTACTAACATAAACCCTAGTGCAAAAAATGCTTCCTCTTCCTCAACCAGAATTATGCATTCACCCAAAAACTCATCAATGATTTTAATGCATAAACAATCTTCAAATATCCAGAAAATAGATTTTACACCAAAAATACCTAGTAGACAACCTTTTCACTCCAAACTCAATTTCAAAAAATACACCATCAACAATATACATGGAAGAAGTTGCCCATACCTTTACTTTTATGAAGAAGGAGAACTCAAAATATGTCACAACACTAACTCTCAATTTGCCACCAATTAGAGTTAGCAACTATACAACAATATACAATAATAAAGATCCAAATTAACACCTTATTTCTCCAACTTAATAAAAACCACCAGAAGTATAATATACATACAAAGTAAAACCTCTTTACACCTTATTACTCCACATAAACATTAAGCATCAATAAAACAATGTCAAAGCAAATATGATACCTTAACCTTATACCTCCAGCGCATTCACAACCACTATCCTTTGCACACCGTGACCAAAATAAAATTACCAACGAAGAGAATCGAACTCGGCACCTCTGCCTTCTAGCGCCTTCACTAAAATGCCACCGTCGTTGGGTCACAAGTTCCCAATGAAGAAATACAGTGTTGCCCTATATTTTATCTTCCTTTGATGCCAAGAATCTGGAAAACGTAAATGTCTTCCTCAAGCCACATGCAAACTGGTGAGTGCTGTCCAAAACGTAACTTATTGGGCAACAAAAATAATCATCCACACAGTGCGAACAAAAAACACAATTTGAGTGTAGATCCAACAATCATAGGTGAAAGCAATCTGTCGGATGTCAAAGCGCAAACTAAAAATGTAATTTGAGTGCAGTCCCAACAATTGTAGGTGAAGCGCAATCTATCGGATGTCAAAGCGCAAACTGAAAACGTAAGAAATTACTTAGGCAACTCAATATCGATAATCAACTCTCAATGAAATACAGTGCTTTCTCGAATATCACAGAGCTACGATTTTCATTACTCGGAGTTACAATCACTTTAGAAAATCATCCCCACTTATATAGCCATTTCTCCTTAATTGTTTGACGTCGGCGCTCCTCCAACGATGGCAACACATCGGCGAAAGATTTCTTTTTTCTCCGTCGCTTAAGGGTTGAAATACCCTTTAATAATAATTAAAATAATAATAATAATTATTTTATTAATAATAAATTAAACTTAGACCCTTGTCAAAGGTTTGAGTTAATTTAATTATTAATAATAAACATGGACCTTCAAGGTTTTTCAAGAAGTAAAAACCTTTGCATTAAGTTAAGCTTGGTTTTAATAAAAACCCTTAATGAGTCCAAATGGTTTTAAGAAAAACCTTTAACCTTGTCACCATGGTTTTAATAAAAACCCTTTAACATTATGAAGCTTCTCAAGATATTTTTGACATCACACTCTTTTTGATATCAACACAAAAATACCTTTTGACATCAATGACAACTTATACACTTGAGCAAAGGCAATGTACCCAAAGTACCCAAAATTGCCAACACATTTTTGCTATGGATTTTGCACTTGGTACATTGCTAGCTCAAAAGAATATGCTCAATCAAGAACAAACCATTTATTACATTAGTCGTATGCTCGTCAGCTATGAAACATGATACACATACATGGAAAATATATGCATGTCTATAGTCTTCATAACACAAAAAATATGCCAATATATGTTTAATCACACCATATTTGTCATCACTCATGATAATCCACTTTGATATATGATGAACAAGAGTTATCATAACTCTCAAAATTCCAAATGGATTATGCTCCTCATTGAATTTGACCTCGAATTTATTTATTAGAAGTCCATCAAAGGACAGGTCATCATAGATCAACTCGTCGAGGTTTCATTGTCTGATAATAATCACTCATTATCCAACTCCTTGATGATTCCATCTTCCATATCACAAAATTTGAAGAGTATGTCACACTAGAAATACTAGTTGACTTACCACTTTTCTTTGATGTCTCTCATTGCACTCACATTGGAAGTGCAATAATTGTATTCTTCATACCTGATGGGGAACCTCTCCCATTTTAACTTAAATTAGGGTTTCCCTGCACAAACAACAATACAAAATATTAAGCTCTTATTCTTGGTCTAAAGCAGACACATTATATTCACATTAGACACCTTCACATCATTTGCAACTTCCTTCTTATCATCAATCAAGTCCAAGATATTTGTAAATATCATTGCCTAGTTCTCTAGTAATACAAACAGATTTTCCAACAACTCCTCACCCAACTCGAGTGGTGTGACATAAAAGCTACTCCTCACTTGCCAAATTGCTTCATTGACATGATGGTGTCCCTGGGATCATTAATATCGTAAAAATACATCTGATACAACACACGTGTCCATTCATACTCTAACATAGTCTACTATTTCATATTCACCTCCCATAGATGATGATGACATCCATGTCATCCATATTGAACCACATGATCCTTGGTTTTCATAAATTAAGGATTATATCAAATTAGGCTTCTTGCCTTGTGACTTACCACATGCTCATCATCGAGCATTCAAATAATGGGTGATCCATTACATATTGTTGGGGGACATCCTATATTGATCCATTCATGATGGTATTCTTTTGCATTGCCTAGAGCCATACAAAGCTCAACGAGTGGTCTAAGAAACCCATGATGGCACTTGTGGTGGTCACTTCAATGGCATGGCTATCATAAAACACATTCTATGCATGGGCTACTACCAGCCCAAAATAGAACATTATTGTTGTGAGTATGTAAAGTGATGCATCAAGTGTCAACAAAATGCTAACCTCACACAATTAGCCTCATACGCACTCCAACCTATCCAATAATTATGGTATTTTTCACAATGGGGTTTAGATCTTATCAGACAGATATCACCTGCCTCATCAGGAAACCATATATTCATTATCACTGCCAAAAAATATTTTACAAAGTAAGTCAAATCCATATCACTCGTTCAAACTACGAGGACCAAAATCACAACATTCATCATTGACCATATCATATGTCACTTTGGCATCCCTTTACAAATCATCTCAGATAATGACACTTATTTAAAAAATAAAACCATCCATGCCCTATGTGATAAATTTAACATTCACCACAACTTCTCTACCTCGTACTACCCATAAGGTAATGGCCAGGTTGAAGCTACCAACAAGACCATCTGCTATATTCTTTGTAAAACGGTCACAAAATCACATCATGATTGGCATAATCAAATACCATTAGCCTTGAGGGCCTATCGTACGAGCATTCACACCCCCATTGGAGCAACTCCCTTTTATTTGGTTTTTATGCCCCTCAAACTCAAAATACCATCTTTACGCATCTCTATGAAAGACTTCATTGATGATGACACCACTCGTCAAGCCCACCTCGACCAATTAATTTTCTTGGACAAGCATCACATCCACACCATAGAAAAAACTTGTGTCTATCAAGATAATCTTTGTCATGCCTACAATAGTAAGGTACACCAGTGTGAATTTTAGATTGATAACCTAGTTCTCAAAGAGAATTAATAGATCACAAGTCAGCCCCACCAACAATGAGACAAGTTCGCTCCCAACTAGATAGGCCCATACATCATCACACACAAATTTGGTTTTGATTTCTATCGATTGACAAATCTTGAAGGACTCACCAAAACTAAACCCATCAACATAATTCACTTACACATATTTAATGCCTAGCCTATCTAGGTACACATCACCACAAATTACACATAATATCATCATCATGGTGTACATATCACCTCACTCATAGATTCACAACCCACATCGCACTGAACACAAATTTTACTTTATGTTACACAATAGAAACACTTTTGATTTTTAAGTAATTTTTATGTTGTTAGTATCTTGTGGTTTTACAGGTCTCTTATCGCTAGCTACGACATCTACTATGGAGATACGTTATTCTAGGATTACACCTCTGACATACCACTCCCCCATCATGCAGGACCTTTAGACACTGCCTTTAGTACCAATCACCCCTACCAACATTACCATGCCTCATGTCCCTATTCACATACATTAGGCATCCCCATAATTACATTTTGATCACTGCACTTCACCCCAACATCACTCACTCGACTATCAATATTTTTTCTATTTCCCTCACTCTAGAGATAGCCAAATCTCCTTATCCTCCTTTGCAGATAAGGAGTAACATTCTCACCCACCAGACCCTCACACATGAGGAACATCCCCACCTCACTTGGTTGACCTGAGAGATCCATATATACCACCTTCCCTAGCTCACCGAACTTCACCAAGATACTATCCTTCTAACAGGAGAACCACACCTCTTCATGCACACTCTTCAGGACTACCCTCATCCCTATCAAATGGTATGTTACCTTATGATCAATCTCTTCATCAGTATGCTATCTAGGCTACCTCTACGTGTGTTCCCCCATATCGTACACATCACTATCTACAGTCATATCCAATACCACCTATTCTCCAAACACCCTCGTCTCCACTACGTAATATTTCACTTCAACCTACCCACCTCCCACTCAACAAATTCATTCTCCTCCTTCTCCTTCTCATTCATTCTCTTCTTTGTGCTTGTACCTCAACCCTATTTACACACTGGAATTGTGCTCCCCACCTACCTTGATTCTATCACCTTCTTTTATTTATATCCAACACATCCAATCTCCCCTTGACAACCTCAAGTCAAATTTGAGTCATTATCACTACCATTCCTCTCCTCACCATCCTATCATAGCTCGTGTCCCTTCACCTTCTTCCAAGCCCATTTCTTGCTCTTGGATCTGATCTTCACTAGACCCTAGATCCCCAAATCAACCACTCATTCTTATCCCACATTCCTTGTTCTCATCACCATCCAAGCCATACATGTATCCCATGCCTATGCATTCTGCATCACTCTCTTAGACATTTCACTAGTTTCTCCACCAATACCTTCTAGTTCTACCTGAGATCTATCTCGTTGAACCACTATACCCTAAGCCATGAAACTATAGAGAACCAATTTTACATTTATCATCATCAATCAAGATATGACATCGATGCATGTTGCACGTTTAAAATCCTTGTCCAAGACATGTTGTTCGAAGAATCCTTCCCACAAACAAAACATGCTCTCTCTCCTACTTTACTTTAGAGCCCTCCATGTCATCTTGTCCCTCACCCTATTCCCTCATGTGCATCATTTACATCCACACCTCATTATTTCCAGCAGTTATCCAACTACACAAATTACCAAAATCCTAGTCGCCTCATCACTTCACCTAGTCATTCGTGACCTGATCCCCATCACTTCCCATAGTCTTTGCCTACTTTCTCCCCTTATTTTTGCTTCCATTCTATTTTTACTTCATCTTTTCATTTGGTATTTTTGTATGGTCATGCTTCGAGTGGCTACATACCTGTGATGATTTTACCATTTTCTTCATCTTCTTCTCATTTTCTTTGCTTTGTTACTTTGCTCTTTCTTCTTCGTTGCACTTCTTCATTCTCATTTTCTTCTACATCTCTTCTCACTCCCAATTTTCCTTGTTTGTCACCATCACATGCATTTTTCTAGTTACATACTTTTCTCCTATTTGCGACACCCCCCACATGCTATGGCAACCATTACCATGACTCCCTCTACTCATCATTTCTTCACAAACCCATCTCTTTCGACATGGTTTCTAATATTATCTAGTTAAGTCTCACCAAATTCCTCTTGTAGATACTTTCCTTCCATGTCTTATCTTTCACACTACATCTATTATATATATGCATCACTCTTCTTTTATGTTTACATTCATGTTTGTATATTATCCCTATAGAAATGCACCTATGGCAAGAATAATATACACACTTGTTTAGATTACCACTTGTATGTCCACTCCCCTTTTCAGGATTATAGTGTATACGATGCATTGCATGATTTTGACCACTCATCAGTTAAGTCAATTAAACGTCACCTCTAGATGATACTGTTCATACCCTACTTACAACATCTCTTGGTTGGTTTAAATTCTTTCAAGGACCATTCACACATGTCATATCTTTAAAGCAAATTTTGAGTCTAGGGAAGATAACAACTTGCGTAGCTATTGCCATCTAGCAAAAGGTTTCCCCTTCTTATCCTATCATTGCATGATCAACATACGACCTAGGGATAAACAAAGGGATAATAATAAACACAAATTAGACAAATGAGAAGAAAATAAAATCCAACACCCACAAAAAAAATAAAGAGTACCACAAAAAGAGAATAAAAAATGAGGGGCAAAAAACAAAAGGAAAATCCTCCAAAGAAACACCACTTTTATGCTTCATCTCCTTTTGTCCTTAGGTTTGAAATAACATCATGGGACAATTTTCCATCACTAGCTATAGGCCCTAAGCGCCTACTTGCCAATGGAATAGTCTTACAAGTGGCAACACATTTTATCACATTAGCAACCTTATTTTGTATAGATCATTGCATGCTTGTGGATGAGCTAGCTACTTTTTTAGTCCTACCTCCCTCAAAATGGATAAATGAACATCACTGATTACACATATTGATCCCCAAAAGACTTTCATCCAGTCAGGTTAGTTATGAGTTGCAGATGGAATTTTCTCAGTTCCTAATGAGGCTTGATTGCAATAACTATGATTGTCAAGATTATTGCATAATACTTATACCACCCTACATCCCTGAGATAATGGAATGGATCACATTGCCACCGGTTATGCTACAATACAAGTGCTTCCTCTACCCATTTTAGCATTCACATACATGCATCAGTGCATATATCCTACATTCATTCCTTTATATTACATCATTTTACATTACATATACACTACAACATTATCATTTTCTTATATGGTATCACATGCACATATGCGTTCATCCAACATACATCTACCTGTAAATATTCTATATTAATGCATACATGAAATCAAACATCACACATTCATTCACATCAAATCATGACACGTGTGTATATAACCGCACCAAACATTGTATCTATATATATTATGATTATAAATACTCTCAAGATACAAAACAAAAAATGAAATACATCTGTTGGTTCGACTTTCATACACACCCCGTGAAGAATGAGCATGAAACTCTGATAACACTTATACGGGATAAATCCCACTCACTTTAGGATCTTGCTGGTTATCCAAGGTGTGAGTTACAGAGTTGGGTCGAATGTTAATTCACTCTTTTTTTCTTCTGGAATAGTTTTCAATATGGACTGTCTGTTACCTTACAACAGGCTCACTGAACTTGTTTAGTAATGTTCAGAAGTTGTCGCTTGTTGACAATCAGATTTAAAATTAATTCTTTGATCTAGCTCTTATGGGTCGGCAGATTAAAATAAAAGACAAATTTAAAAGAAAATAAAAATGGGTCATTTCACGATAAAACAAAGAGGGTAGGGTAAGGCAGAAAGAGAAGTTTATCAAACTTAGCTATAAAACAAAACTACCAATTTTATTTATACTATCAGCTTCACAACAGAACAAATCAAAGAAGAAAGTGTCCAGTTTTCTAAGATCACTTTCTACTAAGAGCATAAAGCAGATATGGAACAGATCTAAAAAAAAATCATAAACATAAGGGGAAATCCATTAAAATTGGTATTTCTCACCAGTAGCATAGCTCACACAGTGAGGACAGAGCAATTAGAACAAACTTGAACCTTAAATTTGTGATTTTCCCTAACATACAATAGAACAAATGAAGCCCAACAGCATATTTAATCTTGATAACATAGATTTACAGCATATATTTAATAAAATTTAATGAAATGGATAACAAAAGAAGATGAACTTATCACAATCTGAAAAATATTAGGCTCCTGGCCATGCTATCACAGAAAACAAAAGCACATCAACTCCAAGTCCAGAAATAAAAGTATTTAACCAGATTTGCAAGAAATTGCTTCAATAGCCCTTTATTTCTAAGTTTCTGCCTTTTTCGATTACATTTGGAAGAAGTATTTATAGCCTCAGGACAGACCCTGATCTTTCAGAAATATCTTCTTCTCAAACCGTAAATCTTATCATCTTAAACCCTAGTACCGGGTTTTACAATATAAGCTCTTTTAAAACAAAGTTTGGATAAAACTTAACCATTCTGCAAATTAGTGCAGTCACTTGCCATAAATGGAGAAGGCAGAAATCGAATGCCACTTGCATTCACCCGCAACTGTGTGTAAATGCCCTCATTAATTTCCACGGGAAATTTGGATGACACACCACTTTTCTGAAATTTCATCTTTGCAGAGCTATCCCTGAGTTGAAAATATCTGCAAACCATTAATTCTGCCATAAATTTTCATTAAATGCATCCATCGGCAAATTTCGGTAACTGTGTGTAGATATTTTCATTTTTCGGCCAATTCTCGACATACTCCATTAAATGGGCAGCTGCTTAGTCATCGTAAAGTCTCTTTGCGGCCGGATCTATAAAATTTGGATGAAACAGCAATTCTCGGCATCTCTCATTTCAATATGGCTATCTTCGATTAATTTGCACTTAACTTTATCTTTCTGGCCATTTCTCCCGTTATCATGCAAGTGCTAGATGGCTTCCTGCAAAAAGGACAAAAGATGGATTAGTATTTTAAAAATATTAAATCAAAACTTTAATTATTAAATCAGATTAAAACCCTAATGTTCACTTGCATGTTGGCTCTATTTATCTGATACGTGGCTTGCTTTGTTTTGACACGTGTCGCAAAATCGCGACACGTGTCCATTTCCAGCTATTTTCCACTTTCGGGCTCTTTGTCGCTTAAGCCGCGAAACCGCGACATGTCGCGATTTCGCGACATGTCGCGAAATAATGACCCGTTTCCCTGTCGTTGCCGCGAAAATGCGACATGTCGCGATTTCGCGACATGTCGCAAAATCGTGACCTTCCCTGACTTCCATGCATCTTTCTGCCTCCATGGCCACGAAAATGCGACATGTCACGATTTCGCGACATGTCGCGAAATCGCGCCCCTATTCTGTCCTTGGCAACTTTTCGCTTCGCAAGCCGCAAAAATGTGACATGTCACGATTTCGTGACATGTCACAAAATTGCGACCCTTCTCTGACTTGTCCCTGGCTCTTCTTCACTTATCGCGATTTCGCGACACCTTCTTGGTTGGAACCGTCTTCTCTCGACTGTGTCGCGACGTTGCGAAATCGCGACGTCGTGATTTCGCGACACTCTTTTGCCTTGCTCCTTTTTTTGGACTTTGCTTTGACTGCACTTTGTTCTTTCATTGCTTCCTTTGGTGGCTCAGCTTCTCTCTAAATGCGTCACGATTTCGTGACCTTTTATCACTTGCTGCCAGCTCCCCTTCACCAGTCGCGATTTCGCGACGTATCCGGGCCTTGGGCCTTTCAGTCTTAGGTCCCTTCTTCCAATCATGTCACGATTTTGCGACAATTTTATGCCTTAGACTTTTCTTCTCTTTAATCAAACCTTACCTCGTTTTTATTTTTTGGCTTTTGCTCACTTTGACTTGGACCTGTCGTGATTTCGTGACATGTCGCGAAATCGCGACGATCCGTACGCCTCGGGAAATTTTGCTCTCTGATGGCAGTGAAAATGCGACATGTCATGATTTCGTGACATGTCGCGAAATCGTGCCCCTTTTCTGCCTTCGACAACTTTCTCCTCCACGCGCCGCGAAAACGCGACATGTCGCGATTTCGTGACATGTTGCGAAATCGCGACCTCTTTCACGCCTTAGCTTATTTTTCACTCTGGAAACCATGAAAACGCGACATGTCACGATTTCGCGACGTTCCGTACGATCTTGCTTTCTCTCTCCAGACTTGTAGCGATTTTGCGACATTTCCAAAAATGAAAAGTGTCACGATATCGCGACATTTCCAAAAATGGAAGTGTCGCGATATCGCTACGTTTTTGCGACTTGGCGGATTTTCCAAAACCCGTCGCGATATCGTGACATTTCCAAAAATGGAAGTGTCGTGATATCGCGACACTTCCAAAAACGGAAAGTTTTGGTTTCTAATGAATTTATCTGTCTGTTTTCTGTATTTTCTCATATCAGTGAAAGATTTTCTTTACTCAGCAATGATTCTAACATGTGAAAAATGAATTCTGGAATAAATCAAAGCCAGATGTAAATAAAAGCACAACTTAAAAAAGGAGGCAAGCAAATTTGAAATTAAAACCTGAAAAACATCAAGAGGGTCCTTACTGCAAAATGAAAGCTCAATATTTTCAAAAGATGGAAATTCATTTTTCAGTGGGGGTGTGTTGCTTCTCAACAAATGGCGATATCTATGGGTAAAATAGTAGCATTATTTTAGAACCCAGGACTCTAGTTTCAAAACAACATAGACCATGCATCATGCCTTGCCACAGATATTCTTCAAAATAAATTGACTACTAGCTGATAGTTGTCAAAAATTCCCAAGGACATACTAGGCTGAATCATTTAAGGAAGATTTCTGATGTGCAATTACAAGGTTATAAAACTTTCTTCAAGAATGAGTGGGCCTTCGAATATTGAACTCTGGATTGATCAGCTTCTCAAGATTATAAAAAGGGGAAACCGAGTAGAGCTCTGTTTACTAGTTTAGCCTTTTACAACCCTGACAGAGTTACCCTTTAGATTTACATGACCCAGATTCACAACTGTAAGGTAAAATGTACAACTTGGTAGAAGGAAAACATCTTTTGAAGTCTTGGTTGCCTCTTTCATTACATTACTTTTTTTTTTTTTTTATATGTAGGAAATAACAGTGTCAATTCTATGCTGTCTTGCTCAACTCTCACCTTCTCTCTCTCTCTTTTGAAATACATCAACATCTGAAAAGCCTTAGAAAGAACAACAATTTTCTTTTAATATTTCATCAATCTGGAACCGCTTCGATCCCGGCACTGATAGCCTCTGTGGATACTCAAATAATTACATGAATCATAGTCCCCTCTTATAACCAACTTTTCTTGGATTCCCTGGGAGTTTCTCCAGCCAAATAGCATAGCAGTTTCTTTATAATTAAAACAACTGTGGCAAGCAAGACACAAAATCCAATCATCCTTCCACTGTTGTTCTAAATAACAAAATAGTTCCACTGTTCAGTTCAAACAAACTATCTCACAATTATGATAATGAACACTAGATTTTGGACTCAGAATAAAACAATTTTTTAGAAGGCTAACTTTTTCATTGATGCTCAGGCAAAGGTTAAAGAACAGAATTCTTAAAATAAAATAAACTGTACAGACTTCCAAGGATAAACACAGACCTTTAAAAACAAAATAAAATAAAACTGCACAGACTTTAAAATAAAACTGTACAGGCACCAAAGGAAATAAAATAAAACTGCAGAGTTATTTACAAAGGAAATAAACTGCACAGACCTTTAAAAAATAAAATACAAAACTTTAAAATAAACTAAAACTGTACAGACCTGAAAGGGAAAGACACAGAGTGTACAGACCTTAAACAACAAACAAAATAAAACTGCACAGACAATTAAGATCAAATAAAATAAAACAACACTGTACAGACAATAAAGGAAATAAAACACAGAACTGTACAGACCTGGAAAATAAACTAAAATAAAATAAAACTACAGAGTTATTTACAATGTATACACATGTTACAACTTCTTTGTGATTCACTCAAAAAATGTACCAGATGGAAAAGCAGAGAAATAGTGCCTTAAAAAATTTTGACCATTTGCAAGTAAATTTAGAAAAATTACCTTTCAGGTCCTGTTGACGAAATGCACTCCAGACTATGCTTCAAAAAAAAATTTGCTACCTGGGAAAGACTTGTGTTTACCGTCTTCCCTCTCTCTCTTTTTTTTTTTTTAATTTTTTTAATTTTTTTTTTTAATGGATCTTGTCCCACTGAAAAACAAATCTGCAATTCATTCAAATTAAACAAATCATATAATAACAAATCATATGATAACATGTTTATGCTTCTACTTGAAGGGTTTGCAGAATTCTTTCAAAATGACGGAATGTAAAAACCCTAAGGATCAAATACCTTAAAGCATTTATAGACCCAGATCATCACATCTTCAGATTTATGTAACAACTCAAAGAGATCAAATTTTATTCGTATGTCCTGGTTCTTAATAGCTCGAACATTTTGTGGTTTCTCTACTGCTTCAATATCCAAGATTTCAATTTTTATCCCTCTAGCAGAATTCTCATAATTTGCTTTTTCACCTGAGCTTTGCTTATATTTAACCCCATTAATGTGTAATGTCCAAATTTCATTGTTGTGATTGATTAGAGCTGTAACTGTTCTCACCATCTCAGCTGCCAAATTATAAACTCCAATATTTACATCAACATGATTTGCAACCTTTCCTTTGATATTATGTTCAGTAGTTACAGGCTTATATTGAGACTCTTTATCTATTCCAAGTTGGTTGACCACATTCACCTTTACTATCTTTTCCTCCTCTTCTTGAAATTCAATAGGTGGTCCAGAGTAAGCTTCAATCAAGTTATCTTTTTGTTCAACAATCTGGGCCAGTTCATGGAGGGTAATGTCAGCTTCAATTTCCTTCATATCCTCAATGGTGTTATCCTCCTTCCCAGTTACTTCTGCATAGTGATATTGAATCTCATTTTCATCATCCTCTGATGAGGAAGGATCATTATTAGGTTCTGGACTCTCACATCTCAAATTATAACTGTCCCTTTGGAACTGTTGAAAATCTTGCACTTCTTCCCCAGGAATCTCTACAAGACTTTTTGACTCTTTGGGAAAAGTGAAAGAATCTGAAAACCTGGTTGTACTATTTTTGGATGAACCAAAAATATCAATATTTCTTTGATTTCTAGGAAAATTTAACTCACCAGGAAAAACTTCAGATTTGGGTAATGCTAGATCACAAATGTTTACTTCAAGCACTTCCACTTTGAACTTGTCAGAACCTTTCTCTATATTTTGCACATGCTAGGTGGATGTCACAATTAACGGAGTTTCCTTGGGTAGAGCATAATATGTTGGCACTAACTCATGATGTGAAATGGGATCCGAAATAGGCATGTTCTATGTAACATAGGATATCAAAGGACTGCTCAGAATTTGAGGTCCTAACTATCTTTCAATAATTAGAGCTTCTTTATAAGCTCCTACCAGGGTTGTGATATTGATGTCTCTCTTGAGGAAAATAGAGGTCACCAAATCCAATGCATTCTTATAGATTTCTAAGGCCATATTTGTATTTGGGATGTAATGACCAGTCATTCTACCATAAGCTCTTTGGAACCTCATATTGAATGACCTGACAGCTTCTCCCGACTCTCCCTTGATGCTGGAAAACTGTTGGTATAACACACTGGGGTCTATCACTTCCCCAAATTGTGATATAAAAACTTTCTCTAGGTCATTCTAACTAGTAATAGAATTGCTAGTGAGATTTAGAAACCAGTCATAAGCTCCCTCCTGGAGAGTGAATGGGAACAATCTGCAAGCCACATCTTCATGCTGTATATTTAACAATTTCAAAGCATTTTTGAATGCAACCAAATGTTCCTCTGCTGTCCTAGTCCCGTCATGTTGGTATCTGAGAAGATATCTCTCCGGACTTCTGGGTAGGTCATGGGCTACACCCAAAATGTTTAAAGCAGTGGAACCCAACCAATTTGCCATTACTACTTGATTGACGGTGATATTCTGAGTTGTAATTGGAGTAACTACCAGTGGTGATAAAACTGTTCTTAACAAACTACTGAACTTGGCCCCTTTTTCTGGCAATTCTAAAAATTGTACTGACAACTTACAATACTGACCAGAGTTCAGTGGGCCCTCCTTCTAGCGCCATTTTTAAATGTTGGTCCGACTTTCATACACACCCTATGAAGAATGAGCATGAAACTCTGATAACACTTATACGGGATAAATCCCACTCACTTTAGGATCTTACTGGTTATCCAAGGTGTGAGTTATAGAGTTGGGTCGAATGTTAATTCACTCTTTTTTGCTTTTGGAATAGTTTTCAATATGGACTGTCTGTTACCTTACAACGGGCTCACTGAACTTGTTCAGTAATGTTCAGAAGTTATCACTTTTTGACAATCAGATTTAAAATTAATTCTTTGATCTAGCTCTTATGGGTCAACAGATTAAAATAAAAGACAAATTTAAAAGAAAATAAAAATGGGTCATTTCACGGTAAAACAAAGAGGGTAGGGTAAGTCAGAAAGAGAAGTTTATCAAACTTAGCTGTAAAACAAAACTACCAATTTTATTTATACTATCGACTTCACAATGGAACAAATCAAAGAAGAAAGTATCCAGCTTTCTAAGATCACTTTCTACTAAGAGCATAAAGCAGAGATGGAACAGATCTGAAAGAAAATCATAAACAGAAGGGGAAATCCGTTAAAATTGGTATTTCTCACTAGCAGCATAGCTCACACAGTGAGGACAGAGCAATTAGAACAAACTTGAACCTTAAATCTATGATTTTCCCTAACATACAATAGAACAAATGAAGCCCAACAGCATATTTAATCTTGATAACATAGATTTATAGCATATATTTAATAAACATTAATGAAACGGATAACAAAAGAAGATGAACTTATCACAATCTGAAAAATATTAGGCTCCTGGCCATGCTATCACAGAAAACAAAAGCACATCAACTCCAAGTCCAGAAATAAAAGTATTTAACCAGATTTGCAAGAAATTGCTTCAATAGCCCTTTATTTCTAAGTTTCTGCCTTTTTCGATTACATTTGGAAGAAGTATTTATAGCCTCAGGACAAACCCTGATCTTTCAGAAATATCTTCTTCTCAAACCGTAAATATTATCATCTTAAACCCTAGTACCCGGGTTTTACAATATAAGCTCTTTTAAAACAAAGTTTGGATAAAACTTAACCATTCTGCAAATCAGTGCAGTCACTTGCCATAAATGGAGAAGGCAGAAATCGAATGCCACTTGCATTCACCCGCAACTGTGTGTAAATGCCCTCATTAATTCCAACGGGAAATTTGGATGACACACCACTTCTCTGACATTTCATCTCCGCAGAGCCATCCCTGAGTTGAAAATTTCTGCAAGCCATTAATTCTACCATAAATTTTCATTAAATGCATCCATCGGCAAATTTCGATAACTGTGTGTAGATATTTTCATTTTTCGGCCAATTCCCGACATACTCCATTAAATGGGCAGCTGCTTAGTCACCGTAAAGTCTTTTTGCGGCCAGATCTATAAAATTTGGATGAAACAACAATTCTTGGCATCTCTCATTTCAATATGGCTGTCTTCGATTAATTTGCACTTAACTTTATCTTTCTGGCCATTTCTCCCGTTATTGTGCAAGCGCCAGATGGTTTCCTGCAAAAAGGACAAAAGATGGATTAGTATTTTAAAAATATTGAATCAAAACTTTAATTATTAAATTAGATTAAAACCCTAATGTTCACTTGCATGTTGGCTCTATTTATCTGATACGTGGCTTGCTTTGTTTTGACATGTGTCGCAAAATCGTGACACGTGTCCATTTCCAGCTATTTTCCATTTTCGGGCTCTTTGCTGCTTAAGCCGCGAAACTGCGACATGTCGCGATTTCACAACATGTCGCAAAATCGTGACCTGTTTCCCTGTCGCTGCCATGAAAATGCGACATGTCACAATTTCACGACATGTCGCAAAATCGTGACCTTCCCTGACTTCCATGCATCTTTCTGCCTCCATGGCCGCGAAAATGCGACATGTCACGATTTCGTGACATGTCACGAAATCGCGCCCCTATTCTGCCCTTGGCAACTTTTCGCTTTACAAGCCACAAAAATGCGACATGTCACGATTTCGCGACATGTCGTGAAATCACGACCCTTCTCCGACTTGTCCCTGGCTCTTCTTCACTTGTCACAAAATCGTGACGTCGCAAAATCGCGACGTCACGATTTTGTGACACGTTCTTAGTTGGAACCGTCTTCTCTCGGCTGTGTCGCGACTTCGCGACGTCGCGATTTCGCGACACTCTTTTGCCTTGCTCCTTTTTTTGGACTTTGCTTTGACTGCACTTTGTTCTTTCATTGCTTCCTTTGCTGGCTCAGCTTCTCTCTAAACGCGTCGTGATTTCGTGACCTTTTATCACTTGCTGCCAGCTCCCCTTCACCTGTCACGATTTCACGACGTATCCGGGCCTTGGGCGTTTTCTTGATTTGTGTCACGATTTCGTGACGTCGCGATTTCACGACACCTTCCGGTCTCGGGTCCCCTTCTGCCAATCATGTCACGATTTCGCGACGTCGCGATTTCATGACAATTTTATGCCTTAGACTTTTCTTCTCTTTAATCAAACCTTACCTTGTTTTCCTTTTTTGGCTTTTGCTCACTTTGACTTGGACCTATCGTGATTTCGTGACATGTCACAAAATCGCGACGGTCCGTACGCCTCAGGAACTTTTGCTCTCTGATGGCAGCGAAAACGTGACATGTCACGATTTCGCAACATGTCACAAAATCACGCCCCTTTTCTGCCTTCGGCAACTTTCTCCTCCACGCGTCGCGAAAACGCGACATGTCAGGAAATCACGACCTCTTTCACACCTTAGCTTCTTTTTCACTCTAGTAGCCACGAAAACGTGACATGTCACGATTTCGTGATGTGTCACGATTTTGCGACGTTCCGTATGATCTTGCTTTCTCTCTCCAGACTTGTAGCGATTTCGCAACATTTCCAAAAAATGGAAAGTGTCACGATATCGCGACATTTCCAAAAATGGAAGTGTCACGATATCGCTACGTTTTTGCGACTTGGCGGATTTTTCAAAACCCGTCGCGATATCGCGACATTTCCAAAAATGGAAGTGTCGCGACAAAAATAGAAAGTTTTGGTTTCTAATGAATTTATCTGTCTGTTTTCTGCATTTTCTCATATCAGTGAAATATTTTCTTTACTCAGCAATGATTCTAACATGTGAAAAATGAATTCTGGAATAAATCAAAGCCAGATGTAAATAAAAGCACAACTTTAAAAAGGAGGCAAGCAAATTTGGAATTAAAACCTGAAAAACATCAAGAGGGTCCTTACTGCAAAATGAAAGCTCAATATTTTCAAAGGATGGAAATTCATTTTTTAGTGGGGGTGTGTTGCTTCTCAAAAACATCCATAGCACATCTCATCCCTGTTGATCACCAAGAATCTTACCACTCCCCTCCTAAGTTGGCATCACCTGCTCCATCCCACGCGCCTCGACTGCCACACTCAACTTTAGCACTACCACACCTGACCCTAGAACTACCTCTCCCACCTATGTCACCATAAGTTATTTCACCCTATATAACACTGGGATATCCCCTCCTATCTGCAATACTATTGGTGCCTTTATCCTCACCTCCCTTCACATTATCAATGATATGCTTTGATGAAACTTTTGTGACTGCATCTATGTTCATGATCATGATATAAATCTTGATTATGACCTATCATAATCTAGAAGTTGATGCCCATATAAGCTCACACTCATACCACACCATCACCTCCTCACTGAAAAACTTTGACACATACTCATGGGCCTTCTACACACGCTCTACCTCCACCCTCAAATCAACCACCTCCATCAGGACCTGGTTCCATACCCTCACACATTCTACCTCCTTCCAATCCTATGATTTTTGTTATATCTTAGAATGAAACTTCGACACCTATACCACATGAGTAGCTTGCTTTGCATCCCTAGTCACCTCCACATGTTGCATCATAGCCACCTCCACCTTCAATATATCCCCTACAACCATAGCCTCTGCTATGATGTGATGTAAACCCTCTACAACCTCAACATACCTCACCTCCTCCACCTCAAGCTACTCGTGAAAATCCACACACCGTATCTCCATATCCTTCTTCTCTATGTCACTCGCCTGCTGAACGAACACTAACCTCTCCTCTAGCTCACGATGCTCCTCTCTCTATTTCCTCAAATCCAAGGCCCAATCTACCTCACTCTCATGTAAGCACCCCTCTAGATGTCGTACTCTTTCCTATAACACCGATATCTCCTCCTCAATATTTATCCTATCCTACACATTGAAAAGTATATCCCCCATATCTCTAATATCATCATCCCCCATATCATCTCCCTCATCCTTCAGAGACACTACATCATCCAAGGGTTGTTTTCCACCACTGGCCTATCATTATGATGACCTACCAATAGTAATTACAGACATATCACCTTGATGTTACCTCTATCATTGAATAGGTTCCTTTATCACATCCTTCAATCCTCCCCCTGACCTAGACCTTAATCCACCTGCTAGCTACACCTAGTGATAAATCACTCTAATACCTAGATCCCAACACTACATATCCCACCATGAATCACACTTAGGCATAGTCCTCGTGTCATCCACATTAGGAATCACCACCAGTGGATCCCTCTCACCACTCATGGGGAGTACTACAGGCTTCTCCCCCTAATCACTTTGCCTCCTATATATCACAACAACTACATCTGATATCCCCTATCACAACCCAAACTGACGCATAACCCTACTGAAGGAAAATAACTTTGCCTATCACGTATACTGCCCTATGACCCATCACCCTTGGTGAATCACTCCTAGATGCTCCATATCATTCTCCCACACCACCCCATCCTTCTAAGGCCTCCACTAAATTTTCTTAGGTTCCAAAGAGACAAATTGTATCCTCCAAAATAAATAATCTCCCTTGTGTGGCCTATTTATCCCCTTCTCCTCATATATCTACCACCTCAAAGCATATGGTACAAGGTCACCCATATTTACATGTGAATTGTATGGCAACAATGTTGATCACTCTACTGCTATGTGCTCCCATGCCCAAACCTGTAGCAATGGGGTCCAACTCAAATCCATCCGTGTTGCTTGCACTACATCGTGCAACTGTATATATACCTATGCCAATAGTGCAGGTGCCCATGAAAACACAACATTTTGCTCCACCATATCGCATACTATATCCATCATATTCTAGGATAATTTCACTCTTGAGGTATCTGGCAGAGCATAGGTAGATATCATAAGCATCACCACACATTGGCGATTAGACAACATCTTCTTATACCAATAATACTCATAATCCACCCCCTTCCTCATGTCTACATCACCCCACTTTGCACCAAATGTGTGCTAAAACACCTCCTGGTACCTCGTATCCATTGCTACCCTCACTAGAATACCTTCTATCAGTAGCTTATATATTTGTATATGTCTTCCAACGTAATGGTCATCTCACCTGTAGGGAAGTGAAAAGTGTTTCTATCCGGATCTCACCTATCACACAAGGTAAAAATATATGCCATGTTGGCATCAATACTAACACAATCCCATACTCCTTTCATCCACACCTTCTCCAACCACTCCATATCTACCTCACCCAAGGCATTGCCTAGGACATCTCTCAATGATCACACATGATGCTACGACTCAATCATCTTCATATGTTCCATCCACAAACATCATAAAATTTTTATTAGTTTCACATACATACATATTCATTTTCATCATTTCATACAAATAATCATAGCATACAACATCCATACAACATACCTCATGCATCAAAACAACAAAATCAACCCCTTTTGCTCAATTCATAGGTCACCATGCGAAATCTAGCCCAGTTCATAGGCCACCCTACAAACCCAGCTGGGAGGCCATTTTTGGGCACCCATTAGCCCCTTTCTTGACAAATTGGTCTCATCATATACAAAAATAGTGATTTTGACACAAAAAACATCATGCAACCCTAAAAACATGTATTTCAAGGCAAGCACTTCTCATACACAACCACATCACACGCCAACAAACAAGTCACATTTTTGGATACCCATTTCACCCTTTCATGGTGAAAGTTCAAATAGATTCCAAAAATAGTGCATATTTTTCAACCAACAACACATTCACACTCGACCACATACACCTTGTGGCATGCAATTCCAAAACATACAAAAATAATTCACAACAACAAACAAGTCACATTTTTTGATACCCATTTTGCCCTTTTACACTGAAAGTTCAAACGGTTTTCCAAAATGGTACACTATTCCTCACATTCAACGCAATAAAACTTTATCAAAATTCATCCTACGACACACATTCATGCGACCCTTAAAAACATAACAAATAAAAATAATAGTCACATTTCTAGATACCCATTTCGCCCTTTTACAATAAAATTTCAATCACATTTCAAAAATAGTCTAGTTTTCATCACGAAAATCAAGGTCAACTCTTACACCACTCACACAGTCAAACATGCTCATTTATTGGTCAACATAGAAAATGAGCAACATTTTTGGATATCCATTTGGCCATTTTCACACTTTGTGCACACATTTCAAACAAACATCACATGCAAACACATATCCACACGTAAAATGAAATTCTCATATTTTCTTAATATTCATGCATTTCAAAATCAAATCCAGTTGGAGTATTGAATACTTATTGGTGGATTCCCATGTTGACCGCTTGTGGTGGTCTACCCTTTCACCATCTTTGCACCAACTCAAACTCCTGCAAGTGCTCCGCTTCACAAACTAGTCCTCACTCCTTCCTCCTTGCAAACTCTCACAACACAAATGAAGCTTTACATGCCTCCAAATTGCTTTATATACCCTAAAATCCTAACTCGTAGGCCACCTTGTGAACCATAGTCTAGTTCATAGGTCACCCTACGAACTACAGTCTAGTTCATAGGCTGCCCTATGAACCAACCCTCAGGACGTCATTTCCACATTTTCTTCCTTCCTACAGCTTCTCTTTCTTCTTCCATCACTACCAGCCCAACATTTTTTCCATTTTGTCATCATTTTTTTCTATCAATCGACTCATCACCATATTTCATTTGTATCATTACTGATTCCTCATTTGAGGGGGTATTCATACACAAATCAACTTTTCATACAACCAAACAATCAAAAATATTATCACAAATATCACATATGTATACACATATTTTTGCTAAAGATTATCTCAAGATAAATCTCATCCCAAATAAGACATTTGTTAGATCATGAGAGCCATGCGCAATATCAGAGATGTCTCACTTTCATTCATGTATATCAACACTGACCACATGTTGAATGTTACACTTGATTTATCCATGCCACTCAGCTCAAATGGTTTGACATATATCATATTGCACTCATCAATCAATTAGAAGCAAAAATTTGAATAGGCAGTTGTTCTATTTGTAATTGGATCATCTTGCATTGGTCACAAAAGTAAAGCAGTCTTAAGTTGCCCTCACAAAAAACTAGTACGATATTGAAAATATTGTACTAAATTGGTAAATCATCAAGTTTCATTTGTAGTCACTCATTTGTATTCATCCACCCGTGCCTTCTTCATATCCTCTCTCCTTTCTTCTATTTCTAGATCAATGTTGTATGGTCATGCTTCGAGCGGCTACATACCTTTGATTGGATTCCATTCTTCTCTTCCTCTTCTCCTCTCCACCTCTGTTTAGTTCTCTATCAATGTTGTATGGTCACATTTTTAGCGGATACATACCTTTTATTGAATTCTATTCTTCCCTTCCCCTTTCTCATCCAGTTCACAAACACCTCACCACCCTCACTCATCATATTTTTGCACTAAACTATGTTTCACACAACATAGTACAAAAAGGGACAAATGTAGACACCTAAAAGTTGCACATGCTCATTCCTAGATTCTTGTAAACCTGCATAAACACTTGTATATTTGCATAGGCAGTCATAGGCCATCATAGGCCATTATAGACCATCATAGTTCATCGTAGGCCATGCCATCATAGGCCATCATAGGCCATCATAGGCCATTGTAGTTATTCGTAGGCTCAAAACCTATAAAAACTAGGTAAAATGCACCCAAAATGCTTCCTATCCACTAGGAGGCCACCTATTAGCTCCCTAAGGTAACCTAAGCCCTTTCCTACACCTAATTAGGGCCTCCATGGGACCATTCCCTACTAAAAACCCTAATTAGACTAATTAGGATTCTAATTTGTGATTGACTTTCACTTAAGTTACACTTTATCATTAAAGTGGATTTAATTAGGATTAATGATCTAATTAGTCCTAAGCATGTCCTCACACGTGTGCACCCTAATTTGGTTAGGATATTTCCTAAAAACCCTAATTCAACCCCCATCTAACCTAGGAGTTAGCTAACCCTAGTTAACCCTAATCCTTGCTCACACATGTGTGAGGATGAGATATTTCCTTCAGGGCATGTGAGAGGATGACTAAGCTTTCCACCTCACAAACCCTAACCTAACCATGCTAGGAATTGACTCTAGGGTTTGGTATACTTAACTACCCCCTGACCTTGGTTTTTCCTATAAATAGAGGGTCTTTTCCCTCATTTTACCTCTCTCACATTTTTAGTCAACCTGTCCAGACTCTGCAAAAATCACACTAGAATCACCTTCTATGACTTTTATTCTAACAAAAAATATCATATAGCTCCTAGACCCCATCCGGATAGAAATTTCCCAACATAATTCAACCACAGTCTAGTTTGCCTCCCAACCTGTGAACTTGGGATCCAGTTCATAGGTCGCCCTACAAACTGGCCATACAGGAGGTATACAACACCAAATAAGGTATGAATTAGTTTTTAGTAGTTTATGTCATTTATAACAACTTTTATCATGTTTTACTTTATAACCAAGGGGCTTGACTAAGGCAAACTCCCAAACACACTAACAACCTTTTACAGGACCAAAATAGGTACAAAAGGACATACACCAGCAGACTACCGGTGGCACTCATACACAAAATCCCACCTTCATCAAGGACCTTCGAGAAACACCACCATATGCTTCAGATTTGTGATGGAAATAGGGAATAAAGATCTCCATTAAAAGAGACTTATTTTGTAATCCTACACTTCCAAAATGAATAAAGCAACATTATGAACAATATTTTATTTATTTTTATCAAATGGTTGTCTTTAAGTCGCTTCACATATTTTATTGGGTAGGCTATGTTGATACTCGACGGTCTACTTCTAGTTATGTCTTCTAACTTGGTTCTTCATCTATTGCTTGGATGTCAAAAAGTAGACAACTATTGCAATTTTATTGACAGAGGTAGAATATCAGGTAGGAGTATTGGCTAGTCAATAGATTCTTTGAATTCAATAGTTTTTTATAGATCTTGGCTTCTCATAGGATCAATGCATCACTTCACTTTGGTGTGAAAACCAAAGTACCATACATATTTTTCCTAATAATTTTGAGAATAAAATAACCAAGCACATTGAGATTCATATGCACTTCATTCAGTAGTTTATCCAGAATGAAGTAATCAACTTGGACTACATTCCCACTCAGTAGTAGATTGGTGACATGTTAACTAAACCCTTTCCATATCCTCATTTTTATTTGTTGCAATAGATTCTTGGGGTGAAGGAAGTTATCCTTTGGGGTGTGTAAGAGGCCACCTTCCTTTCTTCTTCTCCTCTCTTTCTAGATGGATGGTTTTTCCCATGTGGTTTTTCTTCCTTCTAGTTTGAGAGCTTCTGGATACACATTGTACATGAGTATCTGACCAGTCCTTGTTTTTGGGATTCATATTGTGGATATTCCACTTCTTTTTACCCATAGATTTGATTTAGGTGGGGTGGTAGAGTAGGTTTTTATACCCTAGATCACACTCACCTAGGTACTTTATTTTTATATTAGTTTAATTTATTTTTTCCCACCCACATTATGTGTGTATATTTATTTTTATCTTATATAGATATTATGGGGATATTTGGTATTCCTAGGGAGTTACACTCATTGATTACATTTAGAGGGTTGAGATATTTTCTTCATGAATCATTTTTTGGCCCTTCATGGGATTCTACATCAATATTGTATCCCACATACGCCATAGCAAAACAGTGTAACTGAGAGAAAAAATAGAACACTCAAGAAAATGGTAAATTGTATGATGCACTCATGGGATTTACCTCATAATTTTTGGGCTGAGGTGGTCTATTGTATGAATTAATTTCAAAATCACACACCTTATCAATATCTTGAGAATATGACTCTATAGGAGGCTTGAATAGGGATCAAACTTGATGTTTCTCATTTCAGAGTTTTTGGAATTCAAGCATGGGCTCATGTTTTGAAGAAGAAAATTATAGTTTTGGTTAGAAAGAGCAAACCACTCATTTTTGTTGGCTATTGTAAAAATATAAGGGCTTAAATATTACTTAATCCAGATACACTTGGAGCTCTTTTTTGAACTCATGACAAGTTTTATGAGCATTATTCTCTAATTAATTCCACTCTTTCTACTTTTCCATCCTCGTTTACTTTTCACTTTGAAGATGGTTGTTTTGATGATGATCAAAGTGAGGATTACAAAATTATTGAGACAGTTGCAAATGATCCTGTACATGTTGCCCCCATGCCTAGATGGACTCAAACTATAGTTGAGGAGGTAGCACCTTTCATTTAAGGTTTCCCACCTTCAAGGCATACTTCTACTTTCAACACAGGTCTTCTTTGTTAGGCAGTTTTAGTTGATCTATAGAAGTTTGATGAGGCCCATGGAATTTGGAAATGGGATGATGCCATGGGTGATGAGTATTCTTCCTTAATGAAGAATCATACTTGTGATTTGGTTTCTCTTCCAAAAGGAAGAAAAATGGTGAGGTACAAATGGGCATATCACACCAACTATGCAATAGATGGGTCCATTCATAGGTACAAGGCCTGACTTGTGGTGAAGGATTTTTCACAGGTTGAGGGGTTGATTACTCTAAGATGTTTACCCTTATCACCAAGTTGGATTATGTTCATCTTGTACTCTCTATTGCTACATCACAAGGTTGGTTAGTTTACCAGATGGATGTGAAGAGTGCCTTCTTACATGGATATTTGCAAGAAGATATTTATATGGAGCAACCTCTAAGATTTATCTAGGATTCTTCATTGGTGTACATATTACGAAAATCAATTTATAGCCTTAAATAGCCCCTAGGGCTTGGTATAAGAAGATCTATTATTTTCTTCTATATTTCAAATTTTTGAGATGCCATTCTGATCCTACATTTTACGATTTGAGGGAAAGAGAGGACATCATCATCATTGTCTTCTATGTTAATGATTTATTGATTACAAGTAGTTCTACTTCATGCATCCAGGATGTGTAATGCTTTCTTTTTGAGCATTTTGAGATGACACATCTTGGACTTCTTTACATTTTCCTTAGGTTTTTATAGTAAGATTCAAGGATCTATATTTGTTAGCAAAGTACACATTGGATTTGCTTTAGTAATTTGGAATGGTTCATTACCAGCCATCTCCTACTCCTTTTTAGTCAGGTGTTATTTTGAGTGCCACATGTTCTACTCCTAGAGTTGATGCCACCATTTACGGATAGTTGGTTGGGAATTTTGATTTACTTAACTCATACCCATCTTGACATATCATTTACATTTGGTTTGATCTCTCAATTTTCACATGATCCACATGATAGTCATTGGTAGGTTGTTAAGTGGATTTTGTGGTATCTTTGAGGGACTTCACATTTTGGGCTTCACATTTCTAGAGGGTCTTTGGAGTTGGTTGGTTATATAAATTTTTATTGGGTAGGTTGTATTGATACTCAATGGTCTACTTCTGGTTATGTCTTCTACCTTGGTTCTTCACCTATTGCTCAAGCATGAAAAAAGTAGACAATTATTACACTTTCATTGATAAAGGTATAATATCGAGCAACAATATTGGCTAGTCAAAATATTCTTTTGATTCAACAATTTTTGAAAAATCTTGGATTCTCATAGGATCAGTGTAGCACTTAACTTTGGTGTGACAACCAAAGTGTCATACATATTTCTTGCAATCCTTTTGAGCATCAGAGGAACAAGCACATTGGTATTCATATGCACTTCATTTAGCAGCTTATCTAGGATGGAGTGATCAACTTGGACTACATTTCCACTTAGAAATATAATATTGAAATTTTCATTAAACCCTTCCCATCTCCTCATTTTCATTTATTATGAGAGATGCTTTGGGTGAAGGAAGTTGTCCTTGGAGGGGTGTATGAGGTCGCATTCCTTTCTTCTTCTCCTCTCTTTCTAGTTGGATGGTTTTTCCCATGTGGTTTTTCCTTCTTCTATTTCAAGAGCTTCTGGATACACATTGTACATGAGAACCTGATCAGGCCTTGTTTTCGAGAATCATATTATGGATACGCCACTTATTTTTTACTCTTAGCTTTGATTTAGGGGGCGGTAGAGTAGGTGTTTAGACTCTAGCTCATACTCACCTAGGTACTTTATTTTAATATTAGGTTAGTTTATTTTTTCCCACCCACTTTATGTATGGTTTTTTAGTTTTATCTTATATATATATATTGTAGCACCCTAAAATTGGCATAGTAAAACCTTAATAATTACAATTACTCTAGTAAATAATTCAAATTCAAATTTTAACCCCCAAAACCGCTCCCAAACCATCGCTTAATCCGTTTCCTCGTTTCCCATGCCATTTTTAGAGTTTGTTTTGACCGTTTGATGATATCGTCGCCGATCAGACGATATCGCCTCAAATCGGACGATTTCGTCTGGGCTAGGACGTCCAGACGATCTTGTCCCAAAACTAATTTTTCACAATTAGTCTCTGTTCCAACGACGTCTCTAATCCGGGCAGAAGCGTGTCTACGTCGTTAGAGACCCTCCCCATTGGAGATCTCCCAAATTGGGATGATCTCCAACCTCCTAACCTCCCTCCTAAGCCTATTTAATCTTAGGACCTCCCCTTACCAACCCCTGGCTGAAATTCCCTGTAACTTGAATTCTACGCACTAGACATCCTAAATTACTATTTGCACTTGTTCTATCCAAATTTTGTTGCAGGTACCTTAGTATTTTTTAGCCGGAGCAAGCTTACATCGTCGCAGACGATCCTGTTCAGATCGGAGGCGATCCTGTCGAATCAGAGACGATTTCGATCAATGATTTCATTGCAGTCCACATTGGGGGCAATCGGTGCCTAGAGTTTGCATTTCTTCATCCTTTTTCTGTTGTTTTATTCTGCATTTAGTTAATTTTATGTTTATTCTTTACTATTTTGCATCTTGGAGTTCACCCATCTAGATCAAATGCATAATTAAGTCATAATTGTCATTAAATCAATATAATGCATTCATGTTTCTATTTATAATTCTTAGTTTGATATTGTTATTGTCATTTTACACTATTTCCCTCTGTTATCATAGTTGCATTCTCTCGTATTTTGCATCTATTTTTCTATGTATAGGTCTCTGACGAATTCGTCAGATCTCAGACGATCTTGTCTGATAGCAGACGATCTTGTCAAATCAGAGGCGATCTTGACTGCTTCAAAAATCAGAATCTCCATCAGACATCCGGATCAGGTATGGCTCTGTAATTTAGCCTTTTCTCTCTGTTTTCTGTCTAATTTTGTTCTCTGTATTCATTTAATCTGCATTTTCATATAGAATAACTTAGATTCATTTGGCCAAACCTAGGACTTGGATGTTTAAAGCTAAAATTGAACACATCAAACACATTCCCAACCTAGGCGTGGAAACTGCCATTCAAACGTTTCCTGGTGAACCCACCATCCGTCAAAAAATCACCATAATACACCTCCCCCGAGAGGCGGGACCTTCGCAAGGCCTCTCAGTCCGAGGTACCGTGCCATCCTTTTCACATCCCCCTTCGGGCACGGATCCTATAGCCTCGAAGGTAAGGGTGTGAAAAATTTGGAGCGATACATTTTGGTGAACCCGACGTGAATGCATTTAAAACCTTTTGAAAACAAAACAAAAAAAATAAAACCTTTTGAAAACAATCAAAACAAAAACCAAAACATAAATGCATTTAGATTCAAAATAAATAAATATATATATATAACAAAATCATCATTTCAAGTTTGTATGTTTTAGATTCAATTCTAAATAGTAGATGCTAAATATTACTTTTAGAAGTACTAAAGAAACCATGAGTTTTTACTCAAATCAATATGAGCCCATCAGTAATGTTGGAAGAATTCAAGTAAATACATTTGTTGATTATGACCAACCTCATCCCTATTCAACACCACCTCCATCACACTTTTCTCATTTTTCATCCTTACCCCAACAGGACAATCCCTTTGCCAATCCTCTTCATAACGATATTATCTATTCTCCCATATATCCATATTATGTCTATCAATCCACATACAATCCTCCTCCACCCTTTCAATATTCTTCTTTCAATACAACACATCCATTTCAACAAGAAAATACTTATTCTTCCAATTCTACCATGCACTCACCTCATACTTCGCAATCTTCCTGTCATCATTCTACCCATAATAAAGAAAGTAGAGGTGAGAAACCATTAGGTCCTTTTATGACGAAATTCCTAAGGCATTTATCAAAAACCTCTCAAAAACCTTCATCACGTAAATTTACTAAGCTCAATCAACCAATGGATATAATTCTCAAGTATTTACTTGACACAAATAAGATTGAACTCCCTTCCATAAGACAACTTGATACCACAACAGATTGGTTTAAACCCGAGCTACATTGTGAATATCATAGAGTAGATGGACATATGACACAAAATTGTAAAGATTTAAGATGTGCAATTCAAGATTTGATTGATAAGGGTCTTTTTAATATAAAGGAATTACAATCTACAACTGATTATAAATCTCCATTAAACAATCAAACTCCTACACAACAAATACCAATAATCAATCAAGACATGGGGATCTCCCAAGAACCCCTATTCAATTATCAACAACAAGAAACCAATCAAATATTGCATGTTAATGTGTCCCATCATGATGATATTACTAATATTGTAACAAAAACTACAAATGAGCAACCTCAAGTTCAATCAACTCAATCCGATATTCAAGATATGGATTCCTCATTTGACCAACCTTCAAAACTATCTTTGGCTCTAGAGAATGATACAAAATGGAATGTAAGCATAGAAAGCTCATATTTAGAATCAAAATCTCAATCTGAAATCCACTTTGATAGCCAACAACAAGTGATTAATCCTCAAGCAAAGATATCCCTTTTAGAAGTATTACAAATTTCTCATAAGGAAACTTTGTTCAAGATACCTAGCCAACAATTTGTTCCTCATCATATTTTCTCTAAGAACATAATTAATGGTGTAAACCCTCTTGAGGTTAACCATATTTCATTCTATGATGAGGATATTCCTTCCTCTACTCCACAAGAAGACTACTATCTTTACATTACAGGATCTAGTAAAGAAACACTTGTTAAAACTATCATGGTAGATAATGGCTCCTCTCTTAATTTATGCACTTATCAATTATTCCAAAAACTCAAATTAAAGGAAGAAGATCTTAATGAATCAAATGTTATTATAAAATATTTTAACAATGAAATTCAAGAAGCTCAAGGTACTATAATTCTTCCCCTTAATATTGGATCCAAGATCCTGGATACTTTGTTTTATGTAGCATATTGCCCTTCACCTTACAACCTACTTCTCAAAAGTCCTTGGATTCATACGATGAGGGTTGTCCCTTCCACTCTTCACCAATGTTTGAAGTTTGAACTTGCAAATAAAATGGTTACCATACATGGTGACCCAACACCATTTGAAGAATATTTAACGGTTGAAACATCAAGTTCTATACATTCTCTATTATCACAATTATCTTCTATCCATCACTTTTCTTCATCCATATATGATCATCCTTGTTTACCAAATAACACCCATGCATATCTTTCACATATGCTCCCTCCATCTTATCAAGACTTGGAATATAGTGATAAGAATGAAGAACTTTCTTATCCTTCTTACATTTTATTTTGTAACATGATCAATTTTACACATATAAAAGTCAAATCTTTTGCTACATTATTCTACATTATAACAAAGCTTTTGTTATCGCTACCTTTTATTCATCACCTTTTGTTCTTACCTTCACCACAACCAAATTATCCTTCAAAACCTCCTTTGATTTTGAAGCAACCTTAGACATGCTATACTCAAATAACCTTGTATAGTGTATATAGATCATCTTGTATATACCACCAATTTCAATTCATAAATTAAAATCAAAATACAAAAAAAATCAAAATCCTCAAAATCTTCAAAAAAAAAATACTAATGCAACTAAAGACCTTAAAGGTAAATTTGAGCCCAACTGGCTTGGACCATACATTATCACTGCTAAATTTGAATCAGGAGCATACAAATTATCTACCTTAGATGGTAAAGAACTTAAAGAACCCATGAACATTTTGCATCTTAAACGTTACTATGTATAAATTTGGTCATTTCATCCTTGTATATATTTGTTTAAAATATTTCACAATCACTATTTTGTATTTCTTTCAATTTATAAATTCAAAAACACCAAAAACATTCATAATCATCAAAATCTTCAAAACTATTTGTTGTATTTATTTATGGCACTTGTTAATTCTTTCAAAAACAAAAAATAAATAATAATAAAAATAAAAAATAGCAATATTCTTGACTCTTTTGAAACCAAAACAACATAAAGAAGAAAGAGAGAGTCAACATTCTCAAAACTTCTCAAAAAGTATTTATATATATTTCTTCTTACAAATGTTGCAGTTATATATTTCAAATTATTTTGGATAAATTAGCATTTATTTGGAATCCCTCACTTTCACAAACACAAAAATAAATATCTTGATTTTTATCTGGCATGATTACTAATCTCTCTTATATCAAAGTCCACAAAATTCAATTAAATAAAGTTTGAGCATAGAGAATTGATCTTGTTATTTACTTAAACCAAGCACATCCTTTCACAATAAAATGATTATATTTGTAATTTCCATGCTATGCTACATAGTAGAAGTGGTTTCTTGAGTGAAAAGTTTCCCCTGCTATCCTATCATGCACATGGTCTAGAATCTTTGAGAATTGGCAAAAGGACAAGCTCACCCCTACCCGGAATAAAAATCCCTTGCTCTACAGCTAATCCGAGCAAGTATCCCTAGCATAGAACAAAGAAATAAAAAGCAAAGTTCAAGAAAAAGAGAAAAAAAGAAAGAAGTTATTTCAGCATTATCTCAAATACAAAAGCAAAAAATACAAAAGAAGCAAAAGAAAAGCAAAAGCAAAAGCAATAAAATCCCTTTCCCTACCCTTTGAAAAGAAAAGAAGGGTTGATGAGCTTGAATCCCTGGAATTCTCAATTATTCGAAAACTGTGAGGTAAGCCCCATAACAGGTGGTTTGTGCCCAACCCGCTTGGCCTTGGGTAACTCCTAGCGTGGCGATATGTCTGTCACATTAGCGACCTTCTTTTGTACAGACCTATGTCTGCTTATGGATTAGCTAGCTCTTGATAATCCGACTTACATAGTAGTCTAGTATGGTTATATGCATCTACATCATGGTTAATGAACACTTATTTGGTTCATTCAAATCACTTGTATCATATTATCTTGCTCAAAGCGGTAAATGAACAAAGCAATTGCACACACATTTTGTATTTGAGAGATTTTGTGTATCATTATGATAAATCAAGATTGGAAATGAACTCACATATGCACATGGGATTCCTTATAAATCTAACTTTTGTCTTTAAGATACTTTGAAATATTTTTTTGCAAATTGTTTGGAATAAATTCATTTTCTTCTTTAAAGTACAGTTGTTTAGTATAAAGACAACTACATGCATAATAGAAAAATCAAAATTTCTTTCAAAACCATACAATCAAAACACACACACACACAAAATATATATATATATATATATATATATATATATATATATTGTCGACTTTCGCGACGATGGTATAGTTCTAAAACCAAAATTGGAATTTTATGCCTAGCGCAAGTCCTCATCTTCATATTTTCTGCTTATTTTCAAAAATTAAAAAATCAACCATGCAATAAAATTATTTATTTTCTTCTTTTTGGATTTCGCGATGATGGTATAAGTCTATACCTACATATTCTATGCCTAGCGCAAACCATTGTACCAATTTTTATTCCCCATTTATTTGAAAATCATGAAAACCATATGACTTAAATCATTCTGTTATACAAATTATGTTCTTTTAACAAAAAGCATGCACATTATCACTATTTCATGTCATTATGTCAACCTTCAATTTTGCAATGATGGTATAATTCCTAGGGAATTATCCAAAAAATTTATCACACTTAGGAATTTATGCCTAGCAAAAATCATTTTAAAATATTTCATGCATACTATTTTTATGGAAATCTGAAAACAAATCATCATCATCATCATTTGCACCATCACTGCACCAAAGTCTTAAGACAGTCTCTTAAGCACTCTTTTACTTTTTAACAATATTTCTATACTGGGATTAGCTTGACGACCGAGTGAGCGGCGACTCCATGAAATGGTCTATAATAGCGACAATGTCCTTTGAAATTATTGTTAAAAGTCCCTTTTATTTTTTATCAAATCATCACATCACAAACAACCAATTTGTTACATCAGATTATTTCATTTAAATTTTAAAAGCATGACATTTCAACCATAATATTTCCAAACGACATAATTACATGAATCATCAAATCAATCAATCAAAACATTAAAAGCATCATAAAAACACATAAGACAAGTCATATGATCAAAAATATCTCATATATATATATATATATATCAAAAATATATACATCATCTCAAAACTGGATTGGTATGCCACAATCTACATCTTGGCATACTCAATCCTCTCAAAAATAAATAAAAATAGCACCCCTCCCGCTCACCCCGAGCTCTAAAACCAAAAAATGAACGAGTAAAAATGAATTAGGGTTTTACCCTATTTTCTTAATTTTATTCAAAAATTAAAAACAATTTTAAAATTTTGCTTTTCTCGCGTTTTTACCTCAAACGTTCGATTTGGGTAAAAACACGGAGGGGGCACCATAGTAAGTTGTCGTACGATTCGACCAAGAATCGTCGCCTAAAAATGGGAATAATTTTTGCTTTCTCATAAATCGAGAAGAACTCATCTTTAACGCATTTTCTTCAGAAAATTCGCTAAAGAGGGGGCAAAATGTAGCACCCTAAAATTGGCGCAATGAAACCTTAATAATTACACTTACTCTAGTAAATAATTCAAATTCAAATTTTAACCTCCAAAACCGCTCCCAAACCGCCGCTTAATCCATTTCCTCATTTCTCATGCCATTTTTAGAGTTTGTTTTGACCGTTTGATGATATCATCGCCGATCAGACGATATCGCCTCAGATCGGACGATTTCGTCTAGGCTAGGACGTCCAGACGATCTTGTCCCAAAACTAATTTTTCACAATTAGTCTCTGTTCCAACGGCATCTCTAATCCGGCATAAGCGTGTCTGCGCCGTTAGAGACCCTCCCCGTTGGAGATCTCCCAAATTGGGATGATCTCCAACCTCCTAACCTCCCTCCTAAGCCTATTTAATCCTAGGACCTCCCCTTCGCATCCCCTGGCTGAAATTCCCTGTAACTTGAATTCTACACACACTAGACATCCTAAATTACTATTTGCACTTGTTCTATCCAAATTTTGTTGCAGGTACCTTAGTATTTTTCAGTCGGAGCAAGCTTACATCGTCGCAGACGATCCTGTTCAGATCGGAGGTGATCCTGTCGAATTAAGACGATCGCAAAGACGATTTCGATTGCAGTCCACATTGGGGGCAATCGATTGCCTAGAGTTTGCATTTCTTCATCCCTTTTCTATTTGTTTTATTCTCGCATTTAGTTAATATTATGATTATTTCTTATTATTTTGCATCTTGGAGTTCACCCATGTAGATCAAATGCATAATTAAGTTATAATTGTCATTAAATCATTATAATGCATTCATGTTTCTATTTATAATTCTTAGTTTGATATTGTTATTGTCATTTTACATTGTTTCCCTCTGTTATCATAGTTGCATTCTCTGTATTTTGCATCTATTTTTCTATTTGCAGGTCTCTGACGAATTCGTCAGATCTCAGACGATCTTGTCTGATAGCAGACGATCCTATCAAATCAGAGGCGATCTTGACTGCTTCAAAAATCAGAATCTCCATCAGACATCCGGATCAGGTATGGCTTTGTAATTTAGCCTTTTCTCTCTATTTTTTGTCTAATTTTGTTCTTTTGTATTCATTTAATCTGCATCTTCATATAGAATAGCTTAGATTCATTTTGGCCAAACCTAGGACTTGGATGTTTAAAGCTAAAATTGAACACATCAAACACATTCCCAACCTAGGCGTGGAAACTGCCATTCAAACGTTTCCTGGTGAACCCACCATCCATCAAAAAATCACCATAATACACCTCCCCCGAGAGGCGGGACCTTCGCAAGGCCTCTCAGTCCGAGGTACCACGCCATCCTTTTCACATCCCCCTTCCGGGCACGGATCCTATAGCCTGAAGGTAAGGATGTGAAAAATTTGGAGCGATATATATATATATATATATATATATATAATGGCGATGGTTGGCATTACTAGAGAGTTACACTCATTGATTACATTTGAAGGGTTGAGATATTTTCTTCATGAATCATATCACACATCCCTATTTGTACAGTGGATATTGATCCTTATATTTTTGTTGATCCTATGGTTGTGGTGGATCTTCCTTGCCTATTTAAGCAATACTTCTCCATTATACTAATAATCAATTCTGATATATGAGATGATATTGCATTTTTTATGTTAGACTTCATTATCTTGTTTCTATTTTTTAGTCTCTATTTTGGCTAATGTGGTGTTACTTCAACCCCTTGATCCTTATGGCTTGATTCAGTGTTTTAAATTTTTTTGTCATTCCTTTTAGGTTGGCCAAAGAGCATTGTGTTAGATAGGGATGCAAAGTTTATGGGTCACTTTTGGAATACCTTTTGGAAGAAGTTGGGTACCAAATTGACCTTAATTTTAGCTTATCACCCATACATAGATGGACAAACCAAAGTAGTAAATATAAGCCTTAGGAATTTGTTGTGATGTCTAGTTGGTAAGAAGTCAAAGTTATGGGATACTATGTTGGCATAGGCAAAATTTGTATATAACAATTTGGTAAGTAGAAGCACAACCAAAAGTCCTTTCTAGATTGTGTATGAAACTCATCATTGAGGAGTAGATGAGTTATAGAGCATAGTTGAGTTGTAAAAATGTAGTGATATGGTAGGGGATTTTTCTGAATATATGTAATATTTACATCATGAAGTGAAGGTTTATTTGGAAAGGAATGTCATGAAATACAAACGTACTAAACTCAAACATCAGATATAATAATTCTAGGTTGGAGATTTGGTTTTGGTACATTTATGAAAGGAAATGTTTTCCAAAGGCACCTATCAAAATCTCAATTGGAAGAATATTGGACCTTGTAAGGTCTTAAAGATGTTTGATGTCAATGCTTATGAAATTGAGCTTCCAAAGGGTATTGTAATGTCATTGAATTGTGTCTGTATTATGATCAACCAAAAGGTAATGGTGAAGATCATGTGGTTGATCAGTTAAGAAATGGATAGCACAACTTCTAGATATGGAACACAATAAAATTGAATCCATCATAGGTTCCATAGTGGTGAGAAATACACAAGGAAAGGTATATTAAATAGAACCATGAAGTTGACGTAGCAACATGGATGAAAGATTTTGAGATCACCAAAAATGGAAAGTCCATTGAAAATCTCACCAATGTTCATGAAATATTTATCTCACTAGATGAGGATGATGCAAGAGCATCCATGTGTAAACAATTGGAGCATTCAAACAAGAAGACCAACCATCCATAAATTGAACTGCCTAGCATGAGTTAAAACGTAATTAGCTTTTGCATGTATAGATTGAAGGGATTTGTGAGAGGACAAGGGGGAATGACAGAGAGAAGATAGTGGGATTCTAAGAGGAACAAGAATTTAGATAATTTTTTAGATAATATAACTTGTTATAGTTGTGAAACATATTGCTAATAAAATTAAAATTTCTTTTGTGTCCATTTATTTATTCTAGAGTCTATGTGTGCTATTGTGAATTAGAAATATTCAATTCATGTATTGTTCTTTATGCATTTGCAAGTTAGTAGGTGTAAGAAATACTTCCAAATTTATTAATTGACTACACAAGGGTCTGACTGGGAGTTTACCACTTAGAGATTGCTATTATAGGATGATTCGATAAAAAAAATGGACTTTATCTATTGATTATTATTTGAAGAGCAAAAATTATTGACCAAAGTTATGTGATGTAGTCTAGAACATGCTAACTAGGGAATAAGTTTCTATAACATTATGGAGTACCACCAAGAATAATTCCATGATCCAATCTATCATTAGGACTAAGAAATAACTTATCATCAAGTGGAGAAAAATATTGATCAATTATAAATCTTTGCGAATAAATTTTGTTGAAGAGAATCACCATCACAAGCTTGCTAATTTTTTTATGAAACTTTGTTGATACCATTTATCAAATGTCATCATGGAACATGTCTAGAGAAACACCGACCTGTGGTTGTCATCATTCATATTTCATCCTGAAGAGTGCTAACATAAGTGAAAAAACCCATCATCATCAGGTTTCTGACACAAGGGAAAGAACTTGTCATCATGAAGTTGCCAACATAAGTCCCTATCATCATCAAGTTACCAATATAAGTACCTATCATCATTATATTGTCATCATTTGATTATCAACACAAGATCTTAATATCATTAGGTTTCTATAATTGTATTTTTTTCATAGCTAAGATCGTGCATCAAATAAGAGGACTAACGTGATAAGCTTTACCATCAATAGGGATACTTATCATCTGAGGTTGTTTAACCATCCAAGCGTACCAATATAGAGGAGTTGTAGTCACTGGGAATCACCAAGTAAAGCACTTATTGATCATTGATGATCAAAAATGATCTTCCCACTCCCTAATACTACATAAAAAATTAAATGAACCTTGGTAAAGTGGGAACTATGTATTTTTCAAAATAAAAAGGGGGGCTAGATTTTAGATTTGTAGTAAAAAATAACAAGACACTAGCTACAAAATTGTACTAGAGAATGATTAATAGTCCCAATGCATTATGAGCCAAAAATATATGAGTGAAGTATGTAGAGAACAAGACCCCAAAAAATATTATATGATAGAAGTTGTCTAAAAGAGGTTTCCCTATTTTAGCAGTACTTAAAATAGGAAAGAAAATGATCAAAGAAAGGTTGTTTGGGATAGTTGTAATGGAAAATACATAGATTTTTGGTTAGACTCATGGGATGGACATCCAAATTTGGTGACTCAATATCATAAGTGGACCCCAATTATGTAGGGGTTACATATAAAGCAATAGATAAAAGTAGAAAAATACTCCAGGGACCAAACACAAGGACCAAAAGTTGGAATATATTGGATTCCATCGAAAGAATGGCTTATCCAACTTCTAGAGAGACTAGCAAAGGATATTGATCGAATCATACAAATGAGATCATTATCATGGTCCTATGATGAGGAATAATTTAGATGGAATAGTAGGACTAAGGAGGTTTATACAATAGCACAAGGATATAAAGCACTATGTCCTAGCACCACTCATTCAAATTGGGATTTATTCACACAACTCAAGATACAGAAGCTATGGCTAAAGGTTAGATTATTCAAATGGTTACTCCATAAAAGGGTAATAACAAGGGATAATTTATAAAATATGGGAGTCTATGGACCTTTTAGATGTACATTGTGTATGGGGGAAAATGAAACTTTCAACCACTTTTTTATAGAATGCCTCACAAATATGAAGCTATGGAAAATGTTGGCATCTTTGCTAGGTCTGCATTAGACCAACGGTCAGTCCATAGAAGATATCTAGATATTATGGAAGAATCAACAAGGAGTATATGGTCTGTGGGGTAGATAGTGTGGATGGCGATGATGATCCTACCTTGGAACATCTGGAATGAGCAAAGTAGAAGGCTTTTCAAATAAGATACTAGAGATATCCATTATATGTGGGTGAAGACCATATTAAATATAACCAAGACTATCTAATTCATGTTGAAGCAACCAAAAAAATCACATTAGTGCTGGGATAAAATAATGGTATGACTCAAGAATAGTCCCCAAATGAACAAAGCTATAAGATTCAAACCACAAGATAAAACGATGGATGGGACCCAAAAATGGCAATGACCACCACTAGAATTTGGAAAGGTAAATACAAATAAGGCATAAAATGGTAAACTAGATAGGTCCAGTGTTGGGGAAATAGGTAGACTATCAGATGGTACCCCAACATTCACATTTACAGTAAACTTAGGTACACTTTCCAACAATATTATTGAAGGATATGACATTTTGAGAGGGATGCAGGAGGCTCTCAAGGTCGGATGGAATAGAGTGATAGTGGATTTGGAATCTCAATTATTTATTAACTACCTTAAATCCCCATTGAGAATTAGGAATTCTAGTTGGAGAATTTAAAGGACTATAGAGAAAATCAGACGAATAAAAAGCAGTTTTGTAGATGTGATATACACCCATATACCAAGAGATTAGAATAAGGAAACTAATGGTATGGCAAATTGTACTTTGGATAATAGAGACCTCATTTGCTATGGTCACCCTCCTAAGTAGTGGGCACAGGAAATAAGCGAAGAGCTTTTGCATATTCAATATATTGATGATAAAATTCATGGTAATGTGTAGAGATTCAGTTTTTTTGATATCTTTTTATTGATAGGGAATTTGGTTCTTAGTACAATGGTTGAGATAGATAAATTTAATGTATCTAATATCAAAACATAGGTGAAAATCATGATTTCTTGGAAAGGCCAAAGATGTAATATGATTTTATGATCAATATAATATTATCACTCTTTTTACCAAAAAAAAAAAATTTGCAAACCCTAACATATGCTTTGTACATATCTTATTTTGAAAAGCATATGTGGATTTGTTTTTATTGGAGAATATTACACTATTTGGTAGATGTTAAAGTACCCCATGGTTCATTTGTACATATTATAAATATTATATTAATGTGTGTGTTATTATATTATATGTATGATTTATATTTATCCTAAAGTATGTGTCAATGTGTAGGGTGAGTCCAAGTTTCATATAATTAAGTGTATATAGTGTAAGAGTGTGCAAGTGTCAAACAATAAAGTGTGCAAGTGTGTAGAAAGTAAGATTCATGTGTGTAGATATCAAATATACAAGTGAATATGTAAACTCAAGAGACATGAAAGGTTTGTCTTATGTGTGGAATAGAAAAGAATTCATCTCCTAGATATGTGAGGAGATCAATAGTCAAGTATTGAAGAGTCACCTTCTAAGTTTATACTATGGAGATAAAGCTCCATGTATTGTAATGAGAAAATAATTGAAGAAAATATCAAGTTGTATATTTGATTTATCAACAATATTGTGAGTAAATTGTTGATTGACATTATTATATTTCATGAATATTATATTCATTGGTATTGATATTATTTTATGAATGAGCCTTCATATAATTTATATGATTTATACTTGATCTTGGATATTGGGACCTATGATTTAGTCTGGCTAAAAATCCATCAATAGTATCAAATCCACACAATCCCTCGCTCTATGTGAGAAGAATATAAAGGCTTAATTATTATTGAGGAAGGGTTGACTACACCCTAGAAATTTTAGACGGGTTGATAAATGCACTCACAAATTTGTATAAATCATATTGATGATTGATATTTTACACCATAAAAATAGAAGAGATTATTTATAAGGATTTATTTCACCCTATCAAAGTTTGAAAGAAAAATAGTCGATGGTTGATATTACATCAATAAATATTAAATGTGTTGATTACACCTAGAATTTGAAAAATAGAAGATATTTGAATATTGTTGTAAATCATAATAAGTAAAAAAGAAAAAAAGAGGGTGTATTGATAAAGCAAAGATGAAAGTCCCTTTCTATATGTGAAGCCCCTAAATAAGAATATTAGAATGCCTACGAATCCTATGAAGAAGTAGAAGGTTAGAGCATCTATAAATCCTATGAATAAGTAGATGATTAGAGCATTCTCAAAACCTGGAGATGGATTCTAGAAGCCAAGCACTTGTGTCGACACCAAAGGAGAAATCTAAGTCATGGTGAATAGATGGCACCTGATATTGGTTAAAATTAGATCCAAATATGAGTCTAAGAATTAGAGATGAAGTGAGTCCTAAAACTTAGAGCTAAAATTGAGCTTAATATTTTCCAAAGCAAAGTGAAATATTAGAGCCAAAGCCAAGCAAAGGAATCTTGAATTCAAACGGTAAGTCATAATCATATGAAATCCAACAGGAGGAGCCAAAACATGAATCTGTGGAATACTGCATCCAACATCTACTATTGGAGAGAATCCAAAGGATAAGTGAAGAAAATTTGAGGTGCTACAATATATTTCACCGGCTTTCAAAATCAAAATACATTATGCATGTAAAATCCCTAGTCTAAGGAAGATGTGTGACATGTAAAAAGGTTAGGCACTTAATTAATTTTTTAAGTGCTAAGTTTACCTAGGAGTTATAATGTTATTTAAAAGCAATTTATAATTTGAATTTTAAATTGCATTATTGATTGGAGTTATAAGGATTGATAGTAGAATTAATTGGAGAAGTAAATTGTGAATTGAATTGAGAAATAAGGATGAGATTAAATTTTAAGAATGAATAATGATTGAATTTGAAGAGATTTGATTATTGAATTTTTTTTCCAAATTGAAATTAAATTGAAAGTTGAAAATTGAAATTTTATGAATATTGAAATTTGACAAAGATTGAAATTTTAAAATTGAAAATTGTAAAATTTTGCAAAGAAATAACTTAAGAAGATCATTAGTTATTGATTAAATTTTGGAGGAATAAGGATTACCACATCAAAGGAATTCATTATGGAAGAAATTATTAAAAAATTAATTTTAGAAGATAGTGAAGAAATTTTAAAAAAAGTAAAATTCTATACATAAATCTGATGGATGATTTTGATGAAAAAAAGGATATACCATACAACTTGAAGAAAAATTTAAATTTAATTCTAAAAAATGCCAAAGATGAAAAATTTACAACATTCATCAACTATATTTATGAAAAGCATTTTGGGGAATGGTGGAATTCCAAAAATGCTATTATATTGCTAATAAATAAGGGATAGTAATGTACATGGCATTACTCACTTTTGAGATTTATCAAGAAAAAAGAAAAGAAGAAAAAATTGAAATGAAAGATGTCAATTGTTATACAATAGATTTGAATTCAACATATGTTGACTTCAATGTGGAATATTTAAATACCAATATTCATAAGATGTATTATTGTGATGACTTGCTAATTCATTATCCAAAAGTCACACCAACAACCATACCATAGCTAAAGATGAAGACAAGAAGATCAAAGAAGAAGAGTAAAGCAAAGAACCAAAGAAATAAGAACATAAGACATGAAGCAAAATTTGAAGATAAATAAGAATAAAGCAAATGACTAGAATCAGTAGATTGAAGACTAAGTCTTCAAAATAAATAATTTAATACAGGGGGCATTGGATAATATTACATTATTTTGTAGATGCTAAAGTACCCCCATGGTACATTTGTACATATTGTAAATATTAGACTAGTGTGTGAGTTATTATATTAGGTGTGTGATTTATATTTTCCCTAAAGTATGTGTTAATATGTAGGATGAGTCCAAGTGTCATAGAATAAAGTGTGCAAGTGTGTAAAGTGTGAGTGTACAAGTGTCATGTAAGAAAGTCTGCAAGTGTGTAGAAAGTCAAGAGTTGTGTGTGTAGGTGTCAAGTATACGAGTGAAGATTTAAAGTAAAGAGACATGAGAGTTTTATCTTATTTTTTGAATAGGAAAATATTCATCTCCCAGATATATGAAGAGAGCAATAGTCAAGTATTGAAGAGTCACCTTCTAAGGTTATATTGTGGAGACAAAGCTCCATGTATTGTAATGAGAAAATAATAGAATAAAATATCAAGTTGTATATTTGATTCATCAATAATATTGTGAGTATATTATTGGTTGCAATTGTTATATGAATGCTATTTTCGTTGATAGTGATATTATTCTATGAATGAGCCTTCATATAATTTATATGATTTATACTTGATCCTAGATATTGGGACCTATGATTTAATCTAGCTAAAACACCATTAGTGGTATTAGATACACACAAGCCATCACTCTATGTCAGAAGAACTTGAAGGTATAAATATTATTAAGGGTTGACTACACCCTAGAAATATTGGATAGGTTGATAAGTGCACCTACATATTTATAGAAATCATATTGACGATTGATATTTTACACCATGAAAAGAGAAGATATTATTGGTAAGAATTGATTTCATCCTACCAAATTTTGAAATAAAATTAATCATCAATTGATATTGCATTGATAAATAGTGAAAAAAGTTGATTGCACCTAAAATTTGAAAAAAATAAGATATTTGAATACTATTGTGAATCATAATAAGTATTTGTTGTTTTTATGCTTTTATGTTGTTTTTGTTTCTTTTGTGGTTTTTTTGTGTTTTTTGTGTGTTTTTTTTTTTGTTTGTTTGTTTGTCTTTGTTTTTTTATGTTGTGTTTTTTGTGTTTTTGTGCTTGTATGTTATTTTTTTGTTGTTTTAGGTGTGCTTGTTGAGTGTGCCGAAGGGGGCAGGCCAGGTGCAAGCCCTGGGAATTTTTGGTGGAATAGATATCCCTACCTCCTTGGGACTTACACAAAATTAGCATCCCATTTGGGGTGTTTTCCACAAAAAAATCATAGTAAGTAAGAAATAAAAAAGAGGGCATATAGAAAAAGCAAAGGTGAAAGTCCCTTGTTGGATATGAAGCCCTTAAATGAGAATATTAGATCACCTACAAAGCCTATGAATAAGAAAAAATGTAGAGCCTCTAAAAATATTATGAATAAGTTGAATATTAGAGTGTTCTTGAAGCCTAGACATAGAATCTAGAAGTTGAGTGCATGTGTCAACACCAAAGGAGAAATTTAAGTCTTGATGTATATTTTGGATAACACTTACGATTGACTAAAACTAGAGCTAAAGCCAAGTCGGATAATTAGAGCCAAAGCTGAGCTTGAGACTTAGAGCTAAAGTTGAACCTGATACATAGATCCAAATCCAAGCCTAATATTTGCCAAAGTAGAGGAAATATTAGAGCCAAATCCAAGCAAATGAATCTTGAAGCAAAAATGTTAAGCCATAATCCTATGAATTTCGATAGAAGGATCCAAAATGTGAACCTATGAAATACCCCATCTGGCATCTATTGTTGGAGAGAACTCAAAGGCTAAGTGAAGAAAATTTGAGGTGTCACAATATCTTTTGCTTGTTGTCATAATCAAAATGCATTACGCATGCAAAATCCCTAGTCCAAAGAAGACACATGACATGGAAAAAGATAAGGTGCTTATTTGAATTTTTGAGCACCAAGTTTAATTGGGATTTATAAGGTTATTTAAAAGCAATTTATAATTTGAAATTTGAATTGCATTATTGAGTAGAGTTATAAGGATTGACATTAGAATTAATTGGAGGAGTAAATTATGAATTGAATTGGAGAAATAAGGATGAAATTAAAAATTTAATAATGAAGAATGATTGAATTTCAAAATATTTGATTATTGAAGTTTTTTTGCAAATTGAAATTAAATTTGAAATTTACAAAGAGATAAATTAAAAAGATCATTAATTGTTGATTAAATTTTGGAGAAATAAGGATTACTACATCAAAGGAATTTATTATGGAAGAAATTATTAAAAATGCATTTTTAGAAGATAGTGAAGAAATGTTGAAAAAACTAAAATTCTATACACAAAATATGATGGATGATTTTAATGAAAAAATGATAGATAGACCAAACAACTTAAGGATAAATTTGTCTTTAATTATAAAAAATACCAAATATGAAAAAAAAACAACATTCATCAACTATCTTCATGGAAAATATTTTGTAGCATGGTGGAATTCTCAAAAAAAAAAAATATTGCCTATTGAAGAAGGGATAGTAATGTACATGGCATTACTCACTTTTGAGATTTATCAAGAAAAAATACAAGGAAAAATTGAAATGAAATATGTTAGTTGTGATACAATAGATTTGAATTCAACATATTTTAACTTTAATATAGAATATTTAAATTCCAATATTCATAAGACCAATTATTGTGATGACTTGCTAATTCATTATCTAGAAGTCACACCAATAGCCATACCACAACTAAATATGAAGACAAGAAGATCAAAGAAGAAGAGTAAAGCAAAGAACCAAAGAAAGAAGAACAAAAGACATGAAGCAAAAGTTGAAGATAAATAAGAATAGAGCAAAGAACCGAAAACAATAAATTGAAGACTAAAATATTCAAACCAAATAATGTAATGCAAGGGGTGTTGGAGAATATTACATTATTTTGTAGATGTTAAAGTACCCCCATGGTACATTTATGTATATTGTAAATATTAGATTATTGTGAGAGTTATTGGACTAGGTGTATGATTTATATTTCCCCTAAAGTTTGTGTCAATGTGTAGGATGAGTCCAAGTGTGTAGAGTGTGAGAGTGTGCAAGTGTCATGTAATAAAACGTGCAAGTGTATAGAAACTCAAGATTCATGTGTGTAGGTGTCAAGTATACAAGTGAACATGTAAATTCAAGAGACATAAGAGGTTTGTCTTATGTGTGGAATAGGAAAGGATGCATCTCTCGGATATGTGAGAAGAGCAATAGTCAAGTGTTGAAGAGTCATCTTCTAAGGTTATATTATAGAGACAAAGCTCCATGTATTGAAAAGAATCAAAGATAATATCAAGTTGTACATTTTATTCATCAATACTATTATGAGTATATTGTTGATTGACATTGTTATATTTCATGAATCTTATGTTCATTGATATTGATATTATAATTTGAATGAGCCTTTATATAATTTATACTTGATCCTAGATAATGGGACCTATGATCTAATTTGGCTAAAGAACCATCCATGGTATCAAAGCCATGCAAGCCCTCACTCTATGTGAGAAGAATTTGAAGGTATAAATATTATTAAGGGTTGACTACACCCTAAAAAGTTTAGATGGGTTGATAAGTACACCTACAAATTTATAGAAATCATATTTATGGTTGATATTTTACACCATGAAGAGAAGAGTAATTATTGGTATGGACTGATTTAATCCTACTTAAGTCTTAAAAAAATTAATCATCGATTGATGTTACACCGATAAATAGTGAAACGAGTTGATTGCACCTAAAATTTGAAAAATAGGAGATATTTGAATACTGTTGTAAATCATAGTAAATAAGAAATAAAAAAGAGGATGTATTTATAAAGCAAATGTGAAAGTCCCTTGTTGGATGTGAAGCCCCTAAATAAGAATATTAGAACACCTACGAATCCTGTGAATAAGTAGAAACTTAGACTATCCATAAAGCCCATGAAAAAATAGAAAATTAAAGTGTTATCAAATCCTAGAGATAAAATCCAAAAGTCAAGTGTCTATGTCAACAAAGAAGAAATCTATATCCTGGTATATACTTTGGATGATGCCTAAGATTGGCTAAAATTAGAGCCAAATTCAAGTTTGAGAATTAGAGCTAAAGTTGAACCTTAGACTTAGATCAAAAGCCAAGCTTGAGATTTTACAAAGAAGAGTGAAATATTAGAGCCAAATTCAAGCAAAGAAATCTTGAATATAGAATGTTAAGCCATAATCCTACAAATTCCAACAAAAGAATCTATAGAATACCACATCTAGCATCTATTTTTGGAGAGAACTCAAAGGCTATGTGAAGAAAACTTGAGGCATTACAATATATGTTGCATGCTTTCAAAACTAGAATATCTTATGCATGCAAAAGCCCTAGTCCAAGGAAGATGTGTGACATGAAAAAAGATAAGGCGCTTATTGGAATTTTTGAGTGTTAAGTTTATCTAGGAGTTATAAGGTTATTTGAATGAAATTTATAATTTAAAATTTGAATTGCATTATTGAGGGTAGTTATAAGGATTGGAATTAGAATTATTTGGAGGAGAAAATTTTGAATTGAATTGGAGAAATAGGATGAAATTAAAAATTGAAGAATGAAGAATGATTGAATTTGAAGAGAATTGATTATTGAATATTTTTTGAAATTTGAAATTTGATGAAGATTAAAATTTAAAATTTGCAAAATTTTGCAAAGAAAGAAATTAAGAAGATCATTAATTGTTGATTAAATTTTGGAGGAATAAGTATTACTACATCAAATGAATTCATTATGGAAGAAATTATTAAAAATGCAGTTTTAAAATATAATTAAGAAATGTTGAAAAAACTAAAATTTTATACATAAAATTTTATGGATGATGTTGATAAAAAAAGGATATACCAGACAACTTGAAGAAAATGTTGTCTTTAAATCTAAAAAATGCCAAAGATGACAAATTTACAAAATTCATCCACTATCTTCATGAAAAACATTTTGGAGCATGGTAAAATTCCCAAAATGCTATTATATTGCCTAATAAAGAATGGATAGTAATGTAAATAACATTACTCACTTTTAAGATTTGTCAAAAAAAAGACAAGAAAACATTGAAATGACATATATTAATTGTAATACTATAGATGTAAATTCAACATGGGTACTTGTACATCCAAATTCTATAAGTTGTATTATTGTGATGACTTGCTAATTCATTATCTAGAATTCACATCAACATCCATACCACAACATAATATGAAGACAAGAAGATCAAAAAATAAGAGTAAAGCAACTAACTAAAGAAAGAAGAGTAGTAGAAATGAAGCAAAAGTTGAATATAAAGAAGAATAGAGCAAAGGACTAAAAGCAATAGATTGAATACTAAAGTATTTAAACCAAATAATGTAATACAAGGGGGTGTTGGAGAATATTACAGTATTTGGGAGATGCTAAAGTACCCTCATGGTACATTTGTACATATTGTAAATATTATATTAATGTGAGTTATTAGATTAGATGTGATTTATATTTCCCCTAAAGTATGTATCAATGTGTAGGATGATTCCAAGTGTCATATAATAAAGTGTGCAAGTGTGTAGAGTGTGAGAGTGTGCAAGTGTCATGTAATAAAGTGTGCAAGTGTGTAGAAAGTCAAGAGTCATGTGTGTAGGTGTCAAGTATACAAGTAAAAATGCAAAATCAAGAGAGATTATAGGTTTATCTTATGTGTGGAATGGGAAAGGATGCATCTCTTGGATATGTGAGGAGAGCAATAATCAAGTATTGAAGAGTCACCTTATAAGGTTACATTATGGAGATAAAGATCCATGTATTGTAATGAGAAAAGAATCAAAGAAAATATCAAGTTGTATATTTGATTCATCAATAATATTGTGAGTATATTGTTGATTGATATTGTTATATTTCATGAATGTTATATTCATTGATATTGATATTATTTTGTGAATGAGCCTTCATATAATTTATATGATTTATACTTTATCTTGGATAGCCTATGACTTAATATAGCTAAAAATATATTAGTGTTATCAAAGCCACATAAGCCCGATTATTGAGGAAGGATTGACTACACCTTGGAAAGTTTGGATGGTTTGATAAGTGCATCCTCAAAAATATAGAAATCATATTGATAGTTGATATTTTACACTGTGAAAAGAGAAGAGATTATTGGTAAGGATTGATTTCATCCTACCAAAGTTTGAAAAAAAATTAATCATCGACTGATATTACATCGATAGATAGTGAAATAGGTTGATTGCACCCAAAAATTAAAAAGTAGAAGATATTTGAATATTATTGTGAATCATAGTAAGAAAGAAAGAAAAAAGAGGGCATATTGATAAAGCAAAGGTTAAGGTCCCTTGTTATATGTGAAGCCCCTAAATAACAAGATTAGAATACCTACGAATTTTATGAATAAGCATAAGGTTAGAGCATCCATAAAGCTTATAAAAATTAGAGAATTCTCAAAACCTAGAGATGGTCTAGAAGGTGAGCAATTGTATCAAAACCAAAGGATAAATCTAATTCTTGGTGTACATTTTAGATATTTCCTAAGATTAGCTAAAATTTGAGCCTAAGTCGAGTCTGAGAATTAGAGCTAAAGTTGAGCCTAAGGCCTAGAGCCAAAGTCAATCTTAAAACTTAGAGCCAAAGCCAAGCCTAAGATTTTCCAAAGTAGAGTGAAATATTAGAGCCAAAGCCAAGCAAAGGAAGATTGAAGTTGGAACATTAAGTCATAATCTTGCAAAGTCTAATAGGAGCCCTAGTGGGAACCTATAGAATACCACATTTAGCATCTACTGTTGGAGAGAACTCAAAGGCTAAGTGAAAAAAAAATTAAGGTATTACAATATTTAGCACCATTATCAGAATCAAAATATGTTACGCATGCAAAATCCCTAGTCCAAGGAAGACGCATGACATGGAAAAAAGTAATGCACTTATTTGAATTTTTTAGTGCTAAGTTTATCTAGGAGTTATAAGGTTATTTAAAATTAATTTATAATTTAAAATTTTAATTGCATTATTGAGTGGAGTTATAAGGATTGACATTAGAATTAAATGGAGGTGTAAATTATGAATTGAATTGGAGAATAAGGATGAAAATAAAAATTGAAGAATGAAGAATGATTGAATTTAAAGAGAATTGATTATAGATTTTTTTTGCAAATTGAAATTAAATTTGAAATTTGATGAATATTGACACTTGAAATTTGCAAAATTTTGCAAAGAAAGAAATTAATATCATTAATTATTGATTAAATTCTAGAGGAATAAGGATTACTACAACAAAGGAATTCATTATGGAAGAAATTATTAAAAATGCATTTTTAGAAGATAGTGAATAATTGTTGAAAAAAACCCTCTTTCTTCTTAATAGTACCAAAAAAAGAATTGTTGAAAAAACTAAAATTTTATATACAAAATATAATAAATTATTTTGAGGAAAAAAGGATATACCACACAACTTGAAGAAAAATTATCTTTAGTTCTAAAAAATTCCAAATATTTACAACATTGATCAACTATCTTCATAAAAAATGTTTTGAAGCATGGTGGAATTCCAAAATTTTTGTTAGATTGCCTACTAAAGAAGGGATAGTAATGTACATGGAATTACTCACTTTTGAGATTTCTCAAGAAAAAAGACAAGCAAATTTGAAATAAAAGATGTTAGTTGTGATATAATAGATTTGAATTCAACATATGTTGAATTCAATGTGAAATCTCTAAATTCTAATATTCATAAGATGTATTATTGTAATAGCTTGTTAATTCATTATCCAGACGTCACATCAACATCCATACCATAGCTAAATATGAAGACAAGAAGATCAAAGAAGAGTAAAGCAAAGAACCAAAGAAATAAGAATAGAAGACATGAAGAAAAAATTGAAGATAAAGAAGAATAGAGTAAAGGACTAAAAGTAATAGATTGAAGACTAAAGTCTTCAAATAAAATAATGTAATGCAAGGAGGTGTTGGAGAAAATTATATTATTTGATAGATGCTAAAGTACCCCATGGTACATTTGTACATATTGTAAATATCATATTAGTGTGTGAGTTATTAGATTAGTTGTGTGATTTATGTTTTCCCTAAAGTATATGTCAATGTATTCAAGTGTCATGTAATAAAGTGTGCAAGTTTGTAAAGTCAAGAGTCATGTATGTAGGTGTCAAGTATGCAAGTGAAAATATAAACTCAAGAGACATGAGAGGTTCATCTTATGTGTGTCAAAATAGGAAAGGATCCATCTACCACATATGCGAGGAGAGTAATAGTCAAGTATTGAAAAGTCACCTTCTAAGGTTATATTATGGAGACAAAGCTCCATCTATTGTAATTAGAAAAGAATAAAAAAATATCAAGTTGTATATTTGATTCATAAATAATATTGTGAGTATATTGTTGATTGACATTGTTATATTTCATGAATGTTATATTCACTGATATTGATATTATTCTATGAATGACCCTTCATATAATTTATATGATTTAAACTTGATCTTGGATATTGGAACATGTGCATTATTAGGCTAGACAGAGAAATTACCTCTTATAACTCCTTCATAGGAATATTCTTATTAAAATTATTATTCTATATTTATGAGATAATTGATAGACTATTTTAAAAAAACCTACTCTAAATAAGTTTTTTGAGTGGCAAATATTTACTAAAATTTCTTCCATGGTCTCTTAGAAGCAACAATTTTTTGTCAAAATCTCTCTAGGATCATAGGAATCAAGCACTATGCATGGAAATATTATGCTATAATATTATGAATTCAATCTTTAAAAGTAATTAATCTCTTGTAATTGAAAACATATGAGAATCCAAGAAAGTATCCAATCAAGTCTACAAGCTTTAAAGCAATCATCAAATCATCGAGCATCAAGCCTTCAAGCCTAAGCATTCAAGTTCCATCAACAATCAAGCTAGCAAGTTTTTGCTAAGCTTTCAACAAGGGGAAAACAACCTCGTGTCTTGGGTTGACCTCTTTTCCCTTATTTAATTTTATCTTTTCCTTGTCCTTGTATCTTTAAGCTTTATCTTATTGCACACACAACTAATCTTGTATTTTGCATATAGCTAGTCTTTCTTTTTTGTAATTTAATCTTTCATCCTAAGGAAATAAATCTTAGTTTTTCTACTATTTAATAGGGTCTCTATACTCCCAAGTTAGATCGCTTAACTATTAACATCATAACCCTAGGTCATATTACATTTAATCTTGTTATTTTGCTCTCAGATGCAAAAGAACTACAATATTGTAGGTCAATGGTGTTGTTGTGGTACTTAGGAATAGGTATATGGAAATATAATATTATATTGTATAAGGGCATTATGGATAATTGGAATGGGATACACATAACCCAAGGTTGGTTATATTGGTATATTATATTGTAATAATTAATGCGATGAGGGTTAGTAATCGACTCCCCAAAGTAGAATTAAAAGATGCATATATAAAGAAAGGATATAGTCATTGTAATCATCATGGAAACCATTCATATGAAGTATTACTTGTAATCATATTTTTCCATAAAGTGGATTTTGAGACTTTACCCTCTCAGAGTGGCACTCTCATATTAAAGTTTTTTTTGGAGTTATTCCTTCCTTAAGGAGTATTATTGGTGTTTCCCTACCCAAGGGTATAATCTATCTCTATCTCATTGCGTGGATTATTATTGTGGATATTATTTGTAGATGAATGATTTGATATTTCTGCATATTGGTGAATAATTTCTCTTCATAAGAACAAATTTACATATGTGGTATTAGAGCAACGATTATGGCAAAGTGGGGTTTGTTTTTGTGGATTGCATAATTAGGGCAAAATTTTTTCCAAAAAATGGCTCATTTTTTGGGAGACATATCTTTATGTAAATTTGTCCAATTCATATGATTAGTGTGCCATTTTATTTAGAATTTGAAGAGCTTTAAAATATTTTGAATCTTTGTATTCTACTAATTTTGAATGGTTTGTGCTTTATAATATTCTAGGAGGGGAAGCTCAGTTTTTGTATGGTAATTTTACCAAGGCCCATAAATATATACTTACGAAGAAATAGAGCAAGAATTTTGAGTCAATGAAACCCCTATAAAAATATATATAGTTTGAAAAATACCTTTAATAGTATTGCAAAAACATAAATAGGCTCCAGAATGAACAAGAGGAATTTAAAAACAAAAGGAGTTAGAAAATTCCAAGGAAGAGAAATAAAAATATAAGTTGTATAGTGTGTAGGCTGAGGGAACCACATCATTGGTGTCAAATGAGCTAAAGAGTGGTCATAATGATTTTTTAATATAAAAAAATCATTATAAGGTTCATGGTTACATTCAAAAGGAAAAGGTTATTATTTCCATAAACCCTACTAGCATATATATTTATTAATAATGCTTTGGATAATAGGTTAAAGGTTTAGAGAACAAAAATAAGGAAATACATCTTGAGGGTGAGAATGTTTAGATTTTTGAATATTTGAAGATCACCATGGATAAATATGTTTTACATTCAAATTTTCATGTTGTTGAGATGAAATAATGTAGATATTGGTATTAGTATTCTTGGTTATATTCTTTGTGTACTATTAACATTAATGTACAAAAGAAGTTTATGAAGTTATGGTATAGGAAAAATAAGATAACATTGAAAGATATTTTTTAGCTTAAGGATAAATGATCCAAGGAGAAGAGAGAAGCAGTTATGGTGGGAAAACAAGTTAAGGAACCAAAAAAAGAATCAAAAGTTGAATTTGTAGTAGTAGTAGTAGCTGACTCCATAGAAGAAGTAGCAAAGTCCAAGGAAGCTTTAGTAGAAGTGGACAAGGACACACCAAAAGAAGGGAACAAGAGAGAAAAGCATGAGGACGAGTTTAAAATAGAGAAACAAAATATTAAATAATCAAAGGAAACAAAATGTCAAGTTAAGGTTACAACATATTGCCACCTACGCCAACCTAAGTAGGAATAATCTTGGAGGTATGGCTTAGAGAATCAATATTATTATAGATCTACATGGAGTTAGAAAGACATCAATTATGTTAATGTTTGGTAGAAAAAGCAAAATGATTTTGGATTTTAGAGTGGTGCAATATCATCAAGGAACAATAGAACCAGTCATTCAAAATATCATAGTAGAGAAATAGAAGCATACAACCAATAGAGTAGTTATGGATATTCAAGTGGCATAAAGGAAACTTGGCATCATCGAAGACCACCATCAATCAATATTTCACTGGGTTGGCTGGATGATCAAATTTGGTATTAGTTATCAACATTTCTTAGAAGATCATATTATTTAGTTTCTTCTAATGTTTCAAGGACAAAATATTTTTAAGGAGGGTGGAATGCTATGGAACATAGGAATAGGTATATGTGTATATGATACTATACCATATAAGGGTATTATGGAAAGTTGGCATGGACCACACGTAACCCAAGGTTGATTATATTATTACACTATATTGTAATAATGAGTAGGTTGAGGGTTTAGTAGTTGGATCTCCAAAGTAGAATTAAAATATTGGTATATATAGAAAGGACATGGTCATTGTAATCATCATGAGATATCATTCATATGAATTGTTACTTGTATTTGTCTTTGCCCATGAAGTGGCTTATGAGAATTTACCCTATCTAAGTGGAACTCTCATCTCATAAGATCTTGTGTAGTCCTTCCTTGAGTATTATTGGTATTTTCATACCCTATGGATATTATCTATCTTTTCCTCATTGCATGTATTATTACTGTGGATATTATTTGTGGATGAATGATTTGATATTTTTGCATATTGGTGAATGATTTTTGTTAATAAGAATAATTTTTTATAACAAGCTCTATTGCTCTATGGTTAACACAAAGTAAAAGCACCAGTATTAATTGAAAGCACAAGTGGTGCTATCACAACCTAGTGGCGCTTCCACCACCCAACATTTATTTCTTGCATTCTATCATTTTTATCATCTTTGTCTATTTGAACAAGGATCTAATTGTTGCTCAAGGAAGCCTAATCTACTAACTTAGCTTAGAAAAGTCCCTATACCACTGACTATATATATTTTTTGTCTATTTTTTAGGTCAACAATAGTGTCATCAACATGTGATAGTATCAACGATACTTTTGTAGATCGTTGATACTTTTATCTCTATGGGAAAAATAGGTCATTTCACCTCCAAGATTTGTCTTTTAAGCATTTAGGAATTAATTTTTGTTTTTCATGTATGTAAACTAGGTTTTGTTTCTATTTATTGGTAAAATAGATAGAGGAAAAGGAAAGAACTAGTTAGTCTTAACTGTATAGAGATCAACTTAATCTTTAGGATTTAGCATCAAATTGAAATCGCATATAGTTGCATCTTATGCTTTGTTTATTGCATCTTCTTGGACCATTACCTCTTTAAAAAAAAATTACTATTTCCTTCCTCATTAAAATAAAATAAAATAAAAAAGGTTTTAGTTTTAGACCTTGATTGGTACATTTGTATGTGCAATTGGACTAGATTAAGGTTAATTTTTAGACAAAGAAGTATCATAGAAGAAATGTAGTGTTCTTCAACTAATCCAACCCAAGTAGACTTCAAGGTAACAAACTTCCCCCAATCTCAAAGTGAGAAGAGGAGAGAGCACAAAAGCATTGTTAGGAGGCTCTTTGTGATACCTTTCCTCATTTTTCCTTCTCACAACTAGTTTCATTTTTAAACAAATGAGAGAATTTTCTACTACTTTAAAAATATAATTTACTTGGATTAAACTTGACCTTCTTTTCTTTATTTGTTTTAAAATTTGCTCCCATACCTTCCTTTGCACCTTTATTTCCCTCTAAAAATGAGCATGAACAATCTACTTCCTCATCCCTTGTATTTTTTTTGTTTCTTCTAATGGACAATCCCTTGTCTACTATGATAGTAGTTATTCACTTCTATGATAGTACAACTTGAGTGGACCTAATGGTAACACTTTGAAACTCTGAAAATGAGGTTTAAATTTTGAATCTAAAGGGGGTGGAGTTGTAACCCTTTTTTTTTTTTTTATTGGTGGTGGCCACAAGGGGTAAACAAACTGTGACCACGAGGGAACCATTACATAACATATCCGCAACATGTGAGGCGAGAGATTTGAACCTGGGCCTCTCAACAACTAGAGAGGTTTAACTACCCACTTGCTCTCCAACTCCTCCACATGGGTGGATGGTGGAGTTGTAACCCTTACTTTAGTAAGTGTAACTTGGTTAGATAAACACATTTGCATAAATAAAATCTTGTAAGAAGGTTGTTTTATATGACTTACGGTCTCATGGATATTAAAATTTTTACCTTTACCTTTACCTATGTATTTCCCATTTGAGATCACTCTAGTCTAATTCTATATTAGTTCTTTCTCCATTCCTTGTATCCTTGTTTAATGACCATGTATGGATAAGAAAGAAAATAATAATTAAAGTCTTTTATTTATATCATTCACTTTTTAAAGTATATTCAAATTGATTTTTAATTTTATATTATCATAAATTAGCATTAATAATTGATTTATAGTTACATTTATAACCTTAAAAAAAAAATTACTTGAAAATGCTAACAAATTTTATATAAAAATATATATTCAGAATAAATGTTGAAGTTTAAGAACTTAATTAGCATGGTCTTTGGTTCAATGGTTGGCACAAATAATTGATGTAACCCACACCAAGGCTCCAATCTCAGAGGCACCAAATAGTACAATGTGACTAAATTAATATAAAAAAGAAAAGACAACCCTTAAATCAATGTAAAAAGAAAAAACAACCCTTTCAAAACCTGCTTTTTACCAATTGAAAAAAAAAAAAAAAAACTTAGTCTATCGACAAAACACTTCCATCTCAAATACTTGTTTATTTACTTTGAAAAGATAAAATAATTTTTAACTTTGAAAAACTTAATTTTTATTATTATTATTTTAAATTAATTATATAAAATTAAGACAGATTACACTCATATTACTTAATAACCACAAGCACTAGCATTATAATAACTTAACATGTATTACTTAACAAATCTCAAACAAAAAATTCCTTAATAAGTTTAATTAATACCATTTAATGTACATTGAAGATGGAGCAAAAAATTTTCCTCCAACTAATTTGCTTCAAACCCTTTACATGATTTTATTAAAATTTAAAACCCCATTTTATGTCTTGACACATTTATTCATTTTCCTAGTATACATTCACACCAATATTTTAAACACATTAAATGTGATAAAACACCTGTAACTTTTGGCGTTGCTCCAAATTTAGAAACTTTCAGACTAATTTTACTTCCTTGTGTATATATATCCACTCTTTCTAGGACTACGGGTAGGTATTGTTATTTTATGTGTTTAAGCAAAAATTGTATTCTGCTCAGCACTACAATCGTTGTCTTCACCAAGCTTTTCTGTTAGCTTTAGCTAAGAATTTAAGTGTGCGTTGATCTCTCTGTTACAGAAACATGAAGTTTCGATTTTATTTTTTTCAAGCTACCAGGAAGCGCAGAACAAAGGTTCCGAAGTCGACGGCGCGGGAGAGAGTTCCTGAAGTCGAGCGAAAGCAGCTGGTCAACGCCCGGCTGCGTAGGTCAAGGAGCGCACAGTCCGACTGCACTGCGCAGTCGGGCGGCTCCCAGGGATTTTGACCACTGTTGCCAATGTAAATCAAATCGTCCACATACAGGCAGACGATGATGAGCTCTCCTGCTTCATTTGTCTTCGTATATAGGGTGTGCTCATATGGGCATTTGACAAACCCATTCTCCTAAAAATAGCTATCAATACGATTGTACCAAGCCTAGGGCGCCTGTTTCAAACCGTACAGGGTCTTCTTTAGCTTCAGGACTTTATCCTCCTAGCCTTTAATCTCGTAATCTGGTGGTTGGTCTATATATACCTCCTCCTCCCTCCTGAGGTATTTTGTCCTTCATGCTTTTGGTGGGACATCTATTCAACAGGTAGACTGCACAGGTTACAGTCTTTGCCCAAAATTCGTGCGGTAATCCCTTTGCCTTCATCATGTTGCATGCCATCTCCATGATGGTCCAGTTCTTCCTCTCAGCTATGTCGTTCTACTACGGCGTGTATCTGGCAGTGAGCTGCCTTCGAATTCCATGCTGCTTGCAGAAGTTGTGGAATTTGTTGGAGATGTATTCACCTCCACCATCTGTCCCGAGAGTTTTAATATAGTATTCGCTCTGTTTCTCCACCAGAGCCTTGAACTCCTTGAATCTGGCAAATGCTTATGACTCCAGCTTGATTGGGTAAATCCAGGTCTTGTGACTGAAGTCGTCAATGAAAGTCAAGAAGTATTTGTTGTCGACAAATGTGCTAGTCTACATCGGACCATAGATGTCTGAGTGCACTAACTCCAATGGTTGTGATGCTCTTCAAGACTAACCAAAAGAGAACGAATCCCTATGTTGTTTGCTGAATAAGCAGCACTCGTAAATTTGATTTTGCTGCTCAATAAGGGGTAAACCCTTCACCATCTGCTTCTTGTGCAGCAGATTCAGGCCACTGAAACTCAAGTGACCAAACCTGAGATGCCATAGCCAGGTAGCATCCTTTACAACTACACTCAGAGACATCAACAATTCATTCTAAATATGCAGCGAAAACATTTTGTTCTTCGTCATGGACACCATAGCAATCTGCCCATGCGACTTGTCTCTGATGGTGCATACTCTGTCTTTGAACTGGATCGTATGCTCCTTTTGGATGAGTTGTCCAATTCTTGGCAGGTTATGCTTCAGACCAGGCACATAGTAGATGTCACAGATCTACTTTCGTTCACCGTGCCTGGTGTGGATGAGGATCTTTCCTTTCCCCATCACGAGAACCTTGATGTTGTTCCCCATATTGACCTCGGACTGGCCTGTTTCATCCAGTTGTGAGAACATCTCCTTGTTCCCCATCATGTGGTTGCTGCACCCACTGTCCAAATATTAGACGTTCTTCTAGCACTCCTCAATATTGGAAGTCAGCAACACGTTTCCTCCTGTCGTATTTCTAGTTTCATCTGTATAATGGTTCTGCTGCTGATTCTCCTTGGCCATCCATTTTCTACACTGTGAGATGTAATGGCCGAATTTCTTGCAATAGTAGCACTGGATCTTTGACATGTCCTTTTTTTGACCAGATTCAACTTGCTGGTTCTTTGCACCGCCTCTTCCTCCTTGCTGATGGAAGTTGCAGTTTGTCTCTCCCTCACTAGGGTTTTACTGTCCTCCTTGCTTGTTGCTTTTCCCACGTCTGCCTTTACCTCTTCCTCCTTGAAAACTAGAGGTGCCTTGGTGGGAGTCTTGTCTGCTGCTATCTCGAAATGAGACCTGAGCCTTGAATGCTTGCTCTAGAGAGGTCTGAGACGAACGGCTTAGCCTCTACTCATGTGCCTACAACAAACCCATGAGCTCATATGTTGAGAGGGTTTTCAGATTCCTCAACTTTTCGATTGCTATCACAACTGAGTCAAACTTGGCATGCAGACTTCTGAGAATCTTCTCCATGATTCTTTGGCTCTGCATGATTTCTCCGTTCAGCCGCATATTGTTGATGATGTCCATCGTCCGGGTGAAGAAGTCGCTTATAGACTCGAACTCACTCATCTGCAGTTTCTCGAACTCTCTCCTGAGCATCTGCAGCTTCACCAACTTCACCTTATTGGTGCCTTGGTACGAGCTGGCCAGAATCTCCCAGGCCTATTTCGCCTTGGTGGCCGATGCAATCTGCGGGAAGATGGTCTCCTTGATCGCTTGCATCATGTAGAAGAGGGTCTTAGGTCCTTCTTCATGTTCTCTTTCAACAGATCCTTGTCTGCTTGGGAAAGGGCAGCCAGTGCTGCTACGTCTATCGGTTCTGGGTAGTCGTTCTCTACTAACTCCTACAGCTCCTGAGATTCGAACAAGATCTTCATATGAATGCTCCAGTAATCGTAATTCTTACCATTGAAGCACGAGATCTGCAATTGCAGAGAATGATTATTGTCGAAAGCCATTCTGCTTTGGTCTCCGCGTCAAGGGCACTAAGGCTCTGATACCAATTTGAAGTTTTGATTTAATTTTTTTCAAGCCATCGAGAAGCGCAGAACAAAGGTTTCGAAGTCGGGCTGCGTGGGAGAGAAGTCCCGAAGTCGGGCGATGCGGGAGAGAGGTCCCGAAGTCGGGCGAAAGCAGTAGGTTAACGCTCAACTATTCTGGTCAAGGAGCGCGCAGCCCGACTGCGCTACGCAGTCGGGCGGCTCCCAGGGACTTAGCCAAATTTTTGGTTGTCCCATCCGGCTATGCAAAACAAAACTTGCGCAGTTGGACTGCGCTGTGCAAGTGGGCAGGGGATAAATGACTTAGCCAAAAAGAGACTAAGTTATCGTCCAAGAGCACACGCAAGCTGCAGCGCTGTCGGATGGGAGTGAGCAGCAAAGTGACCAAGGCAAAGATTGCCCAAAATTTGCACCTTTCAAATTTCGATCACTGGCGTAAGAGAACCATAAGACGTCGGGAGTCGCAGTATTTAGATGCAGACGAATATTGTTCCTTTAATATGTTAACAATATGTGTATATATGGAGAGGATAAAAACAAGGACAAAATACAAATGAACCTAAATTGCAGAGAAGACTTAAGACCACAAATATGCAGTTGGATTTAATAAACCCTTGAAACTAACTAAACGCTGACAAACATATATTTATCAAGCATGCAAATACATTGAACCTCAACAGAGGATTTTCAATCTTCTGCAGGATAATAGATAAAATAAAGACTATCGAGACTGCTACTCAGAGTTCAACCTAATGAGCTTCCTTGCTCACTGAACTGCTTTCGTCAACGACTCTGCAAAATGACTGTTGTCTTCTCCTCTTGCACTCTGATGCCCGTCTCTCCAAAAAACCCCGAGAAATGCACCCCAAGCTAGGGTTTATATAGACGTGCAGAAGAGGCCAATCACCAACCACACACGAATGAGATCAATGCTGATTGGACAGATGTCAGAGGGCACGTGCGACGTCACATCGAACAATCTGGCAATATGTCCAGCTTCACTGTTTTTGGCGAGCGAAGTCCGACAGCACCCAAGTTCGGAGCGCAGTTGAACGGAGACGTGAAATCGAGGTTAATATTTCTAACAAAACACTCTTCGACAAATCATCTGTCTCATTGAACCGGATATAACAGTGGATAAAAACTCCAATGACTTCGAGAGATTCATTCGCCATAGCAAGTTTTTTAAACAACAATAAAAGCTCAGCGAGATAGATGGGAGGGTGCAAGATAGACACTGGGCCCAATTCTTTACTAAAAAAGAACTGAAATTGCTAATGTGTAACATACAGATACAACTGATGAGATATATGGAGGGGTTAAAAAATTAAATTAAAAAGCCTGTTTCAACTTCAGCTTATATTCGCCACTGGTTCCATAAACCCAATTCAAACCACAGGTCTTCACATCACTTCAAAATGCATATGGCAAAAATGGTCCATGGAAAAACTATATTCTTCTTTAAAAAAAAACAATACAACACGACCGACTACATCCTGTACCCCTCATCCACGCCACCTAAAACACATTGCTTTGTGTATATATGGCAGTTGCTCCCAACCCAAGTAGAAATATTCGAAATCGACCAAGCCAGAAGTGAAAAAGAATTGATATTCGCTCTTCTCCTTAAATTAAAGTAACAGCGAATAATCCAATAGTTTCCAGTGCCTCGAATCACGATCACAAACTCCCCGAGGCATTCGCTTTATTTCCCTAGCTCCATGTTCTTCAACATGAAGAATCAGAATCAGCAAGTGCGGCCCCAAAGAAATCAAAATGCACGAAATGAATTAAAAGCCCCAAGAAATCAAATCGCACAACGTCAAATTCGAGGTCCAGCACGAGGCAGAGGAAGGCCACCTCGACCACAAAGGCAGATGAATCTGATGCCAACTGCGGGGCTGAACCCGACGGGCTTCGTGAACACCGGCGTATCCAATCTGGTAGCCACGGCCTCCCTGGGATGCACTGTCAAACTGGAGAAAGCAGCCAGACACCTCTGGAACAGCGAATTCAATCCCTCCCGCTTCCACGCGCTAATCTGGAAGTCCTCCAATCCGAAGGGCACCATACTGCTGTTCCAGTCGGGAAGAATGGTCTGCACGGGGACGACCTCGGAAAAGGACTCCGAACGGCTGGGGCGGAAGCTAGCAGAGACAATCAGGCGGAAGCTTCGTCTCCCCGTGAAATTTCAAGATTTCAAGGTGCAGAACATCGTGGGGTCGGCCAGGTTTGAGTTCAAGTTCAGTCCTGAAACTCTTTCCATGAGCCCTGAGCACTGCAAGGTTATCACCTACGAACCGGAGGTGTTTCCGGGGCTGATTTATAGGATTCGTAATCCCTACAGAATGGCTGCGCTGGTTTTTCTCTCGGGAAAGATTGTGGTCACGGGAGCCAAGACAATTGCGGGCTTGAATAAGGCCTTCGAGCGCATGCACTCGATTATTCACGAGTTCAAAACCTGAACCGTTCGGCTTTTGACCACGAAAACCACCCTATGTGGGTTTTTACCAATTTGAAATTTTGGGTTGGAAAATACTGGATTTCAATATTTATGTTCCATGAAACTACTGGTAAATGCCAGTGTGTTTTGTTTAATTTATTCAATTGATATAGCATACACTATGGTTTTGTTTTTTTTTAATCATTTTAAACTGTTATATGGAATTGAAATGTGTTTATTGTGTTATTTTATATATATATATATATATATATTTTAATTTAAAAATTTAATTTGTTGAATTAATGTTATTTCATCTTTAAATGTTATGATTCATTTTTGAGATTTGATAGATATAGTTATTTTATGATAAAATAAGAAAATATTTGTATTGGTTATATAGGATTGAAATGGCACTCTTTATATTATAGTTTAACCATGTTATCATGGTATTTTAATGCACTCTTTTTTTATTTGACTAGTGTGAGAACCATGTTATCATAGTATTTTAATGCACTATTTTTTTATTTGACTAGTGTGAGAAATCCCTGCGATCAACCATAACCCTTCCTAAAGTCGAGAGCTATGCTTATCAATAGGGAATTTAACACACAATCACCCCCTCACACACTCACTCACACAGCGGTTTGAACTTTGGACCTCTCGAAGAAGAGCGGTTTGAACTTTGGACCTCCCGAAGAAGAGCGAAAGGGCGAACCGTTGTATTTTAATGAACTATTACGTAATAGCATTAAAGTTAAGAATATTGTATGTATTGAATGATAATGATAGGCCATGCTTTTGGACTATTTAAGATTGAGTTATTTAATTACTTATGTCCTATGTTAGTTATAACTTAAAATATATTTTATATATTTTTTTTAATAAATTAAAATTTTAGAGAAGAAACTCAAAAACTAAAGGAATCATAGGAATCATGTCAAGAAAATCTAAATTTATTTTTTGAAATTTTTACTAGAAGTAAGAATTTTCTAGTTGGAAGTATAGATATCCTAGCTAGTAAAAAGAGGAAGAATGAATCTATGAAAAACTCTATCCAAGTAACAAATACCACTAAAATATATTATCAAGCATAAAATGATCTACTATGATATAATGGTTCTTAAAACCAAAATGTTAATATGTATGTTCCATGGATATTAGCTAGGTTTTTATGAGATTCAAAATTTTATCAAGTGAAAGTGGAGATTGAATTCAAATTATTCCATGCATTTTCTTCTAAAAGGATTTTACTCCTTTATCTTTTCTAGTTTTGAAATAAGAGATAAATTAATAGATGGTGGCCCTTAGTTTAGATACCAAGATGCATTATATTTAACACCATAAAATGATATTTTTTCTGTGGAGACAACTATTAAAAGGCCTTTGGTGTGGATTAGGTTTTTTGAATTTTCTTGTCAACACATCAATTAAGAGGTTTTGAAGAATATTGGGAATACTTTAAGGGAAATCATCCAAGAAGGATCAACTACTAAAGAGAGAAGCCATGTTATATATACTCAAATATGTGTTGTCATGTATATTTCAAAACATTTACCATAGTCCATTAGGTTAAATCTAAATCAAGAGAATGGGATCAATAAGTGTATTATGAAAACATTCCATTCTAATGTCACAAATATCATCAAATACGACATATGGCAAGATATTGTAAAGTAAAATTGATGGAGAAAGGGATATAAATGTTTGAGCATGAGGTAAACTTCAATATAAAACAAGATCATATATTAGGAGAAGCTAGGGCAAATCAATGGTTTTCCACTCCTAAGAAAGTGGCAAGAGAAATCCTTTGCATCATCAAATGGAAAAGAATATTATAGTTCACTTGAAACAACCATTAGAAGAAAAACATGATACAAGGGATGAGAAAGTACAATGCAGAAGTTCAAATGTAGGAGTTAAAGGTGCAAAGGAATATGGGAAGGTAAATTTTAAATTAAATGATCTTCATATTCCTAAAGTAGCATAAAATATTCTTTCTACAAAAATGAAAGTAGTACAAAAGGGAAGAATAATGAAAAATGCATATGGAGGATATACATGGAAATCTAGAGTTTCTAGAGTAGCATAAGAAAGTAATTACTATGAAAGATCATCCTTACACTTTATGTTTCCTAGGTAACATAAGAAAGGAAGTATGTATGAGGATATTCCTTGTATTCTAAATTCTTTAAGTCATCATAAATATTTAGAAGATTAGGCTCATTATGAACAATATAGAAAAATAGAAGATATTGATAAAGATGAATGTGTTTGTAGAAATGAAAAATGGAGAGGAAGGCAATAAAAACATGAACAAAGAGAAAAAGAAACTCAAAGGGATATCCATTTGGGAAGCCAAACAAAAAAGTTACATCTGTTAACAAGGAGCAAGGCTATGCAAAGGTATTTCTACCTTTGTTTAAATGATTTACATAGATATAAACAATGCAGAATGTAAAAGACGAAATCGAAGGAATATGAATACGGAATTTAGTAAACGAATGGAAACAAATGCAGGCCACTTAAGGTGGGCACACCCTTGCATAGAGGCAGATGAAAATATAAAAAGATAAGATGAGATAATTCTTCAATTAATTTATTATGAACCCATATATAGTGAATTTTACACAATTGGATAATATAGCCGACTCTTCATGTTTGGAGTGTAACATGACTCCCCTCCTCGGAAAGCTTTGTCCTCAAAGCTGGAAATGTCTGGAAGATACTTTCAGGTTCCCATGTGGCATCCTCCTCTGGTAAATCTTGCCATTTAATGAGAAATTCTTGAATCTGACGTGATCTCGGTCTTCGGATTCTATGTTGTAGTATATCTTCGAGTTGGAGATGTATGCGTCCTTCCTCATCGAGCACTGGTAAGTCTGATTGACTTTGTACTTTCTGACCAATTACTTTTTTGAGACATGAAACATGAAATACTGGGTGTATTCATGATGATGTAGGTAGCTCTAATTGATAGGCTACTTCTCCAATGCGGCGCACAATTTTGTAGGGACCATAGAATCGTGGAGCCAACTTTTGGCTGGATTTTAACCTTAACGAGGATTGTTTGTAAGGTTGCAGCTTAAGGAACACCCAATCACCTATATCAAAGGTTCTTTCTGATCGGTGCAAGTCTTGTTGTTGTTTCATACGATTATGTGCTTGGACTAAATTCTCTTTGAGGATGGTGAGTGTAGACTGCCTTTGTTGGAACCAATCATCCACTTTGGCTACCTTGGATGATCCCTGGACGTAATCTGCAATGGCTGGAGGTTTGGTGCCATACAATGCTTCAAATGGAGACATCTTAATTGAGTAATGGTAAGAAGTGTTGTACCACCATTCTGCCAATGCTAACCAATGGCTCCATTGGTATTGTTTATCTTGAGCAAAACATCTTAAGTATGTACCCAAACATTTGTTAACTACTTCTGTTTGACCATCTGTCTGTGGATGGTAAGCTGAAGACATGTTCAATTTGGTACCACTAAGGCGAAATAACTCCCTCCAAAAGTTACTAGTAAAAATGGGATCTCTATCACTTACAATATTTTTTGGCATACCATGTAATTTGAAAATTGAATCCATAAATACCTTGGCCACCTTGCTTGCGGAAAATGGATGTTGTAAAGCCTGAAAGTGAGCATATTTGGATAACCGGTCTACGACGACAAAGATTACTGTCCTGCCTTCTGATTTTGGAAGACCTTCAATGAAATCCATGGATATATGTTCCCACTGTCGTTCAGGGATGGGTAATGGTTGTAATAAGCCTGGTGATTTGACTGTTTCTCCTTTATTGCGCTGGCAAACTTCACATTCTGCTACCCATTGTTTGACTTCCGCTTTTAATCCTTTCCAACAAAATGATTGTTTGACCCTTAAATATGTCTTCAAAAATCCTGAATGTCCTGCTGACGGAGAAGCGTGTGATTCGTCGAGGATCTTTGATTTGAGTTCTGAATTATGTGGAATGTAAATGCGGTTCTTCTTCCGGAGGATGTTATCTTCATAAGAGAACAAAGGGTGTTTGGAAGACCCTATAGATAATTCATGAATTATCTGGGCAGTTTCACTATTGGACAACCATTCAATTTGTAATTGAGTTACCCATTGGGAGCAAGGACCTGAAATAGCATTGATGACTACTTCATCTTCATATTTTCTGGACAGCGCATCGACGGCTATATTTTCCTTCCCTTTCTTATATTCGATAACGAAATCATAGCCCAGAAGTTTGGTTAACCACTTATTTTGTTCTGGATAAGAAAACCTTTGCTCCAAAAAATGCTTGAGGCTACTATGATCTGTTTTGATAATGAAGCGGCTACTGATTAGGTAGTGTCTCCATTTTTCTACTGCATGAAGAATAGCCAACATTTCTTTTTCATATGTTGATTTTCCCAAAAAATTTTCGGAAAGCTGTTTACTTTCAAATGCCAATGGATGACCTTCTTGCATTAATATAGCCCCAATTCCTGTTCCTGATGCATCACATTCGATAATAAATGGTTTGTGAAAATTGGGAGTTGCTAATACTGGAGTTGTACACATGGCTTGCTTAAGAGCTTCAAAAGCTAGAGTAGCCTCTTCCGACCAACGAAAAGCATCCTTTTTTGTGAGTGCCGTGAGCGGTGCTGCAATCTTACCATAATTTTGTACAAACTTGCGATAGTAGCCCGTTAGACCCAAAAAACCACGAAGTTTCTTGATGGTTTTAGGTAAAGGCCACTCTTGAATTGCCTTAATCTTATTGGGATCTACTTTGACACCCTCATGTGAAACTATATGACCAAGATACTCAACTTCTTGAACACCAAATGAACATTTGGAGCGTTTAACAAATAATTTTTCTTTGTGTAGGATGTGAAGGGCTTTATCCACATGATGTAAATGGTCCGTCCATGTTTTGCTGTATATGAGGATATCATCAAAAAAAACTAATACAAACTTACGGAGGAGTGGACGAAACACTTGGTTCATGAGACTTTGGAATGTGGATGGTGCATTAGTGAGACCAAAAGGCATGACCAAAAATTCGTAATGACCCTCGTGAGTACGAAAGGCTATTTTGGGAATATCTTCGTCTCTAACACGGATTTGATGAAAGCCAGAGCGAAGGTCTAATTTTGTAAAAAAATTTGCACCATGCAACTCATCTAATAGGTCATCTATGACAGGGATAGGAAATTTGTCCTTGATAGTGAGTTTATTGAGAGAACGAAAGTCGGGACACATACGCCAAGAGTTATCTTTTCATCTAGCCAGGACTACAGGTGAGGAATAAGGACTAGTGCTGTGACGAATGACTCCATGATCCAACAAATCCTGAACGATCTGTTCGATTTCTGTCTTTTGTGGCTGAGGGTAGCGATAAGGACGACTGTTAGGTGGGACACTTCCTGGCATTAAATGGATAGCATGATCATGAGATCGTTTAGGTGGTAATCCTTGAGGTTCTTGGAAAACCTCGTCATAATGTGTGATGATATCTTGTAACTCAGGTGCAATAATATCCGAAGTTGTTGATGATTGTTTTTCCAAACAATTAATTTGAGCTATAAACCCATATCCACCCTTTTTTAACATCTTTTCCATACTATGAGAGCTCACCATTTGTGTTGGAGGAGTAGTAATGCCTTGTAAGCGAATGACTCGTCCATTTTCCTTCCATTCCACAAATAATTTTTTGAAGTTGAAGCTAACTGTGTCTAATGTTTCCAACCATTCAACCCCCAAAATGACATCAGAATTTCCCAAATTCATGACAAAAAGGGAGCCTAACCAGGTATAAGTTCCCATATTTATGGAAACTTGAGATGTGCGACCCACGCATTGTGCGTTCACCCCGTTGGCCACTAAAACCTGGAATTTGTCTTTGTTGGAAGAGTTAATGAATAAATTCAAGGCTTTTGCTGTTTTGATGTCGATAAAATTGTGGGTGCTACCAGAATCAATTAGCACATTCACCTTTTTCTGGCGGAGAAAACCTGGTACCTTGATGGTATGGTGGGCGGTTAAACCCATGAGAGCATGCACTGAAATTGCCATTGTATCCTCTTCTTTTTCGTCTATAGTACCTGGTAGGTCTTCTGGCATAGGTTCTTCTGATTGGTAAGGTTCATCCTCTTCCCCTTCACCTTGATCACCTTCAATATGAAAGTTTTGTTTTTGGGCACAAGCTTGTTCCCTGGGGTGATTAGTGCGACATTTATAGCAAAAATATCTTGATGGTTGATCATTTCTATGAAAGGAATTGTTGCGGTATGAAGGACGACTATATGTTTCCCGCTGTGCAGACAACTGATGTCTCTTCTCGGCCAACTTGGCTATTCTTATACAACTGTTCAACAAAGTTGGATCGTGCATATCTACCTCCACTCGAATACTTTCTTTCAAACCATTGCGAAAGGCACCTACCACTGTGTCGGGACTAAGGTCTGAAATGTATGGTAGTAAACTGGTAAACTCCGAAACGAATTCACTAACTGACCCTTTTTGTTTAAGAGATAACAATCTTACTGTGTAGGATGATGTAGCTCCGTCGTCAAATCTTTCTAAAAAAGAGGTAGTGAATTTTCTCCAAGTAATAATAGCTACATTTTCTTTTTTAAGCCATACAAACCATTGGTAGGCCTCAGTGCCTAATTTTGATGCAGCGAAAGGAACTCTATCCATTTCCTTAATTTGATATAAGTCAAGGATGCCTTCCATTTTGGCTAACCAACCACGAGGATCATGACCTTCAAAAGTGGGCATATCAATTCGTGGAAAGTTAATATTAGGACCTCTTGGTTGGTGATAACCCATGTCCCTTTCTTGATTTGGGTTATATCGCTGTCTTTGAGAGGGATCTCTGTAATTATCCGAATCACCTCTTTGTTGTTGCCAATCATCATTAGGATCGATAATTTCTTCCTTCCTTTGGGCATGGGAGTGATTTTGGGGATTAGGATTGGGAATAGTGTGGTTTTGGGCATTCATAAAGCCTTTTAGGAGGGTACCCATCTCGTGTATACTCTCTAGTATGGCATGAAGAGACTCCTTATCAGACATGGCTGAATTACTTGAGTTTCCTTGCGTGATGTTTTCGTGAGTTGGGGAAGGATTAGTAGCCATAGGATCTACTAGTGGGTGGTGTGGATTATAACTACCAATTTTAAAAGGAGAAAGAGAATTTTTAGTACCTGGGCTGCGGTTAGCTCTTCGTATGTTGGTATTGGTCATTTTCGAGCTTGATAATCGACCGTCAGGTCCTTTGGTCCAGCTTTTACTCATGCACTGCTTACACCTTCCGGATTAGTAATCCTTGCTCTGCAAAAATTCTGCTTACACCTTCCGTATTAGTAATCCTTGCTCTGCAAAATTTGGTTGTCTTTTGGTAAAAAATTTGGTGTTGATTCCGCCTTAATTGCCACTCCAACTGCGGCACGGAAGTTGATGTTTGTGTGCTCCGAGGACTCTAGACACGACTCATAAGACCGAAACTCAATGGATACAACCCGAGCAGCACGTGACACAACACTGCGTAAGGACTGCGACTAGGGAGGAAGATGCGGGGAACACGACGGACAGACCTCGAACGGATAGAACTCAACGGCACGGACACAAGGCGATGTGATGGACAGGACACGTGTGACACCTGCGATGACACGAAGAGCCCTGACGCGAGCCGAGACGGAGGACAAGAGAAGACCGGACGCGAGACGGAAGTGACGAGCGAACGGAGGACGCAGAAATCGAACGACACGACAACCGATGGAAACCCAACGACACGACAATGACACGACAACCGACGAAAACCCAACGACACGACACTCGCGCGCAAAGACCACGGAGGATGTGACCGAAGTCACAAACAAAAAAGGGCGATTAATTCCTTATGAATGCTGAAACGCCCTTCCTACGCCAAATGTGGGATAAGTCTTGTAATCCCACACCCGCAATAAAATATTCGCTGACGTCGGACGGCAATTTTTGTTGAAAAACCTTAGTCACAGTGTAATTAACGTAAATTCATGACTTCTGATTGGACGCTGCTGTGGGTTAGGAGTTACTCTGCGTCTGGCGTTCGGATATGGGACGACGAACGAATCGAATGCCTGTAACGGAAAACAAATCGCCAATTCACCAAATCACATGCAAATCGAAACTGGCGTTACTGAGTAGCGGGGAATTTGAGTTGAAACGCCTGTAATTTCCATTTGCACTTGTGACGCGACGCTAACAGCACCCGTAATGGCGCAGCCGGATTGCAGAGTTGAAGTAAAAATCCCGTGAATCGTCGAATCTGATACCAATGCAAAGGTATTTCTACCTTTGTTTAAATGATTTACACAGATATAAACAATGCAGAATGTAAAAGACGAAATCGAAGGAATATGAATACGGAATTTAGTAAACGAATGGAAACAAATGCAGGCCACTTAAGGTGGGCACACCCTTGCGCAGAGGCAGATGAAAATATAAAAAGATAAGATGAGATAATTCTTCAATTAATTTATTATGAACCCATATATAGTGAATTTTACACAATTGGATAATATAGCCGACTCTTCATGTTTGGAGTGTAACAAGCAGGGCTATCCACTAATAAAAATAAAAAGTGATGATAAAAATGATATTATGAAATATTAGGGGTATGAATAAGACCTTTAAAAAAAGAGTTATTAAGGAATTAATAGGTTGTTATAGTCATTAGTTTATTTTAGTACAAGAACAAATTTAAGTAGTGAGGAGTGGAAGGATGTTTTTAAAAAGAATTGGAAGATGGGTGATTTTCTAGCAATTTATTCTATAAGAGCTTTAGGCAGTACTACAATAATATTGAACAATCACAATGGGATGGATAATTGTTAGAAGAAAAAAATAATTGGGTTGTGTTGGTCAAGAATCTACCTTGGGTATAGAATGTTCCATTATTTCACCCTAGACCCGGCCAATATTGAAAGGTCGAAAGGAAGAAATACCTCTCGTGCCAATCTCCAGAGAGGGTTGGTTCCCTTACTAACTATTTTTAGCTTGCAAATTTACAGAACAAGAAAGAAATGAGAAATAACTAAAAGGAATGGGGAAAGGGTTGTAAGTCGATTGAGAAGGGGTGATGAACAGATAGCAAGATCAACAAATTTTACCTCGAACCAGCAGCATTTCACACAAAGAACAAAATAGAAACCAAAACCAAAATTCCTTAAACATGCAGTTTCCAGGGATATTCCAACATTCACCCTTTACCGACATCTAACTCCAAGAATAGAATTTAAACTATTCAATAATTAGATGAATTTAACATAAATAAATAATAGAAAACCTGCACATATGAGTGGATTAGAATCGAAGCCAATAATCTCTTGCATTTATAGTAGAGCTCGAGTTTACAAAGCTTTCAAGTAAATTGTCCATCGTTCTTACATTGAACTTGCTAGTTTTTATAGAGGATTATGCCTCTAAAATATAAATGCTCAACCACAAAATATTGTTGTGGTAGTGAAGATTTGATTTCAGAGCCCATCAAATAGTTATGATGTATGGCTCAATTTGATGACTCCTCAAAAATAATCTGCATCACTTTAATCTAGCAACATTTTTCACCTACAACGCCATCTCCTCACTTGTTGGGATCACCTCAATGGTAAAGATCAGATTCTGATATCCAAGGGGATTATATTTTGATTCTCCCCTAACCAACTGCCATTAAAATGGTGAAAGCATACCCTTGATAATTAATTTTATCATTGAAAAGCACCTTCGTTTGATCGTCATTGAAGTAGGGGAGAAAGAGGAGTTTCACTGAGAAGATGTGTGAAAGGGATTTTCAATGCCTTACTCAAGCGAAAGGAAAACTTACCATGGTGGGCCCCAATTTTTTCTTGTTCGAACATTGGCCTGAAAGAGATTTTGCTCTTTTCTTTACGTGAAACAAGATCGTTGAATGTGGCTTTGAATGCCATGTGGATGTCACTTTGATCCTGCCCAAATCTTTTGTCGCCTTGCTAAAGAGGTGGGACCCAATGCGCAACCTTTATCACTTAGGAAATGAAAAAAAGGTGTTTCGGCCATATAGACTCCGAAATGGATTTACGCTCTTGAATGGGAGCAAAAATACTTGGGCCCCACTTGGTTTTTGATCAACTTCTATCCCAAAAAGGGCTTTCGCTACACTTTTTCTCTGAAACAAAGTTTCATCGACCACGCGTCTCACTTGGGGTGAACTTAACCAATTTGTTTTGCCACCCTTGAGTCTGAAATGGGATTTCGATAGAAGCATGGTGCAAAAGAGCCTTCGCTCATGACTTGAATAAGGAACGGGAACCATGAATACCTTTGTACGGTGATCTGCCACCCGGGCCTTCGTCTATATGTTTGTAAATAAAAGACTTGTGTGAGAAGAGCTTGCCAAAACCATATGTTTACTGGGTCCTCATGCCATGAGAGCTCGAAGAAAGAATCCTGCATGGTGAGTGAAAAAGGGATTGTGTGCTCCCTTGAGCACAACCAACAAATCTTGACAACAAAATATTAAAAGGAACACATTCTGAAAGAGAACTTTTCAAGGCAAAAGAGATTATTACAACATGATTGGATGCAAAATGGTTCTTACGTCTAAAAAAATTTCTTGCAAAAACAATGTGGCAGGGATGCCAATATCTCTAGCAACTCGTGGGGGTATTGATCTCACCTCAATGTGAAGATCCCATGCCTTATTTTTTGGGCTTAGAGTCATCATCGCTTTCTTATTTTGAATGCTTACTACTGGTAGCAAACTCTTCCTCCAACTTCTCTCTTTCTCCTTCTTCTTATTTTATCTTATGCTCACGGTCTCCTTCTTCTTCTTGGTCTCCTTCATTCTCTCCTTGATCTTCATGTTGTTGGGGAGACTCTGATTGAGAGAGACACTCATAAATGTGATTTCAGGTCACTTGAACCACGTCCCAAGCATCTTCTTAGAGTAGTGCATGTTCTTGGAGCTCTCTAACCAGGTACCGAAAGGTTTCAATTTGGTTAATGTCAGCAAAGTTAGCTCTCTAGCTGAAATACATCAAATAAGATTCGATATGCGTGAACCTTGTCATTAATTAGATCACTTGGATTTTTGTAATAGACTTATCCCAAATGTCAATCTCAGAAGTGCTACCTTCAAAGGCATTCCAAGTTGGGTTAAGTTCTTCCTTTGTCAAAATAGCCCCTTTGTCGTTAGTGAATCCAGGGAAACCGAGTTGCATGAGGGTTTTGAAATACATCAGAGAAATGCACCTCTCCTGCTCGAATACTTCTAACAGCCTTCTAGCCTCCCATGCTCTTTCCACTTTTGTAAATTAAGGCCATAGAGTCACCTTTGTAGTTGCCCATGACCGAGCGAGTGGACTCATAGGAGTGAGTTAGAGGTTCATCTTTTCTAATGTTTGCACTTTCATAGGCAACTCTATCCATTGGTCTATGTCATTTTTAGCATCCTCCATGATAGGCCTGATGTGGGTAGCTACTTTCTTGGCTTACCAAATGAATGCTATAACTACCATCACTTTTGACACCCTAGCTTGAAAGTTACCCAGGAAATGATAGTGAACCTCCTTGATGCAATATTTTATGAAGACCTTTGTTTGCACTATCTTCTCTATCAATTGAGCTTGCAGTTCCTAGATCTGAATATTCAAGGTTTGCACCTATTTTTTTGCCTCCATGTGTGCTTTGAGGTGATGTCCAGTCATATTTTTTTACTTATCCATATCTTGCTCCAAACTGGCCATGCGTTGTTGCAACTACGTAGATTCAGACTGGGCCTCCTCGAGTTGCGCCCTTATCTACGCCAAAGTCTCCTCGAGCTCTACATTTTTAACCTTGGATTTGAAGAAGTTCTCTTTGAAATGCTTCCCATGAAAATAGATGGAGTCGATATCAATCTGGATATTCCCCATCTGTTCTACTGTATCGATTGTTCTCAAGTCTTCAACAGTGTGATGATAGGAGTAATTTATTGGCACCATCTCCTCTAGGGGCTTATGAACTTTGGGCACCTTCTCCACCGTGTGGAGCTCCATATTTTTTGGGTTGAACATAGCTCTTTTTTCCACCTCAGCTGGAGCTTATGTATTCTTTCTCTTCCATCCCTTGAACCAGCTCGATGAACTCTGGCACGCTCGATGAATGCTCTTCGTGATTGGGTGTTCTTGTAGAAATTCTAACTCCATCTTGAGTGGCTCCTATACTCTAAATAGATGAGGCAAAAATTATGCTGACTCTTGGGGATGTTGGGGTTTGGATGGCAATGATTGAGGCATTAGGATCTAGAAGTGGAATATTATTTGATGTTGTTGTAATGGAGGAGATAAATGGGAGAAAAAATGGGTTTGGATCGACAGTGACAGCAAACGTAGTGACTAAACTAACAAAAACCTAAAGGGGGTAGGGGTAGATGACACAGGAAATGATGCAAAGGAACTAAATATTTGGAAGATAAAATGGGATGATGAGGGGATCAACGACTAGGATGTAGGAAAATGTATGGTAGACATGGGAATACCGAATGAAGGTTGAGTGGAAATAAGTGTTTCAACACTGAAAGTCATGGTCGCTAGAGGATCAAAAGTGAGGGAAGAAGAGAGAGAGATAGTGTACCTACATGCTTGGATATTGCCAGAACTAAAATGGTAAACTGATACATGATTGGGTTCACTCTTCCTTTTTATATATCTAATGCATCTGCTTCCATTTTAATCAGCTCTACCCCTTGTTGCTCTTACTGCATCAGAATAAGGACTTAAAGAACATTGGCTTTCGTAGTTGCCGATGTTGCAGAAGATTTTGTGTTGGGGAGCCAGATTGCACCAGTCCGAGGCTTCTTTGCAATATGATAAATTGAAAGTGTTGTACCAACGCTCCTCTTCATCGGAGTAACATGTTCCTTAGGGGGCATTTGTTCACCTTTCTTCATGACAAGTGGATCTTGTTCAATTGACTGCCCATGTTCTTCCACCATGTCCTCCACTCTACCAGGGCTTTGAGTGCTCTGAGGCATGATATCAGTAAATTATATAGGTTGGTATGTGTCAAAATTTATGTCATTTATCATAGAGAAATTTTTGTCCAACACGAGAAACCATTCAAATGTCTGCTTTTTTTTGTGGACCCTCATGATCCACCATTTGGTGATCTTGTCATCTGACCAATCGGGCTATTTGTCCTTCATTACCTGCAACAACTCCTTGTTAGGTACATGCACTAGGTTATGTGCAGGATCATATTTGGCCTCCATTGTATATATTTCGTGCCATAGGGGAAGTGACATCATCTTCTCCACGTGTCATTCTAGATCGTGCCCCATGGGATTATTGTGTTGTGCTTCGATATATGGATGGGGGCAGCTGTGGAATATTTTTGCTCCAATAAATTATATCCAACGGGTTATACCTCCAACACTAGGGGAGCTTGAATAGACTGAAATCATACAACATCACTACAAGGAACGAATTCTACCCGGTGAGTGCTACCTCAATTTTGTCGAACTGAAAATGTGAGGCGCACATGTGTGAATTCCTTATTTCGTGCCCATATGTATCATCGGTGAAGTCACTTTGTTGAGCAAATTCAAGAGCAATAAGGTACTTCATGGTGTAGTAAGGCAGTAGGAAATGTTTTCTAGTAAAACCATAAATCCTTATGACAAGACCTTGTATGAGCTAGAAAACATCGCCTAGTCTCTTATGCACTACCTCGTCTCTCATTTGCTTCGGAACTCATTTACAAATGCTATATATGAACTCCAAATAAGGTTCGAGGAACATCCTATTGAAGTTATAATAGGGATCCCTTTTAGATAAACTTTGAGTCCACTGATAAAATGGTAGTGCCTTGCCCTCTTCATTAGTGTAGTTTTTGGTGATGAAATCAAAACGGTCATGCATGTGGTAGAAAAAGTACCAATTAAGGAAGGAGTAGTGCCTGAATGACATATCCTTATCACTCTACACTTTGATCAATAGTATGTGCATTTTTTGTGCCATCCATTCTACCCAGTCGAAGAACATAGGCTTCGTCTCTAGTTTCATGGTGGTGGGAGAGTAGAATTCACCATGTGAAATACACTCCGTGAGAGAAACTTACCACTTGTACATTATTGCATCTGTAGAGAGCCCCATAACCCATGCCAACATGGAGTATAAGCCATGATGCTTGAATTGCTTCAGGGTTTTGGGAAACTTTGGAAATTCTTCGAGCATTGGTTTCTCCACCAACTGCGCCTCCATAAACTATCGCATCGATGTTGCTGATTTGTACCTTTCATTCTGCTCATTTATATTGATTTTTCTAATTATGTAGTTGGTAGGCAAATTTTTCCCACAAGAAAAAGCCTCTTAGACATCATTGGAAAAAATAGTAAACAATCTATCCCCTTTGGCATTTCGGGTCATCCTGGTCTGAGTGTCATAGAATTTGGCAGTCCCGCATACCAACTTTGGGTAGTTATGCACAGGCATGTACAAGTACCAATAAAGGTGAGAATAATAAGTGGCAGTCCACTTGCTTTCAACAGACACCCTCATCAGCATGGCATCAATGATTTGACATAGTTTCTCAACATTCTTATTTGTAAGCATGCAATCTCTGATTCTTCCAGCCTATCGGTGGGTGGTGGTAACTCTACTTGCTTCTTCTATTTTTTTTGCCTCTTTACACCTTCTCCCTTCTTCTTTGGATCTCCCTTCTTTGTGGTTTTCTCCTTTTTGGACTCGGTGCTTTTCTTACCCATTTTAATTATCAAAATGGCCTAGGCGCTTAATAGGAAATATACAGTGACTCTCAAGATCTTAGCACACTATGCTTCACCAGTAATCCTTACACCCACAACTACAGTAGAGTAACCAATGCTTCTGAAGAATACTTTATGATTTCTCATTTTTCCTTTTGGCTACAACACTGGCCTTCTTATAGCACTGTGATCGACCTACCACCTTAATTGCACATGGGATGAAATAAATGCATGGGGAGATCATGGGTGAAATCAAAGATCTCTTGTTCACCTTAACATGTGATTGAGCACTTTCTCCAATGATGGATAACTGCATGAGCCGCAACCTTGCTTGTAAATCATGATTTGTTGCTTCTCACTTTTCAAGGCGTAAATTCATGCTTCAATGATCTTCCTCGGTATGTATATTTGCTCACTTTGCTTTGAAAGGCACATTCAGGGTATTGAATAAGTGAAACTCCTTTTCGCTCACCCAAACACTTTTATTATCCTTGAGAGCCGAAATAGTTTTCATTTAAAAAACCAAGCAAAACCCTTTCACTCACTTGATTACCCCAAAATAGAAAAAAGTGTGTGCATGTTCTCTTTGCCCACTCTTGCCACGTTTTGTTGCCAATTCAGGTATTTTCAAAGTGAGTCTTTCTAATTTAAGATATCCCAAAAAGTGGATACTCCATCCTTTAAACCGATTTTCGCTTTAAAAATAGATCAAAACTTCTTGCACTCACATTGACTTCGATAAAGCATATGATATTTGAAATTTCATGCACAAGAAGAATCCTATTAATGCAAGGGTTCTTTGATGTTTTCTCCATGCCATGTAGCACCTTTGATTTGTGAGCCCAATTTTACCGAAAGCAATGAAACTTCTTTTGCATGAACATTGGAGCGAAACTCCCTTTTCAGTCATACCAATACCCAAAAATAAAACTTATCCAAAATTCATGCAAAGATTTTGTTAACTGGGGGAGGTGCTCGATATACTCTTTCTTTGGAGTGGCAAACATCCCTTTTGATTCCTTGCCATGTGGTATTTGTGCAAAAAAGCAGCTTGAAGGAATTCCTGGTGGGCCACGATTTGGATCTCGCTCAAAAAGGGGAACAAAAGCATTTTTCACTCAACGAAGCACTCGAAATTTCCTTCGACAAATATTTGACATTGGAAAACAATTTAAATGTTAGAATGTCTCTTCCTTTCTTTTTTTATACGTGGTGCTTAAAATTAATAGTTGTCTTTTTGAACATTTGCATTATTGAGAAGCACGTGTTTGACTTTGACTACAAGCTTTTACTAAACAATGTAAGCAAAACTTCATTTCAAAATATCTGGGACCAAAAACATCTTGTGGTGGCTCCACCTTAGCCATAGCTTTCACTTCTTAGAATGTCAAAACATAGTTTCACTCCCATGCAGGAGCGAAACCACCTTTATTCAACTTTGAGATGTCAAAATGACATGGCACCTTTTATTTGTTGAACTGCTTGCCAGGAAATGCATTTAAACCAGTGAATAAAAACTCCTTTCACTCAAGAGGAGAGAAAAAATTATTTTCACTGGTTTTAGCACCTAAAACTACCCTTTTTCCTTTCTCTCACGCTAGAAAACATGTAAACTTAAAATAAATAAAACCACTTGACTTAAACTCTTCTGCTACATTTCCCTGCCAACTCGACTCCATACCTTGGTAGGGAGCTTGGCCGAAACCACACAGCTGAGAATGCAAAGGGAAGGGAAGTGAAGAGACTTATTCTTTGAGAGAAAATATATATACATACAAACAAGGGTGATATTATCACAATGACACTAAGAGGGGGGGGTAAATCAGTGTAGCAATTTAAATATAGATCTACAGCTCTTTAAATCTTAAGCAGAGAGAACTTAAAAATAGATAAAGCAAATAAACAAGAGAGCAATCCACAACACACGATTTAATGAGGTTCACCAGATTTTGTTACTCCTCAAAAATTAGACTGCTTGGACACCCATCCAAATCTAGCCTTTGCAAAGCACCAACTTTATAAACAATTTATCTGCACCAACAGAAAGGAGCACCAACCCCCTAATGCCAAGCACCAACTTGGACTTCAGTTTTGAACATATTTTATGACATAAAAATGCCTTCTCTGCAACAAGACCCTCACTGGTCTAATTCCTTTTTAACAAACACTGCATATTCTTATAGCTCTGCTATTCTCCCTTATAGCACTTTCTTCTGTCTCTTTTTATAGCACACTGCTCTCTGTATATTTCTCAGCACAAAACTCTCTGTATATTTCTCAGCACAATACTCTCTGTACTTTTCACAACATAATGCTCTTTGTACTTTTCACAGCATAATACTTTCTATACTTTTTACAACACAATGCTCTTTGTACTTTTCATAGCACAATGCTCTATGTACTTTTCATAGCACAATACACTCTATTCTTTTCACAGCACAATGCTCTCTATACTTTTCATAGCACAATGCTCTTTGTACTTTTCACAGCACAATACACTTTGTTCATATCTAACCACAAAACACTCTTTTTTTTTTTAACCGGCAAATCACAACACTCTTGCCACATGCAGAGCTCAACCCTAACACTAACTTCCTGCACACGAAAACATTCTTTCGGCTCTGCTTAATGCGTTGTTAATAGCCTTAAAAGCTTACTTACATTTTTGATAGACTTATCTGCCCACTTTATGGCTCTGACAGCCTTTTCGATGCTTTGTAAGTAAATCCGTTGTTTTGACAGATTTATCTTTCTATTTATGACTCTGACCGTCTTACCTGCCTTTTTACGGCTCTGACAATATTACCTGCATATTTATAGTTTTGACAGCCGAACTACCGCTCTGACAGCAGAACTGTCGCTCTGACAGCTTTTTGTCTTCTTCTCGGCATGCAAGCACGAAAACACGTTGCAAAATCGTGACACTTTTCACCTTCGTTCACTCTACTTGGCATGCACCCACGAAAATGGAACATGTCACGAAATCGTGACACTTTTCGGCATGCACCAGCGAAAATGGAACATGTCACGAAATCGTGACACTTTTTGGCATGCACCAGCAAAATCGAAACATGTCACGAAATCGTGACACTTTTCGCTGCCTTGCACTTCTCTTTGCATGCACCCACGAAAATGGAACATGTCACGAAATCACGACATCTTTTTCTCTCTCCTCTTTCCTTCGCTTTCGCTCGCAAAAATGGAACATGTCGTGAAATTGTGACATCTTTTTCTCTCTCCTCTTTCCTTCGCTTTCGCCCGTGAAAATGAAACATGTCGCGAAATCGCGACATATTTTTCTCTCTCCTCTTTCCTTCGCTTTCGCCCGCGAAAATGAAACATGTCGTGAAATCGTGACATCTTTTTCTCTCTCCTCTTTCCTTTGCTTTCGCCCGCGAAAATGAAACATGTCACAAAATTGTGACATCTTTTTCTCTCTCCTCTTTCCTTCGCTTTTGCCCACGAAAATGAAACATGTCACGAAATCGTGACATCTTTTTCTCTCTCCTCTTTCCTTCGCTTTCGCCCGCAAAAATGAAACATGTCACGAAATCACATCTTTTTCTCTCTCCTCTTTCCTTCGCTTTGGACCGTAAAAACTTGACATGTCGCGATATCGTGACATCTTTTTTCCTTAGTGCTTTTTCTTCCCTTCGGGTCACAAAAACCCGACATGTCGCGATATCGCGACACTTTTTCTCCTTAGCGCTTCCTCTTGCAAATTGTCGTGAAATCGTGACACTTTTCCTTGCAAGCTCCTTTCCTCCATTCATGTCGCGAAATCGCGACAATTTTTCTTGCGCTTTCTCTCTCCTCCGCTATGTCGCGAAATCGTGACAGAAAACATGTCGCGATATCGCGACAGTTTTCCAGCTTTTTCTCTCTCCTCCGTTATGTCATGAAATCGTGACAGAAAACATGTCGCAATATCGTGACAGTTTTCTTACTTGTCTTTTTCTTTGATGATTTGAATTCGGGCCACTTTTGTCTTCTTGGAAATTCACTGTACCTGTTCTGACTGACCTCTAAACATTTGTCCACTGCATCATCAATTGATCTATCTGTCTGAGTTGACAACAATGACAATACTATTTTTGCACCTTGCACAACAATCTCCCCCTTTGGAATTGTTGGCAACACATGTGCAATTTCCAAAAATTATTCTCCCCCTTTGACAATAATACCAAAGGGCTGCTGTAGACTCCCCCTGAGTCCATGCACAACATTATCAGGCACACACTATTACAGTTAGCAAAAAAAAATAAACAAGAGCAAACAAATATATATCAAAGGGCTGATAATCAAATATATAAATGCTCCCCCTGAGAATGTGTTCCCGAAAGCTAGTCAGTTCTTGGGTAGTGTGACCACTCCCAACTTACTGCAAAGATATTCAAAAACTTCCTTGGGCAACGGTTTAGTGAAGATATCCGCTACTTGCTCTGTAGTTGGAACAAAATCTAATTTAACCTCACCTTCTGCAACTTTATCCTTCAAAAAGTGATACCGGATTGCAATATGTTTGGTTCTTGAATGCATAACCGGATTCTTTGAAATGTTAATAGCACTGGTATTATCACATTTAACTGAAATAGGCTCTTTGAAATTAATACCAAGATCTTTCAGGGTTTGTCTCATCCATAAAATCTATGTACAACATGTTGTTGCAGCAATGTATTATGCCTCTGTTGTGGATAGAGAGACTGATTCTTGTTTCTTGTTGTGCCATGCTACCAACCTGTCTCCAAGATAGAATGCACCTCCACTGGTACTCTTTCTGTCATCTATACATCCTACCCAATATGCATCAGAATATGCAAAAAGAGTGAAGTCTTTACCTTTTGGGTACCATAACCCATACTCCATAGTTCCCTTGAGGTACCTAAAGATCCTCTTTACAGCTGTCACATGAGTCTCTTTGGGACTAGCTTGAAATCTTGCTACCATGCATACTGCCTGTAAGATATCTGGTCTTGTGGTCGTTAAATACAACAGGCTTCCAATCATAGATCTGTACATGGTTTGATCTACATCTGGAGATTTGTCATCCTTGCTCAATTTGCAACCTATTGTCATGGCAGTGCTTACAGGTTTACTATCCTCCATTGTGAACTTTTTCAGCACTTCTTTCACATATTTAACTTGAGAAATAGAAATGCCCTTTTCACTTTGGTTAACTTGCAATCCGAGGAAATATGAAAGTTCACCAATCATAGACATTTCAAATTCTTTTTGCATTTTATTTGTTATGTCTATACATGACTCATCATTGCTGCTGCCAAAAATTATATCATCAACATAAACAACAAGGACAATAATTTAGCCATTGTCTGTTTTGACATACAAATTACTATCCACCATACCTTTCTTGAACCCTTGTTTAGTGAGATAGTTGTCTAGTCTTGCATACCATGCTTTGGGTGCCTGTTTCAAGCCATACAAAGCTTTCTTCAACTTGCAAACAAATTTAGGATTATCATCGAGTTGAAAACCATATGGTTGCTCAATATAAACTTCTTATTCAAGATTTTCATTCAGAAATGCTGATTTCACGTCCATCTGATAAACTTTGAAATTCCTATGGACTGCTAAATCCAAAAACATTCTGATTGCCTCGAGTCTGGCCATTGGTGCAAAAGTTTCCTCAAAATCAATACCTTCAACTTGAGCATAGCCTTTACAGACCAATCTTGCTTTATTCCTTACAACCTGTCCGTCTTCATTCAATTTGTTTCTAAAAATCCATTTAGTACCAATTATGTTTTTATTTACAGGCCGTGGTACTAACTCCTAGGTTTTGTTTTTCTCAATTTGATCTAGTTCTTCATTTATTGCCTTCATCCAACTTTCATTTGTGCTTGCTTCAAAAATATTTTTGGGCTCAATGCTGGATAAAAGGGAGTAGTTACTTACTACTCTTCTTCTTGTCTTAACACCAACTATGGGGTCCCCTATAATTTGTTCTCTGGGATGATTTTTCTGCTAGCTTCCTGTTTTAAATTTATTGTTTTCTTCTACTTCTGAATCAATACTTAAATCATCTGGGTCAATTTTCTGATTCTCTTCTGATTCCTTTTCTTCATCTCCTTCAATAACTTCTTCATAAATAAGGCAGTTGTCTTCACAGCTGACAACTTGTTTCCTATCTTCATCAAATTTAACATTGACATTGTCTACAATTTTATTTAGCCTTTTATTGTAGCATTTGTAAGCTTTGCTTTTTGATGAATAGCCAACAAAAATACCTTCATCAGCTCTATCTTCAAATTTACCAAGATTATCTTCCGTTCTTTTGATGTAACACTTGCTGCAAAAAACTTTGAAGTATTTTTTTGTTGCCTTCTTGCTGAACCAAAGCTCATAAGGGGTTTTGCTTTCATGTGTCCTCAACATGCACCTGTTTTGGATATAAACTACAGTATGGACTACTTCTTTCTAAAATCTGTCTGCAATTTTGCTTTCAGTCAACATTGTCCGTGCCATTTCCTGTACAGTTCTGTTCTTTCTCTCTACAACACCATTCTGCTGAGGTGTCCTTGCTACTGAAAACTGTCTTCTGATCCCATATTTTTTATAGTATTCTGCAAACTCTTCTGAGATGAACTCTCCTCCTCTATCTGATCTTAAGAATTTGATATTTTTTCTTGTTTCATTCTCAACTTGGTTTTTTAAGGACTTGAACATTTCAAAAGCTTTAGATTTCTGCTTCAAAAAGAATATCCAGGTCATTCTGGAATAGTCATCTTTGCACAACATAAAGTATTTATCACCATTTATACTTTGTGTTCTCATGGGTCCACATAAATCAGTATGAATTAGTTCTAAAGGTTTGCTGGTAAAGTACTCCTTTGATTTAAATGTGGCTCTAGTTTGCTTCCCCTTTTGACATGAAGCACAAATACTATTTAGTGGTTTGCCAATGGAAGGTATATCTCTTACTGCTCTTTTTGAGCTTATTTTTACCAAATTGTCAAAGCTGATATGACCGAGCCTCTTGTGCCATAGCCAATTTTCATCTTTTGACCAATCAAGCATGCTCCTTCTGAAGTATCTGAGAGAGTATACAAGTTTCCAGAAGTCTTTGATCTAGTAGCAATCAACTTCCCACTACTAGCTTTTCTCACTTCACACCCCTACTTCTTAAAAATTACTTCATGACCTCTGTCACAGATTTGACTTATGCTGAGCAAGTTATGCTTTAGACCAATCACAAACAAGACTTCTTTTGAATTGATCTTTCCGTCACTGATCTTGACTGATCCTTTGCCAACTATCTTTGCTCCATCATTATTTCCAAATTTCACAGAACCTCCTTCGTAATTCTGTAACTTCTCAAATTTTAGCTTGTCACCTGTCATGTGACTGGAGCATCCACTATCAAGAATCCAAGGTGCAGATTTGTTCTGTGCTTTAAAAGCAGTCTGAACAATCAAAGATTCTTTTTATTCCTATATTTTTTCCTTTTCTTTCCATTCTGGTTTGATAGCAGTTTTGGCAACTTGTTTTGCCTTTCCCCTTTCATTAGCTAGTGCCTGTTTTTCAGTAAAAAAAAAAAATTGATTCAATCCATTTGATTGAGATTTTCTACCCTAATATTTATTTACTGCAAAAGTGCTTCTACAGTATCTTGCAATGTGTCCAAAATTATGATAGTTATAACATTCAACTGCATAATCCACCAATGGAGAAAAGACATTTCTACTGGTGAAATTCCTTTAAGCTACATTATGACTGCAATCTAAAATTTTATGGCCATAAGCATTGCATTTAAAACAATAACTAAAAAATGAATGATTAAACCTAGGTGCAGGTCTTTGCCAGTTTGAAGTAGGAGCCATGAATCTTCTCCTTCTTGGAAGTGTGACTTTTGTGAATTTATATTTGTCAGTACTCTTCTTGAGTCTGGCATTATTGCTTTCTTTGGCATGATTTGTTTTTTCTTGATCAACCCTGATATTTTCTTCTTTCTTTATGGGTTCTACATTTAAGGCCTTTGAACCCTTTGATGATTCTCCTTCATCGAAGCCCAAACCAAATTTGATGTCGGAAGGCCTTTGGTTATTTAAAATTTTATCCAGCTTTACAGTACTTTCTTCAAAATTATGGTAACAGCTCAATTTTCTATTCATCTCCTCTAGCTACATCCTTAACTTAACAATGTTTTCTTCTAGCTTGCTGCATTCATCTGTATTTACAGTTAATTATACATTGAGAACTTCAAACATTTTCATAAATTCATCTATTTGTACTTTCAAGTTTATTATTTCATTGGCATCCTCAAGCTTTATTGAAACCTTTTTATTATTTTTCCTTTCTGTGCTCAGTTCTTTGAGTGCAGCAACTAACTCACCTTCCAGATAAACTTCAGCCTCATCCTTAGGTTTTTCATTACCTTTCAGTTTTTCCTCTATTATTCTTTCTTCAAATGTCATGAACAGAGCTTCACCTGCTTCTTCTTCAGAATCCTCACCGGAGCAGTCTTCAGAAGAGCTGACATTCTTGGATATGAAACTTTTCTTCTTGAAGTTGCTTTTTCTGAAATGTGGTTTCTTCTTCCAATCACTTTTTTCTTGGTGTGACCCTTCATAATTTTTGTTTTTCTCATTCATTGGATATTTAGCAGCAAAGTGCCAGACTCCTCCATAGTTGAAGCACTTAAACGGTAACTTACCTCTGTACTTTCCTTTTTCCTTTATTAGTTTCCTAACAAAGTTTGCTTCTATTTCATCTGAAGGCTCTTCTTCTACAGATTCTTGATTAGCTTTTATATTTTTGTGAGCTTTAAAAGCAGCTTCTCTATCTGAGGGCTTAGTTTGTCTTATTCTCATTTCATATGCGGTTAAAGAACCATGCATTTCATCCATGCTAAAAGAATTTAGATCTTTAGCTTCTTCTATAGCAAAAACTTTAGAATCAAATCTTTTGTGAAGAGTTCTTAATACCTTTTTCATGATGATCGCATCTTCTATTTCCTCATCGAGTCCTCTAACTACATTAATGATTCCATTTACTCTTAGCATATAGGCCTCTATGTTCTCATCATCATTCATTTTTAATGCCTCGAACTGAGCTCGATGTGTTTGAAGCTTGGCTTCCTTGATCTTGTTGTCTCCTTCATGAATGCTCTGCAGTTTGTCCCACATGTCTTTTGCTATTTTACTGACTCATGATCCTTATCGGTTCACTTGTCTACTAACCCACACATTATAGCATTCTTTGCTTTAGAGTTATTCTCAAACTTTTTCTTCTCAGCAGCATCAGATGGAGGAGTAGAGGATATTGTGTACCCACTTTCTACGGACTCCCAAATGTCATAACCCAAAGCACACAAATAAGTCTGCATCTTAAGTCTCTAGATAGAGTAATTAGTTCCATCAAACAAAGGAGCTTTATTGGATGAAAAACCTTCACCACCAGCCATTGTGATACTTCCAAGATCACCTTGACTGATTAAGCTAGTTCAAGAACCTTGCTCTGATACCAATTGATATTATCACAATGACACTGAGAGGGGGGGTGAATCAGTGTAACAATTTAAATACAGATCTACAGCTCTTTAAATATTAAGCAAAGAGAACTTAAAAATAGATAAAGCAAATAAACAAGAGAGCAATCCACAACACACGATTTAACGAGGTTCACCAGATTTGGCCACTCCTCAAAAATTAGACTGCTTGGACACCCATCCAAATCCAACCTTTGCAAAGCACCAACTTTATAAACAATTTATCTACACCAACAGAAAGGAGCACCAACCCCCTAAATGCCAAGCACCAACTTGGACTTCAATTCTGAATAAATTTTATGACATAAAAATGCCTTCTCTGCAATAAGACCCTCACTGGTCTAATTCTTTTTAACAAACACTGCATATTCTTATAGCTCTGCTATTCTCCCTTACAACACTTTCTTCTGTCTCTTTTTACAGCACACTACTCTCTATATATTTCTCAGTACAATACTCTTTGTATATTTCTCAGCACAATACTCTCTGTACTTTTCATAGCACAATGCTCTCTGTACTTTTCATAGCACAATACTTTTTGTACTTTTTACAGCACAATGCTCTCTATACTTTTCACAGCACAATTCTCTCTGTACTTTTCACAACACAATACACTCTGTTCTTTTCATAGCACAATGCTCTCTATACTTTTCATAGCACAATGCTCTCTGTACTTTTCATAGCACAATACATTATGTTCATCTCTAACCACAAAACACTCTTTTTTTATTTTAATCGACAAATCACAACACTCTTGCCACGTGTAGAGCTCAACCCTAACCCTAACTTCCTACACACAAAAACATTCTTTCGGCTCTGCTTACTACGCTATTAATAGCCTTAAAAGCTTACTTACATTTCTGACAGAATTATCTACCCACTTTATGGCTCTGACAGCCTTTTCGATGCTTTGTAAGTAAATCCACTGTTTTGATAGATTTATCTTTCTATTTACGACTCTGACCATCTTACCTGCCTTTTTACGGCTCTGACAATCTTACCTACATATTTACAGTTTTGATAGCAAAACTATCGCTCTGACAGCAGAACTGCCGCTCTGAAAGCTTTTTGTCTTCTTCTCGGCATGCAAGCGTGAAAACACAACATGTCACGAAATCGTGACACTTTTTGCCTTCGTTCACTCTACTTGGCATGCACCCGCAAAAATGGAACATGTCACGAAATCGCGACACTTTTCGGCATGCACCAGCGAAAATGGAACATGTCGCAAAATCGTGACACTTTTTGGCATGCACCAGCGAAATCAGAACATGTCACGAAATCGTGACACTTTTCGTTGCCTTGCACTTCTCTTTGCATGCACCCGCGAAAGTGGAACATGTTATGAAATCGCAACATCTTTTTCTCTCTCCTCTTTCCTTCGCTTTCGCCCACGAAAATGGAACATGTCGCAAAATTGCGACATCTTTTTCTCTCTCCTCTTTCCTTCGCTTTCGCCCGTGAAAATGAAACATGTCACGAAATCGTGACATCTTTTTCTCTCTCCTCTTTCCTTCACTTTCGCCCGCAAAAATGAAACATGTCGTGAAATCGCGACATCTTTTTCTCTCTCCTCTTTCCTTCGCTTTCGCCCGCAAAAATGAAACATGTCACGAAATCGTGACATATTTTTCTCTCTCCTCTTTCCTTCGCTTTCGCTCGCAAAAATGAAACATGTCACGAAATCGTGACATCTTTTTCTCTCTCCTCTTTCCTTCGCTTTCGCCCGCAAAAATGAAACATGTCGCGAAATCGCGACATCTTTTTCTCTCTCCTCTTTCCTTCGCTTTGGACCGCGAAAACTCGACATGTCGCGATATCGCGACATGTTTTTTCCTTAGCGCTTTTTCTTCCCTTCGGGTCGCGAAAACCTGACATGTCATGATATCACGACACTTTTTCTCCTTAGCGCTTCCTCTTGCAAATTATCGTGAAATCGCGACACTTTTCCTTGCAAGCTCCTTTCCTCCATTCATGTCGTGAAATCATGACAGTTTTTCTTGCACTTTCTCTCTCCTCCGTTATGTCGTGAAATCACGACAGAAAACATGTCGCGATATCACGACAGTTTTCTAGCTTTTTCTCTCTCCTTCGTTATGTCACGAACTCACGACAGAAAACATGTCGCAATATCGCGACAGTTTTCTTACTTGTCTTTTTCTTTGATTTTTTGAATCCGGGACACTTTTGTCTTCTTGGAAATTCACTGTACCTGTTCTGACTGACCTCTGAACATCTGTCCACTGCATCATCAATTGATCTATTTGTCTGAGTTGACAACAATGACAATACTGTTTCTGCACCTTGCACAACAAAGGGAACAATTATGTATACAACCAAGTAACCTTTCCTACTTCTTCTCACTGGTAGTATACCTTCAAATGAATGCCATTGACTAATATTGGGAGAGTGAAACCCTCCAAATATTGAAGAATAAAATATTTTACTTGATTAACATCAGATATTTGAAATGGACCCTCCCAGAATGCATCAAACTTGTCATGATTCCTTGGTTTATATTTTCTCTCATTCCATTTCAACACCAAGTCACCAACTTGGAAGGTTCAATCAGAGGTCCTTTTGCCAAACCAATTTTTTGTGTTCTCCGCATGCTTCATAAAGCTTCATAAGATTATTCTCTTTCTTCTTCTAACTGTAGCAATTGAGCCAATCTAGCACTCATGGGATCAAACTCCCCATATTTACCATTTATTAATCGAAGAGAATGTAACATCAATAACATAATGTGTGTGGGGAGGACTGCTTCCTTCCCATACACCATGGAATATGGAGATTTATTGATCGATATTTTAATTGAGATGCGATCGTCCCATAATGCTAGGTCCAGGAGAAGGTGCAAGCTCCACTTGTTGCCTTTCAAGGTTCTCTTCAAAATCTTTAGTAAGTTTTTTTTCGTGGGCTCCACAAAACCATTCCCTTGTGGGTAATAGTTAGATGAAGTTTTTAAGTAAATTTCATACTTACTTTCACATTCATATATTTTGGCACCAGTGAAGGGAGTGCCATTTTATATTACAATTGCATATGATATTCTAAAGCGAGTTATAAATCCCTCCAAGAAGGCAATAACCACCTCCTGGTTAGCTTGCTTAGTTGGCACTGCTTTCACCCACCGGATAAAATAATTTGTAGCTGTTAGAATATACTTATGCCCTACGAAAGAGTTGGGGTCTATCACCCCAATGAAATATAAGCCCTATTTTTGGAATGAATATTTGACCTGAATTGGGTGCAAGGGCAAAGAAGCAGTCCTCTTTCGACCGATGTATCTCTGGTACTTGTCACACTTCTAGCTGACTACAAAGGCATCAACAAAAATGGTGGGCCAATAATAGCCCACTTTAATGATTTTTAAGGCCATAAGCCTTCCTACAAAATGTCCTAAAATTTTAGAATGAAATTCATTGAGGATCCTCTGTTTCTCTATCCCCTTGACACACCTCAAGAGAACCCCATCAATGTTCCTATGAAACAAACCATTTGACAACAACACATACCTGTAGGTTTGAAGCCTGAACCTTCTCCTCTATGAAGCATTGAGGTGATAAGGGCACCTTTCAGTATTAAAGTATTCAACAAGGTCCTTTGTCCAATCCTTGTTGTCTATAGACCGATTCGCAAGGCCACTTTCTAGCACTGGGTATTCCCACTAGCATGCTACCACTTTGGAGGTGGTTCTCCTGGCGAGTTCTTGGCACAATGCCCAACCAGGGATCAGCTTGGTAGGTTTGAATTTAATATCAAATTCTTGGATCTTAGAGACCCAGCAAACTCTTTTATCTCCTATTTCTTCCTGGATGATAAAAAAATTTGACATCTGGATGCACAACATATACTATTATCCTACTCTGGGAGACGAAATGTCAAAACTTTTTTAGTGACCTCATAACCGCATGCACCTACCTTTCAATAAAATTGTACCTCTCCTCGTGTGGCTGGATTACTTGGATGAGAAATATTATTGGCCACTTATACCCATCTTCGCTCTTCTACATGAGGACTACTACATAGCTCTCTAGTTTTCCAATTGCGTAAAGGATAAAATTCTTGGAGTAATCTGGATTTACCAAAATTGGAACTTGATTTCCACAAATTTTTACTTCCTCTTCTCCATCCATTTGAATTCGACATCCTTTTTCAGGAGTTCGGTCATCGACTTGACTACTTGGATGAAGTAAGATATAAACTTTCTAACAAAATTGATCTTCTCGATGAAGGATTGTAGATCCTTATTATTCACTAGTAATGGAAGCTTGAGAAGGGATTCAGCCCTATTAGGATCAACAGCTAGCCCTTTTTCTAAAATTATAGGGCCTAGAAGTTTACCATTTCTTCGGATTAATGGATATCCCAAACTCTCAGTATTTTTCAAAAACCTTGTCGTAGATGCAAGCCATGTTATTCTCTCTTATGTGAGAAGATGATCATGTCAACCAAGTAAATCACAAGGACATGATTCAATAGCTCACCAAATGCCATATCCATGGCTCTTTATAATGTGGCTCCAACATTTGAGAGACCAAAGGGCATCCACTAATAAGTGAATGTGCCCCATTTAGTGGTGAATGCCATTTTGTATTGGTCTTCGTCTTTCACCCAAATCTGGTTATACCCAAAGAAACCATCAAGGAGAGAAAATTGTTATGCTCTTGCCACTACTTCAAATTTGATTGATTTTAGGTAGTGGGTAATGGTCTTTTAGAGACGTTTGGTTTAAATTCTGAAAGTCAACACAAGTGGATATCTCCATTTTTCTTTCGTACAGGGACCAGATTGGTCACCTAGGAGGAATGCTTAATTGGATATATGATTTTTACTTCAAACATATTCTAGAGCTTGAACTTCATTAGTGCCTCAATATTTGGGTTGATGGATCTTTGTTTTCGCCAAAATGGTTTGACCCCTTCCTACAGCTCTATTGTATGTTGTATGATGTTTTTGTCATATCCCTTCAGGTCTTGGTAGCACCAGGTGATGATATCCAAATATTCCTTACACATAGCCCTGATTTTCTTGAGCTCTTCAGGGGTACAATCAACTCCAACCTTGATCACTTTCCCAGGTTCTAGATCCAATTTTTTATACTGTCTCTCGTGTACTTTGATCTTATGGATAACCGACCTATCATTTTGATCGAATAGACTTTCAAGTGTGATCAACCCCTTTGGGATATGATTATTTTTCATCTGAATCAATCCCTCACTCTCTTTCGCATCCAGGGTTCTCCTATCCATGGTTTTGGATTTGTTGATCAGGAAGGTGATGATTTGCTAATCATTATCAAAAAATTACTAGTGGATATTTTTGTCAGGTACTGAATACCTATAAACTAACCTCACCATTTTAGTCTTTTGCATCATATTATCAGTCGATAAAAATTTGGTGCCAATGGATACCAGGAGGTCAGCATTCTTGTTCCGTTCTCACAAAATTGATTGGACAGTCAGTGCTATGAAGGACTCAAACAGGTACCACACTTTGTTATGGTAGGATTTCAGTAATATTGTTTTAAAATGCATCGGTTGGTAACTTGATTGCAGATTAGCTCTAAATCTCCAAAGATATGTAACTGTTTGATTCTTATCTTCTCTGCATTCCTTAGCCCTCGACATAGGGATTCATATTCAACCACATTATTAGTGCAGCTCCAATAAATTCTATGATAATAGGTGTTCTAGTTTCCTGAAGGAGAGATAAGGACAACCCCTACTCTGATGCCATTCTTACATCATGCACCATCAAATAATATCTTCCACAGTTGATCAAAATAGGATATTCGTCACTTCGTCACTTAGCCTTTTTGGGCCTAATTATCGAGTAGCACCCTATTTTTGCTTCGATCATGGCATTGAAATCACGCATGGAAAATTTATCTTCTATGTGAAGCTCATCCAGGGCTTCTTCCATAAGTTCTACTTCTTATTCTTCCTCAATTAGATTAACTGAGTCCACTTGCTTCTCTACATCTTGGATCCTTTCGATATGAAAGGTAGAGGATTTTTCATTAAAAACCTTAATCCTCTTTCCCTTGAAGGATATTTCTAGATGCAAATAATCTAGAGATAAATAGCCCCCTAGTTTGGTGGTGAATTCTCTTGATAGGTACATACTAAAATATGGATCTAGATCCACCACCACAACTTCTTGTATCACAGTGATTTGTGGCATATTATGCAATATGATTAGAATATCCTTGATCACCCCTACTATTTTTACTGGAGTTCCATCTAGTTGGAGCACTCCGGGACTACTTCTCGTGTACTTCATACCCATAATCTACAAAACAACCTTGGTTATCATAGTAGTTGTAGCACCAAATTTGATCATGCAATTATGCATAACTCATTCCTCCATCTTGAGGGACAAATAGAATGGTGGCATCCTATTCCTCTTGATGGCTGAGGTAGTCAATTTCTAAGTTAAGACAATTTGATTCAGCTTTTCCTTACCTTTAGCAAACTTCAACGATTCTTGTAATATATCCACTTGGATGGGTAGCTGAAGCACATCAAAAAGGCTTACCTTAGCTGGAGTTTTCTTTAGTTCTTAAATAATATTGTATTCCCTTGTACCATACTTACCTCCCTCCTTCACAGTCTCGTATTTGGTTCGATATTGTTGTGTTGCTTCTACCATTTGGTGCTTGTTCAATGATGGGTACCTAAGCCTTTCTCTTGCCTTGTCTATTGTCTTGTTTTAGGGCTAGAAGGGCAAAGCCTGTGGTTGAGGAACTCTCCCCCTAGCTCTCAAAGGCAAGAGATCCTTCAATAAGATGGGTCCCTCTAGTTTTAACACTTGGATAGGCTCTTTTACTGGCAGTAGCATCTTCTCACTTGGCATCTTGGAACTAGAAGGTACTTTTAATGGTTCCATTTGAAGCAGATCAAATTTAATGGGTTTTTAACCTACCCTCGTAAGAACAAAAACTTGTTTGATAGGGGGATCATAAAGTTACAGTCCATCTCTTTGATCATGTTCACTTGCCCACCAAGTATGTTGTCTACTAGGGTCTATACATATTTCAAATGGACCATGCAGGTATCCTCGTCGTGTGGATCATTGTATGTGGAGCACCAATAAGCTATGCTAGATGGACTAGCTTCTTCATTATTTAACATGATTGCATTTCTTTTAGGATCTCTACTAGTAGAAGCAGCTTGTTCTCTAGTAATCGAGGGAGGAGAGATGAATATCCTTGGCTAGAAACTCTGATTAGACTACCTCTTTTTTGGGATGACGATTTCATTTATCATTTCCCTCATCGATGAGCGCATATCCTACAATTATTTGACCTGGTTTGGGTTTGAAAGTGTCTGAGGTGTGGGCAATGGTAATGGTTCCAATAGTGCATTCAATACTAGATATGGGATAGGAGCTAGAATTTGGGGAACAATAGGTGTAGGCAACTACAGGACAGGTACCATTTGGTTCTAATAGAAACTAAAATCCCATGACAAAATAGGGTATATTTGGGATGTAGGTAATGATTGAGGGGATGCACTAGGATACAGATGTTGGGGTAAATTTAGAAAAATTAGCATAGATATTTTCGGAGGTAACTTATCAATAGCAACTAAGTTGACCTTAGCCTTCTATGCTTGAGTGTACAAGGCTAGAAATTATCGATATTAGCATGTTGAATGCTCATGTTGATGTCAAAATGGAAATATCTTAGGTAATAAAACATCGCTTGCTTTGATGTGGGTCAAAGGTTGGTGGTAACTCTCTTCCAGGTTTGCGTTAACTTGACATTAAAATCAGCTATCTCCTCTTGTGGGTATCATTAAATATTGGTGAACTGATGTAATAGTGAAATGGGTCTACTTGCTTGTTAAAATATTTTATCAGCTACTCGATCAACTGGTCCCATGTGGTGATGGTAGCAGGTGGCAAGGATCGGTACTAGTAGAGGAGTTTACCTATGAGTGAGAGTACTAACAATATCACCATAACATCTTCATCCATGATGTTGTGAATAGTAGCCATAGAAGCCACATCTTGAATGTGCTCGTAAGTTATTTTCCCAGTGTCATCATACATGGGTAGATTCTTCAATGATGAGACTAGGATCTGGTTCTAAGCCTAAATATTTAGTGGTCTTGAATGATTCTAGGTTGGAAACTACCTGGGAGGGTTTTGTGCCATCTGGATCAGAGTGTTTGGTTAAGGGGGTAAGCTAGATGTGGTGCTATAAGGGCTTGGATTTTGTAAAAATATATCGGCTACTTATGAGGACATATCAACTAATGGGATAGTCAAGGGAGCTACTCTAGGGTGTTCTCCTAGAGCGTCGATGTTAAACTCAAAGAACTCAACTGTATATTTTATATTTCTAGCCTTCGATCTTATGATCATGAATGGGAGGGGGATTTTAACCAGCTTCAATATTCGAAGGCTTTTGGGTTCATCTGAGTCACCAGATGTTCTAATTTAACCAGAAAAAAGATGAACATCAAGTCTTAATACTCTTGGAGGTGGAACATTTGTGTCCCACCAGGTGTGCCAAAAATTGTTGGTCAAGAATCTACCTTAGGTATAGAATTTTTCATCTATACACCCTAGACCCGACCAACATTGAAAGGCCGAAAGGAAGAAATGCCTTTTGTGACAATATCCAAATATGGTTGGTTCCCTTACTAACTATTTTTAGCTTGTAAATTTAGAGAACAAGAAAGGAATAGGAAATGAATGAAAGGAATGGGGAAAGGGTTGTAAGCCGATTGAGAAGAGGTGATGAACAGATAGAAAGACCAACAACTTTTTCCTCGAACCAGTAGCATTTCACACAAAGAACAAAACAAAAACCAAAACTAAAATTCCTTAAACATGAAGTTTCTAGGGATATTCCAACATTCACCCTTTACCGACAGCTAAATCCAGGAATAGAATTTAAACTATTCAATAATGAGATAAATTTAATAGAAATAAATAACATAAAACCTACACATAGGAGTGGATTAGAATCAAATCCAAGAATCCCTTGCATTCATAGCAGAGCTTGAGTTTACAAAGCTTTCAAGCAAATTGTCCATCATTATTACATTGAACTTGCTAGTTTTTATAGAGGATTCTACCTCTAAAATATAAATGTTGAACCACAAAACATCGCCATGGCAGCCAAGATTTGATTTTAGAGCCCATAAAAAAGATATGAGGTATGGTTCAATTTGATGACTCCTCAAAAAGAAGCTACATCACTTTAATGTGGCAACAAGATTCACCTGCAATGCCATCTCCTCACTTGCTGAGATGACCTCAATGGAAAATATCAAATTCTAAGATTCGATGGGATTAGATTTGATTCTCCCCTGACCAACTGCAATTAAAAGGGTGAAAGTGCACCCTATAGAATTAATTTTATCACTAAAAATCACCTTCGAGCGATCATCACTGAAGCAGGGGAGAAAGAGTTCCAATGAGAAGAGGTATGAAAGGAAGTTTTGATACCTTACTCGAGTGAAAGGGGAACTCGCCATGGTGGGCCCTGATTTTATCTTGTTAAAATGTTGGCCCAAAAGGGATTTCACTCTTTTAGTTACCTAAAACAAGATTGTTAAATGTGGATTTCAATGCCACGTGAACGTCACTTTGATCTTACCCAAACTTTTTGCTACCTTGCTAAAGAGGTGGGACCCAATACGTGGCCTTTATCACTTAGAAAATGAAAAAAGGCATTTTGGCCATACAGGCTCTAAAATAGATTTGTACTCTTGAATGGGAGAGAAAATGCTTGGGACCCACTTGGTTTTTTACTAACTTCTAGCCCGAAAAGTTCTTTCGCTACCCTTTTTCCCCAAAATCAAGTTTCATCGACCACACGTCTCACTTGGGGTAAACTTAACCAATTTGTTTTGCCACCCCTAATCCCAAAATGGGCTTTCTATAGAAGGATGGCATGAAATATCCTTCGCCTATGATTTAAACAAGAAATAGGCACCATGAATATCTTTGTGCGGTGATATGCCACCCGGGCCTTTGTTTATATGCTTACACAAAAAGACTTACGTGAGAAGAGCTTACCAAAACCATATGTTTACTGGGTCCTCGTGCCATGAGAGCTTGAAGAAAGATCCTGTATGGTAAGTGAAAAAGGGATTGCACACTCCCTTGAGCGTAGCCAACAAATATTGACAACAAAACATTAAAAGGAACACATTCTGAAAGAGAAGATCAGGGTAGAAGAGATTATTACAACACGATTGGATGCAAAATAGTTCTTACGTCTAGAAAAAATTATCATAAAAATAATGTGCCAGGGATGCCAACAGGTTGTTGGACTATTTTGTAGGAAAGAGTAAAACATCAAAGTTGGTATTTAAATATATATGCTCCAACTCAAGTTACTTCTTATGAAAGATCTTGGAAGGACCTTAGCATATTTTTGTCAAACACAATGATGATTTATAACTGTGATCTATGGATTCTTGGTGTAACTTCAACACAGTTTATCTCCATTGGAAAATAAGGGTGATACTCCAAGATGGACTAAATCGATGCAAAATTTTGCTTCATTTGTCAATTTAAATGGCCTTTGGGATGTTAGTCCTTTAAATTTTGAATATACATGGGATAATAGATGTATTGCACAAACTCATCTAGCAGAAAGATTCAATATATTCTTATTATCCAATACATGACTGTATTTGAACCAGGGCAATAAAGACAAAGGACAATTTAATAATTTAAATAGGGCACCTTTATTTATTTGCACGCAACGCCTTCTAATTTTACATAGCACATGAATGTGCTTTATATAGATGGTGGAGGATAAGTAGATGAGTGAGTAAGGTGGAGGGATAAGGTATGTCATGGAGGAATAAAGGATATGAAGAGGAGGAATAAGGAGCGGGAAATGTGGCAAGAAAATAGGAAGGGAGGAGAGAATCTAGGGAAGGAGTTTTTGAAATAACAAATCTTACCGACAACTAAAATTTTACCGACAAATTACAATTATTTTCACACTGAGGTCAAAAATTTGGATATTTCTGGGCCACTTAGTCTTCAACCTCCTTCACACTTGCAACATTCTCCCCCTTAAATTTGAGAGGACTGACTATACAGTCTCTCAGCTTTATAAATTGAGCTTTAGCCATCGCTTTGGTAAAGATGTCTGCGACGTTCTCCAAAGTGCGGCAAAATTTAAGCTCAACAATTTCATGTTCCACCATATCTCGGATGAAGTGGTACTTCATATCAAAATGCTTCATTCTACTATGGTGGATCGGATTGTATGCCAACTGAATGGCACTGATGTTGTCGCAATAGATTCTGGTTGGACCACTTTGCTGCTCTCCAATCTCTTCCAATACTTTTCTTAGCCACAAGGCTTGAGTACTAGCATAGGTGACTACTATATACTCAGATTCTGTAGAGGACAAAGCTACTATAGTTTTATTTTTGGAACTCCATGTTATTAGTCCTGACCCTAGACTAAAATAGTTCCCTGAAGTTGATTTCCTGTCATCAATGTTGCTGCCCCAATCACTATCACTAAAGCCTACAAGCTTGATAGTGTTACATTTATGGTACTGGATTCCAAAATCCAATGTACCCTTCACATATCTGAGAATTCTCTTAGCTACCTACAAATGCAACTCATATGGGCTAGCCATAAATCGAGAGACAAGAGAAACAACATACTAAATATCAGGTCTGGTGTTGGCGAGAAACATCAAACTCCCAACCATGCTCCTGAAAGTGGTCACGTCAACTTTTGGTGCTCCATCATATTTGCTTAATTGGATCCCATGTCCAACTAGAGTTGCAACTGGTTTGCAATGCTCCATAGCAAACTTCTTGATCATGTCCCAAGCATACTTATGTTGATAGATGAAGATCCCTGTATCTGACTGATGAACCTCCATTCCAAGGAAGTAGTGCATTAAGCCGAGATCCTTCATCTCAAACTGCTTCATCATGGAGCGCTTGAACTCCATATTCACTTTTTCATTACTACCCATGAATATGAGATCATCCACATACAAGAAAACTATGAGGATGTCATTACCTTGCTTCAGGTAGTAAAGGGTGGGTTCATTTCTACTTTTGGTGAACCCAAAATCTTTGAAGTACCCATCAATGCGTGAGTACCAAGCTTGTGGTGCCTACTTGAGGCCATAGAGTGCCTTTTTTAGTCTGTAAACAAGGTGCTCCTTACCTTGCTCTTGAAATCCTTGAGGTTGCTCAACATACACTTCCTCTGTCAAGTACCCATTGAGAAAGGCACTCTTCACATCCATGTGTTGAATTTTCCAACCTTTGTGAGCAGCTAAAGCAAGAACTGTTCTGATGGTCTCCTGTCTGGCTACATGAGCAAATGTCTCCTCATAATCAATACCATACTTCTATGTAAATCCTTTTGTAACCAATATTGCTTTGTGCCTTTCAATGCTTCCATCAGCATTGAATTTGGTCTTGAAGACCCATTTGCATCCAACACATTTCTTGCCTTTAGGAAGCTTTACCAGCTCCCAAGTGTCGTTGTTTTTTATAGAGGTTATCTCCTCTTTCATGGCATCTTGCCAAATTTTATGAGTACATGCCTTCTCATAACTAGAAGGTTCAAGTTGTGCACTAGTTAACAAAGCATAGTTAACTATATCTCCCCGAGGTTCTTGGGAGTCATCATCACCATACAAATGCATATTTTCAAGTCTTTGTAAAATAGAACTCATCTCACTAGCTTGACTTCTAGTATACCTTCTTTGAAAAATTTTATCCAACATCTGATAAGATGGATGATGCTGGAGAGTTCTCTTACCTCTGGATGGAGAATCAATATCCATTGGTGATGAGCTGATGGAGGAGTATCCTTGACTTTATTTGGAGCGGGATTCAACATCATTGAATATTTGGGGATGTCCCCACTCTCCTCCATCAAAAATCACATTCCTTGAAAGCACAATCTTTCAAGTTCTGGGATTGTAGAGTTCGTAAGATTTTGTGGTCTCACAGTACCCTACAAAAATGCATGCTTGACTCTTGGGATCAAGCTTCTTCCTCTACTCATCAGGAATGTGAGAGTAAGCCAGTGAACCAAACACTCTGAAATGCTTGACATTTGGTTTCTTACCATACCATGCTTGGTAAGGAGTTTTCCCTTTCAAACTTGAAGTAGGGCTCCTATTCAAAATATACACACTGGTCCTGGATGCATCTGCCCAATACATATTACTCAAATGCTTCGTCTAAAGCATAGATCTTGCCATCTCTACAATGGTGTAGTTCTTTCTCTCGACCACACCATTCTGCTGTGGAGTATAGGCAGCACTGAACTGCCTCTTTATTCCATGTTCTTTACAAAAATTCAAAAATTCATTAGAGGAGTATTCTCCTCCTCTATCTAATCTAAGACACTTAACAAAATATCCACTCTCATTTTCAACTCTTGTTTTAAAATCTATGAAGTAGTCAAATGCTTCATCCTTATGCTTCAAAAAATATATCCAGCACATTCTTGAAAAATCATCAATGAAAAGAAGAAAGTAAGAGTTGTTACCAATGCTCTTGGTCTGCATTGGACCACAGATGTCCGAATGCACTAGTTGGAGTGGATAACTGGCCCGCCATGCTTGCCCTTGAGGAAATTTGGACCTAGCATGCTTGCCCAAGGCACAACCTTCACAGACTTCCTTATTGTCTTGAACTTTAGGAAGTTCGGTCACCATCGCTTGAGAGGTTAACATCTTCAAACTGGTTGAATTCAGATGACCGTATCTCAAGTGCCACAACACACTTGGATTTGAAATAGCAACATTTGCCAATTGATCTCCCCCTGGCTGGCCAAAATTTAAAGGAAATAACCTATTCTTTGTCATTGGAACTTGAGTAATGATTCTATCCCTATCACTTTTATCAAAAATGATACATTTACCCTCATCAAATAGCAACTTATAATTTTTCTCCAACATTTGACCAACACTCAAAAGATTATGTTGGAGATGAGGGGTATAATAAATATCATTCACCTGTTTAACGCCCTCTTTTGTTGGAACCTCCATGGCTCCAATGCCTTCAACCGCCAATGACTTGTTGTCCCCCAACTTGATGCTGGATTTGTAGGAAGAATCCAGGGTAGCAAAGAGTTTTTCTTTGCCACTCATATGATTTGAACACCCAGTGTCCAAAATCCAGGTGTCATTTAGGTTCTGATCTGACTGGCCATATGAGAGAAAGATATTTGTGGTCCCTTCCTCTTCTCCAAAATTACCATACTAAGTGCTTTGGCTGCTGCTGCTCCCTTGTGAGGGTTTTGACTAGCAATCATGAGCATAGTGTCCAAGTTTTCCACAATTGTAGCAAACTTGCTTTGAATTGTCACTTCCTTTTCCTCGGCCTGGATGCTTTCCTCTATTCTGTTGTCCACCTCTATTTTGACCTCCACCTATTTTTGAAGATCCTCCTTTGCTTGGGGTTCCACATCATGGATTTTTCTTGCCTCTTCCTTTGTGTTGACCTCTGCCATGACCTCTACCTCTTCCTTCTTGTGAAGCGAAGGCTTTATCATCTCCTCCATGGCTGGTGGAAGGAGAGTCCTGCAATATTTCTTCCTATGAAAGAAGAGAACCAATCAGTGCTTCAAAAGAAAGAGTGGTCAAATATTTTGACTCTTCAATAATGATTGCTACATGATTCCACTTTGGAAGAAGTGTTCGCAACACTTTCTTCACCATAACCTCAGGCTTAACATCTTCACCTAGAGTGACCATTTTATCTACCACATCTTTAACTCGCATGCAGTAGTCTCCTACTTTCTCATTTTCCTGCATTCTAAGATTTTCAAAATATCTCTTTAGTGTTTGCAGTCTGACCTATTTTACTTGATCACTACCCCGAAAGCTTTCCTCCAAAGCTTTCCAAGCATCTTCTACAGTTACATAGGATGCTATCCTAGGGAAGATACTCTTATCTAGGGTTGTTTGTATATGGTATAGGGTAGAGGAATTATTTTTTTGGGCTTCCTTTTTAGCTCTTTTGTCAGTGGCACTTAAGGCTGCCCATTCAGTAGTTGTGGGTTCTGCATACCCTTCTTCTACAATATCCCATAAACCTTTGCCAATCAACATAGTTTTCATCTTTATTGACCAGTATTCATAATCACTACCATTAAACTCAGGAATTGGGAGACTTGTATTTGAGGCCATTTCTACTGCTTAAACTTTGATTTGACTAATATAAGCAATAACAAAGAAAAGTAATTACAAGTTCAAATCAAATCTAGTTTTTTAAATTTTCTCACTAATTTCTTGTTCTTCTTGTTATGGATCTCCCAGTACTGGATGCCCAAAATTGTCGATAATGGAATCATCATCATCGCTAATGACGATGATTTTAGGGGCCGGTTTTGGCTCTGGCTCAACTGGCTCTAGCTCTAGCTCTGGCTTCGCTGGCTCTGGCTTCACTGGCTCTATCTCTGGCTCTGGCGAGTGTGGGGTATAACTATCACTGGATTGTTCCTCAGGTATGACTTCAACTGAATCGGACTCCTCCACTTGTCTGAATATGTTGTCTTCTAAGTCAGCCTTGTAATCAAAATTTGGATTCCTCTGGTGGGCTATAACAACATTCTGCAACTGACTGAACACAACGTGTAGTCTTTTTCTTCAAACTTGTTCATCAAATGATTCGGTTGTCTCTCTTTGCAGTAGAGAGCATAAAGCATGGTAACATTCGGTTGATCGGATCATCTACTCATCAATGCAAAAAAAAACTTCATTAGAGTCTTTGAGGTTAAAATGTTCACTCCTTTACAGTCGCTGAGGCTATTACAGAAATTTTTAGCCTTAAACGGGGTTCCAAGGGGCAGCGTGCCTTAAACGGGGTTCCAAAGGGCAACATCTAAAATTTTCTGGAAGTGCTAAACGGGCGCTCCGGAAGGCTTCCCGTCACTTTTATGCTCCCATTTTTACAAATATTGCCCTTTTAAAGTTTTCAAAAAATCAATCTTTTCAAGCCCCTTGGGCGATTTACAATGTGCCACAATTTCTCTAAAGTTTACAATTAAATTTTTATAAAGCCCCTTTATAAAAAAAACTTTAATTTAATAATAAATGATGCTTTAAAAATTATAAAAAACAAATTTTTAAATAATTTAAAAAGCAAATATTAATTATTAAATTAAACTTTTAATAAAAGGCTTTTAATAAAAATTAAATGAAAGACAAGGCACTACACCAAAAACCTTTTATTTGAGCGGAGGAGGATCGAACTCTTGATCCTGTGCTTCCAAGCAGGATGGCCTAGCCGCTACACCACGCGACACCTTTGGAATGAACAACGCCCGACCTTAGTCTTGAAACTGCACTAATTGAAGTTAAAAAAAAAATTGACCGCATCCCTGACGGGTTTCGAACCCGGGACCTCTCGTGTGCGACGAAACACCTTTGCCGACCACGCTATGTCATCCGACGGGTAGCAAAAGAAACTAACTAAAATTTAAATGCACGTCGGGGTTTTAATTTTTTTTTAAATGGGAATTCTAATCCCACATGCGGTAGGATGAGGAAAAATAAATGGTTTATAAGCACAAACACAAATGATTTAAAATGATTGCCTTCGGGCAATCGTGTCACCTCAATTTTGCTATGTTTGGCCACTCCCAAGATGCCATGTCACTGCTCTGCTTCCTTTGTGCCACGTCCACACCTGCCACCTCAATGCCAACTCAGCGCCACTCAGTGCCATGTGTCCGGCTCTCTGTCTCCCATGTTTGTGTCTCAAACTGCATGCCAGTCAATGTCCATGCCAGCTCAGCTCCCTGTGACCACTTGGGGATCCGTGCCCTCAGATCTACCTCAAAGTCCATGCCTAGCTCTCAGCTCGCCACCTCAGACCTCCTGGCGCTCCTCGACCCCTATGCACACTAGCTCTAATACCAGTGACTGTATTCGAACTAGGGTAATAAAGACAAAGGACAATTTAATAATTTAAATAGGGCACCTTTATTTATTTGCACGCAGCACCTTCAATTTTCCATAGCACATGAATGTGCTTTATATAGATGGTGGAGGATAAGTAGATGAGTGAGTAAGGTGGAGGGATAAGGTATGTCATGGAGGAATAAAGGATATGAAGAGGAGGAATAAGGAGCGGGAAATGTGGCAAGAAAATAGGAAGGGAGGAGAGAATCTAGGGAAGGAGTTTTTGAAATAACAAATCTTGCCGACAACTAAAATTTTGCCGACAAATTACAATTATTTTCACACTGAGGTCAAAAATTTGGATATTTCTGGGCCACTTAGTCTTCAACCTCCTTCACACTTGCAACAATACATAGTTGCAAATAGAGTATACAATTTCTTCAAATATTTGATTACAAGCAAGATAGGATCACAAACCCATTCTTTTGACTTTTGGTGATTCAAAATTATTTTTCTTCCAATTTATATCGCTCCAAGACCCTAATTTCTTCTAGATTATTATGTTATGGTGGGAGAAGCAAATTTTTCAGGATCATATATGTATTTTTTTTTTCAAAAAATGAAATATCAAAAGGAGAAAATGAAGATTTTAAATGTCAAATCTTTAGGTAACATTTTTAAAGAAAAGAACGAAATAGAATCCAAGCTCAAAAATAGAAACCAAGATTCTTATATGAAAGAAAAATAATTACTTTCCAATTATCATACTACATTGAAAAAGGAGGCACAAGATAAGCTTTTGGAAAATATTCCATAAATTATCACATAGGAACAAAATGATAGCTTGATAAAAAAGATATCTAAGGCATAGCCCCAATGGATTCCTACAACTTTCTTTCAAAAAAATCAGATTTATTGAAAGTGATATGTTGGTTGTGGTTGAATATGCCTAGAAAAAGGAAGGCTACAATAACTAAGATCAATGCCACTTTTTTTACATAGGTTCCCAAGAAATACAAGACAAAATATTTATAAGGTGATTTTCAAAATTATGGCAAACGAGTTGAAAGGTATTCTAGGTTGTGTTATCTTAGAGGAACAAGGTGGTTTTGTTTGTGGTAAACAAATTCTTGATGGTGTAATCATTGCATAGGAGGTCATATATTCTCTTCATTCCATAAAAAAACTAGATATGCTTATCAAATTAGATATGAATAAAGCATGTGATAGGATTTCTTAGAGTTTTCTACATGATATTGTTAAAAACGTTAGGTTTTATTTACAATTGGTGTAAATAGATTAAATGTTATTATAGCATTGTGAAATATTCTAAATTAATCAATGGTTTTCATGTTGGTTACTTTAATTCATCTTGTGGACTCCACAAATGTGATCCACTATCTCCTTATTTATTCATTATTTTTATAGAGGCATTAGAGAGAGCTTTATCAAAGGTAAAAATAGAAGTAAAATCAAAGCAATTTAGGTTACAAACAATGACCCCTTAAAATCTTATCTCCAATTTATTGATGATACTTTTTTTGGTCCATTCCTAAATCATTGAGGCCATGAAGTTTAAATTAATTTTGTCATGGTATGAGAAGACTACTAGACAATAAGTTTGTGTTATAAATACAATATTTTTCATTAATATTGCCCTATCTTTACAACAAATCATTGTGGATAGTTTAGGGTTTAAATTTTAAAATTTTAAAATCAGCCTACTTGGGTATTTCTTATTAGATAATATTATATTGTTTGGTAGAAATGCTAATGTGCCCCCACGGTACCTATGGTACAATGTAAATACTAGAATAGGATTTGAGTCTATAGTTTAGGAGTGTGGTTTATATTTCTCCTTTATGTATGTGTCTATGTGTAACAATTTGTGAACAAGTGTCATGTAATAATTTGTGCAATTAGGAGTGTGCATGTATGATAGAATAGAGTATGCAAGTAGATAGAGAGTCAAGATTCATGTATACAAGTGGCAATATGTGAAGCCAAAAGGTATTGGAGGTTTATCTTATGTATGGAATAGGAAAGGTTAAATCTCCTAGATATGTGAGGAGTGCAATAGTCAATTATTGAAGAGTCACCTTTCTAAGGTTATATAATGGAGACAAGGATACATGTATTGTATCGAATTACCATCAAAGAATATATATTTAAGGCATAAAAATAAAGAAGATTAAATACAATTTAGGAAAATATTATTCTAAGTTTTCTTCATGTTATTTCATGAATTATTTTGGCCATTTATTTCATATTATTGTTTTTATTTTCATGAATGTTATGTTCATTGACATTGGCCATTTATATTGATTTTTTCCAATGAGTTTACACAAGTTTTTATGAGGAGTCTTGGTCCCCTCATATTGAGTGCAATTTGAACCTTGGACCTCTCAAAAATTTCTAATTGGTCGTTTATATTGATTGCTTAGATGTTGAATGTTATATTTGATCATAAATATTAGGACCTATGATAATCTAGCTAAAAAGGCATCAATGGTATTAGAGCTATCACACTCTATCCATTTATTGGAAGAGATATATTTGAAGGCTAGCATTGGAGAAGGAATCTAGTGTGAATTTTAAAAGGAATATTAGGTTGATATTTGCACCTAAATTGAGAAGAGATTCAACTATATATGTCTTTAGAAGAAAGATATAATAGAGCAGTTAAATCCACAAAAGAAGAAGTAGCAAAAATAAATAGAAAATAGAGTGGTCAAAACCACCAAAGAAGGGGTAAAAAATATAAAAATTATAGATATTAGAGTAGCAATAATTGAAAGGAAAAACATTGTTATAAATTGAGGTAGATAGATGTGCTAAAAAGTGTAGAGAATAATCATTGGAATCAGAAGCCATGAAACATTTGACCAAAGAATCAAATATAGAGTAATGCAGTCTATGAACCAAAGTTTGGAGAGCATCATAGTGAAATCTATGAGCCAAAGTTCGAAGAGCTAAATCTTGGAGGAAAACACAGTGGATCCTAAGAGCCAAAGAAGGAGAACATATTCAAATCCCCAAAGTTTGATGTTGCCTAAATTTGACATAACTTGAGTTTTATGTTGCCTGAAGAAGCTTGACATCGGTTGAGGAATTACCTGAGGTCATACAAGCTAGATTAATATTTCTTTAGGATCCTCCTAAGGTCATCCAAGAATCTAAAGAAATTTTGTATTGTTGAGGAATATTTGATATTATCTAAGATGAAGGTATTGCTATCAAACAAAGCAAGGGATAGAGCAAAGCTTACTAAATAACACCCTTAAATCTTGCATGCAAAAGGTCCAACTATGACGTTGATTTACCCTGACACATGCCTTGACAAGCATATGACTCATTGAATAAGTGTCAAGCATTCCAAGCGTGAATACCAAGCACATGCAGACTAAGGTAAGGGCTGCAATTTGAATTTTTAAGCAGTTATAATAATTTGGACAAGAATTAAAGCACTATATTATTTTATGGAGTAATAAGGTTAAAAGGAACCTTAATTTATCATATTTATCAAAGCTTTTTAAAAAGTTTTTTTTACAAGAGATAATTGTGTAAATTTAAAATCTTGCTAAAGAGTTTAATGGAAGGAAACAAATGTGCAGATAAGCTAACCAATAGAGGTTTTAATTAAGGATTGTGAAGTTAAATTCTCCTTTCCATGGTTAGAGAAAGTAGAAAGTTTAGTTGAAGCTGACAAGAAAATGTTGATTGCCTGAATCAATTAATGATTAAAATTTACTTTAATATTTTCCATTGGTAATATCTACTTTATTTTGTAACAATAATGTGTTTTCATTTAGACTATTTATTATAATTTTTATGGTTGCACTTGTGTGTCATGAAGGAAACTAGAAATCTAGATTTGGTAAATTGAACTATGATAGTGCGATGTTTTGGAAATATTACTCTACTAAGATGCAAGGCATAGATAGTTTTAGCATTGTGAAGGCCGCTCTAGGAAAATTTCAAGAAATATGCTAAATTCTGGAATAATTGTATTCATACAAAAAATTGAAAAGATCTAGAAAATGAAAATCAAGAATTCAGATATTTTATGTAAAATGATGTAGGTTTATAGCTATAGCATATCAATTGAGATGAGAAGTGTATCTATTTGTAAACTCTCAATCTCTAAAGAAAAGAGATATAATTTGTCAAGGATGGGGGACCCGAGTACAACCCTTTATTATCCAGCAAAAACAAAAAAAAATAAAGCATTATTTTTGGAGTTTAGTATTCAAGCTTTGATTATTGAAAAGAAATTTGGTCATTAAAGAATTAATTGGAGTAATAAGGATAATTTAAAATTTAATTTGACTTCCATATTGATTTTTGAAAATTGAAAAGTGAAAAATTATTTATTGTTTAATTAGGGAGTCAAAAGGAATTCCACTATAATAAGATTTTTGAAGAATTTAAAATTGAAGTTTTGATTGATTGCAAAATTAAAGTTTGAAGAGATAAGGTTTTCTACACCAAAAGAAAAGATTTAAATATTTGATAAATTGAAAAATTTACAAATTTAAATCATTTTTTGGGAGCCATAAGGTTTTCTATTTTAAAGAAATTAAACTAAAAAATTCAATTATTGGTTATTTAATTTGTGAATTTATAGATTGAAGAATTTGATTTGATTGATTAAATTAAACTTTGGAGTAATAAGGAATTGTACTCCAAAGAAATTAAGAAAATTTAAAATTTGAATAAACTGATAGCATAATTGCTTAATTGAAATTGAAGTTTTTGATTACTCAAATTTATGAAATCTGGGAGACAAAAGGTCTTCTACTCTAAAGGAGTTGAAGGATTTGATTTTTTTGATTAATTAAATTATAACTTTGGAGTTATAAGGACTTCAACATAAAAATAATTATCATGGATAGAAGACGAATAATGAATGGTCAAGAAAAAGAGAGAGAATTAATAGGACATATTCAATTTATTCAAAATGAAGCTAAAAATATTATTTTTATGATTCTTAAGCAATGCATGAATGAATGTACTGAAGATGCTTGTAATGAGGAAAGACATTGTTATGAATCTATTGTGATATCAAAGAGAATTATATAACCAATAAATTAGTTTTATATTCTCATCAAAATTTATCTAAAAAAGTTACACTCAGAAGTGTAAATAGTACAATAAGTTTGGACATAAGACTAAAGAATGTTGGAGATATGTTTATTTTTAAAATTATAGGAGTCAATATTCTCACTATGGATAACCTCCAAAAAAGAGGTATGACCATCCCTAATAGGTGTCACCTTTGTATATGTGATGTTATATCTAATAACCACCTTTAATTCCTTTGTCCCTTTTCACTTGAGGTCCTATATCTCCTTCTATATACCTTGGGGATCTGTTGGGTTGTCCCAAACTAGTTTTTTTATGCCTTTGATCAATGGTCTCCACCCTTTGGTATCCCAAGGTTGTATACCTTTTGGTTGTTTAGTATCCTTCACTTGGTTTGGGGCATCTAGAATGAGAGAAACAATAGGGTTTTTAGGGGAGTTTTTAGAGATGTTGCTTTTATCTGGGCTAAAGTCTTGCTAGAAATTGTTTAGAATGTATTTTTCCTATCTCTGGATGATTCTAGTGGCCCATAGGTTGAAGCCCTCATTGAATCCAATATTGGTTTCTAGAAAGCTAGAAAAGGAATTGTTTAGAACCTGGGAAATACCAAAGCTTTAACTAAGTGGATATTACCCCCCTGAACAGATCAAATTTAACTTCAACAATGTCTCTAAAGGAAACCCTAAGAAAGCTAGTGTAGGAGGTGTGTTTTAAAATTATAGTGGATTTTATCCTTTGCTAAAAATATTGGGTTCCAGACTTGCCACTTTGTGGAAGCTAAAGCATTCTTACAAGGGGCGGTGCTTCTCCCTTCGATTGGTTGCAAGAAAATTATTATCAAATATGACTCATTAAACGTTGTCAATATGATATTTGGATTACAAGTCCCTAGATAGAATATTGGTAATACGATTGAGGAAGCTAATTGGATTATCTATGGCATGGAAAGTATTTAGGTTAGACATGCGTATAGGGAAGGTAACAAGGCAAATGAATTCCTTGCCAACCTGGTATTGCTCCAATCTAAGCTATCCATTTGGAGGGATAATTTCCCATAGTACCTAATCCATATCGATGAATGATGGATGACTTACCAATGTCCCTGATGGCATTACCAGTTATTTTCTTAGTCTCCTGGGTTTTGCTTTCTGGTTGGTTGTGAGAGTTGGAGGAATATTTTTCTCTTTGGTTTTTCATGAAATTTATTATGTAAGTTATTGTATGTCCCTCTATTAATTGGTTGATCAAGTCCAATGTGGCATCCTTTTGCCACCTCGATAATAATTTGGATGGTCTCTCTTCTTGGACATAATGGTGATGTTCCAAGTGGTTCTTAATCTAGGATTTATAGTAGGTTTGTGTCACAAGATGGTTGGCACTAATATATTTTTAGATACTTTGGGAGATTGAGGAGCTGAAAGTCATCTTAGACTAGGACTAGCAGAAGGTCATAATATTTGATCTATGTAAGTTTTTTAAGGGGGTGAGAATATATTCTACCCCCTCCTTTATCGGTTTCTCTTTTTTCTTCTATAGCCATGGTCTATAGTTGGTATCTCCTAGTTGGGAGGTTATTTTTTGGATCTTTTCATGTCCTCTTCTCTTGTGGTTGTTTGGTTTAGTTTCAGTTAATGGTAGAGCCTTGTGTTGGGGTAGAGGTATATTGTCTTTTTTCTATCTCTTTTGTTTGTAGAAATTTTCCCTTCATAAAATTGTAAAATGTTTGAGTATCCTTTCAAAATCCCTTATTCAACTAATCAAAAAATAATTTATGGGAGTCATAATCATATCCACAAGACATGCTGGTATAAAGGAAAAAGGTTCATGAATGGAATACTATGAAAGACATTTTACTAATGGCATTGGTTGAGGTGCTTATTATAAAAGCAAATCTTGAAATAATTATGATTATGGAAAATACAATACGAGTTGTGATATAACAGATAAAATCAAAAAATGAAGATTAGTGTTTGAATTACAAGCAATGCCAAGCACCAAAATTTTGAGTCATTTCAGAACCAAATCCAAAGGACAAAAGCAAGAATCTAATATCTAAAACTAAAGTCTTCAATAACAAAATAATGTAATACAAGGGTGTTAGAGAATATAACATTATTTGGTAGAAATGCTAATATACCCCCATGGTACATATGGTACAATGTATATATTAGAATAGGTTTTGATTCTATAGTTTAGGAGTGTGATTTATATTTTCCCTTTATGTATGTGTCTATGTGTAGGATGTGCACAAGTGTCATGTAACAATGTGTGCAAGTAGGAGTGTGCATGTGTCATAGAATAAAGTGTGCAAGTAAATAGATAGTCAAGATTCATGTATACAAGTGGTAAGATGTGAAGCCAAAAGGCATGAGAGGTTTATCTTATGTGTGGAATAGGAAAGGTTGCAACTCCTAGATATGTGAGAAGTGCAATAGTCAAGTATTGAAGAGTCACCTTTCTAAGGTTATATAATGGAGACAAGGCTCCATGTATTGTATCAAATGATCATCAAAGAATATATGTATTTCAAGCATCAAAATAAAGAATCTTGTATATAGTTTGAGCAATATTATTGTAATATTTCTTCATGTTATTTTATGAATAATTTGACCATTTATTTCATATTATTGTTTATTTTCATGAATTTCATATTCATTTACATTGGCCATTTACATTGATTTCTCAAATGGTTAATGTTATATTTGATCCTAAATATTAGGATCTATGATAATTTGGCTGAAAATCCATCATTCTTGTCTCATAAAGGAAATAAATATGAACTTTAGGTCTCTTATTTGGGTAGAATTAAATATTATTTGGCTATAACTCATAAATACTACATTGAAATCCATCCTTATTTATATGATGTCACTTTTAAGATTTCCAATAGCTATAACATTAAAAATTGGTTAAATTTAAAAAAACTTTCTCTAGAAAGGATGTGAGGAAAAATTTAGGTTTTCTCTTTGTAAGCAAGATATTGCAAAGGAAAGAATATTGGAGGAGTGGGCTTGTGGAATTGTAGATTATTCAAAGATCAAGGAAATAATTGAAAAATATTACTCCAAAAATATATAGCTTCTTTTGATGCAATAATATCACCCTACCCATATAATCAAAAAATATATCACCCTACCCAAAGGATCACAGATTTAAAACTTCATATTAGATAGTTTATAATTGATCAAAAAACATATTATATGGTTGATCAATGAGAATAACTATGCAAATTTCTGGTTTGATGCTTAGTTGAGGCCTCATCCTCTTATATCTATTTTAAAATGGAAACCATTATCTCAGACTTGCCTAGCCTGTAAAGGTCCAAAGGTCAAATATTACATTAATGTGAGCAACAACTCCAGATTATGGATTTCTATTAGTAACCTAGATGAAGGAGAGGAACTCAAAAAAAATTGTAGATGGACTACAAAAGATACTTTAAGAGTTTTATTTTCTAATTTTTACATGAAAGGATGAGTTGGTTTAGAATCTATTAAAAAATGGTGGATAATCAATCAAGTTGGGATATGATGATTTAGAGAAGTCAAAATTTCTTACTTCCAAATATTTTTCTTGGAAGAATGTTTGGTCACTAAAGGCTCTCCCTAAGGCCTCAACATTCCTTTTGTTAGTAGTTCAAAGTAAAATTCTTATAGGAGATGGATTACAAAGAAGAGGATATCATCAATATTTCAGGTGTGCCTTATGTGAGAAGG